>OY282520.1:28020000-29270000 GCA_958296335.1 Urtica urens
AAGTTAAAATTACTTTTTGACAAGTAAAAGTACATTTTTTACAAGTTAAAGTTACGTTTTAACATGTTAAACTATGTTTTTTACATGTTAAAGTTACGTTTTGACAAGTTAAAGTACGTTTCAACAAGTTAAAATTACGTTTTGACAAGTTAAAGTACGTTTCAACAAGTTAAAATTACTTTTTCACAAGTTAAAGTACATTTTTTACAAATTAAAGTTACGTTTTGACTTGTTAAACTATGTTTTTTACAAGTTAAAGTTACATTTTGACAAGTTTAAGTGCGTTTCAACAAATTCAAAGTACGTTTTGACAAGTAATAGTACATTTATTACCAGTTAAAGTTACGTTTTGACAAGTTAAACTATGTTTTTTACAAGTTAAAGTTACGTTTGACGAGTTAAAGTACGTTTCAACAAGTTAAAATTACTTTTTGACAAGTTAAAGTACGTTTCAACAAGTTAAAATTACTTTTTGACAAGTTAAAGTATGTTTTTTACAACTTAAAGTTACGTTTTGAAAAGTTAAAGTACGTTTCAACAAGTTAAAATTACGATTTGACAATTTAAAGTACATTTTTTACAAGTTAAAGTTACGTTTTGACAAGTTAAAGTACGTTTCAACAAGTTCAATTTACGTTTTGAGAAATTAAATTACGTTTCAACAAGTTAAAATTACGTTTTGACAAGTAAAAGTACATTTTTTACAAGTTTAAGTTACATTTTGACATGTTAAACTATGGTTTTTACATGTTAAAGTTACGTTTTGACAAGTTAAAGTACGTTTCAACAAGTTAAAATTACTTTTTGACAAGTTAAAGTATGTTTTTTACAACTTAAAGGTACGTTTTGAAGAGTTAAAGTACGTTTCAACAAGTTAAAATTACGATTTGACAAGTTAAAATACATTTTTTACAAGATAAAGTTAGGTTTTGACAAGTTAAAGTACGTTTTTTATAAGTTAAAGTTACATTTTGACAAGTTAAAATACGTTTCAACAAGTTCAAATTACGTTTAGAAATGTTAAAGTATATTTGAACAAGATAAAATTACGTTTTGACAAGTTAAAGTACGTTTCAACAAGTTAAAATCACTTTTTCACTAGTTAAAGTACATTTTTTACAAATTAAAGTTACGTTTTGACCTGTTAAACTATGTTTTTTACAAGTTAAAGTTACGTTTTGACATGTTAAACTATGTTTTTTACATGTTAAAGTTACGTTTTCACAAGTTAAAGTACGTTTCAACAAGTTAATATTACTTTTTGACAAGTTAAAGTACATTTTTTACAAATTAAAGTTACGTTTTGACAAGTAATACTATGTCTTATACAACTTAAAGTACGTTTCAACAAGTTAAAATTACGATCTAACAAGTTAAAGTATATTTTTTAGAAGTTAAAGTTACGTTTTGACAAGTTAAAGTACGTTTCAACGAGTTGAAATTACGTTTTGACAAGTAAAACTACATTTTTTACAAGTTAAAATTACGTTTTGACAAGTTAACCTATGTTTTTTACAAGTTAAAGTTACGTTTTGACAAGTTAAAGTACGTTTCAACATCTTAAAATTACGATTTGACAAGTTCAAGTACATTTTTTACAAGTTAAAGTTACGTTTTGAGAAGTTAAAGTATGTTTCAACAAGTTCAAATTACGTTTTGACAAGTTAAAGTATGTTTCCAGAAGTTAAAATTACGTTTTGACAAGTAAACGTACGTTTTGACATGTTAAACTATGTTTTTTACGAGTTAAAGTTATGTTTTGACAAGTTAAAGTGCGTTTCAAATGTTCAAAGTACGTTTTGACAAGTAATAGTACATTTTTTACAAGTTAAAGTTACGTTTTGACAAGTTAAACTCTGTTTTTTACAAGTTAAAGTTACATTTTGACAAGTTAAAGTACGTTTCAACAAGTTAAAATTACTTTTTGACAAGTTAAAGTACATTTTTTACAAGTTAAAGTACGTTTAAACGAGTTCAAATTACGTTTTGACAGGTAAAAATACATTTTCTACAAGTAAAAATTACGTTTTGACAAGTTAACCTATGTTTTTTACAAGTTAAAGTTACGTTTTGACAAGTTAAAGTACGTTTCAACATCTTAAAAATACTTTTAGACAAGTTAAAGTACATTTCTTACAAGTTAAAGTTACGTTTTGACAAGTTAAACTATGTTTTTTACAAGTTAAAGTTACGTTTTGAAAAGTTAAAGTACGTTTCAACAAGTTAAAATTACGATTTGACAAGTTCAAGTACATTTTTTACAAGTTAAAGTTACGTTTTGAGAAGTTAAAGTATGTTTCAACAAGTTCAAATTACGTTTTGACAAGTTAAAGTATGTTTCAACAAGTTAAAATTATGTTTTGACAAGTAAAAGTACGTTTTGACATGTTAAACTATGTTTTTTACGAGTTAAAGTTACGTTTTGACAAGTTAAAGTGCGTTTCAGCAAGTTCAAAGTACGTTTTGACAAGTAATAGTACATTTTTTACAAGTTAAAGTTACGTTTTGACAAGTTAAACTATGGTTTTTACAAGTTAAAGTTACGTTTTGACAAGTTAAAGTACGTTTCAACAAGTTAAAATTACTTTTTGACAAGTTAAAGTACATTTTTTACAAATTCAAGTTACGTTTTGACAAGTTAAACTATGTTTTCTACAACTTAAAGTTACTTTTTGACAAGCAAAAGTACGTTTCAACAAGTTAAAATTACGATTTGACAAGTTAAAGTACATTTTTTATAAGTTAAAGTTACGTTTTGACAAGTTAAAGTACGTTTCAACAAGTTCAAATTACGTTTTGACAAGTTAAAGTACCTTTCAACAAGATAAAATTACGTTTTGACAAGTAAAAGTACATTTTTTACAAGTTAAATTTATGTTTTGACATGTTAAACTATGTTTTTTACAAGTTAAAATTACGTTTTGACAAGTTAAAATGCGTTTCAACAAGTTCAAAGTACGTTTTGACAAGTAATAGTACATTTTTTACAAGATAAAGTACATTTTTTTCAAGTTAAAGTTACGTTTTGACAAGTTAAAGTACCTTTCAACAAGTTCAAATTACGTTTTGACAAGTTAAAGTATGTTTCAACAGGTTAAAATTACGTTTTGACATGTAAAAGTACATTTTTTACAAGTTAAAGTTACGTTTTGACATGTTAAACTATGTTTTTTACAAGTTAAAGTTACGTTTTGACAAGTTAAATTGCGTTTCAACAAGTTCAAAGTACAATTTGACAAGTAATAGTACATTTCTTACAAATTAAAGTTACGTTTTGACAAGTTACACTATGTTTTTTACAAGTTTAAGTTACGTTTTGACAAGTTAAAGTACGTTTCAACAAGTTAAAATTACTTTTTGACAAGTTAAAGTATATTTTTTACAATTTAAAGTTACGTTTTGAAAAGTTAAAGTACGTTTCAACAAGTTAAAATTACGATTTGACAAGTTCAAGTACATATTTTACAAGTTAAAGTTACGTTTTGACAAGTTAAAGTACGTTTCAACTAGTTCAATTTATGTTTTGAGAAATTAAAGTACGTTTCAACAAGTTAAAATTACGTTTTGACAAGTAAAAGTTCATTTTTTACAAGTTAAAGTTACGTTTTGACATGTTAAACTATGTTTTTTACATGTTAAAGTTACGTTTTCACAAGTTAAAGTACGTTTCAACAAGTTAATATTACTTTTTGACAAGTTAAAGTACATTTTTTACAAATTAAAGTTACGTTTTGACAAGTAATACTATGTCTTATACAACTTAAAGTACGTTTCAACAAGTTAAAATTACGATCTAACAAGTTAAAGTATATTTTTTAGAAGTTAAAGTTACGTTTTGACAAGTTAAAGTACGTTTCAACGAGTTGAAATTACGTTTTGACAAGTAAAACTACATTTTTTACAAGTTAAAATTACGTTTTGACAAGTTAACCTATGTTTTTTACAAGTTAAAGTTACGTTTTGACAAGTTAAAGTACGTTTCAACATCTTAAAATTACGATTTGACAAGTTCAAGTACATTTTTTACAAGTTAAAGTTACGTTTTGAGAAGTTAAAGTATGTTTCAACAAGTTCAAATTACGTTTTGACAAGTTAAAGTATGTTTCCAGAAGTTAAAATTACGTTTTGACAAGTAAACGTACGTTTTGACATGTTAAACTATGTTTTTTACGAGTTAAAGTTATGTTTTGACAAGTTAAAGTGCGTTTCAAATGTTCAAAGTACGTTTTGACAAGTAATAGTACATTTTTTACAAGTTAAAGTTACGTTTTGACAAGTTAAACTCTGTTTTTTACAAGTTAAAGTTACATTTTGACAAGTTAAAGTACGTTTCAACAAGTTAAAATTACTTTTTGACAAGTTAAAGTACATTTTTTACAAGTTAAAGTACGTTTAAACGAGTTCAAATTACGTTTTGACAGGTAAAAATACATTTTCTACAAGTAAAAATTACGTTTTGACAAGTTAACCTATGTTTTTTACAAGTTAAAGTTACGTTTTGACAAGTTAAAGTACGTTTCAACATCTTAAAAATACTTTTAGACAAGTTAAAGTACATTTCTTACAAGTTAAAGTTACGTTTTGACAAGTTAAACTATGTTTTTTACAAGTTAAAGTTACGTTTTGAAAAGTTAAAGTACGTTTCAACAAGTTAAAATTACGATTTGACAAGTTCAAGTACATTTTTTACAAGTTAAAGTTACGTTTTGAGAAGTTAAAGTATGTTTCAACAAGTTCAAATTACGTTTTGACAAGTTAAAGTATGTTTCAACAAGTTAAAATTATGTTTTGACAAGTAAAAGTACGTTTTGACATGTTAAACTATGTTTTTTACGAGTTAAAGTTACGTTTTGACAAGTTAAAGTGCGTTTCAGCAAGTTCAAAGTACGTTTTGACAAGTAATAGTACATTTTTTACAAGTTAAAGTTACGTTTTGACAAGTTAAACTATGGTTTTTACAAGTTAAAGTTACGTTTTGACAAGTTAAAGTACGTTTCAACAAGTTAAAATTACTTTTTGACAAGTTAAAGTACATTTTTTACAAATTCAAGTTACGTTTTGACAAGTTAAACTATGTTTTCTACAACTTAAAGTTACTTTTTGACAAGCAAAAGTACGTTTCAACAAGTTAAAATTACGATTTGACAAGTTAAAGTACATTTTTTATAAGTTAAAGTTACGTTTTGACAAGTTAAAGTACGTTTCAACAAGTTCAAATTACGTTTTGACAAGTTAAAGTACCTTTCAACAAGATAAAATTACGTTTTGACAAGTAAAAGTACATTTTTTACAAGTTAAATTTATGTTTTGACATGTTAAACTATGTTTTTTACAAGTTAAAATTACGTTTTGACAAGTTAAAATGCGTTTCAACAAGTTCAAAGTACGTTTTGACAAGTAATAGTACATTTTTTACAAGATAAAGTACATTTTTTTCAAGTTAAAGTTAAGTTTTGACAAGTTAAAGTACCTTTCAACAAGTTCAAATTACGTTTTGACAAGTTAAAGTATGTTTCAACAGGTTAAAATTACGTTTTGACATGTAAAAGTACATTTTTTACAAGTTAAAGTTACGTTTTGACATGTTAAACTATGTTTTTTACAAGTTAAAGTTACGTTTTGACAAGTTAAATTGCGTTTCAACAAGTTCAAAGTACAATTTGACAAGTAATAGTACATTTCTTACAAATTAAAGTTACGTTTTGACAAGTTACACTATGTTTTTTACAAGTTTAAGTTACGTTTTGACAAGTTAAAGTACGTTTCAACAACTTAATATTACTTTTTGACAAGTTAAAGTATGTTTTTTACAACTTAAAGTTACGTTTTGAAAAGTTAAAGTACGTTTCAACAAGTTAAAATTACGATTTGACAAGTTCAAGTACATATTTTACAAGTTAAAGTTACGTTTTGACAAGTTAAAGTACGTTTCAACAAGTTCAATATACGTTTTGAGAAATTAAAGTACGTTTCAACAAGTTAAAATTACGTTTTGACAAGAAAAAGTTAATTTTTTACAAGTTAAAGTTATGTTTTGACTAGTTAAACTATGTTTTTTACATGTTAAAGTTACGTTTTAACAAGTTAATATTACTTTTTGACAAGTTAAAGTACGTTTTTTACAAATTAAAGTTACGTTTTGACTAGTTATACTATGTTTTTTACACCTTAAAGTTACTTTTTGACAAGTTAAAGTACGTTTCAACAAGTTAAAAATTACGATTTGACAAGTTAAAGTACATTTTTAGAAGTTAAAGTTACGTTTTGACAAGTTAAAATACGTTTCAACAAGTTCAAATTACGTTTTGAAATGTTAAAGTACCTTTCAACAAGATAAAATTACGTTTTGACAAGTTAAAGTACGTTTCAACAAGTTAAAATTACTTTTTGAAAAGTTAAAGTACATTTTTTACAAGTTAAAGTTACGTTTTGACAAGTTAAAGTACGTTTCAACGAGTTCAAATTACGTTTTGACGAGTAAAAGTACATTTTTTACAAGTTAAAATTACGTTTTGACATGTTAAACTATGTTTTTTACAAGCTAAAGTTACGTTTTGACAAGTTAAAGTGCGTTTCAACAAGTTCAAAGTACGTTTTGACAAGTAATAGTAAATTTTTTACAAGTTAAATTACATTTTTTACAAGTTAAAGTTACGTTTTGACAAGTTAAAGTACATTTCAACAAGTTCAAATTACGTTTTGACAAGTTAAAGTATGTTTCAACAGGTTAAAATTACGTTTTGACAAGTAAAAGTACATTTTTTACAAGTTAAAGTTACGTTTTGACCTGTTAAACTATGTTTTTTACAAGTTAAACTTACGTTTTGACAAGTTAGAGTGCGTTTCAACAAGTTCAAAGTACGTTTTGTCAAGTAATAATACATTTTTAAGAGGTTAAAGTTACGTTTTGACAAGTTAAACTATGTTTTTTAGAAGTTAAAATTACGTTTTGACATGTTAAAGTACGTTTCAACAAGTTAAAATTAGTTTTTGACAAGTTAAAGTACATTTTTTACAAATTAAAGTTACGTTTTGACAAGTTAAACTATGTTTTTTACAACTTAAAGTTACTTTTTGACAAGTTAAAGTAGGTTTCAACAAGTTAAAATTACGATTTAGCAAGTTAAAGTTACATTTTGACAAGTTAAAATACGTTTCAACAAGATTAAATTACGTTTTGACAAGTAAAAGTACATTTTTTACAAATTAAAGTTACATTTTGACATGTAAAACTATCTTTTTTACAAGTTAAAGTTACTATTTGACAAGTTAAAGTACGTTTCAACAAGTTAAAATTACTTTTTGACAAGTTAAAGTACGTTTCAACAAGTTAAAATTACTTTTTGACAAGTTAAAGTATGTTTTTTACAACTTAAAGTTACGTTTAGAAAAGTTAAAGTACGTTTCAACAAGTTAAAATTACGATTTGACAAGTTAAAGTACATTTTTTACAAGTTAAAGTTACGTTTTGACAAGTTAAAGTACGTTTCAACAAGTTCAATTTACATTTTGATAAACTAAATTACGTTTCAACGAGTTCAAATTACGTTTTGACAAGTAAAAGTACATTTTTTACAAGTTAAAATTACGTTTTGACAAGTTAACCTATGTTTTTTACAAGTTAAAGTTACGTTTTGACAAGTTAAAGTACGTTTCAACATCTTAAAATTACTTTTTGACAATTTAAAGTACATTTGTTACAAGTTAAGATTACGTTTTGACAAGTTAAACTATGTTTTTTACAAGTTAAAGTTACGTTTTGAAAAGTTAAAGTACGTTTCAACAAGTTAAAGTTACGATTTGACAAGTTAAAGTACATTATTTAGAAGTTAAAGTTACGTTTTGACAAGTTAAAATACGTTTCAACAAGTTCAAATTACGTTTAGAATGTTAAAGTACGTTTCAACAAGATAAAATTACGTTTTGACAAGTTAAAGTACGTTTCAACAAGTTAAAATTACTTTTTGAGAAGTTAAAGTACATTTGTTACAAATTAAAGTTACGTTTTGACCTGTTAAACTATGTTTTTTACAAGTTAAAGTTACGTTTTGACAAGTTAAATTGCGTTTCAACAAGTTCAAAGTACGTTTGGACAAGTAATAGTACATTTTTTACAAGTTAAAGTTATGTTTTGACAAGTTAACCTATGTTTTTTACAAGTTAAAGTTACGTTTGACGAGTTAAAGTACGTTTCAACAAGTTAAAATTACTTTTTGACAAGTTAAAGTACGTTTCAACAAGTTAAAATTACTTTTTGACATGTTAAAGTATGTTTTTTACAACTTAATGTTACGTTTTGAAAAGTTAAATTACGTTTCAACAAGTTAAAATTACGATTTGACAATTTAAAGTACATTTTTTACAAGTTAAAGTTACGTTTTGACAAGTTAAAGTACGTTTCAACAAGTTCAATTTACGTTTTGAGAAACTAAAGTACGTTTCAACAAGTTAAAATTACGTTTTGACAAGTAAAAGTACATTTTTAACAAGTTAAACTTGCTTTTTGACATGTTAAACTATGTTTTTTACAAGTTCAAGTTACGTTTTGACAAGTTAAAGTATGTTTAAACAAGTTAAAATTACTTTTTGACAAGTTAAAGTACATTTTTACAAATTAAAGTTAGGTTTTGACAAGTTATACTATGTTTTTTACAACTTAAAGTTACTTTTTGACAAGTTAAAGTACGTTTAAACAAGTTAAAATTACGATTTGACAAGTTAAAGTACATTTTTTAGAAGTTAAAGTTACGTTTTGAAAAGTTAAAATAAGTTTCAACAAGTTCAAATTACGTTTTGAAATGTTAAAGTACCTTTCAACAAGATAAACTTACTTTTTGACAAGTTAAAGTACGTTTCAACAAGTTAAAATTACGATTTGACAAGTTAAAGTACATTTTTTAGAAGTTAAAGTTACGTTTTGACAAGTTAAAATAAGTTTCAACGAGTTCAAATTACGTTTTGAAGTGTTTTAGTACCTTTCAACAAGATAAAATTACGTTTTGACAAGTTAAAGTACATTTCAACAAGTTAAAATTACTTTTTGAAAAGTTAAAGTATATTTTTTACAAGTTAAAGTTATGTTTTGAAAAGTTAAAGTACGTTTCAACGAGTTCAAATTACGTTTTGACAAGTAAAAGTACATTTTTTGCAAGTTAAAATTACGTTTTGACAAGTTAACCTATGTTTTTTACAAGTTAAAGTTACGTTTTGACAAGTTAAAGTACGTTTCAACATCTTAAAATTACTTTTTGAAAAGTTAAAGTACATTTGTTACAAGTTAAGATTACGTTTTGACAAGTTAAACTATGTTTTTTACAAGTTAAAGTTACGTTTTGAAAAGTTAAAGTACGTTTCAACAAGTTAAAATTACGATTTGACAAGTTCAAGTACATATTTTACAAGTTAAAGTTACGTTTTGACAAGTTAAAGTACGTTTCAACAAGTTCAATATACGTTTTGAGAAATTAAAGTACGTTTCAACAAGTTAAAATTACGTTTTGACAAGAAAAAGTTAATTTTTTACAAGTTAATGTTACGTTTTAACAAGTTAAAGTACGTTTCAACAAGTTAATATTACTTTTTGACAAGTTAAAGTACATTTTTTACAAATTAAAGTTACGTTTTGACTAGTTATACTATGTTTTTTACACCTTAAAGTTACTTTTTGACAAGTTAAAGTACGTTTCAACAAGTTAAAAATTACGATTTGACAAGTTAAAGTACATTTTTAGAAGTTAAAGTTACGTTTTGACAAGTTAAAATACGTTTCAACAAGTTCAAATTACGTTTTGAAATGTTAAAGTACCTTTCAACAAGATAAAATTACGTTTTGACAAGTTAAAGTACGTTTCAACAAGTTAAAATTACTTTTTGAAAAGTTAAAGTACATTTTTTACAAGTTAAAGTTACGTTTTGACAAGTTAAAGTACGTTTCAACGAGTTCAAATTACGTTTTGACAAGTAAAAGTACATTTTTTACAAGTTAAAATTACGTTTTGACAAGTTAACCTATGTTTTTTACAAGTTAAAGTTACGTTTTGACAAGTTAAAGTACGTTTCAACATCTTAAAATTACTTTTTGACAAGTTAAAGTACATTTGTTACAAGTTAAAGTTACGTTTTGACAAGTTAAACTATGTTTTTTACAAGTTAAAGTTACGTTTTGAAAAGTTAAAGTACGTTTCAACAAGTTAAAATTACGATTTGACATGTTCAAGTACATTTTTTACAAGTTAAAGTTACGTTTTGACAAGTTAAATTACGTTTCAAAATGTTCAAATTACGTTTTGACAAGTTAAAGTATGTTTCAACAGGTTAAAATTACGTTTTGACAAGTAAGTACATTTCAACAAGTTCAAATTACGTTTTGACAAGTTAAAATATGTTTCAGCAGGTAAAAATTATGTTTTGACACGTAAAAGTATATTTTTTACAAGTTAAAGTTACGTTTTGACAAGTTAAAGTGCGTTTCAACAAGTTCAAAGTACGTTTTGACAAGTAATAGTAAAATTTTTACAAGTTAAAGTTACGTTTTAACAAGTTAAACTATGTGTTTTACAAGTTAAAGTTACGTTTTGACAAGTTAAAGTACGTTTCAACAAGTTAAAATTACGATACGACAAGTTAAAGTACATTTTTTACAAGTTAAAATTACGTTTTGACAAGTTAAAGTACGTTTCATCAAGTTCAAATTACGTTTTGACAAGTTAAAGTACCTTTTAACAAGATAAAATTACGTTTTGACAAGTAAAAGTACATTTTTTACAAGTTAAAGTAACGTTTTGACATGTTAAACTATGTTTTTTACAAGCTAAAGTTACGTTTTGACAAGTTAAAGTGCGTTTCAACAAGTTCAAAGTACGTTTTGACAAGTAATAGTAAATTTTTTACAAGTTAAAGTTACGTTTTGACAAGTTAAACTATGTGTTTTACAAGTTAAAGTTACGTTTTGACAAGTTAAAGTACGTTTCAACAAGTTAAAATTACGATACGACAAGTTAAAGTACATTTTTTACAAGTTAAAATTACGTTTTGACAAGTTAAAGTACGTTTCATCAAGTTCAAATTACGTTTTGACAAGTTAAAGTACCTTTTAACAAGATAAAATTACGTTTTGACAAGTAAAAGTACATTTTTTACAAGTTAAAGTAACGTTTTGACATGTTAAACTATGTTTTTTACAAGCTAAAGTTACGTTTTGACAAGTTAAAGTGCGTTTCAACAAGTTCAAAGTACGTTTTGACAAGTAATAGTAAATTTTTTACAAGTTAAATTACATTTTTTACAAGTTAAAGTTACGTTTTGACAAGTTAAAGTACATTTCAACAAGTTCAAATTACGTTTTGACAAGTTAAAGTATGTTTCAACAGGTTCAAATTACGTTTTGACAAGTAAAAGTACATTTTTTACAAGTTAAAGTTACGTTTTGACCTGTTAAACTATGTTTTTTACAAGTTAAACTTACGTTTTGACAAGTTAGAGTGCGTTTCAACAAGTTCAAAGTACGTTTTGTCAAGTAATAATACATTTTTAACAGGTTAAAGTTACGTTTTGACAAGTTAAACTATGTTTTTTAGAAGTTAAAATTACGTTTTGACATGTTAAAGTACGTTTCAACAAGTTAAAATTAGTTTTTGACAAGTTAAAGTACATTTTTTACAAATTAAAGTTACGTTTTGACAAGTTAAACTATGTTTTTTATAACTTAAAGTTACTTTTTGACAAGTTAAAGTAGGTTTCAACAAGTTAAAATTACGATTTAGCAAGTTAAAGTTACATTTTGACAAGTTAAAATACGTTTCAACAAGATTAAATTACGTTTTGACAAGTAAAAGTACATTTTTTACAAATTAAAGTTACATTTTGACATGTAAAACTATGTTTTTTACAAGTTAAAGTTACTATTTGACAAGTTAAAGTACGTTTCAACAAGTTAAAATTACTTTTTGACAAGTTAAAGTACGTTTCAACAAGTTAAAATTACTTTTTGACAAGTTAAAGTATGTTTTTTACAACTTAAAGTTACGTTTAGAAAAGTTAAAGTACGTTTCAACAAGTTAAAATTACGATTTGACAAGTTAAAGTACATTTTTTACAAGTTAAAGTTACGTTTTGACAAGTTAAAGTACGTTTCAACAAGTTCAATTTACATTTTGATAAACTAAATTACGTTTCAACGAGTTCAAATTACGTTTTGACAAGTAAAAGTACATTTTTTACAAGTTAAAATTACGTTTTGACAAGTTAACCTATGTTTTTTACAAGTTAAAGTTACGTTTTGACAAGTTAAAGTACGTTTCAACATCTTAAAATTACTTTTTGACAATTTAAAGTACATTTGTTACAAGTTAAGATTACGTTTTGACAAGTTAAACTATGTTTTTTACAAGTTAAAGTTACGTTTTGAAAAGTTAAAGTACGTTTCAACAAGTTAAAGTAACGATTTGACAAGTTAAAGTACATTATTTAGAAGTTAAACTTACGTTTTGACAAGTTAAAATACGTTTCAACAAGTTCAAATTACGTTTAGAATGTTAAAGTACGTTTCAACAAGATAAAATTACGTTTTGACAAGTTAAAGTACGTTTCAACAAGTTAAAATTACTTTTTGACAAGTTAAAGTACATTTGTTACAAATTAAAGTTACGTTTTGACCTGTTAAACTATGTATTTTACAAGTTAAAGTTACGTTTTGACAAGTTAAATTGCGTTTCAACAAGTTCAAAGTACGTTTGGACAAGTAATAGTACATTTTTTACAAGTTAAAGTTATGTTTTGACAAGTTAACCTATGTTTTTTACAAGTTAAAGTTACGTTTGACGAGTTAAAGTACGTTTCAACAAGTTAAAATTACTTTTTGACAAGTTAAAGTACGTTTCAACAAGTTAAAATTACTTTTTGACATGTTAAAGTATGTTTTTTACAACTTAAAGTTACGTTTTGAAAAGTTAAATTACGTTTCAACAAGTTAAAATTACGATTTGACAATTTAAAGTACATTTTTTACAAGTTAAAGTTACGTTTTGACAAGTTAAAGTACGTTTCAACAAGTTCAATTTACGTTTTGAGAAACTAAAGTACGTTTCAACAAGTTAAAATTACGTTTTGACAAGTAAAAGTACATTTTTAACAAGTTAAACTTGCTTTTTGACATGTTAAACTATGTTTTTTACAAGTTAAAGTTACGTTTTGACAAGTTAAAGTACGTTTCAACAAGTTAAAATTACGATTTGACAAGTTAAAGTACATTTTTTAGAAGTTAAAGTTACGTTTTGACAAGTTAAAATAAGTTTCAACGAGTTCAAATTACGTTTTGAAGTGTTTTAGTACCTTTCAACAAGATAAAATTACGTTTTGACAAGTTAAAGTACATTTCAACAAGTTAAAATTACTTTTTGAAAAGTTAAAGTATATTTTTTACAAGTTAAAGTTATGTTTTGAAAAGTTAAAGTACGTTTCAACGAGTTCAAATTACGTTTTGACAAGTAAAAGTACATTTTTTACAAGTTAAAATTACGTTTTGACAAGTTAACCTATGTTTTTTACAAGTTAAAGTTACGTTTTTACAAGTTAAAGTACGTTTCAACACCTTAAAATTACTTTTTGAAAAGTTTAAGTACATTTGTTACAAGTTAAGATTACGTTTTGACAAGTTAAACTATGTTTTTTACAAGTTAAAGTTACGTTTTGAAAAGTTAAAGTACGTTTCAACAAGTTAAAGTTACGATTTGACATGTTCAAGTACATTTTTTACAAGTTAAAGTTACGTTTTGACAAGTTAAAGTACGTTTCAACAAGTTCAAATTACGTTTTGACACGTAAAAGTACATTTTTTACAAGTTAAAGTTATGTTTTGACATGTTAAACCATGTTTTTTACAAGTTAAAGTTACGTTTTGACAAGTTAAAGTGCGTTTCAACAAGTTCAAAGTACGTTTTGACAAGTAATAGTACATTTTTTACAAGTTAAAGTTACGTTTTGAGAAGTTAAACTATGTGTTTTACAAGTTAAAGTTACGTTTTGACAAGTTAAAGTACGTTTCAACAAGTTAAAATTACTTTTTGACAAGTTAAAGTACATTTTTTACAAATTAAAGTTACGTTTTGACAAGTTAAACTATGTGTTTTACAACTTAAAGTTACGTTTTGACAAGGTAAAGTACGTTTCAACAAATTCAAATTAAGATACGACAAGTTAAAGTACATTTTTTACAAGTTAAAGTTACGTTTTGACAAGTTAAAGTACATTTCAACAAGATCAAATTACGTTTTGACAAGTAAAAGTACATTTTTTACAAGTCAAAGTTACATTTTGACATGTTAAACTATGTTTTTTACAAGTTAAAGTTTCGTTTTGACAAGTTAAAGTGCGTTTCAACAAGTTCCAAGTACGTTTTGAAAAGTAATAGTACATTTTTTACAAGTTAAAGTACATTTTTTACAAGTTAAAGTTACGTGTTGACAAGTTAAAATACATTTCAACAAGTTCAAATTACGTTTTGACAAGTTAAAGTATGTTTCAACAGGTTAAAATTACGTTTTGACAAGTAAAAGTACATTTTTTACAAGTTAAAGTTACGTTTTAACATGTTAAACTATGTTTTTTACAAGTTAAAGTTAGTTTTTGACAAACCAAAGTGCGTTTCAACAAGTTAAAATTAGTTTTTGACAAGTTAAAGTACATTTTTTACAAATTAAAGTTATGTTTTGAAAAGTTAAACTATGTTTTTTACAACTTAAAGTTACTTTTTGAAAAGTTAAAGTAAGCTTTAACAAGTTAAAATTACGATTTAACAAGTTAAAGTTACATTTTGACTAGTTAAAATACGTTTCAACAAGATAAAATTACGTTTTGACAAGTAAAAGTACATTTTTTACAAGTTAAAGTTATGTTTTGACATGTTAAACTATGTTTTTTACAAGGTAAAGTTACTATTTGACAAGTTAAAGTACGTTTCAACAAGTTAAAATTACGATTTGACAAGTTAAAGTACTTTTTTTATAAGTTAAAGTTACGTTTTTATATGTTAAACTATGGTTTTTACAAGTTAAAGTTACGTTTTGACAAGTTAAAGTACGTTTGACGAAGTTAAAATTACTTTTCAACAAGTTAAAGTACATTTTTTACAAGTTAAGGTTACGTTTTGACAAGTTAAAGTACGTTTCAACAAGTTAAAATTACTTTTGGACAAGTTAAAGTATGTTTTTTACAACTTAAAGTTACGTTTTGAAAAGTTAAAGTAAATTTTTTACAAGATAAAGTTACGTTTTGACTAGTTAAAGTACGTTTTTTACAAGTTAAAGTTGCTTTTTGACATGTTAAACTATGTTTTTTACAAGTTCAAGTTACGTTTTGACAAGTTAAAGTACGTTTCAACAAGTTAAAATTACTTTTTGACAAGTTAAAGTACATTTTTTACAAATTAAAGTTACGTTTTGACAAGTTAAACTATATTTTTTACAACTTAAAGTTACTTTTTGACAAGTTAAAGTACGGTTCAACAAGTTCAAATTACGTTTAGAAATGATAAAGTTTCTTTCAACAAGATAAAATTACATTTTGACAAGTTAAAGTACGTTTCAACAAGTTAAAATTACTTTTTCACAAGTTAAAGTACATTTTTTACAAATTAAAGTTACGTTTTGATCTGTTAAACTATGTTTTTTACAAGTTAAAGTTAGGTTTTGACAAGTTAAAGTGCGTTTCAACAAGTTCAAAGTACGTTTTGACAAGTAATAGTACATTTTTTACAAGTTAAAGTTACGTTTTGACAAGTTAAACTATGTTTTTTATAAGTTAAAGTTACGTTTGAAGAGTTAAAATACGTTTCAACAAGTTAAAATTACTTTTTGACAAGTTAATGTACGTTTCAACAAGTTAAAATTACTTTTTGACAAGTTAAAGTATGTTTTTACAACTTAAAGTTACGTTTTGAAAAGTTAAATTACGTTTAAACAAGTTAAAATTACGATTTGACAATTTAAAGTACATTTTTTACAAGTTAAAGTTACGTTTTGACAAGTTAAAGTACGTTTCAACAAGTTCAATTTACGTTTTGAGAAACTAAAGTACGTTTCAACAAGTTAATATTACGTTTTGACAAGTAAAAGTACATTTTTAACAAGTTAAACTTGCTTTTTGACATGTTAAACTATGTTTTTTACAAGTTCAAGTTACGTTTTGACAAGTTAAAGTACGTTTCAACAAGTTAAAATTACTTTTTGACAAGTTAAAGTACATTTTTTACAAATTAAAGTTACGTTTTGACAAGTTATACTATGTTTTTTACAACTTAAAGTTACTTTTTGACAAGTTAAAGTACGTTTCAACAAGTTAAAATTACGATTTGACAAGTTAAAGTACATATTTTAGAAGTTAAAGTTACGTTTTGACAAGTTAAAATAAGTTTCAACGAGTTCAAATTACGTTTTGAAGTGTTAAAGTACCTTTCAACAAGATAAAATTACGTTTTGACAAATTAAAGTACATTTCAACAAGTTAAAATTATTTTTTGAAAAGTTAAAGTATATTTTTTACAAGTTAAAGTTATGTTTTGAAAAGTTAAAGTACGTTTCAACGAGTTCAAATTACGTTTTGACAAGTAAAAGTACATTTTTTACAAGTTAAAATTACGTTTTGACAAGTTAACCTATGTTTTTTACAAGTTAAAGTTACGTTTTGACAAGTTAAAGTACGTTTCAACATCTTAAAATTACTTTTTGACAAGTTAAAGTACATTTGTTACAAGTTAAGATTACGTTTTGACAAGTTAAACTATGTTTTTTACAAGTTAAAGTTACGTTTTGAAAAGTTAAAGTACGTTTCAACAAGTTAAAGTTACGATTTGACATGTTCAAGTACATTTTTTACAAGTTAAAGTTACGTTTTGACAAGTTAAAGTACGTTTCAACAAGTTCAAATTACGTTTTGACACGTAAAAGTACATTTTTTACAAGTTAAAGTTATGTTTTGACATGTTAAACCATGTTTTTTACAAGTTAAAGTTACGTTTTGACAAGTTAAAGTGCGTTTCAACAAGTTCAAAGTACGTTTTGAAAAGTAATAGTACATTTTTTACAAGTTAAAGTTACGTTTTGACAAGTTAAACTATGTGTTTTACAAGTTAAAGTTACGTTTTGACAAGTTAAAGTACGTTTGAACAAGTTAAAATTACTTTTTGACAAGTTAAAGTACATTTTTTACAAATTAAAGTTACGTTTTGACAAGTTAAACTATGTGTTTTACAACTTAAAAATACGTTTTGACAAGTTAAAGTACGTTTCAACAAGTTCAAATTAAGATACGACAAGTTAAAGTACATTTTTTACAAGTTAAAGTTACGTTTTGACAAGTTAAAGTACATTCCAACAAGATCAAATTACGTTTTGACAAGTAAAAGTACATTTTTTACAAGTTAAAGTTACATTTTGACATGTTAAACTATGTTTTTTACAAGTTAAAGTTATGTTTTGACAAGTTAAAGTGCGTTTCAACAAGTTCCAAGTACGTTTTGACAAGTAATAGTACATTTTTACAAGTTAAAGTACATTTTTTACAAGTTAAAGTTACGTGTTGACAAGTTAAAATACATTTCAACAAGTTCAAATTACGTTTTGACAAGTTAAAGTATGTTTCAACAGGTTAAAATTACGTTTTGACAAGTAAAAGTACATTTTTTACAAGTTAAAGTTACGTTTTGACATGTTAAACTCTGTTTTTTACAAGGTAAAGTTACTATTTGACAAGTTAAAGTACGTTTCAACAAGTTAAAATTACGATTTGACAAGTTAAAGTACTTTTTTTATAAGTTAAAGTTACGTTTTTACATGTTAAACTATGGTTTTTACAAGTTAAAGTTACGTTTTGACAAGTTAAAATACGTTTACCGAAGTTAAAATTACTTTTTAACAAGTTAAAGTACATTTTTTACAAGTTAAGGTTACGTTTTGACAAGTTAAAGTACGTTTCAACAAGTTAAAATTACTTTTGGACAAGTTAAAGTATGTTTTTTACAACTTAAAGTTACGTTTTGAAAAGTTAAAGTACGTTTCAACAAGTTAAAATTACGATTTGACAAGTTAAAGTAAACTTTTTACAAGATAAAGTTACGTTTTGACAAGTTAAAGTACGTTTTTTAAAAGTTAAAGTTGCTTTTTGACATGTTAAACTATGTTTTTTACAAGTTCAAGTTACGTTTTGACAAGTTAAAGTACGTTTCAACAAGTTAAAAATACTTTTTGACAAGTTAAAGTACATTTTTTACAAATTAAAGTTACGTTTTGACAAGTTAAACTATATTTTTTACAACTTAAAGTTACTTTTTGACAAGTTAAAGTACGGTTCAAGAAGTTCAAATTACGTTTAGAAATGTTAAAGTATCTTTCAACAAGATAAAATTACATTTTGACAAGTTAAAGTACGTTTCAACAAGTTAAAATTACTTTTTCACAAGTTAAAGTACATTTTTTACAAATTAAAGTTACGTTTTGATCTGTTAAACTATGTTTTTTAAAAGTTAAAGTTAGGTTTTGACAAGTTAAAGTGCGTTTCAACAAGTTCAAAGTACGTTTTGACAAGTAATAGTACATTTTTTACAAGTTAAAGTTACGTTTTGACAACTTAAACTATGTTTTTTATAAGTTAAACTAACGTTTGACGAGTTAAAGTACGTTTCAACAAGTTAAAATTACTTTTTGACAAGTTAAAGTACGTTTCAACAAGTTAAAATTAATTTTTGACAAGTTAAAGTATGTTTTTTACAACTTAAAGTTATGTTTTGAAAAATTAAAGTACGTTTCAACAAGTTAAAATTACGATTTGACAATTTAAAGTACATTTTTTACAAGTTAAAGTTACGTTTTGACAAGTTAAAGTACGTTTCAACAAGTTCAATTTACGTTTTGAGAAATTAAAGTACGTTTCAACAAGTTAAAATTACGTTTTTACAAGTAAAAGTACATTTTTTACAAGTTAAAGTTATGTTTTGACATGTTAAACTATGTTTTTTACATGTTAAAGTTACGTTTTGACAAGTTAAAGTACGTTTCAACAAGTTAAAATTACTTTTTGACAAGTTAAAGTATGTTTTTTACAACTTAAAGTTACGTTTTGAAAAGTTAAAGTACGTTTCAACAAGTTAAAATTAGTTTTTGACAAGTTAAAGTACATTTTTTACAAATTAAAGTTACGTTTTGACAAGTTAAACTATGTATTTTACAACTTAAAGTTACTTTTTGACAAGTTAAAGTAGGTTTCAACAAGTTAAAATTACGATTTAGCAAGTTAAAGTTACATTTTGACAAGTTAAAATACGTTTCAACAAGATTAAATTACGTTTTGACAAGTAAAAGTACATTTTTTACAAATTAAAGTTACATTTTGACATGTAAAACTATGTGTTTTACAAGTTAAAGTTACGTTTTGACAAGTTAAAGTACGTTTGAACAAGTTAAAATTACTTTTTGACAAGTTAAAGTACATTTTTTACAAATTAAAGTTACGTTTTGACAAGTTAAACTATGTGTTTTACAACTTAAAAATACGTTTTGACAAGTTAAAGTACGTTTCAACAAGTTCAAATTAAGATACGACAAGTTAAAGTACATTTTTTACAAGTTAAAGTTACGTTTTGACAAGTTAAAGTACATTCCAACAAGATCAAATTACGTTTTGACAAGTAAAAGTACATTTTTTACAAGTTAAAGTTACATTTTGACATGTTAAACTATGTTTTTTACAAGTTAAAGTTACGTTTTGACAAGTTAAAGTGCGTTTCAACAAGTTCCAAGTACGTTTTGACAAGTAATAGTACATTTTTACAAGTTAAAGTACATTTTTTACAAGTTAAAGTTACGTGTTGACAAGTTAAAATACATTTCAACAAGTTCAAATTACGTTTTGACAAGTTAAAGTATGTTTCAACAGGTTAAAATTACGTTTTGACAAGTAAAAGTACATTTTTTACAAGTTAAAGTTACGTTTTGACCTGTTAAACTATGTTTTTTACAAGTTAAAGTTAGTTTTTGACAAGTCAAAGTGCGTTTCAACAAGTTAAAATTAGTTTTTGACAAGTTAAAGTACATTTTTTACAAATTAAAGTTACGTTTTGAAAAGTTAAACTATGTTTTTTACAACTTAAAGTTACTTTTTGAAAAGTTAAAGTTACGATTTAACAAGTTAAAGTTACATTTTGACTAGTTAAAATACGTTTCAACAAGATAAAATTACGTTTTGACAAGTAAAAGTACATTTTTTACAAGTTAAAGTTACGTTTTGACATGTTAAACTCTGTTTTTTACAAGGTAAAGTTACTATTTGACAAGTTAAAGTACGTTTCAACAAGTTAAAATTACGATTTGACAAGTTAAAGTACTTTTTTTATAAGTTAAAGTTACGTTTTTACATGTTAAACTATGGTTTTTACAAGTTAAAGTTACGTTTTGACAAGTTAAAGTACGTTTACCGAAGTTAAAATTACTTTTTAACAAGTTAAAGTACATTTTTTACAAGTTAAGGTTACGTTTTGACAAGTTAAAGTACGTTTCAACAAGTTAAAATTACTTTTGGACAAGTTAAAGTATGTTTTTTACAACTTAAAGTTACGTTTTGAAAAGTTAAAGTACGTTTCAACAAGTTAAAATTACGATTTGACAAGTTAAAGTAAACTTTTTACAAGATAAAGTTACGTTTTGACAAGTTAAAGTACATTTTTTAAAAGTTAAAGTTGCTTTTTGACATGTTAAACTATGTTTTTTACAAGTTCAAGTTACGTTTTGACAAGTTAAAGTACGTTTCAACAAGTTAAAAATACTTTTTGACAAGTTAAAGTACATTTTTTACAAATTAAAGTTACGTTTTGACAAGTTAAACTATATTTTTTACAACTTAAAGTTACTTTTTGACAAGTTAAAGTACGTTTCAACAAGTTAAAATTACGATTTGACAATTTAAAGTACATTTTTTACAAGTTAAAGTTACGTTTTGACAAGTTAAAGTACGTTTCAACAAGTTCAATTTACGTTTTGAGAAATTAAAGTACGTTTCAACAAGTTAAAATTACGTTTTTACAAGTAAAAGTACATTTTTTACAAGTTAAAGTTATGTTTTGACATGTTAAACTATGTTTTTTACATGTTAAAGTTACGTTTTGACAAGTTAAAGTACGTTTCAACAAGTTAAAATTACTTTTTGACAAGTTAAAGTATGTTTTTTACAACTTAAAGTTACGTTTTGAAAAGTTAAAGTACGTTTCAACAAGTTAAAATTAGTTTTTGACAAGTTAAAGTACATTTTTTACAAATTAAAGTTACGTTTTGACAAGTTAAACTATGTTTTTTACAACTTAAAGTTACTTTTTGACAAGTTAAAGTAGGTTTCAACAAGTTAAAATTACAATTTAGCAAGTTAAAGTTACATTTTGACAAGTTAAAATACGTTTCAACAAGATTAAATTACGTTTTGACAAGTAAAAGTACATTTTTTACAAATTAAAGTTACATTTTGACATGTAAAACTATGTGTTTTACAAGTTAAAGTTACGTTTTGACAAGTTAAAGTACGTTTGAACAAGTTAAAATTACTTTTTGACAAGTTAAAGTACATTTTTTACAAATTAAAGTTACGTTTTGACAAGTTAAACTATGTGTTTTACAACTTAAAAATACGTTTTGACAAGTTAAAGTACGTTTCAACAAGTTCAAATTAAGATACGACAAGTTAAAGTACATTTTTTACAAGTTAAAGTTACGTTTTGACAAGTTAAAGTACATTCCAACAAGATCAAATTACGTTTTGACAAGTAAAAGTACATTTTTTACAAGTTAAAGTTACATTTTGACATGTTAAACTATGTTTTTTACAAGTTAAAGTTACGTTTTGACAAGTTAAAGTGCGTTTCAACAAGTTCCAAGTACGTTTTGACAAGTAATAGTACATTTTTACAAGTTAAAGTACATTTTTTACAAGTTAAAGTTACGTGTTGACAAGTTAAAATACATTTCAACAAGTTCAAATTACGTTTTGACAAGTTAAAGTATGTTTCAACAGGTTAAAATTACGTTTTGACAAGTAAAAGTACATTTTTTACAAGTTAAAGTTACGTTTTGACCTGTTAAACTATGTTTTTTACAAGTTAAAGTTAGTTTTTGACAAGTCAAAGTGCGTTTCAACAAGTTAAAATTAGTTTTTGACAAGTTAAAGTACATTTTTTACAAATTAAAGTTACGTTTTGAAAAGTTAAACTATGTTTTTTACAACTTAAAGTTACTTTTTGAAAAGTTAAAGTTACGATTTAACAAGTTAAAGTTACATTTTGACTAGTTAAAATACGTTTCAACAAGATAAAATTACGTTTTGACAAGTAATAGTACATTTTTTACAAGTTAAAGTTACGTTTTGACAACTTAAACTATGTTTTTTATAAGTTAAACTAACGTTTGACGAGTTAAAGTACGTTTCAACAAGTTAAAATTACTTTTTGACAAGTTAAAGTACGTTTCAACAAGTTAAAATTAATTTTTGACAAGTTAAAGTATGTTTTTTACAACTTAAAGTTATGTTTTGAAAAATTAAAGTACGTTTCAACAAGTTAAAATTACGATTTGACAATTTAAAGTACATTTTTTACAAGTTAAAGTTACGTTTTGACAAGTTAAAGTACGTTTCAACAAGTTCAATTTACGTTTTGAGAAATTAAAGTACGTTTCAACAAGTTAAAATTACGTTTTTACAAGTAAAAGTACATTTTTTACAAGTTAAAGTTATGTTTTGACATGTTAAACTATGTTTTTTACATGTTAAAGTTACGTTTTGACAAGTTAAAGTACGTTTCAACAAGTTAAAATTACTTTTTGACAAGTTAAAGTATGTTTTTTACAACTTAAAGTTACGTTTTGAAAAGTTAAAGTACGTTTCAACAAGTTAAAATTAGTTTTTGACAAGTTAAAGTACATTTTTTACAAATTAAAGTTACGTTTTGACAAGTTAAACTATGTTTTTTACAACTTAAAGTTACTTTTTGACAAGTTAAAGTAGGTTTCAACAAGTTAAAATTACGATTTAGCAAGTTAAAGTTACATTTTGACAAGTTAAAATACGTTTCAACAAGATTAAATTACGTTTTGACAAGTAAAAGTACATTTTTTACAAATAAAAGTTACATTTTGACATGTAAAACTATGTGTTTTACAAGTTAAAGTTACGTTTTGACAAGTTAAAGTACGTTTGAACAAGTTAAAATTACTTTTTGACAAGTTAAAGTACATTTTTTACAAATTAAAGTTACGTTTTGACAAGTTAAACTATGTGTTTTACAACTTAAAAATACGTTTTGACAAGTTAAAGTACGTTTCAACAAGTTCAAATTAAGATACGACAAGTTAAAGTACATTTTTTACAAGTTAAAGTTACGTTTTGACAAGTTAAAGTACATTCCAACAAGATCAAATTACGTTTTGACAAGTAAAAGTACATTTTTTACAAGTTAAAGTTACATTTTGACATGTTAAACTATGTTTTTTACAAGTTAAAGTTACGTTTTGACAAGTTAAAGTGCGTTTCAACAAGTTCCAAGTACGTTTTGACAAGTAATAGTACATTTTTACAAGTTAAAGTACATTTTTTACAAGTTAAAGTTACGTGTTGACAAGTTAAAATACATTTCAACAAGTTCAAATTACGTTTTGACAAGTTAAAGTATGTTTCAACAGGTTAAAATTACGTTTTGACAAGTAAAAGTACATTTTTTACAAGTTAAAGTTACGTTTTGACCTGTTAAACTATGTTTTTTACAAGTTAAAGTTAGTTTTTGACAAGTCAAAGTGCGTTTCAACAAGTTAAAATTAGTTTTTGACAAGTTAAAGTACATTTTTTACAAATTAAAGTTACGTTTTGAAAAGTTAAACTATGTTTTTTACAACTTAAAGTTACTTTTTGAAAAGTTAAAGTTACGATTTAACAAGTTAAAGTTACATTTTGACTAGTTAAAATACGTTTCAACAAGATAAAATTACGTTTTGACAAGTAAAAGTACATTTTTTACAAGTTAAAGTTACGTTTTGACATGTTAAACTCTGTTTTTTACAAGGTAAAGTTACTATTTGACAAGTTAAAGTACGTTTCAACAAGTTAAAATTACGATTTGACAAGTTAAAGTACTTTTTTTATAAGTTAAAGTTACGTTTTTACATGTTAAACTATGGTTTTTACAAGTTAAAGTTACGTTTTGACAAGTTAAAGTACGTTTACCGAAGTTAAAATTACTTTTTAACAAGTTAAAGTACATTTTTTACAAGTTAAGGTTACGTTTTGACAAGTTAAAGTACGTTTCAACAAGTTAAAATTACTTTTGGACAAGTTAAAGTATGTTTTTTACAACTTAAAGTTACGTTTTGAAAATTAAAGTACGTTTCAACAAGTTAAAATTACGATTTGACAAGTTAAAGTAAACTTTTTACAAGATAAAGTTACGTTTTGACAAGTTAAAGTACATTTTTTAAAAGTTAAAGTTGCTTTTTGACATGTTAAACTATGTTTTTTACAAGTTCAAGTTACGTTTTGACAAGTTAAAGTACGTTTCAACAAGTTAAAAATACTTTTTGACAAGTTAAAGTACATTTTTTACAAATTAAAGTTACGTTTTGACAAGTTAAACTATATTTTTTACAACTTAAAGTTACTTTTTGACAAGTTAAAGTACGTTTCAACAAGTTAAAATTACGATTTGACAATTTAAAGTACATTTTTTACAAGTTAAAGTTACGTTTTGACAAGTTAAAGTACGTTTCAACAAGTTCAATTTACGTTTTGAGAAATTAAAGTACGTTTCAACAAGTTAAAATTACGTTTTTACAAGTAAAAGTACATTTTTTACAAGTTAAAGTTATGTTTTGACATGTTAAACTATGTTTTTTACATGTTAAAGTTACGTTTTGACAAGTTAAAGTACGTTTCAACAAGTTAAAATTACTTTTTGACAAGTTAAACTATGTTTTTTACAACTTAAAGTTACGTTTTGAAAAGTTAAAGTACGTTTCAACAAGTTAAAATTAGTTTTTGACAAGTTAAAGTACATTTTTTACAAATTAAAGTTACGTTTTGACAAGTTAAACTATGTTTTTTACAACTTAAAGTTACTTTTTGACAAGTTAAAGTAGGTTTCAACAAGTTAAAATTACGATTTAGCAAGTTAAAGTTACATTTTGACAAGTTAAAATACGTTTCAACAAGATTAAATTACGTTTTGACAAGTAAAAGTACATTTTTTACAAATTAAAGTTACATTTTGACATGTAAAACTATGTGTTTTACAAGTTAAAGTTACGTTTTGACAAGTTAAAGTACGTTTGAACAAGTTAAAATTACTTTTTGACAAGTTAAAGTACATTTTTTACAAATTAAAGTTACGTTTTGACAAGTTAAACTATGTGTTTTACAACTTAAAAATACGTTTTGACAAGTTAAAGTACGTTTCAACAAGTTCAAATTAAGATACGACAAGTTAAAGTACATTTTTTACAAGTTAAAGTTACGTTTTGACAAGTTAAAGTACATTCCAACAAGATCAAATTACGTTTTGACAAGTAAAAGTACATTTTTTACAAGTTAAAGTTACATTTTGACATGTTAAACTATGTTTTTTACAAGTTAAAGTTACGTTTTGACAAGTTAAAGTGCGTTTCAACAAGTTCCAAGTACGTTTTGACAAGTAATAGTACATTTTTAAAGTTAAAGTACATTTTTTACAAGTTAAAGTTACGTGTTGACAAGTTAAAATACATTTCAACAAGTTCAAATTACGTTTTGACAAGTTAAAGTATGTTTCAACAGGTTAAAATTACGTTTTGACAAGTAAAAGTACATTTTTTACAAGTTAAAGTTACGTTTTGACCTGTTAAACTATGTTTTTTACAAGTTAAAGTTAGTTTTTGACAAGTCAAAGTGCGTTTCAACAAGTTAAAATTAGTTTTTGACAAGTTAAAGTACATTTTTTACAAATTAAAGTTACGTTTTGAAAAGTTAAACTATGTTTTTTACAACTTAAAGTTACTTTTTGAAAAGTTAAAGTTACGATTTAACAAGTTAAAGTTACATTTTGACTAGTTAAAATACGTTTCAACAAGATAAAATTACGTTTTGACAAGTAATAGTACATTTTTTACAAGTTAAAGTTACGTTTTGACAACTTAAACTATGTTTTTTATAAGTTAAACTAACGTTTGACGAGTTAAAGTACGTTTCAACAAGTTAAAATTACTTTTTGACAAGTTAAAGTACGTTTCAACAAGTTAAAATTAATTTTTGACAAGTTAAAGTATGTTTTTTACAACTTAAAGTTATGTTTTGAAAAATTAAAGTACGTTTCAACAAGTTAAAATTACGATTTGACAATTTAAAGTACATTTTTTACAAGTTAAAGTTACGTTTTGACAAGTTAAAGTACGTTTCAACAAGTTCAATTTACGTTTTGAGAAATTAAAGTACGTTTCAACAAGTTAAAATTACGTTTTTACAAGTAAAAGTACATTTTTTACAAGTTAAAGTTATGTTTTGACATGTTAAACTATGTTTTTTACAAGTTAAAGTTACGTTTTGACAAGTTAAAGTACGTTTCAACAAGTTAAAATTACTTTTTGACAAGTTAAAGTATGTTTTTTACAACTTAAAGTTACGTTTTGAAAAGTTAAAGTACGTTTCAACAAGTTAAAATTAGTTTTTGACAAGTTAAAGTACATTTTTTACAAATTAAAGTTACGTTTTGACAAGTTAAACTATGTTTTTTACAACTTAAAGTTACTTTTTGACAAGTTAAAGTAGGTTTCAACAAGTTAAAATTACGATTTAGCAAGTTAAAGTTACATTTTGACAAGTTAAAATACGTTTCAACAAGATTAAATTACGTTTTGACAAGTAAAAGTACATTTTTTACAAATTAAAGTTACATTTTGACATGTAAAACTATGTGTTTTACAAGTTAAAGTTACGTTTTGACAAGTTAAAATACGTTTGAACAAGTTAAAATTACTTTTTGACAAGTTAAAGTACATTTTTTACAAATTAAAGTTACGTTTTGACAAGTTAAACTATGTGTTTTACAACTTAAAAATACGTTTTGACAAGTTAAAGTACGTTTCAACAAGTTCAAATTAAGATACGACAAGTTAAAGTACATTTTTTACAAGTTAAAGTTACGTTTTGACAAGTTAAAGTACATTCCAACAAGATCAAATTACGTTTTGACAAGTAAAAGTACATTTTTTACAAGTTAAAGTTACATTTTGACATGTTAAACTATGTTTTTTACAAGTTAAAGTTACGTTTTGACAAGTTAAAGTGCGTTTCAACAAGTTCCAAGTACGTTTTGACAAGTAATAGTACATTTTTACAAGTTAAAGTACATTTTTTACAAGTTAAAGTTACGTGTTGACAAGTTAAAATACATTTCAACAAGTTCAAATTACGTTTTGACAAGTTAAAGTATGTTTCAACAGGTTAAAATTACGTTTTGACAAGTAAAAGTACATTTTTTACAAGTTAAAGTTACGTTTTGACCTGTTAAACTATGTTTTTTACAAGTTAAAGTTAGTTTTTGACAAGTCAAAGTGCGTTTCAACAAGTTAAAATTAGTTTTTGACAAGTTAAAGTACATTTTTTACAAATTAAAGTTACGTTTTGAAAAGTTAAACTATGTTTTTTACAACTTAAAGTTACTTTTTGAAAAGTTAAAGTTACGATTTAACAAGTTAAAGTTACATTTTGACTAGTTAAAATACGTTTCAACAAGATAAAATTACGTTTTGACAAGTAAAAGTACATTTTTTACAAGTTAAAGTTACGTTTTGACATGTTAAACTCTGTTTTTTACAAGGTAAAGTTACTATTTGACAAGTTAAAGTACGTTTCAACAAGTTAAAATTACGATTTGACAAGTTAAAGTACTTTTTTTATAAGTTAAAGTTACGTTTTTACATGTTAAACTATGGTTTTTACAAGTTAAAGTTACGTTTTGACAAGTTAAAGTACGTTTACCGAAGTTAAAATTACTTTTTAACAAGTTAAAGTACATTTTTTACAAGTTAAGGTTACGTTTTGACAAGTTAAAGTACGTTTCAACAAGTTAAAATTACTTTTGGACAAGTTAAAGTATGTTTTTTACAACTTAAAGTTACGTTTTGAAAAGTTAAAGTACGTTTCAACAAGTTAAAATTACGATTTGACAAGTTAAAGTAAACTTTTTACAAGATAAAGTTACGTTTTGACAAGTTAAAGTACATTTTTTAAAAGTTAAAGTTGCTTTTTGACATGTTAAACTATGTTTTTTACAAGTTCAAGTTACGTTTTGACAAGTTAAAGTACGTTTCAACAAGTTAAAAATACTTTTTGACAAGTTAAAGTACATTTTTTACAAATTAAAGTTACGTTTTGACAAGTTAAACTATATTTTTTACAACTTAAAGTTACTTTTTGACAAGTTAAAGTACGTTTCAACAAGTTAAAATTACGATTTGACAATTTAAAGTACATTTTTTACAAGTTAAAGTTACGTTTTGACAAGTTAAAGTACGTTTCAACAAGTTCAATTTACGTTTTGAGAAATTAAAGTACGTTTCAACAAGTTAAAATTACGTTTTTACAAGTAAAAGTACATTTTTTACAAGTTAAAGTTATTTTTTGACATGTTAAACTATGTTTTTTACATGTTAAACTTACGTTTTGACAAGTTAAAGTACGTTTCAACAAGTTAAAATTACTTTTTGACAAGTTAAAGTATGTTTTTTACAACTTAAAGTTACGTTTTGAAAAGTTAAAGTACGTTTCAACAAGTTAAAATTAGTTTTTGACAAGTTAAAGTACATTTTTTACAAATTAAAGTTACGTTTTGACAAGTTAAACTATGTTTTTTACAACTTAAAGTTACTTTTTGACAAGTTAAAGTAGGTTTCAACAAGTTAAAATTACGATTTAGCAAGTTAAAGTTACATTTTGACAAGTTAAAATACGTTTCAACAAGATTAAATTACATTTTGACAAGTAAAAGTACATTTTTTACAAATTAAAGTTACATTTTGACATGTAAAACTATGTTTTTTACAAGTTAAAGTTACTATTTGACAAGTTAAAGTACGTTTCAACAAGTTAAAATTACTTTTTGACAAGTTAAAGTACGTTTCAACAAGTTAAAATTACTTTTTGACAAGTTAAAGTATGTTTTTTACAACTTAAAGTTACGTTTAGAAAAGTTAAAGTACGTTTCAACAAGTTAAAATTACGATTTGACAAGTTAAAGTACATTTTTTACAAGTTAAAGTTACGTTTTGACAAGTTAAAGTACGTTTCAACAAGTTCAATTTACATTTTGATAAACTAAATTACGTTTCAACGAGTTCAAATTACGTTTTGACAAGTAAAAGTACATTTTTTACAAGTTAAAATTACGTTTTGACAAGTTAACCTATGTTTTTTACAAGTTAAAGTTACGTTTTGACAAGTTAAAGTACGTTTCAACATCTTAAAATTACTTTTTGACAAGTTAAAGTACATTTGTTACAAGTTAAGATTACGTTTTGACAAGTTAAACTATGTTTTTTACAAGTTAAAGTTACGTTTTGAAAAGTTAAAGTACGTTTCAACAAGTTAAAGTTACGATTTGACAAGTTAAAGTACATTATTTAGAAGTTAAAGTTACGTTTTGACAAGTTAAAATACGTTTCAACAAGTTCAAATTACGTTTAGAATGTTAAAGTACGTTTCAACAAGATAAAATTACGTTTTGACAAGTTAAAGTACGTTTCAACAAGTTAAAATTACTTTTTGACAAGTTAAAGTACATTTGTTACAAATTAAAGTTACGTTTTGACCTGTTAAACTATGTTTTTTACAAGTTAAAGTTACGTTTTGACAAGTTAAATTGCGTTTCAACAAGTTCAAAGTACGTTTGGACAAGTAATAGTACATTTTTTACAAGTTAAAGTTATGTTTTGACAAGTTAACCTATGTTTTTTACAAGTTAAAGTTACGTTTGACGAGTTAAAGTACGTTTCAACAAGTTAAAATTACTTTTTGACAAGTTAAAGTACGTTTCAACAAGTTAAAATTACTTTTTGACATGTTAAAATATGTTTTTTACAACTTAAAGTTACGTTTTGAAAAGTTAAATTACGTTTCAACAAGTTAAAATTACGATTTGACAATTTAAAGTACATTTTTTACAAGTTAAAGTTACGTTTTGACAAGTTAAAGTACGTTTCAACAAGTTCAATTTACGTTTTGAGAAACTAAAGTACGTTTCAACAAGTTAAAATTACGTTTTGACAAGTAAAAGTACATTTTTAACAAGTTAAACTTGCTTTTTGACATGTTAAACTATGTTTTTTACAAGTTCAAGTTACGTTTTGACAAGTTAAAGTACGTTTAAACAAGTTAAAATTACTTTTTGACAAGTTAAAGTACATTTTTTTACAAATTAAAGTTACGTTTTGACAAGTTATACTATGTTTTTTACAACTTAAAGTTACTTTTTGACAAGTTAAAGTACGTTTCAACAAGTTAAAATTACGATTTGACAAGTTAAATTACATTCTTTAGAAGTTAAAGTTACGTTTTGAAAAGTTAAAATAAGTTTCAACAAGTTCAAATTACGTTTTGAAATGTTAAAGTACCTTTCAACAAGATAAAGTTACTTTTTGACAAGTTAAAGTACGTTTCAACAAGTTAAAATTACGATTTGACAAGTTAAAGTACATTTTTTAGAAGTTAAAGTTACGTTTTGACAAGTTAAAATAAGTTTCAACGAGTTCAAATTACGTTTTGAAGTGTTAAAGTACCTTTCAACAAGATAAAATTACGTTTTGACAAGTTAAAGTACATTTCAACAAGTTAAAATTACTTTTTGAAAAGTTAAAGTATATTTTTTACAAGTTAAACTTATGTTTTGAAAAGTTAAAGTACGTTTCAACGAGTTCAAATTACGTTTTGACAAGTAAAAGTACATTTTTTACAAGTTAAAATTACGTTTTGACAAGTTAACCTATGTTTTTTACAAGTTAAAGTTACGTTTTGACAAGTTAAAGTACGTTTCAACATCTTAAAATTACTTTTTGAAAAGTTAAAGTACATTTGTTACAAGTTAAGATTACGTTTTGACAAGTTAAACTATGTTTTTTACAAGTTAAAGTTACGTTTTGAAAAGTTAAAGTACGTTTCCACAAGTTAAAGTTACGATTTGACATGTTCAAGTACATTTTTTACAAGTTAAAGTTACGTTTTGACAAGTTAAAGTACGTTTCAACAAGTTCAAATTACGTTTTGACACGTAAAAGTACATTTTTTACAAGTTAAAGTTATGTTTTGACATGTTAAACCATGTTTTTTACAAGTTAAAGTTACGTTTTGACAAGTTAAAGTGCGTTTCAACAAGTTCAAAGTACGTTTTGACAAGTAATAGTACATTTTTTACAAGTTAAAGTTATGTTTTGACAAGTTAAACTATGTGTTTTACAAGTTAAAGTTACGTTTTGACAAGTTAAAGTACGTTTCAACAAGTTAAAATTACTTTTTGACAAGTTAAAGTACATTTTTTACAAATTAAAGTTACGTTTTGACAAGTTAAACTATGTGTTTTACAACTTAAAGTTACGTTTTGACAAGTTAAAGTACGTTTCAACAAATTCAAATTAAGATACGACAAGTTAAAGTACATTTTTTACAAGTTAAAGTTACGTTTTGACAAGTTAAAATACATTTCAACAAGATCAAATTACGTTTTGACAAGTAAAAGTACATTTTTTACAAGTCAAAGTAACATTTTGACATGTTAAACTATGTTTTTTACAAGTTAAAGTTACGTTTTGACAAGTTAAAGTGCGTTTCAACAAGTTCCAAGTACGTTTTGACAAGTAATAGTTCATTTTTTACAAGTTAAAGTACATTTTTTACAAGTTAAAGTTACGTGTTGACAAGTTAAAATACATTTCAACAAGTTCAAATTACGTTTTGACAAGTTAAAGTATGTTTCAACAGGTTAAAATTACGTTTTGACAAGTAAAAGTACATTTTTTACAAGTTAAAGTTACGTTTTGACCTGTTAAACTATGTTTTTTACAAGTTAAAGTTAGTTTTTGACAAGTCAAAGTGCGTTTCAACAAGTTAAAATTAGTTTTTGACAAGTTAAAGTACATTTTTTAATAATTAAAGTTATGTTTTGAAAAGTTAAACTATGTTTTTTACAACTTAAAGTTACTTTTTGAAAAGTTAAAGTATGCTTTAACAAGTTAAAATTACGATTTAACAAGTTAAAGTTACATTTTGACTAGTTAAAATACGTTTCAACAAGATAAAATTACGTTTTGACAAGTAAAAGTACATTTTTTACAAGTTAAAGTTACGTTTTGACATGTTAAACTATGTTTTTTACAAGGTAAAGTTACTATTTGACAAGTTAAAGTACGTTTCAACAAGTTAAAATTACGATTTGACAAGTTAAAGTACTTTTTTTATAAGTTAAAGTTACGTTTTTACATGTTAAACTATGGTTTTTACAAGTTAAAGTTACGTTTTGACAAGTTAAAGTACGTTTGACGAAGTTAAAATTACTTTTCAACAAGTTAAAGTACATTTTTTACAAGTTAAGGTTACGTTTTGACAAGTTAAAGTACGTTTCAACAAGTTAAAATTACTTTTGGACAAGTTAAAGTATGTTTTTTACAACTTAAAGTTACGTTTTGAAAAGTCAAAGTACGTTTCAACAAGTTAAAATTACGATTTGATAAGTTAAAGTAAATTTTTTACAAGATAAAGTTACGTTTTGACAAGTTAAAGTACGTTTTTTACAAGTTAAAGTTGCTTTTTGACATGTTAAACTATGTTTTTTACAAGTTCAAGTTACGTTTTGACAAGTTAAAGTACGTTTCAACAAGTTAAAATTACTTTTTGACAAGTTAAAGTACATTTTTTACAAATTAAAGTTACGTTTTGACAAGTTAAACTATATTTTTTACAACTTAAAGTTACTTTTTGACAAGTTAAAGTACGGTTCAACAAGTTCAAATTACGTTTAGAAATGTTAAAGTATCTTTCAACAAGATAAAATTACATTTTGACAAGTTAAAGTACGTTTCAACAAGTTAAAATTACTTTTTCACAAGTTAAAGTACATTTTTTACAAATTAAAGTTACGTTTTGATCTGTTAAACTATGTTTTTTACAAGTTAAAGTTAGGTTTTGACAAGTTAAAGTGCGTTTCAACAAGTTCAAAGTACGTTTTGACAAGTAATAGTACATTTTTTACAAGTTAAAGTTACGTTTTGACAAGTTAAACTATGTTTTTTATAAGTTAAAGTTACGTTTGACGAGTTAAAGTACGTTTCAACAAGTTAAAATTACTTTTTGACAAGTTAAAGTACGTTTCAACAAGTTAAAATTACTTTTTGACAAGTTAAAGTATGTTTTTTACAACTTAAAGTTACGTTTTGAAAAGTTAAATTACGTTTAAACAAGTTAAAATTACGATTTGACAATTTAAAGTACATTTTTTACAAGTTAAAGTTACGTTTTGACAAGTTAAAGTACGTTTCAACAAGTTCAATTTACGTTTTGAGAAACTAAAGTACGTTTCAACAAGCTAAAGTACGTTTCAACAAGTTAAAGTACGTTTCAACAAGTTCAAATTACGTTTTGACACGTAAAAGTACATTTTTTACAAGTTAAAGTTATGTTTTGACATGTTAAACCATGTTTTTTACAAGTTAAAGTTACGTTTTGACAAGTTAAAGTGCGTTTCAACAAGTTCAAAGTACGTTTTCAAAAGTAATAGTACATTTTTTACAAGTTAAAGTTACGTTTTTACAAGTTAAACTATGTGTTTTACAAGTTAAAGTTACGTTTTGACAAGTTAAAGTACGTTTGAACAAGTTAAAATTACTTTTTGACAAGTTAAAGTATATTTTTTACAAATTAAAGTTACGTTTTGACAAGTTAAACTATGTGTTTTACAACTTAAAGTTACGTTTTGACAAGTTAAAGTACGTTTCAACAAGTTCAAATTAAGATACGACAAGTTAAAGTACATTTTTTACAAGTTAAAGTTACGTTTTGACAAGTTAAAGTACATTTCAACAAGATCAAATTACGTTTTGACAAGTAAAAGTACATTTTTTACAAGTTAAAGTTACATTTTGACATGTTAAACTATGTTTTTTACAAATTAAAGTTACGTTTTGACAAGTTAAAGTGCGTTTCAACAAGTTCCAAGTACGTTATGACAAGTAATAGTACATTTTTACAAGTTAAAGTACATTTTTTACAAGTTAAAGTTACGTGTTGACAAGTTAAAATACATTTCAACAAGTTCAAATTACGTTTTGACAAGTTAAAGTATGTTTCAACAGGTTAAAATTACGTTTTGACAAGTAAAAGTACATTTTTTACAAGTTAAAGTTACGTTTTGACCTGTTAAACTATGTTTTTTACAAGTTAAAGTTAGTTTTTGACAAGTCAAAGTGCGTTTCAACAAGTTAAAATTAGTTTTTGACAAGTTAAAGTACATTTTTTACAAATTAAAATTACTTTTTGAAAAGTTAAACTATGTTTTTTACAACTTAAAGTTACTTTTTGAAAAGTTAAAGTTACGATTTAACAAGTTAAAGTTACATTTTGACTAGTTAAAATACGTTTCAACGAGATAAAATTACGTTTTGACAAGTAAAAGTACATTTTTTACAAGTTAAAGTTACGTTTTGACATGTTAAACTATGTTTTTTACAAGGTAAAGTTACTATTTGACAAGTTAAAGTACGTTTCAACAAGTTAAAATTACGATTTGACAAGTTAAAGTACTTTTTTTATAAGTTAAAGTTACGTTTTTACATGTTAAACTATGGTTTTTACAAGTTAAAGTTACGTTTTGACAAGTTAAAGTACGTTTGACGAAGTTAAAATTACTTTTTAACAAGTTAAAGTACATTTTTTACAAATTAAAGTTACGTTTTGACAAGTTAAACTATGTGTTTTACAACTTAAAGTTACGTTTTAACAAATTAAAGTACGTTTCAACAAGTTCAAATTAAGATACGACAAGTTAAAGTACATTTTTTACAAGTTAAAGTTACGTTTTGACAAGTTAAAGTACATTTCAACAAGATCAAATTACGTTTTGACAAGTAAAAGTACATTTTTTACAAGTTAAAGTTACATTTTGACATGTTAAACTATGTTTTTTACAAGTTAAAGTTACGTTTTGACAACTTAAAGTGCGTTTCAACAAGTTCCAAGTACGTTTTGACAAGTAATAGTACATTTTTACAAGTTAAAGTACATTTTTTACAAGTTAAAGTTACGTGTTGACAAGTTAAAATACATTTCAACAAGTTCAAATTACGTTTTGACAAGTTAAAGTATGTTTCAACAGGTTAAAATTACGTTTTGACAAGTAAAAGTACATTTTTTACAAGTTAAAGTTACGTTTTGACCTGTTAAACTATGTTTTTTACAAGTTAAAGTTAGTTTTTGACAAGTCAAAGTGCGTTTCAACAAGTTAAAATTAGTTTTTGACAAGTTAAAGTACATTTTTTACAAATTAAAGTTACGTTTTGAAAAGTTAAACTATGTTTTTTACAACTTAAAGTTACTTTTTGAAAAGTTAAAGTTACGATTTAACAAGTTAAAGTTACATTTTGACTAGTTAAAATACGTTTCAACAAGATAAAATTACGTTTTGACAAGTAAAAGTACATTTTTTACAAGTTAAAGTTACGTTTTGACATGTTAAACTATGTTTTTTACAAGGTAAAGTTACTATTTGACAAGTTAAAGTACGTTTCAACAAGTTAAAATTACGATTTGACAAGTTAAAGAACTTTTTTTATAAGTTAAAGTTACGTTTTTACATGTTAAACTATGGTTTTTACAAGTTAAAGTTACGTTTTGACAAGTTAAAGTACGTTTGACGAAGTTAAAATTACTTTTTAACAAGTTAAAGTACATTTTTTACAAGTTAAGGTTACGTTTTGACAAGTTAAAGTACGTTTCAACAAGTTAAAATTACTTTTGGACAAGTTAAAGTATGTTTTTTACAACTTAAAGTTACGTTTTGAAAAGTTAAAGTACGTTTCAACAAGTTAAAATTACGATTTGAGAAGTTAAAGTAAACTTTTTACAAGATAAAGTTACGTTTTGACAAGTTAAAGTACGTTTTTTACAAGTTAAAGTTGCTTTTTGACATGTTAAACTATGTTTTTTACAAGTTCAAGTTACGTTTGGACAAGTTAAAGTACGTTTCAACAAGTTAAAAATACTTTTTGACAAGTTAAAGTACATTTTTTACAAATTAAAGTTACGTTTTGACAAGTTAAACTATATTTTTTACAACTTAAAGTTACTTTTTGACAAGTTAAAGTACGGTTCAACAAGTTCAAATTACGTTTAGAAATGTTAAAGTATCTTTCAACAAGATAAAATTACATTTTGACAAATTAAAGTACGTTTCAACAAGTTAAAATTACTTTTTCACAAGTTAAAGTACATTTTTTACAAATTAAAGTTACGTTTTGACATGTTAAACTATGTTTTTTACAAGTTAAAATTAGGTTTTGACAAGTTAAAGTGCGTTTCAACAAGTTCAAAGTACGTTTTGACAAGTAATAGTACATTTTTTACAAGTTAAAGTTACGTTTTGACAAGTTAAACTATGTTTTTTATAAGTTAAACTAACGTTTGACGAGTTAAAGTACGTTTCAACAAGTTAAAATTACTTTTTGACAAGTTAAAGTACGTTTGACGAAGTTAAAATTACTTTTTAACAAGTTAAAGTACATTTTTTACAAGTTAAGGTTACGTTTTGACAAGTTAAAGTACGTTTCAACAAGTTAAAATTACTTTTGGACAAGTTAAAGTATGTTTTTTACAACTTAAAGTTACGTTTTGAAAAGTTAAAGTACGTTTCAACAAGTTAAAATTACGATTTGAGAAGTTAAAGTAAACTTTTTACAAGATAAAGTTACGTTTTGACACGTTAAAGTACGTTTTTTACAAGTTAAAGTTGCTTTTTGACATGTTAAACTATGTTTTTTACAAGTTCAAGTTACGTTTTGACAAGTTAAAGTACGTTTCAACAAGTTAAAAATACTTTTTGACAAGTTAAAGTACATTTTTTACAAATTAAAGTTACGTTTTGACAAGTTAAACTATATTTTTTACAACTTAAAGTTACTTTTTGACAAGTTAAAGTACGGTTCAACAAGTTCAAATTACGTTTAGAAATGTTAAAGTATCTTTCAACAAGATAAAATTACATTTTGACAAGTTAAAGTACGTTTCAACAAGTTAAAATTACTTTTTCACAAGTTAAAGTACATTTTTTACAAATTAAAGTTACGTTTTGATCTGTTAAACTATGTTTTTTACAAGTTAAAATTAGGTTTTGACAAGTTAAAGTGCGTTTCAACAAGTTCAAAGTACGTTTTGACAAGTAATAGTACATTTTTTACAAGTTAAAGTTACGTTTTGACAAGTTAAACTATGTTTTTTATAAGTTAAACTAACGTTTGACGAGTTAAAGTACGTTTCAACAAGTTAAAATTACTTTTTGACAAGTTAAAGTACGTTTCAACAAGTTAAAATTACTTTTTGACAAGTTAAAGTACATTTTTTACAAGTTAAAGTTACGTTTTGACAAGTTAAAGTACGTTTCAACAAGTTCAATTTACGTTTTGAGAAATTAAAGTACGTTTCAACAAGTTAAAATTACGATTTGACAATTTAAAGTACATTTTTTACAAGTTAAAGTTACGTTTTGACAAGTTAAAGTACGTTTCAACAAGTTCAATTTACGTTTTGAGAAATTAAAGTACGTTTCAACAAGTTAAAATTACGTTTTTACAAGTAAAAGTACATTTTTTAGAAGTTAAAGTTATGTTTTGACATGTTAAACTATGTTTTTTACATGTTAAAGTTACGTTTTGACAAGTTAAAGTACGTTTCAACAAGTTAAAATTACTTTTTGACAAGTTAAAGTATGTTTTTTACAACTTAAAGTTACGTTTTGAAAAGTTAATGTACGTTTCAACAAGTTAAAATTACAATTTGACAAGTTAAAGTACATTTTTTACAAGTTAAAGTTACGTTTTGACAAGTTAAAGTACGTTTTTAGAAGTTAAAGTTGGTTTTTGACATGTTAAACTATGTTTTTTACAAGTTCAAGTTACGTTTTGACAAGTTAAAGTACGTTTCAACAAGTTAAAATTACTTTTTGACAAGTTAAAGTACATTTTTTACTAGTCAAAGTTACGTTTTGACAAGTTAAAGTACGTTTCAAGGAGTTCAAATTACGTTTTGACAAGTTAACCTAAGTTTTTTACAAGTTAAAGTTACGTTTTGACAAGTTAAAGTACGTTTCAACATCTTAAAAATACTCTTAGACAAGTTAAAGTACATTTGTTACAAGTTAAAGTTACATTTTGACAAGTTAAACTATGTTTTTTACAAGTTAAAGTTACGTTTTGAAAAGTTAAAGTACGTTTCAACAAGTTTAAATTACGTTTTGTCAAATAATAGTACATTTTTTACAACTTAAAGTTACGTTTTGAAAAGTTAAAGTACGTTTCAACCAGTTTAAATTACGTTTTGTCAAGTAATAGTACATTTTTTACAAGTTAAACTTATGTTTTGACAAATCAAAGTGCGTTTCAACAAGTTCAAAGTACTTTTTGACAAGTAATAGTACATATTTTACAAGTTAAAGTTACGTTTTGACAAGTTAAAGTATGTTTCAACAGGTTAAAATTACGTTTTGACAAGTTAAAGTACGTTTCAACAAGTTTAAATTACTTTTTGACAAGTTAAAGTATGTTTCAACAAGTTAAAATTACGTTTTGACAAGTTAAAGTACATTTGTTACAAGTTAAAGTTACGTTTTGACAAGTTAAACTATGTTTTTGACAAGTTAAAGTTACGTTTTGAAAACTTAAAGTACGTTTCAACAAGTTAAAATTACGATTTGACAAGGTCAAATACATTTTTTACAAGTTAAAGTTACGTTTTGACAAGTTAAAGAACGTTTCAACAAGTTCAAATTACGTTTTCACAAGTTAAAGTATGTTCCAACAGGTTAAAATTACGTTTTGACAAGTAAAAGTACATTTCAACAAGTTCAAATTTTATTTTGACAAGTTAAATTACGTTTCAACAAGTTAAAATTACTTTTTGACAAGTAAAAGTACAATTTTTACAAGTTAAAGTTACGTTTTGACGTGTTTCACTATGTTTTTTAAAAGTTAAAGTTACGTTTTGACAAGTTAAAGTGCGTTTCAACAAGTTTAAAGTACCTTTTGACAAGTAATAGTACATTTTTTACAAGTTAAAGTACATTTTTTCAAGTTAAAGTTACGTTTTGACAAGTTAAAGTACCTTTCAACAAGTTCAAATTACGTTTTGACAAGTTAAAGTATGTGTGAACAGGTTAAAATTACGTTTTGACAAGTAAAAGTACATTTTTTACAAGTTAAAGTTACGTTTTGACATGTTAAACTATGTTTCAACAAGTTCAAATTACAATTTGACAAGTTAAAGTACCTTTCAACAAGATAAAATTACGTTTTGACAAGTAAAAGTACATTTTTTACAAGTTAAATTTACGTTTTGACATGTTAAACTATGTTTTTTATAAGTTAAAGTTACGTTTTGACAAGTTAAAGTGCGTTTCAACAAGTTCAAAGTACGTTTTGACAAGTAATAGTACATTTTTTACAAGTTAATGTACATTTTTTTCAAGTTAAAGTTACGTTTTGACAAGTTAAAGTACCTTTCAACAAGTTCAAATTACGTTTTGACAAGTTAAAGTATGTTTCAACAGGTTAAAATTACGTTTTGACAAGTAAAAGTACATTTTTTACAAGTTAAAGTTACGTTTTGACACGTTAAACTATGTTTTTTACAAGTTAAAGTTACGTTTTGACAAGTTAAATTGCGTTTCAACAAGTTCAAAGTACGTTTTGACAAGTAATAGTACATTTTTACAAATTAAAGTTACGTTTTGACAAGTTAAACTATGTTTTTTACAAGTTAAAGTTACGTTTTGACAAGTTAAAGTTACTTTTTGACAAGTTAAAGTATATTTTTTACAACTTAAAGTTACGTTTTGAAAAGTTAAAGTACGTTTCAACAAGTTAAAATTACGATTTGACAAGTTCAAGTACATATTTTACAAGTTAAAGTTACGTTTTAACAAGTTAAAGTACGTTTCAACAAGTTCAAATTACGTTTTGACAAGTTCAAGTATGTTTCAACAGGTTAAAATTATGTCTTGACATGTAAAAGTACATTTCAACAAGTTGAAATTACGTTTTGACAAGTTAAACTCTGTTTTTTACAAGTTAAAGTTACGTTTTGACAAGTTAAAGTACGTTTCAACAAGTTAAAATTACTTTTTGACAAGTTAAAGTATGTTTTTTACAACTTAAAGTTACGTTTTGAAAAGTTAAAGTTCGTTTCAACAAGTTAAAATTACAATTTGACAAGTTAAAGTACATTTTTTACAAGTTAAAGTTACGTTTTGACAAGTTAAAGTACAATTTTTAGAAGTTAAAGTTGGTTTTTGACAAGTTAAACTCTGTTTTTTACAAGTTAAAGTTACGTTTTGACAAGTTAAAGTACGTTTCAACAAGTTAAAATTACTTTTTGTCAAGTTAAAGTATGTTTTTTACAACTTAAAGTTACGTTTTGAACAGTTAAAGTACGTTTCAACAAGTTAAAATTACAATTTGACAAGTTAAAGTACATTTTTTACAAGTTAAAGTTACGTTTTGACAAGTTAAAGTACGTTTTTTAGAAGTTAAAGTTGGTTTTTGACATGTTAAACTATGTTTTTTACAAGTTCAAGTTACGTTTTGACAAGTTAAAGTATGTTTCAACAAGTTAAAATTACTTTTTGACAAGTTAAAGTACATTTTTAACAAATTAAAGTTACGTTTTGACAAGTTATACTATGTTTTTTACAACTTAAAGTTACTTTTTGACAAGTTAAAGTACGTTTCAACAAGTTAAAATTACGTTTTGACAAGTTAAAGTACTTTTTTTATAAGTTAAAGTTACGTTTTTACATGTTAAACTATGTTTTTTACAAGTTAAAGTTACGTTTTGACAAGTTAAAGTACGTTTCAACAAGTTAAAATTACTTTTTAACAAGTTAAAGTACATTTTTTACAAGTTAAGGTTACGTTTTGACAAGTTAAAGTATGTTTCAACAAGTTAAAATTACTTTTTGAAAAGTAAAAGTAAATTTTTTTCAATTTAAAATTACGTTTTGACAAGTTAACCTATGTTTTTTACAAGTTAAAGTTACGTTTTGACAAGTTAAAGTACGTTTCAACATCTTAAAACTACTTTTTGACAAGTTAACGTACATTTGTTACAAGTTAAAGTTACGGTTTGACAAGTTAAACTTGTTTTTTACAAGTTAAAGTTACGTTTTGAAAAGTTAAAGTACGTTTGAACAAGTTAAAATTACGATTTGACAAGTTCAAGTACATTTTTTACAAGTTAAAGTTACGTTTTGACAAGTTAAAGTACGTTTCAACAAGTTCAAATTACGTTTTGACAAGTTAAAGTATGTTTCAACAGGTTAAAATTACGTTTTGACAAGTTAAAGTACGTTTCAACAAGTTTAAATTACTTTTTGACAAGTTAAAGTATGTTTCAACAGGTTAAAATTACGTTTTGACAAGTTAAAGTACATTTGTTACAAGTTAAAGTTACGTTTTGACAAGTAAAACTATGGTTTTGAAAAGTTAAAGTACGTTTCAACAAGTTAAAATTACGATTTAACAAGGTCAAGTACATTTTTTACAAGTTAAAGTTACGTTTTGATAAGTTAAAGTACGTTTCAACAAGTTAAAGTATGTTCCAACAGGTTAAAATTACGTTTTGACAAGTAAAAGTACATTTCAACAAGTTCAAATTTTGTTTTGACAAGTTAAATTACTTTTCAACAAGTTAAAATTACTTTCTGACAAGTAAAAGTACAATTTTTACAAGTTAACGTTACGTTTTGACATGTTTCACTATGTTTTTTAAAAGTTAAAGTTACGTTTTGACAAGTTAAAGTGCGTTTCAACAAGTTCAAAGTACGTTTTGATAAGTAATAGTACATTTTTTACAAGTTAAAGTTACGTTTTAACAAGTTAAACTATGTTTTTTACAAGTTAAAGTTACATTTTTACAAGTTAAAGGACGTTTCAACAAGTTAAAGTAAATTTTTTACAAATTAAAGTTACGTTTTGACAAGTTAAACTATGTTTTTTACAACTTCAAGTTACTTTTTGACAAGTTAAAGTACGTTTCAACAAGTTAAAGTTACGTTTTGACATGTTAAACTATGTTTTTTACAAGTTAAAATTACTTTTTGACAAGTTAAAGTGCGTTTCAACAAGTTCAAAGTACGTTTTGACAAGTAATAGTACATTTTTTACAAGTTAAAGTACATTTTTTACAAGTTAAAGTTACGTTTTGACAAGTTAAAGTACGTTTCAACAAGTTCAAATTACGTTTTGACAAGTAAAAGTACCTTTCAACAAGATAAAATTACGTTTTGACAAGTAAAAGTACATTTTTTACAAGTTAAATTTACGTTTTAAAATGTTGAACTATCTTTTTTACAAGTTAAAGTTACGTTTTGACAAGTTAAAGTGCGTTTCAACAAGTTCAAAGTACGTTTTGACAAGTAATAGTACATTTTTTACAAGTTAAAGTTACATTTTTTACAAGTTAAAATTACGTTTTGAGAAGTTAAAGTACGTTTCAACAAGTTCAAATTACGTTTTGACAAGTTAAAGTATGTTTCAACAGGTTAAAATTACGTTTTGACAAGTAAAAGTACATTTTTTTTCAAGTTAAAGTTACGTATTGACATGTTAAACTATGTTTTTAACTAGTTAAAGTTACGTTTTGACAAGTTAAAGTGCGTTTCAACAAGTTCAAAGTACGTTTTGACAAGTAATATTACATTTTTTACAAGTTAAAGTTACGTTTTGACAAGTTAAACTATGTTCTTTACAAGTTAAAGTTACGTTTTGTCAAGTTAAAGTACGTTTCAACAAGTTAAAATTACTTTTTGACAAGTTAAAGTACATTTTTTACAAGTTAAAGTTACGTTTTGACAAGTTAAAGTACGTTTCAAGGAGTTCAAATTACGTTTTGACAAGTAAAAGTACATTTTATACAAGTTAAAATTACGTTTTGACAAGTTAACCTATGTTTTTTACAAGTTAAAGTTACGTTTTGACAAGTTAAAGTACGTTTCAACATCTTAAAAATACTCTTAGACAAGTTAGAGTACATTTGTTACAAGTTAAAGTTACATTTTGACAGTTAAACTATGTTTTTTACAAGTTAAAGTTATGTTTTGAAAAGTTAAATTACGTTTCAACAAGTTTAAATTACGTTTTGTCAAGTAATAGTTCATTTCTTACAAATTAAAGTTACGTTTTGACAAGTTAAACTATGTTTTTTACAAGTTAAAGTTACGTTTTAACAAGTTAAAGTACGTTTGAACAAGTTAAAATTACTTTTTGACAAGTTAAAGTATGTTTTTTACAACTTAAAGTTACGTTTTGAAAAGTTAAAGTACGTTTCAACAAGTTAAAATTACGATTTGACAACTTCAAGTACATCTTTTAGAAGTTAAAGTTACGTTTTGACAAGTTAAAGTACGTTTCAAAAAGTTCAAATTACGTTTTGACAAGTTAAAGTATGTTTCAAGAGGTTAAAATTATGTCTTGACAAGTAAAAGTACATTTCAACAAGTTCAAATTACGTTTTGACAAGTTCAACTATGTTTTTTACAAGTTAAAGTTACGTTTTGACAAGTTAAAGTACGTTTCAACAAGTTAAAATTACTTTTTGACAAGTTAAAGTACGTTTGAACAATTTAAAATTATGGTTTGACAAGTTAAAGTACATTTTTTACAAGTTAAATTACGTTTTGACTAATTAAAGTACGTTTCAACAAGTTCAAATTACCTTTTGACAAGATAAAGTATCTTTCAACAAGATAGAATTAAGTTTTGACAAGTAAAAGTACATTTTTTACAAGTTAAAGTTACGTTTTGACATGTTAAACTATGTTTTTAACAAGTTAAAGTTACGTTTTGACAAGTTAAAGTACGTTTCAACAAGTTCAAAGTACGTTTTGACAAGTAATAGTACATTTTTTACAAGTTAAAGTACATTTTTTACAAGTTAAAGTACGTTTCAACAAGTTAAAATTACTTTTTGACAAGTTCAAATTACGTTTTGACTAGTTAAAGTATATTTCAACAAGATAAAAGTACATTTCAACAAGTTCAAATTACGTTTTGACAAGTTAAAGTATGTTTCAACAGGTTAAAGTTACGTTTTGACATGTTAAACTATGTTTTTTACAAGTTAAAGTTACGTTTTGACAAGTTAAATTACGTTTCAACAAGTTAAAATTACTTTTTGACAAGTTAAAGTACATTTTTTACAAATTAAAGTTACGTTTTGACAAGTTAAAGTACGTTTCAACGCGTTCAAATTACGTTTTGACAAGTAAAAGTACATTTTATACAAGTTAAAATTACGTTTTGACAAGTTAACCTTTGTTTTTTACAAGTTAAAGCTACGTTTTGACAAGTTAAAGTACGTTTCAACATCTTAAAAATACTTTTAGACAAGTTAAAGTACATTTGTTACAAGTTAAAGTTACATTTTGACAAGTTAAACTATGTTTTTTACAAGTTAAAGTTACGTTTTGAAAAGTTAAAGTACGTTTCAACAAGTTTAAATTACGTTTTGTCAAGTAATAGTACATTTCTTACAAATTAAAGTTACGTTTTGACAAGTTAAACTATGTTTTTTACAAGTTAAAGTTACGTTTTGACAAGTTAAAGTACGTTTCAACAAGTTAAAATTACTTTTTGACAAGTTAAAGTAAATTTTTTACAAATTAAAGTTACGTTTTAACAAGGTAAACTATGTTTTTTACAACTTAAAGTTACTTTTTGACAAGTTAAAGTTACGGTTTGACATGTTAAACTATGTTTTTTACAAGTTAAAGTTACGTTTTGACAAGTTAAAGTGCGTTTCAACAAGTTCAAAGTACGTTTTGACAAGTAATAGTACATTTTTTACAAGTTAAAGTACATTTTTTACAAGTTAAAGTTACGTTTTGACAAGTTAAAGTACGTTTCAACAAGTTCAAATTACATTTTGACAAGTAAAAGTACCTTTCAACAAGATAGAATTACGTTTTGACAAGTAAAAGTACATTTTTTACAAGTTAAATTTACGTTTTGACATGTTAAACTATGTTTTTTACAAGTTAAAGTTACGTTTTGACAAGTTAAAGTGCGTTTCAACAAGTTCAAAGTACGTTTTGACAAGTAATAGTACATTTTTTACAAGTTAAAGTACATTTTTTACAAGTTAAAATTACGTTTTGAGAAGTTAAAGTACGTTTCAACAAGTTCAAATTACGTTTTGACAAGTTAAAGTATGTTTCAACAGGTTAAAATTACGTTTTGACAAGTAAAAGTACATTTTTTACAAGTTAAAGTTACGTTTTGACATGTTAAACTATGTTTTTAACGAGTTAAAGTTACGTTTTGACAAGTTAAAGTGCGTTTCAACAAGTTCAAAGTACGTTTTGACGAGTAATAGTACATTTTTTACAAGTTAAAGTTACGTTTTGACAAGTTAAACTATGTTTTTTACAAGTTAAAGTTACGTTTTGTCAAGTTAAAGTACGTTTCAATAAGCTAAAATTACTTTTTGACAAGTTAAAGTACATTTTTTACGAGTTAAAGTTACGTTTTGACAAGTTAAAGTACATTTCTTACAAGTTAAAGTTACGTTTTGACAAGTTAAATTGCGTTTCAACAAGTTCAAAGTACGTTTTGACAAGTAATAGTACATTTCTTACAAATTAAAGTTACGTTTTGACAAGTTAAACTATGTTTTTTACAAGTTAAAGATACGTTTTGACAAGTTAAAGTACGTTTCAACAAGTTAAAATTACTTTTTGACAAGTTAAAGTATGTTTTTTACAACTTAAAGTTACGTTTTGAAAAGTTAAAGTACGTTTCAACAAGTTAAAATTACGATTTGACAAGTTCAAGTACATATTTTACAAGTTAAAGTACGTTTCATCAAGTTCAAATTACGTTTTGACAAGTTAAAGTATGTTTCAACAGGTTAAAATTATGTCTTGACAAGTAAAAGTACATTTCAACAAGTTCAAATTACGTTTTGACAAGTTAAACTCTGTTTTTTACAAGTTAAAGTTACGTTTTGACAAGTTAAAGTACGTTTCAACAAGTTAAAATTACTTTTTGACAAGTTCAAGTACGTTTCAACAAGTTAAAATTACGATTTGACAAGTTAAAGTACATTTTTTACAAGTTAAAGTTACGTTTTGACATGTTAAACTATGTTTTTAACAAGTTAAAGTAACGTTTTGACAAGTTAAAGTGCGTTTCAACAAGTTCAAAGTAAGTGTTGACAATTAATAGTACATTTTTTACAAGTTAAAGTTACGTTTTGACAAGTTAAACTATGTTTTTTACAAGTTAAAGTTACATTTTCACAAGTTAAAGTACGTTACAACAAGTTAAAATTACTTTTTGACAAGTTAAAGTACGTTTGAACAAGTTAAAATTACGGTTTGACAAGTTAAAGTACATTTTTTACAAGTTAAATTACGTTTTGACTAATTAAAGTACGTTTCAACAAGTTCAAATTACCTTTTGACAAGATAAAGTACCTTTCAACAAGATAAAATTAAGTTTTGACAAGTAAAAGTACATTTTTTACAAGTTAAAGTTACGTTTTGACATGTTAAACTATGTTTTTAACAAGTTAAAGTTACGTTTTGACAAGTTAAAGTACGTTTCAACAAGTTCAAAGTACGTTTTGACAAGTAATAGTACATTTTTTACATGTTAAACTACATTTTTTACAAGTTAAAGTACGTTTCAACAAGTTAAAATTACGTTTTGACAAGTTCAAATTACGTTTTGACTAATTAAAGTACGTTTCAACAAGATAAAAGTACATTTCAACAAGTTCAAATTACGTTTTGACAAGTTAAAGTATGTTTCAACAGGTTAAAGTTACGTTTTGACATGTTAAACTATGTTTTTTACAACCTAAAGTAACGTTTTGACAAGTTAAAGTGCGTTTCAACAAGTTCAAAGTACGTTTTGACAAGTAATAGTACATTTTTTACAAGTTAAAGTTACGTTTTGACAAGTTAAACTATGTTTTTTACAAGTTAAAGTTACGTTTTGACAAGTTAAAGTACGTTTCAGCAAGTTAAAATTACTTTTTGACAAGTTAAAGTACATTTTTTACAAATTAAAGTTACGTTTTGTCAAGTTAAACTATGTTTTTTACAACTTAAAGTTACTTTTTTGACAAGTTAAAGTACGTTTCAACAAGTTAAAATTACGATTTGAGAAGTTAAAGTACATTTTTTATAAGATAAACTTACATTTTGACAAGTTAAAGTACGTTTCAACAAGTTCAAATTACGTTTTGACAAGTTAAAGTAACTTTCAACAAGATAAAATTACGTTTTGACAAGTAAAAGTACATTTTTTACAAGTTAAATTTACGTTTTGACATGTTAAACTATGTTTTTTACAAGTTAAAGTTACGTTTTGACAAGTTAAAGTGCGTTTCAACAAGTTCAAAGTACGTTTTGACAAGTACTAGTACATTTTTTACAAGTTAAAGTACATTTTTTTCAAGTTAAAGTTACGTTTTGACAAGTTAAAGTACGTTTCAACAAGTTCAAATTACATTTTGACAAGTAAAAGTACCTTTCAACAAGATAGAATTACGTTTTGACAAGTAAAAGTACATTTTTTACAAGTTAAATTTACGTTTTGACATGTTAAACTATGTTTTTTACAAGTTAAAGTTACGTTTTGACAAGTTAAAGTGCGTTTCAACAAGTTCAAAGTACGTTTTGACAAGTAATAGTACATTTTTTACAAGTTAAAGTACATTTTTTACAAGTTAAAATTACGTTTTGAGAAGTTAAAGTACGTTTCAACAAGTTCAAATTACGTTTTGACAAGTTAAAGTATGTTTCAACAGGTTAAAATTACGTTTTGACAAGTAAAAGTACATTTTTTACAAGTTAAAGTTACGTTTTGACATGTTAAACTATGTTTTTAACGAGTTAAAGTTACGTTTTGACAAGTTAAAGTGCGTTTCAACAAGTTCAAAGTACGTTTTGACGAGTAATAGTACATTTTTTACAAGTTAAAGTTACGTTTTGACAAGTTAAACTATGTTTTTTACAAGTTAAAGTTACGTTTTGTCAAGTTAAAGTACGTTTCAATAAGCTAAAATTACTTTTTGACAAGTTAAAGTACATTTTTTACGAGTTAAAGTTACGTTTTGACAAGTTAAAGTACATTTCTTACAAGTTAAAGTTACGTTTTGACAAGTTAAATTGCGTTTCAACAAGTTCAAAGTACGTTTTGACAAGTAATAGTACATTTCTTACAAATTAAAGTTACGTTTTGACAAGTTAAACTATGTTTTTTACAAGTTAAAGATACGTTTTGACAAGTTAAAGTACGTTTCAACAAGTTAAAATTACTTTTTGACAAGTTAAAGTATGTTTTTTACAACTTAAAGTTACGTTTTGAAAAGTTAAAGTACGTTTCAACAAGTTAAAATTACGATTTGACAAGTTCAAGTACATATTTTACAAGTTAAAGTACGTTTCATCAAGTTCAAATTACGTTTTGACAAGTTAAAGTATGTTTCAACAGGTTAAAATTATGTCTTGACAAGTAAAAGTACATTTCAACAAGTTCAAATTACGTTTTGACAAGTTAAACTCTGTTTTTTACAAGTTAAAGTTACGTTTTGACAAGTTAAAGTACGTTTCAACAAGTTAAAATTACTTTTTGACAAGTTCAAGTACGTTTCAACAAGTTAAAATTACGATTTGACAAGTTAAAGTACATTTTTTACAAGTTAAAGTTACGTTTTGACATGTTAAACTATGTTTTTAACAAGTTAAAGTAACGTTTTGACAAGTTAAAGTGCGTTTCAACAAGTTCAAAGTAAGTGTTGACAATTAATAGTACATTTTTTACAAGTTAAAGTTACGTTTTGACAAGTTAAACTATGTTTTTTACAAGTTAAAGTTACATTTTCACAAGTTAAAGTACGTTACAACAAGTTAAAATTACTTTTTGACAAGTTAAAGTACGTTTGAACAAGTTAAAATTACGGTTTGACAAGTTAAAGTACATTTTTTACAAGTTAAATTACGTTTTGACTAATTAAAGTACGTTTCAACAAGTTCAAATTACCTTTTGACAAGATAAAGTACCTTTCAACAAGATAAAATTAAGTTTTGACAAGTAAAAGTACATTTTTTACAAGTTAAAGTTACGTTTTGACATGTTAAACTATGTTTTTAACAAGTTAAAGTTACGTTTTGACAAGTTAAAGTACGTTTCAACAAGTTCAAAGTACGTTTTGACAAGTAATAGTACATTTTTTACATGTTAAACTACATTTTTTACAAGTTAAAGTACGTTTCAACAAGTTAAAATTACGTTTTGACAAGTTCAAATTACGTTTTGACTAATTAAAGTACGTTTCAACAAGATAAAAGTACATTTCAACAAGTTCAAATTACGTTTTGACAAGTTAAAGTATGTTTCAACAGGTTAAAGTTACGTTTTGACATGTTAAACTATGTTTTTTACAACCTAAAGTTACGTTTTGACAAGTTAAAGTGCGTTTCAACAAGTTCAAAGTACGTTTTGACAAGTAATAGTACATTTTTTACAAGTTAAAGTTACGTTTTGACAAGTTAAACTATGTTTTTTACAAGTTAAAGTTACGTTTTGACAAGTTAAAGTACGTTTCAGCAAGTTAAAATTACTTTTTGACAAGTTAAAGTACATTTTTTACAAATTAAAGTTACGTTTTGACAAGTTAAACTATGTTTTTTACAACTTAAAGTTACTTTTTTGACAAGTTAAAGTACGTTTCAACAAGTTAAAATTACGATTTGAGAAGTTAAAGTACATTTTTTATAAGATAAACTTACATTTTGACAAGTTAAAGTACGTTTCAACAAGTTCAAATTACGTTTTGACAAGTTAAAGTAACTTTCAACAAGATAAAATTACGTTTTGACAAGTAAAAGTACATTTTTTACAAGTTAAATTTACGTTTTGACATGTTAAACTATGTTTTTTACAAGTTAAAGTTACGTTTTGACAAGTTAAAGTGCGTTTCAACAAGTTCAAAGTACGTTTTGACAAGTACTAGTACATTTTTTACAAGTTAAAGTACATTTTTTTCAAGTTAAAGTTACGTTTTGACAAGTTAAAGTACCTTTCAACAAGTTCAAATTACGTTTTGACAAGTTAAAGTATGTTTCAACAGGTTAAAATTACGTTTTGGCAAGTTAAAGTATGTTTCAACAGGTTAAAATTACGTTTTGACAAGTAAAAGTACATTTTTTACAAGTTAAAGTTACGTTTTGACATGTTAAACTATGTTTTTTACAAGTTAAAGTTACGTTTTGACAAGTTAAATTGCGTTTCAACAAGTTCAAAGTACGTTTTGACAAGTAATAGTACATTTCTTACAAATTGAAGTTACGTTTTGACAAGTTAAACTATGTTTTTTACAAGTTACAGTTATCTTTTGACAAGTTAAAGTACGTTTGAACAAGTTAAAATTACTTTTTGACAAGTTAAAGTATGTTTTTAACAACTTAGAGTTACGTTTTGAAAAGTTAAATTGCGTTTCAACAAGGTAAAATTACGATTTGACAAGTTCAAGTACATATTTTACAAGTTAAAGTTACGTTTTGACAAGTTAAAGTACGTTTCATCAAGTTCAAATTACGTTTTGACAAGTTAAAGTATGTTTCAACAGGTTAAAATTATGTCTTGACAAGTAAAAGTACATTTCAACAATTTCAAATTACGTTTTGACAAGTTAAACTCTATTTTTTACAAGTTAAAGTTACGTTTTGACAAGTTAAAGTACGTTTCAACAAGTTAAAATTACTATTTTACAAGTTCAAGTACGTTTCAACAAGTTAAAATTACGATTTGACAAGTTAAAGTACATTTTTTACAAGTTAAATTACGTTTTGACTAATTAAAGTGCGTTTGAACAAGTTCAAATTACCTTTTGACAAGATAAAGTACCTTTCAACAAGATAAAATTAAGTTTTGACAAGTAAAAGTACATTTTTTACAAGTTAAAGTTACGTTTTGACATGTTAAACTATGTTTTTAACAAGTTAAAGTTACGTTTTGACAAGTTAAAGTGCGTTTCAACAAGTTCAAAGTAAGTGTTGACAATTAATAGTACATTTTTTACAAGTTAAAGTTACGTTTTGACAAGTTAAACTATGTTTTTTACAAGTTAAAGTTACATTTTCACAAGTTAAAGTACGTTACAACAAGTTAAAATTACTTTTTGACAAGTTAAAGTACGTTTGAACAAGTTAAAATTACGGTTTAAAAAGTTAAAGTACATTTTTTACAAGTTAAATTACGTTTTGACTAATTAAAGTACGTTTCAACAAGTTCAAATTACCTTTTGACAAGATAAAGTACCTTTCAACAAGATAAAATTAAGTTTTGACAAGTAAAAGTACATTTTTTACAAGTTAAACTATGTTTTTAACAAGTTAAAGTTACGTTTTGACAAGTTAAAGTACGTTTCAACAAGTTCAAAGTACGTTTTGACAAGTAATAGTACATTTTTTACAAGTTAAAGTACATTTTTTACAAGTTAAAGTACGTTTCAACAAGTTAAAATTACTTTATGACAAGTTCAAATTACGTTTTGACTAGTTAAAGTACGTTTCAACAAGATAAAAGTACATTTCAACACGTTCAAATTACGTTTTGACAAGTTAAAGTATGTTTGAACAGGTTAAAGTTACGTTTTGACATGTTAAACTATGTTTTTTACAAGCTAAAGTTACGTTTTGACAAGTTAAAGTGCGTTTCAACAAGTTCAAAGTACGTTTTGACAAGTAATAGTACATTTTTTACAAGTTAAAGTTACGTTTTGACAAGTTAAACTATGTTTTTTACAAGTTAAAGTTACGTTTTGACAAGTTAAAGTACGTTTCAACAAGTTAAAATTACTTTTTGACAAGTTAAAGTACTTTTTTTAGAAATTAAAGTTACGTTTTGACAAGTTAAACTATGTTTTTTACAACATAAATTTTCCTTTTAACAAGTTAAAGTACGTTTGAACAAGTTAAAATTACGATTTGACAAGTTAAAGTACATTTTTTACAAGTTAAAGTTACATTTTGACAAGTTAAAGTACGTTTCAACAAGTTCAAATTACGTTTTGACAAGTTAAAGTACCTTTCAAAAAGATAAAATTACGTTTTGACAAGTAAAAGTAAATTTTTTACAAGTTAAAGTTACGTTTTGACATGTTAAACTATGTTTTTTACAAGTTAAACTTATGGTTTGACAAGTTAAAGTGCGTTTCAACAAGTTCGAAGTACGTTTTGACAAGTAATAGTACATTTTTTACAAGTTAAAGTACATTTTTACAAGTTAAAGTACGTTTCAACAAGTTAAAATTACTTTTTAACAAGTTCGAATTACGTATTGACAAGTTAAAGTATGTTTCAACAGGATAAAATTACGTTTTGACAAGTAAAAGTACATATTTTCAAGTTAAAGTTACGTTTTGACATGTTAAACTATGTTTTTTACAAGTTAAAGTTACATTTTGATTAGTTAAAGTACGTTTCAACAAGTTAAAATTACTTTTTGACAAGTTAAATTATGTTTTTTACAACTTAAAGTTACTTTTTGACAAGTTAAAGTACCTTTCAACAAGTTAAAATTACGTTTTGATACGTAAAAGTACATTTTTTACAAGTTAAAGTTATGTTTTGACAAGTTAAAGTGCGTTTCAACAAGTTAAAAGGACGTTTTGACAAGTAATATTACATTTTTTACAAGTTAAAGTACATTTTTTACAAATTAAAGTTACGTTTAGACAAGTTAAAGTACGTTCAACAAGTTCAAATTGCGTTTTGACAAGTTAAAGTATGTTTCAACAGGTTAAAATTACGGTTTGACAAGTAAAAGTACATTTTTTACAAGTTAAAGTTACGTTTTGACAAGTTAAACTATGTTTTTTACAAGTTAAAGTTACGTTTTGACAAGTTCAAGTACGTTTAAACAAGTTAAAATTAGTTTTTGACAAGTTAAACTACATTTTTTACAAGTTAAAGTTACGTATTAACAAGTTAAACTATGTTTTTTACAACTTAAAGTTACTTTTTGACAAGTTAAAGTACGTTTCAACAAGTTAAAATTACGATTTAACAAGTTAAAGTACATTTTTTCCAAGTTAAAGTACGTTTCAACAAGTTCAAATTACGTTTTGACAAGTTAAAGTACCTTTCAACAAAATAAAATTACGTTTTGACAAGTAAAAGTACATTTTTTAAAAGTAAAAGTTACGTTTTGACATGTTAAATTATGTTTTTTACAGGTTAAAGTTACGTTTTGACAAATTAAAGTACGTTTCAACAAGTTAAAATTACTTTATGACAAGTTAAAGTATATTTTTTTACAAGGTAAAGTTACTATTTGACAAGTTAAAGTACGTTTCAACAAGTTAAAATTACGATTTCACAAGTTAAAGTATATTTTTTACAAGTTAAAGTTACGTTTTCACAAGTTAAACTATGTTTTTTACAAGTTAAAGTTACGTTTTGACAAGTTAAAGTACGTTTTAACAAGTTAAAATTACTTTCTGACAATTTAAAGTACATTTTTTACAAGTTAAACTTACGTTTTGACAAGTTAAAGTATGTTTTTTACAAGTTAAAGTTACTATTTGAAAAGTTAAAGTACGTTTCAAGAAGTTCAAATTAAGTTTTGACAAGTTAAAGTATGTTCAACAGGTTAAAATTACGTTTTGACAAGTTAAACTATGTTTTTTACAAGTTAAAATTACTATTTGACAAGTTAAAGTACGTTTCAACAAGTTAAAATTACGATTTAACAAGTTAAAGTACATTTTTTATAAGTTAAATTACGTTTTGACAAGTTAAAGTATGTTTCAACACATTCAAATTACGTTTTGAAAAGTTAAAGTACCTTTCAACAAGTTAAAATTACGTTTTGACTAGTAAAAGTACATTTTTTACAAGTTAAAGTTACGTTTTGACATGTTAAACTATGTTTTTTACATGTTAAAGTTACGTTTTGACAAGTTAAAGTGCGTTCAACAAGTTCAAGGTACGTTTTGACAAGTAATAGTACATTTTTTACAAGTTACAGTTACGTTTTGACATGCTAAACTCTTTTTTTTACAAGTTAAAGTTACTTTTTGACAAGTCAAATTATGCTTCAACAAGTTAAAATTACTTTTTGACAAGTTAAGGTACATTTTTTTACAAGGTAAAGTTACGTTTTAACATGTTAAACTATGTTTTTTACAAGTTAAAGTTACGTTTTGACAAGTTAAATTGCGTTTCAACAAGTTCAAAGTACGTTTTGACAAGTAATAGTACATTTCTTACAAATTAAAGTTACGTTTTGACAAGTTAAACTATGTTTTTTACAAGTTACAGTTATCTTTTGACAAGTTAAAGTACGTTTGAACAAGTTAAAATTACTTTTTGACAAGTTAAAGTATGTTTTTTACAACTTAGAGTTACGTTTTGAAAAGTTAAATTGCGTTTCAACAAGGTAAAATTACGATTTGACAAGTTCAAGTACATATTTTACAAGTTAAAGTTACGTTTTGACAAGTTAAAGTACGTTTCATCAAGTTCAAATTACGTTTTGACAAGTTAAAGTATGTTTCAACAGGTTAAAATTATGTCTTGACAAGTAAAAGTACATTTCAACAATTTCAAATTACGTTTTGACAAGTTAAACTCTATTTTTTACAAGTTAAAGTTACGTTTTGACAAGTTAAAGTACGTTTCAACAAGTTAAAATTACTTTTTTACAAGTTCAAGTACGTTTCAACAAGTTAAAATTACGATTTGACAAGTTAAAGTACATTTTTTACAAGTTAAATTACGTTTTGACTAATTAAAGTGCGTTTGAACAAGTTCAAATTACCTTTTGACAAGATAAAGTACCTTTCAACAAGATAAAATTAAGTTTTGACAAGTAAAAGTACATTTTTTACAAGTTAAAGTTACGTTTTGACATGTTAAACTATGTTTTTAACAAGTTAAAGTTACGTTTTGACAAGTTAAAGTGCGTTTCAACAAGTTCAAAGTAAGTGTTGACAATTAATAGTACATTTTTTACAAGTTAAAGTTACGTTTTGACAAGTTAAACTATGTTTTTTACAAGTTAAAGTTACATTTTCACAAGTTAAAGTACGTTACAACAAGTTAAAATTACTTTTTGACAAGTTAAAGTACGTTTGAACAAGTTAAAATTACGGTTTGACAAGTTAAAGTACATTTTTTACAAGTTAAATTACGTTTTGACTAATTAAAGTACGTTTCAACAAGTTCAAATTACCTTTTGACAAGATAAAGTACCTTTCAACAAGATAAAATTAAGTTTTGACAAGTAAAAGTACATTTTTTACAAGTTAAACTATGTTTTTAACAAGTTAAAGTTACGTTTTGACAAGTTAAAGTACGTTTCAACAAGTTCAAAGTACGTTTTGACAAGTAATAGTACATTTTTTACAAGTTAAAGTACATTTTTTACAAGTTAAAGTACGTTTCAACAAGTTAAAATTACTTTATGACAAGTTCAAATTACGTTTTGACTAGTTAAAGTACGTTTCAACAAGATAAAAGTACATTTCAACACGTTCAAATTACGTTTTGACAAGTTAAAGTATGTTTCAACAGGTTAAAGTTACGTTTTGACATGTTAAACTATGTTTTTTACAAGCTAAAGTTACGTTTTGACAAGTTAAAGTGCGTTTCAACAAGTTCAAAGTACGTTTTGACAAGTAATAGTACATTTTTTACAAGTTAAAGTTACGTTTTGACAAGTTAAACTATGTTTTTTACAAGTTAAAGTTACGTTTTGACAAGTTAAAGTACGTTTCAACAAGTTAAAATTACTTTTTGACAAGTTAAAGTACTTTTTTTAGAAATTAAAGTTACGTTTTGACAAGTTAAACTATGTTTTTTACAACATAAATTTTCCTTTTAACAAGTTAAAGTACGTTTGAACAAGTTAAAATTACGATTTGACAAGTTAAAGTACATTTTTTACAAGTTAAAGTTACATTTTGACAAGTTAAAGTACGTTTCAACAAGTTCAAATTACGTTTTGACAAGTTAAAGTACCTTTCAAAAAGATAAAATTACGTTTTGACAAGTAAAAGTAAATTTTTTACAAGTTAAAGTTACGTTTTGACATGTTAAACTATGTTTTTTACAAGTTAAACTTATGGTTTGACAAGTTAATGTGCGTTTCAACAAGTTCGAAGTACGTTTTGACAAGTAATAGTACATTTTTTACAAGTTAAAGTACATTTTTTACAAGTTAAAGTACGTTTCAACAAGTTAAAATTACTTTTTAACAAGTTCGAATTACGTATTGACAAGTTAAAGTATGTTTCAACAGGATAAAATTACGTTTTGACAAGTAAAAGTACATATTTTCAAGTTAAAGTTACGTTTTGACATGTTAAACTATGTTTTTTACAAGTTAAAGTTACATTTTGATTAGTTAAAGTACGTTTCAACAAGTTAAAATTACTTTTTGACAAGTTAAATTATGTTTTTTACAACTTAAAGTTACTTTTTGACAAGTTAAAGTACCTTTCAACAAGTTAAAATTACGTTTTGATACGTAAAAGTACATTTTTTACAAGTTAAAGTTATGTTTTGACAAGTTAAAGTGCGTTTCAACAAGTTAAAAGGACGTTTTGACAAGTAATATTACATTTTTTACAAGTTAAAGTACATTTTTTACAAATTAAAGTTACGTTTAGACAAGTTAAAGTACGTTCAACAAGTTCAAATTGCGTTTTGACAAGTTAAAGTATGTTTCAACAGGTTAAAATTACGGTTTGACAAGTAAAAGTACATTTTTTACAAGTTAAAGTTACGTTTTGACAAGTTAAACTATGTTTTTTACAAGTTAAAGTTACGTTTTGACAAGTTAAATTACGTTTAAACAAGTTAAAATTAGTTTTTGACAAGTTAAACTACATTTTTTACAAGTTAAAGTTACGTATTAACAAGTTAAACTATGTTTTTTACAACTTAAAGTTACTTTTTGACAAGTTAAAGTACGTTTCAACAAGTTAAAATTACGATTTAACAAGTTAAAGTACATTTTTTCCAAGTTAAAGTACGTTTCAACAAGTTCAAATTACGTTTTGACAAGTTAAAGTACCTTTCAACAAAATAAAATTACGTTTTGACAAGTAAAAGTACATTTTTTAAAAGTAAAAGTTACGTTTTGACATGTTAAATTATGTTTTTTACAGGTTAAAGTTACGTTTTGACAAATTAAAGTACGTTTCAACAAGTTAAAATTACTTTATGACAAGTTAAAGTATATTTTTTTACAAGGTAAAGTTACTATTTGACAAGTTAAAGTACGTTTCAACAAGTTAAAATTACGATTTCACAAGTTAAAGTATATTTTTTACAAGTTAAAGTTACGTTTTCACAAGTTAAACTATGTTTTTTACAAGTTAAAGTTACGTTTTGACAAGTTAAAGTACGTTTTAACAAGTTAAAATTACTTTCTGACAATTTAAAGTACATTTTTTACAAGTTAAACATACGTTTTGACAAGTTAAAGTATGTTTTTTACAAGTTAAAGTTACTATTTGAAAAGTTAAAGTACGTTTCAAGAAGTTCAAATTAAGTTTTGACAAGTTAAAGTATGTTCAACAGGTTAAAATTACGTTTTGACAAGTTAAACTATGTTTTTTACAAGTTAAAATTACTATTTGACAAGTTAAAGTACGTTTCAACAAGTTAAAATTACGATTTAACAAGTTAAAGTACATTTTTTATAAGTTAAATTACGTTTTGACAAGTTAAAGTATGTTTCAACACATTCAAATTACGTTTTGAAAAGTTAAAGTACCTTTCAACAAGTTAAAATTACGTTTTGACTAGTAAAAGTACATTTTTTACAAGTTAAAGTTACGTTTTGACATGTTAAACTATGTTTTTTACATGTTAAAGTTACGTTTTGACAAGTTAAAGTGCGTTCAACAAGTTCAAGGTACGTTTTGACAAGTAATAGTACATTTTTTACAAGTTACAGTTACGTTTTGACATGCTAAACTATTTTTTTTACAAGTTAAAGTTACTTTTTGACAAGTCAAATTATGCTTCAACAAGTTAAAATTACTTTTTGACAAGTTAAGGTACATTTTTTTACAAGGTAAAGTTACGTTTTAACAAGTTAAAGTATGTTTTTTACAAGGTAAAGTTACGTTTTAACAAGTTAAAGTATGTTTTTTACAAGTTAAAGTGCGTTTCAACAAGTTAAAATTACGATTTGACAAGTTAAAGTACATTTTTTACAAGTTAAAGTTTCGTTTAGACAAGTTAAAGTACGTTTCAACAAGTTTAAATTACTTTTTGACAAGTAAAAGTATTTTTGTTACAAGTTAAAGTTACGTTTTGACAAGTTAAACTATGTTTTTTACAAGTTAAAGTTACGTTTTGACAAGTTAAAGTACGTTTCAACAAGTGAAAGTTACTATTTGACAAGTTAAAGTACATTTCAACAAGTTAAAATATCGATATGACAAGTTAAAGTACATTTTTTATAAGTTAAAGTTACGTTTTGACAAGTTAAAGTACGTTTCAACCAGTTCAAATTACGTTTTGACTTGTAAAAGGACATTTTTTACAAGTTAAAATTACGTTTTGACAAGTTAACCTATGTTTTTAACAAGTTCAAGTTACGTTTTGACAAGTTAAAGTACGTTTCAACAAGTTAATTTACGATTTGACAAGTTAAAGTACATTTTTTATAAGTTAAAGTTACGTTTTGACAAGTTAAAGTACGTTTCAACAAGTTTAAATTACGTTTTGACAATTAAAAGTATTTTTTTTTCAAGTTCAAGTTACATTTTAACAAGTTAAACTATGTTTTTTTACAAGTTAAAGTTATGTTTTAACAAGTTAATGTACGTTTCAACAAGTTAAAATACTTTTTGACAAGTTAAAGTACATTTTTTACAAGTTAAAGTTACGTTTTGACAAGTTAAAGTATGTTTTTTACAAGTTAAAGTTACTATTTGACAAGTTAAAGTACGTTTCAACCAGTTCAAATTAAGTTTTGACAAGTTAATTTATGTCTCAACAAGTTAAAATTACGTTTTGACAAGTAAAAGTACATTTCAACAAGTTCAAATTACGTTTTGACAAGTTAAACTCTGTTTTTGACACGTTAAAGTTACGTTTTGACAAGTTAAAGTACGTTTCAACAAGTTAAAATTACTTTTTGACAAGTTAAAGTACGTTTCAACAAGTTAAAATTACGATTTCACAAGTTAAAGTACATTTTTTACAAGTTAAATTACGTTTTGACTAGTTAAAGTACGTTTCAACAAGTTCCAATTACCTTTTGACAAGTTAAAGTACCTTTCAACAAGATAAAATTACGTTTTGACAAGTAAAAGTACATTTTTTACAAGTTAAAGTTACGTATTGACATGTTGAACTATGTTTTTTACAAGTTAAAGTTACGTTTTGACAAGGTAAAGTACGTTTCAACAAGTTCAAAGTACGTTTTGACAAGTAATAGTACATTTTTTACAATTTAAAGTACATTTTTTACAAGTTAAAGTTACGTTTGGACAAATTAAGGTATGTTTCAACAAGTTCAAATTACGTTTTGACAAATTATAGTATGTTTCAACAGGTTAAAATTACGTTTTGACAAGTAAAAGTACATTTTTTTACAAGTTAAAGTTACGTTTTGACAAGTTAAAGTGCGTTTCAACAAGTTCAAAGTACGTTTTGACAAGTAATAGTACATTTTTTACAAGTTAAAGTTACGTTTTGACAAGTTAAACTATGTTTTTTACAAGTTAAAGTTACGTTTTGACAAGTTAAAGTACGTTTCAACAAGTTAAAATTACTTTTTGACAAGTTAAAGTACTTTTTTTAGAAATTAAAGTTACGTTTTGACAAGTTAAACTATGTTTTTTACAACATAAATTTTCCTTTTAACAAGTTAAAGTACGTTTGAACAAGTTAAAATTACGATTTGACAAGTTAAAGTACATTTTTTACAAGTTAAAGTTACATTTTGACAAGTTAAAGTACGTTTCAACAAGTTCAAATTACGTTTTGACAAGTTAAAGTACCTTTCAAAAAGATAAAATTACGTTTTGACAAGTAAAAGTAAATTTTTTACAAGTTAAAGTTACGTTTTGACATGTTAAACTATGTTTTTTACAAGTTAAACTTATGGTTTGACAAGTTAATGTGCGTTTCAACAAGTTCGAAGTACGTTTTGACAAGTAATAGTACATTTTTTACAAGTTAAAGTACATTTTTTACAAGTTAAAGTACGTTTCAACAAGTTAAAATTACTTTTTAACAAGTTCGAATTACGTATTGACAAGTTAAAGTATGTTTCAACAGGATAAAATTACGTTTTGACAAGTAAAAGTACATATTTTCAAGTTAAAGTTACGTTTTGACATGTTAAACTATGTTTTTTACAAGTTAAAGTTACATTTTGATTAGTTAAAGTACGTTTCAACAAGTTAAAATTACTTTTTGACAAGTTAAATTATGTTTTTTACAACTTAAAGTTACTTTTTGACAAGTTAAAGTACCTTTCAACAAGTTAAAATTACGTTTTGATACGTAAAAGTACATTTTTTACAAGTTAAAGTTATGTTTTGACAAGTTAAAGTGCGTTTCAACAAGTTAAAAGGACGTTTTGACAAGTAATATTACATTTTTTACAAGTTAAAGTACATTTTTTACAAATTAAAGTTACGTTTAGACAAGTTAAAGTACGTTCAACAAGTTCAAATTGCGTTTTGACAAGTTAAAGTATGTTTCAACAGGTTAAAATTACGGTTTGACAAGTAAAAGTACATTTTTTACAAGTTAAAGTTACGTTTTGACAAGTTAAACTATGTTTTTTACAAGTTAAAGTTACGTTTTGACAAGTTAAAGTACGTTTAAACAAGTTAAAATTAGTTTTTGACAAGTTAAACTACATTTTTAACAAGTTAAAGTTACGTATTAACAAGTTAAACTATGTTTTTTACAACTTAAAGTTACTTTTTGACAAGTTAAAGTACGTTTCAACAAGTTAAAATTACTATTTAACAAGTTAAAGTACATTTTTTCCAAGTTAAAGTACGTTTCAACAAGTTCAAATTACGTTTTGACAAGTTAAAGTACCTTTCAACAAAATAAAATTACGTTTTGACAAGTAAAAGTACATTTTTTAAAAGTAAAAGTTACGTTTTGACATGTTAAATTATGTTTTTTACAGGTTAAAGTTACGTTTTGACAAATTAAAGTACGTTTCAACAAGTTAAAATTACTTTATGACAAGTTAAAGTATATTTTTTTACAAGGTAAAGTTACTATTTGACAAGTTAAAGTACGTTTCAACAAGTTAAAATTACGATTTCACAAGTTAAAGTATATTTGTTACAAGTTAAAGTTACGTTTTCACAAGTTAAACTATGTTTTTTACAAGTTAAAGTTACGTTTTGACAAGTTAAAGTACGTTTTAACAAGTTAAAATTACTTTCTGACAATTTAAAGTACATTTTTTACAAGTTAAACTTACGTTTTGACAAGTTAAAGTATGTTTTTTACAAGTTAAAGTTACTATTTGAAAAGTTAAAGTACGTTTCAAGAAGTTCAAATTAAGTTTTGACAAGTTAAAGTATGTTCAACAGGTTAAAATTACGTTTTGACAAGTTAAACTATGTTTTTTACAAGTTAAAATTACTATTTGACAAGTTAAAGTACGTTTCAACAAGTTAAAATTACGATTTAACAAGTTAAAGTACATTTTTTATAAGTTAAATTACGTTTTGACAAGTTAAAGTATGTTTCAACACATTCAAATTACGTTTTGAAAAGTTAAAGTACCTTTCAACAAGTTAAAATTACGTTTTGACTAGTAAAAGTACATTTTTTACAAGTTAAAGTTACGTTTTGACATGTTAAACTATGTTTTTTACATGTTAAAGTTACGTTTTGACAAGTTAAAGTGCGTTCAACAAGTTCAAGGTACGTTTTGACAAGTAATAGTACATTTTTTACAAGTTACAGTTACGTTTTGACATGCTAAACTATTTTTTTTACAAGTTAAAGTTACTTTTTGACAAGTCAAATTATGCTTCAACAAGTTAAAATTACTTTTTGACAAGTTAAGGTACATTTTTTTACAAGGTAAAGTTACGTTTTAACAAGTTAAAGTATGTTTTTTACAAGGTAAAGTTACGTTTTAACAAGTTAAAGTATGTTTTACAAGTTAAAGTGCGTTTCAACAAGTTAAAATTACGATTTGACAAGTTAAAGTACATTTTTTACAAGTTAAAGTTTCGTTTAGACAAGTTAAAGTACGTTTCAACAAGTTTAAATTACTTTTTGACAAGTAAAAGTATTTTTGTTACAAGTTAAAGTTACGTTTTGACAAGTTAAACTATGTTTTTTACAAGTTAAAGTTACGTTTTGACAAGTTAAAGTACGTTTCAACAAGTGAAAGTTACTATTTGACAAGTTAAAGTACATTTCAACAAGTTAAAATATCGATATGACAAGTTAAAGTACATTTTTTATAAGTTAAAGTTACGTTTTGACAAGTTAAAGTACGTTTCAACCAGTTCAAATTACGTTTTGACTTGTAAAAGGACATTTTTTACAAGTTAAAATTACGTTTTGACAAGTTAACCTATGTTTTTAACAAGTTCAAGTTACGTTTTGACAAGTTAAAGTACGTTTCAACAAGTTAATTTACGATTTGACAAGTTAAAGTACATTTTTTATAAGTTAAAGTTACGTTTTGACAAGTTAAAGTACGTTTCAACAAGTTTAAATTACGTTTTGACAATTAAAAGTATTTTTTTTTCAAGTTCAAGTTACATTTTAACAAGTTAAACTATGTTTTTTTACAAGTTAAAGTTATGTTTTAACAAGTTAATGTACGTTTCAACAAGTTAAAATACTTTTTGACAAGTTAAAGTACATTTTTTACAAGTTAAAGTTACGTTTTGACAAGTTAAAGTATGTTTTTTACAAGTTAAAGTTACTATTTGACAAGTTAAAGTACGTTTCAACCAGTTCAAATTAAGTTTTGACAAGTTAATTTATGTCTCAACAAGTTAAAATTACGTTTTGACAAGTAAAAGTACATTTCAACAAGTTCAAATTACGTTTTGACAAGTTAAACTCTGTTTTTGACACGTTAAAGTTACGTTTTGACAAGTTAAAGTACGTTTCAACAAGTTAAAATTACTTTTTGACAAGTTAAAGTACGTTTCAACAAGTTAAAATTACGATTTCACAAGTTAAAGTACATTTTTTACAAGTTAAATTACGTTTTGACTAGTTAAAGTACGTTTCAACAAGTTCCAATTACCTTTTGACAAGTTAAAGTACCTTTCAACAAGATAAAATTACGTTTTGACAAGTAAAAGTACATTTTTTACAAGTTAAAGTTACGTATTGACATGTTGAACTATGTTTTTTACAAGTTAAAGTTACGTTTTGACAAGGTAAAGTACGTTTCAACAAGTTCAAAGTACGTTTTGACAAGTAATTGTACATTTTTTACAATTTAAAGTGCATTTTTTACAAGTTAAAGTTACGTTTGGACAAATTAAGGTATGTTTCAACAAGTTCAAATTACGTTTTGACAAATTATAGTATGTTTCAACAGGTTAAAATTACGTTTTGACAAGTAAAAGTACATTTTTTTACAAGTTAAAGTTACGTTTTGACAAGTTAAAGTGCGTTTCAACAAGTTCAAAGTACGTTTTGACAAGTAATAGTACATTTTTTACAAGTTAAAGTTACGTTTTGACAAGTTAAACTATGTTTTTTACAAGTTAAAGTTACGTTTTGACAAGTTAAAGTACGTTTCAACAAGTTAAAATTACTTTTTGACAAGTTAAAGTACTTTTTTTAGAAATTAAAGTTACGTTTTGACAAGTTAAACTATGTTTTTTACAACATAAATTTTCCTTTTAACAAGTTAAAGTACGTTTGAACAAGTTAAAATTACGATTTGACAAGTTAAAGTACATTTTTTACAAGTTAAAGTTACATTTTGACAAGTTAAAGTACGTTTCAACAAGTTCAAATTACGTTTTGACAAGTTAAAGTACCTTTCAAAAAGATAAAATTACGTTTTGACAAGTAAAAGTAAATTTTTTACAAGTTAAAGTTACGTTTTGACATGTTAAACTATGTTTTTTACAAGTTAAACTTATGGTTTGACAAGTTAATGTGCGTTTCAACAAGTTCGAAGTACGTTTTGACAAGTAATAGTACATTTTTTACAAGTTAAAGTACATTTTTTACAAGTTAAAGTACGTTTCAACAAGTTAAAATTACTTTTTAACAAGTTCGAATTACGTATTGACAAGTTAAAGTATGTTTCAACAGGATAAAATTACGTTTTGACAAGTAAAAGTACATATTTTCAAGTTAAAGTTACGTTTTGACATGTTAAACTATGTTTTTTACAAGTTAAAGTTACATTTTGATTAGTTAAAGTACGTTTCAACAAGTTAAAATTACTTTTTGACAAGTTAAATTATGTTTTTTACATCTTAAAGTTACTTTTTGACAAGTTAAAGTACCTTTCAACAAGTTAAAATTACGTTTTGATACGTAAAAGTACATTTTTTACAAGTTAAAGTTATGTTTTGACAAGTTAAAGTGCGTTTCAACAAGTTAAAAGGACGTTTTGACAAGTAATATTACATTTTTTACAAGTTAAAGTACATTTTTTACAAATTAAAGTTACGTTTAGACAAGTTAAAGTACGTTCAACAAGTTCAAATTGCGTTTTGACAAGTTAAAGTATGTTTCAACAGGTTAAAATTACGGTTTGACAAGTAAAAGTACATTTTTTACAAGTTAAAGTTACGTTTTGACAAGTTAAACTATGTTTTTTACAAGTTAAAGTTACGTTTTGACAAGTTAAAGTACGTTTAAACAAGTTAAAATTAGTTTTTGACAAGTTAAACTACATTTTTTACAAGTTAAAGTTACGTATTAACAAGTTAAACTATGTTTTTTACAACTTAAAGTTACTTTTTGACAAGTTAAAGTACGTTTCAACAAGTTAAAATTACGATTTAACAAGTTAAAGTACATTTTTTCCAAGTTAAAGTACGTTTCAACAAGTTCAAATTACGTTTTGACAAGTTAAAGTACCTTTCAACAAAATAAAATTACGTTTTGACAAGTAAAAGTACATTTTTTAAAAGTAAAAGTTACGTTTTGACATGTTAAATTATGTTTTTTACAGGTTAAAGTTACGTTTTGACAAATTAAAGTACGTTTCAACAAGTTAAAATTACTTTATGACAAGTTAAAGTATATTTTTTTACAAGGTAAAGTTACTATTTGACAAGTTAAAGTACGTTTCAACAAGTTAAAATTACGATTTCACAAGTTAAAGTATATTTTTTACAAGTTAAAGTTACGTTTTCACAAGTTAAACTATGTTTTTTACAAGTTAAAGTTACGTTTTGACAAGTTAAAGTACGTTTTAACAAGTTAAAATTACTTTCTGACAATTTAAAGTACATTTTTTACAAGTTAAACTTACGTTTTGACAAGTTAAAGTATGTTTTTTACAAGTTAAAGTTACTATTTGAAAAGTTAAAGTACGTTTTAAGAAGTTCAAATTAAGTTTTGACAAGTTAAAGTATGTTCAACAGGTTAAAATTACGTTTTGACAAGTTAAACTATGTTTTTTACAAGTTAAAATTACTATTTGACAAGTTAAAGTACGTTTCAACAAGTTAAAATTACGATTTAACAAGTTAAAGTACATTTTTTATAAGTTAAATTACGTTTTGACAAGTTAAAGTATGTTTCAACACATTCAAATTACGTTTTGAAAAGTTAAAGTACCTTTCAACAAGTTAAAATTACGTTTTGACTAGTAAAAGTACATTTTTTACAAGTTAAAGTTACGTTTTGACATGTTAAACTATGTTTTTTACATGTTAAAGTTACGTTTTGACAAGTTAAAGTGCGTTCAACAAGTTCAAGGTACGTTTTGACAAGTAATAGTACATTTTTTACAAGTTACAGTTACGTTTTGACATGCTAAACTATTTTTTTTACAAGTTAAAGTTACTTTTTGACAAGTCAAATTATGCTTCAACAAGTTAAAATTACTTTTTGACAAGTTAAGGTACATTTTTTTACAAGGTAAAGTTACGTTTTAACAAGTTAAAGTATGTTTTTTACAAGGTAAAGTTACGTTTTAACAAGTTAAAGTATGTTTTTTACAAGTTAAAGTGCGTTTCAACAAGTTAAAATTACGATTTGACAAGTTAAAGTACATTTTTTACAAGTTAAAGTTTCGTTTAGACAAGTTAAAGTACGTTTCAACAAGTTTAAATTACTTTTTGACAAGTAAAAGTATTTTTGTTACAAGTTAAAGTTACGTTTTGACAAGTTAAACTACGTTTTTTACAAGTTAAAGTTACGTTTTGACAAGTTAAAGTACGTTTCAACAAGTGAAAGTTACTATTTGACAAGTTAAAGTACATTTCAACAAGTTAAAATATCGATATGACAAGTTAAAGTACATTTTTTATAAGTTAAAGTTACGTTTTGACAAGTTAAAGTACGTTTCAACCAGTTCAAATTACGTTTTGACTTGTAAAAGGACATTTTTTACAAGTTAAAATTACGTTTTGACAAGTTAACCTATGTTTTTAACAAGTTCAAGTTACGTTTTGACAAGTTAAAGTACGTTTCAACAAGTTAATTTACGATTTGACAAGTTAAAGTACATTTTTTATAAGTTAAAGTTACGTTTTGACAAGTTAAAGTACGTTTCAACAAGTTTAAATTACGTTTTGACAATTAAAAGTATTTTTTTTTCAAGTTCAAGTTACATTTTAACAAGTTAAACTATGTTTTTTTACAAGTTAAAGTTATGTTTTAACAAGTTAAAGTACGTTTCAACAAGTTAAAATACTTTTTGACAAGTTAAAGTACATTTTTTACAAGTTAAAGTTACGTTTTGAGAAGTTAAAGTATGTTTTTTACAAGTTAAAGTTACTATTTGACAAGTTAAAGTACGTTTCAACCAGTTCAAATTAAGTTTTGACAAGTTAATTTATGTCTCAACAAGTTAAAATTACGTTTTGACAAGTAAAAGTACATTTCAACAAGTTCAAATTACGTTTTGACAAGTTAAACTCTGTTTTTGACACGTTAAAGTTACGTTTTGACAAGTTAAAGTACGTTTCAACAAGTTAAAATTACTTTTTGACAAGTTAAAGTACGTTTCAACAAGTTAAAATTACGATTTCACAAGTTAAAGTACATTTTTTACAAGTTAAATTACGTTTTGACTAGTTAAAGTACGTTTCAACAAGTTCCAATTACCTTTTGACAAGTTAAAGTACCTTTCAACAAGATAAAATTACGTTTTGACAAGTAAAAGTACATTTTTTACAAGTTAAAGTTACGTATTGACATGTTGAACTATGTTTTTTACAAGTTAAAGTTACGTTTTGACAAGGTAAAGTACGTTTCAACAAGTTCAAAGTACGTTTTGACAAGTAATAGTAAATTTTTTACAATTTAAAGTACATTTTTTACAAGTTAAAGTTACGTTTGGACAAGTTAAGGTATGTTTCAACAAGTTCAAATTACGTTTTGACAAATTAAAGTATGTTTCAACAGGTTAAAATTACGTTTTGACAAGTAAAAGTACATTTTTTTACAAGTTAAAGTTACGTTTTGACAAGTTAAAGTGCGTTTCAACAAGTTCAAAGTATGTTTTGACAAGTAAAAGTACATTTTTTACAAGATAAAGTTTCGTTTTGACAAGTTAATCTATGTTTTTTACAAGTTAAAGTTACGTTTTGACAAGTTAAAGTACGTTTCAACAAGTTAAAATTACTTTTTGACAAGTTAAAGTATATTTTTTACAAATTAAAGTTACGTTTTGACAAGTTAAACTATGTTTTTTACAAATTAAAGTTACGTTTTGACAAGTTAAAATACGTTTCACCAAGTTAAAATTACGATTTGACAAGTTAAAGTACATTTTTTACAAGTTCAAGTTACGTTTTGACAAAATAAAGTTACGTTTTGGCAAGTTAAAGTACGTTTTGACAAGTTATAGTACCTTTCAACAAGTTAAAATTACGTTTTGACAAGTTAACCTATGTTTTTAACAAGTTAAAGTTACGTTTTGACAAGTTAAAGTACGTTTCAACAAGTTAAAATTACGATTTGACAAGTTAAAGTACATTTTTTACAAGTTCAAGTTACGTTTTGACAAGTTTTAGTACGTTTCAACAAGTTTAAATTACGTTTTGACAAGTAAAAGTATTTTTTATACAAGTTAAAGTTACATTTTGACAAGTTAAACTATGTTTTTTACTAGTTAAAGTTACGTTTTGACAAGTTAGAGTACGTTTCAACAAGTTAAAATTACTTTTTGAAAGTTAAAGTACATTTGTTACAAGTTAAAGTTACGTTTTGACAAGTTGAAGTACGTTTCAACAAGTTCAAATTAAGATTTGACAAGTTAAAGTATGTTTCAACAGGTTAAAATTACATTTTGACAAGTAAAACTACATTTCAACAAGTTCAAATTACGTTTTGACAAGTTAAACTCTGTTTTTTACAAGTTAAAGTTACGTTTTGACAAGTTAAAGTACGTTTCAACAAGTTAAAATTACTCTTTGACAAGTTAAAGTACGTTTCAACAAGTTAAAATTACGATTTGACAAGTTAAAGTACATTTTTTACAAGTTAAAGTTACGTTTTGACAAGATAAAGTACGTTTTGACAAGATAAAATTACGTTTTGACAAGTTAACCTATGTTTTTAACAAGTTAAATTTACGTTTTGACAAGTTAAAGTACGTTTCAAGAAGTTAAAATTACTTTTTGACAAGTTAAAGTATGTTTTTTACAACTTAAAGTTACGTTTTGAAAAGTTAAAGTACGTTTCAACAAGTTAAAATTACGATTTGACAAGTTAAAGTACATATTTTACAAGTTAAAGTACGTTTCATCAAGTTCAAATTACGTTTTGACAAGTTAAAGTATGTTTCAACAGGTTAAAATTATGTCTTGACAAGTAAAAGTACATTTCAACAAGTTCAAATTACGTTTTGACAAGTTAAACTCTGTTTTTTACAAGTTAAAGTTACGTTTTGACAAGTTAAAGTACGTTTCAACAAGTTAAAATTACTTTTTGACAAGTTCAAGTACGTTTCAACAAGTTAAAATTACGATTTGACAAGTTAAAGTACATTTTTTACAAGTTAAAGTTACGTTTTGACATGTTAAACTATGTTTTTAACAACTTAAAGTTACGTTTTGACAAGTTAAAGTGCGTTTCAACAAGTTCAAAGTAAGTGTTGACAATTAATAGTACATTTTTTACAAGTTAAAGTTACGTTTTGACAAGTTAAACTATGTTTTTTACAAGTTAAAGTTACATTTTCACAAGTTAAAGTACGTTACAACAAGTTAAAATTACTTTTTGACAAGTTAAAGTACGTTTGAACAAGTTAAAATTACGGTTTGACAAGTTAAAGTACATTTTTTACAAGTTAAATTACGTTTTGACTAATTAAAGTACGTTTTAACAAGTTCAAATTACCTTTTGACAAGATAAAGTACCTTTCAACAAGATAAAATTAAGTTTTGACAAGTAAAAGTACATTTTTTACAAGTTAAAGTTACGTTTTGACATGTTAAACTATGTTTTTAACAAGTTAAAGTTACGTTTTGACAAGTTAAAGTACGTTTCAACAAGTTCAAAGTACGTTTTGACAAGTAATAGTACATTTTTTACATGTTAAACTACATTTTTTACAAGTTAAAGTACGTTTCAACAAGTTAAAATTACGTTTTGACAAGTTCAAATTACGTTTTGACTAATTAAAGTACGTTTCAACAAGATAAAAGTACATTTCAACAAGTTCAAATTACGTTTTGACAAGTTAAAGTATGTTTCAACAGGTTAAAGTTACGTTTTGACATGTTAAACTATGTTTTTTACAAGCTAAAGTTACGTTTTGACAAGTTAAAGTGCGTTTCAACAAGTTCAAAGTACGTTTTGACAAGTAATAGTACATTTTTTACAAGTTAAAGTTACGTTTTGACAAGTTAAACTATGTTTTTTACAAGTTAAAGTTACGTTTTGACAAGTTAAAGTACGTTTCAACAAGTTAAAATTACTTTTTGACAAGTTAAAGTACATTTTTACAAATTAAAGTTACGTTTTGACAAGTTAAACTATGTTTTTTACAACTTAAAGTTACTTTTTTGACAAGTTAAAGTACGTTTCAACAAGTTAAAATTACGATTTGAGAAGTTAAAGTACATTTTTTATAAGATAAACTTACGTTTTGACAAGTTAAAGTACGTTTCAACAAGTTCAAATTACGTTTTGACAAGTTAAAGTAACTTTCAACAAGATAAAATTACGTTTTGACAAGTAAAAGTACATTTTTTACAAGTTAAATTTACGTTTTGACATGTTAAACTATGTTTTTTACAAGTTAAAGTTACGTTTTGACAAGTTAAAGTGCGTTTCAACAAGTTCAAAGTACGTTTTGACAAGTACTAGTATGTTTTTTACAACTTAAAGTTACTTTTTGACAAGTTAAAGTTACGTTTTGACAAGTTAAAGTACCTTTCAACAAGTTCAAATTACGTTTTGACAAGTTAAAGTATGTTTAAACAGGTTAAAATTACGTTTTGGCAAGTTAAAGTATGTTTCAACAGGTTAAAATTACGTTTTGACAAGTAAAAGTACATTTTTTACAAGTTAAAGTTACGTTTTGACATGTTAAACTATGTTTTTTACAAGTTAAAGTTACGTTTTGACAAGTTAAATTGCGTTTCAACAAGTTCAAAGTACGTTTTGACAAGTAATAGTACATTTCTTACAAATTAAAGTTACGTTTTGACAAGTTAAACTATGTTTTTTACAAGTTACAGTTATCTTTTGACAAGTTAAAGTACGTTTGAACAAGTTAAAATTACTTTTTGACAAGTTAAAGTATGTTTTTTACAACTTAGAGTTACGTTTTGAAAAGTTAAATTGCGTTTCAACAAGGTAAAATTATGATTTGACAAGTGCAAGTACATATTTTACAAGTTAAAGTTACGTTTTGACAAGTTAAAGTACGTTTCATCATGTTCAAATTACGTTTTGACAAGTTAAAGTATGTTTCAACAGGTTAAAATTATGTCTTGACAAGTAAAAGTACATTTCAACAATTTCAAATTACGTTTTGACAAGTTAAACTCTGTTTTTTACAAGTTAAAGTTACGTTTTGACAAGTTAAAGTACGTTTCAACAAGTTAAAATTACTTTTTTACAAGTTCAAGTACGTTTCAACAAGTTAAAATTACGATTTGACAAGTTAAAGTACATTTTTTACAAGTTAAATTACGTTTTGACTAATTAAAGTGCGTTTGAACAAGTTCAAATTACCTTTTGACAAGATAAAGTACCTTTCAACAAGATAAAATTAAGTTTTGACAAGTAAAAGTACATTTTTTACAAGTTAAAGTTACGTTTTGACATGTTAAACTATGTTTTTAACAAGTTAAAGTTACGTTTTGACAAGTTAAAGTGCGTTTCAACAAGTTCAAAGTAAGTGTTGACAATTAATAGTACATTTTTTACAAGTTAAAGTTACGTTTTGACAAGTTAAACTATGTTTTTTACAAGTTAAAGTTACATTTTCACAAGTTAAAGTACGTTACAACAAGTTAAAATTACTTTTTGACAAGTTAAAGTACGTTTGAACAAGTTAAAATTACGGTTTGACAAGTTAAAGTACATTTTTTACAAGTTAAATTACGTTTTGACTAATTAAAGTACGTTTCAACAAGTTCAAATTACCTTTTGTCAAGATAAAGTACCTTTCAACAAGATAAAATTAAGTTTTGACAAGTAAAAGTACATTTTTTACAAGTTAAACTATGTTTTTAACAAGTTAAAGTTACGTTTTGACAAGTTAAAGTACGTTTCAACAAGTTCAAAGTACGTTTTGACAAGTAATAGTACATTTTTTACAAGTTAAAGTACATTTTTTACAACTTAAAGTACGTTTCAACAAGTTAAAATTACTTTATGACAAGTTCAAATTACGTTTTGACTAGTTAAAGTACGTTTCAACAAGATAAAAGTACATTTCAACACGTTCAAATTACGTTTTGACAAGTTAAAGTATGTTTCAACAGGTTAAAGTTACGTTTTGACATGTTAAACTATGTTTTTTACAAGCTAAAGTTACGTTTTGACAAGTTAAAGTGCGTTTCAACAAGTTCAAAGTACGTTTTGACAAGTAATAGTACATTTTTTACAAGTTAAAGTTACGTTTTGACAAGTTAAACTATGTTTTTTACAAGTTAAAGTTACGTTTTGACAAGTTAAAGTACGTTTCAACAAGTTAAAATTACTTTTTGACAAGTTAAAGTACTTTTTTTAGAAATTAAAGTTACGTTTTGACAAGTTAAACTATGTTTTTTACAACATAAATTTTCCTTTTAACAAGTTAAAGTACGTTTGAACAAGTTAAAATTACGATTTGACAAGTTAAAGTACATTTTTTACAAGTTAAAGTTACATTTTGACAAGTTAAAGTACGTTTCAACAAGTTCAAATTACGTTTTGACAAGTTAAAGTACCTTTCAAAAAGATAAAATTACGTTTTGACAAGTAAAAGTAAATTTTTTACAAGTTAAGGTTACGTTTTGACATGTTAAACTATGTTTTTTACAAGTTAAACTTATGGTTTGACAAGTTAAAGTGCGTTTCAACAAGTTTGAAGTACGTTTTGACAAGTAATAGTACATTTTTTACAAGTTAAAGTACATTTTTTACAAGTTAAAGTACGTTTCAACAAGTTAAAATTAGTTTTTAACAAGTTCGAATTACTTATTGACAAGTTAAAGTATGTTTCAACAGGATAAAATTACGTTTTGACAAGTAAAAGTACATATTTTTAAGTTAAAGTTACGTTTTGACATGTTAAACTATGTTTTTTACAAGTTAAAGTTACATTTTGATTAGTTAAAGTACGTTTCAACAAGTTAAAATTACTTTTTGACAAGTTAAATTATGTTTTTTACAACTTAAAGTTACTTTTTGACAAGTTAAAGTACCTTTCAACAAGTTAAAATTACGTTTTGATACGTAAAAGTACATTTTTTACAAGTTAAAGTTATGTTTTGACAAGTTAAAGTGCGTTTCAACAAGTTAAAAGGACGTTTTGACAAGTAATATTACATTTTTTACAAGTTAAAGTACATTTTTTACAAATTAAAGTTACGTTTAGACAAGTTAAAGTACGTTCAACAAGTTCAAATTACGTTTTGACAAGTTAAAGTATGTTTCAACAGGTTAAAATTACGGTTTGACAAGTAAAAGTACATTTTTTACAAGTTAAAGTTACGTTTTGACAAGTTAAACTATGTTTTTTACAAGTTAAAGTTACGTTTTGACAAGTTAAAGTACGTTTAAACAAGTTAAAATTAGTTTTTGACAAGTTAAACTACATTTTTTACAAGTTAAAGTTACGTATTAACAAGTTAAACTATGTTTTTTACAACTTAAAGTTACTTTTTGACAAGTTAAAGTACGTTTCAACAAGTTAAAATTACGATTTAACAAGTTAAAGTACATTTTTTCCAAGTTAAAGTACGTTTCAACAAGTTCAAATTACGTTTTGACAAGTTAAAGTACCTTTCAACAAAATAAAATTACGTTTTGACAAGTAAAAGTACATTTTTTAAAAGTAAAAGTTACGTTTTGACATGTTAAATTATGTTTTTTACAGGTTAAAGTTACGTTTTGACAAATTAAAGTACCTTTCAACAAGTTAAAATTACTTTATGACAAGTTAAAGTATATTTTTTTACAAGGTAAAGTTACTATTTGACAAGTTAAAGTACGTTTCAACAAGTTAAAATTACGATTTCACAAGTTAAAGTATATTTTTTACAAGTTAAAGTTACGTTTTCACAAGTTAAACTATGTTTTTTACAAGTTAAAGTTACGTTTTGACAAGTTAAAGTACGTTTTAACAAGTTAAAATTACTTTCTGACAAGTTAAAGTACTTTTATATAAGTTAAAGTTACATTTTGACAAGTAAAAGTATGTTTTTTACAACTTAAAGTTACTATTTGACAAGTTAAAGTACATTTCAACAAGTTAAAATATCGATATGACAAGTTAAAGTACATTTTTTACAAGTTAAAGTTACGTTTTGACAAGTTAAAGTACGTTTCAACCAGTTCAAATTACGTTTTGACGTGTAAAAGGACATTTTTACAAGTTAAAATTACGTTTTGACAAGTTCACCTATGTTTTGAAGAAGTTAAAGTTACGTTTTGACATGTTAAACTATGTTTTTTACAAGTTAAAGTTACGTTTTGACATGTTAAAGTACGATTCAAAAAGTTAAAATTACGATTTGACAAGTTAAAGTAGATTTTTTACAAGTTAAAGTTACATTTTGACAAGTAAAATACTTTTCAACAAGTTTAAATTACGTTTTGACAATTAAAAGTATTTTTTTTTCAAGTTCAAGTTACATTTTAACAAGTTCAACTATGTTTTTTTACAAGTTAAAGTTATGTTTTAACAAGTTAAAGTACGTTTCAACAAGTTAAAATACTTTTTGACAAGTTAAAGTACATTTTTTACAAGTTAAAGTTACGTTTTGAGAAGTTAAAGTATGTTTTTTACAAGTTAAAGTTACTATTTGACAAGTTAAAGTACGTTTCAACCAGTTCAAATTAAGTTTTGACAAGTTAATTTATGTCTCAACAAGTTAAAATTACGTTTTGACAAGTAAAAGTACATTTCAACAAGTTCAAATTACGTTTTGACAAGTTAAACTCTGTTTTTGACACGTTAAAGTTACGTTTTGACAAGTTAAAGTACGTTTCAACAAGTTAAAATTACTTTTTGACAAGTTAAAGTACGTTTCAACAAGTTAAAATTACGATTTCACAAGTTAAAGTACATTTTTTACAAGTTAAATTACGTTTTGACTATTTAAAGTACGTTTCAACAAGTTCCAATTACCTTTTGACAAGTTAAAGTACCTTTCAACAAGATAAAATTACGTTTTGACAAGTAAAAGTACATTTTTTACAAGTTAAAGTTACGTATTGACATGTTGAACTATGTTTTTTACAAGTTAAAGTTACGTTTTGACAAGGTAAAGTACGTTTCAACAAGTTCAAAGTACGTTTTGACAAGTAATAGTACATTTTTTACAATTTAAAGTACATTTTTTACAAGTTAAAGTTACGTTTGGACAAGTTAAGGTATGTTTCAACAAGTTCAAATTACGTTTTGACAAGTTAAAGTATGTTTCAACAGGTTAAAATTACGTTTTGACAAGTAAAAGTACATTTTTTTACAACTTAAAGTTACGTTTTGACAAGTTAAAGTGCGTTTCAACAAGTTCAAAGTATGTTTTGACAAGTAAAAGTACATTTTTTACAAGATAAAGTTACGTTTTGACAAGTTAATCTATGTTTTTTACAAATTAAAGTTACGTTTTGACAAGTTAAAGTACGTTTCAACAAGTTAAAATTACTTTTTGACAAGTTAAAGTATATTTTTTACAAATTAAAGTTACGTTTTGACAAGTTAAACTATGTTTTTTACAAATTAAAGTTACGTTTTGACAAGTTAAAGTACGTTTCAACAAGTTAAAATTACGATTTGACAAGTTAAAGTACATTTTTTACAAGTTCAAGTTACGTTTTGACAAGATAAAGTTACGTTTTGGCAAGTTAAAGTACGTTTTGACAAGTTATAGTACCTTTCAACAAGTTAAAATTACGTTTTGACAAGTTAACCTATGTTTTTAACAAGTTAAAGTTACGTTTTGACAAGTTAAAGTACGTTTCAACAAGTTAAAATTACGATTTGACAAGTTAAAGTACATTTTTTACAAGTTCAAGTTACGTTTTGACAAGTTTTAGTACGTTTCAACAAGTTTAAATTACGTTTTGACAAGTAAAAGTATTTTTTATACAAGTTAAAGTTACATTTTGACAAGTTAAACTATGTTTATTACAAGTTAAAGTTACGTTTTGACAAGTTAGAGTACGTTTCAACAAGTTAAAATTACTTTTTGAAAGTTAAAGTACATTTGTTACAAGTTAAAGTTACGTTTTGACAAGTTGAAGTACGTTTCAACAAGTTCAAATTAAAATTTGACAAGTTAAAGTATGTTTCAACAGGTTAAAATTACATTTTGACAAGTAAAACTACATTTCAACAAGTTCAAATTACGTTTTGACAAGTTAAACTCTGTTTTTTACAAGTTAAAGTTACGTTTTGACAAGATAAAGTACGTTTCAACAAGTTAAAATTACTCTTTGACAAGTTAAAGTACGTTTCAACAAGTTAAAATTACGATTTGACAAGTTAAAGTACATTTTTTACAAGTTAAAGTTACGTTTTGACAAGATAAAGTACGTTTTGACAAGATAAAATTACGTTTTGACAAGTTAACCTATGTTTTTAACAAGTTAAAGTTACGTTTTGACAAGTTAAAGTACGTTTCAACAAGTTTAAATTACGATTTGACAAGTTAAAGTATATTTTTTACAAGTTAAAGTTACGTTTTGACAAGTTAAAGTACGTTTCAACAAGTTTAAATTACCTTTTGACAAGTAAAGTATTTTTTTTACAAGTTAAAGTTACATTTTGACAAGTTAAACTATGTTTTTTACAAGTTAAAGTTACGTTTTGACAAGTTAAAGTGCGTTTCGACAAGTTAAAATTACTATTTGACAAGTTAAAGTACGTTTCAACAAGTTCAAATTAAGGTTTGACAAGTTAAAGTATGTTTCAACAGGTTAAAATTATTTTTTGACAAGTTAAAGTACATTTTTTACAAATTAAAGTTACGTTTTAACATGATAAACTATGTTTATTACAAGTTAAAGTTACGTTTTGACAAGTTAAAGTGCGTTTCAACAAGTTCAAAGTACGTTTTGACAAGTAATAGTACATTTTTTACAATTAAAGTTACGTTTTGACAAGTTAAACTATGTTTTTTACAACTTCAAGTTACTTTTTGACAAGTTAAAGTACGTTTCAACAAGTTAAAGTTACGTTTTGACATGTTAAACTATGTTTTCTACAAGTTAAAGTTACGTTTTGACAAGTTAAAGTGCGTTTCAACAAGTTCAAAGTACGTTTTGACAAGTAATAGTACATTTTTAACAAGTTAAAGTACATTTTTTACAAGTTAAAGTTACGTTTTGACAAGTTAAACTATGTTTTTTACAAGTTATAGTTACGTTTTGACAAGTTAAAGTACGTTTCAACAAGTTAAAATTACTTTTTGACAAGTTAAAGTACATTTTTTACAAGTTAAAGTTACGTTTTGACAAGATAAAGTACGTTTCAACAAGTTAAAATTACTTTTTGACAAGTTAAAGTACATTTTTTACAAGTTAAAGTTACGTTTTGACAAGTTAAAGTATGTTTTTTACAAGTTAAAGTTACTATTTGACAAGTTAAAGTACGTTTCAACAAGTTCAAATTAAGTTTTGACAAGTTAAAGTATGTTTCAACAGGTTAAAATTACATTTTGACAAGTAAAAGTACATTTCAACAAGTTCAAATTACGTTTTGACAAGTTAAACTCTGTTTTTTACAAATTAAAGTTATGTTTTGACAAGTTAAATTACGTTTGAACAAGTTAAAATTAATTTTTGACAAGTTAAAGTACGTTTCAACAAGTTAAAATTACGATTTGAAAAGTTAAAGTACATTTTTTTCAAGTTAAAGTTACGTTTTGACAAGTTAAAGTACGTTTGAACAAGTTCAAATTACGCTTTGACAAGTTAAAGTACCTTTCAACAAGATAAAATTACGTTTTGACAAGTAAAAGTACATTTTTTATAAGTTAAAGTTAAGTTTTGACATGTTAAACTATGTTTTTTACAAGTTAAAGTTACGTTTTGACAAGTTAAAGTACGTTTCAACAAGTTAAAATTATTTTTTGACAAGTTAAAGTACATTTTTTACAAATTAAAGTTACGTTTTAACATGATAACTTATGTTTATTACAAGTTAAAGTTACGTTTTGACAAGTTAAAGTGCGTTTCAACAAGTTCAAAGTACGTTTTGACAAGTAATAGTACATTTTTTACAAGTTAAAGTTACGTTTTGACAAGTTAAACTATGTTTTTTACAAGTTAAAGTTACGTTTTGACAAGTTAAAGTACGTTTCAACAAGTTAAAATTACTTTTTGACAAGTTAAAGTACATTTTTTACAAATAAAAGTTACGTTTTGACAAGTTAAAGTACGTTTCAACAAGTTTAAATTACCTTTTGACAAGTAAAGTATTTTTTTTACAAGTTAAAGTTACATTTTGACAAGTTAAACTATGTTTTTTACAAGTTAAAGTTACGTTTTCACAAGTTAAAGTACGTTTCAACAAGTTAAAATTACTTTTTGACAAGTTAAAGTACATTTTTTACAAATAAAAGTTACGTTTCAACAAGTTTAAATTACCTTTTGACAAGTAACGTATTTTTTTTACAAGTTAAAGTTACATTTTGACAAGTTAAACTATGTTTTTTACAAGTTAAAGTTACGTTTTGACAAGTTAAAGTACGTTTCAACAAGTTAAAATTACTTTTTGACAAGTTAAAGTACATTTTTTACAAGTTAAAGTTACGTTTTGACAAGTTAAAGTACGTTTCAACAAGTTAAAATTACTTTTTGACAAGTTATAGTACATTTTTTACAAGTTAAAGTTACGTTTTGATATGTTAAAGTATGTTTTTTACAAGTTAAAGTTACTATTTGACAAGTTAAAGTACGTTTCAACAAGTTCAAATTAAGTTTTGACAAGTTATAGTATGTTTCAACAGGTTAAAATTACATTTTGACAAGTAAAAGTACATTTCAACAAGTTCAAATTACGTTTTGACAAGTTAAACTCTGTTTTTTACAAATTAAAGTTATGTTTTGACAAGTAAAATTACGTTTGAACAAGTTAAAATTAATTTTTGACAAGTTAAAGTACGTTTCAACAAGTTAAAACTACGATTTGAAAAGTTAAAGTACATTTTTTACAAGTTAAATTTACGTTTTGACAAGTTAAAGTACGTTTGAACAAGTTCAAATTACGCTTTGACAAGTTAAAGTACCTTTCAACAAGATAAAATTACGTTTTGACAAGTAAAAGTACATTTTTTATAAGTTAAAGTTAAGTTTTGACATGTTAAACTATGTTTTTTACAAGTTAAAGTTACGTTTTGACAAGTTAAAGTACGTTTCAACAAGTTAAAATTATTTTTTGACAAGTTAAAGTACATTTTTTACAAATTAAAGTTACGTTTTAACATGATAACTTATGTTTATTACAAGTTAAAGTTACGTTTTGACAAGTTAAAGTGCGTTTCAACAAGTTCAAAGTACGTTTTGACAAGTAATAGTACATTTTTTACAAGTTAAAGTTACGTTTTGACAAGTTAAACTATGTTTTTTACAAGTTAAAGTTACGTTTTGACAAGTTAAAGTACGTTTCAACAAGTTAAAATTACTTTTTGACAAGTTAAAGTACATTTTTTACAAATAAAAGTTACGTTTTGACAAGTTAAAGTACGTTTCAACAAGTTTAAATTACCTTTTGACAAGTAAAGTATTTTTTTTACAAGTTAAAGTTACATTTTGACAAGTTAAACTATGTTTTTTACAAGTTAAAGTTACGTTTTCACAAGTTAAAGTACGTTTCAACAAGTTAAAATTACTTTTTGACAAGTTAAAGTACATTTTTTACAAGTTAAAGTTACGTTTTGACAAGTTAAAGTACGTTTCAACAAGTTAAAATTACTTTTTGACAAGTTAAAGTACATTTTTTACAAATTAAAGTTACGTTTTAACATGTTAAACTATGTTTATTACAAGTTAAAGTTACGTTTTGACAAGTTAAAGTGCGTTTCAACAAGTTCAAAGTACGTTTTGACAAGTAATAGTACATTTTTTACAAGTTAAAGTTACGTTTTGACAAGTTAAACTATGTTTTTTACAAGTTAAAGTTACGTTTTGACAAGTTAAAGTACGTTTCAACAAGTTAAAATTACTTTTTGACAAGTTAAAGTACATTTTTTACAAATAAAAGTTACGTTTCAACAAGTTTAAATTACCTTTTGACAAGTAACGTATTTTTTTTACAAGTTAAAGTTACATTTTGACAAGTTAAACTATGTTTTTTACAAGTTAAAGTTACGTTTTGACAAGTTAAAGTACGTTTCAACAAGTTAAAATTACTTTTTGACAAGTTAAAGTACATTTTTTACAAGTTAAAGTTACGTTTTGACAAGTTAAAGTACGTTTCAACAAGTTAAAATTACTTTTTGACAAGTTATAGTACATTTTTTACAAGTTAAAGTTACGTTTTGATATGTTAAAGTATGTTTTTTACAAGTTAAAGTTACTATTTGACAAGTTAAAGTACGTTTCAACAAGTTCAAATTAAGTTTTGACAAGTTATAGTATGTTTCAACAGGTTAAAATTACATTTTGACAAGTAAAAGTACATTTCAACAAGTTCAAATTACGTTTTGACAAGTTAAACTCTGTTTTTTACAAATTAAAGTTATGTTTTGACAAGTAAAATTACGTTTGAACAAGTTAAAATTAATTTTTGACAAGTTAAAGTACGTTTCAACAAGTTAAAACTACGATTTGAAAAGTTAAAGTACATTTTTTACAAGTTAAAGTTACGTTTTGACAAGTTAAAGTACGTTTGAACAAGTTCAAATTACGCTTTGACAAGTTAAAGTACCTTTCAACAAGATAAAATTACGTTTTGACAAGTAAAAGTACATTTTTTATAAGTTAAAGTTAAGTTTTGACATGTTAAACTATGTTTTTTACAAGTTAAAGTTACGTTTTGACAAGTTAAAGTACGTTTCAACAAGTTAAAATTATTTTTTGACAAGTTAAAGTACATTTTTTACAAATTAAAGTTACGTTTTAACATGATAACTTATGTTTATTACAAGTTAAAGTTACGTTTTGACAAGTTAAAGTGCGTTTCAACAAGTTCAAAGTACGTTTTGACAAGTAATAGTATATTTTTTAAAAGTTAAAGTTACGTTTTGACAAGTTAAACTATATTTTTTACAAGTTATAGTTACGTTTTGACAAGTTAAAGTACGTTTCAACAAGTTAAAATTACTTTTTGACAAGTTAAAGTACATTTTTTACAAATTAAAGTTACGTTTTAACATGTTAAACTATGTTTATTACAAGTTAAAGTTACGTTTTGACAAGTTAAAGTGCGTTTCAACAAGTTCAAAGTACGTTTTGACAAGTAATAGTACATTTTTTACAAGTTAAAGTTACGTTTTGACAAGTTAAACTATGTTTTTTACAAGTTAAAGTTACGTTTTGACAAGTTAAAGTACGTTTCAACAAGTTAAAATTACTTTTTGACAAGTTAAAGTACATTTTTTACAAATAAAAGTTACGTTTCAACAAGTTTAAATTACCTTTTGACAAGTAACGTATTTTTTTTACAAGTTACAGTTACATTTTGACAAGTTAAACTATGTTTTTTACAAGTTAAAGTTACGTTTTGACAAGTTAAAGTACGTTTCAACAAGTTAAAATTACTTTTTGACAAGTTAAAGTACATTTTTTACAAGTTAAAGTTACGTTTTGACAAGTTAAAGTACGTTTCAACAAGTTAAAATTACTTTTTGACAAGTTATAGTACATTTTTTACAAGTTAAAGTTACGTTTTGACATGTTAAAGTATGTTTTTTACAAGTTAAAGTTACTATTTGACAAGTTAAAGTACGTTTCAACAAGTTCAAATTAAGTTTTGACAAGTTATAGTATGTTTCAACAGGTTAAAATTACATTTTGACAAGTAAAAGTACATTTCAACAAGTTCAAATTACGTTTTGACAAGTTAAACTCTGTTTTTTACAAATTAAAGTTATGTTTTGACAAGTTAAATTACGTTTGAACAAGTTAAAATTACTTTTTGACAAGTTAAAGTACGTTTCAACAAGTTAAAATTACGATTTGAAAAGTTAAATTACATTTTTTACAAGTTAAAGTTACGTTTTGACAAGTTAAAGTACGTTTGAACAAGTTCAAATTACGCTTTGACAAGTTAAAGTACCTTTCAACAAGAATAAATTACGTTTTGACAAGTAAAAGTACATTTTTTACAAGTTGAAGTTACGTTTTGACATGTTAAACTATGTTTTTTACAAGTTAAAGTTACGTTTTGACAAGTTAAAGTATGTTTCAACAAGTTAAAATTATTTTTTGACAAGTTAAAGTACATTTTTTACAAATTAAAGTTACGTTTTAACATGATAAACTATGTTTATTACAAGTTAAAGTTACGTTTTGACAAGTTAAAGTGCGTTTCAACAAGTTCAAAGTACGTTTTGACAAGTAATAGTACATTTTTTACAAGTTAAAGTTACGTTTTGACAAGTTAAACTATGTTTTTTACAAGTTATAGTTACGTTTTGACAAGTTAAAGTACGTTTCAACAAGTTAAAATTACTTTTTAACAAGTTAAAGTACATTTTTTACAAATTAAAGTTACGTTTTAACATGTTAAACTATGTTTATTACAAGTTAAAGTTATGTTTTGACAAGTTAAAGTGCGTTTCAACAAGTTCAAAGTACGTTTTGACAAGTAGTAGTACATTTTTTACAAGTTAAAGTTTCGTTTTGACAAGTTAAACTATGTTTTTTACAAGTTAAAGTTTCGTTTTGACAAGTTAAAGTACGTTTCAACAAGTTAAAATTACTTTTTGACAAGTTAAAATACATTTTTTATAAATAAAAGTTACGTTTTGACAAGTTAAAGTACGTTTCAACTAGTTTAAATTACCTTTTGACAAGTAAAGTATTTTTTTTACAAGTTAAAGTTACATTTTGACAAGTTAAACTATGTTTTTTACAAGTTAAAGTTACGTTTTGACAAGTTAAAGTACGTTTCAACAAGTTAAAATTACTTTTTGACAAGTAAAAGTACATTTTTTATAAGTTAAAGTTAAGTTTTGACATGTTAAACTATGTTTTTTACAAGTTAAAGTTACGTTTTGACAAGTTAAAGTACGTTTCAACAAGTTAAAATTATTTTTTGACAAGTTAAAGTACATTTTTTACAAATTAAAGTTACGTTTTAACATGATAAACTATGTTTATTACAAGTTAAAGTTACGTTTTGACAAGTTAAAGTGCGTTTCAACAAGTTCAAAGTACATTTTGACAAGTAATAGTTCATTTTTTACAAGTTAAAGTTACGTTTTGACAAGTTAAACTATGTTTTTTACGAGTTATAGTTACGTTTTGACAAGTGAAAGTACGTTTCAACAAGTTAAAATTACTTTTTGACAAGTTAAAGTACATTTTTTACAAATTAAAGTTACGTTTTAACTTGTTAAACTATGTTTATTACAAGTTAAAGTTACGTTTTGACAAGTTAAAGTGAGTTTCAACAAGTTCAAAGTACGTTTTGACAAGTAATAGTACATTTTTTACAAGTTAAAGTTACGTTTTGACAAGTTAAACTATGTTTTTTGAAAGTTAAAGTTACGTTTTGACAAGTTAAAGTACGTTTCAACAAGTTAAAATTACTTTTTGACAAGTTAAAGTACATTTTTTACAAGTTAAAGTTACGTTTTGACAAGTTAAAGTATCTTTTTTACAAGTTAAAGTTACTATTTGACAAGTTAAACTACGTTTCAACAAGTTCAAATTAAGTTTTGACAAGTTAAAGTATGTTTCAACAGGTTAAAATTACATTTTGACAAGTATAAGTACATTTCAACAAGTTCAAATTACGTTTTGACAAGTTAAACTCTGTTTTTTACAAATTAAAATTATGTTTTGACAAGTTAAATTACGTTTGAACAAGTTAAAATTACTTTTTGACAAGTTAAAGTACGTTTCAACAAGTTAAAATTACGATTTGAAAAGTTAAAGTACATTTTTTACAAGTTAAAGTTACGTTTTGACAAGTTAAAGTACGTTTGAACAAGTTCAAATTACGCTTTGACAAGTTAAAGTACCTTTCAACAAGATAAAATTACGTTTTGACAAGTAAAAGTACATTTTTTACAAGTTAAAGTTACGTATTGACATGTTAAACTATGTTTTTTTACAAGTTAAAGTTACGTTTTGACAAGTTAAAGTACGTTTCAACAAGTTAAAATTATTTTTTGACAAGTTAAAGTACATTTTTTACAAATTAAAGTTACGTTTTAACATGATAAACTATGTTTATTACAAGTTAAAGTTACGTTTTGACAAGTTAAAGTGCGTTTCAACAAGTTCAAAGTACGTTTTGACAAGTAATAGTACATTTTTTACAAGTTAAAGTTACGTTTTGACAAGTTAAACTATGTTTTTTAGAAGTTATAGTTACGTTTTGACAAGTTAAAGTACGTTTCAACAAGTTAAAATTACTTTTTGACAAGTTAAAGTACGTTTCAACAAGTTAAAATTACGATTTGAAAAGTTAAAGTACATTTTTTACAAGTTAAAGTTACGTTTTGACAAGTTAAAGTACGTTTGAACAAGTTCAAATTACGCTTTGACAAGTTAAAGTACCTTTCAACAAGATAAAATTACGTTTTGACAAGTAAAAGTACATTTTTTATAAGTTAAAGTTAAGTTTTGACATGTTAAACTATGTTTTTTACAATTTAAAGTTACGTTTTGACAAGTTAAAGTACGTTTCAACAAGTTAAAATTATTTTTTGACAAGTTAAAGTACATTTTTTACAAATTAAAGTTACGTTTTAACATGATAACTTATGTTTATTACAAGTTAAAGTTACGTTTTGACAAGTTAAAGTGCGTTTCAACAAGTTCAAAGTACGTTTTGACAAGTAATAGTACATTTTTTACAAGTTAAAGTTACGTTTTGACAAGTTGAACTATGTTTTTTACAAGTTATAGTTACGTTTTGACAAGTTAAAGTACGTTTCAACAAGTTAAAATTACTTTTTGACAAGTTAAAGTACATTTTTTACAAATTAAAGTTACGTTTTAACATGTTAAACTATGTTTATTACAAGTTAAAGTTACGTTTTGACAAGTTAAAGTGCGTTTCAACAAGTTCAAAGTACGTTTTGACAAGTAATAGTACATTTTTTACAAGTTAAAGTTACGTTTTGACAAGTTAAACTATGTTTTTTGAAAGTTAAAGTTACGTTTTGACAAGTTAAAGTACGTTTCAACAAGTTAAAATTACTTTTTGACAAGTTAAAGTACATTTTTTACAAGTTAAAGTTACGTTTTGACAAGTTAAAGTATCTTTTTTACAAGTTAAAGTTACTATTTGACAAGTTAAACTACGTTTCAACAAGTTCAAATTAAGTTTTGACAAGTTAAAGTATGTTTCAACAGGTTAAAATTACATTTTGACAAGTATAAGTACATTTCAACAAGTTCAAATTACGTTTTGACAAGTTAAACTCTGTTTTTTACAAATTAAAATTATGTTTTGACAAGTTAAATTACGTTTGAACAAGTTAAAATTACTTTTTGACAAGTTAAAGTACGTTTCAACAAGTTAAAATTACGATTTGAAAAGTTAAAGTACATTTTTTACAAGTTAAAGTTACGTTTTGACAAGTTAAAGTACGTTTGAACAAGTTCAAATTACGCTTTGACAAGTTAAAGTACCTTTCAACAAGATAAAATTACGTTTTGACAAGTAAAAGTACATTTTTTACAAGTTAAAGTTACGTATTGACATGTTAAACTATGTTTTTTTACAAGTTAAAGTTACGTTTTGACAAGTTAAAGTACGTTTCAACAAGTTAAAATTATTTTTTGACAAGTTAAAGTACATTTTTTACAAATTAAAGTTACGTTTTAACATGATAAACTATGTTTATTACAAGTTAAAGTTACGTTTTGACAAGTTAAAGTGCGTTTCAACAAGTTCAAAGTACGTTTTGACAAGTAATAGTACATTTTTTACAAGTTAAAGTTACGTTTTGACAAGTTAAACTATGTTTTTTAGAAGTTATAGTTACGTTTTGACAAGTTAAAGTACGTTTCAACAAGTTAAAATTACTTTTTGACAAGTTAAAGTACGTTTCAACAAGTTAAAATTACGATTTGAAAAGTTAAAGTACATTTTTTACAAGTTAAAGTTACGTTTTGACAAGTTAAAGTACGTTTGAACAAGTTCAAATTACGCTTTGACAAGTTAAAGTACCTTTCAACAAGATAAAATTACGTTTTGACAAGTAAAAGTACATTTTTTATAAGTTAAAGTTAAGTTTTGACATGTTAAACTATGTTTTTTACAAGTTAAAGTTACGTTTTGACAAGTTAAAGTACGTTTCAACAAGTTAAAATTATTTTTTGACAAGTTAAAGTACATTTTTTACAAATTAAAGTTACGTTTTAACATGATAACTTATGTTTATTACAAGTTAAAGTTACGTTTTGACAAGTTAAAGTGCGTTTCAACAAGTTCAAAGTACGTTTTGACAAGTAATAGTACATTTTTTACAAGTTAAAGTTACGTTTTGACAAGTTAAACTATGTTTTTTACAAGTTATAGTTACGTTTTGACAAGTTAAAGTACGTTTCAACAAGTTAAAATTACTTTTTGACAAGTTAAAGTACATTTTTTACAAATTAAAGTTACGTTTTAACATGTTAAACTATGTTTATTACAAGTTAAAGTTACGTTTTGACAAGTTAAAGTGCGTTTCAACAAGTTCAAAGTACGTTTTGACAAGTACTAGTAAATTTTTTACAAGTTAAAGTTACGTTTTGACAAGTTAAACTATGTTTTTTACAAGTTAAAGTTACGTTTTGACAAGTTAAAGTACGTTTCAACAAGTTAAAATTACTTTTTGACAAGTTAAAGTACATTTTTTACAAATAAAAGTTACGTTTTGACAAGTTAAAGTACGTTTCAACAAGTTTAAATTACCTTTTGACAAGTAAAGTATTTTTTTTTACAAGTTAAAGTTACATTTTGACAAGTTAAACTATGTTTTTTACAAGTTAAAGTTACGTTTTGACAAGTTAAAGTACGTTTCAACAAGTTAAAATTACTTTTTGACAAGTTAAAGTACATTTTTTACAAGTTAAAGTTACGTTTTGACAAGTTAAAGTACGTTTCAACAAGTTAAAATTACTTTTTGACAAGTTATAGTACATTTTTTACAAGTTAAAGTTACGTTTTGACATGTTAAAGTATGTTTTTTACAAGTTAAAGTTACTATTTGACAAGTTAGAGTACGTTTCAACAAGTTCAAATTAAGTTTTGACAAGTTATAGTATGTTTCAACACGTTAAAATTACATTTTGACAAGTAAAAGTACATTTCAACAAGTTCAAATTACGTTTTGACAAGTTAAACTCTGTTTTTTACAAATTAAAGTTATGTTTTGACAAGTTAAATTACGTTTGAACAAGTTAAAATTACTTTTTGACAAGTTAAAGTACGTTTCAACAAGTTAAAATTACGATTTGAAAAGTTAAATTACATTTTTTACAAGTTAAAGTTACGTTTTGACAAGTTAAAGTACGTTTGAACAAGTTCAAATTACGCTTTGACAAGTTAAAGTACCTTTCAACAAGAATAAATTACGTTTTGACAAGTAAAAGTACATTTTTTACAAGTTGAAGTTACGTTTTGACATGTTAAACTATGTTTTTTACAAGTTAAAGTTACGTTTTGACAAGTTAAAGTACGTTTCAACAAGTTAAAATTACTTTTTGACAAGTTAAAGTACATTTTTTACAAATTAAAGTTACGTTTTAACATGTTAAACTATGTTTATTACAAGTTAAAGTTACGTTTTGACAAGTTAAAGTGCGTTTCAACAAGTTCAAAGTACGTTTTGACAAGTAATAGTAAATTTTTTACAAGTTAAAGTTACGTTTTGACAAGTTAAACTATGTTTTTTACAAGTTAAAGTTACGTTTTGACAAGTTAAAGTACGTTTCAACAAGTTAAAATTACTTTTTGACAAGTTAAAGTACATTTTTTACAAATAAAAGTTACGTTTTGACAAGTTAAAGTACGTTTCAACAAGTTTAAATTACCTTTTGACAAGTAAAGTATTTTTTTTTACAAGTTAAAGTTACATTTTGACAAGTTAAACTATGTTTTTTACAAGTTAAAGTTACGTTTTGACAAGTTAAAGTACGTTTCAACAAGTTAAAATTACTTTTTGACAAGTAAAAGTACATTTTTTATAAGTTAAAGTTAAGTTTTGACATGTTAAACTATGTTTTTTACAAGTTAAAGTTACGTTTTGACAAGTTAAAGTACGTTTCAACAAGTTAAAATTATTTTTTGACAAGTTAAAGTACATTTTTTACAAATTAAAGTTACGTTTTAACATGATAAACTATGTTTATTACAAGTTAAAGTTACGTTTTGACAAGTTAAAGTGCGTTTCAACAAGTTCAAAGTACATTTTGACAAGTAATAGTTCATTTTTTACAAGTTAAAGTTACGTTTTGACAAGTTAAACTATGTTTTTTACAAGTTATAGTTACGTTTTGACAAGTGAAAGTACGTTTCAACAAGTTAAAATTACTTTTTGACAAGTTAAAGTACAATTTTTACAAATTAAAGTTACGTTTTAACTTGTTAAACTATGTTTATTACAAGTTAAAGTTACGTTTTGACAAGTTAAAGTGAGTTTCAACAAGTTCAAAGTACGTTTTGACAAGTAATAGTACATTTTTTACAAGTTAAAGTTACGTTTTGACAAGTTAAACTATGTTTTTTGAAAGTTAAAGTTACGTTTTGACAAGTTAAAGTACGTTTCAACAAGTTAAAATTACTTTTTGACAAGTTAAAGTACATTTTTTACAAGTTAAAGTTACGTTTTGACAAGTTAAAGTATCTTTTTTACAAGTTAAAGTTACTATTTGACAAGTTAAACTACGTTTCAACAAGTTCTAATTAAGTTTTGACAAGTTAAAGTATGTTTCAACAGGTTAAAATTACATTTTGACAAGTATAAGTACATTTCAACAAGTTCAAATTACGTTTTGACAAGTTAAACTCTGTTTTTTACAAATTAAAATTATGTTTTGACAAGTTAAATTACGTTTGAACAAGTTAAAATTACTTTTTGACAAGTTAAAGTACGTTTCAACAAGTTAAAATTACGATTTGAAAAGTTAAAGTACATTTTTTACAAGTTAAAGTTACGTTTTGACAAGTTAAAGTACGTTTGAACAAGTTCAAATTACGCTTTGACAAGTTAAAGTACCTTTCAACAAGATAAAATTACGTTTTGACAAGTAAAAGTACATTTTTTACAAGTTGAAGTTACGTTTTGACAGGTTAAACTATGTTTTTTACAAGTTAAAGTTACGTTTTGACAAGTTAAAGTATGTTTCAACAAGTTAAAATTATTTTTTGACAAGTTAAAGTATGATTTTTTACAAGTTAAAGTTACGTTTTGACAAGTTAAAGTACGTTTCAACAAGTTAAAATTACTTTTTGACAAGTTAAAGTACATTTTTTACAAGTTAAAGTTACGTTTTGACAAGTTAAAGTATGTTTTTTACAAGTTAAAGTTACTATTTGACAAGTTAAACTACGTTTCAACAAGTTCAAATTAAGTTTTGACAAGTTAAAGTATGTTTCAACAGGTTAAAATTACATTTTGACAAGTATAAGTACATTTCAACAAGTTCAAATTACGTTTTGACAAGTTAAACTCTGTTTTTTACAAATTAAAATTATGTTTTGACAAGTTAAATTACGTTTGAACAAGTTAAAATTACTTTTTGACAAGTTAAAGTACGTTTCAACAAGTTAAAATTACGATTTGAAAAGTTAAAGTACATTTTTTACAAGTTAAAGTTACGTTTTGACAAGTTAAAGTACGTTTGAACAAGTTCAAATTACGCTTTGACAAGTTAAAGTACCTTTCAACAAGATAAAATTACGTTTTGACAAGTAAAAGTACATTTTTTACAAGTTGAAGTTACGTTTTGACATGTTAAACTATGTTTTTTACAAGTTAAAGTTACGTTTTGACAAGTTAAAGTATGTTTCAACAAGTTAAAATTATTTTTTGACAAGTTAAAGTACATTTTTTACAAATTAAAGTTACGTTTTAACATGATAAACTATGTTTATTACAAGTTAAAGTTACGTTTTGACAAGTTAAAGTGCGTTTCAACAAGTTCAAAGTACGTTTTGACAAGTAATAGTACATTTTTTACAAGTTAAAGTTACGTTTTGACAAGTTAAACTATGTTTTTTACAAGTTATAGTTACGTTTTGACAAGTTAAAGTACGTTTCAACAAGTTAAAATTACTTTTTGACAAGTTAAAGTACATTTTTTACAAATTAAAGTTACGTTTTAACATGTTAAACTATGTTTATTACAAGTTAAAGTTACGTTTTGACAAGTTAAAGTGCGTTTCAACAAGTTCAAAGTACGTTTTGACAAGTAATAGTACATTTTTTACAAGTTAAAGTTACGTTTTGACAAGTTAAACTATGTTTTTTACAAGTTAAAGTTACGTTTTTGACAAGTTAAAGTACGTTTCAAAAAGTTAAAATTACTTTTTGACAAGTTAAAGTACATTTTTTACAAATAAAAGTTATGTTTTGACAAGTTAAACTATGTTTTTTACAACTTAAAGTTACTCTTTGACAAGTTAAACTATGTTTTTTACAACTTAAAGTTACTCTTTGACAAGTTAAAGTACGTTTCAACAAGTTAAAATTACGATTTGACAAGTTAAAGTACATTTATTACAAGATAAAGTTACGTTTTGGAAAGTTAAAGTACGTTTTGACAAGTTAAAGTACCTTTCAACAAGATAAAATTACGTTTTGACAAGTTAACCTATGTTTTTAACAAGTTAATGTTACGTTTTGACAAGTGAAAGCACGTTTCAACAAGTTTAAATTACGATTTGACAAGTTAAAGTACATTTTTTACAAGTTAAAGTTACGTTTTGACAAGTTAAAGTACGTTTCAACAAGTTTAAATTACGTTTTGACAAGTAAAGTATTTTTTTTTACAAGTTAAAGTTACATTTTGACAAGTTAAACTATGTTTTTTACAAGTTAAAGTTACGTTTTGACAAGTTAAAGTACGTTTCAACAATTTAAAATTACTTTTTGACAAGGTAAAGTACATTTTTTACAAGTTAAAGTTACGTTTTGACAAGTTAAAGTACGTTTCAACAAGTTAAAATTACTTTTTGACAAGTTAAACTACAAATTTTTACAAGTTAAAGTTACGTTTTGACAAGTTAAAGTATGTTTTTTACAAGTTAAAGTTACTATTTGACAAGTTAAAGTACGTTTCATCAAGTTCAAATTAAGTTTTGACAAGTTAAAATATGTTTCAACAGGTTAAAATTACATTTTGACAAGTAAAAGTACATTTCAACAAGTTCAAATTACGTTTTGACAAGTTAAACTCTGTTTCTTACAAGTTAAAGTTATGTTTTGACAAGTTAAATTACGTGTCAACAAGTTAAAATTAGTTTTTGACAAGTTTAAGTACGTTTCAACAAGTTAAAATTACGATTTGACAAGTTAAAGTACATTTTTTACAAGTTAAAGTTACGTTTTGACAAGTTAAAGTACGTTTGAACAAGTTCAAATTACGCTTCGTCAAGTGAAAGTACCTTTCAACAAGATAAAATTACGTTTTGACAAGTAAAAGTACATTTTTTACAAGTTAAAGTTACGTTTTGACATGTTAAAATATGTTTTTTTACAAGTTAAAGTTACGTTTTGACAAGGTAAAGTACGTTTCAACAAGTTAAAATTACTTTTTGACAAGTTAAAGTACATTTTTTACAAATTATAGTTACGTTTTAACATGTTAAACTAGGTTTATTACAAGTTAAAGTTACGTTTTGACAAGTTAAAGTGCGTTTCAACAAGTTCAAAGTACGTTTTGACAAGTAATAGTACATTTTTTACAAGTTAAAGTTACGTTTTGACAAGTTAAACTATGTTTTTACAAGTTATAGTTACGTTTTGACAAGTTAAAGTACGTTTCAACAAGTTAAAATTACTTTTTGACAAGTTAAAGTACATTTTTTACAAATTAAAGTTACGTTTTAACATGTTAAACTATGTTTTTTACAAGTTAAAGTTACGTTTTGACATGTTAAACTATGTTTTTTACAAGTTAAAGTTACGTTTTGACAAGTTAAAGTACGTTTAAACAAGTTAAAATTAGTTTTTGACAAGTTAAACTACATTTTTTACAAGTTTAAGTTACGTATTAACAAGTTAAACTTTGTTTTTTACAACTTAAAGTTACTTTTTGACAAGTTAAAGTACGTTTCAACAAGTTAAAATTACGATTTAACAAGTTAAAGTACATTTTTTCCAAGTTAAAGTACGTTTCAACAATTTCAAATTACGTTTTGACAAGTTAAAGTACCTTTCAACAAAATAAAATTACGTTTTGACAAGTAAAAGTACATTTTTTTAAAGTAAAAGTTACGTTTTGACATGTTAAATTATGTTTTTTACAGGTTAAAGTTACGTTTTGACATATTAAAGTACGTTTCAACAAGTTAAAATTACTTTATAACAAGTTAAAGTATATTTTTTTACAAGGTAAAGTTACTATTTGACAAGTTAAAGTACGTTTCAACAAGTTAAAATTACGATTTCACAAGTTAAAGTATATTTTTTACAAGTTAAAGTTACGTTTTCACAAGTTAAACTATGTTTTTTACAAGTTAAAGTTACATTTTGACAAGTTAAAGTACGTTTTAACAAGTTAAAATTACTTTTTGACAAGTTAAAGTACATTTTTTATAAGTTAAAGTTACGTTTTGACAAGTAAAAGTATGTTTTTTACAACTTAAAGTTACTATTTGACAAGTTAAAGTACATTTCACCAAGTTAAAATATCGATATGACAAGTTAAAGTACATTTTTTACAAGTTAAAGTTACGTTTTGACAAGGTAAAGTACGTTTCAACCAGTTCAAATTACGTTTTGACGTGTAAAAGGACATTTTTTACAAGTTAAAATTACGTTTTGACAAGTTCACCTATGTTTTTAAGAAGTTAAAGTTACGTTTTGACATGTTAAACTATGTTTTTTACAAGTTAAAGTTACGTTTTGACATGTTTAAGTACGATTCAAAAAGTTAAAATTACGATTTGACAAGTTAAAGTAGATTTTTTACAAGTTAAAGTTACATTTTGACAAGTAAAATACTTTTCAACAAGTTTAAATTACGTTTTGACAAGTAAAAGTATTTTTTTACAAGTTAAAGTTACATTTTGACAACTTAAACTATGTTTTTTACAAGTTAAAGTTACGTTTTGACAAATTAAAGTACGTTTCAACATGTTAAAATTTCTTTTTGACAAGTTAAAGTACATTTTTTACAAGTTAAACTTACGTTTTGACAAGTTAAACTATGTTTTTTACAAGTTAAAATTACTATTTGACAAGTTAAAGTACGTTTCAACAAGTTAAAATTACGATTTGACAAGTTAAAGTACATTTTTTATAAGTTAAATTACGTTTTGACAAGTTAAAGTATGTTTCAACACATTCAAATTACGTTTTGAAAACTTAAAGTACATTTCAACAAGTTAAAATTACGTTTTGACTAGTAAAAGTACATTTTTTACAAGTTAAAGTTACGTTTTGACATGTTAAACTATGTTCTTTACATGTTAAAGTTACGTTTTTACAAGTTAAAGGGCGTTCAACAAGTTCAAAGTACGTTTTGACATGTAATAGTACATTTTTTACAAGTTACAGTTACGTTTTGACATGCTAAACTATTTTTTTTACAAGTTAAAGTTACTTTTTGACAAGTCAAATTATGTTTCAACAAGTTAAAATTACTTTTTGACAAGTTAAGGTACATTTTTTTACAAGGTAAAGTTACGTTTTACCAAGTTAAAGTATGTTTTTTACAAGTTAAAGTGCGTTTCAACAAGTTAAAATTACGATTTGACAAGTTAAAGTACATTTTTTACAAGTTAAAGTTTCGTTTAGACAAGTTAAAGTACGTTTCAACAAGTTTAAATTACTTTTTGACAAGTAAAAGTATTTTTGTTACAAGTTAAAGTTACGTTTTGACAAGTTAAACTATGTTTTTTACAAGTTAAAGTTATGTTTTAACAAGTTAAAGTACGTTTCAACAAGTTAAAATACTTTTTTACAAGTTAAAGTACATTTTTTACAAGTTAAAGTTACGTTTTGAGAAGTTAAAGTATGTTTTTTACAAGTTAAAGTTACTATTTGACAAGTTAAAGTACGTTTCAACCAGTTCAAATTAAGTTTTGACAAGTTAAATTATGTCTCAACAAGTTAAAATTACGTTTTGACAAGTAAAAGTACATTTCAACAAGTTCAAATTACGTTTTGACAAGTTAAACTCAGTGTTTTACAAGTTAAAGTTACGTTTTGACAAGTTAAAGTACGTTTCAACAAGTTAAAATTACTTTTTGACAAGTTAAACTACGTTTCAACAAGTTAAAATTACGATTTCACAAGTTAAAGTACATTTTTTACAAGTTAAATTACGTTTTGACTAGTTAAAGTACGTTTCAACAAGTTCCAATTACCTTTTGACAAGTTAAAGTACCTTTCAACAAATAAAATTATGTTTTGAGAAGTAAAACTACATTTTTTACAAGTTAAAGTTACGTATTGACATGTTGAACTATGTTTTTTACAAGTTAAAGTTACGTTTTGACAAGGTAAAGTACGTTTCAACAAGTTCAAAGTACGTTTTGACAAGTAATAGTACATTTTTTACAATTTAAAGTACATTTTTTATATGTTAAAGTTACGTTTGGACAAGTTAAGGTACGTTTCAATAAGTTCAAATTACGTTTTGACAAGTTAAAGTATGTTTCAACAGGTTAAAATTACGTTTCGACAAGTAAAAGTACATTTTTTTACAAGTTAAAGTTACGTTTTGACAAGTTAAAGTGCGTTTCAACAAGTTCAAAGTATGTTTTGACAAGTAAAAGTACATTTTTTACAAGATAAAGTTACGTTTTGACAAGTTAATCTATTTTTTTTACAAATTAAAGTTACGTTTTGACAAGTTAAAGTACGTTTCAACAAGTTAAAATTACTTTTTGACAAGTTAAAGTATATTTTTTACAAATTAAAGTTACGTTTTGACATGTTAAACTATGTTTTTTACAAATTAAAGTTACGTTTTGACAAGTTAAAGTACGTTTCAACAAGTTAAAATTACGATTTGACAAGTTAAAGTACATTTATTACAGGATAAAATTACGTTTTGGCAAGTTAAATTACGTTTTGACAAATTAAAGTACCTTTCAACAAGTTAAAATTACGTTTTGACAAGTTAACCTATGTTTTTAACTAGTTTAAGTTATGTTTTGACAAGTTAAAGTACGTTTCAACAAGTTAAAATTACGATTTGACAAGTTAAAGTACATTTTTTACAAGTTCAAGTTACGTTTTGACAAGTTATAGTACGTTCCAACAAGTTTAAATTACGTTTTGACAAGTAATAGTATTTTTTATACAAGTTAAAGTTACATTTTGACAAGTTAAACTATGTTTTTTACAAGTTAAAGTTACGTTTAGACAAGTTAGAGTACGTTTCAACAAGTTAAAATTACTTTTTGAAAGTTAAAGTACATTTGTTACAAGTTAAAGTTTCGTTTTGACAAGTTGAAGTACGTTTCAACAAGTTCAAATTAAGATTTGACAAGTTAAAGTATGTTTCAACAGGTTAAAATTACATTTTTACAAGTAAAACTACATTTCAACAAGTTCAAATTACATTTTGACAAGTTAAACTCTGTTTTTTACAAGTTAAAGTTACGTTTTGACAAGTTAAAGTACGTTTCAACAAGTTAAAATTACTTTTTTACAACTTAAAGTACGTTTCAACAAATTAAAATTACGATTTGACAAGTTAAAGTACATTTTTTACAAGTTAAAGTTACGTTTTGACAAGTTAAACTATTTTTTTTACAAGTTAAAGTTACGTTTTGACAAGTTAAAGTACGTTTCAACAAGTTAAAATTACTTTTTGACAAGTTAAAGTACATTTTTTACAAGTTAAAGTTACGTTGTGACAAGTTAAAGTACGTTTCAACAAGTTAAAATTACTTTTTGACAAGTTAAAGTACATTTTTTACAAGTTAAAGTTACGTTTTGACAAGTTAAAGTATGTTTTTTACAAGTTCAAGTTACTATTTGACAAGTTGAAGTATGTTTCAACAAGTTCAAATTAAGTTTTGACAAGTTAAAATATGTTTCAACAGGTTAAAATTACATTTTGACAAGTAAAAGTACATTTCAACAAGTTCAAATTACGTTTTGACAAGTTAAACTCTGTTTTTTACAAATTAAAGTTATGTTTTGACAAGTTAAATTACGTTTGAACAAGTTAAAATTACTTTTTGACAAGTTAAAGTACGTTTCAACAAGTTAAAATTACGATTTGAAAAATTAAAGTACATTTTTTACAAGTTAAAGTTACGTTTTGACAAGTTAAAGTACGTTTCAACAAGTTCAAATTACGCTTTGACAAGTTAAAGTACCTTTCAACAAGATAAAATTACGTTTTGACAAGTAAAAGTACATTTTTTACAAGTTAAAGTGACGTTTTGACATGTTAATCTATGTTTTTTACAAGTTAAAGTTACGTTTTGACAAGTTAAAGTACGTTTCAACAAGTTAAAATTATTTTTTGACAAGTTAAAGTACATTTTTTACAAATTAAAGTTACGTTTTAACATGATAAACTATGTTTATTACAAGTTAAAGTTACGTTTTGACAAGTTAAAGTGCGTTTCAACAAATTCAAAGTACGTTTTGACAAGTAATAGTACATTTTTTACAAGTTAAAGTTACGTTTTGACAAGTTAAAGTGCGTTTCAACAAGTTCAAAGTATGTTTTGACAAGTAAAAGTACATTTTTTACAAGTTAAAGTTACGTTTTGACATGTTAAAGTACGTTTCAACAAGTTAAAATTACTTTTTGACAAGTTAAAGTACATTTTTTACAAGTTAAAGTTACGTTTTGACAAGTTAAAGTATGTTTTTTACAAGTAAAAGTTACTATTTGACAAGTTAAAGTACGTTTCAACAAGTTCAAATTACTTTTTGACAAGTTAAAGTACATTTTTTACAAGTTAAAGTTACGTTGTGACAAGTTAAAGTACGTTTCAACAAGTTAAAATTACTTTTTGACAAGTTAAAGTACATTTTTTACAAGTTAAAGTTACGTTTTGACATGTTAAAGTACGTTTCAACAAGTTAAAATTACTTTTTGACAAGTTAAAGTACATTTTTTACAAGTTAAAGTTACGTTTTGACAAGTTAAAGTATGTTTTTTACAAGTAAAAGTTACTATTTGACAAGTTAAAGTACGTTTCAACAAGTTCAAATTACTTTTTGACAAGTTAAAGTACATTTTTTACAAGTTAAAGTTACGTTGTGACAAGTTAAAGTACGTTTCAACAAGTTAAAATTACTTTTTGACATGTTAAAGTACATTTTTTACAAGTTAAAGTTACGTTTTGACAAGTTAAAGTATGTTTTTTACAAGTTCAAGTTACTATTTGACAAGTTAAAGTACGTTTCAACAAGTTCAAATTAAGTTTTGACAAGTTAAAGTATGTTTCACCAGGTTAAAATTACATTTTGACAAGTAAAAGTACATTTCAACAAGTTCAAATTACGTTTTGACAAGTTAAACTCTGTTTTTTACAAATTAAAGTTATGTTTTGACAAGTTAAATTACGTTTGAACAAGTTAAAATTACTTTTTGACAAGTTAAAGTACGTTTCAACAAATTAAAATTACGATTTGAAAAGTTAAAGTACATTTTTTACAAGTTAAAGTTACGTTTTGACAAGTTAAAGTACGTTTGAACAAGTTCAAATTACGCTTTGACAAGTTAAAGTACCTTTCAACAAGATAAAATTACGTTTTGACAAGTAAAAGTACATTTTTTACAAGTTAAAGTTACGTTTTGACATGTTAAACTATGTTTTTTACAAGTTAAAGTTACGTTTTGACAACTTAAAGTACGTTTCAACAAGTTTAAATTACGTTTTGACAAGTAAAGTATTTTTTTTACAAGTTAAAGTTACATTTTGACAAGTTAAAGTATGTTTTTTACAAGTTAAAGTTACGTTTTGACAAGTTAAAGGATGTTTCAACAAGTTAAAATTACTTTTTGACAAGTTAAAGTACATTTTTTACAAGTTAAAGTTACGTTTTGACAAGTTAAAGTACGTTTCAACAAGTTAAAATTACTTTTTGACAAGTTAAAGTACATTTTTTACAAGTTAAAGTTACGTTTTGACAAGTTAAAGTATGTTTTTTACAAGTTAAAGTTACTTTTTGACAAGTTAAAGTACGTTTCAACAAGTTCAAATTAAGTTTTGACAAGTTAAAGTATGTTTCAACAGGTTAAAATTACATTTTGACAAGTAAAAGTACATTTCAACAAGTTCAAATTACGTTTTGACAAGTTAAACTCTGTTTTTTACAAATTAAAGTTATGTTTTGACAAGTTAAATTACGTTTGAACAAGTTAAAATTACTTTTTGACAAGTTAAAGTACGTTTCAACAAATTAAAATTACGATTTGAAAAGTTAAAGTACATTTTTTACAAGTTAAAGTTACGTTTTGACAAGTTAAAGTACGTTTGAACAAGTTCAAATTACGCTTTGACAAGTTAAAGTACCTTTCAACAAGATAAAATTACGTTTTGACAAGTAAAAGTACATTTTTTACAAGTTAAAGTTACGTTTTGACATGTTAAACTATGTTTTTTACAAGTTAAAGTTACGTTTTGACAAGTTAAAGTACGTTTCAACAAGTTATAATTATTTTTTGACCAGTTAAAGTACATTTTTTACAAATTAAAGTTACGTTTTAACATGATAAACTATGTTTATTACAAGTTAAAGTTACGTTTTGACAAGTTAAAGTGCGTTTCAACAAGTTCAAAGTACGTTTTGACAAGTAATAGTACATTTTTTACAAGTTAAAGTTACGTTTTGACAAGTTAAACTATGTTTTTTACAACTTATAGTTACGTTTTGACAAGTTAAAGTACGTTTCAACAAGTTAAAATTACTTTTTGACAAGTTAAAGTACATTTTTTACAAATTAAAGTTGCGGTTTAACATGTTAAACTATGTTTATTACAAGTTAAAGTTACGTTTTGACATGTTAAAGTGCGTTTCAACAAGTTCAAAGTACGTTTTGACAAGTAATAGTACATTTTTTACAAGTTAAAGTTACGTTTTGACAAGTTAAACTATGTTTTTTACAAGTTAAAGTTACGTTTTGACAAGTTAAAGTACGTTTCAACAAGTTAAAATTACTTTTTGACAAGTTAAAGTACATTTTTTACAAATAAAAGTTACGTTTTGACAAGTTAAACTGTGTTTTTTACAACTTAAAGTTACTTTTTGACAAGTTAAAGTACGTTGCAAAAGTTAAAATTACGATTTGACAAGTTAAAGTACATTTTTTACAAGTTAAAGTTACGTTTTGGCAAGTTAAAGTACGTTTTGACAAGTTAAAGTACCTTTCAACAATATAAAATTACGTTTTGACAAGTTAACCTATGTTTTTAACAAGTTAAAGTTACGTTTTGAAGAGTTAAAGTACGTTTCAACAAGTTTAAATTACGATTTTACAAGTGAAAGTACATTTTTTACAAGTAAAAGTTATGTTTTGACAACTTAAAGTACGTTTCAACAAGTTTAAATTACGTTTTGACAAGTAAAGTATTTTTTTTACAAGTTAAAGTTACATTTTGACAAGTTAAAGGATGTTTCAACAAGTTAAAATTACTTTTTGACAAGTTAAAGTACATTTTTTACAAGTTAAAGTTACGTTTTGACAAGTTAAAGTACGTTTCAACAAGTTAAAATTACTTTTTGACAAGTTAAAGTACATTTTTTACAAGTTAAAGTTACGTTTTGACAAGTTAAAGTATGTTTTTTACAAGTTAAAGTTACTTTTTGACAAGTTAAAGTACGTTTCAACAAGTTCAAATTAAGTTTTGACAAGTTAAAGTATGTTTCAACAGGTTAAAATTACATTTTGACAAGTAAAAGTACATTTCAACAAGTTCAAATTACGTTTTGACAAGTTAAACTCTGTTTTTTACAAATTAAAGTTATGTTTTGACAAGTTAAATTACGTTTGAACAAGTTAAAATTACTTTTTGACAAGTTAAAGTACGTTTCAACAAATTAAAATTACGATTTGAAAAGTTAAAGTACATTTTTTACAAGTTAAAGTTACGTTTTGACAAGTTAAAGTACGTTTGAACAAGTTCAAATTACGCTTTGACAAGTTAAAGTACCTTTCAACAAGATAAAATTACGTTTTGACAAGTAAAAGTACATTTTTTACAAGTTAAAGTTACGTTTTGACATGTTAAACTATGTTTTTTACAAGTTAAAGTTACGTTTTGACAAGTTAAAGTACGTTTCAACAAGTTATAATTATTTTTTGACCAGTTAAAGTACATTTTTTACAAATTAAAGTTACGTTTTAACATGATAAACTATGTTTATTACAAGTTAAAGTTACGTTTTGACAAGTTAAAGTGCGTTTCAACAAGTTCAAAGTACGTTTTGACAAGTAATAGTACATTTTTTACAAGTTAAAGTTACGTTTTGACAAGTTAAACTATGTTTTTTACAACTTATAGTTACGTTTTGACAAGTTAAAGTACGTTTCAACAAGTTAAAATTACTTTTTGACAAGTTAAAGTACATTTTTTACAAATTAAAGTTGCGTTTTAACATGTTAAACTATGTTTATTACAAGTTAAAGTTACGTTTTGACATGTTAAAGTGCGTTTCAACAAGTTCAAAGTACGTTTTGACAAGTAATAGTACATTTTTTACAAGTTAAAGTTACGTTTTGACAAGTTAAACTATGTTTTTTACAAGTTAAAGTTACGTTTTGACAAGTTAAAGTACGTTTCAACAAGTTAAAATTACTTTTTGACAAGTTAAAGTACATTTTTTACAAATAAAAGTTACGTTTTGACAAGTTAAACTGTGTTTTTTACAACTTAAAGTTACTTTTTGACAAGTTAAAGTACGTTGCAAAAGTTAAAATTACGATTTGACAAGTTAAAGTACATTTTTTACAAGTTAAAGTTACGTTTTGGCAAGTTAAAGTACGTTTTGACAAGTTAAAGTACCTTTCAACAATATAAAATTACGTTTTGACAAGTTAACCTATGTTTTTAACAAGTTAAAGTTACGTTTTGAAGAGTTAAAGTACGTTTCAACAAGTTTAAATTACGATTTTACAAGTGAAAGTACATTTTTTACAAGTAAAAGTTATGTTTTGACAACTTAAAGTACGTTTCAACAAGTTTAAATTACGTTTTGACAAGTAAAGTATTTTTTTTACAAGTTAAAGTTACATTTTGACAAGTTAAACTATGTTTTTTACAAGTTAAAGTTACGTTTTGACAAGTTAAAGGATGTTTCAACAAGTTAAAATTACTTTTTGACAAGTTAAAGTACATTTTTTACAAGTTAAAGTTACGTTTTGACAAGTTAAAGTATGTTTTTTACAAGTTAAAGTTACTTTTTGACAAGTTAAAGTACGTTTCAACAAGTTAAAATTACGATTTGAAAAGTTAAAGTACATTTTTTACAAGTTAAAGTTACGTTTTGACAAGTTAAAGTACGTTTGAACAAGTTCAAATTACGCTTTGACAAGTTAAAGTACCTTTCAACAAGATAAAATTACGTTTTGACAAGTAAAAGTACATTTTTTACAAGTTAAAGTTACGTTTTGACATGTTAATCTATGTTTTTTACAAGTTAAAGTTACGTTTTGACAAGTTAAAGTACGTTTCAACAAGTTAAAATTATTTTTTGACAAGTTAAAGTACATTTTTTACAAATTAAAGTTACGTTTTAACATGATAAACTATGTTTATTACAAGTTAAAGTTACGTTTTGATAAGTTAAAGTGCGTTTCAACAAATTCAAAGTACGTTTTGACAAGTAATAGTACATTTTTTACAAGTTAAAGTTACGTTTTGACAAGTTAAACTATGTTTTTTACAAGTTATAGTTACGTTTTGACAAGTTAAAGTACGTTTCAACAAGTTAAAATTACTTTTTGAAAAGTTAAAGTACATTTTTTACAAGTTAAAGTTACGTTTTGACAAGTTAAAGTGCGTTTCAACAAATTCAAAGTACGTTTTGACAAGTAATAGTACATTTTTTACAAGTTAAAGTTACGTTTTGACAAATTAAACTCTGTTTTTTTACAAATTAAAGTTATGTTTTGACAAGTTAAATTACGTTTGAACAAGTTAAAATTACTTTTTGACAAGTTAAAGTACGTTTCAACAAATTAAAATTACGATTTGAAAAGTTAAAGTACATTTTTTACAAGTTAAAGTTACGTTTTGACAAGTTAAAGTACGTTTGAACAAGTTCAAATTACGCTTTGACAAGTTAAAGTACCTTTCAACAAGATAAAATTACGTTTTGACAAGTAAAAGTACATTTTTTACAAGTTAAAGTTACGTTTTGACATGTTAAACTATGTTTTTTACAAGTTAAAGTTACGTTTTGACAAGTTAAAGTACGTTTCAACAAGTTATAATTATTTTTCGACAAGTTAAAGTACATTTTTTACAAATTAAAGTTACGTTTTAACATGATAAACTATGTTTATTACAAGTTAAAGTTACGTTTTGACAAGTTAAAGTGCGTTTCAACAAGTTCAAAGTACGTTTTGACAAGTAATAGTACATTTTTTACAAGTTAAAGTTACGTTTTGACAAGTTAAACTATGTTTTTTACAAGTTATAGTTACGTTTTGACAAGTTAAAGTACGTTTCAACAAGTTGAAATTACTTTTTGACAAGTTAAAGTACATTTTTTACAAATTAAAGTTACGTTTTAACATGTTAAACTATGTTTATTACAAGTTAAAGTTACGTTTTGACAAGTTAAAGTTCGTTTCAACAAGTTCAAAGTACGTTTTGACAAGTAATAGTACATTTTTTACAAGTTAAAGTTACGTTTTGACAAGTTAAACTATGTTTTTTACAAGTTAAAGTTACGTTTTGACAAGTTAAAGTACGTTTCAACAAGTTAAAATTACTTTTTGACAAGTTAAAGTACATTTTTTACAAATAAAAGTTACGTTTTAACAAGTTAAACTGTGTTTTTTACAACTTAAAGTTACGTTTTGACAAGTTAAAGTACGTTTCAACAAGTTAAAATTACTTTTTGACAAGTTAAAGTACATTTTTTACAAGTTAAAGTTACGTTTTGACAAGTTAAAGTATGTTTTTTACAAGTTAAAGTACGTTTCAACAAGTTAAAATTACGATTTGAAAAGTTAAAGTACATTTTTTACAAGTTAAAGTTACGTTTTGACAAGTTAAAGTACGTTTGAACAAGTTCAAATTACGCTTTGACAAGTTAAAGTACCTTTCAACAAGATAAAATTACGTTTTGACAAGTAAAAGTACATTTTTTACAAGTTAAAGTTACGTTTTGACATGTTAATCTATGTTTTTTACAAGTTAAAGTTACGTTTTGACAAGTTCAAGTACGTTTCAACAAGTTAAAATTATTTTTTGACAAGTTAAAGTACATTTTTTACAAATTAAAGTTACGTTTTAACATGATAAACTATGTTTATTACAAGTTAAAGTTACGTTTTGACAAGTTAAAGTGCGTTTCAACAAATTCAAAGTACGTTTTGACAAGTAATAGTACATTTTTTACAAGTTAAAGTTACGTTTTGACAAGTTAAACTATGTTTTTTACAAGTTATAGTTACGTTTTGACAAGTTAAAGTACGTTTCAACAAGTTAAAATTACTTTTTGACAAGTTAAAGTACATTTTTTACAAGTTAAAGTTACGTTTTGACAAGTTAAAGTACGTTTCAACAAGTTAAAATTACTTTTTGACAAGTTAAAGTACATTTTTTACAAGTTAAAGTTATGTTTTGACATGTTAAAGTACGTTTCAACAAGTTAAAATTACTTTTAGACAAGTTAAAGTACATTTTTTACAAGTTAAAGTTACCTTTTGACAAGTTAAAGTATGTTTTTTACAAGTAAAAGTTACTATTTGACAAGTTAAAGTACGTTTCAACAAGTTCAAATTAAGTTTTGACAAGTTAAAGTATGTTTCAACAGGTTAAAATTACGTTTTGACAAGTAAAAGTACATTTCAACAAGTTCAAATTACGTTTTGACAAGTTAAACTCTGTTTTTTACAAATTAAAGTTATGTTTTGACAAGTTAAATTACGTTTGAACAAGTTAAAATTACTTTTTGACAAGTTAAAGTACGTTTCAACAAATTAAAATTACGATTTGAAAAGTTAAAGTACATTTTTTACAAGTTAAAGTTACGTTTTGACAAGTTAAAGTACGTTTGAACAAGTTCAAATTACGCTTTGACAAGTTAAAGTACCTTTCAACAAGATAAAATTACGTTTTGACAAGTAAAAGTACATTTTTTACAAGTTAAAGTTACGTTTTGACATGTTAAACTATGTTTTTTACAAGTTAAAGTTACGTTTTGACAAGTTAAAGTACGTTTCAACAAGTTATAATTATTTTTCGACAAGTTAAAGTACATTTTTTACAAATTAAAGTTACGTTTTAACATGATAAACTATGTTTATTACAAGTTAAAGTTACGTTTTGACAAGTTAAAGTGCGTTTCAACAAGTTCAAAGTACGTTTTGACAAGTAATAGTACATTTTTTACAAGTTAAAGTTACGTTTTGACAAGTTAAACTATGTTTTTTACAACTTATAGTTACGTTTTGACAAGTTAAAGTACGTTTCAACAAGTTAAAATTACTTTTTGACAAGTTAAAGTACATTTTTTACAAATTAAAGTTACGTTTTAACATGTTAAACTATGTTTATTACAAGTTAAAGTTACGTTTTGACAAGTTAAAGTGCGTTTCAACAAGTTTAAAGTACGTTTTGACAAGTAATAGTACATTTTTAACAAGTTAAAGTTACGTTTTGACAAGTTAAACTATGTTTTTTACAAGTTAAAGTTACGTTTTGACAAGTTAAAGTACGTTTCAACAAGTTAAAATTACTTTTTGACAAGTTAAAGTACATTTTTTACAAGTTAAAGTTACGTTTTGACAAGTTAAAGTACGTTTCAACAAGTTAAAATTACTTTTTGACAAGTTAAAGTACATTTTTTACAAGTTAAAGTTATGTTTTGACATGTTAAAGTACGTTTCAACAAGTTAAAATTACTTTTAGACAAGTTAAAGTACATTTTTTACAAGTTAAAGTTACCTTTTGACAAGTTAAAGTATGTTTTTTACAAGTAAAAGTTACTATTTGACAAGTTAAAGTACGTTTCAACAAGTTCAAATTAAGTTTTGACAAGTTAAAGTATGTTTCAACAGGTTAAAATTACGTTTTGACAAGTAAAAGTACATTTCAACAAGTTCAAATTACGTTTTGACAAGTTAAACTCTGTTTTTTACAAATTAAAGTTATGTTTTGACAAGTTAAATTACGTTTGAACAAGTTAAAATTACTTTTTGACAAGTTAAAGTACGTTTCAACAAATTAAAATTACGATTTGAAAAGTTAAAGTACATTTTTTACAAGTTAAAGTTACGTTTTGACAAGTTAAAGTACGTTTGAACAAGTTCAAATTACGCTTTGACAAGTTAAAGTACCTTTCAACAAGATAAAATTACGTTTTGACAAGTAAAAGTACATTTTTTACAAGTTAAAGTTACGTTTTGACATGTTAAACTATGTTTTTTACAAGTTAAAGTTACGTTTTGACAAGTTAAAGTACGTTTCAACAAGTTATAATTATTTTTCGACAAGTTAAAGTACATTTTTTACAAATTAAAGTTACGTTTTAACATGATAAACTATGTTTATTACAAGTTAAAGTTACGTTTTGACAAGTTAAAGTGCGTTTCAACAAGTTCAAAGTACGTTTTGACAAGTAATAGTACATTTTTTACAAGTTAAAGTTACGTTTTGACAAGTTAAACTATGTTTTTTACAACTTATAGTTACGTTTTGACAAGTTAAAGTACGTTTCAACAAGTTAAAATTACTTTTTGACAAGTTAAAGTACATTTTTTACAAATTAAAGTTACGTTTTAACATGTTAAACTATGTTTATTACAAGTTAAAGTTACGTTTTGACAAGTTAAAGTGCGTTTCAACAAGTTTAAAGTACGTTTTGACAAGTAATAGTACATTTTTAACAAGTTAAAGTTACGTTTTGACAAGTTAAACTATGTTTTTTACAAGTTAAAGTTACGTTTTGACAAGTTAAAGTACGTTTCAACAAGTTAAAATTACTTTTTGACAAGTTAAAGTACATTTTTTACAAATAAAAGTTACGTTTTGACAAGTTAAACTGTGTTTTTTACAACTTAAAGTTACGTTTTGACAAGTTAAAGTACGTTTCAACAAGTTAAAATTATTTTTTGACAAGTTAAAGTACATTTTTTACAAGTTAAAGTTACGTTTTGACAAGTTAAAGTATGTTTTTTACAAGTTAAAGTACGTTTCAACAAGTTAAAATTAAGATTTGAAAAGTTAAAGTACATTTTTTACAAGTTAAAGTTACGTTTTGACAAGTTAAAGTACGTTTGAACAAGTTCAAATTACGCTTTGACAAGTTAAAGTACCTTTCAACAAGATAAAATTACGTTTTGACAAGTAAAAGTACATTTTTTACAAGTTAAAGTTACGTTTTGACATGTTAATCTAAGTTTTTTACAAGTTAAAGTTACGTTTTGACAAGTTAAAGTACGTTTCAACAAGTTAAAATTATTTTTTGACAAGTTAAAGTACATTTTTTACAAATTAAAGTTACGTTTTAACATGATAAACTATGTTTATTACAAGTTAAAGTTACGTTTTGACAAGTTAAAGTGCGTTTCAACAAATTCAAAGTACGTTTTGACAAGTAATAGTACATTTTTTACAAGTTAAAGTTACGTTTTGACAAGTTAAACTATGTTTTTTACAAGTTATAGTTACGTTTTGACAAGTTAAAGTACGTTTCAACAAGTTAAAATTACTTTTTGACAAGTTAAAGTACATTTTTTACAAGTTAAAGTTACGTTTTGACAAGTTAAAGTACGTTTCAACAAGTTAAAATTACTTTTTGACAAGTTAAAGTACATTTTTTACAAGTTAAAGTTACGTTTTGACATGTTAAAGTACGTTTCAACAAGTTAAAATTACTTTTAGACAAGTTAAAGTACATTTTTTACAAGTTAAAGTTACCTTTTGACAAGTTAAAGTATGTTTTTTACAAGTAAAAGTTACTTTTTGACAAGTTAAAGTACGTTTCAACAAGTTCAAATTAAGTTTTGACAAGTTAAAGTATGTTTCAACAGGTTAAAATTACGTTTTGACAAGTAAAGGTACATTTCAACAAGTTCAAATTACGTTTTGACAAGTTAAACTCTGTTTTTTTACAAATTAAAGTTATGTTTTGACAAGTTAAATTACGTTTGAACAAGTTAAAATTACTTTTTGACAAGTTAAAGTACGTTTCAACAAATTAAAATTACGATTTGAAAAGTTAAAGTACATTTTTTACAAGTTAAAGTTACGTTTTGACAAGTTAAAGTACGTTTGAACAAGTTCAAATTACGCTTTGACAAGTTAAAGTACCTTTCAACAAGATAAAATTACGTTTTGACAAGTAAAAGTACATTTTTTACAAGTTAAAGTTACGTTTTGACATGTTAAACTATGTTTTTTACAAGTTAAAGTTACGTTTTGACAAGTTAAAGTACGTTTCAACAAGTTATAATTATTTTTCGACAAGTTAAAGTACATTTTTTACAAATTAAAGTTACGTTTTAACATGATAAACTATGTTTATTACAAGTTAAAGTTACGTTTTGACAAGTTAAAGTGCGTTTCAACAAGTTCAAAGTACGTTTTGACAAGTAATAGTACATTTTTTACAAGTTAAAGTTACGTTTTGACAAGTTAAACTATGTTTTTTACAAGTTATAGTTACGTTTTGACAAGTTAAAGTACGTTTCAACAAGTTAAAATTACTTTTTGACAAGTTAAAGTACATTTTTTACAAGTTAAAGTTACGTTTTGACAAGTTAAAGTACGTTTGAACAAGTTCAAATTACGCTTTGACAAGTTAAAGTACCTTTCAACAAGATAAAATTACGTTTTGACAAGTAAAAGTACATTTTTTACAAGTTAAAGTTACGTTTTGACATGTTAAACTATGTTTTTTACAAGTTAAAGTTACGTTTTGACAAGTTAAAGTACGTTTCAACAAGTTATAATTATTTTTCGACAAGTTAAAGTACATTTTTTACAAATTAAAGTTACGTTTTAACATGATAAACTATGTTTATTACAAGTTAAAGTTACGTTTTGACAAGTTAAAGTGCGTTTCAACAAGTTCAAAGTACGTTTTGACAAGTAATAGTACATTTTTTACAAGTTAAAGTTACGTTTTGACAAGTTAAACTATGTTTTTTACAACTTATAGTTACGTTTTGACAAGTTAAAGTACGTTTCAACAAGTTAAAATTACTTTTTGACAAGTTAAAGTACATTTTTTACAAATTAAAGTTACGTTTTAACATGTTAAACTATGTTTATTACAAGTTAAAGTTACGTTTTGACAAGTTAAAGTGCGTTTCAACAAGTTTAAAGTACGTTTTGACAAGTAATAGTACATTTTTAACAAGTTAAAGTTACGTTTTGACAAGTTAAACTATGTTTTTTACAAGTTAAAGTTACGTTTTGACAAGTTAAAGTACGTTTCAACAAGTTAAAATTACTTTTTGACAAGTTAAAGTACATTTTTTACAAATAAAAGTTACGTTTTGACAAGTTAAACTGTGTTTTTTACAACTTAAAGTTACGTTTTGACAAGTTAAAGTACGTTTCAACAAGTTAAAATTATTTTTTGACAAGTTAAAGTACATTTTTTACAAGTTAAAGTTACGTTTTGACAAGTTAAAGTATGTTTTTTACAAGTTAAAGTACGTTTCAACAAGTTAAAATTAAGATTTGAAAAGTTAAAGTACATTTTTTACAAGTTAAAGTTACGTTTTGACAAGTTAAAGTACGTTTGAACAAGTTCAAATTACGCTTTGACAAGTTAAAGTACCTTTCAACAAGATAAAATTACGTTTTGACAAGTAAAAGTACATTTTTTACAAGTTAAAGTTACGTTTTGACATGTTAATCTAAGTTTTTTACAAGTTAAAGTTACGTTTTGACAAGTTAAAGTACGTTTCAACAAGTTAAAATTATTTTTTGACAAGTTAAAGTACATTTTTTACAAATTAAAGTTACGTTTTAACATGATAAACTATGTTTATTACAAGTTAAAGTTACGTTTTGACAAGTTAAAGTGCGTTTCAACAAATTCAAAGTACGTTTTGACAAGTAATAGTACATTTTTTACAAGTTAAAGTTACGTTTTGACAAGTTAAACTATGTTTTTTACAAGTTATAGTTACGTTTTGACAAGTTAAAGTACGTTTCAACAAGTTAAAATTACTTTTTGACAAGTTAAAGTACATTTTTTACAAGTTAAAGTTACGTTTTGACAAGTTAAAGTACGTTTCAACAAGTTAAAATTACTTTTTGACAAGTTAAAGTACATTTTTTACAAGTTAAAGTTACGTTTTGACATGTTAAAGTACGTTTCAACAAGTTAAAATTACTTTTAGACAAGTTAAAGTACATTTTTTACAAGTTAAAGTTACCTTTTGACAAGTTAAAGTATGTTTTTTACAAGTAAAAGTTACTTTTTGACAAGTTAAAGTACGTTTCAACAAGTTCAAATTAAGTTTTGACAAGTTAAAGTATGTTTCAACAGGTTAAAATTACGTTTTGACAAGTAAAGGTACATTTCAACAAGTTCAAATTACGTTTTGACAAGTTAAACTCTGTTTTTTTACAAATTAAAGTTATGTTTTGACAAGTTAAATTACGTTTGAACAAGTTAAAATTACTTTTTGACAAGTTAAAGTACGTTTCAACAAATTAAAATTACGATTTGAAAAGTTAAAGTACATTTTTTACAAGTTAAAGTTACGTTTTGACAAGTTAAAGTACGTTTGAACAAGTTCAAATTACGCTTTGACAAGTTAAAGTACCTTTCAACAAGATAAAATTACGTTTTGACAAGTAAAAGTACATTTTTTACAAGTTAAAGTTACGTTTTGACATGTTAAACTATGTTTTTTACAAGTTAAAGTTACGTTTTGACAAGTTAAAGTACGTTTCAACAAGTTATAATTATTTTTCGACAAGTTAAAGTACATTTTTTACAAATTAAAGTTACGTTTTAACATGATAAACTATGTTTATTACAAGTTAAAGTTACGTTTTGACAAGTTAAAGTGCGTTTCAACAAGTTCAAAGTACGTTTTGACAAGTAATAGTACATTTTTTACAAGTTAAAGTTACGTTTTGACAAGTTAAACTATGTTTTTTACAAGTTATAGTTACGTTTTGACAAGTTAAAGTACGTTTCAACAAGTTAAAATTACTTTTTGACAAGTTAAAGTACATTTTTTACAAATTAAAGTTACGTTTTAACATGTTAAACTATGTTTATTACAAGTTAAAGTTACGTTTTGACAAGTTAAAGTGCGTTTCAACAAGTTCAAAGTACGTTTTGACAAGTAATAGTACATTTTTTACAAGTTAAAGTTACGTTTTGACAAGTTAGAGTGCGTTTCAACAAGTTCAAAGTACGTTTTGACAAGTAATAGTACATTTTTTACAAGTTAAAGTTACGTTTTGACAAATTAAACTATGTTTTTTACAAGTTAAAGTTACGTTTTGACAAGTTAAAGTACATTTCAACAAGTTAAAATTACTTTTTGACAAGTTAAAGTACATTTTTTACAAATAAAAGTTACGTTTTGACAAGTTAAACTATGTTTTTTACAACTTAAAGTTACTTTTTGACAAGTTAAAGTACGTTGCAACAAGTTAAAATTACGATTTGACAAGTTAAAGTACATTTTTTACAAGTTAAAGTTACGTTTTGGGAAGTTAAAGTACGTTTTGACAAGTTAAAGTACCTTTCAACAATATAAAATTACGTTTTGACAAGTTAACCTATGTTTTTAACAAGTTAAAGTTACGTTTTGAAGAGTTAAAGTACGTTTCAACAAGTTTAAATTACAATTTTACAAGTTAAAGTACATTTTTTACAAGTAAAAGTTACGTTTTGACAACTTAAAGTACGTTTCAACAAGTTTAAATTACGTTTTGACAAGTAAAGTATTTTTTTTACAAGTTAAAGTTACATTTTGACAAGTTAAACTATGTTTTTTACAAGTTAAAGTTACGTTTTGACAAGTTAAAGGATGTTTCAACAAGTTAAAATTACTTTTTGACAAGTTAAAGTACATTTTTTACAAGTTAAAGTTACGTTTTGACAAGTTAAAGTACGTTTCAACAAGTTAAAATTACTTTTAGACAAGTTAAAGTACATTTTTTACAAGTTAAAGTTACCTTTTGACAAGTTAAAGTATGTTTTTTACAAGTAAAAGTTACTATTTGACAAGTTAAAGTACGTTTCAACAAGTTCAAATTAAGTTTTGACAAGTTAAAGTATGTTTCAACAGGTTAAAATTACGTTTTGACAAGTAAAAGTACATTTCAACAAGTTCAAATTACGTTTTGACAAGTTAAACTCTGTTTTTTTACAAATTAAAGTTATGTTTTGACAAGTTAAATTACGTTTGAACAAGTTAAAATTACTTTTTGACAAGTTAAAGTACGTTTCAACAAATTAAAATTACGATTTGAAAAGTTAAAGTACATTTTTTACAAGTTAAAGTTACGTTTTGACAAGTTAAAGTACGTTTGAACAAGTTCAAATTACGCTTTGACAAGTTAAAGTACCTTTCAACAAGATAAAATTACGTTTTGACAAGTAAAAGTACATTTTTTTCAAGTTAAAGTTACGTTTTGACATGTTAAACTATGTTTTTTACAAGTTAAAGTTACGTTTTGACAAGTTAAAGTACGTTTCAACAAGTTATAATTATTTTTCGACAAGTTAAAGTACATTTTTTACAAATTAAAGTTACGTTTTAACATGATAAACTATGTTTATTACAAGTTAAAGTTACGTTTTGACAAGTTAAAGTGCGTTTCAACAAGTTCAAAGTACGTTTTGACAAGTAATAGTACATTTTTTACAAGTTAAAGTTACGTTTTGACAAGTTAAACTATGTTTTTTACAACTTATAGTTACGTTTTGACAAGTTAAAGTACGTTTCAACAAGTTAAAATTACTTTTTGACAAGTTAAAGTACATTTTTTACAAATTAAAGTTACGTTTTAACATGTTAAACTATGTTTATTACAAGTTAAAGTTACGTTTTGACAAGTTAAAGTGCGTTTCAACAAGTTTAAAGTACGTTTTGACAAGTAATAGTACATTTTTAACAAGTTAAAGTTACGTTTTGACAAGTTAAACTATGTTTTTTACAAGTTAAAGTTACGTTTTGACAAGTTAAAGTACGTTTCAACAAGTTAAAATTACTTTTTGACAAGTTAAAGTACATTTTTTACAAATAAAAGTTACGTTTTGACAAGTTAAACTGTGTTTTTTACAACTTAAAGTTACGTTTTGACAAGTTAAAGTACGTTTCAACAAGTTAAAATTACTTTTTGACAAGTTAAAGTACATTTTTTACAAGTTAAAGTTACGTTTTGACAAGTTAAAGTATGTTTTTTACAAGTTAAAGTACGTTTCAACAAGTTAAAATTACGATTTGAAAAGTTAAAGTACATTTTTTACAAGTTAAAGTTACGTTTTGACAAGTTAAAGTACGTTTGAACAAGTTCAAATTACGCTTTGACAAGTTAAAGTACCTTTCAACAAGATAAAATTACGTTTTGACAAGTAAAAGTACATTTTTTACAAGTTAAAGTTACGTTTTGACATGTTAATCTAAGTTTTTTACAAGTTAAAGTTACGTTTTGACAAGTTAAAGTACGTTTCAACAAGTTAAAATTATTTTTTGACAAGTTAAAGTACATTTTTTACAAATTAAAGTTACGTTTTAACATGATAAACTATGTTTATTACAAGTTAAAGTTACGTTTTGACAAGTTAAAGTGCGTTTCAACAAATTCAAAGTACGTTTTGACAAGTAATAGTACATTTTTTACAAGTTAAAGTTACGTTTTGACAAGTTAAACTATGTTTTTTACAAGTTATAGTTACGTTTTGACAAGTTAAAGTACGTTTCAACAAGTTAAAATTACTTTTTGACAAGTTAAAGTACATTTTTTACAAGTTAAAGTTACGTTTTGACAAGTTAAAGTACGTTTCAACAAGTTAAAATTACTTTTTGACAAGTTAAAGTACATTTTTTACAAGTTAAAGTTACGTTTTGACATGTTAAAGTACGTTTCAACAAGTTAAAATTACTTTTAGACAAGTTAAAGTACATTTTTTACAAGTTAAAGTTACCTTTTGACAAGTTAAAGTATGTTTTTTACAAGTAAAAGTTACTTTTTGACAAGTTAAAGTACGTTTCAACAAGTTCAAATTAAGTTTTGACAAGTTAAAGTATGTTTCAACAGGTTAAAATTACGTTTTGACAAGTAAAGGTACATTTCAACAAGTTCAAATTACGTTTTGACAAGTTAAACTCTGTTTTTTTACAAATTAAAGTTATGTTTTGACAAGTTAAATTACGTTTGAACAAGTTAAAATTACTTTTTGACAAGTTAAAGTACGTTTCAACAAATTAAAATTACGATTTGAAAAGTTAAAGTACATTTTTTACAAGTTAAAGTTACGTTTTGACAAGTTAAAGTACGTTTGAACAAGTTCAAATTACGCTTTGACAAGTTAAAGTACCTTTCAACAAGATAAAATTACGTTTTGACAAGTAAAAGTACATTTTTTTACAAGTTAAAGTTACGTTTTGACATGTTAAACTATGTTTTTTACAAGTTAAAGTTACGTTTTGACAAGTTAAAGTACGTTTCAACAAGTTATAATTATTTTTCGACAAGTTAAAGTACATTTTTTACAAATTAAAGTTACGTTTTAACATGATAAACTATGTTTATTACAAGTTAAAGTTACGTTTTGACAAGTTAAAGTGCGTTTCAACAAGTTCAAAGTACGTTTTGACAAGTAATAGTACATTTTTTACAAGTTAAAGTTACGTTTTGACAAGTTAAACTATGTTTTTTACAAGTTATAGTTACGTTTTGACAAGTTAAAGTACGTTTCAACAAGTTAAAATTACTTTTTGACAAGTTAAAGTACATTTTTTACAAATTAAAGTTACGTTTTAACATGTTAAACTATGTTTATTACAAGTTAAAGTTACGTTTTGACAAGTTAAAGTGCGTTTCAACAAGTTCAAAGTACGTTTTGACAAGTAATAGTACATTTTTTACAAGTTAAAGTTACGTTTTGACAAGTTAGAGTGCGTTTCAACAAGTTCAAAGTACGTTTTGACAAGTAATAGTACATTTTTTACAAGTTAAAGTTACGTTTTGACAAATTAAACTATGTTTTTTACAAGTTAAAGTTACGTTTTGACAAGTTAAAGTACATTTCAACAAGTTAAAATTACTTTTTGACAAGTTAAAGTACATTTTTTACAAATAAAAGTTACGTTTTGACAAGTTAAACTATGTTTTTTACAACTTAAAGTTACTTTTTGACAAGTTAAAGTACGTTGCAACAAGTTAAAATTACGATTTGACAAGTTAAAGTACATTTTTTACAAGTTAAAGTTACGTTTTGGGAAGTTAAAGTACGTTTTGACAAGTTAAAGTACCTTTCAACAATATAAAATTACGTTTTGACAAGTTAACCTATGTTTTTAACAAGTTAAAGTTACGTTTTGAAGAGTTAAAGTACGTTTCAACAAGTTTAAATTACGATTTTACAAGTTAAAGTACATTTTTTACAAGTAAAAGTTACGTTTTGACAACTTAAAGTACGTTTCAACAAGTTTAAATTACGTTTTGACAAGTAAAGTATATTTTTTTACAAGTTAAACTTACATTTTGACAAGTTAAACTATGTTTTTTACAAGTTAAAGTTACGTTTTGACAAGTTAAAGGATGTTTCAACAAGTTAAAATTACTTTTTGACAAGTTAAAGTACATTTTTTACAAGTTAAAGTTACGTTTTGACAAGTTAAAGTACGTTTCAACAAGTTAAAATTACTTTTAGACAAGTTAAAGTACATTTTTTACAAGTTAAAGTTACCTTTTGACAAGTTAAAGTATGTTTTTTACAAGTAAAAGTTACTATTTGACAAGTTAAAGTACGTTTCAACAAGTTCAAATTAAGTTTTGACAAGTTAAAGTATGTTTCAACAGGTTAAAATTACGTTTTGACAAGTAAAAGTACATTTCAACAAGTTCAAATTACGTTTTGACAAGTTAAACTCTGTTTTTTTACAAATTAAAGTTATGTTTTGACAAGTTAAATTACGTTTGAACAAGTTAAAATTACTTTTTGACAAGTTAAAGTACGTTTCAACAAATTAAAATTACGATTTGAAAAGTTAAAGTACATTTTTTACAAGTTAAAGTTACGTTTTGACAAGTTAAAGTACGTTTGAACAAGTTCAAATTACGCTTTGACAAGTTAAAGTACCTTTCAACAAGATAAAATTACGTTTTGACAAGTAAAAGTACATTTTTTACAAGTTAAAGTTACGTTTTGACATGTTAAACTATGTTTTTTACAAGTTAAAGTTACGTTTTGACAAGTTAAAGTACGTTTCAACAAGTTATAATTATTTTTCGACAAGTTAAAGTACATTTTTTACAAATTAAAGTTACGTTTTAACATGATAAACTATGTTTATTACAAGTTAAAGTTACGTTTTGACAAGTTAAAGTGCGTTTCAACAAGTTCAAAGTACGTTTTGACAAGTAATAGTACATTTTTTACAAGTTAAAGTTACGTTTTGACAAGTTAAACTATGTTTTTTACGAGTTATAGTTACGTTTTGACAAGTTAAAGTACGTTTCAACAAGTTAAAATTACTTTTTGACAAGTTAAAGTACATTTTTTACAAATTAAAGTTACGTTTTAACATGTTAAACTATGTTTATTACAAGTTAAAGTTACGTTTTGACAAGTTAAAGTGCGTTTCAACAAGTTCAAAGTACGTTTTGACTAGTAATAGTACATTTTTTACAAGTTAAAGTTACGTTTTGACAAGTTAAAGTGCGTTTCAACAAGTTCAAAGTACGTTTTGACAAGTAATAGTACATTTTTTACAAGTTAAAGTTACGTTTTGACAAGTTAAACTATGTTTTTTACAAGTTAAAGTTACGTTTTGACAAGTTAAAGTACATTTCAACAAGTTAAAATTACATTTTGACAAGTTAAAGTACATTTTTTACAAATAAAAGTTACGTTTTGACAAGTTAAACTGTGTTTTTTACAACTTAAAGTTACTTTTTGACAAGTTAAAGTACGTTGCAACAAGTTAAAATTACGATTTGACAAGTTAAAGTACATTTTTTACAAGTTAAAGTTACGTTTTGGGAAGTTAAAGTACGTTTTGACAAGTTAAAGTACCTTTCAACAATATAAAATTACGTTTTGACAAGTTAACCTATGTTTTTAACAAGTTAAAGTTACGTTTTGAAGAGTTAAAGTACGTTTCAACAAGTTTAAATTACGATTTTACAAGTTAAAGTACATTTTTTACAAGTAAAAGTTACGTTTTGACAACTTAAAGTACGTTTCAACAAGTTTAAATTACGTTTTGACAAGTAAAGTATTTTTTTTACAAGTTAAAGTTACATTTTGACAAGTTAAACTATGTTTTTTACAAGTTAAAGTTACGTTTTGACAAGTTAAAGGATGTTTCAACAAGTTAAAATTACTTTTTGACAAGTTAAAGTACATTTTTTACAAGTTAAAGTTACGTTTTGACAAGTTAAAGTACGTTTCAACAAGTTAAAATTACGTTTTGACAAGTTAAAGTACATTTTTTACAAGTTAAAGTTACCTTTTGACAAGTTAAAGTATGTTTTTTACAAGTAAAAGTTACTATTTGACAAGTTAAAGTACGTTTCAACAAGTTCAAATTAAGTTTTGACAAGTTAAAGTATGTTTCAACAGGTTAAAATTACGTTTTGACAAGTAAAAGTACATTTCAACAAGTTCAAATTACGTTTTGACAAGTTAAACTCTGTTTTTTTACAAATTAAAGTTATGTTTTGACAAGTTAAATTACGTTTGAACAAGTTAAAATTACTTTTTGACAAGTTAAAGTACGTTTCAACAAATTAAAATTACGATTTGAAAAGTTAAAGTACATTTTTTACAAGTTAAAGTTACGTTTTGACAAGTTAAAGTACGTTTGAACAAGTTCAAATTACGCTTTGACAAGTTAAAGTACCTTTCAACAAGATAAAATTACGTTTTGACAAGTAAAAGTACATTTTTTACAAGTTAAAGTTACGTTTTGACATGTTAAACTATGTTTTTTACAAGTTAAAGTTACGTTTTGACAAGTTAAAGTACGTTTCAACAAGTTATAATTATTTTTTGACAAGTTAAAGTACATTTTTTACAAATTAAAGTTACGTTTTAACATGATAAACTATGTTTATTACAAGTTAAAGTTACGTTTTGACAAGTTAAAGTGCGTTTCAACAAGTTCAAAGTACGTTTTGACAAGTAATAGTACATTTTTTACAAGTTAAAGTTACGTTTTGACAAGTTAAACTATGTTTTTTACAAGTTATAGTTACGTTTTGACAAGTTAAAGTACGTTTCAACAAGTTAAAATTACTTTTTGACAAGTTAAAGTACATTTTTTACAAATTAAAGTTACGTTTTAACATGTTAAACTATGTTTATTACAAGTTAAAGTTACGTTTTGACAAGTTAAAGTGCGTTTCAACAAGTTCAAAGTACGTTTTGACAAGTAATAGTACATTTTTTACAAGTTAAAGTTACGTTTTGACAAGTTAAAGTGCGTTTCAACAAGTTCAAAGTACGTTTTGACAAGTAATAGTACATTTTTTACAAGTTAAAGTTACGTTTTGACAAGTTAAACTATGTTTTTTACAAGTTAAAGTTACGTTTTGACAAGTTAAAGTACATTTCAACAAGTTAAAATTACTTTTTGACAAGTTAAAGTACATTTTTTACAAATAAAAGTTACGTTTTGACAAGTTAAACTGTGTTTTTTACAACTTAAAGTTACTTTTTGACAAGTTAAAGTACGTTGCAACAAGTTAGAATTACGATTTGACAAGTTAAAGTACATTTTTTACAAGTTAAAGTTACGTTTTGGGAAGTTAAAGTACGTTTTGACAAGTTAAAGTACCTTTCAACAATATAAAATTACGTTTTGACAAGTTAACCTATGTTTTTAACAAGTTAAAGTTACGTTTTGAAGAGTTAAAGTACGTTTCAACAAGTTTAAATTACGATTTTACAAGTTAAAGTACATTTTTTACAAGTAAAAGTTACGTTTTGACAACTTAAAGTACGTTTCAACAAGTTTAAATTACGTTTTGAGAAGTAAAGTATTTTTTTACAAGTTAAAGTTACATTTTGACAAGTTAAACTATGTTTTTTACAAGTTAAAGTTACGTTTTGACAAGTTAAAGGATGTTTCAACAAGTTAAAATTACTTTTTGACAAGTTAAAGTACATTTTTTACAAGTTAAAGTTACGTTTTGACAAGTTAAAGTACGTTTCAACAAGTTAAAATTACTTTTTGACAAGTTAAAGTACATTTTTTACAAGTTAAAGTTACGTTTTGACAAGTTAAAGTATGTTTTTTACAAGTTAAAGTTACTATTTGACAAGTTAAAGTACGTTTCAACAAGTTAAAATTAAGTTTGGACAAGTTAAAGTATGTTTCAACAGGTTAAAATTATATTTTGACAAGTAAAAGTACATTTCAACAAGTTCAAATTACGTTTTGACAAGTTAAACTCTGTTTCTTACAAGTTAAAGTTATGTTTTGACAAGTTAAATTACGTTTCAACAAGTTAAAATTACTTTTTGACAAGTTAAAGTACGTTTCAACAAGTTAAAATTACGATTTGACAAGTTAAAGTACATTTTTTACAAGTTAAAGTTACGTTTTGACAAGTTAAAGTACGTTTGAACAAGTTCAAATTACGCTTTGTCAAGTTAAAGTACCTTTCAACAAGATAAAATTACGTTTTGACAAGTAAAAGTACATTTTTTACAAGTTAAAATTACGATTTGACATGTTAAACTATGTTTTTTACAAGTTAAAGTTACGTTTTGACAAGTTAAAGTACGTTTCAACAAGTTAAAATTACTTTTTGACAAGTTAAAGTACATTTTTTACAAATTAAAGTTACGTTTTAACATGTTAAACTATGTTTATTACAAGTTAAAGTTACGTTTTGACAAGTTAATGTGCGTTTCAAAAAGTTCAAAGTACGTTTTGACAAGTAACAGTACATTTTTTACAAGTTAAAGTTACGTTTTGACATGTTAATCTATGTTTTTTACAAGTTAAAGTTACGTTTTGACAAGTTAAAGTACGTTTCAACAAGTTAAAATTATTTTTTGACAAGTTAAAGTACATTTTTTACAAATTAAAGTTACGTTTTAACATGATAAACTATGTTTATTACAAGTTAAAGTTACGTTTTGACAAGTTAAAGTGCGTTTCAACAAATTCAAAGTACGTTTTGACAAGTAATAGTACATTTTTTACAAGTTAAAGTTACGTTTTGAGAAGTTAAACTATGTTTTTTACAAGTTATAGTTACGTTTTGACAAGTTAAAGTACGTTTCAACAAGTTAAAATTACTTTTTGACAAGTTAAAGTACATTTTTTACAAGTTAAAGTTACGTTTTGACAAGTTAAAGTACGTTTCAACAAGTTCAAATTACTTTTTGACAAGTTAAAGTACATTTTTTACAAGTTAAAGTTACGTTTTGACATGTTAAAGTACGTTTCAACAAGTTAAAATTACTTTTAGACAAGTTAAAGTACATTTTTTACAAGTTAAAGTTACCTTTTGACAAGTTAAAGTATGTTTTTTACAAGTAAAAGTTACTATTTGACAAGTTAAAGTACGTTTCAACAAGTTCAAATTAAGTTTTGACAAGTTAAAGTATGTTTCAACAGGTTAAAATTACGTTTTGACAAGTAAAAGTACATTTCAACAAGTTCAAATTACGTTTTGACAAGTTAAACTCTGTTTTTTTACAAATTAAAGTTATGTTTTGACAAGTTAAATTACGTTTGAACAAGTTAAAATTACTTTTTGACAAGTTAAAGTACGTTTCAACAAATTAAAATTACGATTTGAAAAGTTTAAGTACATTTTTTACAAGTTAAAGTTACGTTTTGACAAGTTAAAGTACGTTTGAACAAGTTCAAATTACGCTTTGACAAGTTAAAGTACCTTTCAACAAGATAAAATTACGTTTTGACAAGTAAAAGTACATTTTTTACAAGTTAAAGTTACGTTTTGACATGTTAAACTATGTTTTTTACAAGTTAAAGTTACGTTTTGACAAGTTAAAGTACGTTTCAACAAGTTATAATTATTTTTCGACAAGTTAAAGTACATTTTTTACAAATTAAAGTTACGTTTTAACATGATAAACTATGTTTATTACAAGTTAAAATTACGTTTTGACAAGTTAAAGTGCGTTTCAACAAGTTCAAAGTACGTTTTGACAAGTAATAGTACATTTTTTACAAGTTAAAGTTACGTTTTGACAAGTTAAACTATGTTTTTTACAAGTTATAGTTACGTTTTGACAAGTTAAAGTACGTTTCAACAAGTTAAAATTACTTTTTGACAAGTTAAAGTACATTTTTTACAAATTAAAGTTACGTTTTAACATGTTAAACTATGTTTATTACAAGTTAAAGTTACGTTTTGACAAGTTAAAGTGCGTTTCAACAAGTTCAAAGTACGTTTTGACAAGTAATAGTACATTTTTTACAAGTTAAAGTTACGTTTTGACAAGTTAAGGTGCGTTTCAACAAGTTCAAAGTACGTTTTGACAAGTAATAGTACATTTTTTACAAGTTAAAGTTACGTTTTGACAAGTTAAACTATGTTTTTTACAAGTTAAAGTTACGTTTTGACAAGTTAAAGTACATTTCAACAAGTTAAAATTACTTTTTGACAAGTTAAAGTACATTTTTTACAAATAAAAGTTACGTTTTGACAAGTTAAACTGTGTTTTTTACAACTTAAAGTTACTTTTTGACAAGTTAAAGTACGTTGCAACAAGTTAAAATTACGATTAGACAAGTTAAAGTACATTTTTTACAAGTTAAAGTTACGTTTTGGGAAGTTAAAGTACGTTTTGACAAGTTAAAGTACCTTTCAACAATATAAAATTACGTTTTGACAAGTTAACCTATGTTTTTAACAAGTTAAAGTTACGTTTTGAAGAGTTAAAGTACGTTTCAACAAGTTTAAATTACGATTTTACAAGTTAAAGTACATTTTTTACAAGTAAAAGTTACGTTTTGACAACTTAAAGTACGTTTCAACAAGTTTAAATTACGTTTTGACAAGTAAAGTATTTTTTTTACAAGTTAAAGTTACATTTTGACAAGTTAAACTATGTTTTTTACAAGTTAAAGTTACGTTTTGACAAGTTAAAGGATGTTTCAACAAGTTAAAATTACTTTTTGACAAGTTAAAGTACATTTTTTACAAGTTAAAGTTACGTTTTGACAAGTTAAAGTACGTTTCAACAAGTTATAATTATTTTTCGACAAGTTAAAGTACATTTTTTACAAATTAAAGTTACGTTTTAACATGATAAACTATGTTTATTACAAGTTAAAGTTACGTTTTGACAAGTTAAAGTGCGTTTCAACAAGTTCAAAGTACGTTTTGACAAGTAATAGTACATTTTTTACAAGTTAAAGTTACGTTTTGACAAGTTAAACTATGTTTTTTTACAAGTTATAGTTACGTTTTGACAAGTTAAAGTACGTTTCAACAAGTTAAAATTACTTTTTGACAAGTTAAAGTACATTTTTTACAAATTAAAGTTACGTTTTAACATGTTAAACTATGTTTATTACAAGTTAAAGTTACGTTTTGACAAGTTAAAGTGCGTTTCAACAAGTTCAAAGTACGTTTTGACAAGTAATAGTACATTTTTTACAAGTTAAAGTTACGTTTTGACAAGTTAAGGTGCGTTTCAACAAGTTCAAAGTACGTTTTGACAAGTAATAGTACATTTTTTACAAGTTAAAGTTACGTTTTGACAAGTTAAACTATGTTTTTTACAAGTTAAAGTTACGTTTTGACAAGTTAAAGTACATTTCAACAAGTTAAAATTACTTTTTGACAAGTTAAAGTACATTTTTTACAAATAAAAGTTACGTTTTGACAAGTTAAACTGTGTTTTTTACAACTTTAAGTTACTTTTTGACAAGTTAAAGTACGTTGCAACAGTTTAAAATTACGATTTGACAAGTTAAAGTACATTTTTTACAAGTTAAAGTTACGTTTTGGGAAGTTAAAGTACGTTTTGACAAGTTAAAGTACCTTTCAACAATATAAAATTACGTTTTGACAAGTTAACCTATGTTTTTAACAAGTTAAAGTTACGTTTTGAAGAGTTAAAGTACGTTTCAACAAGTTTAAATTACGATTTTACAAGTTAAAGTACATTTTTTACAAGTAAAAGTTACGTTTTGACAACTTAAAGTACGTTTCAACAAGTTTAAATTACGTTTTGACAAGTAAAGTATTTTTTTTACAAGTTAAAGTTACATTTTGACAAGTTAAACTATGTTTTTTACAAGTTAAAGTTACGTTTTGACAAGTTAAAGGATGTTTCAACAAGTTAAAATTACTTTTTGACAAGTTAAAGTACATTTTTTACAAGTTAAAGTTACGTTTTGACAAGTTAAAGTACGTTTCAACAAGTTAAAATTACTTTTTGACAAGTTAAAGTACATTTTTTACAAGTTAAAGTTACGTTTTGACAAGTTAAAGTATGTTTTTTACAAGTTAAAGTTACTATTTGACAAGTTAAAGTACGTTTCAACAAGTTAAAATTAAGTTTGGACAAGTTAAAGTATGTTTCAACAGGTTAAAATTACATTTTGACAAGTAAAAGTACATTTCAACAAGTTCAAATTACGTTTTGACAAGTTAAACTCTGTTTCTTACAAGTTAAAGTTATGTTTTGACAAGTTAAATTACGTTTCAACAAGTTAAAATTACTTTTTGACAAGTTAAAGTACGTTTCAACAAGTTAAAATTACGATTTGACAAGTTAAAGTACATTTTTTACAAGTTAAAGTTACGTTTTGACAAGTTAAAGTACGTTTGAACAAGTTCAAATTACGCTTTGTCAAGCTAAAGTACCTTTCAACAAGATAAAATTACGTTTTGACAAGTAAAAGTACATTTCAACAAGTTCAAATTACGTTTTGACAAGTTAAACTCTGTTTTTTTACAAATTAAAGTTATGTTTTGACAAGTTAAATTACGTTTGAACAAGTTAAAATTACTTTTTGACAAGTTAAAGTACGTTTCAACAAATTAAAATTACGATTTGAAAAGTTTAAGTACATTTTTTACAAGTTAAAGTTACGTTTTGACAAGTTAAAGTACGTTTGAACAAGTTCAAATTACGCTTTGACAAGTTAAAGTACCTTTCAACAAGATAAAATTACGTTTTGACAAGTAAAAGTACATTTTTTTCAAGTTAAAGTTACGTTTTGACATGTTAAACTATGTTTTTTACAAGTTAAAGTTACGTTTTGACAAGTTAAAGTACGTTTCAACAAGTTATAATTATTTTTCGACAAGTTAAAGTACATTTTTTACAAATTAAAGTTACGTTTTAACATGATAAACTATGTTTATTACAAGTTAAAGTTACGTTTTGACAAGTTAAAGTGCGTTTCAACAAGTTCAAAGTACGTTTTGACAAGTAATAGTACATTTTTTACAAGTTAAAGTTACGTTTTGACAAGTTAAACTATGTTTTTTACAAGTTATAGTTACGTTTTGACAAGTTAAAGTACGTTTCAACAAGTTAAAATTACTTTTTGACAAGTTAAAGTACATTTTTTACAAATTAAAGTTACGTTTTAACATGTTAAACTATGTTTATTACAAGTTAAAGTTACGTTTTGACAAGTTAAAGTGCGTTTCAACAAGTTCAAAGTACGTTTTGACAAGTAATAGTACATTTTTTACAAGTTAAAGTTACGTTTTGACAAGTTAAGGTGCGTTTCAACAAGTTCAAAGTACGTTTTGACAAGTAATAGTACATTTTTTACAAGTTAAAGTTACGTTTTGACAAGTTAAACTATGTTTTTTACAAGTTAAAGTTACGTTTTGACAAGTTAAAGTACATTTCAACAAGTTAAAATTACTTTTTGACAAGTTAAAGTACATTTTTTACAAATAAAAGTTACGTTTTGACAAGTTAAACTGTGTTTTTTACAACTTAAAGTTACTTTTTGACAAGTTAAAGTACGTTGCAACAAGTTAAAATTACGATTTGACAAGTTAAAGTACATTTTTTACAAGTTAAAGTTACGTTTTGGGAAGTTAAAGTACGTTTTGACAAGTTAAAGTACCTTTCAACAATATAAAATTACGTTTTGACAAGTTAACCTATGTTTTTAACAAGTTAAAGTTACGTTTTGAAGAGTTAAAGTACGTTTCAACAAGTTTAAATTACGATTTTACAAGTTAAAGTACATTTTTTACAAGTAAAAGTTACGTTTTGACAACTTAATGTACGTTTCAACAAGTTTAAATTACGTTTTGACAAGTAAAGTATTTTTTTTACAAGTTAAAGTTACATTTTGACAAGTTAAACTATGTTTTTTACAAGTTAAAGTTACGTTTTGACAAGTTAAAGGATGTTTCAACAAGTTAAAATTACTTTTTGACAAGTTAAAGTACATTTTTTACAAGTTAAAGTTACGTTTTGACAAGTTAAAGTACGTTTCAACAAGTTATAATTATTTTTCGACAAGTTAAAGTACATTTTTTACAAATTAAAGTAACGTTTTAACATGATAAACTATGTTTATTACAAGTTAAAGTTACGTTTTGACAAGTTAAAGTGCGTTTCAACAAGTTCAAAGTACGTTTTGACAAGTAATAGTACATTTTTTACAAGTTAAAGTTACGTTTTGACAAGTTAAACTATGTTTTTTACAAGTTATAGTTACGTTTTGACAAGTTAAAGTACGTTTCAACAAGTTAAAATTACTTTTTGACAAGTTAAAGTACATTTTTTACAAATTAAAGTTACGTTTTAACATGTTAAACTATGTTTATTACAAGTTAAAGTTACGTTTTGACAAGTTAAAGTGCGTTTCAACAAGTTCAAAGTACGTTTTGACAAGTAATAGTACATTTTTTACAAGTTAAAGTTACGTTTTGACAAGTTAAGGTGCGTTTCAACAAGTTCAAAGTACGTTTTGACAAGTAATAGTACATTTTTTACAAGTTAAAGTTACGTTTTGACAAGTTAAACTATGTTTTTTACAAGTTAAAGTTACGTTTTGACAAGTTAAAGTACATTTCAACAAGTTAAAATTACTTTTTGACAAGTTAAAGTACATTTTTTACAAATAAAAGTTACGTTTTGACAAGTTAAACTGTGTTTTTTACAACTTAAAGTTACTTTTTGACAAGTTAAAGTACGTTGCAACAAGTTAAAATTACGATTAGACAAGTTAAAGTACATTTTTTACAAGGTAAAGTTACGTTTTGGGAAGTTAAAGTACGTTTTGACAAGTTAAAGTACCTTTCAACAATATAAAATTACGTTTTGACAAGTTAACCTATGTTTTTAACAAGTTAAAGTTACGTTTTGAAGAGTTAAAGTACGTTTCAACAAGTTTAAATTACGATTTTACAAGTTAAAGTACATTTTTTACAAGTAAAAGTTACGTTTTGACAACTTAAAGTACGTTTCAACAAGTTTAAATTACGTTTTGACAAGTAAAGTATTTTTTTTACAAGTTAAAGTTACATTTTGACAAGTTAAACTATGTTTTTTACAAGTTAAAGTTACGTTTTGACAAGTTAAAGGATGTTTCAACAAGTTAAAATTACTTTTTGACAAGTTAAAGTACATTTTTTACAAGTTAAAGTTACGTTTTGACAAGTTAAAGTACGTTTCAACAAGTTAAAATTACTTTTTGACAAGTTAAAGTACATTTTTTACAAGTTAAAGTTACGTTTTGACAAGTTAAAGTATGTTTTTTACAAGTTAAAGTTACTATTTGACAAGTTAAAGTACGTTTCAACAAGTTAAAATTAAGTTTGGACAAGTTAAAGTATGTTTCAACAGGTTAAAATTACATTTTGACAAGTAAAAGTACATTTCAACAAGTTCAAATTACGTTTTGACAAGTTAAACTCTGTTTCTTACAAGTTAAAGTTATGTTTTGACAAGTTAAATTACGTTTCAACAAGTTAAAATTACTTTTTGACAAGTTAAAGTACGTTTCAACAAGTTAAAATTACGATTTGACAAGTTAAAGTACATTTTTTACAAGTTAAAGTTACGTTTTGACAAGTTAAAGTACGTTTGAACAAGTTCAAATTACGCTTTGTCAAGCTAAAGTACCTTTCAACAAGATAAAATTACGTTTTGACAAGTAAAAGTACATTTCAACAAGTTCAAATTACGTTTTGACAAGTTAAACTCTGTTTTTTTACAAATTAAAGTTATGTTTTGACAAGTTAAATTACGTTTGAACAAGTTAAAATTACTTTTTGACAAGTTAAAGTACGTTTCAACAAATTAAAATTACGATTTGAAAAGTTTAAGTACATTTTTTACAAGTTAAAGTTACGTTTTGACAAGTTAAAGTACGTTTGAACAAGTTCAAATTACGCTTTGACAAGTTAAAGTACCTTTCAACAAGATAAAATTACGTTTTGACAAGTAAAAGTACATTTTTTACAAGTTAAAGTTACGTTTTGACATGTTAAACTATGTTTTTTACAAGTTAAAGTTACGTTTTGACAAGTTAAAGTACGTTTCAACAAGTTATAATTATTTTTCGACAAGTTAAAGTACATTTTTTACAAATTAAAGTTACGTTTTAACATGATAAACTATGTTTATTACAAGTTAAAGTTACGTTTTGACAAGTTAAAGTGCGTTTCAACAAGTTCAAAGTACGTTTTGACAAGTAATAGTACATTTTTTACAAGTTAAAGTTACGTTTTGACAAGTTAAACTATGTTTTTTACAAGTTATAGTTACGTTTTGACAAGTTAAAGTACGTTTCAACAAGTTAAAATTACTTTTTGACAAGTTAAAGTACATTTTTTACAAATTAAAGTTACGTTTTAACATGTTAAACTATGTTTATTACAAGTTAAAGTTACGTTTTGACAAGTTAAAGTGCGTTTCAACAAGTTCAAAGTACGTTTTGACAAGTAATAGTACATTTTTTACAAGTTAAAGTTACGTTTTGACAAGTTAAGGTGCGTTTCAACAAGTTCAAAGTACGTTTTGACAAGTAATAGTACATTTTTTACAAGTTAAAGTTACGTTTTGACAAGTTAAACTATGTTTTTTACAAGTTAAAGTTACGTTTTGACAAGTTAAAGTACATTTCAACAAGTTAAAATTACTTTTTGACAAGTTAAAGTACATTTTTTACAAATAAAAGTTACGTTTTGACAAGTTAAACTGTGTTTTTTACAACTTAAAGTTACTTTTTGACAAGTTAAAGTACGTTGCAACAAGTTAAAATTACGATTTGACAAGTTAAAGTACATTTTTTACAAGTTAAAGTTACGTTTTGGGAAGTTAAAGTACGTTTTGACAAGTTAAAGTACCTTTCAACAATATAAAATTACGTTTTGACAAGTTATCCTATGTTTTTAACAAGTTAAAGTTACGTTTTGAAGAGTTAAAGTACGTTTCAACAAGTTTAAATTACGATTTTACAAGTTAAAGTACATTTTTTACAAGTAAAAGTTACGTTTTGACAACTTAAAGTACGTTTCAACAAGTTTAAATTACGTTTTGACAAGTAAAGTATTTTTTTTACAAGTTAAAGTTACATTTTGACAAGTTAAACTATGTTTTTTACAAGTTAAAGTTACGTTTTGACAAGTTAAAGGATGTTTCAACAAGTTAAAATTACTTTTTGACAAGTTAAAGTACATTTTTTACAAGTTAAAGTTACGTTTTGACAAGTTAAAGTACGTTTCAACAAGTTATAATTATTTTTCGACAAGTTAAAGTACATTTTTTACAAATTAAAGTTACGTTTTAACATGATAAACTATGTTTATTACAAGTTAAAGTTACGTTTTGACAAGTTAAAGTGCGTTTCAACAAGTTCAAAGTACGTTTTGACAAGTAATAGTACATTTTTTACAAGTTAAAGTTACGTTTTGACAAGTTAAACTATGTTTTTTACAAGTTATAGTTACGTTTTGACAAGTTAAAGTACGTTTCAACAAGTTAAAATTTCTTTTTGACAAGTTAAAGTACATTTTTTACAAATTAAAGTTACGTTTTAACATGTTAAACTATGTTTATTACAAGTTAAAGTTACGTTTTGACAAGTTAAAGTGCGTTTCAACAAGTTCAAAGTACGTTTTGACAAGTAATAGTACATTTTTTACAAGTTAAAGTTACGTTTTGACAAGTTAAGGTGCGTTTCAACAAGTTCAAAGTACGTTTTGACAAGTAATAGTACATTTTTTACAAGTTAAAGTTACGTTTTGACAAGTTAAACTATGTTTTTTACAAGTTAAAGTTACGTTTTGACAAGTTAAAGTACATTTCAACAAGTTAAAATTACTTTTTGACAAGTTAAAGTACATTTTTTACAAATAAAAGTTACGTTTTGACAAGTTAAACTGTGTTTTTTACAACTTAAAGTTACTTTTTGACAAGTTAAAGTACGTTGCAACAAGTTAAAATTACGATTTGACAAGTTAAAGTACATTTTTTACAAGTTAAAGTTACGTTTTGGGAAGTTAAAGTACGTTTTGACAAGTTAAAGTACCTTTCAACAATATAAAATTACGTTTTGACAAGTTAACCTATGTTTTTAACAAGTTAAAGTTACGTTTTGAAGAGTTAAAGTACGTTTCAACAAGTTTAAATTACGATTTTACAAGTTAAAGTACATTTTTTACAAGTAAAAGTTACGTTTTGACAACTTAAAGTACGTTTCAACAAGTTTAAATTACGTTTTGACAAGTAAAGTATTTTGTTTACAAGTTAAAGTTACATTTTGACAAGTTAAACTATGTTTTTTACAAGTTAAAGTTACGTTTTGACAAGTTAAAGGATGTTTCAACAAGTTAAAATTACTTTTTGACAAGTTAAAGTACATTTTTTACAAGTTAAAGTTACGTTTTGACAAGTTAAAGTACGTTTCAACAAGTTATAATTATTTTTCGACAAGTTAAAGTACATTTTTTACAAATTAAAGTTACGTTTTAACATGATAAACTATGTTTATTACAAGTTAAAGTTACGTTTTGACAAGTTAAAGTGCGTTTCAACAAGTTCAAAGTACGTTTTGACAAGTAATAGTACATTTTTTACAAGTTAAAGTTACGTTTTGACAAGTTAAACTATGTTTTTTACAAGTTATAGTTACGTTTTGACAAGTTAAAGTACGTTTCAACAAGTTAAAATTACTTTTTGACAAGTTAAAGTACATTTTTTACAAATTAAAGTTACGTTTTAACATGTTAAACTATGTTTATTACAAGTTAAAGTTACGTTTTGACAAGTTAAAGTGCGTTTCAACAAGTTCAAAGTACGTTTTGACAAGTAATAGTACATTTTTTACAAGTTAAAGTTACGTTTTGACAAGTTAAGGTGCGTTTCAACAAGTTCAAAGTACGTTTTGACAAGTAATAGTACATTTTTTACAAGTTAAAGTTACGTTTTGACAAGTTAAACTATGTTTTTTACAAGTTAAAGTTACGTTTTGACAAGTTAAAGTACATTTCAACAAGTTAAAATTACTTTTTGACAAGTTAAAGTACATTTTTTACAAATAAAAGTTACGTTTTGACAAGTTAAACTGTGTTTTTTACAACTTAAAGTTACTTTTTGACAAGTTAAAGTACGTTGCAACAAGTTAAAATTACGATTTGACAAGTTAAAGTACATTTTTTACAAGTTAAAGTTACGGTTTGGGAAGTTAAAGTACGTATTGACAAGTTAAAGTACCTTTCAACAATATAAAATTACGTTTTGACAAGTTAACCTATGTTTTTAACAAGTTAAAGTTACGTTTTGAAGAGTTAAAGTACGTTTCAACAAGTTTAAATTACGATTTTACAAGTTAAAGTACATTTTTTACAAGTAAAAGTTACGTTTTGACAACTTAAAGTACGTTTCAACAAGTTTAAATTACGTTTTGACAAGTAAAGTATTTTTTTTACAAGTTAAAGTTACATTTTGACAAGTTAAACTATGTTTTTTACAAGTTAAAGTTACGTTTTGACAAGTTAAAGGATGTTTCAACAAGTTAAAATTACTTTTTGACAAGTTAAAGTACATTTTTTACAAGTTAAAGTTACGTTTTGACAAGTTAAAGTACGTTTCAACAAGTTATAATTATTTTTCGACAAGTTAAAGTACATTTTTTACAAATTAAAGTTACGTTTTAACATGATAAACTATGTTTATTACAAGTTAAAGTTACGTTTTGACAAGTTAAAGTGCGTTTCAACAAGTTCAAAGTACGTTTTGACAAGTAATAGTACATTTTTTACAAGTTAAACTATGTTTTTTACAAGTTAAAGTTACGTTTTGACAAGTTAAAGTACATTTAAACAAGTTAAAATTACTTTTTGACAAGTTAAAGTACATTTTTTACAAATAAAAGTTACGTTTTGACAAGTTAAACTGTGTTTTTTACAACTTAAAGTTACTTTTTGACAAGTTAAAGTACGTTGCAACAAGTTAAAATTACGATTTGACAAGTTAAAGTACATTTTTTACAAGTTAAAGTTACGGTTTGGGAAGTTAAAGTACGTTTTGACAAGTTAAAGTACCTTTCAACAATATAAAATTACGTTTTGACAAGTTAACCTATGTTTTTAACAAGTTAAAGTTACGTTTTGAAGAGTTAAAGTACGTTTCAACAAGTTTAAATTACGATTTTACAAGTTAAAGTACATTTTTTACAAGTAAAAGTTACGTTTTGACAACTTAAAGTACGTTTCAACAAGTTTAAATTACGTTTTGACAAGTAAAGTATTTTTTTTACAAGTTAAAGTTACATTTTGACAAGTTAAACTATGTTTTTTACAAGTTAAAGTTACGTTTTGACAAGTTAAAGGATGTTTCAACAAGTTAAAATTACTTTTTGACAAGTTAAAGTACATTTTTTACAAGTTAAAGTTACGTTTTGACAAGTTAAAGTACGTTTCAACAAGTTAAAATTACTTTTTGACAAGTTAAAGTACATTTTTTACAAGTTAAAGTTACGTTTTGACAAGTTAAAGTATGTTTTTTACAAGTTAAAGTTACTATTTGACAAGTTAAAGTACGTTTCAACAAGTTAAAATTAAGTTTGGACAAGTTAAAGTATGTTTCAACAGGTTAAAATTACATTTTGACAAGTAAAAGTACATTTCAACAAGTTCAAATTACGTTTTGACAAGTTAAACTCTGTTTCTTACAAGTTAAAGTTATGTTTTGACAAGTTAAATTACGTTTCAACAAGTTAAAATTACTTTTTGACAAGTTAAAGTACGTTTCAACAAGTTAAAATTACGATTTGACAAGTTAAAGTACATTTTTTACAAGTTAAAGTTACGTTTTGACAAGTTAAAGTACGTTTGAACAAGTTCAAATTACGCTTTGTCAAGCTAAAGTACCTTTCAACAAGATAAAATTACGTTTTGACAAGTAAAAGTACATTTTTTACAAGTTAAAATTACGATTTGACATGTTAAACTATGTTTTTTACAAGTTAAAGTTACGTTTTGACAAGTTAAAGTACGTTTCAACAAGGTAAAATTACTTCTTGACAAGTTAAAGTACATTTTTTACAAATTAAAGTTACGTTTTAACATGTTAAACTATGTTTATTACAAGTTAAAGTTACGTTTTGACAAGTTAAAGTGCGTTTCAAAAAGTTCAAAGTACGTTTTGACAAGTAACAGTACATTTTTTACAAGTTAAAGTTACGTTTTGACAAGTTAAAGTACGTTTGAACAAGTTCAAATTACGCTTTGTCAAGTTAACGTACCTTTCAACAAGATAAAATTACGTTTTGACAAGTAAAAGTACATTTTTTATAAGTTAAAATTACGTTTTGACATGTTAAACTATGTTTTTTACAAGTTAAAGTTACGTTTTGACAAGTAAAAGTACGTTTCAACAAGTTAAAATTACTTTTTGACAAGTTAAAGTACATTTTTTACAAATTAAAGTTACGTTTTAACATGTTAAACTATGTATATTACAAGTTAAAGTTACGTTTTGACAAGTTAAAGTGCGTTTCAACAAGTTCAAAGTATGTTTTGACAAGTAACAGTACTTTTTTTACAAGTTAAAGTTACGTTTTGATAAGTTAAACTATGTTTATTACAAGTTATAGTTACGTTTTGACAAGTTAAAGTACGTTTCAACAAGTTAAAAATACTTTTTGACAAGTTAAAGTACATTTTTTACAAATAAAAGTTACATTTTGACAAGTTAAACTATGTTTTTTACAACTTAAAGTTACTTTTTGACAAGTTAAAGTACGTTTCAACAAGTTAAAATTACGATTTGACAAGTTAAAGTACATTTTTTACAAGTTAAAATCACGTTTTGGCAAGTTAAAGTACGTTTTGACAAGTTAAAGTACCTTTCAACAAGATAAAATTACGTTTTGACAAGTTAAAGTACATTTTTTACAAGTTAAAGTTACGTTTTGACAAGTTAAAGTACGTTTGAACAAGTTCAAATTACGCTTTGTCAAGTTAACGTACCTTTCAACAAGATAAAATTACGTTTTGACAAGTAAAAGTACATTTTTTATAAGTTAAAATTACGTTTTGACATGTTAAACTATGTTTTTTACAAGTTAAAGTTACGTTTTGACAAGTAAAAGTACGTTTCAACAAGTTAAAATTACTTTTTGACAAGTTAAAGTACATTTTTTACAAATTAAAGTTACGTTTTAACATGTTAAACTATGTTTATTACAAGTTAAAGTTACGTTTTGACAAGTTAAAGTGCGTTTCAAAAAGTTCAAAGTACGTTTTGACAAGTAACAGTACATTTTTTACAAGTTAAAGTTACGTTTTGACAAGTTAAAGTACGTTTGAACAAGTTCAAATTACGCTTTGTCAAGTTAACGTACCTTTCAACAAGATAAAATTACGTTTTGACAAGTAAAAGTACATTTTTTATAAGTTAAAATTACGTTTTGACATGTTAAACTATGTTTTTTACAAGTTAAAGTTACGTTTTGACAAGTAAAAGTACGTTTCAACAAGTTAAAATTACTTTTTGACAAGTTAAAGTACATTTTTTACAAATTAAAGTTACGTTTTAACATGTTAAACTATGTATATTACAAGTTAAAGTTACGTTTTGACAAGTTAAAGTGCGTTTCAACAAGTTCAAAGTATGTTTTGACAAGTAACAGTACTTTTTTTACAAGTTAAAGTTACGTTTTGATAAGTTAAACTATGTTTATTACAAGTTATAGTTACGTTTTGACAAGTTAAAGTACGTTTCAACAAGTTAAAAATACTTTTTGACAAGTTAAAGTACATTTTTTACAAATAAAAGTTACATTTTGACAAGTTAAACTATGTTTTTTACAACTTAAAGTTACTTTTTGACAAGTTAAAGTACGTTTCAACAAGTTAAAATTACGATTTGACAAGTTAAAGTACATTTTTTACAAGTTAAAATCACGTTTTGGCAAGTTAAAGTACGTTTTGACAAGTTAAAGTACTTTTCAACAAGATAAAATTACGTTTTGACAAGTTAAAGTACATTTTTTACAAGTTAAAGTTACGTTTTGACAAGTTAAAGTACGTTTGAACAAGTTCAAATTACGCTTTGTCAAGTTAAAGTACCTTTCAACAAGATAAAATTACGTTTTGACAAGTAAAAGTACATTTTTTACAAGTTAAAATTACGTTTTGACATGTTAAACTATGTTTTTTACAAGTTAAAGTTACGTTTTGACAAGTTAAAGTACGTTTCAACAAGTTAAAATTACTTTTTGAGAAGTTAAAGTACATTTTTTACAAATTAAAGTTACGTTTTAACATGTTAAACTATGTTTATTACAAGTTAAAGTTACGTTTTGACAAGTTAAAGTGCGTTTCAACAAGTTCAAAGTACGTTTTGACAAGTAACAGTACATTTTTTAAAAGTTAAAGTTACGTTTTCACAAGTTAAAGTACGTTTCAACAAGTTTAAATTACGATTTGACAAGTTAAAGTACATTTTTTACAAGTTAAAGTTACGTTTTGACAAGTTAAAGTACGTTTCAACAAGTTCAAATTAAGTTTTGACAAGTTAAAGTATGTTTCAACAGGTTAAAATTACATTTTGACAAGTAAAAGTACATTTCAACAAGTTCAAATTACGTTTTGACAAGTTAAACTCTGTTTTTTACAAGTTAAAGTTATGTTTTGACAAGTTAAATTACGTTTCAACTAGTTAAAATTACTTTTTGACAAGTTGAAGTACCTTTCAACAAGTTAAAATTACGATTTGACAAGTTAAAGTACATTTTTTACAAGTTAAAGTTACGTTTTGACAAGTTAAAGTACGTTTGAACAAGTTCAAATTACGCTTTGACAAGTTAAAGTACCTTTCAACAAGATAAAACTACGTTTTGACAAGTAAAAGTACATTTTTTACAAGTTAAAGTTACGTTTTGACATGTTAAGCTATGTTTTTTACAAATTAAACTTACGTTTTGACAAGTTAAAGTACGTTTCAACAAGTTAAAATTATTTTTTGACAAGTTAAAGTACATTTTTTACAAATTAAAGTTACGTTTTAACATGTTAAACTATGTTTATTACAAGTTAAAGTTACGTTTTGACAAGTTAAAGTGCGTTTCAACAAGTTCAAAGTACGTTTTGACAAGTAATAGTACATTTTTTACAAGTTAAAGTTACGATTTGACAAGTTACTCTATGTTTTTTACAATTTAAATTTACGTTTTGACAAGTTAAAGTACGTTTCAACAAGTTAAAATTACTTTTTGACAAGTTAAAGTACATTTTTTACAAATAAAAGTTACGTTTTGACAAGTTAAACTATGTTTTTTACAACTTAAAGTTACTTTTTGACAAGTTAAGTACGTTTCAACAACTTAAAGTTACTTTTTGACAAGTTAAGTACGTTTCAACAAGTTAAAATTACGATTTGACAAGTTAAAGTACATTTTTTACAAGTTAAAGTTACGTTTTGGCAAGTTAAAGTACGTTTTGGCAAGTTAAAGTACCTTTCAACAAGATAAAATTACGTTTTGACAAGTTAACCTATGATTTTAACAAGTTAAAGTTAAGTTTTGACAAGTTAAAGTACGTTTCAACAAGTTTAAATTACGATTTGACAAGTTAAAGTACATTTTTTACAAGTTAAAGTTACGTTTTGACAAGTTAAAGTACGTTTCAACAAGTTTAAATTACGTTTTGACAAGTAAAGTATTTTTTTTACAAGTTAAAGTTACATTTTGACAAGTTAAACTATGTTTTTTACAAATTAAAGTTACGTTTTGACAAGTTAAAGTACGTTTCAACAAGTTAAAATTACTTTTTGACAAGTTAAAGTACATTTTTTACAAGTTAAAGTTACGTTTTGACAAGTTAAAGTACGTTTCAACAAGTTAAAATTACTTTTTGACAAGTTAAAGTACATTTTTTACAAGTTAAAGTTACGTTTTGACAAGTTAAAGTATGTTTTTTACAAGTTAAAGTTACTATTTGACAAGTTAAAGTACGTTTCAACAAGTTCAAATTAAGTTTTGACAAGTTAAAGTATGTTTCAATAGGTTAAAATTACATTTTGACAAGTAAAAGCACATTTCAACAAGTTAAAATTACGTTTTGACAAGTTAAACTCTGTTTTTTACAAGTTAAAGTTATGTTTTGACAAGTTAAATTACATTTCAACAAGTTAAAATTACTTTTTGACAAGTTAAAGTACGTTTCAACAAGTTAAAATTACAATTTGACAAGTTAAAGTACATTTTTTACAAGTTAAAGTTACGTTTTGACAAGTTAAAGTACGTTTGAACAAGTTCAAATTACGCTTTGACAAGTTAAAGTACCTTTCAACAAGATAAAATTACGTTTTGACAAGTAAAAGTACATTTTTTACAAGTTAAAGTTACGTTTTGACATGTTAAACTATGTTTTTTACAAGTTAAACTTACGTTTTGACAAGTTAAAGTACGTTCCAACAAGTTAAAATTACTTTTTGACAAGTTAAAGTACATTTTTTACAAATTAAAGTTACGTTTTAACATGTTAAACTATGTTTATTACAAGTTAAAGTTACGTTTTGACAAGTTAAAGTGCGTTTCAACAAGTTCAAAGTACGTTTTGACAAGTAATAGTACATTTTTTACAAGTTAAAGTTACGTTTTGACAAGTTACACTATGTTTTTTACAAGTTAAAGTTACGTTTTGACAAGTTAAAGTACGTTTCAACAAGTTAAAATTACTTTTTGACAAGTTAAAGTACATTTTTTACAAATAAAAGTTACGTTTTGACAAGTTAAACTATGTTTTTTACAACTTAAAGTTACTTTTTGACAAGTTAAAGTACGTTTCAACAAGTTAAAATTACGATTTTACAAGTTAAAGTACATTTTTTACAAGTTAAAGTTACGTTTTGGCAAGTTAAAGTACGTTTTGACAAGTTAAAGTACCTTTCAATAAGATAAAATTACGTTTTGACAAGTTAACCTATGTTTTTAACAACTTAAAGTTACGTGTTGACAAGTTAAAATACGTTTCAACCAGTTTAAATTACGATTTGACAAGTTAAAGTACATTTTTTACAAGTTAAAGTTACGTTTTGACAAGTTAAAGTACATTTCAACAAGTTTAAATTACGTTTTGACAAGTAAAGTATTTTTTTTACAAGTTAAAGTTACATTTTGACAAGTTAAACTATGTTTTTTACAAATTAAAGTTACGTTTTGACAAGTTAAAGTACGTTTCAACAAGTCAAAATTACTTTTTGACAAGTTAAAGTACATTTTTTACAAGTTAAAGTTACGTTTTGACAAGATAAAGTACGTTTTGACAAGTTAAAGTATCTTTCAACAAGATAAAATTACGTTTTGACAAGTTAACCTATGTTTTTAACAACTTAAAGTTACGTTTTGACAAGTTAAAATACGTTTCAACAAGTTTAAATTACGATTTGACAAGTTAAAGTACATTTTTTACAAATAAAAGTTACGTTTTGACAAGTTAAACTATGTTTTTTACAAGTTAAACTTACGTTTTGACAAGTTAAAGTACGTTTCAACAAGTTAAAATTACTTTTTGACAAGTTAAAGTACATTTTTTACAAATTAAAGTTACGTTTTAACATGTTAAACTATGTTTATTACAAGTTAAAGTTACGTTTTGACAAGTTAAAGTGCGTTTCAACAAGTTCAAAGTACGTTTTGACAAGTAATAGTACATTTTTTACAAGTTAAAGTTACGTTTTGACAAGTTAAACTATGTTTTTTACTAGTTATATTTACGTTTTGACAAGTTAAAGTACGTTTCAACAAGTTAAAATTACTTTTTGACAAGTTAAAGTACATTTTTTACAAATTAAAGTTACGTTCTAACATGTTAAACTATGTTTATTACAAGTTAAAGTTACGTTTTGACAAGTTAAAGTGCGTTTCAACAAGTTCAAAGTACGTTTTGACAAGTAATAGTACATTTTTTACAAGTTAAAGTTACGATTTGACAAGTTACTCTATGTTTTTTACAATTTAAATTTACGTTTTGACAAGTTAAAGTACGTTTCAACAAGTTAAAATTACTTTATGACAAGTTAAAGTACATTTTTTACAAATAAAAGTTACGTTTTGACAAGTTAAATTATGTTTTTTACAACTTAAAGTTACTTTTTGACAAGTTAAGTACGTTTCAACAAGTTAAAATTACGATTTGACAGGTTAAAGTACATTTTTTACAAGTTAAAGTTACGTTTTGGCAAGTTAAAGTACGTTTTGACAAGTTAAAGTACCTTTCAACAAGATAAAATTACGTTTTTACAAGTAAACCTATGATTTTAACAAGTTAAAGTTAAGTTTTGACAAGTTAAAGTACGTTTCAACAAGTTTAAATTACGATTTGACAAGTTAAAGTACATTTTTTACAAGTTAAAGTTACGTTTTGACAAGTTAAAGTACGTTTCAACAAGTTTAAATTACTTTTTGACAAGTTAAAGTACAATTTTTACAAGTTAAAGTTACGTTTTGACAAGTTAAAGTACGTTTCAACAAGTTAAAATTACTTTTTGACAAGTTTAAGTACATTTTTTACAAGTTAAAGTTACGTTTTGACAAGTTAAAGTATGTTTTTTACAAGTAAAAGTTACTATTTGACAAGTTAAAGTACGTTTCAACAAGTTCAAATTAAGTTTTGACAAGTTAAAGTATGTTTCAACAGGTTAAAATTACATTTTGACAAGTAAAAGTACATTTCAACAAGTTCAAATTACGTTTTGACAAGTTAAACTCTGTTTTTTACAATTTAAAGTTAAGTTTTGACAAGTTAAATTACGTTTCAACAAGTTAAAATTACTTTTTGACAAGTTAAAGTACGTTTCAACAAGTTAAAATTACGATTTGACAAGTTAAAGTACATTTTTTACAAGTTAAAGTTACATTTTGACAAGTTAAAGTACGTTTGAACAAGTTCAAATTACGCTTTGACAAGTTAAAGTACCTTTCAACAAGATAAAATTACGTTTTGACAAGTAAAAGTACATTTTTTACAAGTTAAAGTTACGTTTTTCATGTTAAACTATGTTTTTTACAAGTTAAACTTACGTTTTGACAAGTTAAAGTACGTTTCAACAAGTTAAAATTACTTTTTGACAAGTTAAAGTACATTTTTTACAAATCAAAGTTACGTTTTAACATCTTAAACTATGTTTATTACAAGTTAAAGTTACATTTTGACTAGTTAAAGTGCGTTTCAACAAGTTCAAAGTACGTTTTGACAAGTAATAGTACATTTTTTACAAGTTAAAGTTACGTTTTGACAAGTTACACTATGTTTTTTACAAGTTAAAGTTACGTTTTGACAAGTTAAAGTACGTTTCAACAAGTTAAAATTACTTTTTGACAAGTTAAAGTACATTTTTTACAAATAAAAGTTACGTTTTGACAAGTTAAACTATGTTTTTTACAACTTAAAGTTACTTTTTGACAAGTTAAAGTACGTTTCAACAAGTTAAAATTACGATTTTACAAGTTAAAGTACATTTTTTACAAGTTAAAGTTACGTTTTGGCAAGTTAAAGTACGTTTTGACAAGTTAAAGTACCTTTCAATAAGATAAAATTACGTTTTGACAAGTTAACCTATGTTTTTAACAACTTAAAGTTACGTTTTGACAAGTTAAAATACGTTTCAACAAGTTTAAATTACGATTTGACAAGTTAAAGTACATTTTTTACAAGTTAAAGTTACGTTTTGACAAGTTAAAGTACATTTCAACAAGTTTAAATTACGTTTTGACAAGTAAAGTATTTTTTTTACAAGTTAAAGTTACATTTTGACAAGTTAAACTATGTTTTTTACAAATTAAAGTTACGTTTTGACAAGTTAAAGTACGTTTCAACAAGTCAAAATTACTTTTTGACAAGTTAAAGTACATTTTTTACAAGTTAAAGTTACGTTTTGACAAGATAAAGTACGTTTTGACAAGTTAAAGTATCTTTCAACAAGATAAAATTACGTATTGACAAGTTAACCTATGTTTTTAACAACTTAAAGTTACGTTTTGACAAGTTAAAATACGTTTCAACAAGTTTAAATTACGATTTGACAAGTTAAAGTAAATTTTTTACAAATAAAAGTTACGTTTTGACAAGTTAAACTATGTTTTTTACAAGTTAAACTTACGTTTTGACAAGTTAAAGTACGTTTCAACAAGTTAAAATTACTTTTTGACAAGTTAAAGTACATTTTTCACAAATTAAAGTTACGTTTTAACATGTTAAACTATGTTTATTACAAGTTAAAGTTACGTTTTGACAAGTTAAAGTGCGTTTCAACAAGTTCAAAGTACGTTTTGACAAGTAATAGTACATTTTTTACAAGTTAAAGTTACGTTTTGACAAGTTAAACTATGTTTTTTACAAGTTATATTTACGTTTTGACAAGTTAAAGTACGTTTCAACAAGTTAAAATTACTTTTTGACAAGTTAAAGTACATTTTTTACAAATTAAAGTTACGTTTTAACATGTTAAACTATGTTTATTACAAGTTAAAGTTACGTTTTGACAAGTTAAAGTGCGTTTCAACAAGTTCAAAGTACGTTTTGACAAGTAATAGTACATTTTTTACAAGTTAAAGTTACGATTTGACAAGTTACTCTATGTTTTTTACAATTTAAATTTACGTTTTGACAAGTTAAAGTACGTTTCAACAAGTTAAAATTACTTTATGACAAGTTAAAGTACATTTTTTACAAATAAAAGTTACGTTTTGACAAGTTAAACTATGTTTTTTACAACTTAAAGTTACTTTTTGACAAGTTAAGTACGTTTCAACAAGTTAAAATTACGATTTGACAGGTTAAAGTACATTTTTTACAAGTTAAAGTTACGTTTTGGCAAGTTAAAGTACGTTTTGACAAGTTAAAGTACCTTTCAACAAGATAAAATTACGTTTTTACAAGTAAACCTATGATTTTAACAAGTTAAAGTGAAGTTTTGACAAGTTAAAGTACGTTTCAACAAGTTTAAATTACGATTTGACAAGTTAAAGTACATTTTTTACAAGTTAAAGTTACGTTTTGACAAGTTAAAGTACGTTTCAACAAGTTTAAATTACTTTTTGACAAGTTAAAGTACAATTTTTACAAGTTAAAGTTACGTTTTGACAAGTTAAAGTACGTTTCAACAAGTTAAAATTACTTTTTGACAAGTTTAAGTACATTTTTTACAAGTTAAAGTTACGTTTTGACAAGTTAAAGTATGTTTTTTACAAGTAAAAGTTACTATTTGACAAGTTAAAGTACGTTTCAACAAGTTCAAATTAAGTTTTGACAAGTTAAAGTATGTTTCAACAGGTTAAAATTACATTTTGACAAGTAAAAGTACATTTCAACAAGTTCAAATTACGTTTTGACAAGTTAAACTCTGTTTTTTACAATTTAAAGTTAAGTTTTGACAAGTTAAATTACGTTTCAACAAGTTAAAATTACTTTTTGACAAGTTAAAGTACGTTTCAACAAGTTAAAATTACGATTTGACAAGTTAAAGTACATTTTTTACAAGTTAAAGTTACGTTTTGACAAGTTAAAGTACGTTTGAACAAGTTCAAATTACGCTTTGACAAGTTAAAGTACCTTTCAACAAGATAAAATTACGTTTTGACAAGTAAAAGTACATTTTTTACAAGTTAAAGTTACGTTTTTCATGTTAAACTATGTTTTTTACAAGTTAAACTTACGTTTTGACAAGTTAAAGTACGTTTCAACAAGTTAAAATTACTTTTTGACAAGTTAAAGTACATTTTTTACAAATCAAAGTTACGTTTTAACATGTTAAACTATGTTTATTACAAGTTAAAGTTACGTTTTGACTAGTTAAAGTGCGTTTCAACAAGTTCAAAGTACGTTTTGACAAGTAATAGTACATTTTTTACAAGTTAAACTTACGTTTTGACAAATTACACTATGTTTTTTACAAGTTAAAGTTACGTTTTGACAAGTTAAAGTACGTTTCAACAAGTTAAAATTACTTTTTGACAAGTTAAACTACATTTTTTACAAATAAAAGTTACGTTTTGACAAGTTAAACTATGTTTTTTACAACTTAAAGTTACTTTTTGACAAGTTAAAGTACGTTTCAACAAGTTAAAATTACCATTTTACAAGTTAAAGTACATTTTTTACAAGTTAAAGTTACGTTTTGGCAAGTTAAAGTACGTTTTGACAAGTTAAAGTACTTTTCAACAAGATAAAATTACGTTTTGACAAGTTAACCTATGTTTTTAACAACTTAAAGTTACGTTTTGACAAGTTAAAATACGTTTCAACCAGTTTAAATTACGATTTGACAAGTTAAAGTACATTTTTTACAAGTTAAAGTTACGTTTTGACAAGTTAAAGTACATTTCAACAAGTTTAAATTACATTTTGACAAGTAAAGTATTTTTTTTACAAGTTAAAGTTACATTTTGAAAAGTTAAACTATGTTTTTTACAAGTTAAAGTTACGTTTTGACAAGTTAAAGTACGTTTCACCAAGTTAAAATTACTTTTTGACAAGTTAAAGTACATTTTTTATAAGTTAAAGTTACGTTTTGACAAGTTAAAGTACGTTTTGACAAGTTAAAGTATCTTTCAACAAGATAAAATTACGTTTTGACAAGTTAACCTATGTTTTTAACAACTTAAAGTTACGTTTTGACAAGTTAAAATACGTTTCAACAAGTTTAAATTACGATTTTACAAGTTAAAGTACATTTTTTACAAGTTAAAGTTACGTTTTGACAAGTTAAAGTACGTTTCAACAAGTTTAAATTACGTTTTGACAAGTAAAGTATTTTTTTTACAAGTTAAAGTTACATTTTGACAAGTTAAACTATGTTTTTTACAAGTTAAAGTTAGGTTTTGACAAGTTAAAGTACGTTTCAACAAGTTAAAATTACTTTTTAACAAGTTAAAGTACATTTTTTACAAATTAAAGTTACGTTTTAACATATTAAACTATGTTTTTTACAAGCTAAAATTACGTTTTGACAAGTTAAAGTGCGTTTCAACAAGTTCAAAGTATGTTTTGACAAGTAATAGTACATTTTTTACAAGTTAAAGTTACGTTTTGACAAGTTAAACTATGTTTTTTACAAGTTAAAGTTACGTTTTGACAAGTTTAAGTACGTTTCAACAAGTTAAAATTTCTTTTTGATAAGTTAAAGTATATGTTATACAAATTAAAGTTACGTTTTAACATGTTAAACTATGTTTTTTACAATTTAAAGTTACGTTTTGACAAGTTAAAGAACGTTTCAACAAGTTAAAATTACTTTTTGACAAGTTAAAGTACTTTTTTTACAATTTAAAGTTACGTTTTGACAAGTTAAAGTATGTTTTTTACAAGTTAAAGTTACTATTTGACAAGTTAAAGTACGTTTCGACAAGTTCAAATTAAGTTTTGACAAGTTAAAGTATGTTCCAACAGGTTAAAATTACATTTTGACAAGTAAAAGTACATTTCAACAAGTTCAAATTACGTTTTGACAAGTTAAACTCTGTTTTTTACAAGTTAAAGTTACGTTTCAACAAGTTAAAATTACTTTTTGGCAAGTTAAAGTACGTTTCAACAATTTAAAATTACGATTTGACAAGTTAAAGTACATTTTTTACAAGCTAAATTACGTTTTGAAAAGTTAAGGTACGTTTCAACAAGTTCAAATTACGTTTTGACAATTTAAAGTATGCTTCAATAGGTTAAAATTACGTTTTGACAAGTAAAAGTCCATTTTTTACAAGTTAAAGTTACGTTATGACATGTTAAACAATGTTTTTTACAAGTTAAAGTTACGTTTTGACAAGTTAAAGTGCGTTTCAACAAGTTCAAAGTACGTTTTGACAAGTAATAGTACAGTTTTAACAAGTTAAAGTTACAATTTGACAAGTTACTCTATGTTTTTTACAATTTAAATTTACGTTTTGACAAGTTAAAGTACGTTTCAACAAGTTAAAATTACTTTTTGACATGTTAAAATATATTTTTTACAAATTAAAGTTAGGTTTTGACAAGTTAATCTATGTTGTTTACATCTTAAAGTTACTTTTTGACAAGTTAAAGTACGTTTCAATATGTTAAAATTACAATTTGACAAGTTAAAGTACATTTTTTACAAGTTAAAGTTACGTTTTAGCAAGTTAAAATACGTTTTAACATGTTCAAATTACGTTTTGACATGTTAAAGTACCATTCAACAAGATAAATTTATGTTTTGAAAAGTAAACGTACATTTTTTACAAATTAAAGTTACGTTTTCACATGTTAAACTATGTTTTTTACAAGTTAAAGTTACGTTTTGACAAGTTAAAGTACGTTTCAACAAATTAAAATAACTTTTTGACAAGTTAAAGTACATTTTTTTACTAGTTAAAGTTACGTTTTGACAAGTTAAACTATGTTTTTTACAACATAAAGTTACTTTTTGAGAAGTTAAAGTACGTTTCAACAAGTTAAAATTACGATTTGACAAGTTAAAATACCTTTCAACAAGATAAAATTACGTTTTCACAAGTAAAAGTACATTTTTTACAAGTTAAAGTTACGTTTTGACATGTTAAACTATGTTTTTTACAAGTTAAAGTTACGTTTTGACAAGTTAAAGTACGTTTGAACAAGTTCAAATTACGCTTTGACAAGTTAAAGTACCTTTTAACAAGATAAAATTACGTTTTGACAAGTAAAAGTACATTTATTACAAGTTAAAGTTACGTTTTGACTTGTTAAACTATGTTTTTTACAAGTTAAAGTTACGTTTTGACAACTTAAAGTGCGTTTCAACAAGTTCAAAGTACGTTTTGACAAGTAATAGTACATTTTTTACAAGTTAAAGTTACGTTTTAACAAGTTAAACTGTTTTTTACAAGTTAAAATTACGTTTCGAAAAGTTAAAGTACGTTTCAACATGTTAAAATTAGTTTTTGACAAGTTAAAGTACATTTTTTACAAATTAAAGTTACGTTTTAACATGTTAAACTATGTTTTTTACAAGCTAAAATTACGTTTTGACAAGTTAAAGTGCGTTTCAACAAGTTCAAAGTACGTTTTGAGAAGTAATAGTACATTTTTTACAAGTTAAAGTTACGTTTTGACAAGTTAAACTATGTTTTTTACAAATTAAAGTTACATTTTGAAAAGTTAAAGTACGTTTCAACAAGTTAAAATTACTTTTTGACAAGTTAAAGTACATTTTTTACAAATTAAAGTTACGTTTTCACATGTTATCTATGTTTTTTACAAGCTAAAATTACGTTTTGACAAGTTAAAGTGCGTTTCAACAAGTTCAAAGTACGTTTTGACAAGTAATAGTACATTTTTTACAAGTTAAAGTTACGTTTTGACAAGTTAACTATGTTTTTTACAAGTTAAAGTTACGTTTCAACAAGTTCAAAGTACGTTTTGACAAGTAATAGCACATTTTTTACAAGTTAAAGTTACGTTTTGACAAGTTAACTATGTTTTTTACAGGTTAAAGTTACGTTTTGACAAGTTAAAGTACGTTTCAACAAGTTAAAATTACTTTTTGACAAGTTAAAGTACATTTTTTTACAAATTAAATTTACGTTTTGACAAGTTAACTATGTTTTTTACAAGTTAAAGGTACTTTTGGACAAGTTAAAGTACCTTTCAACAAGATAAAATTACGTTTTGACAAATAAAAGTTAATTTTTTACAAGTTAAAGTTACGTTTTGACATGTTAAACTTTGTTTTTTACAAGTTAAAGTTACATTTCAACAAGTTAAAATTACTTTTTGAAAAGGTAAAGTACATTTTTTACAAGTGAAAGTTACGTTTTGACAAGTTAAAGTATGTTTTTTACAAGTTAAAGTTACTATTTGAAAAGTTACAGTACGTTTCAACAAGTTAAAATTACGATTTGACAAGTTAAAGTACATTTTTTACAAGTTAAAGTTATGTTTTGACAAGTTAAAGTATGTTTTTTACAAGTTAAAGTTACTATTTGACAAGTTAAAGTTACGTTTTGAAAAGTTAAAGTATGTTTCAATAGGTTAAAATTACGTTTTGACAAGTAAAAGTACATTTTTTACAAGTTAAAGTTACATTTTGACATGTTAAACAATGTTTTTTACAAGTTAAAGTTACGTTTTGACAAGTTAAAGTGCGTTTCAACAAGTTCAAAGTATGTTTTGACAAGCAATAGTACATTTTTTACAAGTTAAAGTTACGATTTGACAAGTTAATCTATGTTTTTTACAATTTAAAGTTACATATTGACAAGTTAAAGTACGTTTCAACAAGTTAAAATTACTTTTTGACAAGTTAAAGTACATTTATTACAAATTAAAGTTACGTGTTGACAAGTTAAACTATGTTGTTTACAACTTAAAGTTACTTTTTGACAAGTTAAAAACGTTTCGATAAGTTAAGTTACGTTTTGGCAAGTTAAAGTACAACATGTTCAAATTACAATTTGACACGTTAAAGTACCATTCAACAAGATAAATTTACGTTTTGACAAGTAAACGTACATTTGTTACAAGTTAAAGTTACGTTTCGAAATGTTAAACTATGTTTTTTACAAGTTAAAGTTACGTTTTGACAAGTTAAAGTACGTTTCAAGAAGTTAAAATTACTTTTTGACAAGTTAAAGTACATTTTTTAACAAGTTAAAGTTACGTTTTGACAGGTTAAACTATGTTTTTTACAACTTAAAGTTACTTTTTGACAAGTTAAAGTACGTTTCAACAAGTTAAAAATACGATTTGACAAGTAAAAGTACATTTTTTATAAGTTAAAGTTACGTTTTGACAAGTTAAACTATGTTTTTTACAAGTTAAAGTTACGTTTTGACAAGTTAAAGTACATTTCAACAAGTTAAAATTACTTTTTGACAAGTTAAAGTACATTTTTTACAAATTAAAGTTACGTTTTAACATGTTAAACTATTTTTTTTACAAGCTAAAATTACGTTTTGACATGTTAAAGTGCGTTTCAACAAGTTTAAAGTACGTTTTGACAAGTATTAGTACATTTTTTACAAGTTCCAGTTGCGTTTTGAAAGTTAACTATATTTTTTACAAGTTAAAGTTACGTTTTGACAAGTTAAAGTACGTTTCAACACGTTAAAATTACTTTTTGACAAGTTAAAGTACATTTTTTACAAATTAAATTTACGTTTTGACAAGTTAACTATCTTTTTTACAAGTTAAAGTTACTTTTGGACAAGTTAAAGTACCTTTCAACAAGATAAAGTTACGTTTTGACAAGTAAAAGTTATGTTTTGACATGTTAAACATTGTTTTTTACAAGTTAAAGTTACATTTCAACAAGTTAAAATTACTTTTTGACAAGGTAAAGTACATTTTTTACAAGTTAAAGTTACGTTTTGACAAGTTAAAGTATGTTTTTTACAAGTTAAAGTTACTATTTAACAAGTTAAAGTACGTTTCATCAAGTTAAAATTACGATTGGACAAGTTAAAGTACATTTTTTACAAGTTAAAGTACGTTTCAACAAGTTTAAATTACTTTTTGACAAGTAAAAGTATTTTTGTTACAAGTTAAAGTTACGTTTTGACAAGTTAAACTATGTTTTTTACAAGTTAAAGTTACGTTTTGACAAGTTAAAGTACGTTTCAACAAGGTAAAATTACTTTTTGACTAGTTAAAGTACGTGTCAACAAGTTCAAATTACCTTTTGACAAGTTAAGTACCTTTCAAGAAGATAAAATTACGTTTTGACAAGTAAAAGTATATTTTTTACAGTTAAAGTTACGTTTTGACATGTTAATCTATGTTTTTTACAAGTTACAGTTACGTTTTGACAAGTTAAAGTGCGTTTCAACAAGTTCAAAGTACGTTTTGACAAGTTATAGTACATTTTTTACAAGTTAAAGTTATGTTTTGACAAGTTAAACTATGTTTTTTACAAGTTAAAATTACGTTTTGACAACTTTAAGTACGTTTCAACAAGTTAAAATTACTTTTTGACAAGGTAAAGTACAGTTTATACAAATTAAAGTTACGTTTTAACATGTTAAACTATGTTTTTTACAAGTTAAAGTTACGTTTTGACAAGTTAAAGTGCGTTTCAACAAGTTCAAAGTACATTTTGACAATTAATAGTACATTTATTTACGAGTTAAAGTTACGTTTTGACAAGTTAAACTATGTTTTTTACAAGTAAAAGTTACGTTTTGACAAGTTAAAGTACGTTTAAACAAGTTAAAATTACGATTTGACAAGTTAAAGTACATTTTTTACAAATTAAAGTTACGTTTTGACAACTTAAAGTACGTTTCAACAAGATTACTTTTTGACAAGTAAAAGTATTTTTGTTACAAGTTAAAGTTACGTTTTGACAAGTTACAGTATGTTTTTTACAAGTTAAAGTTACGTTTTGACAAGTTAAAGTACGTTTCAACAAGTTAAAATTACTTTTTGACAAGTTAAAGTACATTTTTTACAAGTTAAAGATACGTTTTGACAAGTTAAAGTATGTTTTTTACAAATTAAAGTTACTATTTGACAAGTTAAAGTACATTTCAACAAGTTAAAATATCGATATGACAAGTTAAAGTACATTTTTTATAAGTTAAAGTTACGTTTTGACAAGTTAAAGTACGTTTCAACAAGTCTAAATTACGTTTTGACAAGTAAAAGTATTTTTTTTACAAGTTAACTTACGTTTTGACAAGTTAAACTCTGTTTTTTACAAGTTAAAGTTACGTTTTGACAAGTTAAAGTACGTTTCAACAAGTTAAAATTACTTTTTGACAAGTTAAAGTACGTTTCAACAAGTTAAAATTACGATTTGACAAGTTAAAGTACATTTTTTACTAGTTAAATTACGTTTTCACAAGTTAAAGTACGTGTCAACAAGTTCAAATTACCTTTTGACAAGTTAAAGTACCTTTCAACAAGATAAAATTATGTTTTGACAAGTAAAAGTACATTTTTTACAGTTAAAGTTACGTTTTGACATGTTAATCTATGTTTTTTACAAGATAAAGTTACGTTTTGACAAGTTAAAGTGCGTTTCAACAAGTTCAAAGTACGTTTTGACAAGTTATAGTACATTTTTTACAAGTTAAAGTTACGTTTTGACAAGTTAAGGTACGTTTCAACAAGTTCAAATTACGTTTTGACAAGTTAAAGTATGTTTCAACAGGTTAAAATTACGTTTTGAAAAGTAAAAGTATATTTTTTACAAGTTAAAGTTACGTTTTGACATGTTAAACAATGTTTTTCACAAGTTAAACTTACGTTTTGACAAGTTAAAGTGCGTTTCAAATAGTTCAAAGTACGTTTTGACAAGTAATAGTACATTTTTTACAAGTTAAAGTTACGTTTTGAAAAGTTAAACTATGTTTTTTACAAGTTAAAGTTACGTTTTGACAAGTTAAAGTACGTTTCAACAAGTTACAATTATGATTTTAAAAGTTAAAGTTCATTTTTTAAAAGTTAAAGTTACGTTTTGACAAGTTAAAGTACGTTTCAACAAGTTCAAATTACGTTTTGACAAGTTAAAGTACCTTTCTACAAGATAAAATTACGTTATGACAAGTAACAGTTCATTTTTTACAAGTTAAAGTTACGTTTTGACATGTTAAACTATGTTTTTTACAAGTTAAAGTTACGTTTTGACAAGTAAAAGTATGTTTTTTACATGTTAAAGTTACTATTTGACAAATTAAAGTACGTTTCAACAAGTTAAAATTACGATTTGACAAGTTAAGGTACATTTCTTACAAGTTAAAGTTACGTTTTGACAAGTTAAAGTACCTTTCAACAAGTTTAAATTACTTTTTGACAAGTAAAAGTATTTTTGTTACAATTTAAAGCTACGTTTTGACAAGTTAAACTATGTTTTTTACAAGTTAAAGTTACGTTTTGACAAGTTAAAGTACGTTTCAACAAGTTAAAATTACTTTTTGACTAGTTAAAGTACATTTTTTACAAGTTAAAGTTACGGTTAAAGTATGTTTTTTACAAGTTAAAGTTACTATTTGACAAGTTAAAGTACATTTCAACAAGTTAAAATATTGATATGACAAGTTAAAGTACTTTTTTTACAAGTTAAAGTTACGTTTTGACAAGTTAAAGTACGTTTGAACAAGTTTAAATTACGTTTTGACTAGAAAAAGTATTTTTTTTACAAGTTAAAGTTACGTTTTGACAAGTTAAACTCTGTTTTTTACAAGTTAAAGTTACGTTTTGAAAAGTTAAAGTACGTTTCAACAAGTTAAAATTACTTTTTGACAAGTTAAAGTACGTTTCAACAAGTTAAAATTACGATTTGACAAGTTAAAGTACATTTTTTACAAGTTAAATTACGTTTTGACAAGTTAAAGTACGTGTCAACAAGTTCAAATTACCTTTTGATAAGTTAAAGTACCTTTCAACAAGATAAAATTACGTTTTGATAAGTAAAAGTACATTTTTTACAGTTAAAGTTACGTTTTGAAATGTTAATCTATGTTTTTTACAAGTTAAAGTTACGTTTTGACAAGTTAAAGTGCGTTTCAACAAGTTCAAAGTACGTTTTGACAAGTAATAGTACATTTTTTTACAAGTTAAAGTAGTTTTTTTACAAGTTAAAGTTACGTTTTGACATGTTAAGGTACGTTTCAACAAGTTCAAATTACGTTTTGACAAGTTAAAGTATGTTTCAACAGGTTAAAATTACGGTTTGACAAGTAAAAGTACATTCTTTACAAGTTAAAGTTACGTTTTTACATGTTAAACAATGTTTTTTACAAGTTAAAGTTACGTTTTGACAAGTTAAAGTGCGTTTCAACAAGTTCAAAGTACGTTTTGACAAGTAATAGTACATTTTTTACAAGTTAAAGTACATTTTATACAAGTTAAAGTGCGTTTCAAATAGTTCAAAGTACGTTTTGACAACTAATAGTACATTTTTTACAAGTTAAAGTTACGTTTTAACAAGTTAATCTATGTTTTTTACAAGTTAAAGTACGTTTCAACAAGTTAAAATTACTTTTTGACAAGATAAAGTACATTTTTTACAAATTAAAGTTACGTTTTGACAAATTAAACTATGTTTTTTACAACTTAAAGTTACTTTTTGACAAGTTAAAGTACGTTTCAATAAGTTAAAATTACGATTTGACAAGTTAAAGTACATTTTTTACAAGTTAAAGTTACGTTTTGGCAAGTTATAGTACGTTTCAACATGTTCAAATTACGTTTTGACACGTCAAAGTACCATTCAACAAGATAAATTTACGTTTTGACAAGTAAACGTACATTTTTTACAAGTTAAAGTTACGTTTTGACATGTTAAAATATGTTTTTTACAAGTTAAAGTTACGTTTTGACAAGGTAAAGTACGTTTCAACAAGTTAAAATTACTTTTTGACAATTTAAAGTACATTTTTTACAAATTATAGTTACGTTTTAACATGTTAAACTATGTTTATTACAAGTTAAAGTTACGTTTTGACAAGTTAAAGTGCGTTTCAACAAGTTCAAAGTACGTTTTGACAAGTAATAGTACATTTTTTACAAGTTAAAGTTACGTTTTGACAAGTTAAACTATGTTTTTGACAAGGTAAAGTTACGTTTTGACAAGTTAAAGTACGTTTCAACAAGTTAAAATTACTTTTTGACAAGTTAAAGTACATTTTTTACAAATAAAAGTTACGTTTTGACAAGTTAAACTATGTTTTTTACAAGTTAAAGTTACGATTTGACAAGTTAAAGTACGTTCAATAAGTTAAAATTAATTTTGACAAGTTAAAGTACATTTTTTACAAGTTAAAGTATGATTTTCACAAGTTAAAGTTACTATTTGACAAGTTAAAGCACGTTTCAACAAGTTAAAATTACTTTTTGACAAAATAAAGTACATTTTTTACAAGTTAAAGTTACGTTTTGACAAGTTAAAGTACGTTTCAAAGAGTTAAAATTACTTTTTGAAAAGTTAAAGTACATTTTTTACAAATTAAAGTTACGTTTTGACAAGTTAAACTATGTTTTTTACAACTTAAAGTTACTTTTTGACAAGTTAAAGTACGTTTCAACAAGTTAAAATTACGATTTGACAAGTTAAAGTACATTTTTTACAAGTTAAATTACGTTTTGACAAGTTAAAGTACGTGTCAACAAGTTCAAATTACCTTTTGACAAGTTAAAGTACCTTTCAACAAGATAAAATTACGTTTTGACAAGTAAAAGTACATTTTTTACAGTTAAAATTACGTTTTTAAATGTTAATCTATGTTTTTTACAAGTTAAAGTTACGTTTTGACAAGTTAAAGTGCGTTTCAACAAGTTCAAAGTACGTTTTGACAAGTAATAGTACATTTTTTACAAGTTAAAGTAGATTTTTTACAAGTTAAAGTTACGTTTTGACAAGTTAAGGTACGTTTCAACAAGTTAAAGTAACGTTTTGACAAGCTAAACTATGTTTTTTACAAGTTAAAGTTACGATTTGACAAGTTAAAGTACGTTCAATAAGTTAAAATTAATTTTGACAAGTTAAAGTACATTTTTTACAAGTTGAAGTATGATTTTCACAAGTTAAAGTTACTATTTGACAAGTTAAAGCACGTTTCAACAAGTTAAAATTACTTTTTGACAAGTTAAAGTACATTTTTTACAAGTTAAAGTTAAGTTTTGACAAGTTAAAGTACGTTTCAAAGAGTTAAAATTACTTTTTGAAAAGTTAAAGTACATTTTTTACAAATTAAAGTTACGTTTTGACAAGTTAAACTATGTTTTTTACAACTTAAAGTTACTTTTTGACAAGTTAAAGTACGTTTCAACAAGTTAAAATTACGATTTGACAAATTAAAGCATATTTTTTACAAATTAAAGTTACGTTTTGACAAGTTAAAGTACGTTTCAACAACTTCAAATTACGTTTTGACAAATTAAACTATGTTTTTTACAAGTTAAAGTTACGTTTGACAAGTTAAAGTACATTTCAACAAGTAAAAATTACGATTTGACAAGTTAAAGTACATTTTTTACAAGTTAAAGTTACGTTTTGACAAGTTAAAATACGTTTCAACAAGTTAAAATTATGTTTTGACAAGTTAAAGTACCTTTCAACAAGATAAAATTACGTTTTGACAAGTAAAAGTACATTTTTTACAAGTTAAAGTTACGTTTTGACATGTTAAACTATGTTTTTTACAAGTTAAAGTTACGTTTTGACAAGTAAAAATACGTTTCAACAAGTTAAAATTACATTTTGACAAGTTAAAGTACATTTTTTACAAGTTAAAGTTACGTTTTGACAAGTTAAAGTATATTTTTTACAAGTTAAAGTTACCTTTTGACAAGTTAAAGTACGTTTCCACCAGTTCAAATTACGTTTTGACAAGTTAAAGTACATTTTTTACAAATTAAAGTTACGTTTTGACAAGTTTAACTATGTTTTTACAACTTAAAGTTACTTTTTGACAAGTTAAAGTACGTTTCAACAAGTTAAAATTACGATTTGACAAGTTAAAGTACATTTTTTACAAATTAAAGTTACGTTTTGACAACTTAAAGTACGTTTCAACAAGATTACTTTTTGACAAGTAAAAGTATTTTTGTTACAAGTTAAAGTTACGTTTTGACAAGTTACCGTATGTTTTTTACAAGTTAAAGTTACGTTTTGACAAGTTAAAGTACGTTTCAACAAGTTAAAATTACTTTTTGACAAGTTAAAGTACATTTTTTACAAGTTAAAGATACGTTTTGACAAGTTAAAGTATGTTTTTTACATATTAAAGTTACTATTTGACAAGTTAAAGTACATTTCAACAAGTTAAAATATCGATATGACAAGTTAAAGTACATTTTTTATAAGTTAAAGTTACGTTTTGACAAGTTAAAGTACGTTTCAACAAGTCTAAATTACGTTTTGACAAGTAAAAGTATTTTTTTTACAAGTTAACTTACGTTTTGACAAGTTAAACTCTGTTTTTTACAAGTTAAAGTTACGTTTTGACAAGTTAAAGTACGTTTCAACAAGTTAAAATTACTTTTTGACAAGTTAAAGTACGTTTCAACAAGTTAAAATTACGATTTGACAAGTTAAAGTACATTTTTTACTAGTTAAATTACGTTTTCACAAGTTAAAGTACGTGTCAACAAGTTCAAATTACCTTTTGACAAGTTAAAGTACCTTTCAACAAGATAAAATTACGTTTTGACAAGTAAAAGTACATTTTTTACAGTTAAAGTTACGTTTTGACATATTAATCTATGTTTTTTACAAGATAAAGTTACGTTTTGACAAGTTAAAGTGCGTTTCAACAAGTTCAAAGTACGTTTTGACAAGTTATAGTACATTTTTTACAAGTTAAAGTTACGTTTTGACAAATTAAGGTACGTTTCAACAAGTTCAAATTACGTTTTGACAAGTTAAAGTATGTTTCAACAGGTTAAAATTACGTTTTGAAAAGTAAAAGTATATTTTTTACAAGTTAAAGTTACGTTTTGACATGTTAAACAATGTTTTTCACAAGTTAAACTTACGTTTTGACAAGTTAAAGTGCGTTTCAAATAGTTCAAAGTACGTTTTGACAAGTAATAGTACATTTTTTACAAGTTAAAGTTACGTTTTGAAAAGTTAAACTATGTTTTTTACAAGTTAAAGTTACGTTTTGACAAGTTAAAGTACGTTTCAACAAGTTACAATTATGATTTGAAAAGTTAAAGTTCATTTTTTACAAGTTAAAGTTACGTTTTGACAAGTTAAAGTACGTTTCAACAAGTTCAAATTACGTTTTGACAAGTTAAAGTACCTTTCAACAAGATAAAATTACGTTATGACAAGTAACAGTTCATTTTTTACAAGTTAAAGTTACGTTTTGACATGTTAAACTATGTTTTTTACAAGTTAAAGTTACGTTTTGACAAGTAAAAGTATGTTTTTTACATGTTAAAGTTACTATTTGACAAATTAAAGTACGTTTCAACAAGTTAAAATTACGATTTGACAAGTTAAGGTACATTTCTTACAAGTTAAAGTTACGTTTTGACAAGTTAAAGTACGTTTCAACAAGTTTAAATTACTTTTTGACAAGTAAAAGTATTTTTGTTACAATTTAAAGCTACGTTTTGACAAGTTAAACTATGTTTTTTACAAGTTAAAGTTACGTTTTGACAAGTTAAAGTACGTTTCAACAAGTTAAAATTACTTTTTGACTAGTTAAAGTACATTTTTTACAAGTTAAAGTTACGGTTAAAGTATGTTTGTTACAAGTTAAAGTTACTATTTGACAAGTTAAAGTACATTTCAACAAGTTAAAATATTGATATGACAAGTTAAAGTACTTTTTTTACAAGTTAAAGTTACGTTTTGACAAGTTAAAGTACGTTTGAACAAGTTTAAATTACGTTTTGACTAGAAAAAGTATTTTTTTTACAAGTTAAAGTTACGTTTTGACAAGTTAAACTCTGTTTTTTACAAGTTAAAGTTACGTTTTGAAAAGTTAAAGTACGTTTCAACAAGTTAAAATTACTTTTTGACAAGTTAAAGTACGTTTCAACAAGTTAAAATTACGATTTGACAAGTTAAAGTACTTTTTTTACAAGTTAAATTACGTTTTGACAAGTTAAAGTACGTATCAACAAGTTCAAATTACCTTTTGATAAGTTAAAGTACCTTTCAACAAGATAAAATTACGTTTTGATAAGTAAAAGTACATTTTTTACAGTTAAAGTTACGTTTTGAAATGTTAATCTATGTTTTTTACAAGTTAAAGTTACGTTTTGACAAGTTAAAGTGCGTTTCAACAAGTTCAAAGTATGTTTTGACAAGTAATAGTACATTTTTTACAAGTTAAAGTAGTTTTTTTACAAGTTAAAGTTACGTTTTGACAAGTTAAGGTACGTTTCAACAAGTTCAAATTACGTTTTGACAAGTTAAAGTATGTTTCAACAGGTTAAAATTACGGTTTGACAAGTAAAAGTACATTCTTTACAAGTTAAAGTTACGTTTTTACATGTTAAACAATGTTTTTTACAAGTTAAAGTTACGTTTTGACAAGTTAAAGTGCGTTTCAACAAGTTCAAAGTACGTTTTGACAAGTAATAGTACATTTTTTACAAGTTAAAGTACATTTTATACAAGTTAAAGTGCGTTTCAAATAGTTCAAAGTACGTTTTGACAACTAATAGTACATTTTTTACAAGTTAAAGTTACGTTTTAACAAGTTAATCTATGTTTTTTACAAGTTAAAGTACGTTTCAACAAGTTAAAATTACTTTTTGACAAGATAAAGTACATTTTTCACAAATTAAAGTTACGTTTTGACAAATTAAACTATGTTTTTTACAACTTAAAGTTACTTTTTGACAAGTTAAAGTACGTTTCAATAAGTTAAAATTACGATTTGACAAGTTAAAGTACATTTTTTACAAGTTAAAGTTACGTTTTGGCAAGTTATAGTACGTTTCAACATGTTCAAATTACGTTTTGACACGTCAAAGTACCATTCAACAAGATAAATTTACGTTTTGACAAGTAAACGTACATTTTTTACAAGTTAAAGTTACGTTTTGACATGTTAAAATATGTTTTTTACAAGTTAAAGTTACGTTTTGACAAGGTAAAGTACGTTTCAACAAGTTAAAATTACTTTTTGACAATTTAAAGTACATTTTTTACAAATTATAGTTACGTTTTAACATGTTAAACTATGTTTATTACAAGTTAAAGTTACGTTTCAACAAGTTAAAATTACTTTTTGACAAGTTAAAGTACATTTTTTACAAATTATAGTTACGTTTTAACATGTTAAACTATGTTTATTACAAGTTAAAGTTACGTTTTGACAAGTTAAAGTGCGTTTCAACAAGTTCAAAGTACGTTTTGACAAGTAATAGTACATTTTTTACAAGTTAAAGTTACGTTTTGACAAGTTAAACTATGTTTTTTACAAGGTAAAGTTACGTTTTGACAAGTTAAACTACGTTTCAACAAGTTAAAATTACTTTTTGACAAGTTAAAGTACATTTTTTACAAATAAAAGTTACGTTTTGACAAGTTAAACTATGTTTTTTACAAGTTAAAGTTACGATTTGACAAGTTAAAGTACGTTCAATAAGTTAAAATTAATTTTGACAAGTTAAAGTACATTTTTTACAAGTTAAAGTATGATTTTCACAAGTTAAAGTTACTATTTGACAAGTTAAAGCACGTTTCAACAAGTTAAAATTACTTTTTGACAAGTTAAAGTACATTTTTTACAAGTTAAAGTTACGTTTTGACAAGTTAAAGTACGTTTCAAAGAGTTAAAATTACTTTTTGAAAAGTTAAAGTACATTTTTTACAAATTAAAGTTACGTTTTGACAAGTTAAACTATGTTTTTTACAACTTAAAGTTACTTTTTGACAAGTTAAAGTACGTTTCAACAAGTTAAAATTACGATTTGACAAGTTAAAGTACATTTTTTACAAGTTAAATTACGTTTTGACAAGTTAAAGTACGTGTCAACAAGTTCAAATTACCTTTTGACAAGTTAAAGTAACTTTCAACAAGATAAAATTACGTTTTGACAAGTAAAAGTACATTTTTTACAGTTAAAATTACGTTTTGAAATGTTAATCTATGTTTTTTACAAGTTAAAGTTACGTTTTGACAAGTTAAAGTGCGTTTCAACAAGTTCAAAGTACGTTTTGACAAGTAATAGTACATTTTTTACAAGTTAAAGTAGATTTTTTACAAGTTAAAGTTACGTTTTGACAAGTTAAGGTACGTTTCAACAAGTTAAAGTAACGTTTTGACAAGTTAAACTATGTTTTTTACAAGTTAAAGTTACGATTTGACAAGTTAAAGTACGTTCAATAAGTTAAAATTAATTTTGACAAGTTAAAGTACATTTTTTACAAGTTAAAGTATGATTTTCACAAGTTAAAGTTACTATTTGACAAGTTAAAGCACGTTTCAACAAGTTAAAATTACTTTTTGACAAGTTAAAGTACATTTTTTACAAGTTAAAGTTAAGTTTTGACAAGTTAAAGTACGTTTCAAAGAGTTAAAATTACTTTTTGAAAAGTTAAAGTACATTTTTTACAAATTAAAGTTACGTTTTGACAAGTTAAACTATGTTTTTTACAACTTAAAGTTACTTTTTGACAAGTTAAAGTACGTTTCAACAAGTTAAAATTACGATTTGACAAGTTAAAGTACATTTTTTACAAGTTAAATTACGTTTTGACAAGTTAAAGTACGTGTCAACAAGTTCAAATTACCTTTTGACAAGTTAAAGTACCTTTCAACAAGATAAAATTACGTTTTGACAAGTAAAAGTACATTTTTTACAGTTAAAATTACGTTTTTAAATGTTAATCTATGTTTTTTACAAGTTAAAGTTACGTTTTGACAAGTTAAAGTGCGTTTCAACAAGTTCAAAGTACGTTTTGACAAGTAATAGTACATTTTTTACAAGTTAAAGTTACGTTTTGACAAGTTAAGGTACGTTTCAACAAGTTAAAGTAACGTTTTGACAAGCTAAACTATGTTTTTTACAAGTTAAAATTACGATTTGACAAGTTAAAGTACGTTCAATAAGTTAAAATTGATTTTGACAAGTTAAAGTACATTTTTTACAAGTTAAAGTATGATTTTCACAAGTTAAAGTTACTATTTGACAAGTTAAAGCACGTTTCAACAAGTTAAAATTACTTTTTGACAAGTTAAAGTACATTTTTTACAAGTTAAAGTTAAGTTTTGACAAGTTAAAGTACGTTTCAAAGAGTTAAAATTACTTTTTGAAAAGTTAAAGTACATTTTTTACAAATTAAAGTTACGTTTTGACAAGTTAAACTATATTTTTTACAACTTAAAGTTACTTTTTGACAAGTTAAAGTACGTTTCAACAAGTTAAAATTACGATTTGACAAATTAAAGCATATTTTTTACAAGTTAAAGTTACGTTTTGACAAGTTAAAGTACGTTTCAACAACTTCAAATTACGTTTTGACAAATTAAACTATGTTTTCTACAAGTTAAAGTTACGTTTGACAAGTTAAAGTACATTTTAACAAGTAAAAATTACGATTTGACATGTTAAAGTACATTTTTTACAAGTTAAAGTTACGTTTTGACAAGTTAAAATACGTTTCAACAAGTTAAAATTATGTTTTGACAAGTTAAAGTACCTTTCAACAAGATAAAATTACGTTTTGACAAGTAAAAGTACATTTTTTACAAGTTAAAGTTACGTTTTGACATGTTAAACTATGTTTTTTACAAGTTAAAGTTACGTTTTGACAAGTAAAAATACGTTTCAACAAGTTAAAATTACATTTTGACAAGTTAAAGTACATTTTTTACAAGTTAAAGTTACGTTTTGACAAGTTAAAGTATATTTTTTACAAGTTAAAGTTACCTTTTGACAAGTTAAAGTACGTTTCAACCAGTTCAAATTACGTTTTGACAAGTTAAAGTACATTTTTTACAAATTAAAGTTACGTTTTGACAAGTTTAACTATGTTTTTACAACTTAAAGTTACTTTTTGACAAGTTAAAGTACGTTTCAACAAGTTAAAATTACGATTTGACAAGTTAAAGTACATTTTTTTTAACAAGTTAAAGTTACGTTTTGACAATTTAAAATACGTTTCAAAAAGTTCAAATTACGTTTTGACAAGTTAAAGTACCTTTCAACAAGATAAAATTACGTTTTGACAAGTAAAAGTACATTTTTTAAAGTTAAAGTTACGTTTTGACATGTTAATCTATGTTTTTTACAAGTTAAAGTTACGTTTTGACAAGTTAAAGTACGTTTCAACAAGTTAAAATTACGTTTTGACAAGTAAAAGTATATTTTTTACAAGTTAAAGTTACGTTTTGACATGTTAAAGTACGTTTCAACAAGTTAACGTACATTTTTTACAAGTTAAAGTTACGTTTTGACAGGTTAAATTATTTTTTTTACAAGTTAAAGTTACTATTTGACAAGTTAAAGTACATTTCAACAAGTTAAAATATCGATATGACAAGTTAAAGTACATTTTTTACTAGTTAAAGTTACGTTTTGACAAGTTAAAGTATATTTCAACCAGTTAAAATTACGTTTTTACGTGTAAAAGGACATTTTATACAAGTTAAAATTATGTTTTGACAAGTTAACCTATGTTTTTAACAAGTTAAAGTTACGTTTTGACAAGTTAAAGTACGTTTCAACAAGTTAAAATTACGTTTCAACAAGTTAAAGTTACGTTTTGACAAGTTACAGTACGTTTCAACAAGTTTAAATTACGTTTTGACAAGTAAAAGTATTTTTTGACAAGTTAAAGTTACATTTTGACAAGTTAAACTATGTTTTTTACAAGTTAAAGTTACGCTTTGACAAGTTAAAGTACGTTTGAACAAGTTAAAACTACTTTTTGACAAGTTAAAGTAGATTTTTTACAAGTTAAAGTTACGTTTTGACAAGTTAAAGTATGTTTTTTACAAGTTAAAGTTACTATTTGACAAGTTAAAGTACGTTTCAACAAGTTCAAATTAAGTTTTGACAAGTTAAAGTATGTTTCACAAGTTGAAATTACGTTTTGACAAGTAAAAGTACATTTCAACAAGTTCAAATTACGTTTTGACATGTTAAAGTATGTTTCAACAAGTTAAATTACGTTTTGACAAGTAAAAGTACATTTCAACAAGTTCAAATTACGTTTTGACAAGTTAAAGTATGTTTCAATAGGTTAAAATTACGTTTTGACAAGTAAAATTACATTTTTTACAAATTAAAGTTACGGTTTGACAAGTTAAACTATGTTTTTTACAAGTTGAAGTTACGTTTTGACAAGTTAAAGTACATTTTTTACAAGTTAAAGTTACGTTTTGACAAGTTAAAGTATGATTTTCAAAAGTTAAAGTTACTATTTGACAAGTTAAAGCTTATTTCAACAAGTTAAAGTACATTTTTTACAAGTTAAAGTTACGTTTTGACAAGTTAAAGTACGTTTCAACAAGTTAAAATTACTTTTTGACAAGTTAAAGTACATTTTTTACAAATTAAAGTTACGTTTTGACAAGTTAAACTATGTTTTTTATAACTTAAAGTTACTTTTTGACAAGTTAAAGTACGTTTCAACAAGTTAAAATTACGATTTGACAAGTTAAAGTACATTTTTTTTAAGTTAAAGTTACGTTTTGACAAGTTAAAGTACGTTTCAACAAGTTCAAATTACGTTTTTACAAGTTAAACAATGTTTTTTATAAGTTAAAGTTACGTTTTGACAAGTTGAAATTACGATTTTAGAAGTTAAAGTACATTTTTTACAAGATAAAGTTACGTTTTGACAAGTTAAACTATATTTTTTACAACTTAAAGTTACTTTTTGACAAGTTAAAGTACGTTTCAACAAGTTAAAATTACGATTTGACAAATTAAAGCATATTTTTTACAAGTTAAAGTTACGTTTTGACAAGTTAAAGTACGTTTCAACAACTTCAAATTACGTTTTGACAAATTAAACTATGTTTTCTACAAGTTAAAGTTACGTTTGACAAGTTAAAGTACATTTTAACAAGTAAAAATTACGATTTGACATGTTAAAGTACATTTTTTACAAGTTAAAGTTACGTTTTGACAAGTTAAAATACGTTTCAACAAGTTAAAATTATGTTTTGACAAGTTAAAGTACCTTTCAACAAGATAAAATTACGTTTTGACAAGTAAAAGTACATTTTTTACAAGTTAAAGTTACGTTTTGACATGTTAAACTATGTTTTTTACAAGTTAAAGTTACGTTTTGACAAGTAAAAATACGTTTCAACAAGTTAAAATTACATTTTGACAAGTTAAAGTACATTTTTTACAAGTTAAAGTTACGTTTTGACAAGTTAAAGTATATTTTTTACAAGTTAAAGTTACCTTTTGACAAGTTAAAGTACGTTTCAACCAGTTCAAATTACGTTTTGACAAGTTAAAGTACATTTTTTACAAATTAAAGTTACGTTTTGACAAGTTTAACTATGTTTTTACAACTTAAAGTTACTTTTTGACAAGTTAAAGTACGTTTCAACAAGTTAAAATTACGATTTGACAAGTTAAAGTACATTTTTTTTAACAAGTTAAAGTTACGTTTTGACAATTTAAAATACGTTTCAAAAAGTTCAAATTACGTTTTGACAAGTTAAAGTACCTTTCAACAAGATAAAATTACGTTTTGACAAGTAAAAGTACATTTTTTAAAGTTAAAGTTACGTTTTGACATGTTAATCTATGTTTTTTACAAGTTAAAGTTACGTTTTGACAAGTTAAAGTACGTTTCAACAAGTTAAAATTACGTTTTGACAAGTAAAAGTATATTTTTTACAAGTTAAAGTTACGTTTTGACATGTTAAAGTACGTTTCAACAAGTTAACGTACATTTTTTACAAGTTAAAGTTACGTTTTGACAGGTTAAATTATTTTTTTTACAAGTTAAAGTTACTATTTGACAAGTTAAAGTACATTTCAACAAGTTAAAATATCGATATGACAAGTTAAAGTACATTTTTTACTAGTTAAAGTTACGTTTTGACAAGTTAAAGTATATTTCAACCAGTTAAAATTACGTTTTTACGTGTAAAAGGACATTTTATACAAGTTAAAATTATGTTTTGACAAGTTAACCTATGTTTTTAACAAGTTAAAGTTACGTTTTGACAAGTTAAAGTACGTTTCAACAAGTTAAAATTACGTTTCAACAAGTTAAAGTTACGTTTTGACAAGTTACAGTACGTTTCAACAAGTTTAAATTACGTTTTGACAAGTAAAAGTATTTTTTGACAAGTTAAAGTTACATTTTGACAAGTTAAACTATGTTTTTTACAAGTTAAAGTTACGCTTTGACAAGTTAAAGTACGTTTGAACAAGTTAAAACTACTTTTTGACAAGTTAAAGTAGATTTTTTACAAGTTAAAGTTACGTTTTGACAAGTTAAAGTATGTTTTTTACAAGTTAAAGTTACTATTTGACAAGTTAAAGTACGTTTCAACAAGTTCAAATTAAGTTTTGACAAGTTAAAGTATGTTTCACAAGTTGAAATTACGTTTTGACAAGTAAAAGTACATTTCAACAAGTTCAAATTACGTTTTGACATGTTAAAGTATGTTTCAACAAGTTAAATTACGTTTTGACAAGTAAAAGTACATTTCAACAAGTTCAAATTACGTTTTGACAAGTTAAAGTATGTTTCAATAGGTTAAAATTACGTTTTGACAAGTAAAATTACATTTTTTACAAATTAAAGTTACGGTTTGACAAGTTAAACTATGTTTTTTACAAGTTGAAGTTACGTTTTGACAAGTTAAAGTACATTTTTTACAAGTTAAAGTTACGTTTTGACAAGTTAAAGTATGATTTTCAAAAGTTAAAGTTACTATTTGACAAGTTAAAGCATATTTCAACAAGTTAAAGTACATTTTTTACAAGTTAAAGTTACGTTTTGACAAGTTAAAGTACGTTTCAACAAGTTAAAATTACTTTTTGACAAGTTAAAGTACATTTTTTACAAATTAAAGTTACGTTTTGACAAGTTAAACTATGTTTTTTATAACTTAAAGTTACTTTTTGACAAGTTAAAGTACGTTTCAACAAGTTAAAATTACGATTTGACAAGTTAAAGTACATTTTTTTTAAGTTAAAGTTACGTTTTGACAAGTTAAAGTACGTTTCAACAAGTTCAAATTACGTTTTTACAAGTTAAACAATGTTTTTTATAAGTTAAAGTTACGTTTTGACAAGTTGAAATTACGATTTTAGAAGTTAAAGTACATTTTTTACAAGATAAAGTTACGTTTTGACAAGTTAAAATACGTTTCAACAAGTTCAAATTACGTTTTGACAAGTTAAAGTACCTTTCAACAAGATAAAATTACGTTTTGACAAGTAAAAGTACATTTTTTACAGTTAAAGTTACGTTTTGACATGTTAATCTATGTTTTTTACAAGTTAAAGTTACGTTTTGACTAGTTAAAGTACGTTTCAACAAGTTAAAATTACGTTTTGACAAGTAAAAGTACATTTTTTACAAGTTAAAGTTACGTTTTGACATGTTAAAGTACGTTTCAACAAGTTAAAGTACATTTTTTACAAGTTAAAGTTACGTTTTGACAAGTTAAATTATGTTTTTTACAAGTTAAAGTTGCTATTTGACAAGTTAAAGTACATTTCATCAAGTTAAAATATCGATATGACAAGTTAAAGTACATTTTTTACTAGTTAAAGTTACGTTTCAACAAGTTAAAATTACGTTTTGACAAGTAAAAGTACATTTTTTACAAGTTAAAGTTACGTTTTGACATGTTAAAGTACGTTTCAACAAGTTAAAGTACATTTTTTACAAGTTAAAGTTACGTTTTGACAAGTTAAATTATGTTTTTTACAAGTTAAAGTTACTATTTGACAAGTTAAAGTACATTTCATCAAGTTAAAATATCGATATGACAAGTTAAAGTACATTTTTTACAAGTTAAAGTTACGTTTTGACAAGTTAAAATACGTTTCAACAAGTTAAAATTATGTTTTGACAAGTTAAAGTACCTTTCAACAAGATAAAATTACGTTTTGACAAGTAAAAGTACATTTTTTACAAGTTAAAGTTACGTTTTGACATGTTAAACTATGTTTTTTACAAGTTAAAGTTACGTTTTGACATGTAAAAAAACGTTTCAACAAGTTAAAATTACATTTTGACAAGTTAAAGTACATTTTTTACAAGTTAAAGTTACGTTTTGACAAGTTAAAGTATATTTTTTACAAGTTAAAGTTACCTTTTGACAAGTTAAAGTACGTTTCAACCAGTTCAAATTACGTTTTGACAAGTTAAAGTACATTTTTTACAAATTAAAGTTACGTTTTGACAAGTTTAACTATGTTTTTACAACTTAAAGTTACTTTTTGACAAGTTAAAGTACGTTTCAACAAGTTAAAATTACGATTTGACAAGTTAAAGTACATTTTTTTTAACAAGTTAAAGTTACGTTTTGACAATTTAAAATACGTTTCAAAAAGTTCAAATTACGTTTTGACAAGTTAAAGTACCTTTCAACAAGATAAAATTACGTTTTGACAAGTAAAAGTACATTTTTTAAAGTTAAAGTTACGTTTTGACATGTTAATCTATGTTTTTTACAAGTTAAAGTTACGTTTTGACAAGTTAAAGTACGTTTCAACAAGTTAAAATTACGTTTTGACAAGTAAAAGTATATTTTTTACAAGTTAAAGTTACGTTTTGACATGTTAAAGTACGTTTCAACAAGTTAACGTACATTTTTTACAAGTTAAAGTTACGTTTTGACAGGTTAAATTATTTTTTTTACAAGTTAAAGTTACTATTTGACAAGTTAAAGTACATTTCAACAAGTTAAAATATCGATATGACAAGTTAAAGTACATTTTTTACTAGTTAAAGTTACGTTTTGACAAGTTAAAGTATATTTCAACCAGTTAAAATTACGTTTTTACGTGTAAAAGGACATTTTATACAAGTTAAAATTATGTTTTGACAAGTTAACCTATGTTTTTAACAAGTTAAAGTTACGTTTTGACAAGTTAAAGTACGTTTCAACAAGTTAAAATTACGTTTCAACAAGTTAAAGTTACGTTTTGACAAGTTACAGTACGTTTCAACAAGTTTAAATTACGTTTTGACAAGTAAAAGTATTTTTTGACAAGTTAAAGTTACATTTTGACAAGTTAAACTATGTTTTTTACAAGTTAAAGTTACGCTTTGACAAGTTAAAGTACGTTTGAACAAGTTAAAACTACTTTTTGACAAGTTAAAGTAGATTTTTTACAAGTTAAAGTTACGTTTTGACAAGTTAAAGTATGTTTTTTACAAGTTAAAGTTACTATTTGACAAGATAAAGTACGTTTCAACAAGTTCAAATTAAGTTTTGACAAGTTAAAGTATGTTTCACAAGTTGAAATTACGTTTTGACAAGTAAAAGTACATTTCAACAAGTTCAAATTACGTTTTGACATGTTAAAGTATGTTTCAACAAGTTAAATTACGTTTTGACAAGTAAAAGTACATTTCAACAAGTTCAAATTACGTTTTGACAAGTTAAAGTATGTTTCAATAGGTTAAAATTACGTTTTGACAAGTAAAATTACATTTTTTACAAATTAAAGTTACGGTTTGACAAGTTAAACTATGTTTTTTACAAGTTGAAGTTACGTTTTGACAAGTTAAAGTACATTTTTTACAAGTTAAAGTTACGTTTTGACAAGTTAAAGTATGATTTTCAAAAGTTAAAGTTACTATTTGACAAGTTAAAGCATATTTCAACAAGTTAAAGTACATTTTTTACAAGTTAAAGTTACGTTTTGACAAGTTAAAGTACGTTTCAACAAGTTAAAATTACGTTTTGACAAGTAAAAGTATATTTTTTACAAGTTAAAGTTACGTTTTGACATGTTAAAGTACGTTTCAACAAGTTAACGTACATTTTTTACAAGTTAAAGTTACGTTTTGACAGGTTAAATTATTTTTTTTACAAGTTAAAGTTACTATTTGACAAGTTAAAGTACATTTCAACAAGTTAAAATATCGATATGACAAGTTAAAGTACATTTTTTACTAGTTAAAGTTACGTTTTGACAAGTTAAAGTATATTTCAACCAGTTAAAATTACGTTTTTACGTGTAAAAGGACATTTTATACAAGTTAAAATTATGTTTTGACAAGTTAACCTATGTTTTTAACAAGTTAAAGTTACGTTTTGACAAGTTAAAGTACGTTTCAACAAGTTAAAATTACGTTTCAACAAGTTAAAGTTACGTTTTGACAAGTTACAGTACGTTTCAACAAGTTTAAATTACGTTTTGACAAGTAAAAGTATTTTTTGACAAGTTAAAGTTACATTTTGACAAGTTAAACTATGTTTTTTACAAGTTAAAGTTACGCTTTGACAAGTTAAAGTACGTTTGAACAAGTTAAAACTACTTTTTGACAAGTTAAAGTAGATTTTTTACAAGTTAAAGTTACGTTTTGACAAGTTAAAGTATGTTTTTTACAAGTTAAAGTTACTATTTGACAAGTTAAAGTACGTTTCAACAAGTTCAAATTAAGTTTTGACAAGTTAAAGTATGTTTCACAAGTTGAAATTTCGTTTTGACAAGTAAAAGTACATTTCAACAAGTTCAAATTACGTTTTGACATGTTAAAGTATGTTTCAACAAGTTAAATTACGTTTTGATAAGTAAAAGTACATTTCAACAAGTTCAAATTACGTTTTGACAAGTTAAAGTATGTTTCAATAGGTTAAAATTACGTTTTGACAAGTAAAATTACATTTTTTACAAATTAAAGTTACGGTTTGACAAGTTAAACTATGTTTTTTACAAGTTGAAGTTACGTTTTGACAAGTTAAAGTACATTTTTTACAAGTTAAAGTTACGTTTTGACAAGTTAAAGTATGATTTTCAAAAGTTAAAGTTACTATTTGACAAGTTAAAGCATATTTCAACAAGTTAAAGTACATTTTTTACAAGTTAAAGTTACGTTTTGACAAGTTAAAGTACGTTTCAACAAGTTAAAATTACTTTTTGACAAGTTAAAGTACATTTTTTACAAATTAAAGTTACGTTTTGACAAGTTAAACTATGTTTTTTATAACTTAAAGTTACTTTTTGACAAGTTAAAGTACGTTTCAACAAGTTAAAATTACGATTTGACAAGTTAAAGTACATTTTTTTTAAGTTAAAGTTACGTTTTGACAAGTTAAAGTACGTTTCAACAAGTTCAAATTACGTTTTTACAAGTTAAACAATGTTTTTTATAAGTTAAAGTTACGTTTTGACAAGTTGAAATTACGATTTTAGAAGTTAAAGTACATTTTTTACAAGATAAAGTTACGTTTTGACAAGTTAAAATACGTTTCAACAAGTTCAAATTACGTTTTGACAAGTTAAAGTACCTTTCAACAAGATAAAATTACGTTTTGACAAGTAAAAGTACATTTTTTACAGTTAAAGTTACGTTTTGACATGTTAATCTATGTTTTTTACAAGTTAAAGTTACGTTTTGACTAGTTAAAGTACGTTTCAACAAGTTAAAATTACGTTTTGACAAGTAAAAGTACATTTTTTACAAGTTAAAGTTACGTTTTGACATGTTAAAGTACGTTTCAACAAGTTAAAGTACATTTTTTACAAGTTAAAGTTACGTTTTGACAAGTTAAATTATGTTTTTTACAAGTTAAAGTTGCTATTTGACAAGTTAAAGTACATTTCATCAAGTTAAAATATCGATATGACAAGTTAAAGTACATTTTTTACTAGTTAAAGTTACGTTTCAACAAGTTAAAATTACGTTTTGACAAGTAAAAGTACATTTTTTACAAGTTAAAGTTACGTTTTGACATGTTAAAGTACGTTTCAACAAGTTAAAGTACATTTTTTACAAGTTAAAGTTACGTTTTGACAAGTTAAATTATGTTTTTTACAAGTTAAAGTTACTATTTGACAAGTTAAAGTACATTTCATCAAGTTAAAATATCGATATGACAAGTTAAAGTACATTTTTTACAAGTTAAAGTTACGTTTTGACAAGTTAAAATACGTTTCAACAAGTTAAAATTATGTTTTGACAAGTTAAAGTACCTTTCAACAAGATAAAATTACGTTTTGACAAGTAAAAGTACATTTTTTACAAGTTAAAGTTACGTTTTGACATGTTAAACTATGTTTTTTACAAGTTAAAGTTACGTTTTGACAAGTAAAAATACGTTTCAACAAGTTAAAATTACATTTTGACAAGTTAAAGTACATTTTTTACAAGTTAAAGTTACGTTTTGACAAGTTAAAGTATATTTTTTACAAGTTAAAGTTACCTTTTGACAAGTTAAAGTACGTTTCAACCAGTTCAAATTACGTTTTGACAAGTTAAAGTACATTTTTTACAAATTAAAGTTACGTTTTGACAAGTTTAACTATGTTTTTACAACTTAAAGTTACTTTTTGACAAGTTAAAGTACGTTTCAACAAGTTAAAATTACGATTTGACAAGTTAAAGTACATTTTTTTTAACAAGTTAAAGTTACGTTTTGACAATTTAAAATACGTTTCAAAAAGTTCAAATTACGTTTTGACAAGTTAAAGTACCTTTCAACAAGATAAAATTACGTTTTGACAAGTAAAAGTACATTTTTTAAAGTTAAAGTTACGTTTTGACATGTTAATCTATGTTTTTTACAAGTTAAAGTTACGTTTTGACAAGTTAAAGTACGTTTCAACAAGTTAAAATTACGTTTTGACAAGTAAAAGTATATTTTTTACAAGTTAAAGTTACGTTTTGACATGTTAAAGTACGTTTCAACAAGTTAACGTACATTTTTTACAAGTTAAAGTTACGTTTTGACAGGTTAAATTATTTTTTTTACAAGTTAAAGTTACTATTTGACAAGTTAAAGTACATTTCAACAAGTTAAAATATCGATATGACAAGTTAAAGTACATTTTTTACTAGTTAAAGTTACGTTTTGACAAGTTAAAGTATATTTCAACCAGTTAAAATTACGTTTTTACGTGTAAAAGGACATTTTATACAAGTTAAAATTATGTTTTGACAAGTTAACCTATGTTTTTAACAAGTTAAAGTTACGTTTTGACAAGTTAAAGTACGTTTCAACAAGTTAAAATTACGTTTCAACAAGTTAAAGTTACGTTTTGACAAGTTACAGTACGTTTCAACAAGTTTAAATTACGTTTTGACAAGTAAAAGTATTTTTTGACAAGTTAAAGTTACATTTTGACAAGTTAAACTATGTTTTTTACAAGTTAAAGTTACGCTTTGACAAGTTAAAGTACGTTTGAACAAGTTAAAACTACTTTTTGACAAGTTAAAGTAGATTTTTTACAAGTTAAAGTTACGTTTTGACAAGTTAAAGTATGTTTTTTACAAGTTAAAGTTACTATTTGACAAGTTAAAGTACGTTTCAACAAGTTCAAATTAAGTTTTGACAAGTTAAAGTATGTTTCACAAGTTGAAATTACGTTTTGACAAGTAAAAGTACATTTCAACAAGTTCAAATTACGTTTTGACATGTTAAAGTATGTTTCAACAAGTTAAATTACGTTTTGACAAGTAAAAGTACATTTCAACAAGTTCAAATTACGTTTTGACAAGTTAAAGTATGTTTCAATAGGTTAAAATTACGTTTTGACAAGTAAAATTACATTTTTTACAAATTAAAGTTACGGTTTGACAAGTTAAACTATGTTTTTTACAAGTTGAAGTTACGTTTTGACAAGTTAAAGTACATTTTTTACAAGTTAAAGTTACGTTTTGACAAGTTAAAGTATGATTTTCAAAAGTTAAAGTTACTATTTGACAAGTTAAAGCATATTTCAACAAGTTAAAGTACATTTTTTACAAGTTAAAGTTACGTTTTGACAAGTTAAAGTACGTTTCAACAAGTTAAAATTACTTTTTGACAAGTTAAAGTACATTTTTTACAAATTAAAGTTACGTTTTGACAAGTTAAACTATGTTTTTTATAACTTAAAGTTACTTTTTGACAAGTTAAAGTACGTTTCAACAAGTTAAAATTACGATTTGACAAGTTAAAGTACATTTTTTTTAAGTTAAAGTTACGTTTTGACAAGTTAAAGTACGTTTCAACAAGTTCAAATTACGTTTTTACAAGTTAAACAATGTTTTTTATAAGTTAAAGTTACGTTTTGACAAGTTGAAATTACGATTTTAGAAGTTAAAGTACATTTTTTACAAGATAAAGTTACGTTTTGACAAGTTAAAATACGTTTCAACAAGTTCAAATTACGTTTTGACAAGTTAAAGTACCTTTCAACAAGATAAAATTACGTTTTGACAAGTAAAAGTACATTTTTTACAGTTAAAGTTACGTTTTGACATGTTAATCTATGTTTTTTACAAGTTAAAGTTACGTTTTGACTAGTTAAAGTACGTTTCAACAAGTTAAAATTACGTTTTGACAAGTAAAAGTACATTTTTTACAAGTTAAAGTTACGTTTTGACATGTTAAAGTACGTTTCAACAAGTTAAAGTACATTTTTTACAAGTTAAAGTTACGTTTTGACAAGTTAAATTATGTTTTTTACAAGTTAAAGTTACTATTTGACAAGTTAAAGTACATTTCATCAAGTTAAAATATCGATATGACAAGTTAAAGTACATTTTTTACTAGTTAAAGTTACGTTTCAACAAGTTAAAATTACGTTTTGACAAGTAAAAGTACATTTTTTACAAGTTAAAGTTACGTTTTGACATGTTAAAGTACGTTTCAACTAGTTAAAGTACATTTTTTACAAGTTAAAGTTACGTTTTGACAAGTTAAATTATGTTTTTTACAAGTTAAAGTTACTATTTGACAAGTTAAAGTACATTTCATCAAGTTAAAATATCGATATGACAAGTTAAAGTACATTTTTTACTAGTTAAAGTTACGTTTTTACGTGTAAAAGGACTTTTTATACAAGTTAAAATTATGTTTTGACAAGTTAACCTAAGTTTTTAACAAGTTAAAGTTACGTTTTGACAAGTTAAAGTACGTTTCAACAAGTTAAAATTACGATTTGACAAGTTAAAGTACATTTTTTACAAGTTAAAGTTACGTTTTGACAAGTTACAGTACGTTTCAACAAGTTTCAATTACGTTTTGACAAGTAAAAGTATTTTTTTACAAGTTAAAGTTAAATTTTGGCAAGTTAAACTATGTTTTTTACAAGTTAAAGTTACGCTTTGACAAGTTAAAGTACGTTTGAACAAGTTAAAACTACTTTTTGACAAGTTAAAGTAGATTTTTTACAAGTTAAAGTTACGTTTTGACAAGTTAAAGTATGTTTTTTACAAGTTAAAGTTACTATTTGACAAGTTAAAGTACGTTTCAACAAGTTCAAATTAAGTTTTGACAAGTTCAAGTATGTTTCACAAGTTGAAATTACGTTTTGACAAGTAAAAGTACATTTCAAAAAGTTCAAATTACGTTTTGACATGTTAAAGTATGTTTCAACAAGTTAAATTACGTTTTGACAAGTAAAAGTACATTTCAACAAGTTCAAATTACGTTTTGACAAGTTAAAGTATGTTTCAACAGGTTAAAATTACGTTTTGACAAGTAAAATTACATTTTTTACAAGTTAAAGTTATGTTTTGACAAGTTAAAGTACGTTTCAACAAGTTAAAATTACTTTTTGACAAGTTAAAGTACATTTTTTACAAATTAAAGTTTCGTTTTGACAAGTTAAACTATGTTTTTTATATCTTAAAGTTACTTTTTGACAAGTTAAAGTACGTTTCAACAAGTTAAAATTACGATTTGACAAGTTAAAGTACAATTTTTTTAAGTTAAAGTTACGTTTTGACAAGTTAAAGTACGTTTCAACAAGTTCAAATTATGTTTTTACAAGTTAAACAATGTTATTTATAAGTTAAAGTTACGTTTTGACAAGTTGAAATTACGATTTTAGAAGTTAAAGTACATTTTTTACAAGATAAAGTTACGTTTTGACAAGTTAAAATACGTTTCAACAAGTTCAAATTACGTTTTGACAAGTTAAAGTACCTTTCAACAAGATAAAATTACGTTTTGACAAGTAAAAGTATATTTTTTACAAGTTAAAGTTACGTTTTGACATGTTAAACTATGTTTTTTACAAGTTAAAGTTACTATTTGACAAGTTAAAGTCCGTTTCAACAAGTTAAAATCACGATTTGACAAGTTGAAGTACATTTTTTACAAGTTAAAGTTACGTTTTGACAAGTTAAAGTACGTTTCAATAAGTTAAATTTACGTTTTGACAAGTAAAAGTATATTTTTTACAAGTTAAAGTTACGTTTTGTAATGTTAAACTACGTTTTTTAAAGTTAAAGTTACGTTTTGACAAGTTAAAATACGTTTCAACAAGTTAAAATTACTTTTTGACAAGTTAAAGTACATTTTTTACAAGTTAAAGTTATGTTTTGACAAGTTAAAGTACGTTTCAACGAGTTCAAATTACGTTTTGACAAGTAAAACTACATTTTTTACAAGTTAAAATTACGTTTTGACAAGTTAACCTATGTTTTTTACAAGTTAAAGTTACGTTTTTACAAGTTAAAGTACGGTTCAACATCTTAAAATTACTTTTTGACAAGTTAAAAGTACATTTGTTACAAGTTAAAGTTACGTTTTGACAAATTAAAGTTACTATTTGACAAGTTAAAGCACGTTTCAACAAGTTAAAATTACTTTTTGACAAGTTAAAGTACATTTTTTACAATTTAAAGTTACATTTTGACAAGTTAAAGTACGTTTCAACAAGTTAAAATTACTTTTTGACAAGTTAAAGTACATTTTTTACAAATTAAAGTTACGTTTTGACATTTTAAAGTATGTTTTTTACAAGTTAAAGTTACGTTTTGACAAGTTAAAGTACGTTTCAACAAGTTAAAATTACGATTTGACAAGTTAAAGTACATTTTTTACAAGTTAAAGTTACGTTTTGACAAGTTAAAGTACGTTTCAACAAGTTAAAATTATGATTTGACAAGTTAAAGTACTTTTTTTACAAGTTTAAGTTAAGTTTTGACAAGTTAAAGTATGTTTCACAGGTTAAAATTATGTTTTGACAAGTAAAAGTTAATTTCAACAAGTTCAAATTACGTTTTGACATGTTAAAGTATGTTTCAACAAGTTAAATTACGTTTTGACAAGTAAAAGTACATTTCAACAAGTTCAAATTACGTTTTGACAAGTTAAAGTATGTTTCAACAAGTTAAATTACGTTTTGACAAGTAAAAGTACATTTCAACAAGTTCAAATTACGTTTTGACAAGTTAAAGTATGTTTCAACAAGTTAAAATTACGTTTTGACAAGTAAAAGTACATTTGTTACAAGTTAAAGTTACGGTTTGACAAGTTAAACTATGTTTTTTACAAGTTAAAGTTACGTTTTGACAAGTTAGAGTACACTTTTTACAAGTCAAAGTTACGTTTTGACAAGTTAAAGTATTATTTTCAAAAGTTAAAGTTACTATTTGACAAGTTAAAGCACGTTTCAACAAGTTAAAGTACATATTTTACAAGTTAAAGTTACGTTTTAACAAGTTAAAGTATGTTTCAACAAGTTAAAATTACTTTTTGACAAATTAAAGTACATTTTTTACAAATTAAAGTTACGTTTTGACAAGTTAAACTATGTTTTTTATAACTTAAAGTTACTTTTTGACAAGTTAAAGTACGTTTGAACAAGTTAAAATTACGATTTGACAAGTTAAAGTACATTTTTTACAAGTTAAAGTTACGTTTTGACAAGTTAAAGTACGTTTCAACAAGTTCAAATTACTTTTTGACAAGTTAAAGTACATTTTTTACAATTTAAAGTTACATTTTGACATGTTAAAGTACGTTTCAACAAGTTAAAATTACTTTTTGACAAGTTAAAGTACATTTTTTACAAATTAAAGTTACGTTTTGACATTTTAAAGTATGTTTTTTACAAGTTAAAGTTACGTTTGGACAAGTTAAAGTACGTTTCAACAAGTTAAAATTACGATTTGACAAGTTAAAGTACATTTTTTACAAGTTAAAGTTACGTTTTGACAAGTTAAAGTAAGTTTCAACAAGTTAAAATTACGATTTGACAAGTTAAAGTACTTTTTTTACAAGTTTAAGTTAAGTTTTGACAAGTTAAAGTATGTTTCACAGGTTAAAATTATGCTTTAACAAGTAAAAGTAAATTTCAACAAGTTCAAATTACGTTTTGACATGTTAAAGTATGTTTCAACAAGTTAAATTACGTTTTGACAAGTAAAAGTACATTTCAACAAGTTCAAATTACGTTTTGACAAGTTAAAGTATATTTCAACAAGTTAAATTACGTTTTAACAAGTAAAAGTACATTTCAACAAGTTCAAATTACGTTTTGACAAGTTAAAGTATGTTTCAACAGGTTAAAATTACGTTTTGACAAGTAAAAGTACATTTGTTACAAGTTAAAGTTACGGTTTGACAAGTTAAACTATGTTTTTTACAAGTTAAAGTTACGTTTTGACAAGTTAGAGTACACTTTTTACAAGTCAAAGTTACGTTTTGACAAGTTAAAGTATGATTTTCAAAAGTTAAAGTTACTATTTGACAAGTTAAAGCACGTTTCAACAAGTTAAAGAACATTTTTTACAAGTTAAAGTTACGTTTTAACAAGTTAAAGTACGTTTCAACAAGTTAAAATTACTTTTTGACAAATTAAAGTACATTTTTTACAAATTAAAGTTACGTTTTGACAAGTTAAACTATGTTTTTTATAACTTAAAGTTACTTTTTGACAAGTTAAAGTACGTTTGAACAAGTTAAAATTACGATTTGACAAGTTAAAGTACATTTTTTACAAGTTAAAGTTACGTTTTGACAAGTTAAAGTACGTTTCAACAAGTTCAAATTACTTTTTGACAAGTTAAAGTACATTTTTTACAATTTAAAGTTACATTTTGACATGTTAAAGTACGTTTCAACAAGTTAAAATTACTTTTTGACAAGTTAAAGTACATTTTTTACAAATTAAAGTTACGTTTTGACATTTTAAAGTATGTTTTTTACAAGTTAAAGTTACGTTTTGACAAGTTAAAGTACGTTTCAACAAGTTAAAATTACGATTTGACAAGTTAAAGTACATTTTTTACAAGTTAAAGTTACGTTTTGACAAGTTAAAGTACGTTTCAACAAGTTAAAATTACGATTTGACAAGTTAAAGTACTTTTTTTACAAGTTTAAGTTAAGTTTTGACAAGTTAAAGTATGTTTCACAGGTTAAAATTATGTTTTGACAAGTAAAAGTAAATTTCAACAAGTTCAAATTACGTTTTGACATGTTAAAGTATGTTTCAACAAGTTAAATTACGTTTTGACAAGTAAAAGTACATTTCAACAAGTTCAAATTACGTTTTGACAAGTTAAAGTATGTTTCAACAGGTTAAAATTATATTTTGACAAGTAAAAGTACATTTGTTACAAGTTAAAGTTACGGTTTGACAAGTTAAACTATGTTTTTTACAAGTTAAAGTTACGTTTTGACAAGTTAGAGTACACTTTTTACAAGTCAAAGTTACGTTTTGACAAGTTAAAGTATGATTTTCAACAGTTAAAGTTACTATTTGACAAGTTAAAGCACGTTTCAACAAGTTAAAGTACATTTTTTACAAGTTAAAGTTACGTTTTGACAAGTTAAAGTACGTTTCAACAAGTTAAAATTACTTTTTGACAAGTTAAAGTACATTTTTTACAAATTAAAGTTACGTTTTGACAAGTTAAACTATGTTTTTTATAACTTAAAGTTACTTTTTGAATAGTTAAAGTACGTTTGAACAAGTTAAAATTACGATTTGACAAGTTAAAGTACATTTTTTACAAGTTAAAGTTACGTTTTGACAAGTTAAAGTACGTTTCAACAAGTTCAAATTACTTTTTGACAAGTTAAAGTACATTTTTTACAATTTAAAGTTACATTTTGACAAGTTAAAGTACGTTTCAACAAGTTAAAATTACTTTTTGACAAGTTAAAGTACATTTTTTACAAATTAAAGTTACTTTTTGACATTTTAAAGTATGTTTTTTACAAGTTAAAGTTACGTTTTGACAAGTTAAAGTACGTTTCAACAAGTTAAAATTACGATTTGACAAGTTAAAGTACATTTTTTACAAGTTAAAGTTACGTTTTGACAAGTTAAAGTACGTTTCAACAAGTTAAAATTACGATTTGACAAGTTAAAGTACTTTTTTTACAAGTTTAAGTTAAGTTTTGACAAGTTAAAGTATGTTTCACAGGTTAAAATTATGTTTTGACAAGTAAAAGTAAATTTCAACAAGTTCAAATTACGTTTTGACATGTTAAAGTATGTTTCAACAAGTTAAATTACGTTTTGACAAGTAAAAGTACATTTCAACAAGTTCAAATTACGTTTTGACAAGTTAAAGTATGTTTCAACAGGTTAAAATTACATTTTGACAAGTAAAAGTACATTTGTTACAAGTTAAAGTTACGGTTTGACAAGTTAAACTATGTTTTTTACAAGTTAAAGTTACGTTTTGACAAGTTAGAGTACACTTTTTACAAGTCAAAGTTACGTTTTGACAAGTTAAAGTATGATTTTCAAAAGTTAAAGTTACTATTTGACAAGTTAAAGCACGTTTCAACAAGTTAAAGTACATTTTTTACAAGTTAAAGTTACGTTTTGACAAGTTAAAGTACGTTTCAACAAGTTAAAATTACTTTTTGACAAGTTAAAGTACATTTTTTACAAATTAAAGTTACGTTTTGACAAGTTAAACTATGTTTTTTATAACTTAAAGTTACTTTTTGACAAGTTAAAGTACGTTTGAACAAGTTAAAATTACGATTTGACAAGTTAAAGTACATTTTTTACAAGTTAAAGTTACGTTTTGACAAGTTAAAGTACGTTTCAACAAGTTCAAATTACTTTTTGACAAGTTAAAGTACATTTTTTACAATTTAAAGTTACATTTTGACAAGTTAAAGTACGTTTCAACAAGTTAAAATTACTTTTTGACAAGTTAAAGTACATTTTTTACAAATTAAAGTTACGTTTTGACATTTTAAAGTATGTTTTTTACAAGTTAAAGTTACGTTTTGACAAGTTAAAGTACGTTTCAACAAGTTAAAATTACGATTTGACAAGTTAAAGTACATTTTTTACAAGTTAAAGTTACGTTTTGACAAGTTAAAGTACGTTTCAACAAGTTAAAATTACAATTTGACAAGTTAAAGTACTTTTTTTACAAGTTTAAGTTAAGTTTTGACAAGTTAAAGTATGTTTCACAGGTTAAAATTATGTTTTGACAAGTAAAAGTAAATTTCAACAAGTTCAAATTAGGTTTTGACATGTTAAAGTATGTTTCAACAAGTTAAATTACGTTTTGACAAGTAAAAGTACATTTCAACAAGTTCAAATTACGTTTTGACAAGTTAAAGTATGTTTCAACAGGTTAAAATTACGTTTTGACAAGTAAAAGTACATTTGTTACAAGTTAAAGTTACGGTTTGACAAGTTAAACTATGTTTTTTACAAGTTAAAGTTACGTTTTGACAAGTTAGAGTACATTTTTTACAAGTCAAAGTTACGTTTTGACAAGTTAAAGTATGATTTTCAAAAGTTAAAGTTACTATTTGACAAGTTAAAGCACGTTTCAACAAGTTGAAGTACATTTTTTACAAGTTAAAGTTACGTTTTGACAAGTTAAAGTACGCTTCAACAAGTTAAAATTACTTTTTGACAAGTTAAAGTACATTTCTTACAAATTAAAGTTACGTTTTGACAAGTTAAACTATGTTTTTTATAACTTAAATTTACTTTTTGACAAGTTAAAGTACGTTTGAACAAGTTATAATTACGATTTGACAAGTTAAAGTACATTTTTTACAAGTTAAAGTTACGTTTTGACAAGTTAAAGTACGTTTCAACAAGTTAAAATTACGATTTGACAAGTTAAAGTACTTTTTTTACAAGTTTAAGTTACGTTTTGACAAGTTACAGTACGCTTCAACAAGTTTAAATTACGTTTTAAAAAGTAAAAGTATTTTTTTTACAAGTTAAAGTTACATTTTGACAAGTTCAACTATATTTTTTACAAGTTAAAGTTACGCTTTGACAAGTTAAAGTACGTTTCAACAAGTTAAAATTACTTTTTGACAAGTAAAGTAGATTTTTTACAAGTTAAAGTTACGTTTTGACAAGTTAAAGTATGTTTTTTTACAAGTTGAAGTTACTATTTGACAACTTAAAGTACGTTTCAACAAGTTCAAATTAAGTTTTGACAAGTGAAAGTATGTTTCAAAGGTTAAAATTATGTTTTCACAAGTAAAAGTAAATTTCAACAAGTTCAAATTACGTTTTGACATGTTAAAGTATGTTTCAACAAGTTAAATTACGTTTTGAAAAGTAAATGTACGTTTCAACAAGTTAAAATTACGATTTGACATTTTAAAGTACATTATTTACAAGTTAAAGTTACGTTTTGACAAGTTAAAGTACGTTTTAACAAGTTCAAATTACGTTTTTACAAGTTAAACAATGTTTTTTACAAGTTAAAGTTACGTTTTGACAAGTTGAAATTACAATTTTAGAAGTTAAAGTACATTTTTTACAAGATAAAGTTACGTTTTGACAAGTTAAAATACGTTTTGACAAGTTCAAATTACGTTTTGACAAGTTAAAGTACGTTTCAACAAGTTAAAATTACGATTTGACAAGTTAAAGTACATTTTTTACAAGATAAAGTTACGTTTTGACAAGTTAAAGTACGTTTCAACAAGTTAAAATTACGATTTGACAAATTAAGCTACATTATTTACAAGTTAAAATTACTTTTTGACAAGTTAAAGTAGATATTTTACAAGTTAAAGTTACGTTTTGACAAGTTAAAGTATGTTTTTTACAAGTTAAAGTTACTATTTGACAAGTTAAAGTACGTTTCAACAAATTCAAATTAAGTTTTGACAAGTTAAAGTATATTTCAACATGTTAAAATTACGTTTGACAAGTAAAGTACATTTCAACAAGTTCAAATTACGTTTTGACATGTTAAAGTATGTTTCAACAAGTTAAATTAAGTTTTGACAAGTAAAAGAACATTTCCACAAGTTCAAATTACGTTTTGATAAGTTAAAGTATGTTTGAACAGGTTAAAATTACGTTTTGAAAAGTAAAAGTACATTTTTTACAAGTTAAAGTTACGGTTTGACAAGTTAAAGTATGTTTTTTACAAGTTAAAGTTACGTTTTGAAAAGTTAAAGTATGTTCAATAAGTTAAAATTAATTTTTGACAAGTTAAAGTACATTTTTTACAAGTTAAAGTTACGTTTTGACAATTTAAAATACATTTTTTACAAGTTAAAGTTACGTTTTGAAAGTTAAAGTATGATTTTCACAAGTTAAAGTTACTATTTGACAAGTTAAAGCACGTTTCAACAAGTTAAAGTACATTTTTTACAAGTTAAAGTTACGTTTTGATAAGTTAAAGTATGTTTCAACAAGTTAAAATTACTTTTTGACAAATTAAAGTACATTTTTTACAAATTCAAGTTACGTTTTGACAAGTTAAACTATGTTTTTTATAACTTAAAGTTACTTTTTGATAAGTTAAAGTACGTTTCAACAATTTAAAATTACGATTTGACAAGTTAAAATACATTTTTTTTAAGTTAAAATTACGGTGTGACAAGTTAAAGTATGTTTCAACAAGTTCAAATTACGTTTTGACAAGTTAAACAATGTTTTTTACAAGTTAAAGTTACGATTTGACAAGTTAAAATTACGATTTGACAAGTTAAAGTACATTTTTTACAAGTTAAAGTTACGTTTTGACAAGTTAAAGTACGTTTCAACAAGTTCAAATTTCGTTTTGACAAGTTAAACAATGTTTTTTACAAGTTAAAGTTACGTTTGACAAGTTGAAATCACGATTTTAGATGTTAACGTACATTTTTTACAAGATAAAGTTACGTTTTGACAAGTTAAAATACGTTTCAACAAGTTCAAATTACGTTTTGACAAGTTAAAGTACCTTTCAACAAGATAAAATTACGTTTTGACAAGTAAAAGTACATTTTTTACAAGTTAAAGTTACGTTTTGACATGTTAAACTATGTTTTTTACAAGTTAAAGTTACTATTTGACAGGTTAAAGTCTGTTTCAACAAGTTAAAATCACGATTTGACAAGTTAAAGTACATTTTTTAGAAGTTAAAGTTAAGTTTTGACAAGTTAAAGTACGTTTCAATAAGTTAAAGTTACGATTTGACAAGTTAAAGTACATTTTTTACAAGTTAAAGTTACGTTTTGACAAGTTAAAGTATGTTTTTTACAAGTTAAAGTTACTATTTGACAAGTTAAAGCACGTTACAACAAGTTCAAATTAAGTTTTGACAAGTTAAAGTCTGTTTCACAGGTTAAAATTACGTTTTGATAAGTAAAAGTAAATATCAACAAGTTCAAATTACGTTTTGACATGTTAAAGTATGTTTCAACAAGTTAAATTACGTTTTGACAAGTAAAAGTTCATTTCAACAAGTTCAAATTACGTTTTGACAAGTTAAAGTATGTTTCAACTGGTTAAAATTACGTTTTGACAAGTAAAAGTACATTTTTTACAAGTTAGAGTTACGGTTTGACAAGTTAAACTATGTTTTTTACAAGTTAAAGTTACGTTTTGACAAGTTAAAGTACATTTTTTACAAGTTAAAGTTACGTTTTGACAAGTTAAAGTATGATTTTTAAAAGTTAAAGTTACTATTTGAAAAGTTAAAGCACGTTTCAACAAGTTAAAGTACATTTTTTTAAAAGTTAAAGTTACGTTTTGACAAGTTAAAGTACGTTTCAACAAGTTAAAATTACTTTTTGACAAGTTAAAGTACATTTTTTACAAATTAAAGTTACGTTTTGACAAGTTAAACTATGTTTTTTATAACTTAAAGTTACTTTTGGAGAAGTTAAAGTACGTTTCAACAAGTTAAAATTATGATTTGACAAGTTAAACTACATTTTTTATAAGTTAAAGTTACGTTTTGACAAGTTAAAGTACGTTTCAACAAGTTCAAATTACGTTTTGAGAAGTTAAACAATGTTTTTTACAATTTGAAGTTACGGTTTGACAAGTTGAAATTACGATTTTAGAAGTTAAAGTACATTTTTTACAAGTTAAAGTTACGTTTTGACAAGTTAAAATATGTATCAACAAGTTCAAATTACGTTTTGACAAGTTAAAGTACCTTTCAACAAGATAAAATTACGTTTTGACAAGTAAAAGTACATTTTTTACAAGTTAAAGTTACGTTTTGACATGTTAAACTATGTTTTTTACAAGTTAAAGTTACTATTTGACAAGTTAAAGTCCGTTTCAACAAGTTAAAATCACGATTTGACAAGTTAAAGTTCATTTTTTACAAGTTAAAGTTACGTTTTGACAAGTTAAAGTACGTTTCAATAAGTTAAAATTACGTTTTGACAAGTAAAAGTATATTTTTTACAAGTTAAAGTTACGTTTTGTAATGTTAAACTATGTTTTTTAAAGTTAAAGTTACGTTTTGACAAGTTAAAATACGTTTCAATAAGTTAAAACTACTTTTTGACAAGTTAAAGTACATTTTTTACAAGTTAAAGTACATTTTTTACAAGTTAAAGTTACGTTTTAACAAGTTAAAGTTACGTTTTAGCAACTCACAAACCTTGCCATGTTGGCCTTTCTCCATGAACCCATCTGGTTGAGCCATGTAAATGCGCTCGTCAAGATTTCCATTCAAAAATGCAGTCTTGACATCCATCTGCCAGATTTCATAATCTAGGGCGGCAGCAATGGATAAAAGAGTACGAATGGACTTTAGCATCGCCACGGGCGAGAAGGTATCTTCATAGTCGATACCTTCCTTTTGTGTGAACCCCTTCGCCACAAGTCGTGCTTTAAATGTCTCGACATTTCCATCCGGTCCTCTTTTCTTCTTGTAGATCCATTTACACCCAACAGGCTTGATGCCTTCAGATAAATCTACAAGTTTCCAGACTTCGTTGACATACATCGAATGCATTTCAACGTTCATGGCTTCTTGCCATAGGTTTGCTTCAGAACTTTGCATCGCCTGGGAAAATGATACTGGATCATCTTCCTCCTTGTATGCGACTGCAGCAAAGGCCTCCCCGATGTACATCAATCGCTCAGGTTGTCGTACAATCCTGCTACTGCGACGAATCGTAGGAGGCTTAAGTTCTGAATGTGGTTCTTCTATTGTTGGTGTAGGACTTGTCCTATCTTGTGAAGTACCAGCTACTTCACCCAACATTTCCTTCAGCACAAGTTTGCTTCTCGGTACGGTATTCTTCATATAATCCTCTTCAAGAAACCTAGCGTTCGTGCTAACGAACGTTTTCTTGTCAGTAGGACTATAGAATGTGTACCCTTTTGTTTCTTTCGGATATCCTATGAAAAAGCATAATTCTGAACGACTAGCCAACTTGCTAGTCTTTTGTCTCAGCACGTGTGCTGGACAACCCCAGATCTTGATGTGGTTTAGAACAGATTTCTTACCACACCATCTCTCGTAGGGAGTGCCGGGAACCGTTTTTGACGGAACCTGGTTCAGAATATGAGTTGCCGTTTCTAAGGCATATCCCCAGAACGAATCAGGAAGAGATGAGTAACTCATCATTGATCTCACCATATCTAGTAGCGTTCGGTTCCTTCTCTCTGACACACCGTTTTGTTGTGGTGTGCCAGGTGCTGTAAGCTGAGAATGAATGCCTTCTTCTTTAAGAAGATCCTCGAACTCATCAGACAAGTACTCTCCTCCTCGATCTGATCGAAGGGTTTTGATTTGTTTCTCTCTTTGCTTCTCAACCAAGGCCCGATATTGTTTGAACATTTCAAAAGTATCGGATTTGTGTCGCATTAAGAAAACATGACCAAAACGTGAGTAGTCATCAGTGAAGGTTACAAAGTATTCGTAACCTCCTCTTGCCTGAATACTGATTGGACCACATACATCACTATGTATGAGTTCCAATACTTGTGTGGCTCTTAGACCTTTCGAAGAGAAAGGTCTCTTGGTCATTTTGCCTTCAAGACAGGATTCACACGTGGGCAAAGATCCCACGTTTAGAGATTTCAAAGGACCATCCTTTGTTAACCTCTTAATCTTATCTAGGCCAATATGTCCAAGACGTAAGTGCCATAGATATGTATCATCCGTTTCATCACTATGAAATGTCTTACGCTTCCTGAGTGAATCACTATTCACCTCAGTGTCCAAGATTGTCGGCTCATTAGGATATAGATAATAAATAGAATCTACTCGATGAGCTTTAGAAATAAAACAACCATTAAGAAAAATTTCAATACCATTATTGACTTTAAACTCATAATGTTGTTCTTCTAAACGACCAAAAGAAATTAAGTTCTTGCAAAAATCTGGAACATAATAAACGTTATTCAATAATAAAGCCTTATTCCCAAAATTCAGCTGCATGGTCCCGACAGATCTGGCTCTGACCTTCGTTCCATTCCCCCAGTTGAACGTGAACTCTTCTTCACCTAAGCTTCTGGTTTTCCTGAAACCATTCAGATTACACACAATATGGTCAGAAGCCCCGCAGCCTAAAATCCAGGGTGATTCTTTATATGTCGTGTAACATGCTTGGGTGACGAAAGCCATACCTTTCCCCTTGACGGTCTTGAGGTAGGCAGGACAGTTCCTTCGCCAATGGCCGACTTCTCCGCAATGGTGGCACTTGTGTTTAGACTTGTCCACCTTTGCGATGCCCTTGCCTTTGACATCCGCAGCCTTCTTGTAGGGCGTCTTGGATCCCGTTCGGTTGGCGTTTTTGGGACCCTTCATCACTCTCTTCGATCCAGAAGTGGAAGCCCTATGTTCAGCAACATTGGCTTCACCAGTCTTCTTCTTGGTCTTAGGGAGAAGTCCCTCGGCAGTCTGCAACTCCTTCATTAGCTCGGTTACAGAATAATCGAGCTTGTTCATGGAGTAGTTCAGACGGAAGCTATCGAAAGAATCCGTCAGAGTCTCCAAGATCATGTCAACCTTGGTGAGTCCATCGATCTCCGATCCGAGAATCTCCATGTCGTTCAGGTGACCCATGATCACTAGCATGTGGTCCCTGACTGACGTTCCCGGCTTCATCCGACAATTCATGAAATTTCGGATTGCCTGCTGCCTCGCCTGACGCCCATGACATCCAAACATGTCATGAAGATTGTAGAGCATGTCATATGCCGTGGCAATGTCCTTGTGAGATTGCTGCAACACATTGCTCATGGAACCCAAGATATAACACTTGGCAATCTCATCGGACCTTACCCACGTGTCATAGGCGTTCTTGTCCTCCTGGCTTGAGTCAGCACTCGGAGCTGGAGGACACGGGGTAGTGAGAACATACTTGTGCTTTTCCACCGTCAGTACGATGTCGAGGTTACGTTTCCAATCAACGTAATTCTCACCCTCAAGTTTGTTATAACTGAGTATAGATGCAAGTGGATTCATGATATTGCTGAAATTAAATGAAATGAATAATTTTAGCATATGCTACAGTTTCGAATTATGATGCATGTACAATCCTAAATGAGTGAGGAAAGCGATAAATAATTCATGGTATTATGAACAAAAATGATTACTTTTCCTAGGGGAAACCGTAATTGATCGCCTTTCATAGTCGTGACACATCACTATTTAGTTTGAACTATACAAGAAGTCACAACTTCTAGTTCTCGCTAATTACCATGGACTTTGGTCACTTATGTTTAACGCATAGCCTCTATGGAGGGTTACTTTAAACAATAAGTCTAAGCGTGCAACCAACATGTGGGCCCTTATCCAAGTTACTTTGAAAACGGTTCTCCTAGGGGAGACCCCGCTTCATCGTTCCTCTTTAGGGCTTAGTTCGTAACAATTTAATTGACTATGTGCTTCCGAAGTACTCTCATTGAAGGGAGGGCCACGAGGGTGACTCTTAGTTCATTCACACAAGTTAATTAAATTCATGTTGGGGACCTCGGGTTATTTCAACGACAAATAACCCTCCCACTTAGTTTTTGCAAAAATCATATTTTGTGGACGATGTTCAATTTCATAACTAGTTATTTAAATTAAACTATAATGATGCATGAACAATTCATATAGTGTTGGCGTTCTATCCTATATGACATGTGGATGAATATGAGATAAGATTAAATAAAATAAAACATAATATTTAACTTATCTAATGGCCCATTTCTAAAATTACAACCCTTTACAAAAGAAAAAACAATAAACTACTTTATTCCTAGTCTTGTGTCGAGTCGTCGAATTTCCGAGTTTTAAAACTTAGAGATTAATATCTCCCACTCAAATAATTAAATTCATTATTATTATTTCAAAAATAATATAAATAAATTTAATTATTCAAGATTTTAAATTTATTCGGAAACGATTTCCGAATCTCGGTCGTCGGGCCTAACCCTAGCTAGCTCGCGCGCGTCCGAAGACATACGGCCATGTTAGGGTTTTGGCCGACCCAAACAGCCCTCTTGTGTCCAATACACAGGTCCTTAGGCGTGTTCGGAATCGACCGGGATAGCTCCTACGCGTTTCAAAAACGCGCGGCCATTCCCGGAGGCTGCCTTCCTTCTTCTTGTCTCCCGGATTACAAAATTATAAAATTTAAATTTACAACAAATTACAAATTTAAATAAAATAAAAAATAAAAACCGGGACGTAACCGGTAAAAAATCCTAGGGCCAATTAGAGTAAGGATCCATTCACATAAACACACATACATTCACAAATGCAATTCATACAAAAACGCCAACACTCAAAATCGATTTAATGACAATTATGGCTCTGATACCATTTGTTGGAATTTAGTTAACAATTAACCTAATATAATTACGAAACACATCAATATGTGGCGGAATTTCATAATTCAATTTAACATATTATAAACGTTTTAAAACATGTTCGATAACCATATCATTAAATCTAACCTAACATGTCAATAAATTTACAATCACATCAATAAATTTATCTAAGCATGCAAACGAATAATCCAAATACATATAATTATTCTAAAACATCATATTATTCAGATCCAATTCGTTCGAGGGACACTTACATAAGATTTGGATCTGCGAGAGCAAGTCTCGGTGTACGTCAAGGTGGTCGGCCGATCCTCTACGCCACGCGCGTCCAAGAAATCCTCAAAACCGTCGTGCCTTCGATCCTCCAAAATTAGCCGGCCCTGGGGAGAGAAAAATCACTCAAACAACCACAAGTTGAGTCAATGATAATACTCTAGGGATTTTTAGGAGACAAAGAGGGTGGGCTCTTTCGTGGGAACAAGGGAAGAAGGGGAAACTCAAATAAAAGGAAGGGCTGCCGGGAAACAATTTTCCTCTCTCTCTTTCTCTCTTAATTTCGGCCAAAACCTCTCAAGCACAAGGGGGGAGAGGTTTGGCTGAGTGTTGGTCGAAATTAGGCTAGGGTTACCAAAGAGAAAGCCTCCTTTTATATCAGAGAGAATGGGCTTAAGTTAGGTCAAAATCCAGTTAAGACCCATTAGTCAAACTTAAGCCCAAAACTCCTTTTAATGAGTTTAAACAATTTTTCCAGCCCATAAAACACCTATTATGGCCGACCATATTGTCCTAATTACCTCCCAAATTTATTTGATTTATTTCTAAAATAATATTTAATTAATTTAGAACATCTCATTTATTTAATGACAAGTCATTAATTATTTTCATACTAATCAATGTAGTACGAAACGAGAAAATATTTATTTTCATCTTTTATTTATTTGAATCATCAAATTATATTATTATCAGTATAATAACATAATATGATTCGTGAAATAAATGTAATAATAAATAACCAGTTATTTATTTAATTACTCAGAAAATAATTTTCTTAGCGTAAATCACAATTTACGTTGAATGAGAAAATCAATCATTTCTTGTTCACCAAAATCTCGTCCGAGAGTCTATCATTGAGACCTTATGGACCCACATGAACGAAGCTTTAGAATAAGGCTCGGACACAAAAGTTCACAAACTTTTTCCGGCTTTTAATTCTTAATATTAGTCGATTCCACTAAAGGACCAATATTGAACATCTCTAAGTTCATATGCGTTTATATTTCCGTTTGATGTGACAAAACTATTCTTCACACGGTCCACGGTGTATTTTATGATATTACCCTTTGTGTGTATCATTAACTCAGAGGAATGTAAAATTACCGTTTTACCCCTGAGTTATTATTTCACCAAGTCCTCTGTTATTTGTGAACGAGAAAAACATAAAATGAAATGTCTCAACATGTCACATGTTTTATTTCAAAGAATTCTTTATTCGATGAATACCAGGCCTGGTTTATTCGCTCACACTCTCATAACAGAGCATGGTGTGATACTAATGCCTTAGCATTGTTTCAACACAAATTCCATATCTGTGAATCACATGTTTCAACGAAACAGTATTATGACACCAACCGTCGGGTCAATGAAACTTCATTTAGCCATTTCCCATTGACAAATCAAATGTCATAAAGTGTTACAAGAATACATGTACTCACTTCAGGATTTAGGTAATTACTAAAATACCCCTCGTATGTGAGTTTGATGTTTCGAGTGATTAAACGGTTTTATCTCGAACTTCAAAACTTCACTGGTCTTGTTCAATATCTTCATTAAGATATCAAGAATGAATTACAGAGTCACAACTCTCCATATCACAAGATAAGATATCGTTTAATTCATTCTAACAATCATTACTAGGAATCGATTGCCCAATCGATCTTTAGATTGCGAACTATTATTTAAACTAGTCATAAGAAGGTATCTTGTCAAGTCTGTACTTAGCACTTCTTTCGTTGATGACAGTTTCAGAGCGTAGACATAAATGCGTAAACACAATCTTAAATTAGAATGGATATTCAATCTTTATTTAATTTCAAAGCAAAACAAATACAAAAGTATTTAATATCAAAAATCTCCTTTGTGGGCATAAATGCCAACAGTATCAACAAGTTCAAATTACGATTTGACAAGTTAAAGTACCTTTCAACAAGATAAAATTACGTTTTGACAAGTAAAAGTACATTTTTTACAAGTTAAAGTTACGTTTTGACATGTTAAACTATGTTTTTTACAAGTTAAAGTTACTATTTGACAAGTTAAAGTCCGTTTCAACAAATTAAAATCACGATTTGACAAGTTAAAGTTCATTTTTTACAAGTTAAAGTTACGTTTTGACAAGTTAAAGTACGTTTCAATAAGTTAAAATTACGTTTTGACAAGTAAAAGTATATTTTTTACAACTTAAAGTTACGTTTTGTAATGTTAAACTATGTTTTTTAAAGTTAAAGTTACGTTTTGACAAGTTAAAATACGTTTCAATAAGTTAAAATTACTTTTTGACAAGTTAAAGTACATTTTTTAGAAGTTAAAGTTACGTTTTAACAAGTTAAAGTGCGTTTCAACGAGTTCAAATTACGTTTTGACAAGTAAAACTACATTTTTTACAAGTTAAAATTACGTTTTGACAAGTTAACCTATGTTTTTTACAAGTTAAAGTTACGTTTTTACAAGTTAAAGTACGTTTCAACATCTTCAAATTACTTTTTGACAAGTTAAAGTACATTTGTTACAAGTTAAAGTTACGTTTTGACAAGTTAAAGTATGATATTCACAAGTTAAAGTTACTATTTGACAAGTTAAAGCACGTTTCAACAAGTTAAAATTACTTTTCGACAAGTTAAAGTACATTTTTTACAATTTTAAAGTTACGTTTTGACAAGTTAAAGTACGTTTCAACAAGTTAAAATTACTTTTTGAAAAGTTAAAGTACATTTTTTACAAGTTAAAGTTACTTTTTGACATGTTAAAGTATGTGTTTTACAAGTTAAAGTTACGTTTTGACAAGTTAAAGTACGTTTCAACAAGTTAAAATTAGGATTTGACAAGTTAAAGTACATTTTTTGCAAGTTAAAGTTACGTTTTGACAAGTTAAAGTACGTTTCAACAAGTTAAAATTACGATTTGACAAGTTAAACTACATTTTTTACAAGTTAAAATTACTTTTTGACAAGTTAAAGTAGATATTTTACAAGTTAAAGTTACGTTTTGAAAAGTTAAAGTATGTTTTTTACAAGTTAAAGTTATATTTGACAAGTTAAAGTACGTTTCAACAAGTTCAAATTAAGTTTTGACAAGTTAAAGTATGTTTCAACAGGTTAAAATTACGTTTGACAAGTAAAAGTACATTTCAACAAGTTCAAATTACGTTTTGACATGTTAAAGTATGTTTCAACAAGTTAAATTACGTTTTGACAAGTAAAAGTACATTTCCACAAGTCAAATTACGTTTTGATAAGTTAAAGTATGTTTCAACAGGTTAAAATTACGTTTTGAAAACTAAAAGTACATTTTTTACAAGTTAAAGTTACGGTTTGACAAATTAAAGTATGTTTTTTACAAGTTAAAGTTTAGTTTTGAAAAGTTAAAGTATGTTCAATAAGTTAAAATTAACTTTTGACAAGTTAAAGTACATTTTTTACAAGTTAAAGTTACGTTTTGACAATTTAAAGTACATTTTTTACAAGTTAAAGATACGTTTTGACAAGTTAAAGTATGATTTTCAGAAGTTAAAGTTACTATTTGACAAGTTAAAGCACGTTTCAACAAGTTAAAATACATTTTTTACAAGTTAAAGTTACGTTTTGATAAGTTAAAGTACGTTTCAACAAGTTAAAATTACTTTTTGACAAGTTAAAGTACATTTTTTACAAATTAAAGTTACGTTTTGACAAGTTAAACTATGTTTTTTATAACTTAAAGTTACTTTTTGACAAGTTAAAGTACGTTTCAACAAGTTAAAATTACGATTTGACAAGTTAAAATACATTTTTTATAAGTTAAAGTTACGGTTTGACAAGTTAAAGTATGTTTCAACAAGTTCAAATTACGTTTTGACAAGTTAAACAATGTTCTTTACAAGTTAAAGTTACGATTTGACAAGTTAAAATTACGATTTGACAAGTTAAAGTACATTTTTTACAAGTTAAAGTTACGTTTTGACAAGTTAAAGTACGTTTCAACAAGTTCAAATTTCGTTTTTGTTGGGATTGGTGCCCACAAAGGAGAATATTAGACATTTTATTTATTATTTGTAATATTTTGCTGAAACATTAATATTAATAAATAAGCTTTCTTTTCCTATAGTTTGTGTTTATGTATGTATGCTACGCTCTGAAACTGTCATCAACGAGAAAGGTGTTAAATACAGATTTGACATGATAACCCCTTGTGACTAGTTTAAACCATTTGTTCACAATCTTAAGACCGATTGAGCATTCGAGTCTAAGTAACGATTGTTTGAATGAATTATGATATCTTATCATGTGATATAGAAAGTTGTGACTCTATGATTTCATTCTTGATATCTTATAGAAGATATTGAACAAGACCTAGTGATTCTATGGAAGCTCGATATAAAACCGTTTAATCCAGAAGCTCCAAGATCACATACGAGGGGTACTTCGATAACTACCTTAATCCTGAGGTGAGTGCATAGTCGATACTACACTTTATGTCATTTGATTTGTCAATGGGCGATGGCCGTGTAATGGCTGCATCTGACCCGACGGTTGGTGACATAATGTTGAAGTGTTGGATTATGTGATTCACAGATATGGAATTCGTGTACACATAATGAAAGTCATTGTATCACACTATGGTTTGTTACGAGATAGTGAATGAATTAATCTGGCCAGATAATCATTGAATATGAGATTCCTTGATTAAAACATGTGACATGTATTGACGTCTCACTTTATGTTTTTTCTCATTCACAAGTAACAAACGAGTTAGTGAAATAATAACTCTAGGGGTAAAACGGTAATTTTACATTCCCCGGACTTACTGATACACACGAAGGGTATTTTGGTAAAGTACACCGTGGATCGAGTACAGAAAAGTTCTGTGACTTCAAACGGAAAAATATGCGCGCATGAACTTAGAGATTTTCAATATTGGTCCTTTAGTGGAGTCGACCATTATTAAGAATTATAAGCAGGAAATAATTTGTGAATTATTGAGTCTGTGCTATATTCTCAAGCTTCGTTCATGTGGGTCCATAAGGTCTCAATGATGCACATTTAGAAGAGATTAATTGAACGCAATAAATTGATTTACTCATAAAATACAAATTGTGATTTGTATAGAGAAATTTATTTTCCAAGCAAATTAATGAATACTGTGTTATTCATTAATTATTGATTTTGTGAATTAAAGAACTTTATTATTGTAATAATAATTTTCTTGAGAATTCATAATAACAATATTAGAAAATAAAACGTTTCTCGTTTTATGTTATTCGATAACCATGAAACAATTTAATAACGAGTTATTAAATAATTGAGAGTTCTAAATTAAGTCGAATTTGGAAATTAAATCAAGGCAATTTGGGAAATAAAATTGAGAAACGAGTAGGACATACGGGCCGGCCATTAACATGGTTTTGGGCTGAATATTGATTCAACAAAAGCCCACATGAAAGCCCATTAACAATGTCTATAAATAAAGGGTTTGAGGAAACCCTAGAAAAAGCTTGCTCTGTCTCTCTCTTCCCTCTCCCTCTTGGCCGACCACCCCATCACCCGAGAGGACGAAAAATTTCGTTTCTTGTTTTCTCGTGTGCGTTCATCTGAGCCCACACTCATCTTCTCGTTTTTCTTCTTGTGTCATCGTTGAATCAACTTGTGGTTGTTTGGTCCATTTTCGTTTTCTGGAAATCTGACCTCCGAACCAAAGATTCGATGAATCCGACGAATCTGAGTCTGCAAACCCAGATCTCTCTCCGAACCCATTTAAGTCAGTTCGTTGCCGATGCAACGCAAAAAACGGTGTCCCAATCCGAGCTTCCATGAGCTCTCAGCGTCGTCGCGAAGTTTCGCCTGCGATCTGCCTCCGCCCATCCGCGCGAACCTGCGCCTGACTCCGCCCGACCGCCCCTCTGCGTGTCCCAGCAGCCTGCCGCCTTTGTCCAGCCGAGCCTGCCGCCTCTGCCCAGGTCGCTGCCGACGTCGCCGTTGTTCCTCCGCCTGAGCCCAGAGGTGCCTGCCCCTCTCAGCCGCTCCGGGGTCTCCTAGGGCCGCTGCCTTCTGCGTCGGACGAGTCCAGCCGCTGCCGCCCGTTCCCAGCCTGCCGAGGACTGCGCGCCATCTGCTGCCAGCTTCCCGGACCAGCCCCAAAGACGCGCCTGCTTGCCGCCTTCGCTGCCCGTGTTGACGAGCCGAGGAAGTCTCTTGCAAACTCGGAATTGGAGAAGCTTGAAGATTCTCGCATCGAACTCGTTTTCAATTCCTCGACTGAGTTATTTTTAACTCGACGATGTAAGTTTCGATAATCTTAAATACTCTTAATTGATATAATTGTTATGATTGTTTGAAGTGTTTGATTTTATTGAAATAACATGTTTAGAATTAAATTGTTAATTAACATGCTTATGATTTTAATGCCAATAGGTAGTTAGATATTAAATAGTTTAATATGATAGATCGATTTTATTATTAATTCCGCACGTAATTAGTTATGTTTAATAATAATTTACTTAAATCGTTAAGTAATTTCCAACAAATGGTATCAGAGCTATAATTGGCATTAAAATCTAAGTTGTAACTAGTTTTAAAATTTGTTTTAGCTAGTTGATTGTTGGCGTTTTTGGATATGATTGTTTATTGCATTATGAATGTTATAAATTATGATTGGTTGTTTATGGATGGAACCTTTTTGATATGGCCTTAGGATTTTGTTTCCGGTTACGTCCGGGTTTATTTTATTTTTCTTTTAAATTGTGAGCCTCAATTTTCGAGGACGTTTAAGTTGTAAAATATAAACTTGTTGTAATCCGGCGATGTAAAGACGAGGGACGAAGGAGACTCGGTGTTGGCCGCACGTTATTGAATGTGTGAGAGCTAAACCGAGAGACTCAATTTGGCCGCACGTTATTGAACGTGTGAGTGCTAATTGAGTGGGAGGAAATCGGAGTAAAGGTAAAAGTATATTTTTTACAAGTTAAAGTTACGTTTTGTAATGTTAAACTATGTTTTTTTAAAGTTAAAGTTACGTTTTGACAAGATAAAATACGTTTCAACAAGTTAAAATTACTTTTTGATAAGTTAAAGTACATTTTTTACAAGTTAAAGTTACGTTTTGACAAGTTAAAGTACGTTTCAACGAGTTCAAATTACGTTTTGACAAGTAAAACTACAGTTTTTACAAGTTAAAATTACGTTTTGACAAGTTAACCTATGTTTTTTAGAAGTTAAAGTTACTTTTTTACAAGTTAAAGTACGTTTCAACATCTTAAAATTACTTATTGATAAGTTAAAGTACATTTGTTACAAGTTAAAGTTACTATATGACAAGTTAAAGCACGTTTCAACAAGTTAAAATTACTTTTTGACAAGTTAAAGTACATTTTTTACAATTTAAAGTTACGTTTTGACAAGTTAAAGTACGTTTCAACAAGTTAAAATTACTTTTTGACAAGTTAAAGTACATTTTTTACAAATTAAAGTTACGTTTTGACATGTTAAAGTATGTGTTTTACAAGTTAAAGTTACGTTTTGACAAGTTAAAGTACGTTTCAACAAGTTAAAATTATGATTTGACAAGTTAAAGTACATTTTTGCAAGTTAAAGTTACGTTTTGACAAGTTAAAGTACGTTTCAACAAGTTAAAATTACGATTTGATAAGTTAAACTACATTTTTTACAAGTTAAAGTTACGTTTTGACAAGTTACAGTACGTTTCAACAAGTTTAAATTACGTTTTGACAAGTAAAAGTATTTTTTTTACAAGTTAAAGTTACATTTTGACAAGTTAAAGTATGTTTTTTACAAGTTAAAGTTACAATTGACAAGTTAAAGTACGTTTCAACAAGTTCAAATTAAGTTTTGACTAGTTAAAGTACATTTCAACAAGTTCAAATTACGTTTTGACATGTTAAAGTATGTTTCAACAAGTTAAATTACGTTTTGACAAGTAAAAGTACATTTCCACAAGTTCAAATTACGTTTTGATAAGTTAAAGTATGTTTCAACAGGTTAAAATTATGTTTTGAAAAGTAAAAGTACATTTTTTACAAGTTAAAGTTACGTTTTGAAAAGTTAAAGTATGTTCAATAACTTAAAATACATTTTTTACAAGTTAAAGTTACGTTTTGACAATTTAAAGTACATTTTTTACAAGTTAAAGTTACGTTTTGACAAGTTAAAGTATGATTTTCCCAAGTTAAAGTTACTATTTGACAAGTTAAAGCACGTTTCAACAAGTTAAAGTACATTTTTTACAAGTTAAAGTTACGTTTTGATAAGTTAAAGTACGTTTCAACAAGTTAAAATTACTTTTTGACAAGTTAAAGTACATTTGTTACAAATTAAAGTTACGTTTTGACAAGTTAAACTATGTTTTTTATAACTTAAAGTTACTTTTTGACAAGTTAAAGTACGTTTCAATAAGTTAAAAGTACGATTTGACAAGTTAAAATACATTTTTTATAAGTTAAAGCTACGGTGTGACAAGTTAAAGTATGTTTCAACAAGTTAAATTACGTTTTGAAAAGTAAAAGTACATTTCAACAAGTTCAAATTACGTTTTGACAAGTTAAAGTATGTTTCAACAGGTTAAAATTACGTTTTGACAAGTAAAAGTACATTTTTTACAAGTTAAAGTTACGGTTTGACAAGTTAAACTATGTTTTTTACAAGTTAAAGTTACGTTTTGACAATTTAAAGTACGTTCAATAAGTTAAAATTAATTTTTGACAAGTTAAAGTACATTTTTTACAAGTTAAAGTTACGTTTTCACAAGTTAAAGTACATTTGTTACAAGTTAAAGTTACGTTTTAACAAGTTAAAGTATAATTTTCACAAGTTAAAGTTACTATTTGAAAAGTTAAAGCACGTTTCAACAAGTTAAAATTACTTTTTGACAAGTTAAAGTACATTTTTTACAAGTTAAAGTTACGTTTTGACAAGTTAAAGTACGTTTCAACAAGTTATAATTACTTTTTGACAAGTTAAAGTACATTTTTTACAAATTAAAGTTACGTTTTGACATGTTAAAGTATGTTTTTTACAAGTTAAAGTTACGTTTTGACAAGTTAAAGTACGTTTCAACAAGTTAAAATTACGATTTGACAAGTTAAAGTACATTTTTTACAAGTTAAAGTTACGTTTTGACAAGTTAAAGTACGTTTCAACAAGTTAAAATTACTTTTTGACAAGTTAAAGTACGTTTTTTACAAATTAAAGTTACGTTTTGACAAGTTAAACTATGTTTTTTATAACTTAAAGTTACTTTTTGACAAGTTAAAGTACGTTTCAACAAGTTAAAATTACGATTTGACAAGTTAAAGTACATTTTTTACAAGTTAAAGTTACGTTTTGACAAGTTAAAGTACGTTTCAACAAATTCAAATTAAGTTTTGACAAGTTAAACTTTGTTTTTTTACAAGTTAAAGTACCTTTCAACATGATAAAATTACGTTTGGACAAGTAAAAGTACATTTTTTACAGTTAAAGTTACGTTTTGACATGTTAATCTATGTTTTTTATAAGTTAAAGTTACATTTTGACAAGTTAAAGCACGTTTCAACAAGTTAAAATTACGTTTTGACAAGTAAAACTACATTTTTTACCAGTTAAAGTTACGTTTTGACATGTTAAACTATGTTTTTTACAAGTTAAAGTTACATTTTGACAAGTTAAAGTACTTTTCAACAAGTTAAAATTACTTTTTGACAAATTAAAGTACATTTTTTACGAGTTAAAGTTACGTTTTGAAAAGTTAAAGTATGTTTTTTACAAGTTAAAGTTACTATTTGACAAGTTAAAGTACATTTCAACAAGTTAAAATATCGATATGACAAGTTAAAGTACATTTTTTACAAGTTAAAATTACGTTTTGACAAGTTAACCTATGTTTTTAACAAGTAAAAGTTATGTTTTGACAAGTTAAAGTACGTTTCAACAAGTTAAAATTACGATTTGACATGTTAAAGTACATTTTTTACAAGTTAAAGTTACGTTTTGACAAGTTAAAGTACGTTTCAACAAGTTTAAATTACGTTTTGACAAGTAAAAGTATTTTTTTTTACAAGTTAAAGTTACATTTTGACAAGTTAAACTATGTTTTTTACAAGTTAAAGTTACTCTTTGACATGTTTAAGTACGTTTCAACAAGTTAAAATTAATTTTTGACAAGTTAAAGTACATTTTTTACAAATTAAAGTTACGTTTTGACAAGTTAAACTATGTTTTTTATAACTTAAAGTTACTTTTTGACAAGTTAAAGTAAGTTTCAACAAGTTAAAATTACGATTTGACAAGTTAAAGTACATTTTTTACAAGTTAAAGTTACGTTTTGACAAGTTAAAGTACGTTTCAACAAAATCAAATTAAGTTTTGACAAGTTAAAGTACATTTTGTACAAATTAAAGTTACGTTTTGACAAGTTAAACTATGTTTTTTATAACTTTAAGTTACTTTTTGACAAGTTAAAGTACGTTTCAACAAGTTAAAGTTACGATTTGACAAGTTAAAGGACATTTTTTATAAGTTAAAGTTACGTTTGGACAAGTTAAAGTATGTTTTTTACAAGTTAAAGTAACGTTTTGACAAGTTAAAGTACATTCAACAAGTTAAAATATCGATATGAGAAGTTAAAGTACATTTTTTACATGTTAAAGTAACGTTTTGACAAGTTAAAGTACATTTCAACCAGTTCAAATTACGTTTTGACGTTTAAAGTAAATTTTTTATAAATTAAAGTTTCGTTTTGACAAGTAAAAGTAAGTTTCAACAAGTTCAAATTACGTTTTGACAAGTTAAACTATATTTTTTACAAATTAAAGTTACGTTTTGACAAGTTAAAATTACGATTTGAGAAGTTAAAGTACATTTTTTACAAGTTAAAGTTACAATTGACAAGTTAAAGTACGTTTCAACAAGTTCAAATTAAGTTTTGACTAGTTAAAGTACATTTCAACAAGTTCAAATTACGTTTTGACATGTTAAAGTATGTTTCAACAAGTTAAATTACGTTTTGACAAGTAAAAGTACATTTCCACAAGTTCAAATTACGTTTTGATAAGTTAAAGTATGTTTCAACAGGTTAAAATTATGTTTTGAAAAGTAAAAGTACATTTTTTACAAGTTAAAGTTACGTTTTGAAAAGTTAAAGTATGTTCAATAACTTAAAATACATTTTTTACAAGTTAAAGTTACGTTTTGACAATTTAAAGTACATTTTTTACAAGTTAAAGTTACGTTTTGACAAGTTAAAGTATGATTTTCCCAAGTTAAAGTTACTATTTGACAAGTTAAAGCACGTTTCAACAAGTTAAAGTACATTTTTTACAAGTTAAAGTTACGTTTTGATAAGTTAAAGTACGTTTCAACAAGTTAAAATTACTTTTTGACAAGTTAAAGTACATTTTTTACAAATTAAAGTTACGTTTTGACAAGTTAAACTATGTTTTTTATAACTTAAAGTTACTTTTTGACAAGTTAAAGTACGTTTCAATAAGTTAAAAGTACGATTTGACAAGTTAAAATACATTTTTTATAAGTTAAAGTTACGGTGTGACAAGTTAAAGTATGTTTCAACAAGTTAAATTACGTTTTGAAAAGTAAAAGTACATTTCAACAAGTTCAAATTACGTTTTGACAAGTTAAAGTATGTTTCAACAGGTTAAAATTACGTTTTGACAAGTAAAAGTACATTTTTTACAAGTTAAAGTTACGGTTTGACAAGTTAAACTATGTTTTTTACAAGTTAAAGTTACGTTTTGACAATTTGAAGTACGTTCAATAAGTTAAAATTAATTTTTGACAAGTTAAAGTACATTTTTTACAAGTTAAAGTTACGTTTTCACAAGTTAAAGTACATTTGTTACAAGTTAAAGTTACGTTTTAACAAGTTAAAGTATAATTTTCACAAGTTAAAGTTACTATTTGAAAAGTTAAAGCACGTTTCAACAAGTTAAAATTACTTTTTGACAAGTTAAAGTACATTTTTTACAAGTTAAAGTTACGTTTTGACAAGTTAAAGTACGTTTCAACAAGTTATAATTACTTTTTGACAAGTTAAAGTACATTTTTTACAAATTAAAGTTACGTTTTGACATGTTAAAGTATGTTTTTTACAAGTTAAAGTTACGTTTTGACAAGTTAAAGTACGTTTCAACAAGTTAAAATTACGATTTGACAAGTTAAAGTACATTTTTTACAAGTTAAAGTTACGTTTTGACAAGTTAAAGTACGTTTCAACAAGTTAAAATTACTTTTTGACAAGTTAAAGTACGTTTTTTACAAATTAAAGTTACGTTTTGACAAGTTAAACTATGTTTTTTATAACTTAAAGTTACTTTTTGACAAGTTAAAGTACGTTTCAACAAGTTAAAATTACGATTTGACAAGTTAAAGTACATTTTTTACAAGTTAAAGTTACGTTTTGACAAGTTAAAGTACGTTTCAACAAATTCAAATTAAGTTTTGACAAGTTAAACTTTGTTTTTTTACAAGTTAAAGTACCTTTCAACATGATAAAATTACGTTTGGACAAGTAAAAGTACATTTTTTACAGTTAAAGTTACGTTTTGACATGTTAATCTATGTTTTTTATAAGTTAAAGTTACATTTTGACAAGTTAAAGCACGTTTCAACAAGTTAAAATTACGTTTTGACAAGTAAAACTACATTTTTTACCAGTTAAAGTTACGTTTTGACATGTTAAACTATGTTTTTTACAAGTTAAAGTTACATTTTGACAAGTTAAAGTACTTTTCAACAAGTTAAAATTACTTTTTGACAAATTAAAGTACATTTTTTACGAGTTAAAGTTACGTTTTGAAAAGTTAAAGTATGTTTTTTACAAGTTAAAGTTACTATTTGACAAGTTAAAGTACATTTCAACAAGTTAAAATATCGATATGACAAGTTAAAGTACATTTTTTACAAGTTAAAATTACGTTTTGACAAGTTAACCTATGTTTTTAACAAGTAAAAGTTATGTTTTGACAAGTTAAAGTACGTTTCAACAAGTTAAAATTACGATTTGACATGTTAAAGTACATTTTTTACAAGTTAAAGTTACGTTTTGACAAGTTAAAGTACGTTTCAACAAGTTTAAATTACGTTTTGACAAGTAAAACTATTTTTTTTTACAAGTTAAAGTTACATTTTGACAAGTTAAACTATGTTTTTTACAAGTTAAAGTTACTCTTTGACATGTTTAAGTACGTTTCAACAAGTTAAAATTAATTTTTGACAAGTTAAAGTACATTTTTTACAAATTAAAGTTACGTTTTGACAAGTTAAACTATGTTTTTTATAACTTAAAGTTACTTTTTGACAAGTTAAAGTACGTTTCAACAAGTTAAAATTACGATTTGACAAGTTAAAGTACATTTTTTACAAGTTAAAGTTACGTTTTGACAAGTTAAAATTACGATTTGAGAAGTTAAAGTACATATTTTACAAGTTAAAGTTACGTTTTGACATGTTAAAATACGTTTCAACAAGTTCAAATTACGTTTTGATAAGTTAAAGTACCTTTCAACAATATAAAATTACGTTTTGACAAATAAAAGTATATTTTTTACAAGTTAAAGTTACGTTTTGACATGTTAAAGTATGTTTTTTACAAGTTAAAGTTACTATTTGACAAGTTAAAGTCCGTTTCAACAAGTTCAAATTACGATTTGACAAGTTAAAGTACATTTTTTACAAGTTAAAGTTACGTTTTGACAAGTTAAAGTACGTTTCAATAAGTTCAAATTACGTTTTGAGAAATTAAAGTACGTTTCAACAAGTTAAAATTACGTTTTGACAAGTAAATGTATATTTTTTACAAGTTCAAGTTACGTTTTGACATGTTAAACTATGTTTTTTTTTAAGTTAAAGTTACGTTTTGACAAGTTAAAATACGTTTCAACAAGTTAAAATTATTTTTTGACAAGTTAAAGTACATTTTTTACAAGTTAAAGTTACGTTTTGACAAGTTAAAGTACGTTTCAACGAGTTCAAATTACGTTTTGACAAGTTAACCTATGTTTTTAACAAGTTAAATTACGTTTCAACATCTTAAAATTACTTTTTGACAAGTTAAAGTACATTTGTTACAAGTTAAAGTTACGTTTTGACAAGTTAAAGTATGATTATCACAAGTTAAAGTTACTATTTGACAAGTTAAAGAAAGTTTCAACAAGTTAAAATTACTTTTTGACAAGTTGAAGTACATTTTTTACAAATTAAGTTACGTTTTAACAAGTTAAACTATGTTTTTTATAACTTAAAGTTACTTTTTGACAAGTTAAAGTATGTTTCAACAAGTTAAAATTACGATTTGACAAGTTAAAGTACATTTTCTACAAGTTAAAGTTACGTTTTGACAAGTTAAAGTACGTTTCAACAAGTTCAAATTACGTTTTGACAAGTTAAACTATGATTTTTACAAGTTAAAATTACGTTTTGACAAGTTAAAGTACGTTTCAACAAGTTCAAATTACGGTTTGACAAGTTAAACTATGTTTTTTACAAGTTAAAGTTACGTTTTGACAATTTAAAGTACGTTAAATAAGTTAAAATTAATTTTTGACAAGTTAAACTACATTTTTTACAAGTTAAAGTTACGTTTTGACAAGTTAAAGTACATTTGTTACAAGTTAAAGTTACGTTTTGACAAGTTAAAGTATGATTTTCACAAGTTAAAGTTACTATTTGACAAGTTAAAGCACGTTTCAACAAGTTAAAATTACTTTTTGACAAGTTAAAGTACATTTTTTACAAGTTAAAGTTACGTTTTGACAAGTTAAAGTACGTTTCAACAAGTTATAATTACTTTTTTGACAAGTTAAAGTACATTTTTTACAAATTAAAGTTACGTTTTGACATGTTAAAGTATGTTTTTTACAAGTTAAAGTTACGTTTTGACAAGTTAAAGTACGTTTCAACAAGTTAAAATTACGATTTGACAAGTTAAAGTACATTTTTTACAAGTTAAAGTTACGTTTTGACATGTTAAAGTACGTTTCAACAAGTTAAAATTACTTTTTGACAGGTTAAAGTACATTTTTTACAAATTAAAGTTACATTTTGACAAGTTAAACTATGTTTTTTTATAACTTAAAGTTACTTTTTGACAAGTTAAAGTACGTTTCAACAAGTTAAAATTATGATTTGACAAGTTAAAGTACATTTTTTACAAGTTAAAGTTACGTTTTGACAAGTTAAAGTACGTTTCAACAAGTTCAAATTAAGTTTTGACAAGTTAAACTATGTTTTTTACAAGTTAAAGTACCTTTCAACATGATAAAATTACGTTTTGACAAGTAAAAGTACATTTTTTACAGTTAAAGTTACGTTTTGACATGTTAATCTATGTTTCTTATAAGCTAAAGTTACGTTTTGAAAAGTTAAAGCACGTTTCAACAAGTTAAAATTATGTTTTGACAAGTAAAAGTACATTTTTTACAAGTTAAAGTTACGTTTTGACATGTTAAACTATGGTTTTTACAAGTTAAAGTTACATTTTGACAAGTTAAAGTACGTTTCAACAAGTTAAAATTACTTTTTGACAAGTTAAAGTACATTTTTTACAAGTTAAAGTTACGTTTTGTAAAGTTAAAGTATGTTTTTTACAAGTTAAAGTTACTATTTGACAAGCTAAAGTACATTTCAACAAGTTAAAATATCGATATGACAAGTTAAAGTACATTTTTTACAAGTTAAAATTACGTTTTGACAAGTTAACCTATGTTTTTAACAAGTTAAAGTTACGTTTTGACAAGTTAAATTATGTTTCAACAAGTTAAAATTACGATTTGACAAGTTAAAGTACATTTTTTACAAGTTAAAGTTACGTTTTGACAAGTTAAAGTACGTTTCAACAAGTTTAAATTACGTTTGGACAAGTAAAAGTATTGTTTTTACAAGTTAAAGTTACATTTTGACAAGTTAAACTATGTTTTTGACAAGTTAAAGTTACACTTTGACAAGTTAAAGTACGTTTCAACAAGTTAAAATTACTTTTTGACAAGTTAAAGTACATTTTTTACAAATTAAAGTTACGTTTTGAAAAGTTAAACTATGTTTTTTATAACTTAAAGTTACTTTTTGACAAGTTAAAGTACGTTTCAACAAGTTAAAATTACGATTTGATAAGTTAAAGTACATTTTTTATATGTTAAAGTTACGTTTTGACAAGTTAAAATACGTTTCAACCAGTTCAAATTACGTTTTGACAAGTTAAACTATGTTTTTTACAAGTTAAAGTTACGTTTTGACAAGTTAAAATTACGATTTGAGAAGTTAAAGTACATATTTTACAAGTTAAAGTTACGTTTTGACATGTTAAAATACACTTCAACAAGTTCAAATTACGTTTTGACAAGTTAAAGTACCTTTCAACAAGATAAAATTACGTTTTGACAAGTAAAAGTATATTTTTTACAAGTTAAAGTTACGTTTTGACATGTTAAAGTATGTTTTTTATAAGTTAAAGTTACTATTTGACAAGTTAAAGTCCGTTTCATCAAGTTAAAATTACGATTTGACAAGTTAAAGTACATTTTTTACAAGTGAAAGTTACGTTTTGTAATGTTAAACTATGTTTTTTAAAAGTTAAAGTTACTTTTTGACAAGTTAAAATACGTTTCAACAAGTTAAAACTACTTTTTGACAAATTAAAGTACATTTTTTACAAGTTAAAGTTACGTTTTGACAAGTTAAAGTACGTTTCAACAAGTTCAAATTACTTTTTGACAAGTAAAACTACATTTTTTACAAGTTAAAATTACGTTTTGACAAGTTAAAGTACGTTTCAACATCTTAAAATTACTTTTTGACAAGTTAAAGTACATTTGTTACTAGTTAAAGTTACGTTTTGACAAGTAAAAGTATGATTTTCACAAGTTAAAGTTACTATATGACAAGTTAAAGCACGTTTCAACAAGTTAAAATTACTTTTTGACAAGTTAAAGTGCATTTTTTACAAGTTAAAGTTACGTTTTGACAAGTTAAAGTACGTTTCAACAAGTTAAAATTACTTTTTGACAAATTAAAGTACATTTTGTACAAATTAAAGTTACGTTTTGACATGTTAAAGTATATTTTTTACAAGTTAAAGTTACGTTTTGACAAGTTAAAGTATGTTTCAACCAGTTCAAATTACGTTTTGACGTTTAAAAGGACATTTTTTACAGGTTAAATTTACGTTTTGACATGTTAAACTATGTTTTTTACAAGTTAAAATTACTATTTGACAAGTTAAAGTCCGTTTCAACAAGTTAAAATTAAGATTTGACAAGTTAAAGTACATTTTTTACAAGTTAAAGTTACGTTTTGACAAGTTAAAGTACGTTTCAATAATTTGAAATTACGTTTTGAGAAATTAAAGTACGTTTTAACAAGTTAAAATTACGTTTTGACAAGTAAAAGTATATTTTTTACAAGTTAAAGTTACATTTTGACATGTTAAACTATGTTTTTTTAAAGTTAAAGTTACGTTTTGACAAGTTACAAAACGTTTCAACAATTTAAAATTACTTTTTGTCAAGTTAAAGTACATTTTTTACAAGTTAAAGTTATGTTTTGACAAGTTACAGTACGTTTCAACGAGTTCAAATTACGTTTTGACACGTAAAACTACATTATTTACAAGTTAAAATTACGTTATGACAAGTTAACCTATGTTTTTAACAAGTTAAAGTTACGTTTTGACAAGTTAAAGTACGTTTCAACAAGTTAAAATTACGATTTGACAAGTTAAAGTACATTTTTTACAAGTTAAAGTTACGTTTTGGCAAGTTATAGTACGTTTCAACATGTTCAAGTTACGTTTTGGCAAGTTAAAGTACGTTTCAACAAGTTTAAATTACGTTTTGACAAGTAAAAGTATTTTTTTTACAAGTTAAAGTTACATTTTGACAAGTTAAACTATGTTTTTTACAAGTTAAAGTTACGCTTTGACAAGTTAAAGTAATGTTTCAACAAGTTAAAATTACTTTTTGATAAGTTAAAGTACATTTTTTACAAATTAAAGTTACGTTTTGACAAGTTAAACTATGTTTTTTATAACTTAAAGTTACTTTTTGACAAGTTAAAGTACGTTTCAACAAGTTAAAATTACGATTTGACAAGTTAAAGTACATTTTTTATAAGTTAAAGTTACGTTTTGAAAAGTTAAAGTACGTTTCAACAAGTTCAAATTAAGTTTTGACAAAATAAACTATGTTTTTTACAAGTTAAAGTTACGTTTTGACAAGTTAAAATTACGATTTGAGAAGATAAAGTACATATTTTACATGTTAAAGTTACGTTTTGACATGTTAAAATACGTTTCAACAAGTTCAAATTACGTTTTGACAAGTTAAAGTACCTTTCAACAAGATAAAATTACATTTTGACAAGTAAAAGTACATTTTTTACAAGTTAAAGTTACGTTTTGACATGTTAAACTATGTTTTTTACAAGTTAAAATTACTATTTGACAAGTTAAAGTCCGTTTCAACAAGTTAAAATTCCAATTTGACAAGTTAAAGTACATTTTTTACAAGTTAAAGTTACGTTTTGACAAGTTAAAGTACGTTTCAATAAGTTGAAATCACGTTTTGAGAAATTACAACAAGTTAAAATTACGTTTTGACAAGTAAAAGTATATTTTTTACAAGTTAAAGTTACGTTTTGACATGTTAAACTATGTTTTTTTAAAGTTAAAGTTACGTTTTGACAAGTTACAATACGTTTCAACAAGTTAAAATTACTTTTTGACAAGTTAAAGTACATTTTTTAGAAGTTAAAGTTACGTTTTGACAAGTTAAAGTTACGTTTTGACACGTAAAACTACCTTTTTTACAAGTTAAAATTACGTTATGACAAGATAACCTATGTTTTTTACAAGTTAAAGTTACGTTTTTACAAGTTAAAGTACGTTTCAACATCTTAAAATTACTTTTTGACAAGTTAAAGTACATTTGTTACAAGTTAAAATTACGTTTTGACAAGTTAAAGTATGATTTTCACAAGTTAAAGTTACTATTTGACAAGTTAAAGCACGTTTCAACAAGTTAAAATTACTTTTTGACAAGTTAAAGTACATTTTTTACAAGTTAAAGTTACGTTTTGACAAGTTAAAGTACGTTTCAACAAGTTAAAATTACTTTTTGACAAGTTAAAGTACATTCTTTACAAATTAAAGTTACGTTTTGACAAGTTAAACTATGTTTATTATAACTTAAAGTTACTTTTTGACAAGTTAAAGTACGTTTCAACAAGTTAAAATTACGATTTGACAAGTTAAAGTACATTTTTTACAAGTTAAAGTTACGTTTTGACAAGTTAAAGTACGTTTCAACAAGTTAAAATTACTTTTTGACAAGTTAAAGTACATTTTATAAAAATTAAAGTTACGTTTTGACAAGTTAAACTATGTTTTTTATAACTTAATGTTAGTTTTTGACAAGTTAAAGTATGTTTCAACAAGTTAAAATTACGATTTGACAAGTTAAAGTACATTTTTTAAAAGTTAAAGTTACGTTTTGACAAATTAAAGTACGTTTCAACAAGTTCAAATTACGTTTTAACAAGTTAAACTATTTTTTTTACAAGTTAAAATTACGTTTTGACAAGTTAAAATTACGATTTGACAAGTTAAAGTACATTTTTTACAAGTTAAAGTTTCGTTTTAACAAGTTAAAATACGTTTCAACAAGTTCAAATTACGTTTTGACAAGTTAAAGTACCTGTCAACAAGATAAAATTACGTTTTGACAAGTTCAAAGTACGTTTTGACAAGTACTAATACATTTTTTACAAGTTAAAGGACATTTTTTACAAGTTAAAGTTACGTTTTGACAAGTTAAAGTGAATTTTTTACAAATTAAAGTTACATTTTGACAAGTTTAACTATGTTTTTTAGAACTTAAAGTTACTTTTTGACAAGTTAAATTACGTTTCAACAAGTTAAAATTACGATTTGACAAGTTAAAGTACATTTGTTTTACAAGTGAAAGTTACGTTTTGACAATTTAAAATACGTTTCAACAAGTTCAAATTACGTTTTGACAAGTTAAAGTACCTTTCAACAAGATAAAATTACATTTTGACAAGTAAAAGTACATTTTTTACAGTTAAAGTTACGTTTTGACATGTTAAACTATGTTTTTTACAAGTTAAAGTTACGTTTTGGCATGTTAATCTATGTTTTCTACAAGTTAAAGTTACGTTTTGACAAGTTAAACTACGTTTCAACAAGTTAAAATTACGTTTTGACGAGTAAAAGTACATTTTTTACAAGTTAAAGTTACGTTTTGACATGTTAAACTATGTTTTTTACAAGTTAAAGTTACATTTTTACAAGTTAAAGTACATTTCAACAAGTTAAAATTACTTTTTGACAAGTTAAAGTACATTTTTTAGAAGTTAAAGTTACATTTTGACAAGTTAAAGTATGTTTTTTACAAGTTAAAGTAACGTTTTGACAAGTTAAAGTACATTTCAACAAGTTAAAATATCGATATGAGAAGTTTAAGTACGTTTTTTACAAGTTAAAGTAACGTTTTGACAAGTTAAAGTACATTTCAACCAGTTCAAATTACGTTTTGACGTTTAAAGTAAATTTTTTATAAATTAAAGTTTCGTTATGACAAGTAAAAGTAAGTTTCAACAAGTTCAAAACGTTTTGACAAGTTAAACTATATTTTTTACAAATTAAAGTTACGTTTTGACAAGTTAAAATTACGATTTGAGAAGATAAAGTACATATTTTACATGTTAAAGTTACGTTTTGACATGTTAAAATACGTTTCAACAAGTTCAAATTACGTTTTGACAAGTTAAAGTACCTTTCAACAAGTTAAAATTACCTTTTTGACAAGTAAAAGTACATTTTTTACAAGTTGAAGTTACGTTTTGACATGTTAAACTATGTTTTTTACAAGTTAAGGTTACGTTTTGAAAAGTTAAAGTGCGTTTCAACAAGTTCAAAGTACGTTTTGACAAGTAATAGTACATTATCTCCAAGTTAAAGTACAATTTTTATAAGTTAACGTTACGTTTTGACAAGTTAAAGTACGTTTCAACAAGTTCAAATTACCTTTTGACAAGTTAAAGTATGCTTCAACAGGTTAAAATTACATTTTGACAAGTAATAGTACATTTTTTACAAGTTCAAGTTAGGTTTTGACAAGTTAAACTATGTTTTTTACAAGTTAAAGATACGTTTTGACAAGTTATAATACGTTTCAACAAGTTCAAATTACGTTTTTACAAGTTAAAGTACCTTTCAACAAGATAAAAAATACGTTTTGACAAGTAAAAGTATATTTTTTACAAGTTAAAGTTGCGTTTTGACATGTTAAGCTATGGTTTTTACAAGTTATAGTTACTATTTGACAAGTTAAAGTACGTTTCAACAAGTTAAAATTATGATTTGACAAGTTAAATTACATTTTTTACAAGTTAAAGTTACGTTTTGACAAGATAAAGTACGTTTCAACAAGTTCAAATTACGTTTTGAGAAATTAGATTACGTTTCAACAAGTTAAAATTACGTTTTTGACAAGTAAAAGTACATTTTTTACAAGTTAAAGTTACGTTTTGACATGTTAAACTATGTTTTTTACAAGTTAAGGTTACGTTTTGACAAGTTAAAGTGCGTTTCAACTAGTTCAAAGTACGTTTTGACAAGTAATACTACATTTTTTACAAGTTAAAGTACATTTTTTACAAGTTAAAGTACATTTTTTACAAGTTAACGTTACGTTTTGAAAAGTTAAAGTACGTTTCAACAAGTTCAAATTACGTTTTGACAAGTTAAAGTACGTTTCAACAAGTTAAAATTACGTTTTGACAAGTTAAAGTATGTTTCAACAGGTTAAAATTACATTTTGACAAGTAATAGTACATTTTTTACAAGTTAAAGTTACGTTTTGACAAGTTAAACTATGTTTTTTACAAGTTAAAGTTACGTTTTGACAAGTTATAATACGTTTCAACAAGTTCAAATTACGTTTTTACAAGTTAAAGTACCTTTCAACAAGATAAAATTACGTTTTGACAAGTAAAAGTACATTTTTTACATGTTAAAGTTGCCTTTTGACATGTTAAACTATGTTTTTTACAAGTTATAGTTACTATTTGACAAGTTAAAGTACGTTTCAACAAGTTAAAATTATGATTTGACAAGTTAAAGTACATTTTTTACAAGTTAAAGTTACGTTTTGACAAGTTAAAGTACGTTTCAACAAGTTCAAATTATGTTTTGAGAAATTAGAGTACGTTTCAACAAGTTAAAATTACGTTTTTGACAAGTAAAAGTACATTTTTTACAAGTTAAAGTTACGTTTTGACATGTTAAACTATGTTTTTTACAAGTTAAGGTTACGTTTTGACAAGTTAAAGTGCGTTTCACCAAGTTCAAAGTACGTTTTGACAAGTAATAGTACATTTTTTAGAAGTTAAAGTACATTTTTTACAAGTTAACGTTACGTTTTGACAAGTTAAAGTACGTTTCAAGAAGTTCAAATTACATTTTGACAAGTTAAAGTATGTTTCAACAGGTTAAAATTACGTTTTGACAAGTAAAAGTACATTTTTTACATGTTAAAGTTACGTTTTGACATGTTAAACTATAATTTTTACAAGTTAAAGTTTCGTTTTGACAAGTTAAAGTGCGTTTCAACAAGTTCAAAGTACGTTTTGACAAGTAATAGTACATTTTTAACAAGTTAAAGTTACGTTTTGACAAGTTAAAGTTACGTTTTGACAAGTTAAAATACGATTCAACAAGTTCAAATTACGTTTTGACAAGTTAAAGTAACTTTCCACAAGATAAAATTACGTTTTCACAAGTAAAAGTACATTTTTTACAAGTTAAAGTTACGTTTTGACATGTTAAACTATGTTTTTTACAAGTTAAAGTTGCGTTTTGACAAGTTAAAGTACGTTTCATGAAGTTAAAATTACTTTTTGACAAGTTAAAGTACATTTTTTACAAGTTAAAGTTATGTTTTGACAAGTTAAAGTACGTTTCAACAAGTTCAAATTACGTTTTGACAAGTTAAAGTACGTTTCAACAAGTTAAAATTACGTTTTGACAAGTAAAATTACATTTTTTACAAGTTAAAGTTACGTTTTGACATGTTAAACTATTTTTTTTACAAGTCAAAGTTACGTTTTGACAAGTTAAAGTGCATTTCAACATGTTCAAAGTACATTTTGACAAGTAATAGTACATTTTTTAAAAGTTAAAGTTACGTTTTGACAAGTTAAACTATGTTTTTTACAAGTTAAAGTTGCGTTTTGACAAATTAAAATACGTTTCAACAAGTTCAAATTACGTTTTGACAAGTTAAAGTACTTTTCCACAAGATAAAATTACGTTTTGACAAGTAAAAGTCCATTTTTGACAAATTAAAGTTACGTTTTTATAAGTTAAACTATGTTTTTTACAACTTAAAGTTACTTTTTGACAAGTTAAAGTACGTTTCAACAAGTTAAAATTACGATTTGACAAGTTAAAGTACATTTTTTACAAGTTAAATTACGTTTTGACAAGTTAAAGTATGTTTCAACAGGTTAAAGTTACGTTTTTACAAGTAAAAGTACATTTTTTATATGTTAAAGTTACGTTTTGACATGTTAAACTATGATTTTTACAAGTTAAAGTTACGTTTTGACAAGTTAAAGTGCGTTTCAACAAGTTCAAAGTACATTTTGACAAGTAATAGTACATTTTTTACAAGTTAAAGTTACGTTTTGACAAGTTAAACTATGTTTTTTACAAGTTATAGTTACGTTTTGACAAGTTAAAATACGTTTCAACAAGTTCAAATTATGTTTTGACAAGTTAAAGTACCTTTCCACAAGATAAAATTACATTTTTACAAGTAAAAGTACATTTTTTAAAAGTTAAAGTTACGTTTTGACATGTTAAACTATGTTTTTTACAAGTTAAAGTTGCGTTTTAACAAGTTAAAGTACGTTTCATCAAGTTAAAATTATTTTTGACAAGTTAAAGTACATTTTTTACAAGTTAAAGTTACGTTTTGACAAGTTAAAGTACATTTCAACAAGTTCAAATTACGTTTTGACAAGTTAAAATATGTTTCAACACGTTAAAATTACGTTTTGACAAGTAAAATTACATTTTTTACAAGTTAAAGTTACGTTTTGACATGTTAAACTATGTTTTTTACAAGTCAAAGTTACGTTTTGACAAGTTAAACTATGTTTTTTACAAGTTAAAGTTACGTTTTGAAAAGTTAAAGTACGTTTCAACAAGTTAAAATTACGATTTCACAAGTTGTAGTACATTTTTTACAAGTTAAAGTTACGTTTTGACAAGTTAACGTACGTTTCAACAAGTTCCAATTACGTTTTGACAAGTTAAAGTATTTTTCAACAGGTTAAAATTACGTTTTGACAAGTAAAAGTACATTACAACAAGTTCGAATTACGTTTTGACAAGTTAAAGTATGTTTCAACAGCTTAAAATTACGTTTTGACAATTAAAAGTACATTTTTTACAAGTAAAAGTTACGTTTTGACATGTTAAACTATGTTTTTTACAAGTTAAAGTTACGTTTTGGCAAGTTAAAGTGCGTTTCAACAAGTTCAAAGTACGTTTTGACAAGTAATAGTACATTTTTTACAAGTTAAAGATACGTTTTGATAAGTTAAATTATCTTTTTTTACAACTTAAAGTTACTATTTGACAAGTTAAAGTACGTTTCAACAAGTTAAAATTACGATTTGACAAGTTAAAGTACATTTTTTACAAGTTAAGTTACGTTTTGACAAGTTAAAGTACGTTTCAACAAGTTCAAATTACGTTTTGAGAAATTAAAGTACGTTTCAACAAGTTAAAATTACGTTTTGACAAGTAAAAGTACATTTTTTAGAAGTTAAAGTTACGTTTTGACAAGTTAACCTATGTTTTTTACAAGTTAAAGTTACATTTTGACAAGTTAAAGTACGTTTCAACATCTTAAAATTTCTTTTTGACAAGTTAAAGTACATTTGTTACAAGTTAAACTATGTTTTTTACAAGTTAAAGTTACGTTTCGAAAAGTTAAAGTACGTTTCAACAAGTTAAAATTACGATTTGACAAGTTCAAGTACATTTTTTAAAAGTTAAAGTTACGTTTTGACAATTTAAAGTACGTTTCAACATGTTCAAATTACGTTTTGACAAGTTAAAGTATGTTTCAACAGGTTAAAATTACATTTTTACAAGTAAAAGTACATTTCAAGAAGTTCAAATTACGTTTTGACAAGTTAAAGTATGTTTCAACAGGTTAAAATTACGTTTTGACAAGTAAAAGTACATTTTTTACAAGTTAAAGTTACGTTTTGACATGTTAAACTATGTTTTTTTCAAGTTAAAGTTACGTTTTGACAAGTTAAAGTGCGTTTCAACAAGTTCAAAGTACGTTTTGACAAGTAATAGTACATTTTTTACAAGTTAAAGTTACGTTTTGACAAGTTAAACTATATTTTTTACAAGTTAAAGTTACGTTTTGACTAGTTAAAGTACGTTTCAACTAGTTAAAATTACTTTTCGACAAGTTAAAGTACATTTTTTACAAATTAAAGTTACGTTTTGACAAGTTAAACTATGTTTTTACAACTTAAAGTTACTTTTTGACAAGTTAAAGTACGTTTCAACAAGTTAAAATTACGATGTGACAAGTTAAAGTACATTTTTTACAAGTTAAAGTTACGTTTGGGCAAGTTAAAGTACGTTTCAACAAGTTCAAATTACGTTTTGACAAGTTAAAGTAGCTTTCAACACGATAAAATTACGTTTTGACGAGTAAAAGTACATTTTTTCCAAGTTAAATTTACGTTTTGACATGTTAAACTATGTTTTTTACAAGTTAAAGTTATGTTTTGACAAGTTAAAGTCCGTTTCAACAAGTTCAAAGTACGTTTTGACAAGTAATAGTACATTTTTTACAAGTTAAAGCACATTTTTTACAAGTTAAAGTTACGTTTTGACAAGTTAAACTATGTTTTTTACAAGTTAAAGTTACGTTTTAACAAGGTAAAGTGCGTTTCAACAAGTTCAAAGTACGTTTTGACAAGTAATAGTACATTTTTCACATGTTAAAGTTACGTTTTGACAAGTTAAACTATGTTTTTTACAAGTTAAAGTTACGTTTTCTCAAGTAAAAGTACGTTTCAACAAGTTAAATTACTTTTTGACAAGTTAAAGTATGTTTTTTACAACTTAAAGTTACTTTTTGACAAGTTAAAGTACGTTTCACCAAGTTAAAATTACGATTTGACAAGTTAAAGTACATTTTTTACAAGTTAAATTACGTTTTGACAATTTAAAGTACGTTTCAACAAGTTCAAATTATGTTTTGACAAGTTAAAGTACCTTTCAACAAGATAAAATTACGTTTTGACAAGTAAAAGTACATTTTTTACAAGTTAAAGTTACGTTTTGACAAGTTAAAGTACATTTTTTACAAATTAAAGTTACGTTTTGACAAGTTAAACTATGTTTTTACAACTTAAAGTTACTTTTTGACAAGTTAAAGTACGTTTCAACAAGTTAAAATTACGATTTGACAAGTTAAAGTACATTTTTTACAAGTTAAAGTACATTTTTTACAAGTTAAAGTTACGTTTTGACAAGTTAAAGTACGTTTCAACAAGTTCAAATTACATTTTGACAAGTTAAAGTACCTTTCAACACGATAAAATTACGTTTTTACAAGTAAAAGTACATTTTTTACAAGTTAAATTTACGTTTTGACATGTTAAACTATGTTTTTTCAAGTTAAAGTTACGTTTTAACAAGTTAAAGTGCGTTTCCACAAGTTCAAAGTACGTTTTGACAAGTAATAGTACGTTTTTTACAAGTTAAAGTACATTTTTTACAAGTTAAAGTGACGTTTTGACAAGTTAAAGTATGTTTCAACAAGTTCAAATTAAGTTTTGATAAGTTAAAGTATGTTTCAACAGGTTAAAATTACGTTTTGACAAGTTAAAGTACGTTTCAACAAGTTCAAATTACGTTTTGACAAGTTAAAGTACCTTTCAACACGATAAAATTATGTTTTTACACGTAAAAGTACATTTTTTACAAGTTAAATTTACGTTTTGACATCTTAAACTATGTTTTTTTACAAGTTAAAGTTACGTTTAACATGTTAAAGTGCGTTTCAACAAGTTCAAAGTACGTTTTGACAAGTAATAGTACATTTTTTACAAGTTAAAATACATTTTTTACAAGTTAAAGTTACGTTTTGACAAGTTACAGTATGTTTCAACAAGTTCAAATTACGTTTTAACAAGTTAAAGTATGTTTCAACAGGTTAAAATTACGTTTAGACAAGTAAAAGTACATTTTTTACAAGTTAAAGTTACGTTTTGACATGTTAAACTATGTTTTTTACAAGTTAAAGTTACGTTTTGACAAGTTAAAGTGCGTTTCAACAAGTACAAAGTACGTTTTGACAAGTAATAGTACATTTTTTACAAGTTAAATTTACGTTTTGACAAGTTAAACTATGTTTTTAACAAGTTAAAGTTACGTTTTCACAAGTTAAAGTACGTTTGAACAAGTTAAAATTACTTTTTGAAATGTTAAAGTATGTTTTATACAACTTAAAGTTACTTTTTCACAAGTTAAAGTACGTTTCAACAAGTTAAAATTACGATTTGACAAGTTAAAGTACATTTTTTACAAGTTAAATTACGTTTTGATAAGTTAAATTACGTTTCAACAAGTTCAAATTACGTTTTGACAAGTCAAAGTACCTTTCAACAAGATAAAATTACCTTTTGACAAGGAAAAGTACATTTTTTACAAGTTAAAGTTACGTTTTGACATGTTAAACTATGTTTTTTACAAGTTAAAGTTACGTTTTGACAAGTAAAGTACGTTTCAACAAGTTCAAATTACGTTTCGACAAGTTAAAGTACCTTTCCACAAGATAAAATTACGTTTTGACAAGTTAAAGTATATTTAAACAGGTTAAAATTGCGTTTTGACAAGTAAAAGTACATTTTTTACAAGTTAAATTTACGTTTTGACATGTTAAACTATGTTTTTTACAAGTTAAAGTTACGTTTTGACAAATTAAAGTGCGTTTCAACAAGTTCAAAGTACGTTTTGAAATGTAATAATACATTTTTTACAAGTTAAAGTTACGTTTTGACAAGTTAAACTATGTTTTTTACAAGTTAAATTAACGTTTTGAGAAGTTAAAGTACGTTTCAACAAGTTAAAATTACTTTTTGACAAGTTAAAGTACATTTTTTACAAATTAAAGTTACATTTTGACAAGTTAAACTATGTTTTTTTCAACTTAAAGTTACTTTTTGACAAGTTAAAGTACGTTTCAACAAGTTAAAATTACGATTTGACAAGTTAAAATACATTTTTTACAAGTTAAAGTTACGTTTTGACAAGTTAAAATACATTTCAACAAGTTCAAATTACGTTTTGACAAGTTAAAGTACCCTTTCAACAAAATAAAATTACGTTTTGACAAAAAAAGTACATTTTTTACAAGTTAAAGTTGCGTTTTGACATGTTAAACTATGTTTTTTACAAGTTAAAGTTACTATTTGACAAGTTAAAGTGCGTTTCAAAAAGTTCAAAGTACGTTTTGACAAGTAATAGTACATTTTTCACAAGTTAAAGTACATTTTTTACAAGTTAAAATTACGTTTTGACAAGTTAAAGTACGTTTCAACAAGTTCAAATTACGTTTTGACAAGTTAAATTATGTTTCAACAAGTTAAAATTACGTTTTGATAAGTAAAAGTACATTTTTTACAAGTTAAAATTACGTTTTGACAAGTTAATCTATGTTTTTTACAAGTTAAAGTTACGTTTTGACAAGTTAAAGTACGTTTTAACATCTTAAAATTAATTTTTGACAAGTTAAAGTACATTTGTTACAAGTTAAAGTTACGTTTTGACAAGTTAAACTATGTTTTTTGCAAGTTAAAGTTACGTTTTGAAAAGTTAACGTACGTTTCAACAAGTTCCAATTATGTTTTGACAAGTTAAAGTATGTTTCAACAGGTTAAAATTACGTTTTGACAAGTAAAAGTACATTACAACAAGTTTAAATTACGTTTTGACAAGTTAAAGTATGTTTCAACAGGTTAAAATTACGTTTTGACAATTAAAAGTACATTTTTTACAAGTTAAAGTTACGTTTTGACATGTTAAACTATGTTTTTTACAAGTTAAAGTTACGTTTTGACAAGTTAAAGTGCGTTTCAACAAGTTCAAAGTACGTTTTGACATGTAATAGTACATTTTTTAGAAGTTAAAGTTACGTTTTGATAATATAAACTATTTTTTTACTACTTAAAGTTACTATTTGACAAGTTAAAGTACGTTTCAACAAGTTAAAATTACGATTTGACAAGTTAAAGTACATTTTTTACAAGTTAAATTATGTTTTGACAAGTTAAAGTACGTTTCAACAAGTTCAAATTACGTTTTGACAAGTCAAAGTACCTTTCAACAAGATAAAATTAATTTTTGACAATTAAAAGTACATTTTTTACAAGTTAAAGTTACGTTTTGACATGTTAAACTATGTTTTTTACAAGTTAAAGTTACGTTTTGACAAGTTAAAGTACGTTTCAACATCTTAAAATTACTTTTTAACAAGTTAAAGTACATTTGTTACAAGTTAAAGTTACGTTTTGACAAGTTAAACTATGTTTTTTGCAAGTTAAAGTTACGTTTTGAAAAGTTAACGTACGTTTCAACAAGTTCCAATTATGTTTTGACAACTTAAAGTATGTTTCACCAGGTTAAAATTACGTTTTGACAAGTAAAAGTACATTACAACAAGTTCAAATTACATTTTGACAAGTTAAAGTATGTATCAACAGGTTAAAATTACGTTTTGACAATTAAAAGTACATTTTTTACAAGTTAAAGTTACGTTTTGACATGTTAAACTATGTTTTTTACAAGTTAAAGTTACGTTTTGACAAGTGAAAGTGCGTTTCAACAAGTTCAAAGTACGTTTTGACATGTAATAGTACATTTTTTACAAGTTAAAGTTACGTTTTGACAATATAAACTATTTTTTTACTACTTAAAGTTACTATTTGACAAGTTAAAGTACGTTTCAACAAGTTAAAATTACGATTTGACAAGTTAAAGTACATTTTTTACAAGTTAAATTATGTTTTGACAAGTTAAAGTACGTTTCAACAAGTTCAAATTACGTTTTGACAAGTCAAAGTACCTTTCAACAAGATAAAATTAATTTTTGACAATTAAAAGTACATTTTTTACAAGTTAAAGTTACGTTTTGACATGTTAAACTATGTTTTTTCAAGTTACAGTTACGTTTTTACAAGTTAAAGTGCGTTTCAAGAAGTTCAAAGTACGTTTTGACATGTAATAGTACATTTTTTACAAGTTAAAGTTACGTTTTGATAATATAAACTATTTTTTTACTACTCAAAGTTACTATTTGACAAGTTAAAGTACGTTTCAACAAGTTAAAATTACGATTTGACAAGTTAAAGTACATTTTTTACAAGTTAAAGTTACGTTTTAACAAGTTAAAGTACGTTTCAACAAGTTCAAATTACGTTTTGAGAAATTAAAGTACGTTTCAACAAGTTAAAATTACGTTTTGACAAGTAAAAGTACATTTTTTACAAGTTAAAGTTACGTTTTGACAAGTTAACCTATGTTTTTTACAAGTTAAAGTTACGTTTTGACAAGTTAAAGTACGTTTCAACATCTTAAAATTACTTTTTAACAAGTTAAAGTACATTTGTTACAAGTTAAAGTTACGTTTTGACAAGTTAAACTATGTTTTTTGCAAGTTAAAGTTACGTTTTGAAAAGTTAACGTACGTTTCAACAAGTTCCAATTATGTTTTGACAACTTAAAGTATGTTTCACCAGGTTAAAATTACGTTTTGACAAGTAAAAGTACATTACAACAAGTTCAAATTACGTTTTGACAAGTTAAAGTATGTTTCAACAGGTTAAAATTACGTTTTGACAATTAAAAGTACATTTTTTACAAGTTAAAGTTACGTTTTGACATGTTAAACTATGTTTTTTACAAGTTAAAGTTACGTTTTGACAAGTTAAAGTGCGTTTCAACAAGTTCAAAGTACGTTTTGACATGTAATAGTACATTTTTTAGAAGTTAAAGTTACGTTTTGATAATATAAACTATTTTTTTACTACTTAAAGTTACTATTTGACAAGTTAAAGTACGTTTCAACAAGTTAAAATTACGATTTGACAAGTTAAAGTACATTTTTTACAAGTTAAATTACGTTTTGACAAGTTAAAGTACGTTTCAACAAGTTCAAATTACGTTTTGACAAGTCAAAGTACCTTTCAACAAGATAAAATTAATTTTTGACAATTAAAAGTACATTTTTTACAAGTTAAAGTTACGGTTTGACATGTTAAACTATGTTTTTTACAAGTTAAAGTTACGTTTTTACAAGTTAAAGTGCGTTTCAACAAGTTCAAAGTACGTTTTGACATGTAATAGTAAATTTTTTACAAATTAAAGTTACGTTTTGATAATATAAACTATTTTTTTACTACTCAAAGTTACTATTTGACAAGTTAAAGTACGTTTCAACAAGTTAAAATTACGATTTGACAAGTTAAAGTACATTTTTTACAAGTTAAAGTTACGTTTTAACAAGTTAAAGTACGTTTCAACAAGTTCAAATTACGTTTTGAGAAATTAAAGTACGTTTCAACAAGTTAAAATTACGTTTTGACAAGTAAAAGTACATTTTTTACAAGTTAAAGTTACGTTTTGACAAGTTAACCTATGTTTTTTACAAGTTAAAGTTACGTTTTGACAAGTTAAAGTACGTTTCAACATCTTAAAATTAATTTTTAACAAGTTAAAGTACATTTGTTACAAGTTAAACTATGTTTTTTACAAGTAAACGTTACGTTTTGAAAAGTTAAAGTAAGTTTCAACAAGTTAAAATTACGATTTGACAAGTTCAAGTACATTTTTTACAAGTTAAAGTTACGTTTTGACAAGTAAACGTACGTTTCAACAAGTTCCAATTACGTTTTGACAAGTTAAAGTATGTTTCAACAGGTTAAAGTTACGTTTTGACAAGTAAAAGTACATTACAACAAGTTCAAATTACGTTTTGACAAGTTAAAGTATGTTTCAACGGGTTAAAATTACGTTTTGACAATTAAAAGTACATTTTTTACAAGTTAAAGTTACGTTTTGACATGTTAAACTATGTTTTTTACATGTTAAAGTTACGTTTTGACGTGTTAAAGTGCGTTTCAACAAGTTCAAAGTACATTTTGACAAGTAATAGTACATTTTTTACAAGTTAAAGATACGTTTTGATAAGATAAACTATGTTTTTTACAACTTAAAGTTACTATTTGACAAGTTAAAGTACGTTTCAACAAGTTTAAATTACGATTTGACAAGTTAAAGTACATTTTTTTCAAGTTAAAGTTACGTTTTGACAAGTTAAAGTACGTTTCAACAAGTTCAAATTACGTTTTGAGAAAGTAAAGTACGTTTCAACAAGTTAAAATTACGTTTTAACAAGTAAAAGTACATTTTTTACAAGTTAAAGTTACGTTTTGACAAGTTAACCTATGTTTTTAAAAGTTAAAATTACGTTTTGACAATTAAAGTACGTTTCAACATCTTAAAACTACTTTTTGACAAGTTAAAGTACATTTGTTACAAGTTAAACTATGTTTTTTACAAGTTAAAGTTACATTTTGAAAAGTTAAAGTACGTTTCAACAAGTTAAAATTACGATTTGACAAGTTCAAGTACATTTTTTACAAGTTAAAGTTACGTTTTGACATGTTAAAGTACGTTTCAACAAATTCAAATTACGTTTTGACAAGTTAAAGTATGTTTCAACAGTTTAAAATTACGTTTTGACAAGTAAAAGTACATTTCAAGAAGTTCAAATTACGTTTTGACAAGTTAAAGTATGTTTTAATTGGTTAAAATTACGTTTTGACAAGTAAAAGTACATTTTTTACAAGTTAAAGTTATGTTTTGACATGTTAAACTATGTTTTTTTCAATTTAAACTTACGTTTTGACAAGTTAAAGTGCGTTTCAACAAGTTCAAAGTACGTTTTGACAAATAATAGTACATTTTTTACAAGTTAAAGTTACGTTTTGACTAGTTAAAGTACGTTTCAACAAGTTAAAATTACTTTTTGACAAGTTAAAGTACATTTCAACAAGATAAAATTACGTTTTGGCAAGTATAAGTACATTTTTTACCAGTTAAAGTTACGTTTTGACAAGTTAAAGTACGTTTCAACAAGTTCAAATTATGTTTTGACAAGTTAAAGTATGTTTCAACAGGTTCAAATTACGTTTTTTAGAAGTTAAAGTTACGTTTTGACATGTTAAACTATGTTTTTTGAAAGTTAAAGTTACGTTTTGACAAGCTAAAGTGCGTTTCTACAAGTTCAAAGTACGTTTTGACAAGTAATAATACATCTTTTACAAGTTAAAGTAACGTTTTGACAAGTTAAACTATGTTTTTTTACAAGTTAAAGTTACGTTTTGAGAAGTTAAAGTATGTTTCAACAAGTTAAAATTACTTTTTGACAAGTTAAATTATGTTTTTTACAACTTAAAGTTACTTTTTGACAAGTTAAAGTCGTTTCAACAAGTTAAAATTACGATTTGACAAGTTAAAGTACATTTTTTACAAGTTAAATTATGTTTTGACAAGTTAAAGTACGTTTCAACAAGTTCAATTACGTTTTGTCAAGTTAAAGTACCTTTCAACAAGATAAAATTACGTTTTGACAAGTAAAAGTACATTTTTTACAAGTTAAAGTTATGTTTTGACATGTTAAACTATGTTTTTTACAAGTTAAAGTTACGTTTTGACAAGTTAAAGTGCGTTTCAACAAGTTCATAGTACGTTTTGACAAGTAATAGTACATTTTTTACAAGTTAAAGTACATTTTTTACAAGTTAAAGTTACGTTTTGACAAGTTAAAGTACGTTTGAACAAGTTCAAATTATGTTTTGACAAGTTAAAGTATGTTTCAACAGTTTAAAATTACGTTTTGATAAGTAAAAGTATATTTTTTACAAGTGAAAGTTACATTTTGACAAGTTAAAGTACGTTTCAACAAGTTCAAATTACGTTTTGAGAAGTTCAAGTACCTTTCAACAAGATAAAATTACGTTTTGGCAAGTAAAAGTACATTTTTTACCAGTTAAAGTTACGTTTTGACAAGTTAAAGTACGTTTCAACAAGATCAAATTACGTTTTGACAAGTTAAAGTATGTTTCAACAGGTTAAAATTACGTTTTGACAAGTAACAATACATTTTTTACAAGTTAAAGTTGCGTTTCGACATGTTAAACTATGTTTTTTACAAGTTAAAGTTACGTTTTGACAAGTTAAAGTGCGTTTCAACAAGTTCAAAGTACGTTTTGACAAATAATAGTACATTTTTTACAAGTTAAAGTTACGTTTTGACTAGTTAAAGTACGTTTCAACAAGTTAAAATTACTTTTTGACAAGTTAAAGTACATTTCAACAAGATAAAATTCCGTTTTGGGAAGTATAAGTACATTTTTTACCAGTTAAAGTTACGTTTTGACAAGTTAAAGTACGTTTCAACAAGTTCAAATTATGTTTTGACAAGTTAAAGTATGTTTCAACAGGTTCAAATTACGTTTTTTACAAGTTAAAGTTACGTTTTGACATGTTAAACTATGTTTTTTGAAAGTTAAAGTTACGTTTTGACAAGCTAAAGTGCGTTTCTACAAGTTCAAAGTACGTTTTGACAAGTAATAATACATCTTTTACAAGTTAAAGTTACGTTTTGACAAGTTAAACTATGTTTTTTTACAAGTTAAAGTACGTTTCAACAAGTTAAAATTACTTTTTGACAAGTTAAAGTATGTTTTTTACAACTTAAAGTGACTTTTTGACAAGTTAAAGTACGTTTCAACAAGATAAAATTACGATTTGACAAGTTAAAGTACATTTTTTACAAGTTAAATTAGGTTTTGACAAGTTAAAGTACGTTTCAACAAGTTCAAATTACGTTTTGACAAGTTAAAGTACCTTTCAACGAGATAAAATTACGTTTTGACAAGTAAAAGTACATTTTTTACAAGTTAAAGTTATGTATTGACATGTTAAACTATATTTTTTACAAGTTAAAGTTACGATTTGACAAGTTGAAGTGCATTTCAACAAGTTCAAAGTACATTTTTACAAGTAATATTACATTTTTTACAAGTTAAAGTACATTTTTTAGAAGTTAAAGTTACGTTTTGACAAGTTAAAGTACGTTTCAACAAGTTCAAATTACGTTTTGAAAAGTTAAAGTATGTTTGAACTGGTTAAAATTACGTTTTGACAAGTAAAAGTACTTTTATTACAAGTTAAAGTTACCTTTTGACATGTTAAACTATGTCTTTTACAAGTTAAAATTACTTTTTGACAAGTTAAAGTACATTTTTTACAAATTAAAGTTACGTTTTGAGAAGTTAAATTATGTTTTTAACAACTTAAAGTTACTTTTTGACAAGTTAAAGTACGTTTCAACAAGTTAAAATTACGATTTGACAAGTTAAAGTACATTTTTTACAAGTTCAAATTACGTTTTGACAAGTTAAAGTACGTTTCAACAAGTTAAAATTACGTTTTGACAAGTTAAGGTACCTTTCAACAAGATAAAATTACGTTTTGACAAGTAATAGTACATTTTTTACAAGTTAGAGTTACGTTTTGACAAGTTAAACTATGTTTTTTACAAGTTAAAGTTACGTTTTGACAAGTTAAAGTACGTTTCAACAAGTTAAAATTACTTTTTGACAAGTTAAAGTACATTTTTTTTAAATTAAAGTTACGTTTTGATAAGTTAAACTATGGTTTTTACAACTTAAAGTTACTTTTTGACAATTTAAAGTACGTTTCAACAAGTTAAAATTACGATTTGACAAGTTAAAGTTATGTTTTGACAATTTAAAGTACGTTTCAACAAGTTCAAATTACGTTTTGACAAGTTAAAGTATTTTTCAACAGATTAAAATTACGTTTTGGAAGTAAAAGTACATTTTTTACCAGTTAAAGTTAAGTTTTGACAAGTTAAAGTACGTTTCAACAAGATCAAATTACGTTTTGACAAGTTAAAGTATGTTTCAACAGGTTAAAATTACGTTTTGACAAGTAACAATACATTTTTTACAAGTTAAAGTTGCGTTTCGACATGTTAAACTATGTTTTTTACAAGTTAAAGTTACGTTTTGACAAGTTAAAGTGCGTTTCAACAAGTTCAAAGTACGTTTTCACAAATAATAGTACATTTTTAACAAGTTAAAGTTACGTTTTGACTAGTTAAACTATGTTTTTTACAAGTTAAAATTACGTTTTGAAAAGTTAAAGTACGTTTCAACAAGTTAAAATTACTTTTTGACAAGTTAAAGTATGTTTTTTACAACTTAAAGTGACTTTTTGACAAGTTAAAGTACGTTTCAACAAGATAAAATTACGATTTGACAAGTTAAAGTACATTTTTTACAAGTTAAATTAGGTTTTGACAAGTTAAAGTACGTTTCAACAAGTTCAAATTACGTTTTGACAAGTTAAAGTACCTTTCAACGAGATAAAATTACGTTTTGACAAGTAAAAGTACATTTTTTACAAGTTAAAGTTATGTATTGACATGTTAAACTATGTTTTTTACAAGTTAAAGTTACGATTTGACAAGTTGAAGTGCATTTCAACAAGTTCAAAGTACATTTTTACAAGTAATATTACATTTTTTACAAGTTAAAGTACATTTTTTAGAAGTTAAAGTTACGTTTTGACAAGTTAAAGTACGTTTCAACAAGTTCAAATTACGTTTTGAAAAGTTAAAGTATGTTTGAACTGGTTAAAATTACGTTTTGACAAGTAAAAGTACTTTTATTACAAGTTAAAGTTACCTTTTGACATGTTAAACTATGTCTTTTACAAGTTAAAATTACTTTTTGACAAGTTAAAGTACATTTTTTACAAATTAAAGTTACGTTTTGAGAAGTTAAATTATGTTTTTAACAACTTAAAGTTACTTTTTGACAAGTTAAAGTACGTTTCAACAAGTTAAAATTACGATTTGACAAGTTAAAGTACATTTTTTACAAGTTCAAATTACGTTTTGACAAGTTAAAGTACGTTTCAACAAGTTAAAATTACGTTTTGACAAGTTAAGGTACCTTTCAACAAGATAAAATTACGTTTTGACAAGTAATAGTACATTTTTTACAAGTTAGAGTTACGTTTTGACAAGTTAAACTATGTTTTTTACAAGTTAAAGTTACGTTTTGACAAGTTAAAGTACGTTTCAACAAGTTAAAATTACTTTTTGACAAGTTAAAGTACATTTTTTTTAAATTAAAGTTACGTTTTGATAAGTTAAACTATGGTTTTTACAACTTAAAGTTACTTTTTGACAATTTAAAGTACGTTTCAACAAGTTAAAATTACGATTTGACAAGTTAAAGTTATGTTTTGACAATTTAAAGTACGTTTCAACAAGTTCAAATTACGTTTTGACAAGTTAAAGTATTTTTCAACAGATTAAAATTACGTTTTGGAAGTAAAAGTACATTTTTTACCAGTTAAAGTTAAGTTTTGACAAGTTAAAGTACGTTTCAACAAGATCAAATTACGTTTTGACAAGTTAAAGTATGTTTCAACAGGTTAAAATTACGTTTTGACAAGTAACAATACATTTTTTACAAGTTAAAGTTGCGTTTCGACATGTTAAACTATGTTTTTTACAAGTTAAAGTTACGTTTTGACAAGTTAAAGTGCGTTTCAACAAGTTCAAAGTACGTTTTGACAAATAATAGTACATTTTTAACAAGTTAAAGTTACGTTTTGACTAGTTAAACTATGTTTTTTACAAGTTAAAATTACGTTTTGAAAAGTTAAAGTACGTTTCAACAAGTTAAAATTACTTTTTGACAAGTTAAAGTATGTTTTTTACAACTTAAAGTGACTTTTTGACAAGTTAAAGTACGTTTCAACAAGATAAAATTACGATTTGACAAGTTAAAGTACGTTTCAACAAGTTCAAATTACGTTTTGACAAGTTAAAGTACATTTCAACGAGATAAAATTACGTTTTGACAAGTAAAAGTACATTTTTTACAAGTTAAAGTTATGTATTGACATGTTAAACTATGTTTTTTACAAGTTAAAGTTACGATTTGACAAGTTAAAGTGCGTTTCAACAAGTTCAAAGTACATTTTTACAAGTAATATTACATTTTTTACAAGTTAAAGTACACTTTTTAGAAGTTAAAGTTACGTTTTGACAAGTTAAAGTACGTTTCAACAAGTTCAAATTACGTTTTGAAAAGTTAAAGTATGTTTGAACTGGTTAAAATTACGTTTTGACAAGTAAAAGTACTTTTTTTACAAGTTAAAGTTACCTTTTGACATGTTAAACTATGTCTTTTACAAGTTAAAATTACTTTTTGACAAGTTAAAGTACATTTTTTACAAATTAAAGTTACGTTTTGAGAAGTTAAATTTTGTTTTTAACAACTTAAAGTTACTTTTTGACAAGTTAAAGTACGTTTCAACAAGTTATAATTACGATTTGACAAGTTAAAGTACATTTTTTACAAGTTCAAATTACGTTTTGACAAGTTAAAGTACGTTTCAACAAGATAAAATTACGTTTTGACAAGTAATAGTACATTTTTTACAAGTTAGAGTTACGTTTTGACAAGTTAAACTATGTTTTTTACAAGTTAAAGTTACGTTTTGACAAGTTAAAGTACGTTTCAACAAGTTAAAATTACTTTTTGACAAGTTAAAGTTATGTTTTGACAAGTTAAAGTACGTTTCAACAAGTTCAAATTAAGTTTTGACAAGTTAAAGTACGTTTCAACAAGTTCAATTACGTTTTGTCAAGTTAAAGTAACTTTCAACAAGATAAAATTACGTTTTGACAAGTAAAAGTACATTTTTTACAAGTTAAAGTTATGTTTTGACATGTTAAACTATGTTTTTTACAAGTTAAAGTTACGTTTTGACAAGTTAAAGTGCGTTTCAACAAGTTCATAGTACGTTTTGACAAGTAATAGTACATTTTTTACAAGTTAAAGTTACGTTTTGACAAGTTAAAGTACGTTTGAACAAGTTCAAATTATGTTTTGACAAGTTAAAGTATGTTTCAACAGTTTAAAATTACGTTTTGACAAGTAAAAGTATATTTTTTACAAGTGAAAGTTACATTTTGACAAGTTAAAGTACGTTTCAACAAGTTCAAATTACGTTTTGAGAAGTTCAAGTACCTTTCAACAAGATAAAATTACGTTTTGGCAAGTAAAAGTACATTTTTTACCAGTTAAAGTTACGTTTTGACAAGTTAAAGTACGTTTCAACAAGATCAAATTACGTTTTGACAAGTTAAAGTATATTTCAACAGGTTAAAATTACGTTTTGACAAGTAACAATACATTTTTTGCAAGTTAAAGTTGCGTTCGACATGTTAAACTATGTTTTTTACAAGTTAAAGTTACGTTTTGACAAGTTAAAGTGCGTTTGAACAAGTTCAAAGTACGTTTTGACAAATAATAGTACATTTTTAACAAGTTAAAGTTACGTTTTGACTAGTTAAACTATGTTTTTTACAAGTTAAAATTACGTTTTGAAAAGTTAAAGTACGTTTCAACAAGTTAAAATTACTTTTTGACACGTTAAAGTATGTTTTTTACAACTTATAGTGACTTTTTGACAAGTTAAAGTACGTTTCAACAAGATAAAATTACGATTTGACAAGTTAAAGTACATTTTTTACAAGTTAAATTAGGTTTTGACAAGTTAAAGTACGTTTCAACAAGTTCAAATTACGTTTTGACAAGTTAAAGTACCTTTCAACGAGATAAAATTACGTTTTGACAAGTAAAAGTACATTTTTTACAAGTTAAAGTTATGTATTGACATGTTAAACTATGTTTTTTACAAGTTAAAGTTACGATTTGACAAGTTAAAGTGCGTTTCAACAAGTTCAAAGTACATTTTTACAAGTAATAGTACATTTTTACAAGTTTAAGTACATTTTTTAGAAGTTAAAGTTACGTTTTGACAAGTTAAAGTACGTTTCAACAAGTTCAAATTACGTTTTGAAAAGTTAAAGTATGTTTGAACTGGTTAAAATTACGTTTTGACAAGTAAAAGTACTTTTTTTACAAGTTAAAGTTACCTTTTGACATGTTAAACTATGTTTTTTACAAATTAAAATTACTTTTTGACAAGTTAAAGTACATTTTTTACAAATTAAAGTTACGTTTTGAGAAGTTAAATTATGTTTTTAACAACTTAAAGTTACTTTTTGACAAGTTAAAGTACGTTTCAACAAGTTAAAATTACGATTTGACAAGTTAAAGTACATTTTTTACAAGTTCAAATTACGTTTTGACAAGTTAAAGTACGTTTCAACAAGTTAAAATTACGTTTTGACAAGTTAAGGTACCTTTCAACAAGATAAAATTACGTTTTGACAAGTAATAGTACATTTTTTACAAGTTAGAGTTACGTTTTAACAAGTTAAACTACGTTTTTTACAAGTTAAAGTTACGTTTTGACAAGTTAAAGTACGTTTCAACAAGTTAAAATTACTTTTTGACAAGTTAAAGTACATTTTTTATAAATTAAAGTTACGTTTTGATAAGTTAAACTATGTTTTTTACAACTTAAAGTTACTTTTTGACAATTTAAAGTACGTTTCAACAAGTTAAAATTACTTTTTGACAAGTTAAAGTACATTTTTTGACAAGTTAAAGTACGTTTCAACAAGTTCAAATTACGTTTTGACAAGTTAAAGTATTTTTCAACAGATTAAAATTACGTTTTGACAAGTAAAAGGACATTTTTTACAAGTTAAAGTTACGTTTTGACATGTTAAACTATGTTTTTCAAGTTAAAGTTACGTTTTGACAAGTTAAAGTGCATTTCAACAAGTTCAAAGTACGTTTTGACAAGTAATAGTACATTTTTTACAAGTGAAAGTTACGTTTTAACAAGTTAAACTATGTTTTTTACAAGTCAAAGTTACGTTTTGACAAGTTAAAGTACGTTTCAACAAGTTAAAATTACGATTTGACAAGCTAAAGTACATTTTTAACAAGTTAAAGTTACGTTTTGACAAGTTAAAGTACGTTTCAACAAGTTCAAATTACGTTTTGACAAGTTAAAGTACCTTTCAACAAGATAAAATTACGTTTTGACAAGTTTAAGTACATTTTTTACAAGTTAAAGTTACGTTTTGACATGTTAAACTATGTTTTTCAAGTTAAAGTTACGTTTTGACAAGTTAAAGTGCATTTCAACAAGTTCAAAGTACGTTTTGACAAGTAATAGTACATTTTTTACAAGTGAAAGTTACGTTTTAACAAGTTAAACTATGTTTTTTACAAGTCAAAGTTACGTTTTGACAAGTTAAAGTACGTTTCAACAAGTTAAAATTACGATTTGACAAGCTAAAGTAAATTTTTAACAAGTTAAAGTTACGTTTTGACAAGTTAAAGTACGTTTCAACAAGTTAAAATTACGTTTTGACAAGTTAAAGTACCTTTCAACAAGATAAAATTACGTTTTGAAAAGTTTAAGTACATTTTTTAAAAGTTAAAGTTACGTTTTGACATGTTAAACTATGTTTTTGAAGTTAAAGTTACGTTTTGACAAGTTAAAGTGCATTTCAACAAGTTCAAAGTACGTTTTGACGAGTAATAGTACATTTTTTACAAGTGAAAGTTACGTTTTAACAATTTAAACTATGTTTTTTACAAGTCAAAGTTACGTTTTGACAAGTTAAAGTACGTTTCAACAAGTTAAAATAACTTTTTGACAAGTTAAAGTATGTTTTTTACAACTTAAAGTTACTTTTTGACAAGTTAAAGTACGTTTCAACAAGTTAAAATTACGATTTGACAAGTTAAAGTACATTTTTTACAAGTTAAAGTTACATTTTGACAAGTTAAAGTACGTTTCAACAAGTTTAAATTACATTTTGACAAGTAAAAGTATTTTTGTTAGAAGTTAAAGTTACGTTTTGACAAGTTAAACTATGTTTTTTACAAGTTAAAGTTACGTTTTGACAAGTTAAAGTACGTTTCAAAAAGTTAAAATTACTTTTTGACAAGTTAAAGTACATTTTTTACAAGTTAAAGTTACGTTTTGACAAGTTAAAGTATGTTTTTTACAAATAAAAGTTAATATTTGACAAGTTAAAGTACATTTCAACAAGTTAAAATATCGATATGACAAGTCAAAGTACATTTTTTACAAGTTAAAGTTACGTTTTGACAAGTTAAAGTACGTTTCAACCAGTTCAAATTACGTTTTGACGTGTAAAAGGACATTTTTTACAAGTTAAAATTACGTTCTGAGAAGTTAACCTATGATTTTAACAAGTTAAAGTTACGTTTTGACAAGTTAAAGTATGTTTTTTACAAATAAAAGTTAATATTTGACAAGTTAAAGTACATTTCAACAAGTTAAAATATCGATATGACAAGTCAAAGTACATTTTTTACAAGTTAAAGTTACGTTTTGACAAGTTAAAGTACGTTTCAACCAGTTCAAATTACGTTTTGACGTGTAAAAGGACATTTTTTACAAGTTAAAATTACGTTTTGAGAAGTTAACCTATGATTTTAACAAGTTAAAGTTACGTTTTGACAAGTTAAAGTACGTTTCAAAAAGTTAAAATTACTTTTGGACAAGTTACAGTACATTTTTTACAAGTTAAAGTTACATTTTGACAAGTTAAAGTATGTTTTTTACAAGTTAAAGTTACTATTTGACAAGTTTAATTACGTTACAACAAGTTAAAATTACGTTTTGACATGTTAAAGTATGTGTTTTACAAGTTAAAGTTACGTTTTGACAAGTTAAAGTACGTTTCAACAAGTTAAAATTACTTTTTGACAAGTTAAAGTACATTTTTTACAAGTTAAAGTTACGTTTTGACAAGTTAAACTATGTTTGTTACAAGTTAAAGTTACGTTTTGAGAAGTTAAAGTACGTTTCAACAAGTAAAAATTACTTTTTGACAAGTTAAAGTATGTTTTTTACAACTTAAAGTTACTTTTTGACAAGTTAAAGTACATTTCAACAAGTTAAAATTACGATTTGACAAGTTAAATTACATTTTTTACAAGTTAAATTACGATTTAACAAGTTAAATTACATTTTTTACAAGTTAAATTACGTTTGTTACAAGTTAAAGTTACGTTTTGACAAGTTAAAGTACGTTTCAACAAGTTCAAATTACGTTTTGACAAGTTAAAGTATGTTTCACAAGTTAAATTAAGTTTTGACAAGTTAAAGTACGTTTCAACGAGTTCAAATTACATTTTGACAAGTTAAAGTACCTTTCCACAAGATAAAATTACGTTTTGACAAGTTAAAGTACATTTTTTACAAGTTAAAGTTACGTTTTGACATGTTAAACTATGTTTTTTACAAGTTAAAATTACGTTTTGACAAGTTAAAGTGCGTTTCAACAAGTTCAAAGTACATTTTCACAAGTAATAGTACATTTCTTACAAGTTAAAGTACATTTTTTATAAATTAAAGTTATGTTTTGAAAAGTTAAAGTACGTTTCAACAAGTTCAAATTACATTTTGATAAGTTAAAGTATGTTTCAACAGGTTAAAATTACGTTTTGACAAGTAAAACTACATTTTTTTACAAGTTAAAGTTACGTTTTGACAAGTTAAAGTGCGATTCAACAAGTTCAAAGTACGTTTTGACAAGTAATAGTACATTTTTTACAAGTTAAAGTACATTTTTTACAAGTTAAAGTTACGTTTTGAGAAGTTAAAGTACGTTTCAACAAGTTAAAATTACTTTTTGACAAGTTAAAGTATGTTTTTTACAACTTAAAGTTACTTTTTGACAAGTTAAAGTACGTTTCAACAAGTTAAAATTATGATTTGACAAGTTAAAGTACATTTTTTACAAGTTAAATTACGTTTTGACAAGTTAAGGTACGTTTCAACAAGTTCAAATTACGTTTTGACAAGTTAAAGTACCTTTCAACAAGATAAAATTACGTTTTGACAAATAAAAGTACATTTTTTACAAGTTAAAGTTATGTTTTGACATGTTAAACTATGTTTTTTACAAGTTAAAGTTACGTTTTGACAAGATAAAGTGCGTTTCAACAAGTTCAAAGTACGTTTTGACAAGTAATAGTACATTTTTTACAAGTTAAAGTACATTTTTTACAAGTTAAAGTTACGTTTTGACAAGTTAAAGTACGTTTCAACAAATTCAAATTACGTTTTGACAAATTAAAGTATGTTTCAACAGGTTAAAATTACGTTTTGACAAGTAAAAGTACATTTTTTACAAGTTAAAGTTACATTTTGACAAGTTAAAGTTTGTTTCAACAAGTTCAAATTACGTTTTGACAAGTTAAAGTACCTTTCAACAAGATAAAATTACGTTTTGGCAAGTATAAGTACATTTTTTACCAGTTAAAGTTACGTTTTGACAAGTTAAAGTACGTTTCAACAAGTTCAAATTATGTTTTGACAAGTTAAAGTATGTTTCAACAGGTTCAAATTACGTTTTTTACAAGTTAAAGTTACGTTTTGACATGTTAAACTATGTTTTTTGAAAGTTAAAGTTACGTTTTGACAAGCTAAAGTGCGTTTCTACAAGTTCAAAGTACGTTTTGACAAGTAATAATACATCTTTTACAAGTTAAAGTTACGTTTTGACAAGTTAAACTATGTTTTTTTACAAGTTAAAGTTACGTTTTGAGAAGTTAAAGTATGTTTCAACAAGTTAAAATTACTTTTTGACAAGTTAAAGTATGTTTTTTACAACTTAAAGTTACTTTTTGACAAGTTAAAGTACGTTTCAACAAGATAAAATTACGATTTGACAAGTTAAAGTACATTTTTTACAAGTTAAATTAGGTTTTGACAAGTTAAAGTACGTTTCAACAAATTCAAATTACGTTTTGACAAGTTAAAGTACCTTTCAACGAGATAAAATTACGTTTTGACAAGTAAAAGTACATTTTTTACAAGTTAAAGTTATGTATTGACATGTTAAACTATGTTTTTTACAAGTTAAAGTTACGATTTGACAAGTTGAAGTGCATTTCAACAAGTTCAAAGTACATTTTTACAAGTAATATTACATTTTTTACAAGTTAAAGTACATTTTTTAGAAGTTAAAGTTACGTTTTGACAAGTTAAAGTACGTTTCAACAAGTTCAAATTACGTTTTGAAAAGTTAAAGTATGTTTGAACTGGTTAAAATTACGTTTTGACAAGTAAAAGTACTTTTATTACAAGTTAAAGTTACCTTTTGACATGTTAAACTATGTCTTTTACAAGTTAAAATTACTTTTTGACAAGTTAAAGTACATTTTTTACAAATTAAAGTTACGTTTTGAGAAGTTAAATTATGTTTTTAACAACTTAAAGTTACTTTTTGACAAGTTAAAGTACGTTTCAACAAGTTAAAATTACGATTTGACAAGTTAAAGTACATTTTTTACAAGTTCAAATTACGTTTTGACAAGTTAAAGTACGTTTCAACAAGTTAAAATTACGTTTTGAGAAGTTAAGGTACCTTTCAACAAGATAAAATTACGTTTTGACAAGTAATAGTACATTTTTTACAAGTTAGAGTTACGTTTTGACAAGTTAAACTATGTTTTTTACAAGTTAAAGTTACGTTTTGACAAGTTAAAGTACGTTTCAACAAGTTAAAATTACTTTTTGACAAGTTAAAGTACATTTTTTTTAAATTAAAGTTACGTTTTGATAAGTTAAACTATGGTTTTTACAACTTAAAGTTACTTTTTGACAATTTAAAGTACGTTTCAACAAGTTAAAATTACGATTTGACAAGTTAAAGTTATGTTTTGACAAGTTAAAGTACGTTTCAACAAGTTCAAATTACGTTTTGACAAGTTAAAGTATTTTTCAACAGATTAAAATTACGTTTTGGCAAGTAAAAGTACATTTTTTACCAGTTAAAGTTAAGTTTTGACAAGTTAAAGTACGTTTCAACAAGATCAAATTACGTTTTGACAAGTTAAAGTATGTTTCAACAGGTTAAAATTACGTTTTGACAAGTAACAATACATTTTTTACAAGTTAAAGTTGCGTTTCGACATGTTAAACTATGTTTTTTACAAGTTAAAGTTACGTTTTGACAAGTTAAAGTGCGTTTCAACAAGTTCAAAGTACGTTTTGACAAATAATAGTACATTTTTAACAAGTTAAAGTTACGTTTTGACTAGTTAAACTATGTTTTTTACAAGTTAAAATTACGTTTTGAAAAGTTAAAGTACGTTTCAACAAGTTAAAATTACTTTTTGACAAGTTAAAGTATGTTTTTTACAACTTAAAGTGACTTTTTGACAAGTTAAAGTACGTTTCAACAAGATAAAATTACGATTTGACAAGTTAAAGTACGTTTCAACAAGATAAAATTACGATTTGACAAGTTAAAGTACGTTTCAACAAGTTCAAATTACGTTTTGACAAGTTAAAGTACATTTCAACAAGATAAAATTACGTTTTGACAAGTAAAAGTACATTTTTTACAAGTTAAAGTTATGTATTGACATGTTAAACTATGTTTTTTACAAGTTAAAGTTACGATTTGACAAGTTAAAGTGCGTTTCAACAAGTTCAAAGTACATTTTTACAAGTAATATTACATTTTTTACAAGTTAAAGTACATTTTTTAGAAGTTAAAGTTACGTTTTGACAAGTTAAAGTACGTTTCAACAAGTTCAAATTACGTTTTGAAAAGTTAAAGTATGTTTGAACTGGTTAAAATTACGTTTTGACAAGTAAAAGTACTTTTTTTACAAGTTAAAGTTACCTTTTGACATGTTAAACTATGTCTTTTACAAGTTAAAATTACTTTTTGACAAGTTAAAGTACATTTTTTACAAATTAAAGTTACGTTTTGAGAAGTTAAATTATGTTTTTAACAACTTAAAGTTACTTTTTGACAAGTTAAAGTACGTTTCAACAAGTTATAATTACGATTTGACAAGTTAAAGTACATTTTTTACAAGTTCAAATTACGTTTTGACAAGTTAAAGTACGTTTCAACAAGTTAAAATTACGTTTTGACAAGTTAAGGTACCTTTCAACAAGATAAAATTACGTTTTGACAAGTAATAGTACATTTTTTACAAGTTAGAGTTACGTTTTGACAAGTTAAACTATGTTTTTTACAAGTTAAAGTTACGTTTTGACAAGTTAAAGTACGTTTCAACAAGTTAAAATTACTTTTTGACAAGTTAAAGTTATGTTTTGACAAGTTAAAGTACGTTTCAACAAGTTCAAATTAAGTTTTGACAAGTTAAAGTACGTTTCAACAAGTTCAATTACGTTTTGTCAAGTTAAAGTAACTTTCAACAAGATAAAATTACGTTTTGACAAGTAAAAGTACATTTTTTACAAGTTAAAGTTATGTTTTGACATGTTAAACTATGTTTTTTACAAGTTAAAGTTACGTTTTGACAAGTTAAAGTGCGTTTCAACAAGTTCATAGTACGTTTTGACAAGTAATAGTACATTTTTTACAAGTTAAAGTTACGTTTTGACAAGTTAAAGTACGTTTGAACAAGTTCAAATTATGTTTTGACAAGTTAAAGTATGTTTCAACAGTTTAAAATTACGTTTTGACAAGTAAAAGTATATTTTTTACAAGTGAAAGTTACATTTTGACAAGTTAAAGTACGTTTCAACAAGTTCAAATTACGTTTTGAGAAGTTCAAGTACCTTTCAACAAGATAAAATTACGTTTTGGCAAGTAAAAGTACATTTTTTACCAGTTAAAGTTACGTTTTGACAAGTTAAAGTACGTTTCAACAAGATCAAATTACGTTTTGACAAGTTAAAGTATATTTAAACAGGTTAAAATTACGTTTTGACAAGTAACAATACATTTTTTGCAAGTTAAAGTTGCGTTCGACATGTTAAACTATGTTTTTTACAAGTTAAAGTTACGTTTTGACAAGTTAAAGTGCGTTTGAACAAGTTCAAAGTACGTTTTGACAAATAATAGTACATTTTTAACAAGTTAAAGTTACGTTTTGACTAGTTAAACTATGTTTTTTACAAGTTAAAATTACGTTTTGAAAAGTTAAAGTACGTTTCAACAAGTTAAAATTACTTTTTGACAAGTTAAAGTATGTTTTTTACAACTTAAAGTGACTTTTTGACAAGTTAAAGTACGTTTCAACAAGATAAAATTACGATTTGACAAGTTAAAGTACATTTTTTACAAGTTAAATTAGGTTTTGACAAGTTAAAGTACGTTTCAACAAGTTAAAATTACGTTTTGACAAGTTAAAGTACCTTTCAACGAGATAAAATTACGTTTTGACAAGTAAAAGTACATTTTTTACAAGTTAAAGTTATGTATTGACATGTTAAACTATGTTTTTTACAAGTTAAAGTTACGATTTGACAAGTTAAAGTGCGTTTCAACAAGTTCAAAGTACATTTTTACAAGTAATAGTACATTTTTTACAAGTTTAAGTACATTTTTTAGAAGTTAAAGTTACGTTTTGACAAGTTAAAGTACGTTTCAACAAGTTCAAATTACGTTTTGAAAAGTTAAAGTATGTTTGAACTGGTTAAAATTACGTTTTGACAAGTAAAAGTACTTTTTTTACAAGTTAGAGTTACCTTTTGACATGTTAAACTATGTTTTTTACAAGTTAAAATTACTTTTTGACAAGTTAAAGTACATTTTTTACAAATTAAAGTTACGTTTTGAGAAGTTAAATTATGTTTTTAACAACTTAAAGTTACTTTTTGACAAGTTAAAGTACGTTTCAACAAGTTAAAATTACGATTTGACAAGTTAAAGTACATTTTTTACAAGTTCAAATTACGTTTTGACAAGTTAAAGTACGTTTCAACAAGTTAAAATTACGTTTTGACAAGTTAAGGTACCTTTCAACAAGATAAAATTACGTTTTGACAAGTAATAGTACATTTTTTACAAGTTAGAGTTACGTTTTGACAAGTTAAACTATGTTTTTTACAAGTTAAAGTTACGTTTTGACAAGTTAAAGTACGTTTCAACAAGTTAAAATTACTTTTTGACAAGTTAAAGTACATTTTTTATAAATTAAAGTTACGTTTTGATAAGTTAAACTATGTTTTTTACAACTTAAAGTTACTTTTTGACAATTTAAAGTACGTTTCAACAAGTTAAAATTACTTTTTGACAAGTTAAAGTACATTTTTTGACAAGTTAAAGTACGTTTCAACAAGTTCAAATTACGTTTTGACAAGTTAAAGTATTTTTCAACAGATTAAAATTACGTTTTGACAAGTAAAAGGACATTTTTTACAAGTTAAAGTTACGTTTTGACATGTTAAACTATGTTTTTCAAGTTAAAGTTACGTTTTGACAAGTTAAAGTGCATTTCAACAAGTTCAAAGTACGTTTTGACAAGTAATAGTACATTTTTTACAAGTGAAAGTTACGTTTTAACAAGTTAAACTATGTTTTTTACAAGTCAAAGTTACGTTTTGACAAGTTAAAGTACGTTTCAACAAGTTAAAATTACGATTTGACAAGCTAAAGTACATTTTTAACAAGTTAAAGTTACGTTTTGACAAGTTAAAGTACGTTTCAACAAGTTCAAATTACGTTTTGACAAGTTAAAGTACCTTTCAACAAGATAAAATTACGTTTTGACAAGTTTAAGTACATTTTTTACAAGTTAAAGTTACGTTTTGACATGTTAAACTATGTTTTTCAAGTTAAAGTTACGTTTTGACAAGTTAAAGTGCATTTCAACAAGTTCAAAGTACGTTTTGACAAGTAATAGTACATTTTTTACAAGTGAAAGTTACGTTTTAACAAGTTAAACTATGTTTTTTACAAGTCAAAGTTACGTTTTGACAAGTTAAAGTACGTTTCAACAAGTTAAAATTACGATTTGACAAGCTAAAGTAAATTTTTAACAAGTTAAAGTTACGTTTTGACAAGTTAAAGTACGTTTCAACAAGTTAAAATTACGTTTTGACAAGTTAAAGTACCTTTCAACAAGATAAAATTACGTTTTGAAAAGTTTAAGTACATTTTTTAAAAGTTAAAGTTACGTTTTGACATGTTAAACTATGTTTTTGAAGTTAAAGTTACGTTTTGACAAGTTAAAGTGCATTTCAACAAGTTCAAAGTACGTTTTAACAAGTAATAGTACATTTTTTACAAGTGAAAGTTACGTTTTAACAAGTTAAACTATGTTTTTTACAAGTCAAAGTTACGTTTTGACAAGTTAAAGTACGTTTCAACAAGTTAAAATAACTTTTTGACAAGTTAAAGTATGTTTTTTACAACTTAAAGTTACTTTTTGACAAGTTAAAGTACGTTTCAACAAGTTAAAATTACGATTTGACAAGTTAAAGTACATTTTTTACAAGTTAAAGTTACATTTTGACAAGTTAAAGTACGTTTCAACAAGTTTAAATTACATTTTGACAAGTAAAAGTATTTTTGTTAGAAGTTAAAGTTACGTTTTGACAAGTTAAACTATGTTTTTTACAAGTTAAAGTTACGTTTTGACAAGTTAAAGTACGTTTCAAAAAGTTAAAATTACTTTTTGACAAGTTAAAGTTACGTTTTGACAAGTTAAAGTATGTTTTTTACAAATAAAAGTTAATATTTGACAAGTTAAAGTACATTTCAACAAGTTAAAATATCGATATGACAAGTCAAAGTACATTTTTTACAAGTTAAAGTTACGTTTTGACAAGTTAAAGTACGTTTCAACCAGTTCAAATTACGTTTTGACGTGTAAAAGGACATTTTTTACAAGTTAAAATTACGTTCTGAGAAGTTAACCTATGATTTTAACAAGTTAAAGTTACGTTTTGACAAGTTAAAGTATGTTTTTTACAAATAAAAGTTAATATTTGACAAGTTAAAGTACATTTCAACAAGTTAAAATATCGATATGACAAGTCAAAGTACATTTTTTACAAGTTAAAGTTACGTTTTGACAAGTTAAAGTACGTTTCAACCAGTTCAAATTACGTTTTGACGTGTAAAAGGACATTTTTTACAAGTTAAAATTACGTTTTGAGAAGTTAACCTATGATTTTAACAAGTTAAAGTTACGTTTTGACAAGTTAAAGTACGTTTCAACAAGTTAAAATTACTTTTGGACAAGTTACAGTACATTTTTTACAAGTTAAAGTTACATTTTGACAAGTTAAAGTATGTTTTTTACAAGTTAAAGTTACTATTTGACAAGTTAAAGTACGTTTCAACAAGTTAAAATTACGTTTTGACATGTTAAAGTATGTTTTTTACAAGTTAAAGTTACGTTTTGACAAGTTAAAGTACGTTTCAACAAGTTAAAATTACTTTTTGACAAGTTAAAGTACATTTTTTACAAGTTAAAGTTACGTTTTGACAAGTTAAACTATGTTTGTTACAAGTTAAAGTTACGTTTTGAGAAGTTAAAGTACGTTTCAACAAGTAAAAATTACTTTTTGACAAGTTAAAGTATGTTTTTTACAACTTAAAGTTACTTTTTGACAAGTTAAAGTACATTTCAACAAGTTAAAATTACGATTTGACAAGTTAAATTACATTTTTTACAAGTTAAATTACGATTTAACAAGTTAAATTACATTTTTTACAAGTTAAATTACGTTTGTTACAAGTTAAAGTTACGTTTTGACAAGTTAAAGTACGTTTCAACAAGTTCAAATTACGTTTTGACAAGTTAAAGTATGTTTCACAAGTTAAATTAAGTTTTGACAAGTTAAAGTACGTTTCAACGAGTTCAAATTACATTTTGACAAGTTAAAGTACCTTTCCACAAGATAAAATTACGTTTTGACAAGTTAAAGTACATTTTTTACAAGTTAAAGTTACGTTTTGACATGTTAAACTATGTTTTTTACAAGTTAAAATTACGTTTTGACAAGTTAAAGTGCGTTTCAACAAGTTCAAAGTACATTTTCACTAGTAATAGTACATTTCTTACAAGTTAAAGTACATTTTTTATAAATTAAAGTTATGTTTTGAAAAGTTAAAGTACGTTTCAACAAGTTCAAATTACATTTTGATAAGTTAAAGTATGTTTCAACAGGTTAAAATTACGTTTTGACAAGTAAAACTACATTTTTTACAAGTTAAAGTTACGTTTTGACAAGTTAAAGTGCGATTCAACAAGTTCAAAGTACGTTTTGACAAGTAATAGTACATTTTTTACAAGTTAAAGTACATTTTTTACAAGTTAAAGTTACGTTTTGAGAAGTTAAAGTACGTTTCAACAAGTTAAAATTACTTTTTGACAAGTTAAAGTATGTTTTTTACAACTTAAAGTTACTTTTTGACAAGTTAAAGTACGTTTCAACAAGTTAAAATTATGATTTGACAAGTTAAAGTACATTTTTTACAAGTTAAATTACGTTTTGACAAGTTAAGGTACGTTTCAACAAGTTCAAATTACGTTTTGACAAGTTAAAGTACCTTTCAACAAGATAAAATTACGTTTTGACAAATAAAAGTACATTTTTTACAAGTTAAAGTTATGTTTTGACATGTTAAACTATGTTTTTTACAAGTTAAAGTTACGTTTTGACAAGATAAAGTGCGTTTCAACAAGTTCAAAGTACGTTTTGACAAGTAATAGTACATTTTTTACAAGTTAAAGTTACATTTTGACAAGTTAAAGTTTGTTTCAACAAGTTCAAATTACGTTTTGACAAGTTAAAGTACCTTTCAACAAGATAAAATTACGTTTTGGCAAGTATAAGTACATTTTTTACCAGTTAAAGTTACGTTTTGACAAGTTAAAGTACGTTTCAACAAGTTCAAATTATGTTTTGACAAGTTAAAGTATGTTTCAACAGGTTCAAATTACGTTTTTTACAAGTTAAAGTTACGTTTTGACATGTTAAACTATGTTTTATGAAAGTTAAAGTTACGTTTTGACAAGCTAAAGTGCGTTTCTACAAGTTCAAAGTACGTTTTGACAAGTAATAATACATCTTTTACAAGTTAAAGTTACGTTTTGACAAGTTAAACTATGTTTTTTTACAAGTTAAAGTTACGTTTTGAGAAGTTAAAGTATGTTTCAACAAGTTAAAATTACTTTTTGACAAGTTAAAGTATGTTTTTTACAACTTAAAGTTACTTTTTGACAAGTTAAAGTACGTTTCAACAAGTTAAAATTACGATTTGACAAGTTAAAGTACATTTTTTACAAGTTAAATTATGTTTTGACAAGTTAAAGTACGTTTCAACAAGTTCAATTACGTTTTGTCAAGTTAAGTACCTTTCAACAAGATAAAATTACGTTTTGACAAGTAAAAGTACATTTTTTACAAGTTAAAGTTATGTTTTGACATGTTAAACTATGTTTTTTACAAGTTAAAGTTACGTTTTGACAAGTTAAAGTGCGTTTCAACAAGTTCATAGTACGTTTTGACAAGTAATAGTACATTTTTTACAAGTTAAAGTACATTTTTTACAAGTTAAAGTTACGTTTTGACAAGTTAAAGTACGTTTGAACAAGTTCAAATTATGTTTTGACAAGTTAAAGTATATTTCAACAGTTTAAAATTACGTTTTGACAAGTAAAAGTATATTTTTTACAAGTGAAAGTTACATTTTGACAAGTTAAAGTACGTTTCAACAAGTTCAAATTACGTTTTGAGAAGTTCAAGTACCTTTCAACAAGATAAAATTACGTTTTGGCAAGTAAAAGTACATTTTTTACCAGTTAAAGTTACGTTTTGACAAGTTAAAGTACGTTTTAACAAGATCAAATTACATTTTGACAAGTTAAAGTATGTTTCAACAGGTTAAAATTACGTTTTGACAAGTAACAATACATTTTTTACAAGATAAAGTTGCGTTTCGACATGTTAAACTATGTTTTTTACAAGTTAAAGTTACGTTTTGACAAGTTAAAGTGCGTTTCAACAAGTTCAAAGTACGTTTTGACAAATAATAGTACATTTTTAACGAGTTAAAGTTACGTTTTGACTAGTTAAACTATGTTTTTTACAAGTTAAAATTACGTTTTGAAAAGTTAAAGTACGTTTCAACAAGTTAAAATTACTTTTTGACAAGTTAAAGTATGTTTTTTACAACTTAAATTGACTTTTTGACAAGTTAAAGTACCTTTCAACGAGATAAAATTACGTTTTGACAAGTAAAAGTACATTTTTTACAAGTTAAAGTTATGTATTGACATGTTAAACTATGTTTTTTACAAGTTAAAGTTACGATTTGACAAGTTAAAGTGCGTTTCAACAAGTTCAAAGTACATTTTTACAAGTAATAGTACATTTTTTACAAGTTAAAGTACATTTTTTAGAAGTTAAAGTTACGTTTTGACAAGTTAATGTACGTTTCAACAAGTTCAAATTACGTTTTGAAAAGTTAAAGTATGTTTGAACTGGTTAAAATTACGTTTTGACAAGTAAAAGTACTTTTTTTACAAGTTAAAGTTACCTTTTGACATGTTAAACTATGTTTTTTACAAGTTAAAATTACTATTTGACAAGTTAAAGTACATTTTTTACAAATTAAAGTTACGTTTTGAGAAGTTAAATTATGTTTTTAACAACTTAAAGTTACTTTTTGACAAGTTAAAGTACGTTTCAACAAGTTAAAATTACGATTTGACAAGTTAAAGTACATTTTTTACAAGTTCAAATTACGTTTTGACAAGTTAAAGTACGTTTCAACAAGTTAAAATTACGTTTTGACAAGTTAAGGTACCTTTCAACAAGATAAAATTACGTTTTTACAAGTAATAGTACATTTTTTACAAGTTAGAGTTACGTTTTGACAAGTTAAACTATGTTTTTTACAAGTTAAAGTTACGTTTTGACAAGTTAAAGTACGATTCAACAAGTTAAAATTACTTTTTGACAAGTTAAAGTACATTTTTTATAAATTAAAGTTACGTTTTGATAAGTTAAACTATGTTTTTTACAACTTAAAGTTACTTTTTGACAATTTCAAGTACGTTTCAAGAAGTTAAAATTACGATTTGACAAGTTAAAGTTATGTTTTGACAAGTTAAAGTACGTTTCAACAAGTTCAAATTACGTTTTGACAAGTTAAAGTATTTTTTTAACAGATTAAAATTACGTTTTGACAAGTTAAAGTACGTTTCAACAAGTTCAAATTACGTTTTGACAAGTCAAAGTACCTTTCAACAAAATAAAATTACCTTTTGACAATTAAAAGTACATTTTTTACAAGTTAAAGTTACGTTTTGACATGTTAAACTATGTTTTTTACAAGTTAAAGTTACGTTTTTACAAGTTAAAGTGCGTTTCAACAAGTTCAAAGTACGTTTTGACATGTAATAGTACATTTTTTACAAGTTAAAGTTACGTTTTGACATGTTAAACTATGTTTTTCAAGTTAAAGTTACGTTTTGACAAGTTAAAGTGCATTTCAACAAGTTCAAAGTACGTTTTGACAAGTAATAGTACATTTATTACAAGTGAAAGTTACGTTTTAACAAGTTAAACTATGTTTTTTACAAGTCAAAGTTACGTTTTGACAAGTTAAAGTACGTTTCAACAAGTTAAAATTACGATTTGACAAGCTAAAGTACATTTTTAACAAGTTAAAGTTACGTTTTGACAAGTTAAAGTACGTTTCAACAAGTTCAAATTACGTTTTGACAAGTTAAAGTACCTTTCAACAAGATAAAATTACGTTTTGACAAGTTTAAGTACATTTTTTACAAGTTAAAGTTACGTTTTGACATGTTAAACTATGTTTTTCAAGTTAAAGTTACGTTTTGACAAGTTAAAGTGCATTTCAACAAGTTCAAAGTACGTTTTGACAAGTAATAGTACATTTTTTACAAGTGAAAGTTACGTTTTAACAAGTTAAACTATGTTTTTTACAAGTCAAAGTTACGTTTTGACAAGTTAAAGTACGTTTCAACAAGTTAAAATTACGATTTGACAAGCTAAAGTAAATTTTTAACAAGTTAAAGTTACGTTTTGACAAGTTAAAGTACGTTTCAACAAGTTAAAATTACGTTTTGACAAGTTAAAGTACCTTTCAACAAGATAAAATTACGTTTTGAAAAGTTTAAGTACATTTTTTAAAAGTTAAAGTTACGTTTTGACATGTTAAACTATGTTTTTCAAGTTAAAGTTACGTTTTGACAAGTTAAAGTGCATTTTAACAAGTTCAAAGTACGTTTTGACAAGTAATAGTACATTTTTTACAAGTGAAAGTTACGTTTTAACAAGTTAAACTATGTTTTTTACAAGTCAAAGTTACGTTTTGACAAGTTAAAGTACGTTTCAACAAGTTAAAATAACTTTTTGACAAGTTCAAGTATGTTTTTTACAACTTAAAGTTACTTTTTGACAAGTTAAAGTACGTTTCAACAAGTTAAAATTACGATTTGACAAGTTAAAGTACATTTTTTACAAGTTAAAGTTACATTTTGACAAGTTAAAGTACGTTTCAACAAGTTTAAATTACATTTTGACAAGTAAAAGTATTTTTGTTAGAAGTTAAAGTTACGTTTTGACAAGTTAAACTATGTTTTTTACAAGTTAATGTTACGTTTTGACAAGTTAAAGTACGTTTCAAAAAGTTAAAATTACTTTTTGACAAGTTAAAGTACATTTTTTACAAGTTAAAGTTACGTTTTGACAAGTTAAAGTACGTTTCAACAAGTTAAAATTACTTTTGGACAAGTTAAAGTACATTTTTTACAAGTTAAAGTTACATATTGACAAGTTAAATTATGTTTTTTACAAGTTAAAGTTACTATTTGACAAGTTTAATTACGTTTCAAAAAGTTAAAATTACGTTTTGACATGTTAAAGTATGTTTTTTACAAGTTAAAGTTACGTTTTAACAAGTTAAAGTACGTTTCAACAAGTTAAAATTACTTTTTGACAAGTTAAAGTACATTTTTTACAAGTTAAAGTTACGTTTTGAAAAGTTAAAGTATGTTTTTTACAAATAAAAGTTAATATTTGACAAGTTAAAGTACGTTTCAACAAGATCAAATTACGTTTTGACAAGTTAAAGTATGTTTCAACAGGTTAAAATTACGTTTTGACAAGTAACAATACATTTTTTACAAGTTAAACTTGCGTTTCGACATGTTAAACTATGTTTTTTACAAGTTAAAGTTACGTTTTGACAAGTTAAAGTGCGTTTCAACAAGTTCAAAGTACGTTTTGACAAATAATAGTACATTTTTAACAAGTTAAAGTTACGTTTTGACTAGTTAAACTATGTTTTTTACAAGTTAAAATTACGTTTTGAAAAGTTAAAGTACGTTTCAACAAGTTAAAATTACTTTTTGACAAGTTAAAGTATGTTTTTTACAACTTAAAGTGACTTTTTGACAAGTTAAAGTACGTTTCAACAAGATAAAATTATGATTTGACAAGTTAAAGTACATTTTTTACAAGTTAAATTACTATTTGACAAGTTAAAGTACGTTTCAACAAGTTCAAATTACGTTTTGACAAGTTAAAGTACCTTTCAACGAGATAAAATTACGTTTTGACAAGTAAAAGTACATTTTTTACAAGTTAAAGTTATGTATTGACATGTTAAACTATGTTTTTTACAAGTTAAAGTTACGATTTGACAAGTTAAAGTGCGTTTCAACAAGTTCAAAGTACATTTTTACAAGTAATAGTACATTTTTTACAAGTTAAAGTACATTTTTTAGAAGTTAAAGTTACGTTTTGACAAGTTAAACTACGTTTCAACAAGTTCAAATTACGTTTTGAAAAGTTAAAGTATGTTTGAACTGGTTAAAATTACGTTTTGACAAGTAAAAGTACTTTTTTTACAAGTTAAAGTTACCTTTTGACATGTTAAACTATGTTTTTTACAAGTTAAAATTACTTTTTGACAAGTTAAAGTACATTTTTTACAAATTAAAGTTACGTTTTGAGAAGTTAAATTATGTTTTTAACAACTTAAAGTTACTTTTTGACAAGTTAAAGTTCGTTTCAACAAGTTAAAATTACGATTTGACAAGTTAAAGTACATTTTTTACAAGTTGAAATTACGTTTTGACAAGTTAAAGTACGTTTCAACAAGTTAAAATTACGTTTTGACAAGTTAAGGTACCTTTCAACAAGATAAAATTACGTTTTGACAAGTAATAGTAAATTTTTTACAAGTTAGAGTTACGTTTTGACAAGTTAAAGTTACGTTTTGACAAGTTAAAGTACGTTTCAACAAGTTAAAATTACTTTTTGACAAGTTAAAGTACATTTTTTATAAATTAAAGTTACGTTTTGATAAGTTAAACTATGTTTTTTACAACTTAAAGTTACTTTTTGACAATTTAAAGTACGTTTCAACAAGTTAAAATTACGATTTGACAAGTTAAAGTTATGTTTTGACAAGTTAAAGTACGTTTCAACAAGTTTAAATTACGTTTTGACAAGTTAAAGTATTTTTCAACAGATTAAAATTACGTTTTGACAAGTAAAAGTACATTTTTTACAAGTTAAAGTTACGTTTTGACATGTTAAACTATGTTTTTCAAGTTAAAGTTACGTTTTGACAAGTTAAAGTGCATTTCAACAAGTTCAAAGTACGTTTTGACAAGTAATAGTACATTTTTTACAAGTGAAAGTTACGTTTTAACAAGTTAAACTATGTTTTTTACAAGTCAAAGTTACGTTTTGACAAGTTAAAGTACGTTTCAACAAGTTAAAATTACTTTTTGAACAAGTTAAAGTATGTTTTTTACAACTTAAAGTTACTTTTTGACAAGTTAAAGTACGTTTCAACAAGTTAAAATTACGATTTGACAAGTTAAAGTACATTTTTTACAAGTTAAAGTTACATTTTGACAAGTTAAAGTACGTTTCAACAAGTTTAAATTACATTTTGACAAGTAAAAGTATTTTTGTTAGAAGTTAAAGTTACGTTTTGACAAGTTAAACTATGTTTTTTACAAGTTAAAGTTACGTTTTGACAAGTTAAAGTAAGTTTCAAAAAGTTAAAATTACTTTTTGACAAGTTAAAGTACATTTTTTACAAGTTAAAGTTACGTTTTGAAAAGTTAAAGTATGTTTTTTACAAATAAAAGTTAATATTTGACAAGTTAAAGTACATTTCAACAAGTTAAAATATCGATATGACAAGTCAAAGTACATTTTTTACAAGTTAAAGTTACGTTTTGACAAGTTAAAGTACGTTTCAACCAGTTCAAATTACGTTTTGACGTGTAAAAGGACATTTTTTACAAGTTAAAATTACGTTCTGAGAAGTTAACCTATGATTTTAACAAGTTAAAGTTACGTTTTGACAAGTTAAAGTATGTTTTTTACAAATAAAAGTTAATATTTGACAAGTTAAAGTACATTTCAACAAGTTAAAATATCGATATGACAAGTCAAAGTACATTTTTTACAAGTTAAAGTTACGTTTTGACAAGTTAAAGTACGTTTCAACCAGTTCAAATTACGTTTTGACGTGTAAAAGGACATTTTTTACAAGTTAAAATTACGTTCTGAGAAGTTAACCTATGATTTTAACAAGTTAAAGTTACGTTTTGACAAGTTAAAGTACGTTTCAACAAGTTAAAATTACTTTTGGACAAGTTAAAGTACATTTTTTACAAGTTAAAGTTACATTTTGACAAGTTAAAGTATGTTTTTTACAAGTTAAAGTTACTATTTGACAAGTTTAATTACGTTTCAACAAGTTAAAATTACGTTTTGACATGTCAAATTATGTTTTTTACAAGTTAAAGTTACGTTTTGACAAGTTAAAGTACGTTTCAACAAGTTAAAATTACTTTTTGACAAGTTAAAGTACATTTTTTACAAGTTAAAGTTACGTTTTGACAAGTTAAACTATGTTTGTTACAAGTTAAAGTTACGTTTTGAGAAGTTAAAGTACGTTTCAACAAGTAAAAATTACTTTTTGACAAGTTAAAGTATGTTTTTTACAACTTAAAGTTACTTTTTGACAAGTTAAAGTACATTTCAACAAGTTAAAATTACGATTTGACAAGTTAAATTACATTTTTTACAAGTTAAATTACGATTTAACAAGTTAAATTACATTTTTTACAAGTTAAATTACGTTTGTTACAAGTTAAAGTACGTTTCAACAAGTTCAAATTACGTTTTGACAAGTTAAAGTATGTTTCACAAGTTAAATTAAGTTTTGACAAGTTAAAGTACGTTTCAACAAGTTCAAATTACATTTTGACAAGTTAAAGTACCTTTCCACAAGATAAAATTACGTTTTGACAAGTTAAAGTACATTTTTTATAAGTTAAAGTTACGTTTTGACATGTTAAACTATGTTTTTTACAAGTTAAAATTACGTTTTGACAAGTTAAAGTGCGTTTCAACAAGTTCAAAGTACATTTTCACAAGTAATAGTACATTTTTTACAAGTTAAAGTACATTTTTTATAAATTAAAGTTATGTTTTGAAAAGTTAAAGTACGTTTCAACAAGTTCAAATTACATTTTGATAAGTTAAAGTATGTTTCAACAGGTTAAAATTACGTTTTGACAAGTAAAACTACATTTTTTACAAGTTAAAGTTACGTTTTGACAAGTTAAAGTGCGATTCAACAAGTTCAAAGTACGTTTTGACAAGTAATAGTCCATTTTTTACAAGTTAAAGTACATTTTTTACAAGTTAAAGTTACGTTTTGAGAAGTTAAAGTACGTTTCAACAAGTTAAAATTACTTTTTGACAAGTTAAAGTATGTTTTTTACAACTTAAAGTTACTTTTTGACAAGTTAAAATTATGATTTGACAAGTTAAAGTACATTTTTTACAAGTTAAATTACGTTTTGACAAGTTAAGGTACGTTTCAACAAGTTCAAATTACGTTTTGACAAGTTAAAGTACCTTTCAACGAGATAAAATTACGTTTTGACAAGTAAAAGTACATTTTTTACAAGTTAAAGTTATGTATTGACATGTTAAACTATGTTTTTTACAAGTTAAAGTTACGATTTGACAAGTTAAAGTGCGTTTCAACAAGTTCAAAGTACATTTTTACAAGTAATAGTACATTTTTTACAAGTTAAAGTACATTTTTTAGAAGTTAAAGTTACGTTTTGACAAGTTAAACTACGTTTCAACAAGTTCAAATTACGTTTTGAAAAGTTAAAGTATGTTTGAACTGGTTAAAATTACGTTTTGACAAGTAAAAGTACTTTTTTTACAAGTTAAAGTTACCTTTTGACAAGTTAAAGTTTGTTTCAACAAGTTCAAATTACGTTTTGACAAGTTAAAGTACCTTTCAACAAGATAAAATTACGTTTTGGCAAGTATAAGTACATTTTTTACCAGTTAAAGTTACGTTTTGACAAGTTAAAGTACGTTTCAACAAGTTCAAATTATGTTTTGACAAGTTAAAGTATGTTTCAACAGGTTCAAATTACGTTTTTTACAAGTTAAAGTTACGTTTTGACATGTTAAACTATGTTTTTTGAAAGTTAAAGTTACGTTTTGACAAGCTAAAGTGCGTTTCTACAAGTTCAAAGTACGTTTTGACAAGTAATAATACATCTTTTACAAGTTAAAGTTACGTTTTGACAAGTTAAATTATGTTTTTTTACAAGTTAAAGTTACGTTTTGAGAAGTTAAAGTATGTTTCAACAAGTTAAAATTACTTTTTGACAAGTTAAAGTATGTTTTTTACAACTTAAAGTTACTTTTTGACAAGTTAAAGTACGTTTCAACACGTTAAAATTACGATTTGACAAGTTAAAGTACATTTTTTACAAGTTAAATTATGTTTTGACAAGTTAAAGCACGTTTCAACAAGTTCAATTACGTTTTGTCAAGTTAAAGTACCTTTCAACAAGATAAAATTACGTTTTGACAAGTAAAAGTACATTTTTTACAAGTTAAAGTTATGTTTTGACATGTTAAACTATGTTTTTTACAAGTTGAAGTTACGTTTTGACAAGTTAAAGTGCGTTTCAACAAGTTCATAGTACGTTTTGACAAGTAATAGTACATTTTTTACAAGTTAAAGTACATTTTTTACAAGTTAAAGTTACGTTTTGACAAGTTAAAGTACGTTTGAACAAGTTCAAATTATATTTTGACAAGTTAAAGTATGTTTCAACAGTTTAAAATTACGTTTTGACAAGTAAAAGTATATTTTTTACAAGTGAAAGTTACATTTTGACAAGTTAAAGTACATTTTTATACAAGTTAAAATTACGTTCTGAGAAGTTAACCTATGATTTTAACAAGTTAAAGTTACGTTTTGACAAGTTAAAGTACGTTTCAACAAGTTAAAATTACTTTTGGACAAGTTAAAGTACATTTTTTACAAGTTAAAGTTACATTTTGACAAGTTAAAGTATGTTTTTTACAAGTTAAAGTTACTATTTGACAAGTTTAATTACGTTTCAACAAGTTAAAATTACGTTTTGACATGTTAAAGTATGTTTTTTACAAGTTAAAGTTACGTTTTGACAAGTTAAAGTACGTTTCAACAAGTTAAAATTACTTTTTGACAAGTTAAAATACATTTTTTACAAGTTAAAGTTACGTTTTGACAAGTTAAAGTATGTTTTTTTACAAATAAAAGTTAATATTTGACAAGTTAAAGTACATTTCAACAAGTTAAAATATCGATATGACAAGTCAAAGTACATTTTTTACAAGTTAAAGTTACGTTTTGACAAGTTAAAGTACGTTTCAACCTGTTCAAATTACGTTTTGACGTGTAAAAGGACATTTTTTACAAGTTAAAATTACGTTCTGAGAAATTAACCTATGATTTTAACAAGTTAAAGTTACGTTTTGACAAGTTAAAGTACGTTTCAACAAGTTAAAATTACTTTTGGACAAGTTAAAGTTACGTTTTGACAAGTTAAAGTACGTTTCAACAAGTTCAAATTACGTTTTGACAAGTTAAAGTATGTTTCACAAGTTAAATTAAGTTTTGACAAGTTAAAGTACGTTTCAACAAGTTCAAATTACATTTTGACAAGTTAAAGTACCTTTCCACAAGATAAAATTACGATTTGACAAGTTAAAGTACATTTTTTACAAGTTAAAGTTACGTTTTGACATGTTAAACTATGTTTTTTACAAGTTAAAATTACGTTTTGACAAGTTAAAGTGCGTTTCAACAAGTTCAAAGTACATTTTCACAAGTAATAGTACATTTTTTACAAGTTAAAGTACATTTTTTACAAATTAAAGTTATGTTTTGAAAAGTTAAAGTATGTTTCAACAGGTTAAAATTACGTTTTGAAAAGTAAAACTACATTTTTTACAAGTTAAAGTTACGTTTTGACAAGTTAAAGTGCGATTCAACAAGTTCAAAGTACGTTTTGATAAGTAATAGTACATTTTTTACAAGTTAAAGTACATTTTTTACAAGTTAAAGTTACGTTTTGAGAAGTTAAAGTACATTTCAACAAGTTAAAATTACTTTTTGACAAGTTAAACTATGTTTTTTACAACTTAAAGTTACTTTTTGACAAGTTAAAGTACGTTTCAACGAGTTAAAATTATGATTTGACAAGTTAAAGTACATTTTTTACAAGTTAAATTACGTTTTGACATGTTACGGTACGTTTCAACAAGTTCAAATTACGTTTTGACAAGTTAAAGTACCTTTCAACAAGATAAAATTACGTTTTGACAAATAAAAGTACATTTTTTACAAGTTAAAGTTATGTTTTAACATGTTAAACTATGTTTTTTACAAGTTAAAGTTACGTTTTGACAAGTTAAAGTGCGTTTCAACAAGTTCAAAGTACGTTTTGACAAGTAATAGTACATTTTTTACAAGTTAAAGTACATTTTTTACAAGTTAAAGTTACGTTTTGACAAGTTAAAGTACGTTTCAATAAATTCAAATTACGTTTTGACAAATTAAAGTATGTTTCAACAGGTTAAAATTACGTTTTGACAAGTAAAAGTACATTTTTTACAAGTTAAAGTTACATTTTGACAAGTTAAAGTTTGTTTCAACAAGTTCAAATTACGTTTTGACAAGTTAAAGTACCTTTCAACAAGATAAAATTACGTTTTGGCAAGTATAAGTACATTTTTTACCAGTTAAAGTTACGTTTTGACAAGTTAAAGTACGTTTCAACAAGTTCAAATTATGTTTTGACAAGTTAAAGTATGTTTCAACAGGTTCAAATTACGTTTTTTACAAGTTAAAGTTACGTTTTGACATGTTAAACTATGTTTTTTGAAAGTTAAAGTTACGTTTTGACAAGCTAAAGTGCGTTTCTACAAGTTCAAAGTACGTTTTGACAAGTAATAATACATCTTTTACAAGTTAAAGTTACGTTTTGATAAGTTAAACTATGTTATTTTACAAGTTAAAGTTACGTTTTGAGAAGTTAAAGTATGTTTCAACAAGTTAAAATTACTTTTTGACAAGTTAAAGTATGTTTTTTAAAACTTAAAGTTACTTTTTGACAAGTTAAAGTACGTTTCAACAAGTTAAAATTACGATTTGACAAGTTAAAGTACATTTTTTACAAGTTAAATTATGATTTGACAAGTTAAAGTACGTTTCAACAAGTTCAATTACGTTTTGTCAAGTTAAAGTACCTTTCAACAAGATAAAATTAAGTTTTGACAAGTAAAAGTACATTTTTTACAAGTTAAAGTTATGTTTTGACATGTTAAACTATGTTTTTTACAAGTTAAAGTTACGTTTTGACAAGTTCAAGTGTGTTTCAACAAGTTCATAGTACGTTTTGACAAGTAATAGTACATTTTTTACAAGTTAAAGTACATTTTTTACAAGTTAAAGTTACGTTTTGACAAGTTAAAGTACGTTTGAACAAGTTCAAATTATGTTTTGACAAGTTAAAGTATGTTTCAACAGTTTACAATTATGTTTTGACAAGTAAAAGTATATTTTTTACAAGTGAAAGTTACATTTTGACAAGTTAAAGTACATTTTTATAGAAGTTAAAATTACGTTCTGAGAAGATAACCTATGATTTTAACAAGTTAAAGTTACGTTTTGACAAGTTAAAGTACGTTTCAACAAGTTAAAATTACTTTTGGACAAGTTAAAGTACATTTTTTACAAGTTAAAGTTACATTTTGACAAGTTAAAGTATGTTTTTTACAAGTTAAAGTTACTATTTGACAAGTTTAATTACGTTTCAACAAGTTAAAATTACGTTTTGACATGTTAAAGTATGTTTTTTACAAGTTAAAGTTACGTTTTGACAAGTTAAAGTACGTTTCAACAAGTTAAAATTACTTTTTGACAAGTTAAAGTACATTTTTTACAAGTAAAAGTTACGTTTTGACAAGTTAAACTATGTTTTTTACAAGTTAAAGTTACGTTTTGACAAGTTTAAGTACGTTTCAACAAGTTAAAATTACTTTTTGACAAGTTAAAGTACATTTTTTACAAGTAAAAGTTACGTTTTGACAAGTTAAACTATGTTTTTTACAAGTTAAAGTTACGTTTTGACAAGTTTAAGTACGTTTCAATAAGTTAAAATTACGATTTGACAAGTTAAAGTACATTTTTTACAAGTTAAAGTTACGTTTTGACATGTTAAACTATGTTTTTTACAAGTTAAAATTACGTTTTGACAAGTTAAAGTGCGTTTCAACAAGTTCAAAGTACATTTTCACAAGTAATAGTACATTTTTTACAAGTTAAAGTACATTTTTTATAAATTAAAGTTATGTTTTGAAAAGTTAAAGTACGTTTCAACAAGTTCAAATTACATTTTGATAAGTTAAAGTATGTTTCAACAGGTTAAAATTACGTTTTGACAAGTAAAACTACATTTTTTACAAGTTAAAGTTACGTTTTGACAAGTTAAAGTGCGATTCAACAAGTTCAAAGTACGTTTTGACAAGTAATAGTACATTTTTTACAAGTTAAAGTACATTTTTTACAAGTTAAAGTTACGTTTTGAGAAGTTAAAGTACGTTTCAACAAGTTAAAATTACTTTTTGACAAGTTAAAGTATGTTTTTTAGAACTTAAAGTTACTTTTTGAAAAGTTAAAGTACGTTTCAACAAGTTAAAATTATGATTTGACAAGTTAAAGTACATTTTTTACAAGTTAAATTACGTTTTGACAAGTTAAGGTACGTTTCAACAAGTTCAAATTACGTTTTGACAAGTTAAAGTACCTTTCAACAAGATAAAATTACGTTTTGACAAATAAAAGTACATTTTTTACAAGTTAAAGTTATGTTTTGACATGTTAAACTATGTTTTTTACAAGTTAAAGTTACGTTTTGACAAGTTAAAGTGCGTTTCAACAAGTTCAAAGTACGTTTTGACAAGTAATAGTACATTTTTTACAAGTTAAAGTACATTTTTTACAAGTTAAAGTTACGTTTTGACAAGTTAAAGTACGTTTCAACAAATTCAAATTACGTTTTGACAAATTAAAGTATGTTTCAACAGGTTAAAATTACGTTTTGACAAGTAAAAGTACATTGTTTACAAGTTAAAGTTACATTTTGACAAGTTAAAGTTTGTTTCAACAAGTTCAAATTACGTTTTGACAAGTTAAAATACCTTTCAACAAGATAAAATTATGTTTTTGGCAAGTATAAGTACATTCTTTACCAGTTAAAGTTACGTTTTGACAAGTTAAAGTACGTTTCAACAAGTTCAAATTATGTTTTGACAAGTTAAAGTATGTTTCAACAGGTTCAAATTACGTTTTTTACAAGTTAAAGTTACGTTTTGACATGTTAAACTATGTTTTTTGAAAGTTAAAGTTACGTTTTGACAAGCTAAAGTGCGTTTCTACAAGTTCAAAGTACGTTTTGACAAGTAATAATACATCTTTTACAAGTTAAAGTAACGTTTTGACAAGTTAAATTATGTTTTTTTACAAGTTAAAGTTACGTTTTGAGAAGTTAAAGTATGTTTCAACAAGTTAAAATTACTTTTTGACAAGTTAAAGTATGTTTTTTACAACTTAAAGTTACTTTTTGACAAGTTAAAGTACGTTTCAACAAGTTAAAATTACGATTTGACAAGTTAAAGTACATTTTTTACAAGTTAAATTATGATTTGACAAGTTAAAGTACGTTTCAACAAGTTCAATTACGTTTTGTCAAGTTAAAGTACCTTTCAACAAGATAAAATTAAGTTTTGACAAGTAAAAGTACATTTTTTACAAGTTAAAGTTATGTTTTGACATGTTAAACTATGTTTTTTACAAGTTAAAGTTACGTTTTGACAAGTTCAAGTGCGTTTCAACAAGTTCATAGTACGTTTTGACAAGTAATAGTACATTTTTTACAAGTTAAAGTACATTTTTTACAAGTTAAAGTTACGTTTTGACAAGTTAAAGTACGTTTGAACAAGTTCAAATTATGTTTTGACAAGTTAAAGTATGTTTCAACAGTTTAAAATTATGTTTTGACAAGTAAAAGTATATTTTTTACAAGTGAAAGTTACATTTTGACAAGTTAAAGTACATTTTTATACAAGTTAAAATTACGTTCTGAGAAGTTAACCTATGATTTTAACAAGTTAAAGTTACGTTTTGACAAGTTAAAGTACGTTTCAACAAGTTAAAATTACTTTTGGACAAGTTAAAGTACATTTTTTACAAGTTAAAGTTACATTTTGACAAGTTAAAGTATGTTTTTTACAAGTTAAAGTTACTATTTGACAAGTTTAATTACGTTTCAACAAGTTAAAATTACGTTTTGACATGTTAAAGTATGTTTTTTACAAGTTAAAGTTACGTTTTGACAAGTTAAAGTACGTTTCAACAAGTTAAAATTACTTTTTGACAAGTTAAAGTACATTTTTTACAAGTAAAAGTTACGTTTTGACAAGTTAAACTATGTTTTTTACAAGTTAAAGTTACGTTTTGACAAGTTTAAGTACGTTTCAATAAGTTAAAATTACGATTTGACAAGTTAAAGTACATTTTTTACAAGTTAAAGTTACGTTTTGACATGTTAAACTATGTTTTTTACAAGTTAAAATTACGTTTTGACAAGTTAAAGTGCGTTTCAACAAGTTCAAAGTACATTTTCACAAGTAATAGTACATTTTTTACAAGTTAAAGTACATTTTTTATAAATTAAAGTTATGTTTTGAAAAGTTAAAGTACGTTTCAACAAGTTCAAATTACATTTTGATAAGTTAAAGTATGTTTCAACAGGTTAAAATTACGTTTTGACAAGTAAAACTACATTTTTTACAAGTTAAATATACGTTTTGACAAGTTAAAGTGCGATTCAACAAGTTCAAAGTACGTTTTGACAAGTAATAGTACATTTTTTACAAGTTAAAGTACATTTTTTACAAGTTAAAGTTACGTTTTGAGAAGTTAAAGTACGTTTCAACAAGTTAAAATTACTTTTTGACAAGTTAAAGTATGTTTTTTAGAACTTAAAGTTACTTTTTGACAAGTTAAAGTACGTTTCAACAAGTTAAAATTATGATTTGACAAGTTAAAGTACATTTTTTACAAGTTAAATTACGTTTTGACAAGTTAAGGTACGTTTCAACAAGTTCAAATTACGTTTTGACAAGTTAAAGTACCTTTCAACAAGATAAAATTACGTTTTGACAAATAAAAGTACATTTTTTACAAGTTAAAGTTATGTTTTGACATGTTAAACTATGTTTTTTACAAGTTAAAGTTACGTTTTGACAAGTTAAATTGCGTTTCAACAAGTTCAAAGTACGTTTTGACAAGTAATAGTACATCTTTTACAAGTTAAAGTACATTTTTTACAAGTTAAAGTTACGTTTTGACAAGTTAAAGTACGTTTCAACAAATTCAAATTACGTTTTGACAAATTAAAGTATGTTTCAACAGGTTAAAATTACGTTTTGACAAGTAAAAGTACATTTTTTACAAGTTAAAGTTACATTTTGACAAGTTAAAGTTTGTTTCAACAAGTTCAAATTACGTTTTGACAAGTTAAAATACCTTTCAACAAGATAAAATTACGTTTTTGGCAAGTATAAGTACATTCTTTACCAGTTAAAGTTACGTTTTGACAAGTTAAAGTACGTTTCAACAAGTTCAAATTATGTTTTGACAAGTTAAAGTATGTTTCAACAGGTTCAAATTACGTTTTTTACAAGTTAAAGTTACGTTTTGACATGTTAAACTATGTTTTTTGAAAGTTAAAGTTACGTTTTGACAAGCTAAAGTGCGTTTCTACAAGTTCAAAGTACGTTTTGACAAGTAATAATACATCTTTTACAAGTTAAAGTAACGTTTTGACAAGTTAAATTATGTTTTTTTACAAGTTAAAGTTACGTTTTGAGAAGTTAAAGTATGTTTCAACAAGTTAAAATTACTTTTTGACAAGTTAAAGTATGTTTTTTACAACTTAAAGTTACTTTTTGACAAGTTAAAGTACGTTTCAACAAGTTAAAATTACGATTTGACAAGTTAAAGTACATTTTTTACAAGTTAAATTATGGTTTGACAAGTTAAAGTACGTTTCAACAAGTTCAATTACGTTTTGTCAAGTTAAAGTTCCTTTCAACAAGATAAAATTACGTTTTGACAAGTAAAAGTACATTTTTTACAAGTTAAAGTTATGTTTTGACATGTTAAACTATGTTTTTTACAAGTTGAAGTTACGTTTTGACAAGTTAAAGTGCGTTTCAACAAGTTCATAGTACGTTTTGACAAGTAATAGTAAATTTTTTACAAGTTAAAGTACATTTTTTACAAGTTAAAGTTACGTTTTGACAAGTTAAAGTACGTTTGAACAAGTTCAAATTATATTTTGACAAGTTAAAGTATGTTTCAACAGTTTAAAATTACGTTTTGACAAGTAAAAGTATATTTTTTACAAGTGAAAGTTACATTTTGACAAGTTAAAGTACATTTTTATACAAGTTAAAATTACGTTCTGAGTAGTTAACCTATGATTTTAACAAGTTAAAGTTACGTTTTGACAAGTTAAAGTACGTTTAAACAAGTTAAAATTACTTTTGGACAAGTTAAAGTACATTTTTTACAAGTTAAAGTTACATTTTGACAAGTTAAAGTATGTTTTTTACAAGTTAAAGTTACTATTTGACAAGTTTAATTACGTTTCAACAAGTTAAAATTACGTTTTGACATGTTAAAGTATGTTTTTTACAAGTTAAAGTTACGTTTTGACAAGTTAAAGTACGTTTCAACAAGTTAAAATTACTTTTTGACAAGTTAAAGTACATTTTTTACAAGTTAAAGTTATGTTTTGACAAGTTAAAGTATGTTTTTTACAAATAAAAGTTAATATTTGACAAGTTAAAGTACATTTCAACAAGTTAAAATATCGATATGACAAGTCAAAGTACATTTTTTACAAGTTAAAGTTACGTTTTGACAAGTTAAAGTACGTTTCAACCAGTTCAAATTACGTTTTGACGTGTAAAAGGACATTTTTTACAAGTTAAAATTACGTTCTGAGAAATTAACCTATGATTTTAACAAGTTAAAGTTACGTTTTGACAAGTTAAAGTACGTTTCAACAAGTTAAAATTACTTTTGGACAAGTTAAAGTACATTTTTTACAAGTTAAAGTTACATTTTGACAAGTTAAAGTATGTTTTTTAAAAGTTAAAGTTACTATTTGACAAGTTTAATTACGTTTCAACAAGTTAAAATTACGTTTTGACATGTTAAAGTATGTTTTTTACAAGTTAAAGTTACGTTTTGACAAGTTAAAGTACGTTTCAACAAGTTAAAATTACTTTTTGACAAGTTAAAGTACATTTTTTACAAGTAAAAGTTATGTTTTGACAAGTTAAACTATGTTTTTTACAAGTTAAAGTTACGTTTTGACAAGTTTAAGTACGTTTCAATAAGTTAAAATTACGATTTGACAAGTTAAAGTTTGACATGTTAAACTATGTTTTTTACAAGTTAAAATTACGTTTTGACAAGTTAAAGTGCGTTTCAACAAGTTCAAAGTACGTTTTCACAAGTAATAGTACATTTTTTACAAGTTAAAGTACATTTTTTATAAATTAAAGTTATGTTTTGAAAAGTTAAAGTACGTTTCAACAAGTTCAAATTATATTTTGATAAGTTAAAGTATGTTTCAACAGGTTAAAATTACGTTTTGACAAGTAAAACTACATTTTTTACAAGTTAAAGTTACGTTTTGACAAGTTAAAGTGCGATTCAACAAGTTCAAAGTACGTTTTGACAAGTAATAGTACATTTTTTACAAGTTAAAGTACATTTTTTACAAGTTAAAGTTACGTTTTGAGAAGTTAAAGTACGTTTCAACAAGTTAAAATTACTTTTTGACAAGTTAAAGTATGTTTTTTAGAACTTAAAGTTACTTTTTGACAAGTTAAAGTACGTTTCAACAAGTTAAAATTATGATTTGACAAGTTAAAGTACATTTTTTACAAGTTAAATTACGTTTTGACAAGTTAAGGTACGTTTCAACAAGTTCAAATTACGTTTTGACAAGTTAAAGTACCTTTCAACAAGATAAAATTACGTTTTGACAAATAAAAGTACATTTTTTACAAGTTAAAGTTATGTTTTGACATGTTAAACTATGTTTTTTACAAGTTAAAGTTACGTTTTGACAAGTTAAAGTGCGTTTCAACAAGTTCAAAGTACGTTTTGACAAGTAATAGTACATTTTTTACAAGTTAAAGTACATTTTTTACAAGTTAAAGTTACGTTTTGACAAGTTAAAGTACGTTTCAACAAATTCAAATTACGTTTTGACAAATTAAAGTATGTTTCAACAGGTTAAAATTACGTTTTGACAAGTAAAAGTACATTTTTTACAAGTTAAAGTTACATTTTGACAAGTTAAAGTTTGTTTCAACAAGTTCAAATTACGTTTTGACAAGTTAAAATACCTTTCAACAAGATAAAATTACGTTTTTGGCAAGTATAAGTACATTCTTTACCAGTTAAAGTTACGTTTTGACAAGTTAAAGTACGTTTCAACAAGTTCAAATTATGTTTTGACAAGTTAAAGTATGTTTCAACAGGTTCAAATTACGTTTTTTACAAGTTAAAGTTACGTTTTGACATGTTAAACTATGTTTTTTGAAAGTTAAAGTTACGTTTTGACAAGCTAAAGTGCGTTTCTACAAGTTCAAAGTACGTTTTGACAAGTAATAATACATCTTTTACAAGTTAAAGTAACGTTTTGACAAGTTAAGTTATGTTTTTTTACAAGTTAAAGTTACGTTTTGAGAAGTTAAAGTATGTTTCAACAAGTTAAAATTACTTTTTGACAAGTTAAAGTATGTTTTTTACAACTTAAAGTTACTTTTTGACAAGTTAAAGTACGTTTCAACAAGTTAAAATTACGATTTGACAAGTTAAAGTACATTTTTTACAAGTTAAATTATGGTTTGACAAGTTAAAGTACGTTTCAACAAGTTCAATTACGTTTTGTCAAGTTAAAGTACCGTTCAACAAGATAAAATTACGTTTTGACAAGTAAAAGTACATTTTATACAAGTTAAAGTTATGTTTTGACATGTTAAACTATGTTTTTTACAAGTTGAAGTTACGTTTTGACAAGTTAAAGTGCGTTTCAACAAGTTCATAGTACGTTTTGACAAGTAATAGTAAATTTTTTACAAGTTAAAGTACATTTTTTACAAGTTAAAGTTACGTTTTGACAAGTTAAAGTACGTTTGAACAAGTTCAAATTATATTTTGACAAGTTAAAGTATGTTTCAACAGTTTAAAATTACGTTTTGACAAGTAAAAGTATATTTTTTACAAGTGAAAGTTACATTTTGACAAGTTAAAGTACATTTTTATACAAGTTAAAATTACGTTCTGAGTAGTTAACCTATGATTTTAACAAGTTAAAGTTACGTTTTGACAAGTTAAAGTACGTTTCAACAAGTTAAAATTACTTTTGGACAAGTTAAAGTACATTTTTTACAAGTTAAAGTTACATTTTGACAAGTTAAAGTATGTTTTTTACAAGTTAAAGTTACTATTTGACAAGTTTAATTACGTTTCAACAAGTTAAAATTACGTTTTGACATGTTAAAGTATGTTTTTTACAAGTTAAAGTTACGTTTTGACAAGTTAAAGTACGTTTCAACAAGTTAAAATTACTTTTTGACAAGTTAAAGTACATTTTTTACAAGTTAAAGTTATGTTTTGACAAGTTAAAGTATGTTTTTTACAAATAAAAGTTAATATTTGACAAGTTAAAGTACATTTCAACAAGTTAAAATATCGATATGACAAGTCAAAGTACATTTTTTACAAGTTAAAGTTACGTTTTGACAAGTTAAAGTACGTTTCAACCAGTTCAAATTACGTTTTGACGTGTAAAAGGACATTTTTTACAAGTTAAAATTACGTTCTGAGAAATTAACCTATGATTTTAACAAGTTAAAGTTACGTTTTGACAAGTTAAAGTATGTTTTTTAAAAGTTAAAGTTACTATTTGACAAGTTTAATTACGTTTCAACAAGTTAAAATTACGTTTTGACATGTTAAAGTATGTTTTTTACAAGTTAAAGTTACGTTTTGACAAGTTAAAGTACGTTTCAACAAGTTAAAATTACTTTTTGACAAGTTAAAGTACATTTTTTACAAGTAAAAGTTACGTTTTGACAAGTTAAACTATGTTTTTTACAAGTTAAAGTTACGTTTTGACAAGTTTAAGTACGTTTCAATAAGTTAAAATTACGATTTGACAAGTTAAAGTACATTTTTTACAAGTTAAAGTTACGTTTTGACATGTTAAACTATGTTTTTTACAAGTTAAAATTACGTTTTGACAAGTTAAAGTGCGTTTCAACAAGTTCAAAGTACATTTTCACAAGTAATAGTACATTTTTTACAAGTTAAAGTACATTTTTTATAAATTAAAGTTATGTTTTGAAAAGTTAAAGTACGTTTCAACAAGTTCAAATTACATTTTGATAAGTTAAAGTATGTTTCAACAGGTTAAAATTACGTTTTGACAAGTAAAACTACATTTTTTACAAGTTAAAGTTACGTTTTGACAAGTTAAAGTGTGATTCAACAAGTTCAAAGTACGTTTTGACAAGTAATAGAACATTTTTTACAAGTTAAAGTACATTTTTTACAAGTTAAAGTTACGTTTTGAGAAGTTAAAGTACGTTTCAACAAGTTAAAATTACTTTTTGACAAGTTAAAGTATGTTTTTTAGAACTTAAAGTTACTTTTTGACAAGTTAAAGTACGTTTCAACAAGTTAAAATTATGATTTGACAAGTTAAAGTACATTTTTTACAAGTTAAATTACGTTTTGACAAGTTAAGGTACGTTTCAACAAGTTCAAATTACGTTTTGACAAGTTAAAGTACCTTTCAACAAGATAAAATTACGTTTTGACAAATAAAAGTACATTTTTTACAAGTTAAAGTTATGTTTTGACATGTTAAACTATGTTTTTTACAAGTTAAAGTTACGTTTTGACAAGTTAAAGTGCGTTTCAACAAGTTCAAAGTACGTTTTGACAAGTAATAGTACATTTTTTACAAGTTAAAGTACATTTTTTACAAGTTAAAGTTACGTTTTGACAAGTTAAAGTACGTTTCAACAAATTCAAATTACGTTTTGACAAATTAAAGTATGTTTCAACAGGTTAAAATTACGTTTTGACAAGTAAAAGTACATTTTTTACAAGTTAAAGTTACATTTTGACAAGTTAAAGTTTGTTTCAACAAGTTCAAATTACGTTTTGACAAGTTAAAATACCTTTCAACAAGATAAAATTACGTTTTTGGCAAGTATAAGTACATTCTTTACCAGTTAAAGTTACGTTTTGACAAGTTAAAGTACGTTTCAACAAGTTCAAATTATGTTTTGACAAGTTAAAGTATGTTTCAACAGGTTCAAATTACGTTTTTTACAAGTTAAAGTTACGTTTTGACATGTTAAACTATGTTTTTTGAAAGTTAAAGTTACGTTTTGACAAGCTAAAGTGCGTTTCTACAAGTTCAAAGTACGTTTTGACAAGTAATAATACATCTTTTACAAGTTAAAGTAACGTTTTGACAAGTTAAATTATGTTTTTTTACAAGTTAAAGTTACGTTTTGAGAAGTTAAAGTATGTTTCAACAAGTTAAAATTACTTTTTGACAAGTTAAAGTATGTTTTTTACAACTTAAAGTTACTTTTTGACAAGTTAAAGTACGTTTCAACAAGTTAAAATTACGATTTGACAAGTTAAAGTACATTTTTTACAAGTTAAATTATGGTTTGACAAGTTAAAGTACGTTTCAACAAGTTCAATTACGTTTTGTCAAGTTAAAGTACCTTTCAACAAGATAAAATTACGTTTTGACAAGTAAAAGTACATTTTTTACAAGTTAAAGTTATGTTTTGACATGTTAAACTATGTTTTTTACAAGTTGAAGTTACGTTTTGACAAGTTAAAGTGCGTTTCAACAAGTTCATAGTACGTTTTGACAAGTAATAGTAAATTTTTTACAAGTTAAAGTACATTTTTTACAAGTTAAAGTTACGTTTTGACAAGTTAAAGTACGTTTGAACAAGTTCAAATTATATTTTGACAAGTTAAAGTATGTTTCAACAGTTTAAAATTACGTTTTGACAAGTAAAAGTATATTTTTTACAAGTGAAAGTTACATTTTGACAAGTTAAAGTACATTTTTATACAAGTTAAAATTACGTTCTGAGTAGTTAACCTATGATTTTAACAAGTTAAAGTTACGTTTTGACAAGTTAAAGTACGTTTCAACAAGTTAAAATTACTTTTGGACAAGTTAAAGTACATTTTTTACAAGTTAAAGTTACATTTTGACAAGTTAAAGTATGTTTTTTACAAGTTAAAGTTACTATTTGACAAGTTTAATTACGTTTCAACAAGTTAAAATTACGTTTTGACATGTTAAAGTATGTTTTTTACAAGTTAAAGTTACGTTTTGACAAGTTAAAGTACGTTTCAACAAGTTAAAATTACTTTTTGACAAGTTAAAGTACATTTTTTACAAGTTAAAGTTATGTTTTGACAAGTTAAAGTATGTTTTTTACAAATAAAAGTTAATATTTGACAAGTTAAAGTAGATTTCAACAAGTTAAAATATCGATATGACAAGTCAAAGTACATTTTTTACAAGTTAAAGTTACGTTTTGACAAGTTAAAGTACGTGTCAACCAGTTCAAATTACGTTTTGACGTGTAAAAGGACATTTTTTACAAGTTAAAATTACGTTCTGAGAAATTAACCTATGATTTTAACAAGTTAAAGTTACGTTTTGACAAGTTAAAGTACGTTTCAACAAGTTAAAATTACTTTTGGACAAGTTAAAGTACATTTTTTACAAGTTAAAGTTACATTTTGACAAGTTAAAATATGTTTTTTAAAAGTTAAAGTTACTATTTGACAAGTTTAATTACGTTTCAACAAGTTAAAATTACGTTTTGACATGTTAAAGTATGTTTTTTACAAGTTAAAGTTACGTTTTGACAAGTTAAAGTACGTTTCAACAAGTTAAAATTACTTTTTGACAAGTTAAAGTACATTTTTTACAAGTAAAAGTTACGTTTTGACAAGTTAAACTATGTTTTTTACAAGTTAAAGTTACGTTTTGACAAGTTTAAGTACGTTTCAATAAGTTAAAATTACGATTTGACAAGTTAAAGTACATTTTTTACAAGTTAAAGTTACGTTTTGACATGTTAAACTATGTTTTTTACAAGTTAAAATTACGTTTTGACAAGTTAAAGTGCGTTTCAACAAGTTCAAAGTACATTTTCACAAGTAATAGTACATTTTTTACAAGTTAAAGTACATTTTTTATAAATTAAAGTTATGTTTTGAAAAGTTAAAGTACGTTTCAACAAGTTCAAATTACATTTTGATAAGTTAAAGTATGTTTCAACAGGTTAAAATTACGTTTTGACAAGTAAAACTACATTTTTTACAAGTTAAAGTTACGTTTTGACAAGTTAAAGTGCGATTCAACAAGTTCAAAGTACGTTTTGACAAGTAATAGTACATTTTTTACAAGTTAAAGTACATTTTTTACAAGTTAAAGTTACGTTTTGAGAAGTTAAAGTACGTTTCAACAAGTTAAAATTACTTTTTGACAAGTTAAAGTATGTTTTTTAGAACTTAAAGTTACTTTTTGACAAGTTAAAGTACGTTTCAACAAGTTAAAATTATGATTTGACAAGTTAAAGTACATTTTTTACAAGTTAAATTACGTTTTGACAAGTTAAGGTACGTTTCAACAAGTTCAAATTACGTTTTGACAAGTTAAAGTACCTTTCAACAAGATAAAATTACGTTTTGACAAATAAAAGTACATTTTTTACAAGTTAAAGTTATGTTTTGACATGTTAAACTATGTTTTTTACAAGTTAAAGTTACGTTTTGACAAGTTAAAGTGCGTTTCAACAAGTTCAAAGTACGTTTTGACAAGTAATAGTACATTTTTTACAAGTTAAAGTACATTTTTTACAAGTTAAAGTTACGTTTTGACAAGTTAAAGTACGTTTCAACAAATTCAAATTACGTTTTGACAAATTAAAGTATGTTTCAACAGGTTAAAATTACGTTTTGACAAGTAAAAGTACATTTTTTACAAGTTAAAGTTACATTTTGACAAGTTAAAGTTTGTTTCAACAAGTTCAAATTACGTTTTGACAAGTTAAAATACCTTTCAACAAGATAAAATTACGTTTTTGGCAAGTATAAGTACATTCTTTACCAGTTAAAGTTACGTTTTGACAAGTTAAAGTACGTTTCAACAAGTTCAAATTATGTTTTGACAAGTTAAAGTATGTTTCAACAGGTTCAAATTACGTTTTTTACAAGTTAAAGTTACGTTTTGACATGTTAAACTATGTTTTTTGAAAGTTAAAGTTACGTTTTGACAAGCTAAAGTGCGTTTCTACAAGTTCAAAGTACGTTTTGACAAGTAATAATACATCTTTTACAAGTTAAAGTAACGTTTTGACAAGTTAAATTATGTTTTTTTACAAGTTAAAGTTACGTTTTGAGAAGTTAAAGTATGTTTCAACAAGTTAAAATTACTTTTTGACAAGTTAAAGTATGTTTTTTACAACTTAAAGTTACTTTTTGACAAGTTAAAGTACGTTTCAACAAGTTAAAATTACGATTTGACAAGTTAAAGTACATTTTTTACAAGTTAAATTATGGTTTGACAAGTTAAAGTACGTTTCAACAAGTTCAATTACGTTTTGTCAAGTTAAAGTACCTTTCAACAAGATAAAATTACGTTTTGACAAGTAAAAGTACATTTTTTACAAGTTAAAGTTATGTTTTGACATGTTAAACTATGTTTTTTACAAGTTGAAGTTACGTTTTGACAAGTTAAAGTGCGTTTCAACAAGTTCATAGTACGTTTTGACAAGTAATAGTAAATTTTTTACAAGTTAAAGTACATTTTTTACAAGTTAAAGTTACGTTTTGACAAGTTAAAGTACGTTTCAACAAGTTAAAATTACTTTTGGACAAGTTAAAGTACATTTTTTACAAGTTAAAGTTACATTTTGACAAGTTAAAGTATGTTTTTTACAAGTTAAAGTTAGTATTTGACAAGTTTAATTACGTTTCAACAAGTTAAAATTACGTTTTGACATGTTAAAGTATGTTTTTTACAAGTTAAAGTTACGTTTTGACAAGTTAAAGTACGTTTCAACAAGTTAAAATTACTTTTTGACAAGTTAAAGTACATTTTTTACAAGTTAAAGTTATGTTTTGACAAGTTAAAGTATGTTTTTTACAAATAAAAGTTAATATTTGACAAGTTAAAGTACATTTCAACAAGTTAAAATATCGATATGACAAGTCAAAGTACATTTTTTACAAGTTAAAGTTACGTTTTGACAAGTTAAAGTACGTTTCAACCAGTTCAAATTACGTTTTGACGTGTAAAAGGACATTTTTTACAAGTTAAAATTACGTTCTGAGAAATTAACCTATGATTTTAACAAGTTAAAGTTACGTTTTGACAAGTTAAAGTACGTTTCAACAAGTTAAAATTACTTTTGGACAAGTTAAAGTACATTTTTTACAAGTTAAAGTTACATTTTGACAAGTTAAAGTATGTTTTTTAAAAGTTAAAGTTACTATTTGACAAGTTTAATTACGTTTCAACAAGTTAAAATTACGTTTTGACATGTTAAAGTATGTTTTTTACAAGTTAAAGTTACGTTTTGACAAGTTAAAGTACGTTTCAACAAGTTAAAATTACTTTTTGACAAGTTAAAGTACATTTTTTACAAGTTAAAGTTACGTTTTGACAAGTTAAACTATGTTTGTTACAAGTTAAAGTTACGTTTTGAGAAGTTAAAGTACGTTTCAACAAGTAAAAATTACTTTTTGACAAGTTAAAGTATGTTTTTTACAACTTAAAGTTACTTTTTGACAAGTTAAAGTACATGTCAACAATTTAAAATTACGATTTGACAAGTTAAATTACATTTTTTACAAGTTAAATTACGATTTGACAAGTTAAATTACATTTTTTACAAGTTAAATTTTGTTTGTTACAAGTTAAAGTTACGTTTTGACAAGTTAAAGTACGTTTCAACAAGTTCAAATTACGTTTTGACAAGTTAAAGTATGTTTCACAAGTTAAATTAAGTTTTGACAAGTTAAAGTACGTTTCAACAAGTTCAAATTACATTTTGACAAGTTAAAGTACATTTTTTACAAGTTAAAGTTACGTTTTGACATGTTAAACTATGTTTTTTACAAGTTAAAATTACGTTTTGACAAGTTAAAGTGCGTTTCAACAAGTTCAAAGTACATTTTCACAAGTAATAGTACATTTTTTACAAGTTAAAGTACATTTTTTACAAATTAAAGTTATGTTTTGAAAAGTTAAAGTATGTTTCAACAGGTTAAAATTACGTTTTGACAAGTAAAACTACATTTTTTACAAGTTAAAGTTACGTTTTGACAAGTTAAAGTGCGATTCAACAAGTTCAAAGTACGTTTTGATAAGTAATAGTACATTTTTTACAAGTTAAAGTACATTTTTTACAAGTTAAAGTTACGTTTTGAGGATTTAAAGTACGTTTCAACAAGTTAAAATTACTTTTTGACAAGTTAAAGTATGTTTTTTACAACTTAAAGTTACTTTTTGACAAGTTAAAGTACGTTTCAACAAGTTAAAATTATGATTTGACAAGTTAAAGTACATTTTTTACAAGTTAAATTACGTTTTGACAAGTTACGGTACGTTTCAACAGGTTCAAATTACGTTTTGACAAGTTAAAGTACCTTTCAACAAGATAAAATTACGTTTTGACAAATAAAAGTACATTTTTTACAAGTTAAAGTTATGTTTTGACATGTTAAACTATGTTTTTTACAAGTTAAAGTTACGTTTTGACAAGTTAAAGTGCGTTTCAACAAGTTCAAAGTACGTTTTGACAAGTAATAGTACATTTTTTACAAGTTAAAGTACATTTTTTACAAGTTAAAGTTACGTTTTGACAAGTTAAAGTACGTTTCAACAAATTCAAATTACGTTTTGACAAATTAAAGTATGTTTCAACAGGTTAAAATTACGTTTTGACAAGTAAAAGTACATTTTTTACAAGTTAAAGTTACATTTTGACAAGTTAAAGTTTGTTTCACCAAGTTCAAATTACGTTTTGACAAGTTAAAGTACCTTTCAACAAGATAAAATTACGTTTTGGCAAGTATAAGTACATTTTTTACCAGTTAAAGTTACGTTTTGACAAGTTAAAGTACGTTTCAACAAGTTCAAATTATGTTTTGACAAGTTAAAGTATGTTTCAACAGGTTCAAATTACGTTTTTTACAAATTACAGTTACGTTTTGACATGTTAAACTATGTTTTTTGAAAGTTAAAGTTACGTTTTGACAAGCTAAAGTGCGTTTCTACAAGTTCAAAGTACGTTTTGACAAGTAATAATACATCTTTTACAAGTTAAAGTTACGTTTTGATAAGTTAAACTATGTTTTTTTACAAGTTAAAGTTACGTTTTGAGAAGTTAAAGTATGTTTCAACAAGTTAAAATTACTTTTTGACAAGTTAAAGTATGTTTTTTAAAACTTAAAGTTACTTTTTGACAAGTTAAAGTACGTTTCAACAAGTTAAAATTACGATTTGACAAGTTAAAGTACATTTTTTACAAGTTAAATTATGTTTTGACAAGTTAAAGTACGTTTCAACAAGTTCAATTACGTTTTGTCAAGTTAAAGTACCTTTCAACAAGATAAAATTAAGTTTTGACAAGTAAAAGTACATTTTTTACAAGTTAAAGTTATGTTTTGACATGTTAAACTATGTTTTTTACAAGTTAAAGTTACGTTTTGACAAGTTAAAGTGCGTTTCAAGAAGTTCATAGTACGTTTTGACAAGTAATAGTACATTTTTTACAAGTTAAAGTACATTTTTTACAAGTTAAAGTTACGTTTTGACAAGTTAAAGTACGTTTGAACAAGTTCAAATTATGTTATGACAAGTTAAAGTATGTTTCAACAGTTTAAAATTACGTTTTGACAAGTAAAAGTATATTTTTTACAAGTGAAAGTTACATTTTGACAAGTTAAAGTACATTTTTATACAAGTTAAAATTACGTTCTGAGAAGTTAACCTATGATTTTAACAAGTTAAAGTTACGTTTTGACAAGTTAAAGTACGTTTCAACAAGTTAAAATTACTTTTGGACAAGTTAAAGTACATTTTTTACAAGTTAAAGTTACATTTTGACAAGTTAAAGTATGTTTTTTACAAGTTAAAGTTACTATTTGACAAGTTTAATTACGTTTCAACAAGTTAAAATTACGTTTTGACATGTTAAAGTATGTTTTTTACAAGTTAAAGTTACGTTTTGACAAGTTAAAGTACGTTTCAACAAGTTAAAATTACTTTTTGACAAGTTAAAGTACATTTTTTACAAGTAAAAGTTACGTTTTGACAAGTTAAACTATGTATTTTACAAGTTAAAGTTACGTTTTGACAAGTTTAAGTACGTTTCAATAAGTTAAAATTACGATTTGACAAGTTAAAGTACATTTTTTACAAGTTAAAGTTATGTTTTGACTAGTTAAACTATGTTTTTCTACAAGTTAAAGTTACGTTTTGACAAGTTAAAGTACGTTTCAACAAGTTAAAATTACTTTTTTACAAGTTAAAGTTATGTTTTGACCTGTTAAACTATGTTTTTCTACAAGTTAAAGTTACGTTTTGAGAAGTTAAAGTATGTTTCAACAAGTTAAAATTACTTTTTGACAAGTTAAAGTATGTTTTTTACAACTTAAAGTTACTTTTTGACAAGGTAAAGTACGTTTCAACAAGTTAAAATTACGATTTGACAAGTTAAAGTACATTTTTTACAAGTTAAATTATGGTTTGACAAGTTAAAGTACCTTTCAACAAGTTCAATTACGTTTTGTCAAGTTAAAGTACCTTTCAACAAGATAAAATTACGTTTTGACAAGTAAAAGTACATTTTTTACAAGTTAAAGTTATGTTTTGACATGTTAAACTATGTTTTTTACAAGTTGAAGTTACGTTTTGACAAGTTAAAGTGCGTTTCAACAAGTTCATAGTACGTTTTGACAAGTAATAGTAAATTTTTTACAAGTAAAAGTACATTTTTTACAAGTTAAAGTTACGTTTTGTCAAGTTAAAGTACGTTTGAACAAGTTCAAATTATATTTTGACAAGTTAAAGTATGTTTCAACAGTTTAAAATTACGTTTTGACAAGTAAAAGTATATTTTTTACAAGTGAAAGTTACATTTTGACAAGTTAAAGTACATTTTTATACAAGTTAAAATTACGTTCTGAGTAGTTAACCTATGATTTTAACAAGTTAAAGTTACGTTTTGACAAGTTAAAGTACGTTTGAACAAGTTAAAATTACTTTTGGACAAGTTAAAGTACATTTTTTACAAGTTAAGGTTACATTTTGACAAGTTAAAGTATGTTTTTTACAAGTTAAAGTTACTATTTGACAAGTTTAATTACGTTTCAACAAGTTAAAATTACGTTTTGACATGTTAAAGTATGTTTTTTACAAGTTAAAGTTACGTTTTGACAAGTTAAAGTACGTTTCAACAAGTTAAAATTACTTTTTGACAAGTTAAAGTACATTTTTTACAAGTAAAAGTTACGTTTTGACAAGTTAAACTATGTTTTTTACAAGTTAAAGTTACGTTTTGACAAGTTTAAGTACGTTTCAATAAGTTAAAATTACGATTTGACAAGTTAAAGTACATTTTTTACAAGTTAAAGTTATGTTTTGACCTGTTAAACTATGTTTTTCTACAAGTTAAAGTTACGTTTTGACAAGTTAAAGTACGTTTCAACAACTTAAAATTACTTTTTGACAAGTTAAAGTACATTTTTATACAAGTTAAAATTACGTTTTGACATGTTAAAGTATGTTTTTTACAAGTTAAAGTTACGTTTTGACAAGTTAAAGTACGTTTCAACAAGTTAAAATTACTTTTTGACAAGTTAAAGTACATTTTTTACAAGTTAAAGTTATGTTTTGACAAGTTAAAGTATGTTTTTTACAAATAAAAGTTAATATTTGACAAGTTAAAGTACATTTCAACAAGTTAAAATATCGATATGACAAGTCAAAGTACATTTTTTACAAGTTAAAGTTACGTTTTGACAAGTTAAAGTACGTTTCAACCAGTTCAAATTACGTTTTGACGTGTAAAAGGACATTTTTTACAAGTTAAAATTACGTTCTGAGAAATCAACCTATGATTTTAACAAGTTAAAGTTACGTTTTGACAAGTTAAAGTACGTTTCAACAAGTTAAAATTACTTTTGGACAAGTTAAAGTACATTTTTTACAAGTTAAAGTTACATTTTGACAAGTTAAAGTATGTTTTTTAAAAGTTAAAGTTACTATTTGACAAGTTTAATTACGTTTCAACAAGTTAAAATTAGGTTTTGACATGTTAAAGTATGTTTTTTACAAGTTAAAGTTACGTTTTGACAAGTTAAAGTACGTTTAAACAAGTTAAAATTACTTTTTGACAAGTTAAAGTACATTTTTTACAAGTTAAAGTTACGTTTTGACAAGTTAAACTATGTTTGTTACAAGTTAAAGTTACGTTTTGAGAAGTTAAAGTACGTTTCAACAAGTTAAAATTACTTTTTGACAAGTTAAAGTATGTTTTTTACAACTTAAAGTTACTTTTTGACAAGTTAAAGTACATTTCAACAAGTTAAAATTACGATTTGACAAGTTAAATTACATTTTTTACAAGTTAAATTACGATTTGACAAGTTAAATTACATTTTTTACAAGTTAAATTACGTTTTTTACAAGTTAAAGTTACGTTTTGACAAGTTAAAGTACGTTTCAACAAGTTCAAATTACGTTTTGACAAGTTAAAGTATGTTTCACAAGTTAAATTAAGTTTTGACAAGTTAAAGTACCTTTCCACAAGATAAAATTACGTTTTGACAAGTTAAAGTACATTTTTTACAAGTTAAAGTTACGTTTTGACATGTTAAACTATGTTTTTTACAAGTTAAAATTACGTTTTGACAAGTTAAAGTGCGTTTCAACAAGTTCAAAGTACATTTTCACAAGTAATAGTACATTTTTTACAAGTTAAAGTACATTTTTTACAAATTAAAGTTAAGTTTTGAAAAGTTAAAGAACGTTTCAACAAGTTCAAATTACATTTTGATAAGTTAAAGTATGTTTCAACAGGTTAAAATTATGTTTTGACAAGTAAAACTACATTTTTTACAAGTTAAAGTTATGTTTTGACATGATAAACTATGTTTTTTACAAGTTAAAGTTACGTTTTGACAAGTTAAAGTGCATTTCAACAAGTTCAAAGTACGTTTTGACAAGTAATAGTACATTTTTTACAAGTTAAAGTTACGATTTGACAAGTTAAACTATGTTTTTTACATGGTAAATTTACGTTTTGACAAGTTAAAGTACGTTTCAACAAGTTAAAATTACGATTTGACAAGCTAAAGTACATTTTATACAAGTTAAAGTTACGTTTTGACAAGTTAAAGTACGTTTCAACAAGTTCAAATTACGTTTTGACAAGTTAAAGTACCTTTCAACAAGATAAAATTACGTTTTGACAAGTTTAAGTACATTTTTTACAAGTTAAAGTTACGTTTTGACATCTTAAACTATGTTTTTCAAGTTAAAGTTACGTTTTGACAAGTTAAAGTGCGTTTCAACAAGTTCAAATTACGTTTTGACAAGTTAAATACCTTTCAACAAGATAAAATTACGTTTTGACAAGTAAAAGTACATTTTTTACAAGTTAAAGTTAGGTTTTAACATGTTAAACTATATTTATTACAAGTTAAAGTTACGTTTTGACAAGTTAAAGTACATTTCAAAAAGTTAATATTACTTTTTGACAAGTTAAAGTACATTTTTTTACAAGTTAAAGTTACGTTTTGACAAGTTAAATTATGTTTTTTATAAGTTAAAGTTACTATTTGACAAGTTAAAGTATGTTTCAACAAGTTAAAATTACGATTTGACAAGTTAAAGTACATCTTTTACAAGTTAAAGTTACGTTTTGACAAGTTAAAGTACGTTTCAACAAGTTTAAAATACGTTTTGACAAGTAAAAGTATTTTTGTTACAAGTTAAAGTTACGTTTTAACAACTTAAACTATGTTTTTTACATGTTAAAGTTACGTTTCAACAAGTTAGAGTACGTTTCAACAAGTTCAAATTACAATTTTTACAAGTTAAAGTACATTTCTTACAAGTTAAAGTTACGTGTTGACAAGTTAAAGTACGTTTCAACAAGTTAAAATTACTTTTTGACAAGTTAAAGTACATTTTTTACAAGTTAAAGTTACGTTTTGACAAGTTTAACTATGTTTGTAACAAGTTAAAGTTACGTTTTTACAAGTTAAAGTACGTTTCAACAAGTTCAAATTACGTTTTGTCAAGTTAAAGTATGTTTCAACAGGTTAAAATTACGTTTTCACAAGTAAAAGTACATTTCAAAAAGTTCAAATTACGTTTTGACAAGTTAAAGTATGTTTCAACAGGTTAAAATTACGTTTTGACAAGTAAAAGTACATTTTTTACAAGTTAAAGTTACGTTTTGACATGTTAAACTATGTTTTTTACGAGGTAAAGTTACGTTTTGACAAGTTAAAGTGCGTTTCAACAAGTTCAAAGTATGTTTTGACAAGTAATAGTACATTTTCTACAAGTTAAAGTTACGTTTTGACAAGTTAAACTATTTTTTTTACAAGTTAAAGTTACTTTTTGACAAGTTAAAGTATGTTTCAACAAGTTAAAATTAGTTTTTGACAAGGTAAAGTACAGTTTTTACAAATTAAAGTTACGTTTTGATAAGTTAAAATATGTTTTTTACACCTTAAATTTACTTTTTGACAAGTTAAACTTACGATTTGACAAGTTAAAGTACATTTTTTACAAGTTAAAGTTACGTTTTGACAAGTTAAAGTACCTTTCAACAAGATAAAATTACGTTTTGACAAGTAAAAGTACATTTTTTACAAATTAAAGTTACGTTTTGACATGTTAAACTATGTTTTTTACAAGTTAAAGTTACGTTTTGACAAGTTAAAGTGCGTTTCAACAAGTTCAAAGAACGTTTTGACCAGTTATAGTACATTTTTTAAAAGTTAAAGTACATTTTTTACAAGTTAAAGTTACGTTTAGACAAGTTAGAGTACGTTTCAACAAGTTCAAATTACGTTTTGACAAGTTAAAGTATGTTTCAATAAGTTAAAATTTCGTTTTTACAAGTAAATGTACATTTTTTACAAGTTAAAGTTACGTTTTGACATGTTAAACTATGTTTTATAGAAGTTAAAGGTACGTTTTGACAAGTTAAAGTGCATTTCAACAAGTTCAAAGTACGTTTTGACAAGTAATAGTACATTTTTTACAAGTTAAAGTTACATTTTGACAAGTTAAACTATGTTTTTTACAAGTTAAAGTTACGTTTTGACAAGTTAAAATACGTTTCAACAAGTTAAAATTAGTTTTTGACAAGTTAAAGTACATTTTTTACAAATTAAAGTTACGTTTTGACAAGTTAAACTATGTTTTTTACAACTTAAAAGATACTTTTTGACAAGTTAAAGTACGTTTCAACAAGTTAAAATTACGATTTGACAAGTTAAAGTACATTTTTTACAAGTTAAAGTTACGTTTTGACAAGTTAAAGTGCGTTTCAACAAGTTCAAATTACGTTTTGACAAGTTAAATACCTTTCAACAAGATAAAATTACGTTTTGACAAGTAAACGTACATTTTTTACAAGTTAAAGTTAGGTTTTGACATGTTAAACTATATTTATTATAAGTTAAAGTTACGTTTTGACAAGTTAAAGTACATTTCAACAAGTTAAAATTACTTTTTGACAAGTTAAAGTACATTTTTTTACAAGTTAAAGTTACGTTTTGACAAGTTAAAGTATGTTTTTTATAAGTTAAAGTTACTATTTGACAAGTTAAAGTATGTTTCAACAAGTTAAAATTACGATTTGACAAGTTAAAGTACATTTTTTACAAGTTAAAGTTACGTTTTGACAAGTTAAAGTACGTTTCAACAAGTTTAAATTACGTTTTGACAAGTAAAAGTATTTTTGTTACAAGTTAAAGTTACGTTTTAACAACTTAAACTATGTTTTTTACATGTTAAAGTTACGTTTCAACAAGTTAGAGTACGTTTCAACAAGTTCAAATTACCATTTTTACAAGTTAAAGTACATTTTTTACAAGTTAAAGTTACGTGTTGACAAGTTAAAGTACGTTTCAACAAGTTAAAATTACTTTTTGACAAGTTAAAGTACATTTTTTACAAGTTAAAGTTACGTTTTGACAAGTTTAACTATGTTTGTAACAAGTTAAAGTTACGTTTTTACAAGTTAAAGTACGTTTCAACAAGTTCAAATTACGTTTTGTCAAGTTAAAGTATGTTTCAACAGGTTAAAATTACGTTTTCACAAGTAAAAGTACATTTCAAAAAGTTCAAATTACGTTTTGACAAGTTAAAGTATGTTTCAACAGGTTAAAATTACGTTTTGACAAGTAAAAGTACATTTTTTACAAGTTAAAGTTACGTTTTGACATGTTAAACTATGTTTTTTACGAGGTAAAGTTACGTTTTGACAAGTTAAAGTGCGTTTCAACAAGTTCAAAGTATGTTTTGACAAGTAATAGTACATTTTCTACAAGTTAAAGTTACGTTTTGACAAGTTAAACTATTTTTTTTACAAGTTAAAGTTACTTTTTGACAAGTTAAAGTATGTTTCAACAAGTTAAAATTAGTTTTTGACAAGGTAAAGAACAGTTTTTACAAATTAAAGTTACGTTTTGATAAGTTAAAATATGTTTTTTACACCTTAAATTTACTTTTTGACAAGTTAAACTTACGATTTGATAAGTTAAAGTACATTTTTTACAAGTTAAAGTTACGTTTTGACAAGTTAAAGTACGTTTCAACAAGTTCAAATTACGTTTTGACAACTTAAAGTACCTTTCAACAAGATAAAATTATGTTTTGACAAGTAAAAGTACATTTTTTACAAATTAAAGTTACGTTTTGACATGTTAAACTATGTTTTTTACAAGTTAAAGTTACGTTTTGACAAGTTAAAGTGCGTTTCAACAAGTTCAAAGTACGTTTTGACAAGTAATAGTACATTTTTTACAAGTTAAAGTAAATTTTTTACAAGTTAAAGTTACGTTTTGACAAGTTAAAGTACGTTTCAACAAGTTCAAAATAGGTTTTGACAAGTAATAGTACATTTTTTACAAGTTAAAGTTACGTTTTGACATGTTAAACTATGTTTTTTACAATTTAAAGATACGTTTTGACAAGTTAAAGTACGTTTCAACAAGTTAAAATTACTTTTTGACAAGTTAAAGTACATTTTTTTACAAGTTAAAGTTACGTTTTGACAAGTTAAAGTATGTTTTTTACAAGTTAAAGTTACTATTTGACAAGTTAAAGTACATTTCAACAATATAAAATATCGATATGACAAGTTAAATTACATTTTTTACATGTTAAAGTTACGTTTTGACAAGTTAAAGTACGTTTCAACCACTTCAAATAACGTTTTGACAAGTTAAATTACATTTTTTAAAACCTAAAGTTACGTTTTGACAAGTTAAAGTATGTTTTTTACAAATAAAAGTTAATATTTGACAAGTTAAAGTACATTTCAACAAGTTAAAATATCGATATGACAAGTCAAAGTACATTTTTTACAAGTTAAAGTTACGTTTTGACAAGTTAAAGTACGTTTCAACCAGTTCAAATTACGTTTTGACGTGTAAAAGGACATTTTTTACAAGTTAAAATTACGTTCTGAGAAATCAACCTATGATTTTAACAAGTTAAAGTTACGTTTTGACAAGTTAAAGTACGTTTCAACAAGTTAAAATTACTTTTGGACAAGTTAAAGTACATTTTTTACAAGTTAAAGTTACATTTTGACAAGTTAAAGTATGTTTTTTAAAAGTTAAAGTTACTATTTGACAAGTTTAATTACGTTTCAACAAGTTAAAATTAGGTTTTGACATGTTAAAGTATGTTTTTTACAAGTTAAAGTTACGTTTTGACAAGTTAAAGTACGTTTAAACAAGTTAAAATTACTTTTTGACAAGTTAAAGTACATTTTTTACAAGTTAAAGTTACGTTTTGACAAGTTAAACTATGTTTGTTACAAGTTAAAGTTACGTTTTGAGAAGTTAAAGTACGTTTCAACAAGTTAAAATTACTTTTTGACAAGTTAAAGTATGTTTTTTACAACTTAAAGTTACTTTTTGACAAGTTAAAGTACATTTCAACAAGTTAAAATTACGATTTGACAAGTTAAATTACATTTTTTACAAGTTAAATTACGATTTGACAAGTTAAATTACATTTTTTACAAGTTAAATTACGTTTTTTACAAGTTAAAGTTACGTTTTGACAAGTTAAAGTACGTTTCAACAAGTTCAAATTACGTTTTGACAAGTTAAAGTATGTTTCACAAGTTAAATTAAGTTTTGACAAGTTAAAGTACCTTTCCACAAGATAAAATTACGTTTTGACAAGTTAAAGTACATTTTTTACAAGTTAAAGTTACGTTTTGACATGTTAAACTATGTTTTTTACAAGTTAAAATTACGTTTTGACAAGTTAAAGTGCGTTTCAACAAGTTCAAAGTACATTTTCACAAGTAATAGTACATTTTTTACAAGTTAAAGTACATTTTTTACAAATTAAAGTTAAGTTTTGAAAAGTTAAAGAACGTTTCAACAAGTTCAAATTACATTTTGATAAGTTAAAGTATGTTTCAACAGGTTAAAATTATGTTTTGACAAGTAAAACTACATTTTTTACAAGTTAAAGTTATGTTTTGACATGATAAACTATGTTTTTTACAAGTTAAAGTTACGTTTTGACAAGTTAAAGTGCATTTCAACAAGTTCAAAGTACGTTTTGACAAGTAATAGTACATTTTTTACAAGTTAAAGTTACGATTTGACAAGTTAAACTATGTTTTTTACATGGTAAATTTACGTTTTGACAAGTTAAAGTACGTTTCAACAAGTTAAAATTACGATTTGACAAGCTAAAGTACATTTTTTACAAGTTAAAGTTACGTTTTGACAAGTTAAAGTACGTTTCAACAAGTTCAAATTACGTTTTGACAAGTTAAAGTACCTTTCAACAAGATAAAATTACGTTTTGACAAGTTTAAGTACATTTTTTACAAGTTAAAGTTACGTTTTGACATCTTAAACTATGTTTTTCAAGTTAAAGTTACGTTTTGACAAGTTAAAGTGCGTTTCAACAAGTTCAAATTACGTTTTGACAAGTTAAATACCTTTCAACAAGATAAAATTACGTTTTGACAAGTAAAAGTACATTTTTTACAAGTTAAAGTTAGGTTTTAACATGTTAAACTATATTTATTACAAGTTAAAGTTACGTTTTGACAAGTTAAAGTACATTTCAAAAAGTTAATATTACTTTTTGACAAGTTAAAGTACATTTTTTTACAAGTTAAAGTTACGTTTTGACAAGTTAAATTATGTTTTTTATAAGTTAAAGTTACTATTTGACAAGTTAAAGTATGTTTCAACAAGTTAAAATTACGATTTGACAAGTTAAAGTACATCTTTTACAAGTTAAAGTTACGTTTTGACAAGTTAAAGTACGTTTCAACAAGTTTAAAATACGTTTTGACAAGTAAAAGTATTTTTGTTACAAGTTAAAGTTACGTTTTAACAACTTAAACTATGTTTTTTACATGTTACAGTTACGTTTCAACAAGTTAGAGTACGTTTCAACAAGTTCAAATTACAATTTTTACAAGTTAAAGTACATTTCTTACAAGTTAAAGTTACGTGTTGACAAGTTAAAGTACGTTTCAACAAGTTAAAATTACTTTTTGACAAGTTAAAGTACATTTTTTACAAGTTAAAGTTACGTTTTGACAAGTTTAACTATGTTTGTAACAAGTTAAAGTTACGTTTTTACAAGTTAAAGTACGTTTCAACAAGTTCAAATTACGTTTTGTCAAGTTAAAGTATGTTTCAACAGGTTAAAATTACGTTTTCACAAGTAAAAGTACATTTCAAAAAGTTCAAATTACGTTTTGACAAGTTAAAGTATGTTTCAACAGGTTAAAATTACGTTTTGACAAGTAAAAGTACATTTTTTACAAGTTAAAGTTACGTTTTGACATGTTAAACTATGTTTTTTACGAGGTAAAGTTACGTTTTGACAAGTTAAAGTGCGTTTCAACAAGTTCAAAGTATGTTTTGACAAGTAATAGTACATTTTCTACAAGTTAAAGTTACGTTTTGACAAGTTAAACTATTTTTTTTACAAGTTAAAGTTACTTTTTGACAAGTTAAAGTATGTTTCAACAAGTTAAAATTAGTTTTTGACAAGGTAAAGTACAGTTTTTACAAATTAAAGTTACGTTTTGATAAGTTAAAATATGTTTTTTACACCTTAAATTTACTTTTTGACAAGTTAAACTTACGATTTGACAAGTTAAAGTACATTTTTTACAAGTTAAAGTTACGTTTTGACAAGTTAAAGTACCTTTCAACAAGATAAAATTACGTTTTGACAAGTAAAAGTACATTTTTTACAAATTAAAGTTACGTTTTGACATGTTAAACTATGTTTTTTACAAGTTAAAGTTACGTTTTGACAAGTTAAAGTGCGTTTCAACAAGTTCAAAGAACGTTTTGACCAGTTATAGTACATTTTTTAAAAGTTAAAGTACATTTTTTACAAGTTAAAGTTACGTTTAGACAAGTTAGAGTACGTTTCAACAAGTTCAAATTACGTTTTGACAAGTTAAAGTATGTTTCAATAAGTTAAAATTTCGTTTTTACAAGTAAATGTACATTTTTTACAAGTTAAAGTTAAGTTTTGACATGTTAAACTATGTTTTATAGAAGTTAAAGGTACGTTTTGACAAGTTAAAGTGCATGTCAACAAGTTCAAAGTACGTTTTGACAAGTAATAGTACATTTTTTACAAGTTAAAGTTACATTTTGACAAGTTAAACTATGTTTTTTACAAGTTAAAGTTACGTTTTGACAAGTTAAAATACGTTTCAACAAGTTAAAATTAGTTTTTGACAAGTTAAAGTACATTTTTTACAAATTAAAGTTACGTTTTGACAAGTTAAACTATGTTTTTTACAACTTAAAAGATACTTTTTGACAAGTTAAAGTACGTTTCAACAAGTTAAAATTACGATTTGACAAGTTAAAGTACATTTTTTACAAGTTAAAGTTACGTTTTGACAAGTTAAAGTGCGTTTCAACAAGTTCAAATTACGTTTTGACAAGTTAAATACCTTTCAACAAGATAAAATTACGTTTTGACAAGTAAACGTACATTTTTTACAAGTTAAAGTTAGGTTTTGACATGTTAAACTATATTTATTATAAGTTAAAGTTACGTTTTGACAAGTTAAAGTACATTTCAACAAGTTAAAATTACTTTTTGACAAGTTAAAGTACATTTTTTTACAAGTTAAAGTTACGTTTTGACAAGTTAAAGTATGTTTTTTATAAGTTAAAGTTACTATTTGACAAGTTAAAGTATGTTTCAACAAGTTAAAATTACGATTTGACAAGTTAAAGTACATTTTTTACAAGTTAAAGTTACGTTTTGACAAGTTAAAGTACGTTTCAACAAGTTTAAATTACATTTTGACAAGTAAAAGTATTTTTGTTACAAGTTAAAGTTACGTTTTAACAACTTAAACTATGTTTTTTACATGTTAAAGTTACGTTTCAACAAGTTAGAGTACGTTTCAACAAGTTCAAATTACCATTTTTACAAGTTAAAGTACATTTTTTACAAGTTAAAGTTACGTGTTGACAAGTTAAAGTACGTTTCAACAAGTTAAAATTACTTTTTGACAAGTTAAAGTACATTTTTTACAAGTTAAAGTTACGTTTTGACAAGTTTAACTATGTTTGTAACAAGTTAAAGTTACGTTTTTACAAGTTAAAGTACGTTTCAACAAGTTCAAATTACGTTTTGTCAAGTTAAAGTATGTTTCAACAGGTTAAAATTACGTTTTCACAAGTAAAAGTACATTTCAAAAAGTTCAAATTACGTTTTGACAAGTTAAAGTATGTTTCAACAGGTTAAAATTACGTTTTGACAAGTAAAAGTACATTTTTTACAAGTTAAAGTTACGTTTTGACATGTTAAACTATGTTTTTTACGAGGTAAAGTTACGTTTTGACAAGTTAAAGTGCGTTTCAACAAGTTCAAAGTATGTTTTGACAAGTAATAGTACATTTTCTACAAGTTAAAGTTACGTTTTGACAAGTTAAACTATTTTTTTTACAAGTTAAAGTTACTTTTTGACAAGTTAAAGTATGTTTCAACAAGTTAAAATTAGTTTTTGACAAGGTAAAGAACAGTTTTTACAAATTAAAGTTACGTTTTGATAAGTTAAAATATGTTTTTTACACCTTAAATTTACTTTTTGACAAGTTAAACTTACGATTTGATAAGTTAAAGTACATTTTTTACAAGTTAAAGTTACGTTTTGACAAGTTAAAGTACGTTTCAACAAGTTCAAATTACGTTTTGACAACTTAAAGTACCTTTCAACAAGATAAAATTATGTTTTGACAAGTAAAAGTACATTTTTTACAAATTAAAGTTACGTTTTGACATGTTAAACTATGTTTTTTACAAGTTAAAGTTACGTTTTGACAAGTTAAAGTGCGTTTCAACAAGTTCAAAGTACGTTTTGACAAGTAATAGTACATTTTTTACAAGTTAAAGTAAATTTTTTACAAGTTAAAGTTACGTTTTGACAAGTTAAAGTACGTTTCAACAAGTTCAAAATAGGTTTTGACAAGTAATAGTACATTTTTTACAAGTTAAAGTTACGTTTTGACATGTTAAACTATGTTTTTTACAATTTAAAGATACGTTTTGACAAGTTAAAGTACGTTTCAACAAGTTAAAATTACTTTTTGACAAGTTAAAGTACATTTTTTTACAAGTTAAAGTTACGTTTTGACAAGTTAAAGTATGTTTTTTACAAGTTAAAGTTACTATTTGACAAGTTAAAGTACATTTCAACAATATAAAATATCGATATGACAAGTTAAATTACATTTTTTACATGTTAAAGTTACGTTTTGACAAGTTAAAGTACGTTTCAACCACTTCAAATAACGTTTTGACAAGTTAAATTACATTTTTTAAAACCTAAAGTTACGTTTTGACAAGTTAAAGTATGTTTTTTACAAGGTAATGTACATTTCAAAAATTTAAATTAAGTTTTGACAAGTTAAAGTATGTTTCAACAGGTTAAAAGTCCGTTTTGACAAGTAAAACTACATTTTTTACAAGTTAAAGTTACGTTTTGACATGTTAAAGTATGTTTTTTACAAGTTAAAGTTACGTTTTGACATGTTAAACTATGATTTTCACAAGTTAAAGTTACGTTTTGACAAGTTAAAGTGCATTTCAACAAGTTCAAAGTACGTTTTGACAAGTAATAGTACATTTTTTACAAGTTAAAGTTACGATTTGACAAGTTAAACTATGTTTTTTACAAGTTATAGTTACGTTTTGACAAGTTAAAGTACGTTTCAACAAGTTAAAATTAGTTTTTGACAAGTTAAAGTACATTTTTTACAAATGAAAGTTACGTTTTGACAAGTTAAATTATGTTTTTTACAACTTAAACTTACTTTTTGACAAGTTAAAGTACGTTTCAACAAGTTAAAATTACGATTTGACAAGTTAAAATACATTTTTTACAAGTTAAAGTTACGTTTTGTCAAGTTAAAGTACGTTTCAACAAGTTCAAATTACATTTTGACAAGTTAAAGTACCTTTCAACAAGATAAAATTACGTTTTGACAAGTAAAAGTACATTTTTTACAAGTTAAAGTTACGTTTTGACATGTTAAACTATGTTTTCTACAAGTTAAAGTTACGTTTTGACAAGTTAAAGTGCGTTTCAACAAGTTCAAAGAACGTTTTGACAAGTAATAGTACATTTTTTAAAAGTTAAAGTACATTTTTTACAAGTTAAAGTTACGTTTAGACAAGTTAAAGTACGTTTCAACAAGTTCAAATTACGTTTTGACAAGTTAAAGTATGTTTCAATAGGTTAAAATTTCGTTTTTACAAGTAAAAGTACATTTTTTACAAGTTAAAGTTACGTTTTGACATGTTAAACTAGGTTTTTTACAAGTTAAAGTTACGTTTTGACAAGTTAAAGTGCGTTTCAACAAGTTGAAAGTACGTTTTGACAAGTAATAGTACTATTTTTACAAGTTAAAGTACATTTTTTACAAGTTAAAGTTACGTTTTGACAAGTTAAAGTACGTTTCAACAAGTTCAAATTACGTTTGGACAAGTTAAAGTACCTTTCAACAATATAAAATTACGTTTTGACAAGTAAAAGTACATTTTTTACAAGTTAAAGTTACGTTTTGACATGTTAAACTATGTTTTATACAAGTTAAAGGTACGTTTTGACAAGTTAAAGTGCATTTCAACAAGTTCAAAGTACGTTTTGACAAGTAATAGTACATTTTTTACAAGTTAAAGTTACATTTTGACAAGTTAAACTATGTTTTTTACAAGTTAAAGTTACGTTTTGACAAGTTAAAATACGTTTCAACAAGTTAAAATTAGTTTTTGACAAGTTAAAGTACATTTTTTACAAATTAAAGTTACGTTTTGACAAGTTAAACTATGTTTTTTACAACTTAAAGATACTTTTTGACAAGTTAAAGTACGTTTCAACAAGTTAAAATTACGATTTGACAAGTTAAAGTATATTTTTTACAAGTTAAAGTTACGTTTTGACAAGTTAAAGTGCGTTTCAACAAGTTCAAATTACGTTTTGACAAGTTAAATACCTTTCAACAAGATAAAATTACGTTTTGACAAGTAAACGTACATTTTTTACAAGTTAAAGTTAGGTTTTGACATTTTAAACTATATTTATTATAAGTTAAAGTTACGTTTTGACAAGTTAAAGTACATTTAAACAAGTTAAAATTACTTTTTGACAAGTTAAAGTACATTTTTTTACAAGTTAAAGTTACGTTTTGACAAGTTAAAGTATGTTTTTTATAAGTTAAAGTTACTATTTGACAAGTTAAAGTATGTTTCAACAAGTTAAAATTACGATTTGACAAGTTAAAGTACATTTTTTACAAGTTAAAGTTACGTTTTGACAAGTTAAAGTACGTTTCAACAAGTTTAAATTACGTTTTGACAAGTAAAAGTATTTTTGTTACAAGTTAAAGTTACGTTTTAACAACTTAAACTATGTTTTTTACATGTTAAAGTTACGTTTCAACAAGTTAGAGTACGTTTCAACAAGTTCAAATTACAATTTTTACAAGTTAAAGTACATTTTTTACAAGTTAAAGTTACGTGTTGACAAGTTAAAGTACGTTTCAACAAGTTAAAATTACTTTTTGACAAGTTAAAGTACATTTTTTACAAGTTAAAGTTATGTTTTGACAAGTTTAACTATGTTTGTAACAAGTTAAAGTTACGTTTTTACAACTTAAAGTACGTTTCAACAAGTTCAAATTACGTTTTGACAAGTTAAAGTATGTTTCAACAGGTTAAAATTACGTTTTCACAAGTAAAAGTACATTTCAAAAAGTTTAAATTACGTTTTGACAAGTTAAAGTATGTTTCAACAGGTTAAAATTACGTTTTGACAAGTAAAAGTACATTTTTTACAAGTTAAAGTTACGTTTTGACATGTTAAACTATGTTTTTTACGAGGTAAAGTTCCGTTTTGACAAGTTAAAGTGCGTTTCAACAAGTTCAAAGTACGTTTTGACAAGTAATAGTACATTTTTTACAAGTTAAAGTACATTTTTTACAAGTTAAAGTTACGTTTTGACAAGTTAAAGTACGTTTCAACAAATTCAAATTACGTTTTGACAAATTAAAGTATGTTTCAACAGGTTAAAATTACGTTTTGACAAGTAAAAGTACATTTTTTACAAGTTAAAGTTACATTTTGACAAGTTAAAGTTTGTTTCAACAAGTTCAAATTACGTTTTGACAAGTTAAAGTACCTTTCAACAAGATAAAATTACGTTTTGGCAAGTATAAGTACATTTTTTACCAGTTAAAGTTACGTTTTGACAAGTTAAAGTACGTTTCAACAAGTTCAAATTATGTTTTGACAAGTTAAAGTATGTTTCAACAGGTTCAAGTTACGTTTTGACAAGTTAAACTATTTTTATTACAAGTTAAAGTTACTTATTGACAAGTTAAAGTATGTTTCAACAAGTTAAAATTAGTTTTTGACAAGGTAATGTACAGTTTTTACAAATTAAAGTTACGTTTTGATAAGTTAAAATATGTTTTTTACACCTTATATTTACTTTTTGACAAGTTAAACTTACGATTTGACAAGTTAAAGTACATTTTTTACAAGTTAAAGTTACGTTTTGACAAGTTAAAGTACGTTTCAACAAGTTCAAATTACGTTTTGACAAGTTAAAGTACCTTTCAACAAGATAAAATTACGTTTTGACAAGTAAGAGTACATTTTTTACAAATTAAAGTTACGTTTTGACATGTTAAACTATGTTTTTTACAAGTTAAAGTTACGTTTTGACAAGTTAAAGTGCGTTTCAACAAGTTCAAAGTACGTTTTGACAAGTAATAGTACATTTTTTTACAAGTTAAAGTAAATATTTTACAAGTTAAACTTACGATTTGACAAGTTAAAGTACGTTTCAACAAGTTCAAATTACGTTTTGACAAGTTAAAGTATGTTTCAACAGGTTAAAATTACGTTTTGACAGTAAAAGTACATTTTTTACAAGTCAAACTTACGTTTTGACATGTTAAACTATGTTTTTTACAAGTTAAAGTTACGTCTTGACAAGTTAAGGTGCGTTTCAACAAGTTCAAAGTACGTTTTGACAAGTAATAGTACTTTTTTTACAAGTTAAAGTTACGTTTTGACAAGTTAAACTATGTTTTTTACAAGTTAAAGTTATGTTTTGACAAGTAAAAGTATTTTTTTTTACAAGTTAAAGTTACATTTTGACAAGTTAAACTATGTTTTTTTACAAGTTAAAGTAACGTTTTGACAAGTTAAAGTACGTTTCAACAAGTTCAAATTACGTTTGGACAAGTTAAAGTACCTTTCAACAATATAAAATTACGGTTTGACAAGTAAAAGTACATTTTTTACAAGTTAAAGTTACGTTTTGACATGTTAAACTATGTTTTATACAAGTTAAAGGTACGTTTTGACAAGTTAAAGTGCATTTCAACAAGTTCAAAGTACGTTTTGACAAGTAATAGTACATTTTTTACAAGTTAAAGTTACATTTTGACAAGTTAAACTATGTTTTTTACAAGTTAAAGTTACGTTTTGACAAGTTAAAATACGTTTCAACAAGTTAAAATTAGTTTTTGACAAGTTAAAGTACATTTTTTACAAATTAAAGTTACGTTTTGACAAGTTAAACTATGTTTTTTACAACTTAAAGATACTTTTTGACAAGTTAAAGTACGTTTCAACAAGTTAAAATTACGATTTGACAAGTTAAAGTACATTTTTTACAAGTTAAAGTTACGTTTTGACAAGTTAAAGTGTGTTTCAACAAGTTCAAATTACGTTTTGACAAGTTAAATACCTTTCAACAAGATAAAATTACGTTTTGACAAGTAAACGTACATTTTTTACAAGTTAAAGTTAGGTTTTGACATGTTAAACTATATTTATTACAAGTTAAAGTTACGTTTTGACAAGTTAAAGTACATTTCAACAACTTAAAATTACTTTTTGACAAGTTAAAGTACATTTTTTTACAAGTTAAAGTTACGTTTTGACAAGTTAAAGTATGTTTTTTATAAGTTAAAGTTACTATTTGACAAGTTAAAGTATGTTTCAACAAGTTAAAATTACGATTTGACAAGTTAAAGTACATTTTTTACAAGTTAAAGTTACGTTTTGACAAGTTAAAGTACGTTTCAACAAGTTTAAATTACGTTTTGACAAGTAAAAGTATTTTTGTTACAAGTTAAAGTTACGTTTTAACAACTTAAACTATGTTTTTTACATGTTAAAGTTACGTTTCAACAAGTTAGAGTACGTTTCAACAAGTTCAAATTACAATTTTTACAAGTTAAAGTACATTTTTTACAAGTTAAAGTTACGTGTTGACAAGTTAAAGTACGTTTCAACAAGTTAAAATTACTTTTTGACAAGTTAAAGTACACTTTTTACAAGTTAAAGTTATGTTTTGACAAGTTTAACTATGTTTGTAACAAGTTAAAGTTACGTTTTTACAACTTAAAGTACGTTTCAACAAGTTCAAATTACGTTTTGACAAGTTAAAGTATGTTTCAACAGGTTAAAATTACGTTTTCACAAGTAAAAGTACATTTCAAAAAGTTCAAGTTACGTTTTGACAAGTTAAAGTATGTTTCAACAGGTTAAAATTATGTTTTGACAAGTAAAAGTACATTTTTTACAAGTTAAAGTTACGTTTTGACATGTTAAACTATGTTTTTTACGAGGTAAAGTTCCGTTTTGACAAGTTAAAGTGCGTTTCAACAAGTTCAAAGTATGTTTTGACAAGTAATAGTACATTTTCTACAAGTTAAAGTTACGTTTTGACAAGTTAAACTATTTTTATTACAAGTTAAAGTTACTTATTGACAAGTTAAAGTATGTTTCAACAAGTTAAAATTAGTTTTTGACAAGGTAAAGTACAGTTTTTACAAATTAAAGTTACGTTTTGATAAGTTAAAATATGTTTTTTACACCTTATATTTACTTTTTGACAAGTTAAACTTACGATTTGACAAGTTAAAGTACATTTTTTACAAGTTAAAGTTACGTTTTGACAAGTTAAAGTACGTTTCAACAAGTTCAAATTACGTTTTGACAAGTTAAAGTACCTTTCAACAAGATAAAATTACGTTTTGACAAGTAAAAGTACATTTTTTACAAATTAAAGTTACGTTTTGACATGTTAAACTATGTTTTTTACAAGTTAAAGTTACGTTTTGACAAGTTAAAGTGCGTTTCAACAAGTTCAAAGTACGTTTTGACAAGTAATAGTACATTTTTTACAAGTTAAAGTAAATATTTTACAAGTTAAAGTTACGTTTTGACAAGTTAAAGTACGTTTCAACAAGTTCAAATTACGTTTTGACAAGTTAAAGTATGTTTCAACAGGTTAAAATTACGTTTTGACAGTAAAAGTACATTTTTTACAAGTCAAAGTTACGTTTTGACATGTTAAACTATGTTTTTTACAAGTTAAAGTTACGTCTTGACAAGTTAAGGTGCGTTTCAACAAGTTCAAAGTACGTTTTGACAAGTAATAGTACTTTTTTTACAAGTTAAAGTTACGTTTTGACAAGTTAAACTATGTTTTTTACAAGTTAAAGTTATGTTTTGACAAGTAAAAGTATTTTTTTTTACAAGTTAAAGTTACATTTTGACAAGTTAAACTATGTTTTTTTACAAGTTAAAGTTACGTTTTGACAAGTTAAAGTACGTTTCAACAAGTTAAAATTACTTTTTGACAAGTTAAAGTACATTTGTTACAAGTTAAAGTTACGTTTTGACAAGTTAAAGTATGTTTTTTACAAGTTAAAGTTACTATTTGGCAAGTTAAAGTACGTTTCAAAAAGTTTAAATTAAGTTTTGACAAGTTAAAGTATGTTTCAAAAGGTTAAAATTACATTTTGACAAGTAAAAGTACATTTCAACAAGTTCAAATTACGTTTTGACAAGTTAAAGTATGTTTCAACAGGTTAAAATTACGTTTTGACAAGTAAAAGTACATTTTTTACAAGTTAAAGTTACGTTTTGACATGTTAAACTATGTTTTTTACAAGTTAAAGTTACGTTTTGACAAGTTAAAGTGCGTTTCAACAAGTTCAATGTACGTTTTGACAAGTAATAGTACATTTTTTACAAGTTAAAGTACATTTTTTACAAGTTAAAGTTACGTGTTGACAAGTTAAAGTACGTTTCAACAAGTTAAAATTACTTTTTGACAAGTTAAAGTACACTTTTTACAAGTTAAAGTTATGTTTTGACAAGTTTAACTATGTTTGTAACAAGTTAAAGTTACGTTTTTACAACTTAAAGTACGTTTCAACAAGTTCAAATTACGTTTTGACAAGTTAAAGTATGTTTCAACAGGTTAAAATTACGTTTTCACAAGTAAAAGTACATTTCAAAAAGTTCAAGTTACGTTTTGACAAGTTAAAGTATGTTTCAACAGGTTAAAATTATGTTTTGACAAGTAAAAGTACATTTTTTACAAGTTAAAGTTACGTTTTGACATGTTAAACTATGTTTTTTACGAGGTAAAGTTCCGTTTTGACAAGTTAAAGTGCGTTTCAACAAGTTCAAAGTATGTTTTGACAAGTAATAGTACATTTTCTACAAGTTAAAGTTACGTTTTGACAAGTTAAACTATTTTTATTACAAGTTAAAGTTACTTATTGACAAGTTAAAGTATGTTTCAACAAGTTAAAATTAGTTTTTGACAAGGTAAAGTACAGTTTTTACAAATTAAAGTTACGTTTTGATAAGTTAAAATATGTTTTTTACACCTTATATTTACTTTTTGACAAGTTAAACTTACGATTTGACAAGTTAAAGTACATTTTTTACAAGTTAAAGTTACGTTTTGACAAGTTAAAGTACGTTTCAACAAGTTCAAATTACGTTTTGACAAGTTAAAGTACCTTTCAACAAGATAAAATTACGTTTTGACAAGTAAAAGTACATTTTTTACAAATTAAAGTTACGTTTTGACATGTTAAACTATGTTTTTTACAAGTTAAAGTTACGTTTTGACAAGTTAAAGTGCGTTTCAACAAGTTCAAAGTACGTTTTGACAAGTAATAGTACATTTTTTACAAGTTAAAGTAAATATTTTACAAGTTAAAGTTACGTTTTGACAAGTTAAAGTACGTTTCAACAAGTTCAAATTACGGTTTGACAAGTTAAAGTATGTTTCAACAGGTTAAAATTACGTTTTGACAGTAAAAGTACATTTTTTACAAGTCAAAGTTACGTTTTGACATGTTAAACTATGTTTTTTACAAGTTAAAGTTACGTCTTGACAAGTTAAGGTGCGTTTCAACAAGTTCAAAGTACGTTTTGACAAGTAATAGTACTTTTTTTACAAGTTAAAGTTACGTTTTGACAAGTTAAACTATGTTTTTTACAAGTTAAAGTTATGTTTTGACAAGTAAAAGTATTTTTTTTTACAAGTTAAAGTTACATTTTGACAAGTTATACTATGTTTTTTTACAAGTTAAAGTTACGTTTTTGACAAGTTAAAGTACGTTTCAACAAGTTCATATTACTTTTTGACAAGTTAAAGTACATTTGTTACAAGTTAAAGTTACGTTTTGACAAGTTAAAGTATGTTTTTTACAAGTTAAAGTTACTATTTGGCAAGTTAAAGTACGTTTCAAAAAGTTTAAATTAAGTTTTGACAAGTTAAAGTATGTTTCAAAAGGTTAAAATTACATTTTGACAAGTAAAAGTACATTTCAACAAGTTCAAATTACGTTTTGACAAGTTAAAGTATGTTTCAACAGGTTAAAATTACGTTTTGACAAGTAAAAGTACATTTTTTACAAGTTAAAGTTACGTTTTGACATGTTAAACTATGTTTTTTACAAGTTAAAGTTACGTTTTGACAAGTTAAAGTGCGTTTCAACAAGTTCAATGTACGTTTTGACAAGTAATAGTACATTTTTTACAAGTTAAAGTACATTTTTTACAAGTTAAACTATGTTTTTTACAAGTTAAAGTTACATTTTGACAAGTTAAAGTACGTTTCAACAACTTAAAATTAATTTTTGACAAGTTAAAGTACATTTTTTACAAGTTAAAGTTACGTTTTGACAAGTTAAAGTATGTTTTTTACAAGTTAAAGTTACGTTTTGACAAGTTAAAGGACGTTTCAACAAGTTCAAATTACGTTTTGACAAGTTAAAGTATGTTTCAACAGGTTAAAATTACGTTTTGACAAGTAAAAGTACATTTCAACAAGTTGAAATTACGTTTTGACAAGTTAAAGTATGTTTCAACAGGTTAAAATTACGTTTTGACAAGTAAAAGTACATTTTTTACAAGTTAAAGTTATGTTTTGACAAGTTAAAGTACGTTTCAACAAGTTAAAATTAGTTTTTGACAAGTTAAAGTGCGTTTCAACAAGTTCAAAGTACGTTTTAACAAGTAATAGTACATTTTTTACAAGTTAAAGTTACGTTTTGAAAAGTTAAACTATGTTTTTTACAAGTTAAAGTTACGTTTTGACAAGTTAAAGTACTTTTCAACAAGTTAAAATTAGTTTTTGACAAGTTAAAGTACAGTTTTTACAAATTAAAGTTACGTTTTGACAAGTTAAACTATGTTTTTTACAACTTAAAGATACTTTTTGACAAGTTAAAGTACGTTTCAACAAGTTAAAATTACGATTTGACAAGTTAAAGTACATTTTTTACAAGTTAAAGTTACGTTTTGACAAGTTAAAGTGCGTTTCAACAAGTTCAAATTACGTTTTGACAAGTTAAATACCTTTCAACAAGATAAAATTACGTTTTGACAACTAAACGTACATTTTTTACAAGTTAAAGTTAGGTTTTGACATGTTAAACTATATTTATTACAAGTTAAAGTTACGTTTTGACAAGTTAAAGTACATTTCAACAAGTTAAAATTACTTTTTGACAAGTTAAAGTACATTTTTTTACAAGTTAAAGTTACGTTTTGACAAGTTAAAGTATGTTTTTTATAAGTTAAAGTTACTATTTGACAAGTTAAAGTATGTTTCAACAAGTTAAAATTACGATTTGACAAGTTAGAGTACATTTTTTACAAGTTAAAGTTACGTTTTGACAAGTTAAAGTACGTTTCAACAAGTTTAAATTACACTTTGACAAGTAAAAGTATTTTTGTTACAAGTTAAAGTTACGTTTTAACAACTTAAACTATGTTTTTTACATGTTAAAGTTACGTTTCAACAAGTTAGAGTACGTTTCAACAAGTTCAAATTACAATTTTTACAAGTTAAAGTACATTTTTTACAAGTTAAAGTTACGTGTTGATAAGTTAAAGTACGTTTCAACAAGTTAAAATTACTTTTTGACAAGTTAAAGTACATTTTTTACAAGTTAAAGTTACGTTTTGACAAGTTTAACTATGTTTGTAACAAGTTAAAGTTACGTTTTTACAATTTAAAGTACGTTTCAACAAGTTCAAATTACGTTTTGACAAGTTAAAGTATGTTTCAACAGGTTAAAATGACGTTTTCACAAGTAAAAGTACATTTCAAAAAGTTCAAATTACGTTTTGACAAGTTAAAGTATGTTTCAACAGGTTAAAATTACGTTTTGACAAGTAAAAGTACATTTTTTACAAGTTAAAGTTACGTTTTGACATGTTAAACTATGTTTTTTACGAGGTAAAGTTCCGTTTTGACAAGTTAAAGTGCGTTTCAACAAGTTCAAAGTATGTTTTGACAAGTAATAGTATATTTTCTACAAGTTAAAGTTACGTTTTGACAAGTTAAACTATTTTTTTTACAAGTTAAAGTTACTTATTGACAAGTTAAAGTATGTTTCAACAAGTTAAAATTAGTTTTTGACAAGGTAAAGTACAGTTTTTACAAGTTAAAGTTACGTTTTGACAAGTTAAAGTACGTTTCAACAAGTTCAAATTACGTTTTGACAAGTTAAAGTACCTTTCAACAAAATAAAATTACGTTTTGACAAGTAAAAGTACATTTTTTACAAATTAAAGTTACGTTTTGACATGTTAAACTATGTTTTTTACAAGTTAAAGTTACGTTTTGACAAGTTAAAGTGCGTTTCAACAAGTTCAAAGTACGTTTTGACAAGTAATAGTACATTTTTTACAAGTTAAAGTAAATATTTTACAAGTTAAAGTTACGTTTTAACAAGTTAAAGTATGTTTCAACAAGTTCAAACTACGTTTTGACAAGTTAAAGTATGTTTCAACAGGTTAAAATTACGTTTTGACAGTAAAAGTACATTTTTTACAAGTCAAAGTTACGTTTTGACATGTTAAACTATGTTTTTTACAAGTTAAAGTTACGTCTTGACAAGTTAAGGTGCGTTTCAACAAGTTCAAAGTACGTTTTGACAAGTAATAGTACTTTTTTTACAAGTTAAAGTTACGTTTTGACAAGTTAAACCATGTTTTTTACAAGTTAAAGTTATGTTTTGACAAGTAAAAGTATTTTTTTTTACAAGTTAAAGTTACATTTTGACAAGTTAAACTATGTTTTTTTACAAGTTAAAGTTACGTTTTGACAAGTTAAAGTACGTTTCAACAAGTTAAAATTATTTTTTGACAAGTTAAAGTACATTTGTTACAAGTTAAAGTTACGTTTTGACAAGTTAAAGTATGTTTTTTACAAGTTAAAGTTACTATTTGGCAAGTTAAAGTAAGTTTCAAAAAGTTTAAATTAAGTTTTGACAAGTTAAAATATGTTTCAAAAGGTTAAAATTACATTTTGACAAGTAAAAGTACATTTCAACAAGTTCAAATTACGATTTGACAAGTTAAAGTATGTTTCAACAGGTTAAAATTTCGTTTTGACAAGTAAAAGTACATTTTTTACAAGTTAAAGTTACGTTTTGACATGTTAAACTATGTTTTTTACAAGTTAAAGTTACGTTTTGACAAGTTAAAGTGCGTTTCAACAAGTTCAATGTACGTTTTGACAAGTAATAATACATTTTTTACAAGTTAAAGTACATTTTTTACAAGTTAAACTATGTTTTTTACAAGTTAAAGTTACATTTTGACAAGTTAAAGTACGTTTCAACAACTTAAAATTAATTTTTGACAAGTTAAAGTACATTTTTTACAAGTTAAAGTTACGTTTTGACAAGTTAAAGTATGTTTTTTACAAGTTAAAGTTACGTTTTGACAAGTTAAAGGACGTTTCAACAAGTTCAAATTACGTTTTGACAAGTTAAAGTATGTTTCAACAGGTTAAAATTACGTTTTGACAAGTAAAAGTACATTTCAACAAGTTGAAATTAAGTTTTGACAAGTTAAAGTATGTTTCAACATGTTAAAATTACGTTTTGACAAGTAAAAGTACATTTTTTACAAGTTAAAGTTATGTTTTGACAAGTTAAAGTACGTTTCAACAAGTTAAAATTAGTTTTTGACAAGTTAAAGTGCGTTTCAACAAGTTCAAAGTACGTTTTAACAAGTAATAGTATATTTTTTACAAGTTAAAGTTACGTTTTGACAAGTTAAACTATGTTTTTTACAAGTTAAAGTTACGTTTTGACAAGTTAAAGTACTTTTCAACAAGTTAAAATTAGTTTTTGACAAGTTAAAGTACAGTTTTTACAAATTAAAGTTACGTTTTGACAAGTTAAACTATGTTTTTTACAACTTAAAGATACTTTTTGACAAGTTAAAGTACGTTTCAACAAGTTAAAATTACGATTTGACAAGTTAAAGTACATTTTTTACAAGTTAAAGTTACGGTTTGACAAGTTAAAGTGCGTTTCAACAAGTTCAAATTACGTTTTGACAAGTTAAATACCTTTCAACAAGATAAAATTACGTTTTGACAAGTAAACGTACATTTTTTACAAGTTAAAGTTAGGTTTGGACATGTTAAACTATATTTATTACAAGTTAAAGTTACGTTTTGACAAGTTAAAGTACATTTCAACAAGTTAAAATTACTTTTTGACAAGTTAAAGTACATTTTTTTACAAGTTAAAGTTACGTTTTGACAAGTTAAAGTATGTTTTTTATAAGTTAAAGTTACTATTTGACAAGTTAAAGTATGTTTCAACAAGTTAAAATTACGATTTGACAAGTTAAAGTACATTTTTTACAAGTTAAAAATACGTTTTGACAAGTTAAAGTACGTTTCAACAAGTTTAAATTACACTTTGACAAGTAAAAGTATTTTTGTTAAAAGTTAAAGTTACGTTTTAATAACTTAAACTATGTTTTTTACATGTTAAAGTTACGTTTCAACAAGTTAGAGTACGTTTCAACAAGTTCAAATTACAATTTTTACAAGTTAAAGTACATTTTTTACAAGTTAAAGTTACGTGTTGACAAGTTAAAGTACGTTTCAACAAGTTAAAATTACTTTTTGACAAGTTAAAGTACATTTTTTACAAGTTAAAGTTACGTTTTGACAAGTTTAACTATGTTTGTAACAAGTTAAAGTTACGTTTTTACAACTTAAAGTACGTTTCAACAAGTTCAAATTACGTTTTGACAAGTTAAAGTATGTTTCAACAGGTTAAAATTACGTTTTCACAAGTAAAAGTACATTTCAAAAAGTTCAAATTACGTTTTGACAAGTTAAAGTATGTTTCAACAGGTTAAAATTACGTTTTGACAAGTAAAAGTACATTTTTTACAAGTTAAAGTTACGTTTTGACATGTTAAACTATGTTTTTTACGAGGTAAAGTTCCGTTTTGACAAGTTAAAGTGCGTTTCAACAAGTTCAAAGTATGTTTTGACAAGTAATAGTACATTTTCTAAAAGTTTAAGTTACGTTTTGACAAGTTAAACTATTTTTCTTACAAGTTAAAGTTACTTATTGACAAGTTAAAGTATGTTTCAACAAGTTAAAATTAGTTTTTGACAAGGTAAAGTACAGTTTTTACAAATTAAAGTTATGTTTTGATAAGTTAAAATATGTTTTTTACACCTTAAATTTACTTTTTGACAAGTTAAACTTACGATTTGACAAGTTAAAGTACATTTTTTACAAGTTAAAGTTACGTTTTGACAAGTTAAAGTACGTTTCAACAAGTTCAAATTACGTTTTGACAAGTTAAAGTACCTTTCAACAAGATAAAATTACGTTTTGACAAGTAAAAGTACATTTTTTACAAATTAAAGTTAAGTTTTGACATGTTAAACTATGTTTTTTACAAGTTAAAGTTTCGTTTTGACAAGTTAAAGTGCGTTTCAACAAGTTCAAAGTACGTTTTGACAAGTAATAGTACATTTTTTACAAGTTAAAATAAATATTTTACAAGTTAAAGTTACGTTTTGACAAGTTAAAGTACGTTTCAACAAGTTCAAATTACGTTTTGACAAGTTAAAGTATGTTTCAACAGGTTAAAATTACGTTTTGACAGTAAAAGTACATTTTTTACAAGTTAAAGTTACGTTTTGACATGTTAAACTATGTTTTTTACAAGTTAAAGTTACGTCTTGACAAGTTAAGGTGCGTTTCAACAAGTTCAAAGTACGTTTTGACAAGTAATAGTACTTTTTTTACAAGTTAAAGTTACGTTTTGACAAGTTAAACTATGTTTTTAACAAGTTAAAGTTATGTTTTGACAAGTAAAAGTATTTTTTTTTACAAGTTAAAGTTACATTTTGACAAGTTAAACTATGTTTTTTTACAAGTTAAAGTTACGTTTTGACAAGTTAAAGTACGTTTCAACAAGTTAAAATTACTTTTTGACAAGTTAAAATACATTTGTTACAAGTTAAAGTTACGTTTTGACAAGTTAAAGTATGTTTTTTACAAGTTAAAGTTACTATTTGGCAAGTTAAAGTACGTTTCAAAAAGTTTAAATTAAGTTTTGACAAGTTAAAGTATGTTTCAAAAGGTTAAAATTACATTTTGACAAGTAAAAGTACATTTCAACAAGTTCAAATTACGTTTTGACAAGTTAAAGTATGTTTCAACAGGTTAAAATTACGTTTTGACAAGTAAAAGTACATTTTTTACAAGTTAAAGTTACGTTTTGACATGTTAAACTATGTTTTTTACAAGTTAAAGTTACGTTTTGACAAGTTAAAGTGCGTTTCAACAAGTTCAATGTACGTTTTGACAAGTAATAATACATTTTTTACAAGTTAAAGTACATTTTTTACAAGTTAAACTATGTTTTTTACAAGTTAAAGTTACATTTTGACTAGTTAAAGTACGTTTCAACAACTTAAAATTAATTTTTGACAAGTTAAAGTACATTTTTTACAAGTTAAAGTTACGTTTTGACAAGTTAAAGTATGTTTTTTACAAGTTAAAGTTACGTTTTGACAAGTTAAAGGACGTTTCAACAAGTTCAAATTACGTTTTGACAAGTTAAAGTATGTTTGAACAGGTTAAAATTACGTTTTGACAAGTAAAAGTACATTTCAACAAGTTGAAATTACGTTTTGACAAGTTAAAGTATGTTTCAACAGGTTAAAATTACGTTTTGACAAGTAAAAGTACATTTTTTACAAGTTAAAGTTATGTTTTGACAAGTTAAAGTACGTTTCAACAAGTTAAAATTAGTTTTTGACAAGTTAAAGTGCGTTTCAACAAGTTCAAAGTACGTTTTAACAAGTAATAGTACATTTTTTACAAGTTAAAGTTACGTTTTGACAAGTTAAACTATGTTTTTTACAAGTTAAAGTTACCTTTTGACAAGTTAAAGTACTTTTCAACAAGTTAAAATTAGTTTTTGACAAGTTAAAGTACAGTTTTTACAAATTAAAGTTACGTTTTGACAAGTTAAACTATGTTTTTTACAACTTAAAGATACTTTTTGACAAGTTAAAGTACTTTTCAACAAGTTAAAATTAGTTTTTGACAAGTTAAAGTACAGTTTTTACAAATTAAAGTTACGTTTTGACAAGTTAAATATGTTTTTTTACAACTTATATTTACTTTTTGATAAGTTAAAGTATGTTTCAACAAGTTAAAATTACGATTTGACAAGTTAAAGTACATTTTTTACAAGTTAAAGTTACGTTTTTTCAAGTTAAAGTACGTTTCAACAAGTTCAAATTACATTTTGACAAGTTAAAATTACGTTTTGACAAGTTAAAGTACCTTTCAACAAGATAAAATTACGTTTTGACAAATAAAAGTACATTTTTTACAAGTTAAAGTTACGTTTTGACATGTTAAACTATGATTTTTAGAAGTTAAAGTTACATTCTGAAAAGTTAAAGTGCGTTTCAACAAGTTTAAAGTACGTTTTGACAAGTAATAGTACATTTTTTACAAGTTAAAGTAAATTTTTTACAAGTTAAAGTTATGTTTTGACAAGTTAAAGTACGTTTCAACAAGTTCATATTACGTTTTGACAAGTTAAAGTATGTTTCAACAAGTTAAAATTACGTTTTGACAAGTTAAAGTACATTTTTTACAAGTTAAAGTTACGTTTTGACATGTTAAACTATGTTTTTTACAAGTTAAAGTTACGTTTTGACAAGTTAAAGTGCGTTTCAACAAGTTCAAAGTACGTTTTGATAGGTAATAGTACATTTTTTACAAGTTAAAGTTACGTTTTGACAAGTTAAACTATGTTTTATACAAGTTAAAGTTACGCTTTGACAAGTTAAAGTACATTTCAACAAGTTAAAATTTCTTTTTAACAAGTTAAAGTATAGTTTTTACAAGTTAAAGTTACGTTTTGACAAGTTAAACTTTGTTTTTTAAGAGTTAAACTTTGTTTTTTAAAAGTTAAAGTTACGTTTTGACAGGTTAAAGTACGTTTCAACAGGTTAAAATTACGTTTTGACAAGTAAAAGTACATTTTTTACAAGTTAAAGTTACGTTTTGACATGTTAAACTATGTTTTTTACAAGTTAAAGTTACGTTTTGACAAGTTAAAGTGCGTTTCAACAAGTTCAAAGTACGTTTTACACAAGTAATAGTACATTTTTTACAAGTTAAAGTACATTTTTTACAAGTTAAAGTAACGTTTTGACAAGTTAAAATACGTTTCAACAAGTTAAAAGTACGATTTGACAAGTAAAAGTACATTTTTTAAAAGTTAATGTTACGTTTTGACAAGTTAAAGTACGTTTCAACAACTTCAAATTACGTTTTGACAAGTTAAAGTACCTTTCAACAAGATAAAATTACGTATTGACAAGTAAAAGTACATTTTTTACAAGTTAAAGTTACGTTTTGACATGTTAAACTATGTTTTTTACAAGTTCAAATTATGTTTTGACAAGTTAAAGTACCTTTCAACAAGATAAAATTACGTATTGACAAGTAAAAGTATATTTTTTACAAGTTAAAGTTACGTTATGACTTGTTAAACTATGTTTTTTACAAGTTAAAGTTACGTTTTGACAAGTTAAAGTACGTTTCAACAAGTTCAAATTACGTTTTGACAAGTAAAAGTACATTTTTTACAAGTTAAAGTTATGTTTTGACATGTTAAACTATATTTTACAAGTTAAAGTTACGTTTTGACAAGTTAAAGTGCGTTTCAACAAGTTCAAAGTACGTTTTGAAAAGTAATAGTACATTTTTTACAAGTTAAAGTACATTTTTGACAAGTTAAAGTTACGTTTTGACAAGTTAAAGTACGTTTCAACAAGTTCAAATTACGTTTTGACAAGTTAAAGTATGTTTGAACAGGTTAAAATTACGTTTTGACAAGTAAAAGTACATTTTTTACAAGTTAAAGGTACGTTTTGACATGTTAAATTAGGTTTTTTACAAGTTAAAGTTACGTTTTGTCAGGTTAAAGTGCGTTTTGACAAGTTCAAAGTACGTTTTGACAAGTAATAGTACTATTTTTACAAGTTAAAGTACATTTTTTACAAGTTAAAGTACGTTTCAACAAGTTCAAATTATGTTTTGACAAGTAAAAGTACATTTTTTACAAGTTAAAGTTACGTTTTGACATGTTAAACTATGTTTTGTACAAGTTAAAGTTACGTTTTGACAAATTAAAGTGCGTTTCAACAAGTTCAATGTACGTTTTGACAAGTAATAGTACATTTTTTACAAATTAAAGTTAAGTTTTGACAAGTTAAGCTATGATTTTTACAAGTTAAAGTTACGTTTTGACAAGTTAAAGTAAGTTTCAACAAGTTTAAATTACTTTTTGACAAGTTAAAGTACATTTTTTAGAAATTAAAGCTACGTTTTGACAAGTTAAACTATGTTTTTTACAACTTAAAGTTATTTTTTGACAAGTTAAAATAACGATTTGACAAGTTAAAGTACATTTTTTACAAGTTAAAGTTACGTTTTGACAAGTTAAAATACGTTTCAACAAGTTCAAATTACGTTTTGACAAGTTAAAGTACCTTTCAACAAGATAAAATTACGTTGATAAGTAATAGTACTTTTTTTACAAGTTAAAGTTACGTTTTGACAAGTTAAACTATGTTTTTTACAAGTTAAAGTTACGTTTTGACAAGTTAAAGTGCCTTTCAACAAGTTCAATGTACGTTTTGACAAGTAATAGTACATTTTTTACAAGTTTAAATTACGTTTTGACAAGTTAAACTATGTTTTTTACAAGTTAAAGTTACGTTTTGACAAGTTAAAGTACGTTTCAATAAGTTAAAATTACTTTTTGACAAGTTAAAGTACATTTAAAAAAAAATTAAAGCTACGTTTTGACTTGTTAAACTATGTTTTTTACAACTTAAAGTTACTTTTTGACAATTTAAAGTACGTTTCAACAAGTTCAAATTACGTTTTGAAAAATTAAAGTACCTTTCAACAAGACAAAATTACGTTTTTACAAGTAAAAGTACATTTTTACAAGTTAAAGTTACGTTATGACATGTTAAACTATGTTTTTTACAAGTTAAAGTTACGTTTTGACAAGTTAAAGTGCGGTTCAACAAGTTCAAAGTACATTTTGACAAGTAATAGTACAATTTTTACAAGTTAAAGTTCACTTTTTACAAGTTAAAGTAACGTTTCGACAAGTTAAAATAACGTTTTGACAAGTTAAAATACGTTTAAACAAGTTAAAATTACGATTTGACAAGTTAAAGTACATTTTTTCGAAGTTAAAGTTACGTTTTGATAAGTTAAATTATGTTTCAACAAGTTCAAATTACGTTTTGACAAGTTAAAGTACCTTTCAACAAGATAAAATTACGTATTGACAAGTAAAAGTACATTTTTTACAAGTTAAAGTTACGTTTTGACATGTTAAACTATATTTTTTACAAGTTCAAATTACGTTTTGACAAGTTAAAGTACCTTTCAACAAGATAAAATTACGTATTGACAAGTAATAGTACATTTTTTACAAGTTAAAGTTGCGTTTTGACATGTTAAACTATATTTTTTACAAGTTAAAGTTACGTTTTGACAAGTTAAAGTGCGTTTCAACAAGTTCAAATTACGTTTCGAAAAGTAATAGTACATTTTTTACAAGTTAAAGTACAATTTTTACAAGTTAAAGTTACGTTTTGACAAGTTAAAGTACGTTTCAACAAGTTCAAATTACGTTTTGACAATCAAAGTATGTTTCAACAGGTTAAAATTACGTTTTGACAAGTAAAAGTACATTTTTTACAAGTTAAAGTTACGTTTTGATATGTTAAACTAGGGTTTTTACAAGTAAAAGTTACGTTTTGAGAAGTTAAGTGGCGTTTCAACAAGTTCAAAGTACGTTTTGAAAAGTAATAGTACATTTTTTACAAGTTAAAGTACATTTTTGACAAGTTAAAGTTACGTTTTGACAAGTTAAAGTACGTTTCAAAAAGTTCAAATTACGTTTTGACAAGTTAAAGTATGCTTCAACCTGTTAAAATTACGTTTGGACAAGTAAAAGTACATTTTTTACAAGTTAAAGTTATGTTTTGACATGTTAAACTATATTTCTTAGAAGTTAAAGTTACGTTTTGACAAGTTAAAGTGCGTTTCAACAAGTCCAAAGTATGTTTTGACAAGTAATAGTACATTTTTTACAATTCAAAGTTACGTTTTGACAAGTTAAGCTATGTATTTTACAAGTTAAAGTTACGTTTTGACAAGTTAAAGTACGTTTCAACAAGTTTAAATTACTTCTTGACAAGTTATTGTACATTTTTTACAAATTAAAGTTACATTTTGACAAGTTAAATTATGTGTTTTACAACTTAAAGTTATTTTTGACAAGTTAAAGTACGTTTCAACAAGTTAAAATTACGATTTGACAAGTTAAAGTACATTTTTTACAAGTTAAAGTTACGTTTTGACAAGTTAAAGTACGTTTCAACAAGTTCAAATTACGTTTTGACAAGTTAAAGTACCTTTCAACAAGATAAAATTACGTATTGACAAGTAAAAGTATATTTTTTACAAGTTAAAGTTACGTTTTGACTTGTTAAACTATGTTTTTTACAAGTTAAAGTTACGTTTTGACAAGTTAAAGTACGTTTCAACAAGTTCAATTTATGTTTAGACAAGTAAAAGTACATTTTTTACAAGTTAAAGTTACGTTTTAACATGTTAAACTATATTTTTTACAAGTTAAAGTTACGTTTTGACAAGTTAAAGTGCGTTTCAACAAGTTCAAAGTACGTTTTGAAAAGTAATAGTACATTTTTTACAAGTTAAAGTACATTTTTGACAAGTTAAAGTTACGTTTTGACAAGTTAAAGTACATTTCAACAAGTTCAAATTACGTTTTGACAAGTTAAAGTATGTTTCAACAGGTTAAAATTACGTTTTGACAAGTAAAAGTACATTTTTTACAAGTTAAAGTTACGTTTTGACATGTTAAATTAGGTTTTTACAAGTTAAAGTTACGTTTTGTCAGGTTAAAGTTCGTTTCAACAAGTTCAAAGTACGTTTTGACAAGTAATAGTACTATTTTTACAAGTTAAATTACATTTTTTACAAGTTAAAGTACGTTTCAACAAGTTCAAATTATGTCTTAACAAGTAAAAGTACATTTTTTACAAGTTAAAGTTAGGTTTTGACATGTTAAAATATGTTTTGTACAAGTTAAAGTTACGTTTTGACAAGTTAAAGTGCGTTTCAACAAGTTCAAAGTACGTTTTGACAAGTAATAGTACATTTTTTACAAGTTAAAGTTAAGTTTTGACAAGTTAAGCTATGTTTTTTACAAGTTAAAGTTGCGTTTTGACAAGTTAAAGTAAGTTTCAACAAGTTTAAATTACTTTTTGACAAGTTAAAGTACATTTTTTAGAAATTAAAGCTACGTTTTGACAAGTTAAACTATGTTTTTTACAACTTAAAGTTATTTTTTGACAAGTTAAAGTATGTTTCAACAAGTTAAAATTACGATTTGACAAGTTAAAGTACATTTTTTACAAGTTAAAGTTACGTTTTGACAAGTTAAAGTGCGTTTCAACAAGTTCAAAGTACGTTTTGACAAGTAATAGTACATTTTTTACAAGTTAAAGTAAATTTTTTACAAGTTAAAGTTACGTTTTGACAAGTTAAAGTACATTTTTTACAAGTTAAAGTTACGTTTTGACAAGTTAATGTACGTTTCAACAAGTTTAAATTACGTTTTGACAAGTAAAAGAATTTTTGTTACAAGTTGAAGTTACGTTTTGACAAGTTAAAGTACGTTTCAACAAGTTAAAATTACGATTTGACTAGTTAAAGTACATTTTTTACAAGTTAAAGTTACGTTTTGACAAGTTAAAGTACGTTTCAACAAGTTCAAATTACGTTGTGACAAGTTAAAGTACCTTTCAACAAGATAAACTTACGTTTTGACAAGTAAAAGTACATTTTTTACAAGTTAAAGGTACGTTTTGACATGTTAAACTATGTTTTTTACAAGTTAAAGTTACGTTTTGACAAGTTAAACTGCGTTTCAACAAGTTCTAAGTACGTTTATACAAGTAATAGTACATTTTTTACATGTTAAAGTACGTTTCAATAAGTTAAAATTACGATTTGACAAGTTAAAGTACATTTTTTAAAAGTTAAAGTTACGTTTTGACAAGTTAAAGTACATTTCAACAAGTTCAAATTACGTTTTGACAAGTTAAAGTACCTTTCATCAAGATTAAATTACGTTTTGACAATTAAAAGTACATTTTTTACAAGTTATGGTTACGTTTTGACTTGTTAAACTATGTTTTTTACAAGTTCAAGTTACGTTCTGACAAGTTAAAGTACGTTTCAACAAACTAAAATTACATTTTGACAAGTTAAAGTACATTTTTTCACAAGTTAAAGTTACGTTTTGACAAGTTAAAGTATGTTTTTTACAAGTTAAAATTACTATTTGACAAGTTAAAGTACGTTTCAACAAGTTAAAATTACGATTTGACAAGTTAAAGTACATTTTTTACAAGTTAAAGTTACGTTTTGACAAGTTAATGTACGTTTCAACAAGTTTAAATTACGTTTTGACAAGTAAAAGAATTTTTGTTACAAGTTGAAGTTACGTTTTGACAAGTTAAAGTACGTTTCAACAAGTTAAAATTACGATTTGACAAGGTAAAGTACATTTTTTACAAGTTCAAGTTACGTTTTGACAAGTTAAAGTACATTTCAACATGTTTAAATTACGTTTTGACACGTAAAAGTATTTTTTTTACAAGTTAAAGTTAAATTTTTACAAGTTAAACTATGTTTTTTACAAGTTCAAAAAGTTACACTTTGACAAGTTAAAGTACGTTTCAACAAGTTAAAATTACTTTTTGACAAGTTAAAGTACATTTTTTACAAGTTAAAATTACGTTTTGACAAGTTAAAGTATTTTTTTTACAAGTTAAAGTTACTTTTTGACAAGTTAAAGTATGTTTCAACAAGTTAAAATTTCGATATGACAAGTTAAAGTACATATTTTACAAGTTAAAGTTACGTTTTGACAAGTTAAAGTACGTTTCAACCAGTTTAAATTATCTTTTGACGAGTAAAAGACATTTTTACATGTTAAAATTACGTTTTGAGCAGTTAACCTATGTTTTTTAGAAGTTAAAGTTACGTTTTGACAAGTTAAAGTACGTTACAACAAGTTAAAATTACTTTTTGACACGTTAAAGTATATTTTTTACATGTTAAAGTTACGTTTTGACAAGTTAAAGTATGTTTTGTACAAGTTAAACTTACTATATGACAAGTTAAAGTACGTTTCAACAAGTTAAAATTACGATTTGACAAGTTAAAGTACATTTTTTACAAATTAAAGTTACGTTTTGACAAGTTAAAGTACGTTCCAACAAGTTTAAATTACGTTTTAACAAGTAAAAGTATTTTTGTTACAAGTTAAAGTTACGTTTTGACAAGTTAAAGTACGTTTCAACAAGTTAAAATTACTTTTTGACAAGTTAAATTACATTTTTTACAAGTTAAAGTTACGTTTTGACAAGTTAAATATGTTTTTTACAAGTTAAAGTTACTATTTGACAACTTAAAGTACGTTTCAACATGTTAAAATTACGATTTTGACAAGTTAAAATACATTTTTTACAAGTTAAAGTTACGTTTTGACAAGTTAAAGTACGTTTCAACATATTACAATTACTTTTTGACAAGTTAAAGTACATTTGTTACAAGTTAAATTTACGTTTTGACAAGTTAAACTATGTTTTTTACAAGTTAAAGTTACGTTTTGAAAAGTTAGAGTACGTTTCAACAAGTTAAAATTACGATTTGACAAGTTCAAGTACATTTTTTACAAATTAATGTTACGTTTTGACAAGTTAAAGTACGTTTCAACAAGTTAAAATTACGTTTTGACAAGTTAAAGTATGTTTGAACAGGTTAAAATTACGTTTTGACAAGTAAAAGTACATTTTTTACAAGTTAAAGTTACGGTTTGACATGTTAAACTATGGTTTTTACAAGTTAAAGTTACGTTTTTACAAGTTAAAGTGCGTTTCAACAAGTTCAAAGTATTTTTTGACAAGTAATAGTATATTTTTTACAAGTTAAAGTTACGTTCGACAAGTTAAAATTACGATTTGACAAGTTAAAGTACATTTTTTACAAGTTAAAGTTACGTTTTGACAAGTTAAAGTACGTTTCAACAAGTTCAAATTACGTTTTGACAAGTTAAAGTACATTTTTTCACAAGTTAAAGTTACGTTTTGACAAGTTAAAGTATGTTTTTTACAAGTTAAAATTACTATTTGACAAGTTAAAGTCCGTTTCAACAAGTTAAAATTACGATTTGACAAGTTAAAGTACATTTTTTACAAGTTAAAGTTACGTTTTGACAAGTTAATGTACGTTTCAACAAGTTTAAATTACGTTTTGACAAGTAAAAGTATTTTTGTTACAAGTTGAAGTTACGTTTTGACAAGTTAAAGTACGTTTCAACAAGTTAAAATTACGATTTGACAAGGTAAAGTACATTTTTTACAAGTTCAAGTTACGTTTTGACAAGTTAAAGTACATTTCAACAAGTTTAAATTACGTTTTGACAAGTAAAAGTATTTTTTTTACAAGTTAAAGTTAAATTTTTACAAGTTAAACTATGTTTTTAACAAGTTAAAGTTACACTTTGACAAGTTAAAGTACGTTTCAACAAGTTAAAATTACTTTTTGACAAGTTAAAGTACGATTTTTACAAGTTAAAGTTACGGTTTGACAAGTTAATGTACGTTTCAACAAGTTTAAATTACGTTTTGACAAGTAAAAGTATTTTTGTTACAAGTTGAAGTTACGTTTTGACAAGTTAAAGTACGTTTCAACAAGTTAAAATTACGATTTGACAAGTTAAAGTTACGTTTTTTACAAGTTAAAGTTACGTTTTGACAAGTTAAAGTACGATTTTTACAAGTTAAAGTTACGTTTTGACAAGTTAATGTACGTTTCAACAAGTTTAAATTACGTTTTGACAAGTAAAAGTATTTTTGTTACAAGTTGAAGTTACGTTTTGACAAGTTAAAGTACGTTTCAACAAGTTAAAATTACGATTTGACAAGTTAAAGTACATTTTTTACAAGTTAAAGTTACGTTTTGACAAGTTAATGTACGTTTCAACAAGTTTAAATTACGTTTTGACAAGTAAAAGTATTTTTGTTACAAGTTGAAGTTACGTTTTGACAAGTTAAAGTACGTTTCAACAAGTTAAAATTACGATTTGACAAGGTAAAGTACATTTTTTACAAGTTCAAGTTACGTTTTGACAAGTTAAAGTACATTTCAACAAGTTTAAATTACGTTTTGATAAGTAAAAGTATTTTTTTTACAAGTTAAAGTTAAATTTTTACAAGTTAAATTTACGTTTCAACAAGTTAAAATTACTTTTTGACAAGTTAAAGTATGTTTCAACAAGTTAAAATTTCGATATGACAAGTTAAAGTACATATTTTACAAGTTAAAGTTACGTTTTGACAAGTTAAAGTACGTTTCAACCAGTTTAAATTACGTTTTGACGAGTAAAAGTACATTTTTTACATGTTAAAATTACGTTTTGAGCAGTTAACCTATGTTTTTTAGAAGTTAAAGTTACGTTTTGACAAGTTAAAGTACGTTTCAACAAGTTAAAATTACTTTTTGACACGTTAAAGTATATTTTTTACATGTTAAAGTTACGTTTTGACAAGTTAAAGTATGTTTTGTAAAAGTTAAAGTTACTATATGACAAGTTAAAGTACGTTTCAACAAGTTAAAATTACGATTTGACAAGTTAAAGTACATTTTTTACAAATTAAAGTTACGTTTTGACAAGTTAAAGTACGTTTCAACAAGTTTAAATTACGTTTTAACAAGTAAAAGTATTTTTGTTACAAGTTAAAGTTACGTTTTGACAAGTTAAAGTACGTTTCAACAAGTTAAAATTACTTTTTGACAAGTTAAATTACATTTTTTACAAGTTAAAGTTACGTTTTGACAAGTTAAAGTATGTTTTTTACAAGTTAAAGTTACTATTTGACAACTTAAAGTACGTTTCAACATGTTAAAATTACGATTTGAGAAGTTAAAATACATTTTTTACAAGTTAAAGTTACGTTTTGACAAGTTAAAGTACGTTTCAACATATTACAATTACGTTTTGACAAGTTAAAGTACATTTGTTACAAGTTAAGGTTACGTTTTGACAAGTTAAACTATGTTTTTTACAAGTTAAAGTTACGTTTTGAAAAGTTAGAGTACGTTTCAACAAGTTAAAATTACGATTTGACAAGTTCAAGTACATTTTTTACAAGTTAAAGTTACGTTTTGACAAGTTAAAGTACGTTTCAACAAGTTAAAATTACGTTTTGACAAGTTAAAGTATGTTTGAACAGGTTAAAATTACGTTTTGACAAGTAAAAGTACATTTTTTACAAGTTAAAGTTACGTTTTGACATGTTAAACTATGGTTTTTACAAGTTAAAGTTACGTTTTTACAAGTTAAAGTGCGTTTCAACAAGTTCAAAGTATTTTTTGACAAGTAATAGTACATTCTTTACAAGTTAAAGTTACTTTTCGACAAGTTAAACTATATTTTTTAACAGTTAAAGTTACGTTTTGACAAGTTAAAGCACGTTTCGACCAGTTTAAATTACGTTTTGACGAATAAAAGTACATTTTTTACATGTTAAAGTTACGTTTTGACAAGTTAACCTATGTTTTTTTCAAGTTAAATTATATTTTGACAAGTTCAAGTTTGTTTCAACAAGTTAAAATTACTTTTTGACAAGTTAAAGTACATTTTTTACAAGTTAAAGTTACGTTTTGACAACTTAAACTATGTTTTTTACAAGTTAAAGTACGTTTCAACAAGTTAAAATTATTTTTTGACAAGTTAGAGTATAGTTTATACAACTTGAAGTTACGTTTTAACAAGTTAAACTATATTTTTTAAAAGAAAGTTACGTTTTGACAAGTCAAATTACGTTTCAACAAGTTAAATTTATGATTTGACAAGTTAAAGTACGTTTCAACAAGTTAAAATTAATATTTGACAAGGAAAGTACATTTTTTAAAAATTAAAGTTACGTTTTGACAAGTTAAACTATGTTTTTTACAACTTAAACTTACTTTTTGAAAAGTTAAAGAACATTTCAACTAGCTAAAATTCCGATATTACAAGTTAAAGTACATTTTTTACAAGTTAAAGTGACGTTTTGACAAGTTAAAGTACGTTTCAACCAGTTTAAATTACGTTTTGACGAGTAAAAGTACATTTTTTACATGTTAAAATTATGTTTTGACAAGTTAACCTATGTTTTTTACAAGTTAATGTTACGTTTTGACAAGTTAAAGTACGTTTCAACAAGTTAAAATTACTTTTTGACAAGTTAAAGTACATTTTTTGCAAGTTAAAGTTACGTTTTGACAAGTTAAACTATGTTTTTTACAAGTTAAAGTACATTTCAATATGTTAAAATTACGTTTTAACAAGTTAAAGTACATTTCAATAAATTAAAGTTACGTTTTAACAAGTTAAACTATGTTTTTTACAACTTAAAGTTACTTTTTGAAAAGTTAAAGAACATTTCAACGAGCTAAAATTCCGATATTACAAGTTAAAGTACATTTTTTACAAGTTAAAGTGACGTTTTGACAAGTTAAAGTACATTTCAACAGTTTAAATTACGTTTTGACGAGTAAAAGTACATTTTTTACATGTTAAAATTATGTTTTGACAAGTTAACCTATGTTTTTTACAATTTAAACTTACGTTTTGACAAGTTAAAGTACGTTTCAACAAGTTAAAATTACTTTTTGACAATTAAAGTACATTTTTTACAAGTTAAAGTTACGTTTTGACATGTTAAACTATGTTTTTTACAAGTTAAAGTTACGTTTTGACAAGTTAAAGTACGTTTCAACAAGTTAAAATTACTTTTTGACAAGTTAAAGTACACTTTTTACAAGTTAAAGTTACGTTTTGACATGTTAAAGTATTTTTTTTACAAGTTAAAATTACTATTTGACAAGTTAAAGTACGTTTCAATAAGTTAAAATTACGTTTTGACAAGTAAAAGTACATTTTTTACAAGTTAAATTTACGTGTTGACATGTTAAACTATGTTTTTTACGAGTTAAAGTTACGTTTTGACAAGTTAAAGTACGTTTCAACAGGTTAAAATTACTTTTTAATAAGTTAAAGTACATTTTTTACAAGTTAAAGTTACGTTTTGACAAGTTAAAGTATGTTTTTTACAAGTTAAAGTTACTATTTGACAAGTTAAAATACGTTTCAACATGTTAAAATTACGATATGACAAGTTAAAGTATAGTTTTTACATGTTAAAGTTACGTTTTGACAAGTTAAAATATGTTTTTTACAAGTTAAAGTTACTATTTGACAAGTTAAAATACGTTTCAACATGTTAAAATTACGATATGACAAGTTAAAGTATAGTTTTTACATGTTAAAGTTACTTTTTGACAAGTTAAAGTACGTTTCAACAAGTTCAAATTACGTTTTAACAAGTTAAAGTACATTTTTTACAAGTTAAAGTTACGTTTTGACATGTTAAACTATGTTTTTACAAGTTAAAGTTACATTTTGACAAGTTAAAGTACATTTTTTACAAGTTAAAGTTACGTTTTGACATGTTAAACTATGTTTTTTACAAGTTAAAGTTACGTTTTGACAAGTTAAAGTACGTTTCACTAAGTTAAAATTACTTTTTGACAACTTAAAGTACATTTTTTTAGAAGTTAAAGTTACGTTTTGACAAGTTAAAGTACGTTTTTTACAAGTTAAAATTACTATTTGACAAATTAAAGTACGTTTCCACAAGTTTAAATTACGTTTTGACAAGTTAAAGTATTTCTGTTACAAGTTAAAGTTACGTTTTGAAAAGTTAAACTATGTTTTTTACAAGTTAAAGTTACGTTTTGACAAGTTATAGTACGTTTCAACAAGTTAAAATTACTTTTTGACAAGTTAAAGTATATTTTTTACAAGTTAAAGTTACGTTTTGACAAGTTAAAGTATGTTTTTTACAAGTTAAAGTTACTATTTGACAAGTTAAACTACGATTCAACAAGTTAAAATTACGATTTGACAACTTAAAGTACATTTGTTATAAGTTGAAGTTACGTTTTGACATGTTAAACTATGTTTTACAAGTTAAAGTTACGTTTTGACAAGTTAAACTATGTTTTTACAAGTTAAAGTTACGTTTGGACAAGTTAAAGTACGTTTCAACAAGTTAAAGTACATTTTTTACAAGTTAAAGTTACTATATGACAAGTTAAAGTACGTTTCAACAAGTTAAAATATCGATATGACAAGTTAATGTACATTTTTTACAAGTTAAAATTCGTTTTGACAAGTTAACCTATGTTTTTAATAAGTTAAAGTTACGTTTTGACAAGTTAAAGTAAGTTTCAACAAGTCAAAATTACGTTTTAACAAGTCTACGTAGGTTTCAACTAGTTAAAGTTACTATTTGACAAGTTAAAATTACATTTCAACAAGTTAAAATTCCGATATGACAAGTTAAAGTACATTTTTTACAAGTTAAAGTTACGTTTTGACAAATTAAAGTATGTTTCAACCAGTTTAAATTACGTTTGATAAGTAAAAGTACATTTTTTACATGTTAAAATTACGTTTTGACAAGTTAACCTATATTTTTTACAAGTTAAAGTTACGTTTTTACAAGTTAAAGTACGTTTCAACAACTTAAAATTACTTTTTGAAAAGTTAAAGTTAATTTTTTACAAGTTAAAGTTACTATTTCACAAGTTAAAGTACGTTTCAACAAGTTAAAATTACTTTTTGACAAGTTAAAGTACATTTTTTACAGGTTAAAGTTACATTTTAACAAGTTAAAGTATGTTTTTTACAAGTTAAAATTACTATTTGAAAGGTTATAGTACGTTTCAACAAGTTAAAATTACTTTTTAACAAGTTAAAGTACATTTTTTACAAGTTAAAGTTTTGTTTTGACAAGTTAAACTATGTTTTTTACAAGTTAAATTACGTTTCAACAAGTTAAAATTACTTTTTGACAAGTTAGAGTATAGTTCTTACAAGTTAAAGTTATGTTTTGACAAGTTAAACTATATTTTTTAAAAGTTAAAGTTACGTTTTGACAAGTCAAATTACGTTTCAACAAGTTAAAATTACGATTTGTGAAGTTAAAGTACATTTTTTACAAGTTAAAGTTACGTTTTGACAAGTTAAAGTACGTTTCAACCAGTTTAAATTACGGTTGATGAGTAAAAGTACATTTTTTACATGTTAAAATTACGTTTTGACAAGTTAACCTATATTTTTTACAAGTTAAAGTTACGTTTTTACAAGTTAAAGTACGTTTCAACAACTTAAAATTACTTTTTGAAAAGTTAAAGTTAATTTTTTACAAGTTAAAGTTACTATTTCACAAGTTAAAGTACGTTTCAACAAGTTAAAATTACTTTTTGACAAGTTAAAGTACATTTTTTACAGGTTAAAGTTACATTTTAACAAGTTAAAGTATGTTTTTTACAAGTTAAAATTACTATTTGACAAGTTATAGTACGTTTCAACAAGTTAAAATTACTTTTTAACAAGTTAAAGTACATTTTTTACAAGTTAAAGTTTTGTTTTGACAAGTTAAACTATGTTTTTTACAAGTTAAATTACGTTTCAACAACTTAAAATTACTTTTTGACAAGTTAGAGTATAGTTCTTACAAGTTAAAGTTACGTTTTGACAAGTTAAACTATATTTTTTAAAAGTTAAAGTTACGTTTTGACAAGTCAAATTACGTTTCAACAAGTTAAAATTACGATTTGTGAAGTTAAAGTACATTTTTTACAAGTTAAAGTTACGTTTTGACAAGTTAAAGTACGTTTCAACCAGTTCAAATTACGTTTTGAGAAGTTAAAGTAAGTTTCAACAAGTTAAAATTACGTTTTGACAAGTTAAAGTACATTTTTAACAAGTTAAAGTTACGTTTTGACAAGTTAAAGTACGTTTCAACATGTTAAAATTACTTTTTGACAAGTTAAAGTACATTTTTTACAAGTTAAAGTTACGTTTTGACATGTTAAAGTATTTTTTTTACAAGTTATAGTTACTATTTGACAAGTTAAAGTACGTTTCAACAAGTTAAAATTACATTTTGACAAGTAAAAGTACTTTTTTACAAGTTAAAGTTACGTGTTGACATGTTAAAATATGTTTTTTACGAGTTAAAGTTACGTTTGACAAGTTAGAGTACGTTTCAACAGGTTAAAATTACTTTTTAACAAGTTAAAGTACATTTTTTACAAGTTAAAGTTACGTTTTGACAAGTTAAAGTATGTTTTTTACAAGTTAAAGTTACTATTTGACAAGTTAAAATACGTTTCAACATGTTAAAATTACGATATGACAAGTTAAAGTATATTTTTTACATGTTAAACTTACGTTTTGACAAGTTAAAGTACGTTTCAACAAGTTAAAATTACGATATGAAAAGTTAAACTATGTTTTTTACAACTTAAAGTTACTTTTTAACAAGTTAAAGTACGTTTCAACAAGTTAAAATTACGATTTGACAAGTAAAAGTACATTTTTTACAAGTTAAAGTTACGTTTTGACAAGTTAAACTATGTTTTTTACAAGTTAAAGTTACGTTTTGACAAGTTAAAGTATATTTTTTACAAGATAAAGTTACTATTTGACAAGTTAAAGTACGTTTCAACAAGTTTAAATTACGTTTTGACAAGTAAAAGTATTTCTGTTACAAGTTAAAGTTACGTTTTGAAAAGTTAAATTATGTTTTTTACAAGTTAAAGTTACGTTTTGACAAGTTAAAGTACGTTTCAACAAGTTAAAATTACTTTTTGACAAGTTAAAGTACATTTTTTACAAGTTAAAGTTACGTTTTGACAAGTTAAAGTATGTTTTTTACAAGTTAAAGATACTATTTGACAAGTTAAAGTACGTTTCAACAAGTTAAAATATCGATATGACAAGTTAATGTACATTTTTACAAGTTAAAGTTACGTTTTGACAAATTAAAGTACGTTCCAACCAGTTTAAATTACGTTTGACGAGTAAAAGTACATTTTTTAAATGTTAAAATTACGTTTTGACAAGTTAACCTATGTTTTTTACAAGTTAAAGTTACGTTTTTTACAAGTTAAAGTACGTTTTAACAAGTTAAAATTACTTTTTGAAAAGTTAAAATTAATTTTTTACAAGTTGAAGTTACGTTATGACAAGTTAAACTATGTTTTATACAAGTTAAAGTTACGCTTTGACAAGTTAAAGTACATTTCAACAAGTTAAAATTACTTTTTAACAAGTTAAAGTATAGTATTTACAAGTTAAGGTTACGTTTTGAAAAGTTAAACTTTGTTTTTTAAAAGTTAAAGTTACGTTTTGACAAGTTAAAGTACGTTTCAACAAGTTAAAATTACGATTTGACAAGTTAAAGTACATTTTTTTAAAGTTAAAGTTACGTTTTGACAAGTTAAAGTACGTTCCAACAAGTTCAAATTACGTTTTGACAAATAATAGTACATTTTTTACAAGTTAAAGTTACGTTTTGACATGTTAAACTATATTTTTTACAAGTTAAAGTTACGTTTTGACAAGTTAAAGTATATTTCACCAAGTTAAAATTACTATTTGACAAGTTAGAGTACATTTTTTACAGGTTAAAGTTACGTTTTGAAAAGTTAAAGTATGTTTTTTACAAGTTAAAGTTACTATTTGAGAAGTTAAAGTACGTTTCAACAAGTTAAAATTACTTTTTGACAAGTTAAAGTACATTTTTTACAAGTTAAAGTTACGTTTTAACAAGTTAAACTATATTTTTTACAAGTTAAAGTACGTTTCAACAAGTTAAAATTACTTTTTGACAAGTTGGAGTATAGTTTATACAAGTTGAAGTTACGTTTTGACAAGTTAAACTATATTTTTGAAAAGTTAAAGTTACGTTTTGACAAGTCAAATTACGTTTCAACAAGTTAAAGTTACGTTTTGGGATGTTGAAGTATTTTTTTTACAAGTTAAAGTTACTATTTGACAAGTTAAAGTACGTTTCAACAAGTTAAAATTTCGTTTTGACAAGTAAAAGTACATTTTTTACAAGTTAAAGTTACGTGTTGACATGTTAAAATATGTTTTTTACGAGTTAAAGTTACGTTTTGACAAGTTAAAATACGTTTCAACAGGTTAAATTACTTTTTAACAAGTTAAAGTACATTTTTTACAAGTTAAAGTTACGTTTTGACAAGTTAAAGTATTGTTTTTACAAGTTAAAGTTACTATTTGACAAGTTAAAATACGTTTCAACATGTTAAACTTACGATATGACAAGTTAAAGTATAGTTTTTACATGTTAAAGTTACGTTTTGACAAGTTAAAGTATGTTTTTTAAAAATTAAAGTTACTAATTGACAAGTTAAAGTACGTTTCAACATGTTAAAATTACGATAAGAAAAGTTAAACTATGTGTTTTACAACTTAAAGTTACTTTTTAACAAGTTAAAGTATGTTTCAACAAGTTAAAATAACGTTTTGACAAGTAAAAGTACATTTTTTACAAGTTAAAGTTACGTTTTGACATGTTAAACTATGTTTTTTACAAGTTAAAGTTACGTTTTGACAAGTTAAAGTACGTTTCACTAAGTTAAAATTACTTTTTGACAAGTTAAAGTACATTTTTTTACAAGTTAAAGTTACGTTTCGACAAGTTAAAGTATGTTTTTTACAAGTTAAAGTTACTATTTGACAAGTTAAAGTACGTTTCAACAAGTTTAAATTACGTTTTGACAAGTAAAAGTATTTCTGTTACAATTTAAAGTTACGTTTTGAAAAGTTAAATTATGTTTTTTACAAGTTAAAGTTACGTTTTGACAAGTTAAAGTGCGTTTCAACAAGTTAAAATTATTTTTTGACAAGTTAAAGTACATTTTTTACAAGTTAAAGTTACGTTTTGACAAGTTAAAGTATGTTTTTTACAAGTTAAAGTAACTATTTGACAAGTTAAAGTACGTTTCAACAAGTTAAAATATCGATATGACAAGTTAATGTGCATTTTTTACAAGTTAAAGTTACGTTTTGACAAGTTAAAGTATGTTTGAACAGGTTAAAATTACGTTTTGACAAGTAAAAGTACATTTTTTACAAGTTAAAGTTACGGTTTGACATGTTAAACTATGGTTTTTACAAGTTAAAGTTACGTTTTTACAAGTTAAAGTGCGTTTCAACAAGTTCAAAGTATTTTTTGACAAGTAATAGTATATTTTTTACAAGTTAAAGTTACGTTCGACAAGTTAAAATTACGATTTGACAAGTTAAAGTACATTTTATACAAGTTAAAGTTACGTTTTGACAAGTTAAAGTACGTTTCAACAAGTTCAAATTACGTTTTGACAAGTTAAAGTACATTTTTTACAAGTTAAAGTTACGTTTTGACAAGTTAGAGTATGTTTTTTACAAGTTAAAGTAACTATTTGACAAGTTAAAGTACGTTTCAACAAGTTAAAATATCGATATGACAAGTTAATGTGCATTTTTTACAAGTTAAAGTTACGTTTTGACAAGTTAAAGTATGTTTCAGCCAGTTCAAATTATGTTTTGACGTGCAAAAGGACATTTTTTACAAGTTAAAATTCGTTTTGACAAGTTAACCTATGTTTTTAACAAGTTAAAGTTACGTTTTGACAAGTTAAAGTACGTTTCAACAAGTTAAAATTACGTTTTAACAAGTCAAAGTAGGTTTCAACAAGTTAATGTTACTATTTGACAAGTTAAAATTACATTTCAACATGTTAAAATTCCGATTTGACAAGTTAAAGTACATTTTTACAGGTTAAAGTTACGTTTTGACAAATTAAAGTACGTTTCAACAAGTTTAAATTACTTTTGACGAGTAAAAGTACATTTTTACATGTTAAAATTTCGTTTTGACAAGTTAACCTATGTTTTTTACAAGTTAAATTTACGTTTTGACAAGTTAAAGTACGTTTCAACAAATTAAAATTACTTTTTGAAAAGTTAAAGTTAATTTTTTACAAGTTAAAGTTACGTTCTGACAAGTTAAACTATGTTTTATACAAGTTAAAGTTACGCTTTGACAAGTTAAAGTACATTTCAACAAGTTAAAATTACTTTTTAACAAGTTAAAGTATAGTTTTTACAAGTTAAAGTTACGTTTTGACAAGTTAAACTTTCTTTTTTAAAAGTTAAACTTTGTTTTTTAAAAGTTAAAGTTACGTTTTGACAAGTTAAAGTACGTTTCAACATGTTAAAATTACGATAAGAAAAGTTAAACTATGTGTTTTACAACTTAAAGTTACTTTTTAACAAGTTAAAGTATGTTTCAACAAGTTAAAATAACGTTTTGACAAGTAAAAGTACATTTTTTACAAGTTAAAGTTACGTTTTGACATGTTAAACTATGTTTTTTACAAGTTAAAGTTACGTTTTGACAAGTTAAAGTACGTTTCACTAAGTTAAAATTACTTTTTGACAAGTTAAAGTACATTTTTTTACAAGTTAAAGTTACGTTTCGACAAGTTAAAGTATGTTTTTTACAAGTTAAAGTTACTATTTGACAAGTGAAAGTACGTTTCAACAAGTTTAAATTACGTTTTGACAAGTAAAAGTATATCTGTTACAAGTTAAAGTTACGTTTTGAAAAGTTAAATTATGTTTTTTACAAGTTAAAGTTACGTTTTGACAAGTTAAAGTGCGTTTCAACAAGTTAAAATTACTTTTTGACAAGTTAAAGTACATTTTTTACAAGTTAAAGTTACGTTTTGACAAGTTAAAGTATGTTTTTTACAAGTTAAAGTAACTATTTGACAAGTTAAAGTACGTTTCAACAAGTTAAAATATCGATATGACAAGTTAATGTGCATTTTTTACAAGTTAAAGTTACGTTTTGACAAGTTAAAGTATGTTTCAACCAGTTCAAATTATGTTTTGACAAGTTAACCTATGTTTTTAACAAGTTAAAGTTACGTTTTGACAAGTTAAAGTACGTTTCAACAAGTTAAAATTACGTTTTAACAAGTCAAAGTAGGTTTCAACAAGTTATAGTTACTATTTGACAAGTTAAAATTACATTTCAACAAGTTAAAATTCCGATATGACAAGTTAAAGTACATTATTTACAGGTTAAAGTTACGTTTTGACAAATTAAAGTACGTTTCAACAAGTTTAAATTACTTTTGACGAGTAAAAGTACATTTTTACATGTTAAAATTACGTTTTGAAAAGTTAAAATTACTTTTTGAAAAGTTAAAGTTAATTTTTTACAGGTTAAAGTTACGTTTTGACAAGTTAAACTATGTTTTATACAAGTTAAAGTTACGCTTTGACAAGTTAAAGTACATTTCAACAAGTTAAAATTACTTTTTAACAAGTTAAAGTATAGTTTTTACAAGTTAAACTTTGTTTTTTAAAAGTTAAACTTTGTTTATTAAAAGTTAAAGTTACGTTTTGACAAGTTAAAGTACGTTTCAACAAGTTAAAATTACGATTTGACAAGTTAAAGTACATTTTTTTAAAGTTAAAGTTACGTTTTGACAAGTTAAAGTACGTTCCAACAAGTTCAAATTACGTTTTGACAAATAATAGTACATTTTTTACAAGTTAAAGTTACGTTTTGACATGTTAAACTATATTTTTTACAAGTTAAAGTTACGTTTTGACAAGTTAAAGTATATTTCACCAAGTTAAAATTACTATTTGACAAGTTAGAGTACATTTTTTACAGGTTAAAGTTACGTTTTGAAAAGTTAAAGTATGTTTTTTACAAGTTAAAGTTACTATTTGAGAAGTTAAAGTACGTTTCAACAAGTTAAAATTACTTTTTCACAAGTTAAAGTACATTTTTTACAAGTTAAAGTTACGTTTTGACAAGTTAAACTATATTTTTTACAAGTTAAAGTACGTTTCAACAAGTTAAAATTACTTTTTGACAAGTTGGAGTATAGTTTATACAAGTTGAAGTTACGTTTTGACAAGTTAAACTATATTTTTTAAAAGTTAAAGTTACGTTTTGACAAGTCAAATTACGTTTCAACAAGTTAAAGTTACGTTTTGGGATGTTAAAGTATTTTTTTTACAAGTTAAAGTTTCTATTTGACAAGTTAAAGTACGTTTCAACAAGTTAAAATTTCGTTTTGACAAGTAAAAGTACATTTTTTACAAGTTAAAGTTACGTGTTGACATGTTAAAATATGTTTTTTACGAGTTAAAGTTACGTTTTGACAAGTTAAAATACGTTTAAACAGGTTAAATTACTTTTTAACAAGTTAAAGTACATTTTTTACAAGTTAAAGTTACGTTTTGACAAGTTAAAGTATTGTTTTTACAAGTTAAAGTTACTATTTGACAAGTTAAAATACGTTTCAACATGTTAAACTTACGATATGACAAGTTAAAGTATAGTTTTTACATGTTAAAGTTACGTTTTGACAAGTTAAAGTATGTTTTTTAAAAATTAAAGTTACTAATTGACAAGTTAAAGTACGTTTCAACATGTTAAAATTACGATAAGAAAAGTTAAACTATGTGTTTTACAACTTAAAGTTACTTTTTAACAAGTTAAAGTATGTTTCAACAAGTTAAAATAACGTTTTGACAAGTAAAAGTACATTTTTTACAAGTTAAAGTTACGTTTTGACATGTTAAACTATGTTTTTTACAAGTTAAAGTTACGTTTTGACAAGTTAAAGTACGTTTCACTAAGTTAAAATTACTTTTTGACAAGTTAAAGTACATTTTTTTACAAGTTAAAGTTACGTTTCGACAAGTTAAAGTATGTTTTTTACAAGTTAAAGTTACTATTTGACAAGTGAAAGTACGTTTCAACAAGTTTAAATTACGTTTTGACAAGTAAAAGTATTTCTGTTACAATTTAAAGTTACGTTTTGAAAAGTTAAATTATGTTTTTTACAAGTTAAAGTTACGTTTTGACAAGTTAAAGTGCGTTTCAACAAGTTAAAATTACTTTTTGACAAGTTAAAGTACATTTTTTACAAGTTAAAGTTACGTTTTGACAAGTTAAAGTATGTTTTTTACAAGTTAAAGTAACTATTTGACAAGTTAAAGTACGTTTCAACAAGTTAAAATATCGATATGACAAGTTAATGTGCATTTTTTACAAGTTAAAGTTACGTTTTGACAAGTTAAAGTATGTTTGAACAGGTTAAAATTACGTTTTGACAAGTAAAAGTACATTTTTTACAAGTTAAAGTTACGGTTTGACATGTTAAACTATGGTTTTTACAAGTTAAAGTTACGTTTTTACAAGTTAAAGTGCGTTTCAACAAGTTCAAAGTATTTTTTGACAAGTAATAGTATATTTTTTACAAGTTAAAGTTACGTTCGACAAGTTAAAATTACGATTTGACAAGTTAAAGTACATTTTTTACAAGTTAAAGTTACGTTTTGACAAGTTAAAGTACGTTTCAACAAGTTCAAATTACGTTTTGACAAGTTAAAGTACATTTTTTACAAGTTAAAGTTACGTTTTGACAAGTTAAAGTATGTTTTTTACAAGTTAAAGTAACTATTTGACAAGTTAAAGTACGTTTCAACAAGTTAAAATATCGATATGACAAGTTAATGTGCATTTTTTACAAGTTAAAGTTACGTTTTGACAAGTTAAAGTATGTTTCAGCCAGTTCAAATTATGTTTTGACGTGCAAAAGGACATTTTTTACAAGTTAAAATTCGTTTTGACAAGTTAACCTATGTTTTTAACAAGTTAAAGTTACGTTTTGACAAGTTAAAGTACGTTTCAACAAGTTAAAATTACGTTTTAACAAGTCAAAGTAGGTTTCAACAAGTTAATGTTACTATTTGACAAGTTAAAATTACATTTCAACATGTTAAAATTCCGATTTGACAAGTTAAAGTACATTTTTTACAGGTTAAAGTTACGTTTTGACAAATTAAAGTACGTTTCAACAAGTTTAAATTACTTTTGACGAGTAAAAGTACATTTTTACATGTTAAAATTTCGTTTTGACAAGTTAACCTATGTTTTTTACAAGTTAAATTTACGTTTTGACAAGTTAAAGTACGTTTCAACAAATTAAAATTACTTTTTGAAAAGTTAAAGTTAATTTTTTACAAGTTAAAGTTACGTTCTGACAAGTTAAACTATGTTTTATACAAGTTAAATTTACGCTTTGACAAGTTAAAGTACATTTCAACAAGTTAAAATTACTTTTTAACAAGTTAAAGTATAGTTTTTACAAGTTAAAGTTACGTTTTGACAAGTTAAACTTTCTTTTTTAAAAGTTAAACTTTGTTTTTTAAAAGTTAAAGTTACGTTTTGACAAGTTAAAGTACGTTTCAACATGTTAAAATTACGATAAGAAAAGTTAAACTATGTGTTTTACAACTTAAAGTTACTTTTTAACAAGTTAAAGTATGTTTCAACAAGTTAAAATAACGTTTTGACAAGTAAAAGTACATTTTTTACAAGTTAAAGTTACGTTTTGACATGTTAAACTATGTTTTTTACAAGTTAAAGTTACGTTTTGACAAGTTAAAGTACGTTTCACTAAGTTAAAATTACTTTTTGACAAGTTAAAGTACATTTTTTTACAAGTTAAAGTTACGTTTCGACAAGTTAAAGTATGTTTTTTACAAGTTAAAGTTACTATTTGACAAGTGAAAGTACGTTTCAACAAGTTTAAATTACGTTTTGACAAGTAAAAGTATATCTGTTACAAGTTAAAGTTACGTTTTGAAAAGTTAAATTATGTTTTTTACAAGTTAAAGTTACGTTTTGACAAGTTAAAGTGCGTTTCAACAAGTTAAAATTACTTTTTGACAAGTTAAAGTACATTTTTTACAAGTTAAAGTTACGTTTTGACAAGTTAAAGTATGTTTTTTACAAGTTAAAGTAACTATTTGACAAGTTAAAGTACGTTTCAACAAGTTAAAATATCGATATGACAAGTTAATGTGCATTTTTTACAAGTTAAAGTTACGTTTTGACAAGTTAAAGTATGTTTCAACCAGTTCAAATTATGTTTTGACAAGTTAACCTATGTTTTTAACAAGTTAAAGTTACGTTTTGACAAGTTAAAGTACGTTTCAACAAGTTAAAATTACGTTTTAACAAGTCAAAGTAGGTTTCAACAAGTTATAGTTACTATTTGACAAGTTAAAATTACATTTCAACAAGTTAAAATTCCGATATGACAAGTTAAAGTACATTATTTACAGGTTAAAGTTACGCTTTGACAAGTTAAAGTACATTTCAACAAGTTAAAATTACTTTTTAACAAGTTAAAGTATAGTTTTTACAAGTTAAACTTTGTTTTTTAAAAGTTAAACTTTGTTTATTAAAAGTTAAAGTTACGTTTTGACAAGTTAAAGTACGTTTCAACAAGTTAAAATTATGATTTGACAAGTTAAAGTACATTTTTTACAAATTAAAGTTACGTTTTGACAAGTTAAAGTACGTTCCTACAAGTTCAAATTACGTTTTGACAAGTAATAGTACATTTTTTACAAGTTAAAGTTACGTTTTGACATGTTAAACTATGTTTTTTACAAGTTAAAGTTACGTTTTGACAAGTTAAAGTACGTTTCAACAAGTTAAAATTACATTTTGACAAGTTAAAGTACATTTTTTACAGGTTAAAGTTACGTTTTGACTAGTTAAAGTATGTTTTTTACAAGTTAAAGTTACTATTTGACAAGTTAAAGTACGTTTCAACAAGTTAAAATTACTTTTTGACAAGTTAAAGGACATTTTTTACAAGTTAAAGTTACGTTTTGGCAAGTTAAACTATGTTTTTTACAAGTTAAAGTTTGTTTCAACAAGTCAAAATTTGTTTTTGACAAGTTAGAGTATAGTTTATACAAGTTGAAGTTACGTTTTGAAAAGTTAAACTATAATTTTTAAAAGTTAAAGTTAAGTTTTGACAAGTCAAATTACGTTTTAACAAGTTAAAATTACGATTTGACAAGTTAAAGTACGTTTCAACAAGTTAAAATTACTTTTTGACAAGGAAAGTACATTTTTTACAAGTAAAATTTACGTTTTTACAAATTAAACTATGTTTTTTACAACTTAAAGTTACTTTTTAACAAGTTAAAGAACGTTTCAATAAGCTCAAATTCCGATATTACAAGTTAAAGTACATTTTTTACAAGTTAAAGTTAGGTTTTGACAAATTAAAGTACGTTTCGACCAGTTTAAATTACGTTTTGACGAGTAAAAGTACATTTTTTACAAGTTAAAGTTATGTTTTGACAAGTTAAACTATGTTTTTTACAAGTTAAACTTACGTTTTGACAAGTTAAAGTACATTTCAACAAGTTAAAATTACTTTTTGACAAGTTAAAGTACATTTTTTACAAGTTAAAGTTATGTTTTGACAAGTTAAACTATGTTTTTTACAAGTTAAATTACATTTCAACAAGTTAAAACTACTTTTTGACAAGTTAAAGTATTGTTTTTACAAGTTAAAGTACATTTCAACAAGTTAAAATTACTTTTTGACAAGTTAAAGTACATTTTTTACAAGTTAAAGTTATGTTTTGACAAGTTAAACTATGTTTTTTACAAGTTAAATTACATTTCAACAAGTTAAAACTACTTTTTGACAAGTTAAAGTATTGTTTTTACAAGTTAAAGTTACGTTTTGACAAGTTAAACAATGTTTTTTAAAAGTTAAAGATACGTTTTGACAAATCAAATTACGTTTCAACATGTTAAAATTATGATTTGTGAAGTTAAAGTACATTTTTTACAAGTTAAAGTTACGTTTTGACAAGTTAAAGTACGTTTCAACAAGTTCAAATTACATTTTGAGAAGTTAAAGTAAGTTTCAACAAGTTAAAATTACGTTTTGACAAGTTAAAGTAAATTTTTTAACAAGTTAAAGTTACGTTTTGACATGTTAAACTATGTTTTTTACAAGTTAAAGTTACGTTTTGACAAGTTAACGTACGTTTCAACAAGTTAAAATTACTTTTTGACAAATTAAAGTACATTTTTTACAAGTTAAAGTTACGTTTTGACATGTTAAAGTATTTTTTTTATAAGTTTAAGTTACTATTTGACAAGTTAAAGTACGTTTCAACAAGTTAAAATTACATTTTGACAAGTAAAAGTACATTTTTTACAAGTTAAAGTTACGTATTGACATGTTAAAATATATTTTTTACGAGTTAAAGTTACGTTTGACAAGTTAAAGTACGTTTCAACAGGTTAAAATTACTTTTTAACAAGTTAAAGTACATTTTCTACAAGTTAATGTTACGTTTTGACAAGTTAAAGTATGTTTTTTACAAGTTAAAGTTACTATTTGACAAATTAAAATACGTTTTAATATGTTAAAATTACGATATGACAAGTTAAAGTATATTTTTTACATGTTAAACTTACGTTTTGACAAGTTAAAGTATGTTTTTTACAAGTTAAAGTTACTATTTGACAAGTTAAAGTACGTTTCAACAAGTTAAAATTACGATATGAAAAGTTAAACTATGTTTTTTATAACTTAAAGTTACTTTTCGACAAGTTAAAGTACGTTTCAACAAGTTAAAATTACGATTTGACAAGTAAAAGTACATTTTTTACAAGTTAAAGTTACGTTTTGACATGTTAAACTATGTTTTTTACAAGTTAAAGTTACGTTTTGACAAGTTAAACTATGTTTTTTACAATTTAAAGTTACGTTTTGACAAGTTAAAGTACGTTTCATCAGGTTTAAATTACTTTTAGACAAGTTAAAGTAGATTTTTTACAAGTTAAAGTTACGTTTTGACAAGTTAAACTATGTTTTTTACAAGTTAAAGATACTATTTGACAAGTTAAAGTACGTTTCAACAAGTTGAAATATCGATATGACAAGTTAAAGTACATTTTTTACAAGTTAAAGTTACGTTTTGACAAGTTAAACTATGTTTTTTACAAGTTAAAGATACTATTTGACAAGTTAAAGTACGTTTCAACAAGTTGAAATATCGATATGACAAGTTAATGTACATTTTTTACAAGTTAAAGTTACGTTTTGACAAGTTAAAGTATGTTTCAACCAGTTCAAATTAAGTTTTGATGTGCAAAAGGACATTTTTTAGAAGTTAAAATTCGTTTTGACACGTTAACCTATGTTTTTAACAAGTTAAAGTTACGTTTTGACAAGTTAAAGTACGTTTCAACAAGTTAAAATTACGTTTTAACAAGTCAAAGTAGGTTTCATCAAGTTAAAGTTACTATTTGATAAGTTAAAATTACATTTCAACAAGTTAAAATTCCGATATGACAAGTTAAAGTACATTTTTTACAAGTTAAAGTTAAGTTTTGACAAATTAAAGTACGTTCCAACCAGTTTAAATTACGTTTGACGAGTAAAAGTACATTTTTTACATGTTAAAATTACGTTTTGAAAAGTTAACCTATGTTTTTTACAAGTTAATGTTACGTTTTGACAAGTTAAAGTACGTTTTAACAAGTTAAAATTACTTTTTGAAAAGTTAAATTTAATTTTTACAAGTTGAAGTTACGTTTTGACAAGTTAAACTATGTTTTTTACAACTTAAAGTTACTTTTTAACAAGTTAAAGAACGTTTCAATAAGCTAAAATTCCGATATTACAAGTTAAAGTACATTTTTTACAAGTTAAAGTTACGTTTTGACAAGTTAAAGTACGTTTCGACCAGTTTAAATTACGTTTTGACGAGTAAAAGTACATTTTTTACAAGTTAAAATGACGTTTTGACAAGTTAACCTATGTTTTTTACAAGTTAAACTTACGTTTTGACAAGTTAAAGTACATTTCAACAAGTTAAAATTACTTTTTGACAAGTTAAAGTACATTTTTTACAAGTTAAAGTTATGTTTTGACAAGTTAAACTATGTTTTTTACAAGTTAAATTACATTTCAACAAGTTAAAACTACTTTTTGACAAGTTAAAGTATTGTTTTTACAAGTTAAGGTTACGTTTTGACAAGTTAAACTATGTTTTTTAAAAGTTAAAGTTACGTTTTGACAAATCAAATTACGTTTCAACAAGTTAAAATTACGATTTGTGAAGTTAAAGTACATTTTTTACAAGTTAAAGTTACGTTTTGACAAGTTAAAATACGTTTCAACAAGTTCAAATTACGTTTTGAGAAGTTAAAGTAAGTTTCAACAAGTTAAAATTACGTTTTGACAAGTTAAAGTAAATTTTTTAACAAGTTAAAGTTACGTTTTGACATGTTAAACTGTGTTTTTTACAAGTTAAAGTTACGTTTTGACAAGTTAACGTACGTTTCAACAAGTTAAAATTACTTTTTGACAAGTTAAAGTACATTTTTTACAAGTTAAAGTTACGTTTTGACATGTTAAAGTATTTTTTTTACAAGTTAAAGTTACTATTTGACAAGTTAAAGTACGTTTCAAAAAGTTAAAATTACATTTTGACAAGTAAAAGTACATTTTTTACAAGTTAAAGTTACGTATTGACATGTTAAAATATATTTTTTACGAGTTAAAGTTATGTTTGACAAGTTAAAGTACGTTTCAACAGGTTAAAATTATTTTTTAACAGGTTAAAGTACATCTTTTACAAGTTAAAGTTACGTTTTGACAAGTTAAAGTATGTTTTTTACAAGTTAAAGTTACTATTTGACAAGTTAAAATACGTTTCAATATGTTAAAATTACGATATGACAAGTTAAAGTATATTTTTTACATGTTAAACTTAAGTTTTGACAAGTTAAAGTATGTTTTTTACAAGTTAAAGTTACTATTTGACAAGTTAAAGTACGTTTCAACAAGTTAAAATTATGATATGAAAAGTTAAACTATGTTTTTTACAACTTAAAGTTACTTTTTGACAAGTTAAAGTACGTTTCAACAAGTTAAAATTACGATTTGACAAGTAAAAGTACATTTTTTACAAGTTAAAGTTACGTTTTGACATGTTAAACTATGTTTTTTACAAGTTAAAGTTACGTTTTGACAAGTTAAACTATGTTTTTTACAAGTTAAAGTTACGTTTTGACAAGTTAAAGTACGTTTCATCAAGTTTAAATTACTTTTAGACAAGTTAAAGTACATTTTTTACAAGTTAAAGTTTCGTTTTGACAAGTTAAACTATGTTTTTTACAAGATAAAGATACTATTTGACAAGTTAAAGTACGTTTCAACAAGTTAAAATATCGATATGACAAGTTAATGTACATTTTTTACAAGTTAAAGTTACGTTTTGACAAGTTAAAGTTATGTTTTGACAAATTAAAGTACGTTCCAACCAGTTTAAATTACGTTTGACGAGTAAAAGTACATTTTTTACATGTTAAAATTACATTTTGACAAGTTAACCTATGTTTTTTACAAGTTAAAGTTACGTTTTGACAAGGTAAAGTACGTTTTAACAAGTTAAAATTACTTTTTGAAAAGTTAAATTTAATTTTTACAAGTTGAAGTTACGTTATGACAAGTTAAACTATGTTTTTTACAACTTAAAGTTACTTTTAAACAAGTTAAAGAACGTTTCAATAAGCTAAAATTCCGATATTACAAGTTAAAGTACATTTTTTACAAGTTAAAGTTACGTTTTGACAAGTTAAAGTACGTTTCGACCAGTTTAAATTACGTTTTGACGAGTAAAAGTACATTTTTTACAAGTTAAAATTACGTTTTGACAAGTTAACCTATGTTTTTTACAAGTTAAACTTACGTTTTGACAAGTTAAAGTACATTTCAACAAGTTAAAATTACTTTTTGACAAGTTAAAGTACATTTTTTTCAAGTTAAAGTTATGTTTTGACAAGTTAAACTATGTTTTTTACAAGTTAAATTACATTTCAACAAGTTAAAACTACTTTTTGACAAGTTAAAGTATTGTTTTTACAAGTTAAAGTTACGTTTTGACAAGTTAAACTATGTTTTTTAAAAGTTAAAGTTACGTTTTGACAAATCAAATTACGTTTCAACAAGTTAAAATTACGATTTGTGAAGTTAAAGTACATTTTTTACAAGTTAAAGTTACGTTTTGACAAGTTAAAGTACGTTTCAACAAGTTCAAATTACGTTTTGTGAAGTTAAAGTAAGTTTCAACAAGTTAAAATTACGTTTTGACAAGTTAAAGTAAATTTTTTAACAAGTTAAAGTTACGTTTTGACATGTTAAACTGTGTTTTTTACAAGTTAAAGTTACGTTTTGACAAGTTAACGTACGTTTCAACAAGTTAAAATTACTTTTTGACAAGTTAAAGTACATTTTTTACAAGTTAAAGTTACGTTTTGACATGTTAAAGTATTTTTTTTACAAGTTAAAGTTACTATTTGACAAGTTAAAGTACGTTTCAACAAGTTAAAATTACATTTTGACAAGTAAAAGTACATTTTTTACAAGTTAAAGTTACGTATTGACATGTTAAAATATATTTTTTACGAGTTAAAGTTACGTTTGACAAGTTAAAGTACGTTTCAACAAGTTAAAATTATTTTTTAACAAGTTAAAGTACATTTTTTACAAGTTAAAGTTACGTTTTGACAAGTTAAAGTATGTTTTTTACAAGTTAAAGGTACTATTTGACAAGTTAAAATACGTTTCAATATGTTAAAATTACGATATGACAAGTTAAAGTATATTTTTTACATGTTAAACTTACGTTTTGACAAGTTAAAGTATGTTTTTTACAAGTTAAAGTTACTATTTGACAAGTTAAAGTACGTTTCAACAAGTTAAAATTACGATATGAAAAGTTAAACTATGTTTTTTACAACTTAAAGTTACTTTTTGACAAGTAAAAGTACGTTTCAACAAGTTAAAATTACGATTTGACAAGTAAAAGTACATTTTTTACAAGTTAAAGTTACGTTTTGACATGTTAAACTATGTTTTTTACAAGTTAAAGTTACGTTTTGACAAGTTAAACTATGTTTTTTACAAGTTAAAGTTACGTTTTGACAAGTTAAAGTACGTTTCATAAAGTTTAAATTACTTTTAGACAAGTTAAAGTACATTTTTTACAAGTTAAAGTTACGTTTTGACAAGTTAAACTATGTTTTTTACAAGATAAAGATACTATTTGACAAGTTAAAGTACGTTTCAACAAGTTAAAATATCGATATGACAAGTTAATGTACATTTTTTACAAGTTAAAGTTACGTTTTGACAATTTAAAGTATGTTTCAACCAGTTCAAATTAAGTTTTGACGTGCAAAAGGACATTTTTTAGAAGTTAAAATTCGTTTTGACACGTTAACCTATGTTTTTAACAAGTTAAAGTTACGTTTTGACAAGTTAAAGTACGTTTCAACAAGTTAAAATTACGTTTTAACAAGTCAAAGTAGGTTTCATCAAGTTAAAGTTACTATTTGACAAGTTAAAATTACAGTTCAACAAGTTAAAATTCCGATATGACAAGTTAAAGTACATTTTTTACAAGTTAAAGTTACGTTTTGACAAATTAAAGTACGTTCCAACCAATTTAAATTACGTTTCACGAGTAAAAGTACATTTTTTACATGTTAAAACTACGTTTTGACAAGTTAACCTATATTTTTTACAAGTTAAAGTTACGTTTTGACAAGTTAAAGTACGTTTTAACAAGTTAAAATTACTTTTTGAAAAGTTAAATTTAATTTTTACAAGTTGAAGTTACGTTTTGACAAGTTAAACTTTGTTTTATACAAGTTAAAGTTACGCTTTGACAAGTTAAAGTACATTTCAACAAGTTAAAATTACTTTTTAACAAGTTGAAGTATAGTTTTTACAAGTTAAGGTTACGTTTTGAAAAGTTAAACTTTGTTTTTTAAAAGTTAAAGGTACGTTTTGACAAGTTAAAGTACGTTTCAACAAGTTAAAATTACGATTGGACAAGTTAAAGTACGTTTCAACATGTTCAAATTACGTTTTGACTAGTTAAAGTACGTTTCAACAAGTTAAAATTACGATTTGACAGGTTAAAGTACATTTTTTACAAGTTAAAGTTACGTTTTGACAAGTTAAAGTACATTTCAACAAGTTCAAATTACGTTTTGAAAAGTTAAACTACGTTTCAACAAGTTAAAATTACGTTTTGACAAGTAAAAGTATATTTTTAACAAGTTAAAGTTATGGTTTGACATGTTAAACTATGTTTTTTACAAGTTAAAGATACGTTTTGACAAGTTAAAGTACGTTTCAACAAGTTAAAATTACTTTTTGACAAGTTAAAGTACATTTTTTTAGAAGTTAAAGTTACGTTTTGACAAGTTAAAGTATGTTTTTTACAAGTTAAAGTTACTATTTGACAAGTTAAACTACGATTCAACAAGTTAAAATTACGATTTGACAACTTAAGTACATTTTTTACAAGTTAAAGTTACGTTTTGACATGTTAAACAACGTTTTACAAGTGAAAGTTACGTTTTGACAAGTTAAAGTGCGTTTCAACAAGTTAAAATTACTTTTTGACAAGTTAAAGTACATTTTTTTACAAGTTAAAGTTACAGTTTGACAAGTTAAAGTATGTTTTTTACAAGTTAAAGTTACTATTTGACAAGCTGAAGTACGTTTCAACAAGTTAAAATTACGATTTAACAAGATTAAGTACATTTTTTACAAGTTAAAGTTACGTTTTGACAAGTTAAAATACGTTTCAACAAGTTTAAATTACATTTTGACAAGTTAAAGTATTTTTTTTACAAGTTAAAGTTACGTTTTGACAAGTTAAACTATGTTTTTTACAAGTTAAAGTTATTATTTGACAAGTTAAAGTACGTTTCAACACGTTAAAATTACGATTTGACAAGTTAAAGTACATTTTTTACAAGTTAAAGTTACGTTTTAACATGTTAAACTATGTTTTACAAGTGAAAGTTACGTTTTGACAAGTTAAAGTACGTTTCAACAAGTTAAAAGTACTTTTTGACAAGTTAAAATACATTTTTACAAGTTAAAGTTACATTTTTACAAGTTAAAGTATGTTTTTTACAAGTTAAAGTTACTATTTGACAAATTAAAGTACGTTTCAACAAGTTAAAATTACGATTTAACAAGTTAAAGTACAATTTTTACAAGTTAAAGTTACGTTTTGACAAGTTAAAATACGTTTCAACAAGTTTAAATTACATTTTGACAAGTAAAAGTATTTTTTTTACAAGGTAAAGTTACGTTTTGACAAGTTAAACTATGTTTTTTACAAGTTAAAGTTACGTTTTGACAAGTTAAAGTACGTTTAAACAAGTTAAAATTACTTTTTGACAAGTTAAAGTACATTTTTTTAGATGTTAAAGTTACGTTTTGACAAGTTAAAGAATGTTTTTTACAAGTTAAAGTTACGTTTTGACAAGTTAAAGTACATTTCAACAAGTTAAAATTACTTTTTGACAAATTAAAGTACATATTTTTAGAAGTTAAAGTTACGTTTTGACAAGTTAAAGTATGTTTTTTACAAGTTAAAGTTACTATTTGACAAGTTAAACTACGATTCAACAAGTTAAAATTACGATTTGACAACTTAAAGTACATTTTTTACAAGTTAAAGTTACGTTGTGACATGTTAAACTATATTTTACAAGTGAAAGTTAGGGTTTGACAAGTTAAAGTACGTTTCAACAAGTTAAAAGTACTTTTTGACAAGTTAAAATACATTTTTTTACAAGTTAAAGTTACATTTTTACAAGTTAAAGTTACTATTTGACAAGCTAAATTACGTTTCAACAAGTTAAAATTACGATTTAACAAGTTAAAGTACAATTTTTACAAGTTAAAGTTACGTTTTGACAAGTTAAAATACGTTTCAACAAGTTTAAATTACATTTTGACAAGTAAAAGTATTTTTTTTACAAGTTAAAGTTACGTTTTGACAAGTTAAACTATGTTTTTTACAAGTTAAAGTTACGTTTTGACAAGTTAAAGTACGTTTCATCAAGTTAAAATTACTTTTTGACAAGTTAAAGTACATCTTTTAAAAGTTAAAGTTACGTTTTGACAAGTTAAAGTATGTTTTGTACAAGTTAAAGTTACTATTTGACAAGTTAAAGTACGTTACAACAAGTTAAAATTCATATTTGACAAGTTAATGTACTTTTTTTACAAGTTAAAGTTACGTTTTGACAAGTTAAACTACGTTTCAACCAGTTCAAATCACATTTTGACGAGTAAAAGTACATTTTTTACAAGTTAAAATTACGTTTTGACAAATTAACCTATGTTTTTAACAAGTTAAAGTTATATTTTGACAAGATAAAGTACGTTTCAACATCTTAAAATTACATTTTGACAAGTTAAAGTACATTTTTTACAAGTTGAAAGTACGTTTTGACAAGTTCAAGAACGTTTCAACAAGTTCAAATTACGTTTTGACTAGTTAAAGTACGTCTCAACAAGTTAAAATTACGTTTTGACAGGTTAAAGTACATTTTTTACAAGTTAAAGTTACGTTTTGACAAGTTAAAGTACATTTCAACAAGTTCAAATTACGTTTTGAAAAGTTAAACTACGTTTCAACAAGTTAAAATTACGTTTTGACAAGTAAAAGTATATTTTTTACAAGTTAAAGTTATGGTTTGACATGTTAAACTATGTTTTTTACAAGTTAAAGTTACGTTTTGACAAGTTAAAGTACGTTTCAACAAGTTAAAATTACTTTTTGACAAGTTAAAGTACATTATTTTAAAACTTAAAGTTACTTTTTGACAAAGTTAAAGTATGTTTTTTACAAGTTAAAGTTACTATTTGACAAGTTAAACTACGATTCAACAAGTTAAAATTACGATTTGACAACTTAAAGTTCATTTTTTTCAAGTTAAAGTTATGTTTTGACATGTTAAACAACGTTTTACAAGTGAAAGTTACGTTTTGACAAGTTAAAGTGCGTTTCAACAAGTTAAATTTTTTTTGACAAGTTAAAGTACATTTTTTTACAAGTTAAAGTTACAGTTTGACAAGTTAAAGTATGTTTTTTACAAGTTAAAGTTACTATAAGACAAGCTAAAGTACGTTTCAACAAGTTAAAATTACGATTTAACAAGATTAAGTAAATTTTTTACAAGTTAAAGTTACGTTTTGAGAAGTTAAAATACGTTTCAACAAGTTTAAATTACATTTTGACAAGTAAAAGTATTTTTTTTTACAAATTAAAGTTACGTTTTGACAAGTTAAACTATGTTTTTTACAAGTTAAAGTTACTATTTGACAAGTTAAAGTACGTTTCAACAAGTTAAAATTACGATATAAAATTTAAATTATATTTTGTACAAGTTAAAGTTACGTTTCAATCAGTTCAAATTACGTTTTGACAAATAAAAGTATACTTTTTACAAGTTAAGGTTACGTTTTGACAAGTTAAAGTACGTTTAAACATCTTAAAATTACTTTTTGACAAGTTAAAGTACATTTTTTACAAGTTAAAGTTACGTTTTGACAAGTTAAACTATGTTTTTTACAACTTAAAGTTACCTTTTGAAAAGTTAAAGTACGTTTCAACAAGTTAAAATTAAGATTTGACAAGTTAAAGTTCATTTTTTACAAGTTAAAGTTACGTTTTGACTAGTTAACCTATGTTTTTAACAAGTTAAATTTACATTTTGACAAAATAAAGTACGTTTCAACAAGTTAAAATTACTTTTGGACAAGTTAAAGTACATTTTTTACAAGTTAAAGTTACGTTTTGACAAGTTAAAGTACATTTTTTACAAGTTAAAGTTACGTTTTGACAAGTTAAAGTACGTTTCGACCAGTTTAAATTACGTTTTGACGAGTAAAAGTACATTTTTTACAAGTTAAAATGACGTTTTGACAAGTTAACCTATGTTTTTTACAAGTTAAACTTACGTTTTGACAAGTTAAAGTACATTTCAACAAGTTAAAATTACTTTTTGACAAGTTAAAGTACATTATTTTAAAACTTAAAGTTACTTTTTGACAAAGTTAAAGTATGTTTTTTACAAGTTAAAGTTACTATTTGACAAGTTAAACTACGATTCAACAAGTTAAAATTACGATTTGTCAACTTAAAGTTCATTTTTTTCAAGTTAAAGTTATGTTTTGACATGTTAAACAACGTTTTACAAGTGAAAGTTACGTTTTGACAAGTTAAAGTGCGTTTCAACAAGTTAAATTTTTTTTGACAAGTGAAAGTACATTTTTTTACAAGTTAAAGTTACAGTTTGACAAGTTAAAGTATGTTTTTTACAAGTTAAAGTTACTATAAGACAAGCTAAAGTACGTTTCAACAAGTTAAAATTACGATTTAACAAGATTAAGTAAATTTTTTACAAGTTAAAGTTACGTTTTGAGAAGTTAAAATACGTTTCAACAAGTTTAAATTACATTTTGACAAGTAAAAGTATTTTTTTTACAAATTAAAGTTACGTTTTGACAAGTTAAACTATGTTTTTTACAAGTTAAAGTTACTATTTGACAAGTTAAAGTACGTTTCAACAAGTTAAAATTACGATATAAAATTTAAATTATATTTTGTACAAGTTAAAGTTACGTTTCAATCAGTTCAAATTACGTTTTGACAAATAAAAGTATACTTTTTACAAGTTAAGGTTACGTTTTGACAAGTTAAAGTACGTTTAAACATCTTAAAATTACTTTTTGACAAGTTAAAGTACATTTTTTACAAGTTAAAGTTACGTTTTGACAAGTTAAACTATGTTTTTTACAACTTAAAGTTACCTTTTGAAAAGTTAAAGTACGTTTCAACAAGTTAAAATTAAGATTTGACAAGTTAAAGTTCATTTTTTACAAGTTAAAGTTACGTTTTGACTAGTTAACCTATGTTTTTAACAAGTTAAAGTTACATTTTGACAAAATAAAGTACGTTTCAACAAGTTAAAATTACTTTTGGACAAGTTAAAGTACATTTTTTACAAGTTAAAAGTACGTTTTGACAAATTAAAAGTACGTTTCAACAAGTTCAAATTACGTTTTGACTAGTTAAAGTACGTTTCAACAAGTTAAAATTACGATTTGACAAGTTAAAGTACAGTTTTTACAAGTTAAAGTTTCGTTTTGACATGTGAAACTATGTTTTACAATTGAAAGTTACGTTTTGACATGTTAAACTATGTTTTACAAGAGAAAGTTACGTTTTGACAAGTTAAAGTGCGTTTCAACAAGTTAAAATTACTTTTTGACAAGTTAAAGTACATTTTTTTACAAATTAAAGATACATTTTGACAAGTTAAAGTATGTTTTTTACAAGTTAAAGTTAATATTTGACAAGTTAAAGTACGTTTCAACAAGTTAAAATTACTTTTTGACACGTTAAAGTACATTTTTTTAGAAGTTAAAGTTACGTTTTGACAAGTTAAAGAATGTTTTTTACAAGTTAAAGTTACGTTTTGACAAGTTAAAGTACATTTCAACAAGTTAAAATTACTTTTTGACAAATTAAAGTACATATTTTTAGAAGTTAAAGTTATGTTTTGACAAGTTAAAGTATGTTTTTTACAAGTTAAAGTTACTATTTGACAAGTTAAACTACGATTCAACAAGTTAAAATTACGATTTGACAACTTAAAGTACATTTTTTACAAGTTAAAGTTACGTTGTGACATGTTAAACTATATTTTACAAGTGAAAGTTAGGGTTTGACAAGTTAAAGTACGTTTCAAAAAGTTAAAAGTACATTTTGACAAGTTAAAATACATTTTTTTACAAGTTAAAGTTACATTTTTACAAGTTAAAGTTACTATTTGACAAGCTAAATTACGTTTCAACAAGTTAAAATTACGATTTAACAAGTTAAAGTACAATTTTTACAAGTTAAAGTTACGTTTTGACAAGTTAAAATACGTTTCAACAAGTTTAAATTACATTTTGACAAGTTAAAGTTACGTTTTTTACAAGTTAAAGTTACGTTTTGACAAGTTAAAGTACGTTTCATCAAGTTAAAATTACTTTTTGACAAGTTAAAGTACATCTTTTAAAAGTTAAAGTTACGTTTTGACAAGTTAAAGTATGTTTTTTACAAGTTAAAGTTACTATTTGACAAGTTAAAGTACGTTACAACAAGTTAAAATTCATATTTGACAAGTTAATGTACTTTTTTTACAAGTTAAAGTTACGTTTTGACAAGTTAAACTACGTTTCAACCAGTTCAAATCACATTTTGAGGAGTAAAAGTACATTTTTTACAAGTTAAAATTACGTTTTGACAAATTAACCTATGTTTTTAACAAGTTAAAGTTACATTTTGACAAGATAAAGTACGTTTCAACATCTTAAAATTACATTTTGACAAGTTAAAGTACATTTTTTACAAGTTGAAAGTACGTTTTGACAAGTTCAAGAACGTTTCAACAAGTTCAAATTACGTTTTGACTAGTTAAAGTACGTTTCAACAAGTTAAAATTACGATTTGACAGGTTAAAGTACATTTTTTACAAGTTAAAGTTACGTTTTGACAAGTTAAAGTACATTTCAACAAGTTCAAATTACGTTTTGAAAAGTTAAACTACGTTTCAACAAGTTAAAATTACGTTTTGACAAGTAAAAGTATATTTTTTACAAGTTAAAGTTATGGTTTGACATGTTAAACTATGTTTTTTACAAGTTAAAGTTACGTTTTGACAAGTTAAAGTACGTTTCAACAAGTTAAAATTACTTTTTGACAAGTTAAAGTACATTATTTTAAAACTTAAAGTTACTTTTTGACAAAGTTAAAGTATGTTTTTTACAAGTTAAAGTTACTATTTGACAAGTTAAACTACGATTCAACAAGTTAAAATTACGATTTGACAACTTAAAGTTCATTTTTTTCAAGTTAAAGTTACGTTTTGACATGTTAAACAACGTTTATAAGTGAAAGTTACGTTTTGACAAGTTAAAGTGCGTTTCAACAAGTTAAAATTATTTTTGACAAGTTAAAGTACATTTTTTTACAAGTTAAAGTTACAGTTTGACAAGGTAAAGTATGTTTTTTACAAGTTAAAGTTACTATAAGACAAGCTAAAGTACGTTTCAACAAGTTAAAATTACGATTTAACAAGATTAAGTAAATTTTTTACAAGTTAAAGTTACGTTTTGAGAAGTTAAAATACGTTTCAACAAGTTTAAATTACATTTTGACAAGTAAAAGTATTTTTTTTACAAATTAAAGTTACGTTTTGACAAGTTAAACTATGTTTTTTACAAGTTAAAGTTACTATTTGACAAGTTAAAGTACGTTTCAACAAGTTAAAATTACGATATAAAATTTAAATTATATTTTGTACAAGTTAAAGTTACGTTTCAATCAGTTCAAATTACGTTTTGACAAATAAAAGTATACTTTTTACAAGTTAAGGTTACGTTTTGACAAGTTAAAGTACGTTTAAACATCTTAAAATTACTTTTTGACAAGTTAAAGTACATTTTTTACAAGTTAAAGTTACGTTTTGACAAGTTAAACTATGTTTTTTACAACTTAAAGTTACCGTTTGAAAAGTTAAAGTACGTTTCAACAAGTTAAAATTACGATTTGACAAGTTAAAGTACATTTTTTACAAGTTAAAGTTACGTTTTGACTAGTTAACCTATGTTTTTAACAAGTTAAAGTTACATTTTGACAAAATAAAGTACGTTTCAACAAGTTAAAATTACTTTTGGAGAAGTTAAAGTACATTTTTTACAAGTTAAAAGTACATTTTGACAAATTAAAAGTACGTTTCAACAAGTTCAAATTACGTTTTGACTAGTTAAAGTACGTTTCAACAAGTTAAAATTACGATTTGACAAGTTAAAGTACATTTTTTACAAGTTAAAGTTACGTTTTGACATGTTAAACTATGTTTTACAAGTGAAAGTTACGTTTTGACATGTTAAACTATGTTTTACAAGAGAAAGTTACGTTTTGACAAGTTAAAGTGCGTTTCAACAAGTTAAAATTACTTTTTGACAAGTTAAAGTACATTTTTTTACAAATTAAAGTTACATTTTGACAAGTTAAAGTATGTTTTTTACAAGTTAAAGTTACTATTTGACAAGCTAAAGTACGTTTCAACCAGTTAAAATTACGATTTAACAAGTTAAAGTACAATTTTTACAAGTTAAAGTTACGTTTTGACAAGTTAAAATACGTTTCAACAAGTTTAAATTACATTTTGACAAGTAAAAGTATTTTTTTTACAAGTTAAAATTACGTTTTGACAAGTTAAACTATGTTTTTTACAAGTTAAAGTTACGTTTTGACAAGTTAAAGTACGTTTCATCAAGTTAAAATTACTTTTTGACAAGTTAAAGTACATCTTTTAAAAGTTAAAGTTACGTTTTGACAAGTTAAAGTATGTTTTTTACAAGTTAAAGTTACTATTTGACAAGTTAAAGTACGTTACAACAAGTTAAAATTCATATTTGACAAGTTAATGTACTTTTTTTACAAGTTAAAGTTACGTTTTGACAAGTTAAACTACGTTTCAACCAGTTCAAATCACATTTTGAGGAGTAAAAGTACATTTTTTACAAGTTAAAATTACGTTTTGACAAATTAACCTATGTTTTTAACAAGTTAAAGTTACATTTTGACAAGATAAAGTACGTTTCAACATCTTAAAATTACATTTTAACAAGTTAAAGTACATTTTTTACAAGTTGAAAGTACGTTTTGACAAGTTCAAGAACGTTTCAACAAGTTCAAATTACGTTTTGACTAGTTAAAGTACGTTTCAACAAGTTAAAATTACGATTTGACAGGTTAAAGTACATTTTTTACAAGTTAAAGTTACGTTTTGACAAGTTAAAGTACATTTCAACAAGTTCAAATTACGTTTTGAAAAGTTAAACTACGTTTCAACAAGTTCAAATTACGTTTTGACAAGTAAAAGTATATTTTTTACCAGATAAAGTTATGGTTTGACATGTTAAACTATGTTTTTTACAAGTTAAAGTTACGTTTTGACAAGTTAAAGTACGTTTCAACAAGTTAAAATAACTTTTTGACAAGTTAAAGTACATTATTTTAGAACTTAAAGTTAATTTTTGACAAAGTCAAAGTATGTTTTTTACAAGTTAAAGTTACTATTTGACAAGTTAAACTACGATTCAACAAGTTAAAATTACGATTTGACAACTTAAAGTTCATTTTTTTCAAGTTAAAGTTACGTTTTGACATGTTAAACAACGTTTTACAAGTGAAAGTTACGTTTTGACAAGTTAAAGTACATTTTTGAAAATTTAAAATTACTTTTTGACAAGTTATAGTACATTTTTTTACAAGTTAAACTTGCGTTTTTCCAAGTAAAAGTTACTATTTGACAAGTGAAAGTACGTTTCAACAAGTTAAAATTACGATTTAACAAGTTAAAGTACATTTTTTACAAGTTAAAGTTACGTTTTGACAAGTTAAAATACGTTTCAACAAGTTTAAATTACATTTTGACAAGTAAAAGTATTTTTTTTACAAGTTAAACTTACGTTTTGACAAGTTAAACTATGTTTTTTACAAGTTAAAATTACATTTTGACAAGTTAAAGTACGTTTCATCAAGTTTAAATTACTTTTTGACAAGTTAAAGTACATTTTTTACAAGTTAAAGTTATGTTTTGACAAGTTAAGGTATGTTTTTTACAAGTTAAAGTTACTATTTGACAAGTTAAAGTACGTTACAACAAGTTAAAATTCCGATTTGACAAGTTAAAGTACATTTTTTACAAGTTAAAGTTACGTTTTGACAAGTTAAAGTACATTTCAACAAGTTCAATTTACGTTTTGACGAGTAAAAGTACATTTTTTACAAGTTAAAGTTACGTGTTGACATGTTAAACTATGTTTTACAAGTTAAAGGTACTATTTGACAAGTTAAAGTACGTTTCAACAAGTTAAAATTACGATTTAACAATTTAATGTACGTTTTTTACATGTTAAAGTTACGTTTTGACAAGTTAAAATACGTTTCAATAAGTTTAAATTACATTTTGACAAGTAAAAGTATATTTTTACAAGTTAAAGTTACATTTTGACAAGTAAAAGTAAGTTTTTAGAAGTTAAAGTTACTATATGACAAGTTTAAGTACGTTTCAACAAGTTAAAATTCCGATATGACAAGTTAAAGTACAATTTTTACAAGCTAAAGTTACGTTTCGACAAGTTAAAGTACGTTTCAACTAGTTCAAATTACATTTTGACGAGTAAAAGTACATTTTTTACAACTTAAAGTTACGTTTTGACAAGTTAACCTATGTTTTTTACAAGTTAAAGTTATGTTTTGACAAGTTAAAGTTTGTTTCAACAAGTTAAAATTACTTTTTGACAAGTTAAAGTACATTTTTTACAAGTTAAAGTTACGTTTTGACAAGTTAAAGTAAGTTTTCTACAAGTTAAAGTTACTATTTGACAAGTTAAAGTACGTTACAACAATTTAAAATTCAGATTTGGCAAGTTAATGTACTTTTTTTACAAGTTAAAGTTACGTTTTGACAAGTTAAAGTACGTTTCAACCAGTTCAAATTACATTTTGAGGAGTAAAAGTATATTTTTTACAAGTTAAAATTACGTTTTGACAAGTTAAAGTATATTTTTACAAGTTAAAGTACGTTTCAACCAATTCAAATTACATTTTGACGAGTAAAAGTACATTTTTTACAAGTTAAAATTATGTTTTGACAAGTTAACCTATGTTTTTAACAAGATAAAGTTACATTTTGACAAGATAAACTACGTTTCAACAAGTTAAAATTACTTTTTGACAACTTAAAATACATTTTTTAAAAGTTGAAAGTACGTTTTGACAAGTTAAAGTACGTTTCAACAAGTTCCAATTACGTTTTGACTAGTTAAAGTACGTTTTACCAAGTTAAAATTACGATTTGACAAGTTAAAGTATATTTTTTACAAGTTAAAGTTATGTTTTGACGGGTTAAAGTACATTTCAACAAGTTCAAATTACGTTTTGACAAGTTAAACTCCGTTTCAACAAGTTAAAATTACGTTTCGATAAGTAAAAATAGATTTTTTAAAAGTTAAAGTTATGTTTTGACATGTTAAACTATGTTTTTTACAAGTTAAAGTTACGTTTTGACAAGTTAAAGTACGTTTCAACAAGTTAAAATTACTTTTTGACAAGTTAAAGTACATTTTATTCCAAGTTAAAGTTACGTTTTGACAAGTTAAAGTATGTTTTATACAAGTTAAAGTTACTATTTGACAAGTTAAACTACGTTTCAACAAGTTAAAATTATGATTTGACAAGTTAAAATATATTTTTAACAAGTTAAAGTTACATTTTGACATGTTAAACTATGTTTTACAAGTTAAAGTTACGTTTTGACATGTTAAAGTACATTTTTGAAAATTTAAAATTACGTTTTGACAAGTTATAGTACATTTTTTTACAAGTTAAACTTGCGTTTTTCCAAGTAAAAGTTACTATTTGACAAGTGAAAGTACGTTTCAACAAGTTAAAATTACGATTTAACAAGTTAAAGTACATTTTTTACAAGTTTTAGTTACGTTTTGACAAGTTAAAATACGTTTCAACAAGTTTAAATTACATTTTGACAAGTAAAAGTATTTTTTTTACAAGTTAAACTTACGTTTTGACAAGTTAAACTATGTTTTTTACAAGTTAAAATTACATTTTGACAAGTTAAAGTACGTTTCATCAAGTTAAAATTACTTTTTGACAAGTTAAAGTACATTTTTTACAAGTTAAAGTTATGTTTTGACAAGTTAAGGTATGTTTTTTACAAGTTAAAGTTACTATTTGACAAGTTAAAGTACGTTACAACAAGTTAAAATTCCGATTTGACAAGTTAAAGTACATTTTTTACAAGTTAAAGTTACGTTTTGACAAGTTAAAGTACATTTCAACAAGTTCAAATTACATTTTGACGAGTAAAAGTACATTTTTTACAAGTTAAAGTTACGTGTTGACATGTTAAACTATGTTTTACAAGTTAAAGGTACTATTTGACAAGTTAAAGTACGTTTCAACAAGTTAAAATTACGATTTAACAATTTAATGTACGTTTTTTACATGTTAAAGTTACGCTTTGACAAGTTAAAATACGTTTCAATAAGTTTAAATTACATTTTGACAAGTTAAAGTTACATTTTGACAAGTAAAAGTAAGTTTTTAGAAGTTAAAGTTACTATTTGACAAGTTTAAGTACGTTTCAACAAGTTAAAATTCCGATATGACAAGTTAAAGTACAATTTTTACAAGCTAAAGTTACGTTTCGACAAGTTAAAGTACGTTTCAACTAGTTCAAATTACATTTTGACGAGTAAAAGTACATTTTTTACAACTTAAAGTTACGTTTTGACAAGTTAACCTATGTTTTTTACAAGTTAAAGTTATGTTTTGACAAGTTAAAGTTTGTTTCAACAAGTTAAAATTACTTTTTGACAAGTTAAAGTACATTTTTTACAAGTTAAAGTTACGTTTTGACAAGTTAAACTATGTTTTTTACAAGTTAAAGTACGTTTCAACAAGTTAAAATTACTTTTTGACAAGTTAGAGTATAGTTTATACAAGTTGAAGTTACGTTTTGACAAGTTAAACTATATTTTTTAAAAGTTAAAGTTACGTTTTGACAAGTCAAATTACGTTTCAACAAGTTAAAATTACGATTTGACAAGTTAAAGTACGTTTCAACAAGTTAAAATTACTTTTTGACAAGGAAAGTACATTTTTAAAAGATTAAAGTTACGTTTTGACAAGTTAAACTATGTTTTTTACAACATAAAGTTACGTTTTGAAAAGTTAAAGAACGTTTCAACTAGCTAAAAGTCCGATATAACAAGTTAAAGTACATTTTTTACAAGTTAAAGTTACGTTTTGACAAGTTAAAGTACGTTTCAACCTGTTTAAATTACGTTTTGACGAGTAAAAGTGCATTTTTTACATGTTAAAATTACGTTTTGACAAGTTAACCTATTTTTTTACAATTTAAACATATGTTTTGACAAGTTAAAGTACGTTTCAACAAGATAAAATTACTTTTTGACAAGTTAAAATACATTTTTTACAAGTTAAAGTTAAGTTTTGACAAGTTAAACTATGTTTTTTACAAGTTAAAGTACATTTCAATAGGTTTAAATTACGTTTTGACAAGTTAAAGTACATCTTTTACAAGTTAAAGTTACGTTTTGACATGTTAAACTATGTTTTTTACAAGTTAAAGTTATGTTTTGACAAGTTAAAGTTTGTTTCAACAAGTTAAAATTAATTTTTGACAAGTTAAATTACTTTTTTTACAAGTTAAAGTTACGTTTCGACAAGTTAAACTATGTTTTTTACAAGTTAAAGTACGTTTCAATAAGTTCCAATTACGTTTTGACTAGTTAAAGTACGTTTTACCAAGTTAAAATTACGATTTGACAAGTTTAAGTATATTTTTTTAAATTTAAAGTTACGTTTTAACGGGTTAAAGTACATTTCAACAAGTTCAAATTACGTTTTGACAAGTTAAACTACGTTTCAACAAGTTAAAATTACGTTTCGATAAGTAAAAATAGATTTTTTAATAGTTAAAGTTATGTTTTGACATGTTAAACTATGTTTTTTACAAGTTAAAGTTACGTTTTGACAAGTTAAAGTACGTTTCAACAAGTTAAAATTACTATTTGACAAGTTAAAGTACATTTTTTTCCAAGTTAAAGTTACGTTTTGACAAGTTAAAGTATGTTTTATACAAGTTTAAGTTACTATTTGACAAGTTAAACTACGTTTCAACAAGTTAAAATTATGATTTGACAAGTTAAAATATATTTTTTACAAGTTAAAGTTACGTTTTGACATGTTAAACTATGTTTTCCAAGTTAAAGTTACGTTTTGACAAGTTAAAGTACATTTTTGAAAAGTTAAAATTACTTTTTGACAAGTTATAGTACATTTTTTTACAAGTTAAACTTACGTTTTTCCAAGTTAAAGTTACTATTTGACAAGTGAAAGTACGTTTCAACAAGTTAAAATTACGATTTAACAAGTTAAAGTACATTTTTTACAAGTTAAAGTTACGTTTTGACAAGTTAAAATACGTTTCAACAAGTTTAAATTACATTTTGAGAAGTAAAAGTATTTTTTTTTACAAGTTAAACTTACGTTTTGACAACTTAAACTATGTTTTTTACAAGTTAAAATTACATTTTGACAAGTTAAAGTACGTTTCATCAAGTTGAAATTACTTTTTGACAAGTTAAAGTACATTTTTTACATGTTAAAATTACGTTTTGACAAGTTAACCTATGTTTTTTACAATTTAAACTTATGTTTTGACAAGTTAAAGTACGTTTCAACAAGATAAAATTACTTTTTGACAAGTTAAAGTACATTTTTTACAAGTTAAAGTTACGTTTTGACAAGTTAAACTATGTTTTTTACAAGTTAAAGTACATTTCAATAGGTTTAAATTACGTTTTGACAAGTTAAAGTACATTTTTTACAAGTTAAAGTTACGTTTTGACATGTTAAACTATGTTTTTTACAAGTTAAAGTTATGTTTTGACAAGTTAAAGTTTGTTTCAACAAGTTAAAATTAATTTTTGACAAGTTAAATTACTTTTTTTACAAGTTAAAGTTACGTTTCGACAAGTTAAACTATATTTTTTACAAGTTAAAGTACGTTTCAATAAGTTCCAATTACGTTTTGACTAGTTAAAGTACGTTTTACCAAGTTAAAATTACGATTTGACAAGTTTAAGTATATTTTTTTAAATTTAAAGTTACGTTTTAACGGGTTAAAGTACATTTCAACAAGTTCAAATTACGTTTTGACAAGTTAAACTACGTTTCAACAAGTTAAAATTACGTTTCGATAAGTAAAAATAGATTTTTTAATAGTTAAAGTTATGTTTTGACATGTTAAACTATGTTTTTTACAAGTTAAAGTTACGTTTTGACAAGTTAAAGTACGTTTCAACAAGTTAAAATTACTATTTGACAAGTTAAAGTACATTTTTTTCCAAGTTAAAGTTACGTTTTGACAAGTTGAAGTATGTTTTATACAAGTTTAAGTTACTATTTGACAAGTTAAACTACGTTTCAACAAGTTAAAATTATGATTTGACAAGTTAAAATATATTTTTTACAAGTTAAAGTTACGTTTTGACATGTTAAACTATGTTTTCCAAGTTAAAGTTACGTTTTGACAAGTTAAAGTACATTTTTGAAAAGTTAAAATTACTTTTTGACAAGTTATAGTACATTTTTTTACAAGTTAAACTTACGTTTTTCCAAGTTAAAGTTACTATTTGACAAGTGAAAGTACGTTTCAACAAGTTAAAATTACGATTTAACAAGTTAAAGTACATTTTTTACAAGTTAAAGTTACGTTTTGACAAGTTAAAATACGTTTCAACAAGTTTAAATTACATTTTGAGAAGTAAAAGTATTTTTTTTTACAAGTTAAACTTACGTTTTGACAACTTAAACTATGTTTTTTACAAGTTAAAATTACATTTTGACAAGTTAAAGTACGTTTCATCAAGTTGAAATTACTTTTTGACAAGTTAAAGTACATTTTTTACATGTTAAAATTACGTTTTGACAAGTTAACCTATGTTTTTTACAATTTAAACTTATGTTTTGACAAGTTAAAGTACGTTTCAACAAGATAAAATTACTTTTTGACAAGTTAAAGTACATTTTTTACAAGTTAAAGTTACGTTTTGACAAGTTAAACTATGTTTTTTACAAGTTAAAGTACATTTCAATAGGTTTAAATTACGTTTTGACAAGTTAAAGTACATTTTTTACAAGTTAAAGTTACGTTTTGACATGTTAAACTATGTTTTTTACAAGTTAAAGTTATGTTTTGACAAGTTAAAGTTTGTTTCAACAAGTTAAAATTAATTTTTGACAAGTTAAATTACTTTTTTTACAAGTTAAAGTTACGTTTCGACAAGTTAAACTATATTTTTTACAAGTTAAAGTACGTTTCAATAAGTTCCAATTACGTTTTGACTAGTTAAAGTACGTTTTACCAAGTTAAAATTACGATTTGTCAAGTTAAAGTATATTTTTTACAATTTAAAGTTACGTTTTGACTGGTTAAAGTACATTTCAACAAGTTCAAATTACGTTTTGACAAGTTAAACTACGTTTCAACAAGTTAAAATTACGTTTCGATAAGTAAAAATAGATTTTTTAAAAGTTAAAGTTATGTTTTGACATGTTAAACTATGTTTTTTACAAGTTAAAGTTACGTTTTGATAAGTTAAAGTACGTTTCAACAACTTAAAATTACTTTTTGACAAGTTAAAGTACATTTTTTTACAAGTTAAAGTTACGTTTTGACAAGTTAAAGTATGTTTTATACAAGTTTAAGTTACTATTTGACAAGTTAAACTACGTTTCAACAAGTTAAAATTATGATTTGACAAGTTAAAATATATTTTTTACAAGTTAAAGTTACGTTTTGACAAGTTAAAGTACATTTTTGAAAAGTTAAAATTACTTTTTGACGAGTTATAGTACATTTGTTTACAAGTTAAACTTACATTTTTCCAAGTTAAAGTTACTATTTGACAAGTGAAAGTACGTTTCAACAAGTTAAAATTACGATTTAACAAGTTAAAGTACATTTTTTACAAGTTAAAGTTACGTTTTGACAAGTTAAAATACGTTTCAACAAGTTTAAATTACATTTTGAGCAGTAAAAGTATTTTTTTTTACAAGTTAAACTTACGTTTTGACAAGTTAAACTATGTTTTTTACAAGTTAAAATTACATTTTGACAAGTTAAAGTACGTTTCATCAAGTTGAAATTACTTTTTTACAAGTTAAAGTTACGTTTTGACAAGTTAAAGTATGTTTTTTACAAGTTAAAGTTACTATTTGACAAGTTAAAGTACGTTACAACAAGTTAAAATTCCGATTTGACAAGTTAAAGTACATTTTTTACAAGTTAAAGTTACGTTATGACAAGTTAAGGTACGTTTCAACCAGTTCAAATTACATTTTGACGAGTAAAAGTACATTTTTTACAAGTTAAAGTTACGTTTTGACATGATAAACTATGTTTTACAAGTTAAAGTTACGTTTTGACAAGTTAAAGTAGGTTTCAACAAGTTAAAATTACATTTTAACAAGTTAAAGTACATTTTTTTACAAGTTAAAATTACGTTTTGACAAGTTAAAGTATATTTTTTACAAGTTAAAGTTACTATTTGACAAGTTAAAATACGTTTCAACAAGTTAAAATTACGATTTAACAATTTAAAGTACGTTTTTTACAAGTTAAAGTTACGTTTTGACAAGTTAAAATACGTTTCAATAAGTTTAAATTACATTTTGACAAGTAAAAGTATTTTTTTACAAGTTAAAGTTACGTTTTGAAAAGTTAAAGTATGTTTTTTACAAGTTAAAGTTACTATATGACAAGTTAAAGTACGTTTCAACAAGTTAAAATTACTTTTTGACAAGTTAAAGTACATTTTTTACAAGTTAAAGTTACGTTTTGACAAGTTAAAGTATGTTTTTTACAATTTAAATTTCCTATTTGACAAGTTAAAGTACGTTTCAACAAGTTAAAATATCGATATGACAAGTTAATGTACATTTTTTACAAGTTATAGTTACGTTTTGACAAGTTAAAGTATGTTTCAACCAGTTCAAATTAAGTGTTGACGTGCAAAAGGACATTTTTTAGAAGTTAAAATTCGTTTTGACAAGTTAACCTATATTTTTAACAAGTTAAAGTTACGTTTTGAAAAGTTAAAGTACGTTTCAAAAAGTTAAAATTACGTTTTATCAAGTCAAAGTAGGTTTCATCAAGTTAGAGTTACTATTTGACAAGTTAAAATTACATTCCAACAAGTTAAAATTCCGATATGACAAGTTAAAGTACATTTTTTACAAGTTAAAGTCACGTTTTGACAAATTAAAGTACGTTTCAACCAGTTTAAATTACGTTTGACGAGTAAAAGTACATTTTTTACATGTTAAAATTACGTTTTGACAAGTTAACCTATGTTTTTTACAAGTTAAAGTTACGTTTTGACAAGTTAAAGTACGTTTAAACAAGTTAAAATTACTTTTTGAAAAGTAAAAGTTAATTTTTTACAAGTTAAAGTTACGTTTTGACAAGTTAAAATATGTTTTATACAAGTTAAAGTTACGCTTTGGCAAGTTAAAGTACATTTCAACAAGTTAAAATTACTTTTTAACAAGTCAAAGTATAGTTTTTACAAGTTAAAGTTACGTTTTGAAAAGTTAAACTTTGTTTTTTAAAAGTTAAAGTTACGTTTTGAGAAGTTAAAGTACGTTTCAACAAGTTAAAATTACGATTTGACAAGTTAAAGTACATTTTTTTGAAATTTAAGTTACGTTTTGACAAGTTAAAGTATGTTCCAACAAGTTCAAATTACGTTTTGACAAGTATTAGTACATTTTTTACAAGTTAAAGTTACGTTTTGACATGTTAAACTATGTTTTTTACAAGTTAAAGTACGTTTCAACAAGTTAAAATTACTTTTTGACAAGTTAAAGTACATTTTTTACAAGTTAAAGTTACGTTTTGACTAGTTAAAGTACGTTTCAACAAGTTAAAATTACGTTTTGACAAGTAAAAGTACATTTTTTACAAGTTAAAGTTACGTTTTGACATGTTAAACTATGTTTTTTACAAGTTAAAGTTACGTTTTGCAAGTTAAAGTACGTTTCAACATCTTAAAATTACTTGTTGACAAGTTAAAGTACATTTTTTCAAGTTAAAGTTACGTTTTGAAAAGTTGAAGTATGTTTTTTACAAGTTAAATTTACTATATGACAAGTTAAAGTACGTTTCAACAAGTTAAAATTACTTTTTGACAAGTTAAAGTACATTTTTTACAAGTTAAAGTTACGTTTTGACAAGTTAAACTATGTTTTTTACAAGTGAAAGTACGTTTCAACAAGTTAAAATTCTTTTTTGACAAGTTAGAGTATAGTTTATACAAGTTGAAGTTACGTTATGAAAAGTTAACCTATATTTTTTAAAAGTTAAAGTTACGTTTTGACAAGTCAAATTACGTTTCAACAAGTTAAAATTACGATTTGACAAGTTAAAGTATGTTTCAACAAGTTAAAATTACTTTTTGACAAGGAAAGTACATTTTTTAAGAATTAAAGTTACGTTTTGACAAGTTAAACTATGTTTTTTACAACTTAAAGTTACTTTAAACAAGTTAAAGAACGTTTCAACAAGCTAAAATTCTGATATTACAAGTTAAAGTACATTTTTTACAAGTTAAAGTTACGTTTTGACAAGTTAAAGTACGTTTCGACCAGTTTAAATTAAGTTTTGACGAGTAAAAGTACATTTTTTACAAGTTAAATTACGTTTTGACAAGTTAACCTATGTTTTTTACAAGTTAACATTACGTTTTGACAAGTTAAAGTACGTTTCAACAAGTTAAAATTACTTTTTGACCAGTTAAAGTACATTTTTTACAAGTTAAAGTTACGTTTTGACAAGTTAAACTATGTTTTTTACAAGTTAAATTACATTTCAACAACTTAAAACTACTTTTTGACAAGTTAAAGTATAGTTTTTACAAGTTAAAGTTACGTTTTGACAAGTTAAACTATGTTTTTTAAAAGTTAAAGTTACGTTTTGACAAGTCAAATTACGTTTCAACAAGTTAAAATTACGATTTGTGAAGTTTAAGTACATTTTTTACAAGTTAAAGTTACGTTTTGACAAGTTAAAGTACGTTTCAACAAGTTCAAATTACGTTTTGAGAAGTTAAAGTAAGTTTCAACAAGTTAAAATTACGTTTTGACAAGTTAAAGTACATTTTTAACAAGTTAAAGTTACGTTTTGACATATTAAACTATGTTTTTTACAAGTTAAAGTTACGTTTTGACAAGTTAAAGTACGTTTCAACAAGTTAAATTAATTTTTGACAAGTTAAAGTTAATTTTTTACAAGTTAAAGTTACGGTTTGACAAGTTAAACTATGTTTTTTACAAGTTAAAGTTACGCTTTGACAAGTTAAAGTACATTTCAATAAGTTAAAATTACTTTTTAACAAGTTAAAGTACATTTTTTACAAGTTAAAGTTACGTTTTGACAAGTTAAAGTATGTTTTTTACAAGTGAAAGTTACTATTTGACAAGTTTAAATACGTTTCAACATGTTAAAATTACGATATGACAAGTTAAAGTATATTTTTTACATGTTAAACTTACGTTTTGACAAGTTAAAGTATGTTTTTTAAAAGTTAAAGTTACTATTTGACAAGTTAAAGTACGTTTCAACAAGTTAAAATTACGATATGAAAAGTTAAACTATGTTTTTTACAACTTAAAGTTGCTTTTTGACAAGTTAAAGTACGTTTCAACAAGTTAAAATTACGATTTGACAAGTAAAAGTACATTTTTTACAAGTTAAAGTTACGTTTTGACATGTTAAACTATGTTTTTTACAAGTTAAAGTTACGTTTTGACAAGTTAAAGTACGTTTCACTAAGTTAAAATTACTTTTTGACAAGTTCAAGTACATTTTTTTACAAGTTAAATTACGTTTTGACAAGTTAACGTATGTTTTTTACAAGTTAAACTTACTATTTGACAAGTTAAAGTACGTTTCAACAAGTTTAAATTACGTTTTGACAAGTAAAAGTATTTCTGTTACAAGTTAAAGTTACGTTTTGAAAAGTTAAATTATGTTTTTTTACAAATTAAAGTTACGTTTTGACAAGTTAAAGTACGTTTCAACAAGTTAAAATTACTTTTTGACAAGTTAAAGTACATTTTTTACAAGTTAAAGTTACGTTTTGACAAGTTAAAGTATGTTTTTTACAGTTTAAATTTCCTATTTGACAAGTTAAAGTACGTTTCAACAAGTTAAAATATCGATATGACATGTTAATGTACATTTTTTACAAGTTATAGTTACGTTTTGACAAGTTAAATTATGTTTCAACCAGTTCAAATTAAGTTTTGACGTGCAAAAGGACATTTTTTAGAAGTTAAAATTTGTTTTGACAAGTTAACCTATGTTTTTAACAAGTTAAAGTTACGTTTTGACAAGTTAAAGTACGTTTCAAAAAGTTAAAATTACGTTTTATCAAGTCAAAGTAGGTTTCATCAAGTTAAAGTTACTATTTGACAAGTTAAAATATACATTCCAACAAGTTAAAATTCCGATATGACAAGTTAAAGTACATTTTTTACAAGTTAAAGTTACGTTTTGACAAATTAAAGTACGTTTCAACCAGTTTAAATTACGTTTGACGAGTAAAAGTACATTTTTTACATGTTAAAATTACGTTTTGACAAGTTAACCTATGTTTTTTACAAGTTAAAGTTACGTTTTGACAAGTTAAAGTACGTTTCAACAAGTTAAAATTACTTTTTGAAAAGTAAAAGTTTATTTTTTACAAGTTAAAGTTACGTTTTGACAAGTTAAACTATGTTTTATACAAGTTAAAGTTACGCTTTGGCAAGTTAAAGGACATTTCAACAAGTTAAAATTACTTTTTAACAAGTCAACGTATAGTTTTTACAAGTTAAAGTTACGTTTTGAAAAGTTAAACTTTGTTTTTTAAAAGTTAAAGTTACGTTTTGAGAAGTTAAAGTACGTTTCAACAAGTTAAAATTACGATTTGACAAGTTATAGTACATTTTTTTAAAATTTAAGTTACGTTTTGACAAGTTAAAGTATGTTCCAACAAGTTCAAATTACGTTTTGACAAGTAATAGTACATTTTTTACAAGTTAAAGTTACGTTTTGACATGTTAAACTATGTTTTTTACAAGTTAAAGTTACGTTTTGACAAGTTAAAGTACGTTTCAACAAGTTAAAATTACTTTTTGACAAGTTAAAGTACATTTTTTACAAGTTAAAGTTACGTTTTGACTAGTTAAAGTACGTTTCAACAAGTTAAAATTACGTTTTGACAAGTAAAAGTACATTTTTTACTTAAAGTTACGTTTTGACATGTTAAACTATGTTTTTTACAAGTTAAAGTTACGTTTTGCAAGTTAAAGTACGTTTCAACATCTTAAAATTACTTGTTGACAAGTTAAAGTACATTTTTTCAAGTTAAAGTTACGTTTTGAAAAGTTAAAGTATGTTTTTTACAAGTTAAAAATACTATATGACAAGTTAAAGTACGTTTCAACAAGTTAAAATTACTTTTTGACAAGTTAAAGTACATTTTTTACAAGTTAAAGTTACGTTTTGACAAGTTAAACTATGTTTTTTACAAGTTAAAGTACGTTTCAACAAGTTAAAATTCTTTTTTGACAAGTTAGAGTATGGTTTATACAAGTTGAAGTTACGTTTTGACAAGTTAAACTATATTTTTTAAAAGTTAAAGTTACGTTTTGACAAGTCAAATTACTTTCAACAAGTTAAAGTTACGTTTTGACATGTTAAAGTACATTTTTTACAAGCTAAAGTTACGTTTTGACAAGTTAAACTATGTTTTTTACAAGTTAAAGTACGTTTCAACAAGTTAAAATTAGTTTTTGACAAGTTAGAGTATAGTTTATACAAGTTGAAGTTACGTTATGAAAAGTTAAACTATATTTTTTAAAAGTTAAAGTTACGTTTTGACAAGTCAAATTACGTTTCAACAAGTTAAAATTACGATTTGACAAGTTAAAGTATGTTTCAACAAGTTAAAATTACTTTTTGACAAGGAAAGTACATTTTTTAAGAATTAAAGTTACGTTTTGACAAGTTAAACTATGTTTTTTACAACTTAAAGTTACTTTAAACATGTTAAAGAACGTTTCAACAAGCTAAAATTCTGATATTACAAGTTAAAGTACATTTTTTACAAGTTAAAGTTACGTTTTGACAAGTTAAAGTACGTTTCGACTAGTTTAAATTAAGTTTTGACGATTAAAAGTACATTTTTTACAAGTTAAAATTACGTTTTGACAAGTCAACCTATGTTTTTTACAAGTTAAAATTACGTTTTGACAAGTTAAAGTACGTTTCAACAAGTTAAAATTACTTTTTGACAAGTTAAAGTACATTTTTTACAAGTTAAAGTTACGTTTTGACAAGTTAAACTATGTTTTTTACAAGTTAAATTACATTTCAACAAGTTAAAACTACTTTTTGACAAGTTAAAGTACATTTCAACAAGTTAAAATTCCGATATGACAAGTTAAAGTACAGTTTTTACAAGTTAAAGTTAAGTTTTGACAAATTAAAGTACGTTTCAACCAGTTAAAATTACGTTTGACGAGTAAAAGTACATTTTTTTACATGTTAAAATTACGTTTTGACAAGTTACCCTTTTTTTTTTACAAGTTAATGTTACGTTTTTACAAGTTAAAGTACGTTTCAACAAGTTAAAATTACTTTTTGAAAAGTTAAAGTTAATTTTTTACAAGTTAAAGTTACGTTTTGACAAGTTAAACTATGTTTTTTACAAGTTAAAGTACGTTTCAACAAGTTAAAATTCTTTTTTGACAAGTTAGAGTATAGGTTATACAAGTTGAAGTTACATTTTGACAAGTTAAACTATATTTTTTAAAAGTTAAAGTTACGTTTTGACAAGTCAAATTACTTTCAACAAGTTAAAGTTACGTTTTGACATGTTAAAGTACATTTTTTACAAGCTAAAGTTACGTTTTGACAAGTTAAACTATGTTTTTTACAAGTTAAAGTACGTTTCAACAAGTTAAAATTAGTTTTTGACAAGTTAGAGTATAGTTTATACAAGTTGAAGTTACGTTATGAAAAGTTAAACTATATTTTTTAAAAGTTAAAGTTACGTTTTGACAAGTCAAATTACGTTTCAACAAGTTAAAATTACGTTTTGACTAGTTAAAGTACGTTTCAACAAGTTAAAATTACGTTTTGACAAGTAAAAGTACATTTTTTACTTAAAGTTACGTTTTGACATGTTAAACTATGTTTTTTACAAGTTAAAGTTACGTTTTGACAAGTTAAAGTACGTTTCAACAAGTTAAAATTACTTTTTGACAAGTTAAAGTACATTTTTTACAGGTTAAAGTTACGTTTTGAAATGTTAAAGTATGTTTTTTACAAGTTAAAGTTACTATTTGACAAGTTAAAGTACGTTTCAATAAGTTAAAATTACTTTTTGACAAGTTAAAGTACATTTTTTACAAGTTAAAGTTACGTTTTGACAAGTTCAACTATGTTTTTTACAAGTTAAAGTACGTTTCAACAAGTTAAAATTACTTTTTGACAAGTTAGAGTATAGTTTATACATGTTGAAGTTACGTTTTGACAAGTTAAACTATATTTTTTAAAAGTTAAAGTTACGTTTTGACAAGTCAAATTACGTATCAACAAGTTAAAGTTACGTTTTGACATGTTAAAGTAATTTTTTTACAAGTTAAAGTACGTTTCAACAAGTTAAAATTACGATTTGACAAGTAAAAGTACATTTTTTACAAGTTAAAGTTACGTTTTGACATGTTAAACTATGTTTTTTACAAGTTAAAGTTACGTTTTGACAAATTAAAGTACGTTTCACTAAGTTAAAAATACTTTTTGACAAGTTAAAGTACATTTTTTTACAAGTTACAGTTACGTTTTGACAAGTTAAACTATGTTTCTTAAAACTTAAAGTTACGTTTTGAAAATTTAAAGTACGTTTCAACAAGTTAAAATTACGATTTGAAAAGTTAAAGAACATTTTTTACAAGTTAAAGTTACGTTTTGACTAGTTAAAGTACGTTTCAACAAGTTCAAATTACGTTTTGACAAGTTAAAGTACGTTTTAACAGGTTAAAATTACATTTTGACAAGTAAAAGTACATTTTTTTACAAGTTAAAGTTACGTTTTGACAAGTTAAAGTATGTTTTTTGCATGTTAAAATTACTATTTGACAAGTTAAAGTACGTTTCAACAAGTTAAAATTACGGTTTTACAAGTTAAAGTACATTTTTTACAAGTTAAAGCTACGTTTTAACAAGTTAAAGTACGTTTCAACAAGTTAAAATTATGATTTGACAAGTTAAAATACATGTTTTACAATTTAAGGTTACGTTTTGACAAGTTAAAGTACGTTTCAACAAGTTCAAATTACTTTTTGAGAAATTAAAGTACGTTTCAACAAGTTAAAATGACGTTTTGACAAGTAAAAGTACATTTTTTACAAGTTAAAGTTATGTTTTGACAAGTTAAACTATGTTTTTTACAAGTTAAAGTTACGTTTTGACAAGTTAAAGTACGTTTCATCAAGTTTAAATTACTTTTAGAAGAGTTAAAGTACATTTTTTACAACTTAAGTTACGTTTTGACAAGTTAAACTATGTTTTTTACAAGTTAAAGTTATGTTTTGACAAGTTAAAGTATGTTTCAACAAGTTAAAATTACGATTTGACAAGTTAAAATACATTTTTTACAAGTTAAGGTTACGTTTTGACAAGTTAAAGTACGTTTCAACAAGTTCAAATTACTTTTTGAGAAATTAAAGTACGTTTCAACAAGTTAAAATTACGATTTAACAAGTTAAAGTACATTTTTTACAAGTTAAAGCTATGTTTTGACAAATTAAAGTAAGTTTCAACAAGTTAAAATTATGATTTTTGACAAGTTAAAATACATGTTTTACAAGTTAAGGTTACGTTTTGACAAGTTAAAGTACGTTTCAACAGGTTCAAATTACTTTTTGAGAAATTAAAGTACGTTTCAATAAGTTAAAATTACTTTTTGACAAGTAAAAGTACATTTTTTTACAAGTTAAAGTTACGTTTTGACAAGTTAAACTATGTTTTTTCCAAGTTAAAGTTACGTTTTGACAAGTTAAAGTACGTTTCATCAAGTTTAAATTACTTTTAGACAAGTTAAAGTACTTTTTTTACAAGTTAAAGTTACTTTTAGACAAGTTAAGGTACATTTTATACAAGTTAAATTTACGTTTTGACAAGTCAAAGTACGTTTCAACCAGTTCAAATTACATTTTGAGGAGTAAAAGTACGTTTTTTACATGTTAAAATTACGTTTTGACAAGTTAACCTATGTTTTTAACAAGTTAAAGTTACATTTTGACAAGATAAAGTACGTTTCAACAAGTTAAAATTACTTTTTGACAAGTTAAAGTACATTTTTTACAAGTTAAAAGTACGTTTTGACAAGTTAAAAGTACGTTTCAACAAGTTCAAATTACGTTTTGACTAGTTAAAGTACGTTTCAACAAGTTAAAATTACGATTTGACAAGTTAAAGTACATTTTTTACAAGTTAAAGTTACGTTTTGACATGTTGAATTATGTTTTACAAGTGAAAGTTACGTTTTGACAAGTTAAAGTACGTTTCAACAAGCTAAAATTACTTTTTGACAAGTTAAAATACATTTTTTTACAAGTTAAAGTTACATTTTGACAAGATAAAGTATGTTTTTCACAAGTTAAAATTACGATTTGAAAAGTTAAAGAACATTTTTTACAAGTTAAAGTTACGTTTTGACTAGTTAAAGTACGTTTCAACAAGTTCAAATTACGTTTTGACAAGTTAAAGTACGTTTTAACAGGTTAAAATTACATTTTGACAAGTAAAAGTACATTTTTTTACAAGTTAAAGTTACGTTTTGACAAGTTAAAGTATGTTTTTTGCATGTTAAAATTACTATTTGACAAGTTAAAGTACGTTTCAACAAGTTAAAATTACGGTTTTACAAGTTAAAGTACATTTTTTACAAGTTAAAGCTACGTTTTAACAAGTTAAAGTACGTTTCAACAAGTTAAAATTATGATTTGACAAGTTAAAATACATGTTTTACAATTTAAGGTTACGTTTTGACAAGTTAAAGTACGTTTCAACAAGTTCAAATTACTTTTTGAGAAATTAAAGTACGTTTCAACAAGTTAAAATGACGTTTTGACAAGTAAAAGTATATTTTTTACAAGTTAAAGTTATGTTTTGACAAGTTAAACTATGTTTTTTACAAGTTAAAGTTACGTTTTGACAAGTTAAAGTACGTTTCATCAAGTTTAAATTACTTTTAGAAGAGTTAAAGTACATTTTTTACAACTTAAGTTACGTTTTGACAAGTTAAACTATGTTTTTTACAAGTTAAAGTTATGTTTTGACAAGTTAAAGTATGTTTCAACAAGTTAAAATTACGATTTGACAAGTTAAAATACATTTTTTACAAGTTAAGGTTACGTTTTGACAAGTTAAAGTACGTTTCAACAAGTTCAAATTACTTTTTGAGAAATTAAAGTACGTTTCAACAAGTTAAAATTACGATTTAACAAGTTAAAGTACATTTTTTACAAGTTAAAGCTATGTTTTGACAAGTTAAAGTAAGTTTCAACAAGTTAAAATTATGATTTTTGACAAGTTAAAATACATGTTTTACAAGTTAAGGTTACGTTTTGACAAGTTAAAGTACGTTTCAACAGGTTCAAATTACTTTTTGAGAAATTAAAGTACGTTTCAACAAGTTAAAATTACTTTTTGACAAGTAAAAGTACATTTTTTTACAAGTTAAAGTTACGTTTTGACAAGTTAAACTATGTTTTTTCCAAGTTAAAGTTACCTTTTGACAAGTTAAAGTACGTTTCATCAAGTTTAAATTACTTTTAGACAAGTTAAAGTACTTTTTGTACAAGTTAAAGTTACTTTTAGACAAGTTAAGGTACATTTTATACAAGTTAAATTTACGTTTTGACAAGTCAAAGTACGTTTCAACCAGTTCAAATTACATTTTGAGGAGTAAAAGTACGTTCTTTACATGTTAAAATTACGTTTTGACAAGTTAACCTATGTTTTTAACAAGTTAAAGTTACATTTTGACAAGATAAAGTACGTTTCAACAAGTTAAAATTACTTTTTGACAAGTTAAAGTACATTTTTTACAAGTTAAAAGTACGTTTTGACAAGTTAAAAGTACGTTTCAACAAGTTCAAATTACGTTTTGACTAGTTAAAGTACGTTTCAACAAGTTAAAATTACGATTTGACAAGTTAAAGTACATTTTTTACAAGTTAAAGTTACATTTTGACAAGTTAAAGTACATTTCAACAAGTTCAAATTACGTTTTGACAAGTTAAACTACATTCAACAAGTTAAAATTACGTTTTGACAAGTAAAATTACATTTTTTACATGTTAAAGTTATGTTTTGACATGTTAAACTATGTTTTTTACAAGTTAAAGTTACGTTTTGACAAGTTAAAGTACGTTTCAACAAGTTAAAATTACATTTTGACAAGTTAAAGTACATTTTTTTACAAGTTAAAGTTACGTTTTGACTAGTTAAAGTACGTTTCAACAAGTTCAAATTACGTTTTGACAAGTTAAAGTACGTTTCAACAGGTTAAAATTACGTTTTGACTAGTAAAAGTACATTTTTTACAAGTTAAAATTTTGTTTTGACAAGCTAAACTATGTTTTACAAGTTAAAGTTGCGTTTTGACAAGTTAAAGTACATTTCAACAAGTTAAAATTACTTTTTGACAAGTTAAAGTACATTTTTTTACAAGTTAAAGTTACGTTTTGACAAGTTAAAGTATGTTTTTTACAAGTTAAAGTTACTATTTGACAAGTTAAAGTAAGTCTCAATAAGTTAAAATTACGATTTAACAAGTTAAAGTACATTTTTTACAAGTTAAATTTACGGTTTGACAAGTTAAAATACGTTTCAACAAGTTTAAATTACATTTTGACAAGTAAAAGTATTTTTTTTACAAGTTAAAGTTACGTTTTTACAAGTTAAAGTTACGTTTTGACAAGTTAAAGTACATTTTTTAAAAGTTAAAGTTACATTTTGACAAGTTAAAGTATGTTTTTTACAAGTTAAAGTTACTATTTGACAAGTTAATGTACGTTTCAACAAGTTAAAATTCGGATATGACAAGTTAAGGTACATTTTATACAAGTTAAATTTGCGTTTTGACAAGTTAAAGTACGTTTCAACCAGTTCAAATTACATTTTGAGGAGTAAAAGTACATTTTTTACAAGTTAAAATTACGTTTTGACAAGTTAACCTATGTTTTTAACAAGTTAAAGTTACATTTTGACAAGATAAAGTACGTTTCAACAAGTTAAAATTACTTTTTGACAAGTTAAAGTACATTTTTTACAAGTTAAAAGTACGTTTTGACAAGTTAAAAGTACATTTCAACAAGTTTAAATTATGTTTTGACTAGTTAAAGTACGTTCCAACAAGTTAAAATTACGATTTGACAAGTTAAAGTACATTTTTTACAAGTTAAAGTTACGTTTTGACAAGTAAAAGTACATTTCAACAAGTTCAAATTACGTTTTGACAAGTTAATCTACGTTTCAACAAGTTAAAATTATGTTTTGACAAGTAAAAGTACATTTTTTACATGTTAAAGTTATGTTTTGACATGTTAAACTTTGTTTTTTACAAGTTAAAGTTATGTTTTGACAAGTTAAAGTACGTTTCAACAAGTTAAAATTACTTTCTGACAAGTTAAAGTACAATTTTTTACAAGTTAAAGTTACGTTTTGACAAGTTAAAGTATGTTTTTTACAAGTTAAAGTTACTATTTGACAAGTTAAACTACGTTTCAACAAGATAATTACGATTTGACAAGTTAAAGTACATTTTTTACAAGTTAAAGTCACGTTTTGACATGTTGAATTATGTTTTACAAGTGAAAGTTACGTTTTGACAAATTAAATCACGTTTCAACAAGCTAAAATTACTTTTTGACAAGTTAAAATACATTTTTTTACAAGTTAAAGTTACATTTTGACAAGTTAAAGTATGTTTTTTACATGTTAAAGTTACTATTTGACAAGCTAAAGTACGTTTCAACAAGGTAAAATTACGATTTAACAAGTTAAAGTACAATTTTTACAAGTTAAAGTTACGTTTTGACAAGTTAAAATACGTTTCAACAAGTTTAAATTACATTTTGACAAGTTAAAGTACATTTTTTTACAAGTTAAAGTTACGTTTTGACTAGTTAAAGTACGTTTCAACAAGTTCAAATTACGTTTTGACAAGTTAAAGTACGTTTCAACAGGTTAAAATTATGTTTTGACAAGTAAAAGTACATTTTTCACAAGTTAAAATTATGTTTTGACATGTTAAACTATGTTTTACAAGTTAAAGTTACGTTTTGACAAATTAAAGTACGTTTCAACAAGTTAAAATTACTTTTTGACAAGTTAAAGTACATTTTTTTACAAGTTAAAGTTACGTTTTGACAAGTTAAAGTATCTTTTTTACAAGTTAAAGTTACTATTGGACAAGTTAAAGTACGTTTCTATAAGTTAAAATTACGATTTAACAAGTTAAAGTACATTTTTGACAAGTTAAAGTTACGGTTTGACAAGTTAAAATACGTTTCAACAAGATAATTACGATTTGACAAGTTAAAGTACATTTTTTACAAGTTAAAGTTACGTTTTGACATGTTGAATTATGTTTTACAAGTGAAAGTTACGTTTTGACAAGTTAAAGTACGTTTCAACAAGTTAAAATTACTTTTTGACAAGTTAAAATACATTTTTTTACAAGTTAAAGTTACATTTTGACAAGTTAAAGTATGTTTTTTACAAGTTAAAGTTACTATTTGACAAGCTAAAGTACGTTTCAACAAGTTAAAATTACGATTTAACAAGTTAAAGAACAATTTTTACAAGTTAAAGTTACGTTTTGACAAGTTAAAATACGTTTCAACAAGTTAAAATTATGTTTTGACAAGTAAAAGTACATTTTTTACATGTTAAAGTTATGTTTTGACATGTTAAACTATGTTTTTTACAAGTTAAAGTTATGTTTTGACAAGTTAAAGTACGTTTCAACAAGTTAAAATTACTTTTTGACAAGTTAAAGTACATTTTTTTACAAGTTAAAGTTACGTTTTGACAAGTTAAAGTATGTTTTTTACAAGTTAAAGTTACTATTTGACAAGTTAAACTACGTTTCAACAAGATAATTACGATTGGACAAGTTAAAGTACATTTTTTACAAGTTAAAGTTACGTTTTGACATGTTGAATTATGTTTTACAAGTGAAAGTTACGTTTTGACAAGTTAAAGTACGTTTCAACAAGCTAAAATTACTTTTTGACAAGTTAAAATACATTTTTTTACAAGTTAAAGTTACATTTTGACAAGATAAAGTATGTTTTTTACAAGTTAAAATTACGATTTGACAAGTTAAAGTACATTTTTTACAAGTTAAAGTTACGTTTTGACTAGTTAAAGTACGTTTCAACAAGTTAATATTACTTTTTGACAAGTTAAAGTACATTTTTTTACAAGTTAAAGTTACGTTTTGACAAGTTAAAGTATGTTTTTTACAAGTTAAAGTTACTATTTGACAAGTTAAAATACGTTTCAACAAGATAATTACGATTTGACAAGTTAAAGTACATTTTTTACAAGTTAAAGTTACGTTTTGACATGTTGAATTATGTTTTACAAGTGAAAGTTACGTTTTGACAAGTTAAAGTACGTTTCAACAAGTTAAAATTACTTTTTGACAAGTTAAAATACATTTTTTTACAAGTTAAAGTTACATTTTGACAAGTTAAAGTATGTTTTTTACAAGTTAAAGTTACTATTTGACAAGCTAAAGTACGTTTCAACAAGTTAAAATTACGATTTAACAAGTTAAAGAACAATTTTTACAAGTTAAAGTTACGTTTTGACAAGTTAAAATACGTTTCAACAAGTTAAAATTATGTTTTGACAAGTAAAAGTACATTTTTTACATGTTAAAGTTATGTTTTGACATGTTAAACTATGTTTTTTACAAGTTAAAGTTATGTTTTGACAAGTTAAAGTACGTTTCAACAAGTTAAAATTACTTTTTGACAAGTTAAAGTACATTTTTTTACAAGTTAAAGTTACGTTTTGACAAGTTAAAGTATGTTTTTTACAAGTTAAAGTTACTATTTGACAAGTTAAACTACGTTTCAACAAGATAATTACGATTGGACAAGTTAAAGTACATTTTTTACAAGTTAAAGTTACGTTTTGACATGTTGAATTATGTTTTACAAGTGAAAGTTACGTTTTGACAAGTTAAAGTACGTTTCAACAAGCTAAAATTACTTTTTGACAAGTTAAAATACATTTTTTTACAAGTTAAAGTTACATTTTGACAAGATAAAGTATGTTTTTTACAAGTTAAAATTACGATTTGACAAGTTAAAGTACATTTTTTACAAGTTAAAGTTACGTTTTGACTAGTTAAAGTACGTTTCAACAAGTTAATATTACTTTTTGACAAGTTAAAGTACATTTTTTTACAAGTTAAAGTTACGTTTTGACAAGTTAAAGTATGTTTTTTACAAGTTAAAGTTACTATTTGACAAGTTAAACTACGTTTCAACAAGATAATTACGATTTGACAAGTTAAAGTACATTTTTTACAAGTTAAAGTTACGTTTTGACATGTTGAATTATGTTTTACAAGTGAAAGTTACGTTTTGACAAATTAAAGTATGTTTCAACAAGCTAAAATTACTTTTTGACAAGTTAAAATACATTTTTTTACAAGTTAAAGTTACATTTTGACAAGTTAAAGTATGTTTTTTACATGTTAAAGTTACTATTTGACAAGCTAAAGTACGTTTCAACAAGGTAAAATTACGATTTAACAAGTTAAAGTACAATTTTTACAAGTTAAAGTTACGTTTTGACAAGTTAAAATACGTTTCAACAAGTTTAAATTACATTTTGACAAGTTAAAGTACATTTTTTTACAAGTTAAAGTTACGTTTTGACTAGTTAAAGTACGTTTCAACAAGTTCAAATTACGTTTTGACAAGTTAAAGTACGTTTCAACAGGTTAAAATTATGTTTTGACAAGTAAAAGTACATTTTTCACAAGTTAAAATTATGTTTTGACATGTTAAACTATGTTTTACAAGTTAAAGTTACGTTTTGACAAATTAAAGTACGTTTCAACAAGTTAAAATTACTTTTTGACAAGTTAAAGTACATTTTTTTACAAGTTAAAGTTACGTTTTAACAAGTTAAAGTATCTTTTTTACAAGTTAAAGTTACTATTGGACAAGTTAAAGTACGTTTCTATAAGTTAAAATTACGATTTAACAAGTTAAAGTACATTTTTGACAAGTTAAAGTTACGGTTTGACAAGTTAAAATACGTTTCAACAAGATAATTACGATTTGACAAGTTAAAGTACATTTTTTACAAGTTAAAGTTACGTTTTGACATGTTGAATTATGTTTTACAAGTGAAAGTTACGTTTTGACAAGTTAAAGTACGTTTCAACAAGTTAAAATTACTTTTTGACAAGTTAAAATACATTTTTTTACAAGTTAAAGTTACATTTTGACAAGTTAAAGTATGTTTTTTACAAGTTAAAGTTACTATTTGACAAGCTAAAGTACGTTTCAACAAGTTAAAATTACGATTTATCAAGTTAAAGTACAATTTTTACAAGTTAAAGTTACGTTTTGACAAGTTAAAATACGTTTCAACAAGTTAAAATTATGTTTTGACAAGTAAAAGTACATTTTTTACATGTTAAAGTTATGTTTTGACATGTTAAACTATGTTTTTTACAAGTTAAAGTTATGTTTTGACAAGTTAAAGTACGTTTCAACAAGTTAAAATTACTTTTTGACAAGTTAAAGTACATTTCTTTACAAGTTAAAGTAACGTTTTGACAAGTTAAAGTATGTTTTTTACAAGTTAAAGTTACTATTTGACAAGTTAAACTACGTTTCAACAAGATAATTACGATTTGACAAGTTAAAGTACATTTTTTACAAGTTAAAGTTACGTTTTGACATGTTGATTTATGTTTTACAAGTGAAAGTTACGTTTTGACAAGTTAAAGTACGTTTCAACAAGCTAAAATTACTTTTTGACAAGTTAAAATACATTTTTTTACAAGTTAAAGTTACATTTTGACAAGTTAAAGTATGTTTTTTACAAGTTAAAATTACGATTTGACAAGTTAAAGTACATTTTTTACAAGTTAAAGTTACGTTTTGACTAGGTAAAGTACGTTTCAACAAGTTCAAATTACGTTTTGACAAGTTAAAGTACGTTTCAACAGGTTAAAATTACGTTTTGACTAGTAAAAGTACATTTTTTACAAGTTAAAATTATGTTTTGACATGCTAAACTATGTTTTACAAGTTAAAGTTACGTTTTGACAAGTTAAAGTACGTTTCAACAAGTTAAAATTACTTTTTGACAAGTTAAAGTACATTTTTTTACAAGTTAAAGTTATGTTTTGACAAGTTAAAGTATGTTTTTTACAAGTTAAAGTTACTATTTGACAAGTTAAAGTAAGTTTCAATAAGTTAAAATTACGATTTAACAAGTTAAAGTACATTTTTTACAAGTTAAATTTACGGTTTGACAAGTTAAAATACGTTTCAACAAGTTTAAATTACATTTTGACAAGTAAAATTATTTTTTTTACAAGTTAAAGTTACGTTTTTACAAGTTAAAGTATATTTTTTACAAGTTAAAGTTACGTTTTGACAAGTTAACCTATGTTTTTAACAAGTTAAAGTTACATTTTGACAAGATAAAGTACGTTTCAACAAGTTAAAATTACTTTTTGACAAGTTAAAGTACATTTTTTACAAGTTAAAAGTACGTTTTGACAAGTTAAAAGTACATTTCAGAAAGTTTAAATTATGTTTTGACTAGTTAAAGTACGTTCCAACAAGTTAAAATTACGATTTAACAAGTTAAAGTACATTTTTTACAAGTTAAAGTTACGTTTTGACAAGTAAAAGTACATTTCAACAAGTTCAAATTACGTTTTGACAAGTTAAACTACGTTTCAACAAGTTAAAATTATGTTTTGACAAGTAAAAGTACATTTTTTACATGTTAAAGTTATGTTTTGACATGTTAAACTTTGTTTTTTACAAGTTAAAGTTATGTTTTGACAAGTTAAAGTACGTTTCAACAAGTTAAAATTACTTTTTGACAAGTTAAAGTACATTTTTTTACAAGTTAAAGTTACGTTTTGACAAGTTAAAGTATATTTTTTACAAGTTAAAGTTACTATTTGACAAGTTAAACTACGTTTCAACAAGATAATTACGATTTGACAAGTTAAAGTACATTTTTTACAAGTTAAAGTTACGTTTTGACATGTTGAATTATGTTTTACAAGTGAAAGTTACGTTTTGACAAATTAAAGTACGTTTCAACAAGCTAAAATTACTTTTTGACAAGTTAAAATACATTTTTTTACAAGTTAAAGTTACATTTTGACAAGTTAAAGTATGTTTTTTACAAGTTAAAGTTACTATTTGACAAGCTAAAGTACGTTTCAACAAGGTAAAATTACGATTTAACAAGTTAAAGTACAATTTTTACAAGTTAAAGTTACGTTTTGACAAGTTAAAATACGTTTCAACAAGTTTAAATTACATTTTGACAAGTTAAAGTACATTTTTTTACAAGTTAAAGTTACGTTTTGACTAGTTAAAGTACGTTTCAACAAGTTCAAATTACGTTTTGACAAGTTAAAGTACGTTTCAATAGGTTAAAATTATGTTTTGACAAGTAAAAGTACATTTTTCACAAGTTAAAATTATGTTTTGACATGTTAAACTATGTTTTACAAGTTAAAGTTACGTTTTGACAAGTTAAAGTACGTTTCAACAAGTTAAAATTACTTTTTGACAAGTTAAAGTACATTTTTTTACAAGTTAAAGTTACGTTTTAACAAGTTAAAGTATCTTTTTTACAAGTTAAAGTTACTATTGGACAAGTTAAAGTACGTTTCTATAAGTTAAAATTACGATTTAACAAGTTAAAGTACATTTTTGACAAGTTAAAGTTACGGTTTGACAAGTTAAAATACGTTTCAACAAGATAATTACGATTTGACAAGTTAAAGTACATTTTTTACAAGTTAAAGTTACGTTTTGACATGTTGAATTATGTTTTACAAGTGAAAGTTACGTTTTGACAAGTTAAAGTACGTTTCAACAAGTTAAAATTACTTTTTGACAAGTTAAAATACATTTTTTTACAAGTTAAAGTTACATTTTGACAAGTTAAAGTATGTTTTTTACAAGTTAAAGTTACTATTTGACAAGCTAAAGTACGTTTCAACAAGTTAAAATTACGATTTATCAAGTTAAAGTACAATTTTTACAAGTTAAAGTTACGTTTTGACAAGTTAAAATACGTTTCAACAAGTTAAAATTATGTTTTGACAAGTAAAAGTACATTTTTTACATGTTAAAGTTATGTTTTGACATGTTAAACTATGTTTTTTACAAGTTAAAGTTATGTTTTGACAAGTTAAAGTACGTTTCAACAAGTTAAAATTACTTTTTGACAAGTTAAAGTACATTTCTTTACAAGTTAAAGTAACGTTTTGACAAGTTAAAGTATGTTTTTTACAAGTTAAAGTTACTATTTGACAAGTTAAACTACGTTTCAACAAGATAATTACGATTTGACAAGTTAAAGTACATTTTTTACAAGTTAAAGTTACGTTTTGACATGTTGAATTATGTTTTACAAGTGAAAGTTACGTTTTGACAAGTTAAAGTACGTTTCAACAAGCTAAAATTACTTTTTGACAAGTTAAAATACATTTTTTTACAAGTTAAAGTTACATTTTGACAAGTTAAAGTATGTTTTTTACAAGTTAAAATTACGATTTGACAAGTTAAAGTACATTTTTTACAAGTTAAAGTTACGTTTTGACTAGGTAAAGTACGTTTCAACAAGTTCAAATTACGTTTTGACAAGTTAAAGTACGTTTCAACAGGTTAAAATTACGTTTTGACTAGTAAAAGTACATTTTTTACAAGTTAAAATTATGTTTTGACATGCTAAACTATGTTTTACAAGTTAAAGTTACGTTTTGACAAGTTAAAGTACGTTTCAACAAGTTAAAATTACTTTTTGACAAGTTAAAGTACATTTTTTTACAAGTTAAAGTTATGTTTTGACAAGTTAAAGTATGTTTTTTACAAGTTAAAGTTACTATTTGACAAGTTAAAGTAAGTTTCAATAAGTTAAAATTACGATTTAACAAGTTAAAGTACATTTTTTACAAGTTAAATTTACGGTTTGACAAGTTAAAATACGTTTCAACAAGTTTAAATTACATTTTGACAAGTAAAATTATTTTTTTTACAAGTTAAAGTTACGTTTTTACAAGTTAAAGTATATTTTTTACAAGTTAAAGTTACGTTTTGACAAGTTAACCTATGTTTTTAACAAGTTAAAGTTACATTTTGACAAGATAAAGTACGTTTCAACAAGTTAAAATTACTTTTTGACAAGTTAAAGTACATTTTTTACAAGTTAAAAGTACGTTTTGACAAGTTAAAAGTACATTTCAGAAAGTTTAAATTATGTTTTGACTAGTTAAAGTACGTTCCAACAAGTTAAAATTACGATTTAACAAGTTAAAGTACATTTTTTACAAGTTAAAGTTACGTTTTGACAAGTAAAAGTACATTTCAACAAGTTCAAATTACGTTTTGACAAGTTAAACTACGTTTCAACAAGTTAAAATTATGTTTTGACAAGTAAAAGTACATTTTTTACATGTTAAAGTTATGTTTTGACATGTTAAACTTTGTTTTTTACAAGTTAAAGTTATGTTTTGACAAGTTAAAGTACGTTTCAACAAGTTAAAATTACTTTTTGACAAGTTAAAGTACATTTTTTTACAAGTTAAAGTTACGTTTTGACAAGTTAAAGTATATTTTTTACAAGTTAAAGTTACTATTTGACAAGTTAAACTACGTTTCAACAAGATAATTACGATTTGACAAGTTAAAGTACATTTTTTACAAGTTAAAGTTACGTTTTGACATGTTGAATTATGTTTTACAAGTGAAAGTTACGTTTTGACAAATTAAAGTACGTTTCAACAAGCTAAAATTACTTTTTGACAAGTTAAAATACATTTTTTTACAAGTTAAAGTTACATTTTGACAAGTTAAAGTATGTTTTTTACAAGTTAAAGTTACTATTTGACAAGCTAAAGTACGTTTCAACAAGGTAAAATTACGATTTAACAAGTTAAAGTACAATTTTTACAAGTTAAAGTTACGTTTTGACAAGTTAAAATACGTTTCAACAAGTTTAAATTACATTTTGACAAGTTAAAGTACATTTTTTTACAAGTTAAAGTTACGTTTTGACTAGTTAAAGTACGTTTCAACAAGTTCAAATTACGTTTTGACAAGTTAAAGTACGTTTCAATAGGTTAAAATTATGTTTTGACAAGTAAAAGTACATTTTTCACAAGTTAAAATTATGTTTTGACATGTTAAACTATGTTTTACAAGTTAAAGTTACGTTTTGACAAGTTAAAGTACGTTTCAACAAGTTAAAATTACTTTTTGACAAGTTAAAGTACATTTTTTTACAAGTTAAAGTTACGTTTTAACAAGTTAAAGTATCTTTTTTACAAGTTAAAGTTACTATTGGACAAGTTAAAGTACGTTTCTATAAGTTAAAATTACGATTTAACAAGTTAAAGTACATTTTTGACAAGTTAAAGTTACGGTTTGACAAGTTAAAATACGTTTCAACAAGATAATTACGATTTGACAAGTTAAAGTACATTTTTTACAAGTTAAAGTTACGTTTTGACATGTTGAATTATGTTTTACAAGTGAAAGTTACGTTTTGACAAGTTAAAGTACGTTTCAACAAGTTAAAATTACTTTTTGACAAGTTAAAATACATTTTTTTACAAGTTAAAGTTACATTTTGACAAGTTAAAGTATGTTTTTTACAAGTTAAAGTTACTATTTGACAAGCTAAAGTACGTTTCAACAAGTTAAAATTACGATTTATCAAGTTAAAGTACAATTTTTACAAGTTAAAGTTACGTTTTGACAAGTTAAAATACGTTTCAACAAGTTAAAATTATGTTTTGACAAGTAAAAGTACATTTTTTACATGTTAAAGTTATGTTTTGACATGTTAAACTATGTTTTTTACAAGTTAAAGTTATGTTTTGACAAGTTAAAGTACGTTTCAACAAGTTAAAATTACTTTTTGACAAGTTAAAGTACATTTCTTTACAAGTTAAAGTAACGTTTTGACAAGTTAAAGTATGTTTTTTACAAGTTAAAGTTACTATTTGACAAGTTAAACTACGTTTCAACAAGATAATTACGATTTGACAAGTTAAAGTACATTTTTTACAAGTTAAAGTTACGTTTTGACATGTTGAATTATGTTTTACAAGTGAAAGTTACGTTTTGACAAGTTAAAGTACGTTTCAACAAGCTAAAATTACTTTTTGACAAGTTAAAATACATTTTTTTACAAGTTAAAGTTACATTTTGACAAGTTAAAGTATGTTTTTTACAAGTTAAAATTACGATTTGACAAGTTAAAGTACATTTTTTACAAGTTAAAGTTACGTTTTGACTAGGTAAAGTACGTTTCAACAAGTTCAAATTACGTTTTGACAAGTTAAAGTACGTTTCAACAGGTTAAAATTACGTTTTGACTAGTAAAAGTACATTTTTTACAAGTTAAAATTATGTTTTGACATGCTAAACTATGTTTTACAAGTTAAAGTTACGTTTTGACAAGTTAAAGTACGTTTCAACAAGTTAAAATTACTTTTTGACAAGTTAAAGTACATTTTTTTACAAGTTAAAGTTACGTTTTGACAAGTTAAAGTATGTTTTTTACAAGTTAAAGTTACTATTTGACAAGTTAAAGTAAGTTTCAATAAGTTAAAATTACGATTTAACAAGTTAAAGTACATTTTTTACAAGTTAAATTTACGGTTTGACAAGTTAAAATACGTTTCAACAAGTTTAAATTACATTTTGACAAGTAAAATTATTTTTTTTACAAGTTAAAGTTACGTTTTTACAAGTTAAAGTATATTTTTTACAAGTTAAAGTTACTATTTGACAAGTTAATGTACGTTTCAACAAGTTAAAATTCGGATATGACAAGTTAAGGTACATTTTATACAAGTTAAATTTGCGTTTTGACAAGTTAAAGTACGTTTCAACCAGTTCAAATTACATTTTGAGGAGTAAAAGTACTTTTTTACAACTTAAAATTACGTTTTGACAAGTTAACCTATATTTTTAACAAGTTAAAGTTACATTTTGACAAGATAAAGTACGTTTCAACAAGTTAAAATTACTTTTTGACAAGTTAAAGTACATTTTTTACAAGTTAAAAGTACGTTTTGACAAGTTAAAAGTACATTTCAACAAGTTTAAATTATGTTTTGACTAGTTAAAGTACGTTCCAACAAGTTAAAATAACGATTTGACAAGTTAAAGTACATTTTTTACAAGTTAAAGTTACGTTTTGACAAGTTAAAGTACATTTCAAAAAGTTCAAATTACGTTTTGACAAGTTAAACTACGTTTCAACAAGTTAAAATTATGTTTTGACAAGTAATAGTACATTTTTTACATGTTAAAGTTATGTTTTGACATGTTAAACTATGTTTTTTACAAGTTAAAGTTATGTTTTGACAAGTTAAAGTACGTTTCAACAAGTTAAAATTACTTTTTGACAAGTTAAAGTACATTTTTTTACAAGTTAAAGTTACGTTTTGACAAGTTAAAGTATGTTTTTTACAAGTTAAAGTTACTATTTGACAAGTTAAACTACGTTTCAACAAGATAATTACGATTTGACAAGTTAAAGTACGTTTTTTACAAGTTAAAGTTACGTTTTGACAAGTTAAAGTATCTTTTTTACAAGTTAAAGTTACTATTGGACAAGTTAAAGTACGTTTCTATAAGTTAAAATTATGATTTAACAAGTTAAAGTACATTTTTGACAAGTTAAAGTTACGGTTTGACAAGTTAAAATACGTTTCAACAAGATAATTACGATTTGACAAGTTAAAGTACATTTTTTACAAGTTAAAGTTACGTTTTGACATGTTGAATTATGTTTTACAAGTGAAAGTTACGTTTTGACAAGTTAAAGTACGTTTCAACAAGTTAAAATACATTTTTTTACAAGTTAAAGTTACATTTTGACAAGTTAAAGTATGTTTTTTACAAGTTAAAGTTACTATTTGACAAGCTAAATTACGTTTCAACAAGTTAAAATTACGATTTAACAAGTTAAAGTACAATTTTTACAAGTTAAAGTTACGTTTTGACAAGTTAAAATACGTTTCAACAAGTTTAAATTACATTTTGACAAGTTAAAGTACATTTTTTTACAAGTTAAAGTTACGTTTTGACTAGTTAAAGTACGTTTCAACAAGTTCAAATTACGTTTTGACAAGTTAAAGTACGTTTCAACAGGTTAAAATTATGTTTTGACAAGTAAAAGTACATTTTTTACAAGTTAAAATTACGTTTTGACATGTTAAACTATGTTTTACAAGTTAAAGTTACGTTTTGACAAGTTAAAGTATGTTTCAACAAGTTAAAATTACTTTTTGACAAGTTAAAGTACATTTTTTTACAAGTTAAAGTTACGTTTTGACAAGTTAAAGTATCTTTTTTACAAGTTAAAGTTACTATTGGACAAGTTAAAGTACGTTTCTATAAGTTAAAATTACGATTTAACAAGTTAAAGTACATTTTTGACAAGTTAAAGTTACGGTTTGACAAGTTAAAATACGTTTCAACAAGATAATTACGATTTGACAAGTTCAAGTACATTTTTTACAAGTTAAAGTTACGTTTTGACATGTTGAATTATGTTTTACAAGTGAAAGTTACGTTTTGACAAGTTAAAGTACGTTTCAACAAGTTAAAATTACTTTTTGACAAGTTAAAATACATTTTTTTACAAGTTAAAGTTACATTTTGACAAGTTAAAGTATGTTTTTTACAAGTTAAAGTTACTATTTGACAAGCTAAATTACGTTTCAACAAGTTAAAATTACGATTTAACAAGTTAAAGTACAATTTTTACAAGTTAAAGTTACGTTTTGACAAGTTAAAATACGTTTCAACAAGTTTAAATTACATTTTGACAAGTTAAAGTACATTTTTTTACAAGTTAAAGTTACGTTTTGACTAGTTAAAGTACGTTTCAACAAGTTCAAATTACGTTTTGACAAGTTAAAGTACGTTTCAACAGGTTAAAATTATGTTTTGACAAGTAAAAGTACATTTTTTACAAGTTAAAATTACGTTTTGACATGTTAAACTATGTTTTACAAGTTAAAGTTACGTTTTGACAAGTTAAAGTATGTTTCAACAAGTTAAAATTACTTTTTGACAAGTTAAAGTACATTTTTTTACAAGTTAAAGTTACGTTTTGACAAGTTAAAGTATCTTTTTTACAAGTTAAAGTTACTATTGGACAAGTTAAAGTACGTTTCAATAAGTTAAAATTACGATTTAACAAGTTAAAGTACATTTTTGACAAGTTAAAGTTACGGTTTGACAAGTTAAAATACGTTTCAACAAGTTTAAATTACATTTTGACAAGTAACAGTATTTTTTTTACAAGTTAAGGTTACGTTTTGACAACTTAAAGTACGTTTCAACAAGTTCAAATTATGTTTTGACAAGTTAAAGTACGTTTCAACAGGTTAAAATTATGTTTTGACAAGTAAAAGTACATTTTTTACAAGTTAAAATTACGTTTTGACATGTTAAACTATGTTTTACAAGTTAAAGTTACGTTTTGAAAAGTTAAAGTACGTTTCAACAAGTTAAAATTACTTTTTGACAAGTTAAAGTACATTTTTTACAAGTTAAAGTTACGTTTTGACAAGTTAAAGTATCTTTTTTACAAGTTAAAGTTACTACTGGACAAGTTAAAGTACGTTTCAATAATTTAAAATTACGATTTAACAAGTAAAAGTATTTTTTTTACAAGTTAAGGTTACGTTTTGACAAGTTAAAGTATGTTTTTTACAAGTTAAAGTTACGTTTTGACAAGTTAAAGTACATTTTTTAAAAGTTAAAGTTACGTTTTGACAAGTTAAAGTACATTTTTTACAAGTTAAAGTTACGTTTTGACATGATGAATTATGTTTTACAAGTGAAAGTTACGTTTTGACAAGTTAAAGTATGTTTCAACAAGTTAAAATTACTTTTTGACAAGTTAAAATACATTTTTTTACAAGTTAAAGTTACATTTTGACAAGTTAAAGTATGTTTTTTACAAGTTAAAGTTACTATTTGACAAGCTAAATTACGTTTCAACAAGTTAAAATTACGATTTAACAAGTTAAAGTACAATTTTTACAAGTTAAAGTTACGTTTTGACAAGTTAAAATACGTTTCAACAAGTTTAAATTACATTTTGACAAGTTAAAGTACATTTTTTTACAAGTTAAAGTTACGTTTTGACTAGTTAAAGTACGTTTCAACAAGTTCAAATTACACTTTGACAAGTTAAAGTACGTTTCAACAGGTTAAAATTATGTTTTGACAAGTAAAAGTACATTTTTCACAAGTTAAAATTATGTTTTGACATGTTAAACTATGTTTTACAAGTTAAAGTTACGTTTTGACAAATTAAAGTATGTTTCGACAAGTTAAAATTACTTTTTGACAAGTTAAAGTACATTTTTTTACAAGTTAAAGTTACGTTTTGACAAGTTAAAGTATCTTTTTTACAAGTTAAAGTTACTATTGGACAAGTTAAAGTACGTTTCTATAAGTTAAAATTACGATTTAACAAGTTAAAGTACATTTTTGACAAGTTAAAGTTACGGTTTGACAAGGTAAAATACGTTTCAACAAGTTTAAATTACATTTTGACAAGTAAAAGTATATTTTTTACAAGTTAAGGTTACGTTTTGAAAAGTTAAAGTACGTTTCAACAAGTTCAAATTATGTTTTGACAAGTTCAAATACGTTTCAACAGGTTAAAATTATGTTTTGACAAGTAAAAGTACATTTTTTACAAGTTAAAATTACGTTTTGACATGTTAAACTATGTTTTACAAGTTAAAGTTACGTTTTGACAAGTTAAAGTACGTTTCAACAAGTTAAAATTACTTTTTGACAAGTTAAAGTACATTTTTTACAATTTAAAGTTACGTTTTGACAAGTTAAAGTATCTTTTTTACAAGTTAAAGTTACTATTGGACAAGTTAAAGTACGTTTCAATAATTTAAAATTACGATTTAACAAGTAAAAGTATTTTTTTTACAAGTTAAGGTTACGTTTTGACAAGTTAAAGTATGTTTTTTACAAGTTAAAGTTACGTTTTGACAAGTTAAAGTACATTTTTTAAAAGTTAAAGTTACGTTTTGACAAGTTAAAGTATGTTTTTTACAAGTTAAAGTTACTATTTGACAAGTTAATGTACGTTTCAACAAGTTAAAATTCGGATATGACAAGTTAAGGTACATTTTTTACAAGTTAAAGTTACGTTTTGACAAGTTAAAGGACGTTTCAACCAGTTCAAATTACATTTTGAGGAGTAAAAGTAAATTTTTTACAAGTTAGAATTATGTTTTGAGGAGTAAAAGTACAATTTTTACATGTTAAAGTTACGTTTTGACAAGTTAAAATACGTTTGAACAAGTTAAAATTACGATTTGACAACTTAAAGTACATTTTTTACAAGTTAAAGTTACGTTTTGACATGTTAAACTACGTTTTACAAGTGAAAGTTACGTTTTGACAAGTTAAAGTGCGTTTCAACAAGTTAAAATTACTTTTTGACAAGTTAAAGTACATTTTTTACAAGTTAAAGTTACATTTTGACAAGTTAAAGTATGTTTTTTACAAGTTAAAGTTACTATTTGACAAGCTAAAGTACGTTTCAACAAGTTAAAATTACGATTTAACAAGTTTAAGTACATTTTTTACAAGTTAAAGTTACGTTTTGACAAGTTAAAATACGTTTCAACAAGTTTAAATTACATTTTGACAAGTAAAAGTATTTTTTTACAAATTAAAGTTACGTTTTGACATGTTAAACTACGTTTTACAAGTTAAAGTTACGTTTTGACAAGTTAAAGTGCGTTTCAACAAGTTAAAATTACTTTTTGACAAGTTAAAGTACATTTTTTACAAGTTAAAGTTACATTTTGACAAGTTAAAGTATTTTTTTTACAAGATAAACTTACTATTTGACAAGTTAAAGTACGTTTGAATAAGTTAAAATTAAGATTTAACAAGTTAAAGTACATTTTTTTCAAGTTAAAGTTACGGTTTGACAAGTTAAAATACGTTTCAACAAGTTTAAATTACATTTTGACAAGTAAAAGTATTTTTTTTACAAGTTAAAGTTACGTTTTGACAAGTTAAAGTATGTTTTTTACAAGTTAAAGTTACGTTTTGACAAGTTAAAGTACATTTTTTAAAAGGTAAAGTCACGTTTTGACAAGTTAAAGTATGTTTTTTGCAATTGAAAGTTACTATTTGACAAGTTAATGTACGTTTCAACAAGTTAAAATTACTTTTTGACAAGTTAAAGTACATTTTTTTACAAGTTAAAGTTACGTTCTGACAAGTTAAAGTATGTTTTTTACAAGATAAAGTTACTATTTGACAAGTTAAAGTACGTTTGAATAAATTAAAATTACGATTAAACAAGTTAAAGTACATTTTTTACAAGTTAAAGTTACGGTTTGACAAGTTAAAATATGTTTCAACAAGTTTAAATTACATTTTGACAAGTAAAATTATTTTTTTTACAAGTTAAAGTTACGTTTTGACAAGTTAAAGTATGTTTTTTACAAGTTAAAGTTACGTTTTGACAAGTTAAAGTACATTTTTTAAAAGGTAAAGTCACGTTTTGACAAGTTAAAGTATGTTTTTTGCAAGGTAAAGTTACTATTTGACAAGTTAATGTACGTTTCAACAAGTTAAAATTACTTTTTGACAAGTTAAAGTACATTTTTTTACAAGTTAAAGTTACGTTTTGACAAGTTAAAGTATGTTTTTTACAAGATAAACTTACTATTTGACAAGTTAAAGTACGTTTGAATAAGTTAAAATTAAGATTTAACAAGTTAAAGTACATTTTTTACAAGTTAAAGTTACGGTTTGACAAGTTAAAATACGTTTCAACAAGTTTAAATTACATTTTGACAAGTAAAAGTATTTTTTTTACAAGTTAAAGTTACGTTTTGACAAGTTAAAGTATGTTTTTTACAAGTTAAAGTTACGTTTTGACAAGTTAAAGTACATTTTTTAAAAGGTAAAGTCACGTTTTGACAAGTTAAAGTATGTTTTTTGCAAGTGAAAGTTACTATTTGACAAGTTAATGTACGTTTCAACAAGTTAAAATTACTTTTTGACAAGTTAAAGTACATTTTTTTACAAGTTAAAGTTACGTTTTGACAAGTTAAAGTATGTTTTTTACAAGATAAAGTTACTATTTGACAAGTTAAAGTACGTTTGAATAAGTTAAAATTAAGATTTAACAAGTTAAAGTACATTTTTTACAAGTTAAAGTTACGGTTTGACAAGTTAAAATACGTTTCAACAAGTTTAAATTACATTTTGACAAGTAAAAGTATTTTTTTTACAAGTTAAAGTTACGTTTTGACAAGTTAAAGTATGTTTTTTACAAGTTAAAGTTACGTTTTGACAAGTTAAAGTACATTTTTTAAAAGGTAAAGTCACGTTTTGACAAGTTAAAGTATGTTTTTTGCAAGTTAAAGTTCCTATTTGACAAGTTAATGTACGTTTGAATAAGTTAAAATTACTTTTTGACAAGTTAAAGTACATTTTTTTACAAGTTAAAGTTACGTTTTGACAAGTTAAAGTATGTTTTTTACAAGATAAAGTTACTATTTGACAAGTTAAAGTACGTTTGAATAAATTAAAATTACGATTAAACAAGTTAAAGTACATTTTTTACAAGTTAAAGTTACGGTTTGACAAGTTAAAATACGTTTCAACAAGTTTAAATTACATTTTGACAAGTAAAAGTATTTTTTTTACAAGTTAAAGTTACGTTTTGACAAGTTAAAGTATGTTTTTTACAAGTTAAAGTTACGTTTTGACAAGTTAAAGTACATTTTTTAAAAGGTAAAGTCACGTTTTGACAAGTTAAAGTATGTTTTTTGCAAGTTAAAGTTACTATTTGACAAGTTAATGTACGTTTGAATAAGTTAAAATTACTTTTTGACAAGTTAAAGTACATTTTTTACAAGTTAAAGTTACGTTTTGACAAGTTAAACTATGTTTTTTACAAGTTAAAGTACGTTTCAACAAGTTAAAATTCTTTTTTGACAAGTTAGAGTATAGTTTATACAAGTTGAAGTTACGTTTTGACAAGTTAAACTACATTTTTTAAAAGTTAAAGTTACGTTTTGACAAGTCAAATTACTTTTCAACAAGTTAAAGTTACGTTTTGACATGTTAAAGTACATTTTTTACAAGTTAAAGTTACGTTTTGACAAGTTAAACTATGTTTTTTAAAAGTTAAAGTACGTTTCAACAAGTTAAAATTCTTTTTTGACAAGTTAGAGTATAGTTTATACAAGTTGAAGTTACGTTTTGACAAGTTAATCTATATTTTTTTAAACTTAAAGTTACGTTTTGACAAGTCAAATTACTTTTCAACAAGTTAAAGTTACGTTTTGACATGTTAAAGTACATTTTTTACAAGTTAAAGTTACGTTTTGACAAGTTAAACTATGTTTTTTACAAGTTAAAGTACGTTTCAACAAGTTAAAATTCTTTTTTGACAAGTTAGAGTATAATTTATACAAGTTGAAGTTACGTTTTGACAAGTTAAACTATATTTCTTAAAAGTTAAAGTTACGTTTTGACAAGTCAAATTACTTTTCAACAAGTTAAAGTTACGTTTTGACATGTTAAAGAACATTTTTTTACAAGTTAAAGTTACGTTTTGACAAGTTAAAGTATGTTTTTTACAAGTTAAAGTTAGTATTTGACAAGTTAATGTACGTTTCAACAAGTTAAAATTCGGATATGACAAGTTAAGGTACATTTTTTACAAGTTAAAGTTACGTTTTGACAAGTTAAAGTACGTTTCAACCAGTTCAAATTACATTTTGAGGAGTAAAAGTAAATTTTTTACAAGTTAGAATTATGTTTTGACAAGTTAACCTACGTTTTTAACAAGTTAAAGTTACATTTTGACAAGATAAAGTACGTTTCAACAAGTTAAAATTACTTTTGGACAAGTTAAAGTACTTTTTTTACAAGTTAAAAGTACGTTTTGACAAGTTAAAAGTACGTTTCAACAAGTTCAAATTACGTTTTGACTAGTTAAAGTATGTTTTAACAAGTTAAAATTACGATTTGACAAGTTAAAGTACATTTTTTACAAGTTAAAGTTACGTTTTGACATGTTAAACTATGTTTTACAAGTGAAAGTTACGTTTTGACAAGTTAAAGTACGTTTCAACAAGTTAAAATTACTTTTTGAATAGTTAAAGTACATTTTTTTACAAATTAAAGATACATTTTGACAAGTTAAACTATGTTTTTTACAAGTTAAAGTTACTATTTGACAAGCTAAAGTACGTTTCAACAAGTTAAAATTACGATTTAACAAGTTAAAGTACAATTTTTACATGTTAAAGTTACGTTTTGACAAGTTAAAATACGTTTGAACAAGTTTAAATTACATTTTGACAAGTAAAAGTATATTTTTTACAAGTTAAAGTTATTGTTTGACATGTTAAACTATGTTTTTTACAAGTTAAAGTTACGTTTTGACAAGTTAAAGTACGTTTCAACAAGTTAAAATTACTTTTTGACAAGTTAAAGTACATTTTTTTAAAAGTTAAAGTTACGTTTTGACAAGTTAAAGTATGTTTTTTACAAGTTAAAGTTACTATTTGACAAGTTAAACTACGATTCAACAAGTTAAAATTACGATTTGACAACTTAAAGTACATTTTTTACAAGTTAAAGTTACGTTTTGACATGTTAAACTACGTTTTACAAGTGAAAGTTACGTTTTGACAAGTTAAAGTTCGTTTCAACAAGTTAAAATTACTTTTTGACAAGTTAAAGTACATTTTTTACAAGTTAAAGTTACATTTTGACAAGTTAAAGTATGTTTTTTACAAGTTAGAGTTACTATTTGACAAGCTAAAGTACGTTTCAACAAGTTAAAATTACGATTTAACAAGTTTAAGTACATTTTTTACAAGTTAAAGTTACGTTTTGACAAGTTAAAATACGTTTCAACAAGTTTAAATTACATTTTGACAAGTAAAAGTATTTTTTTACAAGTTAAAGTTACGTTTTGACAAGTTAAACTATGTTTTTTACAAGTTAAAGTTAGTATTTGACAAGTTAAAGTACGTTTCAACAAGTTACTATTACGATATAAAAATTTAAATTATATCTTGTACAAGTTAAAGTTACGTTTCAATCAGTTCAAATTACGTTTTGACAAATAAAAGTACATTTTTTACAAGTTAATATTACGTTCTAACAAGTTAATCTATGTTTTTTACAAGTTAAAGTTACGTTTTGACAAGTTAAAGTACGTTTAAACATCTTAAAATTAATTTTTGACAAGTTAAAGTACATTTTTTACAAGTTAAAGTTACGTTTTGACAAGTTAAACTATGTTTTTTACAACTTAAAGTTACATTTTGAAAAGTTAAAGTACGTTTCAACAAGTTAAAATTACGATTTGACAAGTTAAAGTACATTTTTTACAAGTTAAAGTTACGATTTGACTAGTTAAAGTACGTTTCAACAAGTTCAAATTACGTTTTGACAAGTTAAAGTACGTTTCAACAGGTTAAAATTACGTTTTGACAAGTAAAAGTACATTTTATACAAGTTAAAATTACGTTTTGACATGTTAAACTATGTTTTACAAGTTAAAGTTACGTTTTGACAAGTTAAAGTACATTTCAACAAGTTAAAATTACTTTTTGACAAGTTAAAGTACATTTTTTTACAAGTTAAAGTTACGTTTTGACAAGTTAAAGTATGTTTTTTTACAAGATAGAGTTACTATTTGACAAGTTAAAGTACATTTTTTACAAGTTAAAGTTACGGTTTGACAAGTTAAAATACGTTTCAACAAGTTTAAATTACATTTTGACAAGTAAAAGTATTTTATTTACAAGTTAAAGTTACGTTTTGACAAGTTAAAGTATGTTTTTTACAAGTTAAAGTTACGTTTTGACAAGTTAAAGTACATTTTTTAAAAGGTAAAGTCACGTTTTGACAAGTTAAAGTATGTTTATTGCAAGTTAAAGTTATTATTTGACAAGTTAATGTACGATTCAACAAGTTAAAATTACTTTTTGACAAGTTAAAGTACATTTTTTAGAAGTTAAAGTTACGTTTTGACAAGTTAAATTATGTTTTTTACAAGTTAAAGTACGTTTCAACAAGTTAAAATTCTTTTTTGACAAGTTAGAGTATAGTTTATACAAGTTGAAGTTACGTTTTGACAAGTTAAACTATATTTTTTAAAAGTTAAAGTTACGTTTTAACAAGTCAAATTACTTTTCAACAAGTTAAAGCTACGTTTTGACATGTTAAAGTACATTTTTTACAAGTTAAAGTTACGTTTTGACAAGTTAAACTATGTTTTTTACAAGTTAAAGTACGTTTCAACAAGTTAAAATTCTTTTTTGACAAGTTAGAGTATAGTTTATACAAGTTGAAGTTACGTTTTGACAAGTTAAACTATATTTTTTAAAAGTTAAAGTTACGTTTTGACAAGTCAAATTACTTTTCAACAAGTTAAAGTTACGTTTTGACATGTTAAAGTACATTTTTTACAAGTTAAAGTTATGTTTTGACAAGTTAAACTATGTTTTTTACAAGTTAAAGTACATTTCAACAAGTTTAAATTCTTTTTTGACAAGTTAGAGTATAGTTTATACAAGTTGAAGTTACGTTTTGACAAGTTAAACTATATTTTTTAAAAGTTAAAGTTACGTTTTGACAAGTCAAATTACTTTTCAACAAGTTAAAATTCGGATATGACAAGTTAAGGTACATTTTTTACAAGTTAAAGTTACGTTTTGACAAGTTAAACTATGTTTTTTACAAGTTAAAGTACGTTTCAACAAGTTAATATTCTTTTTTGACAAGTTAGAGTATAGTTTATACAAGTTGAAGTTACGTTTTGACAAGTTAAACTATATTTTTTAAAAGTTAAAGTTACGTTTTGACAAGTCAAATTACTTTTCAACAAGTTAAAATTCGGATATGACAAGTTAAGGTACATTTTTTACAAGTTAAAGTTACGTTTTGACAAGTTAAAGTACGTTTCAACTAGTTAAAATTACTTTTTGAGGAGTAAAAGTACATTTTTTACAAGTTAAAATTACGTTTTTGATAAGCGCGTTTCTTACGTGATTATAAGATGAACTGAAGCGAAGAATCGATGTTTATCCTCAAGTATTTTGATAGTTTTTGTAGTTTGTGTGAAGTTTTCAGGACGTTCAGGTGTGCAAAGATCTAAAAGATGTAAAGATGAAAAAATGAGCATTATAGATGCAAAGGAGAAAGAGAAATAGATCATCCTAGGATGACGGGGCGATTGCAAGGATTCCGGAACATTTTACGGATCTCAATTCCGATACCCGGAGCTCAAGATATGGGATAAAAAGTGAAGCAGCGCGCAGACCTCCAGAGTGCCCATCGCGACGCGATGAGGTCCACCACGACGCGATGGAAGACCATAGCGACGCGATGGAATCCACCGCGACGCGATGGAGCCCCGACAACAGCTTAAATTGACCCGTGGACTTCGATTTTAAGCCGTTTGATCAATTTTTGAAGGCCAGATCTGTTGAATGTTGAGGAGCTCGACTTCATAACCTAATGACAGCCATTTAGAAGGTATTCTTGGTTGGTTTTAGTCGGAGGGAGAGAAAACACCACGGAAGAGCCGGGGGTGAACGGAGAAGAAGACCAGAGACGTTCTGGAGGCTGCGACGAGTCTGCGACAACCAATCTAATTTTTCTTTCTTTTTTCTTTCTGAATCTCTATTGTCATGGATTATTTTTATTGTTTCATTTCTAGTTCTTCCACCATCATCATGAACTAATCCCTTAGAGGGTGATGGTGGATCTTTTCTTGATAATTGTCATGGATTTATTCTAGTTGCTTTGAGGTTTGATTTGATTCTTTGGCTGGTGTTTATTTTATTTTTGTTCTTAATGCTCGTATATGCCTGATCATCGTATGCTTGATTTTAGGATTAGTTATTCTCTCTAGCGAGGTTTAGTTAGTCGTGCGAATAAAATAGAGTACCGTAGTATATTCTGTGAAGTCTAGAGATAGCCACAGCTGCTAGGGAGTCGAGTGAGTGTTCCAAAACATAAATCAAGCTAGGTTCGTTGCCTTGAGACCGAGAGGTAAAAGGAGTTCGTAGTCTTAGGTCGTTAATATCACTCTAGCGAGGGTTAGCGATAAAATTTACGTGAACACGATTAGCACAGCCATAGGATTGATTATTCTCATTTGTCTAGAAATCCCGACAATAGATAGAGAAGTGAAACCTCGCCCTTGTCCCCCACATTCATCTTTAACTAGTTTTAATTAAATTGTTTAATATTTTAGAAGTTATTCTATTCACATCACATTTTCTACTTATTTAAATTGTAGTCGGTTTTGATTTGCATTTAATTATAAATCCTCGTGGGAACGAACTGAATTTGCTAACTATACTACTTGTTCGACGTGTGCACTTGCGCGCGCGATTTTCGCAACAAGTTTTTGGCGCCGCTGCCGGGGATTTATTTAATTATTTGTGAATCTGATTTGTACTGCAATTTGAATATGTTCTTAAACTAATTATATCTACGTATTCGTGTGCCCTTTCAGGTGTATGCGAAAAGACGGATCATCAGCTATACTTCCGATCGACCTTGAGATAGAAAAGACGTGCAAAAGAAATCGGAAGACAAGAAGGCACGAGCGTCAAGAACCAGAGAGTCCAGAGCAAGAGCGCCAAGAACCGATGGATAATTTTCCGAATATTAGGCAGCAAATTCCCGAGGAGCCTGTCCTCGTGGAGAGACCTCTCATTGACTACGTGTCACCAAATGCCGAGGGTTATCGATCGGCTATCCGTAAACCAGCGATTACGGCGGATCAAAGCTTTCACATCAACACGGGGATTATCAATATGATTCAACAGAATCAATTTTCCGGAGCCCCGAATGAAGATCCAAATGAGCACATCTGCAACTTCAACGAGATGTGTGACACATTCCACATCCCAAATATTTCGATGGACGCCGTACGACTACGGCTGTTTTCATTCTCGTTAAGGGACCGAGCCAAAGGGTGGTTGCAATCACTGCCGTCCGACTCCATATACTCATGGGAGGACCTCTGCAACGCCTTCTTCACCAAGTACTTCCCCTTCGAGAAGACCACTCGCCTTCGGAACGAAATCCACAGCTTCCGTCAATGGGACGAAGAGACCCTATGCGAGGCATGGTCGCGATTCAAGGAGATGCTCAGAAAATGCCCCCACCATGGGATTGCTCGGGCAGATTTTCTAGGTACGTTCTATTATGGTCTTCTCACCCCAACAAAGACCTTAGTAAACACCGCAGCGGGAGGGGCTGCCCTGACAAAGACGCCATCCGAGTTCTATGACCTCCTTGAAGAATTGGCGAGAGCGAACGAGCAATACCCCATGGAGCGCAGAATCTTGAAGCCGGAGCCAAACACAAGACACGTTCCGACAACCTCATCCAACAATTCAGAGTTATTAAGGATGATGTCGACTCAGATGGCTCTCATCACGAAGCAAATGGTGAATTTTGACGCTCAAGCTAAAGCCATACAAGCCACGGTCGGCAAACCATGTTTTTGGTGCAATGGAGGACATGCCACCGAAGAATGCCCAATAAAAATTCAGGAACACGCTAACTTTGTAGACAACTACAACCGCCCGACATTTCAAAATTCCAGCAACTCATACACGGGCGCGAGAAACGATCTTCCTAATTTTTCGTGGAGGCAACCGATGAACCAAGCTCACAGGCCAACACAAGAAAATCATCAACAACAAGCACAAAAGGTGGACCTCGAGGATCTGATGGCGACATTCATGAACGAAACTCGCACCGCCCTTCAGAGTCAATCGGCCCAAATCAGGAGTCTCGAGACTCAAATGGGTCAATTGGCATCAACATTGACCGAGAGACCTCAAGGATCACTTCCGAGCAACACAGAGGTAAATCCAAAAGGTCATGTGAATGCTATTACTATATGTAGTGGTTTGGTTTTGGAGGATGCAGATAAAAACGCAGGAAAAATGGTGCTGGAATCCCAGGAAACATCACCACCGCGACGCGACGAAGAGTCATCGCGACGCGACGACAGAACTACAAGCCGGGCCGCGACGCGATGCCCCGCATCGCGACGCGATGGGCAATCGGGTCTGACATGTTTCGCTGACGCAAAAGAAGCTGAAACGTCCAAAATTGCGGCGTTTCCTCAAGTTCAAGTCCCGTACCCCCAGAGGCTGAAGGATGTGAAGCTCGACAAACAGTTCGGGAAATTCATTGAAGTATTCAAACAACTTCACATCAACATCCCTTTCGCGGAGGCCATCGAACAAATGCCGAGCTACGCCAAGTTCTTGAAGGACATCCTCACTCACAAGCGAAAGATTGAAGACTGCAGCACAATTTCTTTATCCGAAGAGTGCGGCGCAATCCTCCAAAAGAAGCTCCCTCAAAAGCTGAAGGATCCGGGAAGCTTCACGGTCCCATGTGCTATCGGCGAAGCATATTTTGAGAAGGCACTGTGTGACCTAGGAGCAAGCATTAACCTCATGCCGTACTCTATTTTCAAGAAGCTTGAAATAGGCGACGTGAAACCAACACGACTGACACTACAGATGGCCGACCGCTCAGTCAAATACCCTCGAGGAGTCATCGAGGATGTGCTCGTAAAGGTAGATAAATTCATTTTTCCGACTGATTTTGTGGTTTTAGATATGGAGGAGGACAAAGACATTCCGATCATTTTGGGGAGGCCATTTCTAGCAACTGGAGGAGCAGTAATCGATGTGCAAAAGGGAGAGCTGAAGCTGAGAGTGCAAGATGAGAAAGTCACTTTCAACGTATACAACTCGATGAAGTACCCGAAGAGAAAGTATGTTGAAGAGCTCGATGCGAGCACAAAGCGCTCGAGACCGCCGGACGACGAGTGACCTGGTCGTTCACTCACAAGGTAAGTCTCATTTCCCCCACGTATTTCAGTCCTTTTTCACATTGAGGACAATGCTTAGTTTGAGTTTGGGGGGGGGGGGAGATTTAAATTGCGATGTATATTAGTTTTTTTTTATTTAGTTTTGTTTTTGTTTCTAGTTTTTTTCATTTTTTTTTATTGTTATTTGACTTGCGTTGTTCGATAGGTTGTTTATTGTTGTTAAATTGATTGGTCCACATATGCTTGTCAATGAGATTTTGAGTTTTTAAAGACTTTAGGCTTAGGAGTAAAAATTCATGAATTGTTAGGAGGAAATTGAGTTTTGAGAATCTTAGTTGTCATATAAGCCCGAATTTTGTACGTCTCAAAGTTTAGGAATGCTAGATGCGTATTATTGTCGAACAATTGAATTAAAATCACCGTACTTACTAGAACCTCCTCCAATTCCTAATCGAGGCGAAATTAAGTACACATTGATCTAGTGAGAATGATTTAGGCATTAGGATAAACCCTTCAAGCTAAAAAGCCGGACCCAAAAATATTGAATATCATTTAGAACCCGGTCACAAAAAGCCTAATATTTTACCCTCTCGTTACTTAGTCAGAAAAAGCCTTGAGCCATAATTTTTAAATTCCACAAAGAACCCGTTGATTTTTAGCGACTCTTGAGAACAAGTAAATTCGTTAAGCTTAAAAGATAGAAAAATATTGGGGAATATTTGGTTGTCTCTAGAGAGTATACACATTCTTTGTAGAAAAAAAGAAATAATTTAAACACCACGTCGAGTAGTAATATTGTAAAAACCTTCTCTTTGTCTTCTTCTTCTTTAAAAATAAAAAATAAAAATAAAAATAAATAAGAATTGAAAGTTAAAAAGAGAAGTGTTAGTCGTTTCAACGTGGTGTAATAGAAAAGGCTATGTGAGCTAAGGTTTGATAAAATATAAAAGAAAAAGAGAGTTGTAAATGAGAAAAACATGTCTTGGGAAAGAAGGAGAAAAAGTTAGAAGTTCTCGAGTTCTTATTTGAGTCGCTAAGATCAATCTCAGTCACTAAAAAATCACTTCCATACCCTTGACCCGAGCCTAACATTACAAGCCTCAAAAGACCTTTTGACAAGCTAGAAATGATTTGTGTACATTAGTGGAGATCAAGGGAGAAGAGGAGGCCTATGGTAAGTCAAAATCGTAACTAACAAATCTCAAATATATATTACGGTTTTTGTGGTCTTATGATTTTGTTTGACAAGAAGACAATTTTAGGTATCCAAACATTTTTGAGATAGGTAAACATTGCGAAACGGCTAATGTTAACATATGATTTTATTATCTCTTTTGAATTCTAGCAGTTAACTAAGCGTTTAAAACCTTGAATTTCCGAAGCCGAAAAGTCTTGAAAAGTAAAAATAGAGTCTAAGCATGAATCGATCGAAATAACAATAATATTGAACCTATCTTTTGTTGTTTAGTTTTTTTTTTTTTTTTTTTGTGTTCGTGTGCTTAATCTTTTTTCTACATTTTTGTTATTTTTATTGCTTGAGGACAAGCAAGAGTTCGAGTTTGGGGGAGTTTGATAAGCGCGTTTCTTACGTGATTATAAGATGAACTTAAGCGAAGAATCGATGTTTATCCTCAAGTATTTTGATAGTTTTTGTAGTTTGTGTGAAGTTTTCAGGACGTTCAGGTGTGCAAAGATCTAAAAGATGTAAAGATGGAAAAATGAGCATTATAGATGCAAAGGAGAAAGAGAAATAGATCATCCTAGGATGACGTGGCGATCGCAAGGATTCCGGAACATTTTACGGATCTCAATTCCGATACCCGGAGCTCAAGATATGGGATAAAAAGTGAAGCAGCGCGCAGACCTCCAGAGTGCCCATCGCAACGCGATGAGGTCCACCACGACGCGACGGAAGACCATAGCGACGCGATGGAATCCACCGCGACGCGATGGAGCCCCGACAACAGCTTAAATTGACCTGTGGACTTCGATTTTAAGCCGTTTGATCAATTTTTGAAGGCCTGATCTGTTGAATGTTGAGGAGCTCGACTTCATAACCTAATGACAGCCATTTAGAAGGTATTCTTGGTTGGTTTTAGTCGGAGGGAGAGAAAACACCACGGAAGAGCAGGGGGTGAACGGAGAAGAAGACCAGAGACGTTCTGGAGGCTGCGACGAGTCTGCGACAACCAATCTAGTTTTTCTTTCTCTTCTCTTTCTGAATCTCTATTGTCATGGATTATTTTTATTGTTTCATTTCTAGTTCTTCCACCATCATCATGAACTAATCCCTTATAGGGTGATGGTGGATCTTTTCTTGATAATTGTCATGGATTTATTCTAGTTGCTTTGAGGTTTGATTTGATTCTTTGGCTGGTGTTTATTTTATTTTTGTTCTTAATGCTCATATATGCCTGATCATCGTATGCTTGATTTTAGGATTAGTTATTCTCTCTAGCGAGGTTTAGTTAGTCGTGCGAATAAAATAGAGTACCGTAGTATATTCTGTGAAGTCTAGAGATAGCCACAGCTGCTAGGGAGTCGAGTGAGTGTTCCAAAACATAAATCAAGCTAGGTTCGTTTCCTTGAGACCGAGAGGTAAAAGGAGTTCGTAGTCTTAGGTCGTTAATATCACTCTAGCGAGGGTTAGCGATAAAATTTATGTGAACACGATTAGCACAGCCATAGGATTGATTATTCTCATTTGTCTAGAAATCTCGACAATAGATAGAGAAGTGAAACCTCGCCCTTGTCCCCCACATTCATCTTTAACTAGTTTTAATTAAATTGTTTAATATTTTAGAAGTTATTCTATTCACATCACATTTTCTACTTATTTAAATTGTAGTCGGCTTTGATTCGCAAATAATTATAAATCCTCGTGGGAACGAACTGAACTTGCTAACTATATTACTTGTTCGACGTGTGCACTTGCGCGCGCGATTTTCGCAACAGTTTTGAGAAGTTAACCTATGTTTTTAACAAGTTAAAGTTACATTTTGAAAAGATAAAGTACGTTTCAACAAATTAAAATTACTTTTTGTCAAGTTAAAGTACATTTTTTTGCAAGTTGAAAGTACGTTTTGACAAGTTAAAGTACGTTTCAACAAGTTCCAATTACGTTTTGACTAGTTAAAGTACGTTTCAAGAAGTTAAAATTACGATTTGACAAGTTAAAGTACATTTTTTAGAAGTTAAAGTTACGTTTTGACACGTTAAAGTACATTTCAACAAGTTTAAATTACGTTTTGACAAGTTAAACTATGTTTCAACAAGTTAAAATTACGATTTGACAAGTAAAAGTACATTTTTTACAAGTTAAAGGTATGTTTTGACATGTTAAACAATGTTTTTTACAAGTTAAAGTTACGTTTTGACAAGTTAAACTACGTTTCAACAAGTTAAAATTACTTTTTGACAAGTTAAAGTACATTTTTTTACAAGTTAAAGTTACGTTTTGACAAGTTAAAGTATGTTTTTTACAAGTTAAAGTTACTATTTGACAAGTTAAACTATGTTTCAACAAGTTAAAATTACGATTTGACAAGTTAAAGTACATTTTTTACAAGTTAAAGATACGTTTTGACATGTTAAACTATGTTTTACAAGTAAAAGTTACGTTTTGACAAGTTAAAGTACGTTTCAACAAGTTAAAATTACTTTTTGACAACTTAAAGTACATTTTTTTACAAGTTAAAGTTACATTTTGACAAGTTAAAGTATGTTTTTTACAAGTTAAAGTTACTATTTGACAAGCTAAAGTACGTTTCAACAACTTAAAATTACGATTTAACAAGTTAAAGTACATTCTTTACAAGTTAAAGTTACGTTTTGACAAGTTAAAATACGTTTCAACAAGTTTAAATTACATTTTAACGAGTAAAAGTATTTTTTTACAAATTAAAGTTACGTTTTGACAAGTTAACCTATGTTATTTACAAGTTAAAGTTACGTTTTGACAAGTTAAAATACGTTTCAACAAGTTTAAATTACATTTTTACAAGTAAAAGTATTTTTTTTACAAGTTAAAGCTTCGTTTTGACAAGTTAAACTATGTTTTTTACAAGTTAAAGTTACTTTTTGACAAGTTAAAGTACGTTTCATCAAGTTAAAATTACTTTTTGACAAGTTAAAGTACATTTTTTACAAGTTAAAGTTACGTTTTGACAAGTTAAAGTATGTTTTTTACAAGTTAAAGTTACTATTTGACAAGTTAAAGTAAGTTACAACAAGTTAAAATTTCGATTTGACAAGTTAAAGTACATTTTTTACAAGTTAAAGTACGTTTGAACCAGTTCAAATTACATTTTGACGAGTAAAAGTACATTTTTTACAAGTTAAAATTATGTTTTGACAAGTTAACCTATGTTTTTAACAAGTTAAAGTTACATTTTGACAAGATAAAGTACGTTTTAACAAGTTAAAATTACTTTTTGACAAGTTAAAGTATATTTTTTACAAGTTAAAAGTACGTTTTGACAAGTTAAAGTACGTTTCAAGAAGTTCCAATTACGTTTTGACTAGTTAAAGTACGTTTCAACAAGTTAAAATTACGATTTAACAAGTTAAAGTACAAGTTTTAGAAGTTAAAGTTACGTTTTGACGGGTTAAAGTACATTTCAACAAGTTCAAATTACGTTTTGACAAGTTAAACTACGTTTCAACACGTTAAAATTACGTTTCGATAAGTAAAAGTACATTTTATAAAAGTTAAAGTTATGTTTTGACATGTTAAACTATGTTTTTTACAAGTTAAAGTTACGTTTTGACAAGTTAAAGTACGTTTCAACAAGTTAAAATTACTTTTTGACAAGTTAAAGTACATTTTTTTACAAGTTAAAGTTACGTTTTGACAAGTTAAAGTATGTTTTTTACAAGTTAAAGTTACTATTTGACAAGTTAAACTTCGTTTCAACAAGTTAAAATTACGATTTGACAAGTTAAAGTACATTTTTTACAAGTTAAAGTTACGTTTTGACATGTTAAACTATGTTTTACAAGTTAAAGTTACGTATTGACAAGTTAAAGTACGATTCAACAAGTTAAAAATACTTTTTGACAAGTTAAAGTTACATTTTGACAAGTTAAAGTACGTGTTTTACAAGTTAAAGTTACTATTTGACAAGCTAGAGTACGTTTCAACAAGTTAAAATTACGGTTTAACAAGTTAAAGTACATTTTTTACAAGTTAAAGTTACGTTTTAACAAGTTAAAATACGTTTCAACAAGTTTAAATTACATTTTTACAAGTAAAAGTATTTTTTTTACAAGTTAAAGCTTCGTTTTGACAAGTTAAACTATGTTTTTTACAAGTTAAAGTTACGTTTTGACAAGTTAAAGTACGTTTCATCAAGTTAAAATTACTTTTTTAACAAGTTAAAGTACATTTTTTACAAGTTAAAGTTACGTTTTGAAAAGTTAAAGTATGTTTTTTACAAGTTAAAGTTACTATTTGACAAGTTAAAGTACGTTACAACAAGTTAAAATTCAGATTTGACAAGTTAAAGTACATTTTTTACAAGTTAAAGTTACGTTTTGACAAGTTAAAGTTCGATTCAACCAATTCAAATTTCATTTTGACGAGTAAAAGTATATTTTTTACAAGTTAAAATTATGTTTTGAACAAGTTAAAATTCAGATTTGACAAGTTAAAGTACATTTTTTACAAGTTAAACTTACGTTTTGACAACTTAAAGTACGATTCAACCAATTCAAATTTCATTTTGACGAGTAAAAGTATATTTTTTACAAGTTAAAATTCTGTTTTGACAAGTTAACCTATGTTTTTAACAAGTTAAAGTTACATTTTGACAAGATAAAGTACGTTTGAACAAGTTAAAATTACTTTTTGACAAGTTAAAGTACATTTTTTACAAGTTAAAAGTACGTTTTGACAAGTTAAAGTACGTTTCAACAAGTTCAAATTACGTTTTGACTAGTTAAAGTACGTTTCAACAAGTTAAAATTACGATTTGACAAGTTAAAGTACATTTTTTACAAGTTAAAGTTACGTTTTGACAAGTTAAGGTACATTGCAACAAGTTCAAATTACGTTTTGAAAAGTTAAACTACGTTTCAACAAGTTAAAATTATGTTTTGACAAGTAAAAGTACATTTTTTACAAGTTAAAGTGATGTTTTGACATGTTAAACTATGTTTTTTACAAGTTAAAGTTACGTTTTGACAAGTTAAAGTACGTTTCAACAAGTTAAAATCACATTTTGACAAGTAAAAGTACATTTTTTTACAAGTTAAAGTTACGTTTTGACAAGTTAAAGTATGTTTTTTACAAGTTAAAGTTACTATTTGACAAGTTAAACTACGTTTCAACAAGTTAAAAATACGATTTGACAAGTTAAAGTATATTTTTTACAAGTTAAAGATACATTTTGACATGTTAAACTTTGTTTTACAAGTGAAAGTTACGTTTTGACAAGTTAAAGTACGATTCAACAAGTTAAAATTACTTTTTGACAAGTTAAAGTTACATTTTGACAAGTTAAAGTACGTGTTTTACAAGTTAAAGTTACTATTTCACAAGCTAAAGTACGTTTCAACAAGTTAAAATTACGGTTTAACAAGTTAAAGTACATTTTTTACAAGTTAAAGTTACGTTTTGACGGGTTAAAGTATATTTCAACAAGTTCAAATTACGTTTTGACAAGTTAAACTACGTTGCAACACGTTAAAATTACGTTTCGATAAGTAAAAGTACATTTTATAAAAGTTAAAGTTATGTTTTGACATGTTAAACTCTGTTTTTTACAAGTTAAAGTTACGTTTTGACAAGTTGAAGTACGTTTCAACAAGTTAAAATTACGTTTTGACAAGTTAAAGTATGTTTTTTACAAGTTAAAGTTACTATTTGACAAGTTAAACTACGTTTCAACAAGTTAAAATTACGATTTTGACAAGTTAAAGTACACTTTTTACAAGTTAAAATAACGTTTTGACATGTTAAACTATGTTTTACAAGTTAAAGTTACGTAGTGACAAGTTAAAGTACGATTCAACAAGTTAAAATTACTTTTTGACAAGTTAAAGTTACATTTTGACAAGTTAAAGTACGTGTTATACAAGTTAAAGTTACTATTTGACAAGCTAAAGTACGTTTCAACAAGTTAAAATTACGGTTTAATAAGTTAAAGTACATTTTTTACAAGTTAAAGTTACGTTTTGACAAGTTAAAATACGTTTCAACAAGTTTAAATTACATTTTTACAAGTAAAAGTATTTTTTTTACAAGTTAAAGCTTCGTTTTGACAAGTTAAACTATGTTTTTTACAAGTTAAAGTTACGTTTTGACAAGTTAAAGTACGTTTCATCAAGTTAAAATTACTTTTTTAACAAGTTAAAGTACATTTTTTACAAGTTAAAGTTACGTTTTGAAAAGTTAAAGTATGATTTTTACAAGTTAAAGTTACTATTTGACAAGTTAAAGTACGTAACAACAAGTTAAAATTCAGATATGACAAGTTAAAGTACATTTTTTACAAGTTAAAGTTACGTTTTGACAAGTTAAAGTACGATTCAACCAGTTCAAATTTCATTTTTACGAGTAAAAGTATATTTTTTACAAGTTAAAATTATGTTTTGACAAGTTAACCTATGTTTTTAACAAGTTAAAGTTACATTTTGACAAGATAAAGTACGTTTTAACATGTTAAAATTACTTTTTGACAAGTTAAAGTACATTTTTTACAAGTTAAAAGTACGTTTTGACAAGTTAAAGTACGTTTCAACAAGTTCAAATTACGTTTTGACTAGTTAAAGTACGTTTCAACAAGTTAAAATTACGATTTGACAAGTTAAAGTAAATTTTTTTACAAGTTAAAGTTACGTTTTGACAAGTTAAAGTATGTTTTTTACAAGTTAAAGTTACTATTTACAAGTTAAACTACGTTTCAACAAGTTAAAATTACGATTTGACAAGTTAAAGTACATTTTTTACAAGTTAAAGATACATTTTGACATGTTAAACTATATTTTACAAGTGAAAGTTACGTTTTGACAAGTTAAAGTACGTTTCAACAAGTTAAAATTACTTTTTGACAAGTTAAAGTACTGTTTTTTACAAGTTAAAGTTACATGTTGACAAGTTAAAGTACGTTTTTTACAAGTTAAAGTTACTATTTGACAAGCTAAAGTACGTTTCAACAAGTTAAAATTACGATTTAACAAGTTAAAGTACATTTTTTACAAGTTAAAGTTACGTTTTGACAAGTTAAAAGACGTTTCAACAAGTTTAAATTACATTTTTACAAGTAAAAGTATTTTTTTTACAAGTTAAAGTTACATTTTGACAAGTTAAACTATATTTTTTACAAGTTAAAGTTACGTTTTGACAAGTTAAAGTATGTTTTATCAAGTTAAAATTACTTTTTGACAAGTTAAAGTACATATTTTACAAGTTAAAGTTACATTTTGACAAGTTAAAGTATGTTTTTTACAAGTTAAAGTTACTATTTGACAAGTTAAAATTTTGATTTGACAAGTTAAAGTACATTGTTTACAAGTTAAAGTACGTTTCAACCAGTTCAAATTACATTTTGACATGTAAAAGTACATTTTTTACGAGTTAAAATTATGTTTTGACAAGTTAACCTATGTTTTTAACAAGTTAAAGTTACATTTTGACAAGATAAAGTACGTTTCAACAAGTTAAAATTACTTTTTGACGAGTTAAAGTACATTTTTTACAAGTTGGAAGTACGTTTTGACAAGTTAAAGTACGTTTCAACAAGTTCCAATTACGTTTTGACTAGTTAAAGTACGTTTCAACAAGTTAAAATTACGATTTGACAAGTGAAAGTACATTTTTTTACAAGTTAAAGTTACGTTTTGACAAGTTAAAGTATGTTTTTTACAAGTTAAAGTTACTATTTACAAGTTAAACTACGTTTCAACAAGTTAAAATTACGATTTGACAAGTTAAAGTACATTTTTTACAAGTTAAAGATACATTTTTACATGTTAAACTATGTTTTACAAGTGAAAGTTACGTTTTGACAAGTTAAAGTACGTTTCAACAAGTTAAAATTACTTTTTGACAAGTTAAAGTACTGTTTTTTACAAGTTAAAGTTACATTTTGACAAGTTAAAGTACGTTTTTTACAAGTTAAAGTTACTATTTGACAAGCTAAAGTACGTTTCAACAAGTTAAAATTACGATTTAACAAGTTAAAATACATTTTTTACAAGTTAAAGTTACGTTTTGACAAGTTAAAAGACGTTTCAACAAGTTTAAATTACATTTTTACAAGTAAAATTATTTTTTTTACAAGTTAAAGTTACATTTTGACAAGTTAAACTATATTTTTACAAGTTAAAGTTACATTTTGACAAGTTAAAGTATGTTTTATCAAGTTAAAATTACTTTTTGACAAGTTAAAGTACATTTTTGACAAGTTAAAGTTACATTTTGACAAGTTAAAGTATGTTTTTTACAAGTTAAAGTTACTATTTGACAAGTTAAAATTTTGATTTGACAAGTTAAAGTCCATTGTTTACAAGTTAAAGTACGTTTAAACCAGTTCAAATTACATTTTGACGTGTAAAAGTACATTTTTTACAAGTTAAAATTATGTTTTGACAAGTTAACCTATGTTTTTAACAAGTTAAAGTTACATTTTGACAAGATAAAGTACGTTTCAACAAGTTAAAATTACTTTTTGACGAGTTAAAGTACATTTTTTACAAGTTGGAAGTACGTTTTGACAAGTTAAAGTACGTTTCAACAAGTTCCAATTACGTTTTGACTAGTTAAAGTACGTTTCCACAAGTTAAAATTACGATTTGACAAGTTAAAGTACATTTTTTTACAAGTTAAAGTTACGTTTTGACAAGTTAAAGTATGTTTTTTACAAGTTAAAGTTACTATTTACAAGTTAAACTACGTTTCAACAAGTTAAAATTACGATTTGACAAGTTAAAGTACATTTTTTACAAGTTAAAGATACATTTTGACATGTTAAACTATGTTTTACAAGTGAAAGTTACGTTTTGACAAGTTAAAGTACGTTTCAACAAGTTAAAATTACTTTTTGACAAGTTAAAGTACTGTTTTTTACAAGTTAAAGTTACATTTTGACAAGTTAAAGTACGTTTTTTACAAGTTAAAGTTACTATTTGACAAGCTAAAGTACGTTTCAACAAGTTAAAATTACGATTTAACAAGTTAAAGTACATTTTTACAAGTAAAAGTATTTTTTTTACAAGTTAAAGTTACATTTTGACAAGTTAAACTATATTTTTTACAAGTTAAAGTTACGTTTTGACAAGTTAAAGTAGGTTTTATCAAGTTAAAATTACTTTTTGACAAGTTAAAGTACATTTTTGACAAGTTAAAGTTACATTTTGACAAGTTAAAGTATGTTTTTTACAAGTTAAAGTTACTATTTGACAAGTTAAAATTTTGATTTGACAAGTTAAAGTACATTGTTTACAAGTTAAAGTACGTTTAAACCATTTCAAATTACATTTTGACGTGTAAAAGTACATTTTTTACAAGTTAAAATTATGTTTTGACAAGTTAACCTATGTTTTTAACAAGTTAAAGTTACATTTTGACAAGATAAAGTACGTTTCACCAAGTTAAAATTACTTTTTGACGAGTTAAAGTAAGTTTTTTACAAGTTGGAAGTACGTTTTGACAAGTTAAAGTACGTTTCAACAAGTTCCAATTACGTTTTGACTAGTTAAAGTACGTTTCAACAAGTTAAAATTACGATTTGACAAGTTAAAGTACATTTTTTTACAAGTTAAAGTATGTTTTTTACAAGTTAAAGTTACTATTTACAAGTTAAACTACGTTTCAACAAGTTAAAATTACGATTTGACAAGTTAAAGTACATTTTTTACAAGTTAAAGATACATTTTGACATGTTAAACTATGTTTTACAAGTGAAAGTTACGTTTTGACAAGTTAAAGTACGTTTCAACAAGTTAAAATTACTTTTTGACAAGTTAAAGTACTGTTTTTTACAAGTTAAAGTTACATTTTGACAAGTTAAAGTACGTTTTTTACAAGTTAAAGTTACTATTTGACAAGCTAAAGTACGTTTCAACAAGTTAAAATTACGATTTAACAAGTTAAAGTACATTTTTACAAGTAAAAGTATTTTTTTTACAAGTTAAAGTTACATTTTGACAAGTTAAACTATATTTTTTACAAGTTAAAGTTACGTTTTGACAAGTTAAAGTATGTTTTATCAAGTTAAAATTACTTTTTGACAAGTTAAAGTACATTTTTGACAAGTTAAAGTTACATTTTGACAAGTTAAAGTATGTTTTTTACAAGTTAAAGTTACTATTTGACAAGTTAAAATTTTGATTTGACAAGTTAAAGTACATTGTTTACAAGTTAAAGTACGTTTAAACCATTTCAAATTACATTTTGACGTGTAAAAGTACATTTTTTACAAGTTAAAATTATGTTTTGACAAGTTAACCTATGTTTTTAATAAGTTAAAGTTACATTTTGACAAGATAAAGTACGTTTCACCAAGTTAAAATTACTTTTTGACGAGTTAAAGTAAGTTTTTTACAAGTTGGAAGTACGTTTTGACAAGTTAAAGTACGTTTCAACAAGTTCCAATTACGTTTTGACTAGTTAAAGTACGTTTCAACAAGTTAAAATTACGATTTGAAAAGTTAAAGTACATTTTTTTACAAGTTAAAGTTACGTTTTGACAAGTTAAAGTATGTTTTTTACAAGTTAAAGTTACTATTTACAAGTTAAACTACGTTTCAACAAGTTAAAATTACGATTTGACAAGTTAAAGTACATTTTTTACAAGTTAAAGATACATTTTGACATGTTAAACTATGTTTTACAAGTGAAAGTTACGTTTTGACAAGTTAAAGTACGTTTCAACAAGTTAAAATTACTTTTTGACAAGTTAAAGTACTGTTTTTTACAAGTTAAAGTTACATTTTGACAAGTTAAAGTACGTTTTTTACAAGTTAAAGTTACTATTTGACAAGCTAAAGTACGTTTCAACAAGTTAAAATTACGATTTAACAAGTTAAAGTACATTTTTTACAAGTTAAAGTTACGTTTTGACAAGTTAAAAGACGTTTCAACAAGTTTAAATTACATTTTTACAAGTAAAAGTATTTTTTTTACAAGTTAAAGTTACATTTTGACAAGTTAAACTATATTTTTTACAAGTTAAAGTTACGTTTTGACAAGTTAAAGTATGTTTTATCAAGTTAAAATTACTTTTTGACAAGTTAAAGTACATTTTTGACAAGTTAAAGTTACATTTTGACAAGTTAAAGTATGTTTTTTACAAGTTAAAGTTACTATTTGACAAGTTAAAATTTTGATTTGACAAGTTAAAGTACATTGTTTACAAGTTAAAGTACGTTTAAACCATTTCAAATTACATTTTGACGTGTAAAAGTACATTTTTTACAAGTTAAAATTATGTTTTGACAAGTTAACCTATGTTTTTAACAAGTTAAAGTTACATTTTGACAAGATAAAGTACGTTTCAACAAGTTAAAATTACTTTTTGACGAGTTAAAGTAAGTTTTTTACAAGTTGGAAGTACGTTTTGACAAGTTAAAGTACGTTTCAACAAGTTCCAATTACGTTTTGACTAGTTAAAGTACGTTTCAACAAGTTAAAATTACGATTTGACAAGTTAAAGTACATTTTTTTACAAGTTAAAGTTACGTTTTGACAAGTTAAAGTATGTTTTTTACAAGTTAAAGTTACTATTTACAAGTTAAACTACGTTTCAACAAGTTAAAATTACGATTTGACAAGTTAAAGTACATTTTTTACAAGTTAAAGATACATTTTGACATGTTAAACTATGTTTTACAAGTGAAAGTTACGTTTTGACAAGTTAAAGTACGTTTCAACAAGTTAAAATTACTTTTTGACAAGTTAAAGTACTGTTTTTTACAAGTTAAAGTTACATTTTGACAAGTTAAAGTACGTTTTTTACAAGTTAAAGTTACTATTTGACAAGCTAAAGTACGTTCAACAAGTTAAAATTACGATTTAACAAGTTAAAGTACATTTTTTACAAGTTAAAGTTACGTTTTGACAAGTTAAAAGACGTTTCAACAAGTTTAAATTACATTTTTACAAGTAAAAGTATTTTTTTTACAAGTTAAAGTTACATTTTTACAAGTTAAACTATATTTTTTACAAGTTCAAGTTACGTTTTGACAAGTTAAAGTACGTTTCATCAAGTTAAAATTACTTTTTGACAAGTTAAAGTACATTTTTTACTAGTTAAAGTTACGTTTTGAAATGTTAAAGTATGTTTTTTACAAGTTAAAGTTACTATTTGACAAGTTAAAGTACGTTTTTGACAAGTTAAAGTTACTATTACAACAAGTTAAAATTTTGATTTGACATGTTAAAGTACATTTTTTACAAGTTTAAGTACGTTTCAACCAGTTCAAATTACATTTTGACGAGTAAAAGAACATTTTTTACAAATTAAAATTATGTTTTGACAAGTTAAACTATGTTTTTTACAAGTTAAAGTTACGTTTTGACAAGTTAAAGTACGTTTCATCAAGTTAAAATTAGTTTTTTGACAAGTTAAAGTACATTTTTTACAAGTTAAAGTTACGTTTTGAAATGTTAAAGTATGTTTTCTACAAGTTAAAGTTACAATTTGACAAGTTAAAGTACGTTACAACAAGTTAAAATTTTGATTTGACATGTTAAAGTACATTTTTTACAAGTTAAAGTACGTTTCAACCAGTTCAAATTACATTTTGACGAGTAAAAGAACATTTTTTACAAGTTAAAATTATGTTTTGATAAGTTAAACTATGTTTTTTACAAGTTAAAGTTACGTTTTGACAAGTTAAAGTACGTTTCATCAAGTTAAAATTAGTTTTTTGACAAGTTAAAGTACATTTTTTACAAGTTAAAGTGATGTTTTGACATGTTAAACTATGTTTTTTACAAGTTAAAATTACGTTTTGACAAGTTAAAGTACGTTTCCACAAGTTAAAATTACTTTTTGACAAGTTAAAGTACATTTTTTTACAAGTTAAAGTTAAGTTTTGACAAGTTAAAGTATATTTATTACAAGTTAAAGTTACTATTTGACAAGTTAAACTACGTTTCAACAAGTTAAAATTACGATTTGACAAGTTAAAGTACATTTTTTACAAGTTAAAGATACGTTTTGACATGTTAAACTATGATTTACAAGTAAAAGTTACGTTTTGACAAGTTAAAGTACGTGTCAACAAGTTAAAATTACTTTTTGACAAGTTAAAGTACTTTTTTTTACAAGTTAAAGTTACATTTTGACAAGTTAAAGTATGTTTTTTACAAGTTAAAGTTACTATTTGACAACCTAAAGTACGTTTCAACAAGTTAAAATTACGATTTAACAAGTTAAAGTACATTTTTTACAAGTTAAAGTTACGTTTTGACAAGTTAAAATACGTTTCAACAAGTTTAAATTACATTTTGACGAGTAAAAGTATTTTTTTACAAGTTAAAGTTACGTTTTGACAAATTACCTTTGTTTTTTACAAGTTAAAGTTACAATTTGACAAGTTAAAGTACGTTTCATCAAGTTAAAATTACTTTTTGACAAGTTAAAGTACATTTTTTACTAGTTAAAGTTACGTTTTGAAAAGTTAAAGTATGTTTTTTACAAGTTAAAGTTACTATTTGACAAGTTAAAGTACGTTACAACAAGTTAAAATTTTGATTTACATGTTAAAGTACATTTTTTACAAGTTAAAGTACATTTCAACCAGTTCAAATTACATTTTGACGAGTAAAAGTACATTTTTTACAAGTTAAAATTATGTTTTGACAAGTTAACTTAAGTTTTTAACAAGTTAAAGTTACATTTGGACAAGATAAAGTACGTTTCAACAAGTTAAAATTACTTTTTGACAAGTTAAAGTTCATTTTTTACAAGTTGAAAGTACGTTTTGACAAGTTAAAGTACGTTTCAACAAGTTCTAATTACGTTTTGACTAGTTAAAGTACGTTTCAACAAGTTAAAATTACGATTTGACAAGTTAAAGTACATTTTTTACAAGTTAAAGTTACGTTTTGACGGGTTAAAGTACATTTCAACAAGTTAAAATTACTTTTTGACAAGTTAAAGTACATTTTTTACAAGTTAAAGTTACGTTTTGAAAAGTTAAAGTATGTTTTTACAAGTTAAAGTTACTATTTGACAAGTTAAAGTACGTTACAACAAGTTAAAATTCAGATTTGACAAGTTAAAGTACATTTTTGACAAGTTAAAGTACGATTCAACTAGTTAAAATTTCATCATGACGAGTAAAAGTATATTTTTTACAAGTTAAGATTATGTTTTGACAAGTTAACCTATGTTTTTAACAAGTTAAAGTTACATTTTGACAAGATAAAGTACGTTTGAACAAGTTAAAATTACTTTTTGACAAGTTAAAGTACATTTTTTACAAGTTGAAAGTATGTTTTGACAAGTTAAAGTACATTTTTTACAAGTTAAAGTATGTATCAACCAGTTCAAATTACATTTTGACGAGTAAAAGTACATTTTTTACAAGTTAAAATTATGTTTTGACAAGTTAAACTATGTTTTTTACAAGTTAAAGTTACGTTTTGACAAGTTAAAGTACCTTTCATCAAGTTAAAATTACTTTTTTTACAAGTTAAAGTACATTTTTTACAAGTTAAAGTTACGTTTTGAAAAGTTAAAGTATGTTTTTTACAAGTTAAAGTTACTATTTGACAAGCTAAAGTACGTTTCAACAAGTTAAAATTACGATTTAACAAGTTAAAGTACATTTTTTACAAGTTAAAGTTACGTTTTGACATGTTAAACTATATTTTTTACAAGTTAAAGTACGTTTCAACAAGTTAAAATTAAGATTTGACAAGTTAAAGTACATTTTTTACAAGTTAAAGTTACGTTTTGACAAGTTAAAGTACATTTCAACAAGTTCAAATTACGTTTTGAAAAGTTAAACTACGTTTCAACCAGTTAAAATTGCGTTTTGACCAGTAAAAGTACATTTTTACAAGTTAAAGTGATGTTTTGACATGTTAAACTATGTTTTTTACAACTTAAAATTACGTTTTGACAAGTTAAAGTACGTTTCCACAAGTTTACTTTTTGACAAGTTAAAGTACATTTTTTTACAAGTTAAAGTTACGTTTTGACAAGTTAAAGTATATTTTTTACAAGTTAAAGTTACTATTTGACAAGTTAATCTACGTTTCAACAAGTTAAAATTACGATTTGACAAGTTAAAGTACATTTTTTACAAGTTATAGATACGTTTTGACATGTTAAACTATGTTTTACAAGTAAAAGTTACGTTTTGACAAGTTAAAGTACGTGTCAACAAGTTAAAATTACTTTTTGACAAGTTAAAGTACTTTTTTTTACAAGTTAAAGTTACATTTTGACAAGTTAAATTATGTTTTTTACAAGTTAAAGTTACTATTTGACAAGCTAAAGTAAGTTTCAACAAGTTAAAATTACGATTTAACAAGGTAAAGTACATTTTTTACAAGTTAAAGTTACGTTTTGACAAGTTAAAATACGTTTCAACAAGTTTAAATTACATTTTGACAAGTAAAAATATTTTTTTACAAGTTAAAGTTACGTTTTGACAAGTTAAACTATGTTTTTTACAAGTTAAAGTTACGTTTGGACAAGTTAAAGTACGTTTCATCAAGTTAAAATTACTTTTTTGACAAGTTAAAGTACATTTTTTACAAGTTAAAGTTACGTTTTGAAATGTTAAAGTATGTTTTTTACAAGTTAAAGTTACTATTTGACAAGTTAAAGTATGTTACAACAAGTTAAAATTCAGATTTGACAAGTTAAAGTACATTTTTTACAAGTTAAAGTTACGTTTTGACAAGTTAAAGTACGATTCAACCAGTTCAAATTTCATTTTGACGAGTAAAAGTATATTTTTTACAAGTTAAAATTATGTTTTGACAAGTTAACCTATGTTTTTAACAAATTAAAGTTACATTTTGACAAGATAAAGTACGTTTGAACAAGTTAAAATTAGTTTTTGACAAGTTAAAGTACATTTTTTACAAGTTGAAAGTATGTTTTGACAAGTTAAAGTGCATTTTTTACAAGTTAAAGTACGTTTCAACCAGTTCAAATTACATTTTGACGAGTAAAAGTACATTTTTACAAGTTAAAATTATGTTTTTTACAAGTTAAAGTTACGTTTTAACAAGTTAAAGTACGTTTCATCAAGTTAAAATTACTTTTTTTACAAGTTAAAGTACATTTTTTACAAGTTAAAGTTAGGTTTTGACAAGTTATAGTATGTTTTTTACAAGTTAAAGTTACTATTTGACAAGCTAAAGTACGTTTCAACAAGTTAAAATTACGATTTAACAAGTTAAAGTACATTTTTTACAAGTTAAAGTTACGTTTTGACGGGTTAAAGTACATTTCAACAAGTTAAAATTACTTTTTGACAAGTTAAAGTACATTTTTTACAAGTTAAAGTTACGTTTTGAAAAGTTAAAGTATGTTTTTACAAGTTAAAGTTACTATTTGACAAGTTAAAGTACGTTACAACAAGTTAAAATTCAGATTTGACAAGTTAAAGTACATTTTTGACAAGTTAAAGTACGATTCAACTAGTTAAAATTTCATCATGACGAGTAAAAGTATATTTTTTACAAGTTAAGATTATGTTTTGACAAGTTAACCTATGTTTTTAACAAGTTAAAGTTACATTTTGACAAGATAAAGTACGTTTGAACAAGTTAAAATTACTTTTTGACAAGTTAAAGTACATTTTTTACAAGTTGAAAGTATGTTTTGACAAGTTAAAGTACATTTTTTACAAGTTAAAGTACGTTTCAACCAGTTCAAATTACATTTTGACGAGTAAAAGTACATTTTTTACAAGTTAAAATTATGTTTTGACAAGTTAAACTATGTTTTTTACAAGTTAAAGTTACGTTTTGACAAGTTAAAGTACCTTTCATCAAGTTAAAATTACTTTTTTGACAAGTTAAAGTACATTTTTTACAAGTTAAAGTTACGTTTTGAAAAGTTAAAGTATGTTTTTTACAAGTCAAAGTTACTATTTGACAAGCTAAAGTACGTTTCAACAAGTTAAAATTACGATTTAACAAGTTAAAGTACATTTTTTACAAGTTAAAGTTACGTTTTGACATGTTAAACTATATTTTTTACAAGTTAAAGTACGTTTCAACAAGTTAAAATTAAGATTTGACAAGTTAAAGTACATTTTTTACAAGTTAAAGTTACGTTTTGACAAGTTAAAGTACATTTCAACAAGTTCAAATTACGTTTTGAAAAGTTAAACTACGTTTCAACCAGTTAAAATTGCGTTTTGACCAGTAAAAGTACATTTTTTACAAGTTAAAGTGATGTTTTGACATGTTAAACTATGTTTTTTACAACTTAAAATTACGTTTTGACAAGTTAAAGTACGTTTCCACAAGTTTACTTTTTGACAAGTTAAATTACATTTTTTTACAAGTTAAAGTTACGTTTTGACAAGTTAAAGTATATTTTTTACAAGTTAAAGTTACTATTTGACAAGTTAATCTACGTTTCAACAAGTTAAAATTACGATTTGACAAGTTAAAGTACATTTTTTACAAGTTAAAGATACGTTTTGACATGTTAAACTATGTTTTACAAGTAAAAGTTACGTTTTGACAAGTTAAAGTACATGTCAACAAGTTAAAATTACTTTTTGACAAGTTAAAGTACTTTTTTTTACAAGTTAAAGTTCCATTTTGACAAGTTAAAGTATGTTTTTTACAAGTTAAAGTTACTATTTGACAAGCTAAAGTAAGTTTCAACAAGTTAAAATTACGATTTAACAAGTTAAAGTACATTTTTTACAAGTTAAAGTTACGTTTTGACAAGTTAAAATACGTTTCAACAAGTTTAAATTACATTTTGACAAGTAAAAATATTTTTTTACAAGTTAAAGTTACGTTTTGACAAGTTAAACTATGTTTTTTACAAGTTAAAGTTACGTTTGGACAAGTTAAAGTACGTTTCATCAAGTTAAAATTACTTTTTTGCCAAGTTAAAGTACATTTTTTACAAGTTAAAGTTACGTTTTGAAATGTTAAAGTATGTTTTTTACAAGTTAAAGTTACTATTTGACAAGTTAAAGTATGTTACAACAAGTTAAAATTCAGATTTGACAAGTTAAAGTACATTTTTTACAAGTTAAAGTTACGTTTTGACAAGTTAAAGTACGATTCAACCAGTTCAAATTTCATTTTGACGAGTAAAAGTATATTTTTTACAAGTTAAAATTATGTTTTGACAAGTTAACCTATGTTTTTAACAAATTAAAGTTACATTTTGACAAGATAAAGTACGTTTGAACAAGTTAAAATTAGTTTTTAACAAGTTAAAGTACATTTTTTACAAGTTGAAAGTATGTTTTGACAAGTTAAAGTGCATTTTTTACAAGTTAAAGTACGTTTCAACCAGTTCAAATTACATTTTGACGAGTAAAAGTACATTTTTACAAGTTAAAATTATGTTTTTAACAAGTTAAAGTTACGTTTTGACAAGTTAAAGTACGTTTCATCAAGTTAAAATTACTTTTTTTACAAGTTAAAGTACATTTTTTACAAGTTAAAGTTACGTTTTGACAAGTTAAAGTATGTTTTTTACAAGTTAAAGTTACTATTTGACAAGCTAAAGTACGTTTCAACAAGTTAAAATTACGATTTAACAAGTTAAAGTACATTTTTTTACAAGTTAAAGTTACGTTTTGACAAGTTAAAGTATGTTTTTTACAAGTTAAAGTTACTATTTGACAAGTTAAACTACGTTTCAACAAGTTAAAATTACTTTTTGACAAGTTAAAGTACATTTTTTTACAAGTTAAAGTTACGTTTTGACAAGTTAAATTATGTTTTTTACAAGTTAAAGTTACTATTTGACAAGTTAAACTACGTTTCAACAAGTTAAAATTACGTTTTCACAAGTAAAAGTACATTTTTTACAAGTTAACGTAATGTTTTGACATGTTAAACTATGTTTTTTACAAATTAAAGTTACGTTTTGACAAGTTAAACTACGTTTCAACAAGTTAAAGTTACATTTTGAAAAGATAAAATACGTTTCAACAAATTAAAATTACGTTTTGACAAGATAAAGTACATTTCAACAAGTTCAAATTACGTTTTGAAAAGTTAAACTACGTTTCAACAAGTTAAAATTGCGTTTTGACAAGTAAAAGTACATTTTTTCAAGTTAAAGTGATGTTTTGACAAGTTAAACTATGTTTTTTACAAGTTAAAGTTACGGTTTGACAAGTTAAAGTACGTTTCAACAAGTTAAAATTACTTTTTGACAAGTTAAAGTACATTTTTTTACAAGTTTAAGTTACGTTTTCACAAGTTAAATTATGCTTTTTACAAGTTAAAGTTACTATTTGACAAGTTAAACTACGTTTCAACAAGTTAAAATTACGTTTTGACAAGTAAAAGTAAATTTTTTACAAGTTAAAGTTATGTTTTGACATGTTAAACTATGTTTTTTACAAGTTAAAGTTACGTTTTGACAAGTTAAAGTACGTTTGAACAACTTAAAATTACGATTTGACAAGTTAAAGTACATTTTTTACAAGTTAAAGTTACGTTTTGACAAGTTAAAGTACGTTTCAACAAGTTTAAATTACGTTTTGACAAGTAAAAGTATTTTTTTTACAAGTTAAAGCTACGTTTTGACAAGTTTAACTATATTTTTTACAAGTTATAGTTTCGTTATGACAAGTTAAACTATGTTTTTTACAATATAAAGTTAAGTTTTAAAAAGTTAAAGTACGTTTCAACAAGTTAAAATTAATTTTTGACAAATTAAAGTACATTTTTTACAAGGTAAAGTTACGTTTAGACAAGTTAAAGTATGTTTTTTACAAGTTAAAGTTACTATTTGAGAAGTTATAGTACATTTCAACAAGTTAAAATTACAATTTGACAAGTTAAACTATGTTTTTTACAAGTTAAAGTTACGTTTTGACAAGTTAAAGTACGTTTCAACAAGTTAAAATTTCTTTTTGACAAGTTAAAGTTACGTTTTGACAAGTTAAACTATGTTTTTTACAAGTTAAAGTTACTATTTGACAAGTTAAACTACGTTTCAACAAGTTAAAATTACGATTTGACAAGTTAAAAGTACATTTTTTACAAGTTAAAGTTACGTTTTGACAAGTAAAAGTACATTTTTTACAAGTTAAAATTACGTTCTGACAAGTTAACCTATGTTTTTTACAAGTTAAAGTTAAATTTTGACAAGTTAAATAACGTTTCAACATCTTAAAATTACTTTTTGACAAGTTAAAGTATATTTTTTACAAGTTAAAGTTACGATCTGACAAGTTAAACTATATTTTTTACAACTTAAAGTTACGTGCTAAAAAGTTAAAGTTCGTTTCAACAAGTTAAAATTACGATTTGACAAGTTAAAGTACATTTTTTACAAGTTAAAGTAACGTTTTGACTAGTTAAAGTACGTTTCAACAAGTTCAAATTACGTTTTGACAAGTTAAAGTACGTTTCAACAGGTTAAAATTACGATTTGACAAGTAAAAGTACATTTTTTACAAGTTAAAGTTACGTTTTGAAATGTTAAACTATGTTTTACAAGTTAAAGTTACATTTTGACAAGTTAAAGTACGTTTCAACAAGTTAAAATTACTTTTTGAGAAGTTTAAGTACATTTTTGTACAAGTTAAAGTATGTTTTTTACAAGTTAAAGTTACTATTTGACAAGTTAAAGTACGTTTCAACAAGTTAAAATTACGATATGACAAGTTAAAGTACATTTTTTACAAGTTAAAGTTACATTTTGACAAGTTAAAGTACGTTTCAACCAGTTCAAATTACGTTTTGACAAGTAAAAGTACATTTTTTACAAGTTAAAATTACGTTTTGACAAGTTAACCTATGTTTTTTACAAGTTAAAGTTACGTTTTGACAAGTTAAAGTACGTTTTAACAAGTTAAATTACGTTTTGACAAGTAAAAGTAAATTTTTTACAAGTTAAAGTTATGTTTTGACATGTTAAACTATGTTTTTTACAAGTTAAAGATACGTTTTGACAAGTTAAAGTACGTTCGAACAACTTAAAATTACGATTTAACAAGTTAAAATACATTTTTTACAAGTTGAAGTTATGTTTTGACAAGTTAAAATACGTTTCAAGAAGTTTAAATTACATTTTGACGAGTAAATGTATTTTTTTTACAAGTTAAAGTTACGTTTTTACAAGTTAAATTACGTTTCATCAAGTTAAAATTACTTTTTGACTAGTTAAAGTATAGTTTTTACAAGTTAAAGTTACGTTTTGACAAGTTAAACTATGTTTTTAAATAGTTAAAGTTACGTTTTGACAAGTTAAAGTACGTTTCAAGAAGTTAAAATTACGATTTGACAAGTTAAAGTACATTTTTTACAAGTTAAAGTTACGTTTTGACTAGTTAAAGTACGTTTCAAAAAGTTAAATTACTTTTTGAGAAATTAAAGTACGTTTCAACAAGTTAAAATTACGTTTTGACAAGTAAAAGTACATTTTTTACAAGTTAAAGTTACGTTTTGACATGTTAAACTATGTTTTTTACAAGTTAAAGTTACGTTTTGACAAGTTAAAGTACGTTTCAACAAGTTAAAATTACTTTTTGACAAGTTAAAGTATAGTTTTTACAAGTTAAAGTTACGTTTTGACGGGTTAAAGTACATTTCAACAAGTTAAAATTACTTTTTGACAAGTTAAAGTACATTTTTTACAAGTTAAAGTTACGTTTTGAAAAGTTAAAGTATGTTTTTACAAGTTAAAGTTACTATTTGACAAGTTAAAGTACGTTACAACAAGTTAAAATTCAGATTTGACAAGTTAAAGTACATTTTTGACAAGTTAAAGTACGATTCAACTAGTTAAAATTTCATCATGACGAGTAAAAGTATATTTTTTACAAGTTAAGATTATGTTTTGACAAGTTAACCTATGTTTTTAACAAGTTAAAGTTACATTTTGACAAGATAAAGTACGTTTGAACAAGTTAAAATTACTTTTTGACAAGTTAAAGTACATTTTTTACAAGTTAAAGTACGTTTCAACCAGTTCAAATTACATTTTGACGAGTAAAAGTACATTTTTTACAAGTTAAAATTATGTTTTGACAAGTTAAACTATGTTTTTTACAAGTTAAAGTTACGTTTTGACAAGTTAAAGTACCTTTCATCAAGTTAAAATTACTTTTTTGACAAGTTAAAGTACATTTTTTACAAGTTAAAGTTACGTTTTGAAAAGTTAAAGTATGTTTTTTACAAGTTAAAGTTACTATTTGACAAGCTAAAGTACGTTTCAACAAGTTAAAATTACGATTTAACAAGTTAAAGTACATTTTTTACAAGTTAAAGTTACGTTTTGACATGTTAAACTATATTTTTTACAAGTTAAAGTACGTTTCAACAAGTTAAAATTAAGATTTGACAAGTTAAAGTACATTTTTTACAAGTTAAAGTTACGTTTTGACAAGTTAAAGTACATTTCAAAAAGTTCAAATTACGTTTTGAAAAGTTAAACTACGTTTCAACCAGTTAAAATTGCGTTTTGACCAGTAAAAGTACATTTTTTACAAGTTAAAGTGATGTTTTGACATGTTAAACTATGTTTTTTACAACTTAAAATTACGTTTTGACAAGTTAAAGTACGTTTCCACAAGTTTACTTTTTGACAAGTTAAAGTACATTTTTTTACAAGTTTAAGTTACGTTTTGACAAGTTAAAGTATATTTTTTACAAGTTAAAGTTACTATTTGACAAGTTAATCTACGTTTCAACAAGTTAAAATTACGATTTGACAAGTTAAAGTACATTTTTTACAAGATAAAGATACGTTTTGACATGTTAAACTATGTTTTACAAGTAAAAGTTACGTTTTGACAAGTTAAAGTACGTGTCAACAAGTTAAAATTACTTTTTGACAAGTTAAAGTACTTTTTTTTACAAGTTAAAGTTACATTTTGACAAGTTAAATTATGTTTTTTACAAGTTAAAGTTACTATTTGACAAGCTAAAGTAAGTTTCAACAAGTTAAAATTACGATTTAACAAGTTAAAGTACATTTTTTACAAGTTAAAGTTACGTTTTGACAAGTTAAAATACGTTTCAACAAGTTTAAATTACATTTTGACAAGTAAAAATATTTTTTTACAAGTTAAAGTTACGTTTTGACAAGTTAAACTATGTTTTTTACAAGTTAATGTTACGTTTGGACAAGTTAAAGTACGTTTCATCAAGTTAAAATTACTTTTTTGACAAGTTAAAGTACATTTTTTACAAGTTAAAGTTACGTTTTGAAATGTTAAAGTATGTTTTTTACAAGTTAAAGTTACTATTTGACAAGTTAAAGTATGTTACAACAAGTTAAAATTCAGATTTGACAAGTTAAAGTACATTTTTTACAAGTTAAAGTTACGTTTTGACAAGTTAAAGTACGATTCAACCAGTTCAAATTTCATTTTGACGAGTAAAAGTATATTTTTTACAAGTTAAAATTATGTTTTGACAAGTTAACCTATGTTTTTAACAAATTAAAGTTACATTTTGACAAGATAAAGTACGTTTGAACAAGTTAAAATTAGTTTTTGACAAGTTAAAGTACATTTTTTACAAGTTGAAAGTATGTTTTGACAAGTTAAAGTGCATTTTTTACAAGTTAAAGTACGTTTCAACCAGTTCTAATTACATTTTGACGAGTAAAAGTACATTTTTACAAGTTAAAATTATGTTTTTTACAAGTTAAAGTTACGTTTTGACAAGTTAAAGTACGTTTCATCAAGTTAAAATTACTTTTTTTACAAGTTAAAGTACATTTTTTACAAGTTAAAGTTACGTTTTGACAAGTTATAGTATGTTTTTTACAAGTTAAAGTTACTATTTGACAAGGTAAAGTACGTTTCAACAAGTTAAAATTACGATTTAACAAGTTAAAGTACATTTTTTACAATATAAAGTTACGTTTTGACGAGTTAAAGTACATTTCAACAAGTTAAAATTACTTTTTGACAAGTTAAAGTACATTTTTTACAAGTTAAAGTTACGTTTTGAAAAGTTAAAGTATGTTTTTACAAGTTAAAGTTACTATTTGACAAGTTAAAGTACGTTACAACAAGTTAAAATTCAGATTTGACAAGTTAAAGTACATTTTTGACAAGTTAAAGTACGATTCAACTAGTTAAAATTTCATCATGACGAGTAAAAGTATATTTTTTACAAGTTAAGATTATGTTTTGACAAGTTAACCTATGTTTTTAACAAGTTAAAGTTACATTTTGACAAGATAAAGTACGTTTGAACAAGTTAAAATTACTTTTTGACAAGTTAAAGTACATTTTTTACAAGTTGAAAGTATGTTTTGACAAGTTAAAGTACATTTTTTACAAGTTAAAGTACGTTTCAACCAGTTCAAATTACATTTTGACGAGTAAAAGTACATTTTTTACAAGTTAAAATTATGTTTTGACAAGTTAAACTATGTTTTTTACAAGTTAAAGTTACGTTTTGACAAGTTAAAGTACCTTTCATCAAGTTAAAATTACTTTTTTGACAAGTTAAAGTACATTTTTTACAAGTTAAAGTTACGTTTTGAAAAGTTAAAGTATGTTTTTTACAAGTTAAAGTTACTATTTGACAAGCTAAAGTACGTTTCAACAAGTTAAAATTACGATTTAACAAGTTAAAGTACATTTTTTACAAGTTAAAGTTACGTTTTGACATGTTAAACTATATTTTTTACAAGTTAAAGTACGTTTCAACAAGTTAAAATTAAGATTTGACAAGTTAAAGTACATTTTTTACAAGTTAAAGTTACGTTTTGACAAGTTAAAGTACATTTCAACAAGTTCAAATTACGTTTTGAAAAGTTAAACTACGTTTCAACCAGTTAAAATTGCGTTTTGACCAGTAAAAGTACATTTTTTACAAGTTAAAGTGATGTTTTGACATGTTAAACTATGTTTTTTACAACTTAAAATTACGTTTTGACAAGTTAAAGTACGTTTCCACAAGTTTACTTTTTGACAAGTTAAAGTACATTTTTTTACAAGTTTAAGTTACGTTTTGACAAGTTAAAGTATATTTTTTACAAGTTAAAGTTACTATTTGACAAGTTAATCTACGTTTCAACAAGTTAAAATTACGATTTGACAAGTTAAAGTACATTTTTTACAAGTTAAAGTTACGTTTTGCCAAGTTAAATTATGTTTTTTACAAGTTAAAATTATGTTTTTTACAAGTTAAAGTTACGTTTTGACAAGTTAAAGTACGTTTCATCAAGTTAAAATTACTTTTTTTACAAGTTAAAGTACATTTTTTACAAGTTAAAGTTACGTTTTGACAAGTTAAAGTATGTTTTTTACAAGTTAAAGTTACTATTTGACAAGCTAAAGTACGTTTCAACAAGTTAAAATTACGATTTAACAAGTTAAAGTACATTTTTTTACAAGTTAAAGTTACGTTTTGGCAAGTTAAAGTATGTTTTTTACAAGTTAAAGTTACTATTTGACAAGTTAAACTACGTTTCAACAAGTTAAAATTACTTTTTGACAAGTTAAAGTACATTTTTTTACAAGTTAAAGTTACGTTTTGACAAGTTAAATTATGTTTTTTACAAGTTAAAGTTACTATTTGACAAGTTAAACTACGTTTCAACAAGTTAAAATTACGTTTTCACAAGTAAAAGTACATTTTTTACAAGTTAACGTAATGTTTTGACATGTTAAACTATGTTTTTTACAAATTAAAGTTACGTTTTGATAAGTTAAACTACGTTTCAACAAGTTAAAGTTACATTTTGAAAAGATAAAATACGTTTCAACAAATTAAAATTACGTTTTGACAAGATAAAGTACATTTCAACAAGTTCAAATTACGTTTTGAAAAGTTAAACTACGTTTCAACAAGTTAAAATTGCGTTTTGACAAGTAAAAGTACATTTTTTCAAGTTAAAGTGATGTTTTGACAAGTTAAACTATGTTTTTTACAAGTTAAAGTTACGGTTTGACAAGTTAAAGTACGTTTCAACAAGTTAAAATTACTTTTTGACAAGTTAAAGTACATTTTTTACAAGTTTAAGTTACGTTTTCACAAGTTAAATTATGCTTTTTACAAGTTAAAGTTACTATTTGACAAGTTAAACTACGTTTCAACAAGTTAAAATTACGTTTTGACAAGTAAAAGTAAATTTTTTACAAGTTAAAGTTATGTTTTGACATGTTAAACTATGTTTTTTACAAGTTAAAGTTACGTTTTGACAAGTTAAAGTACGTTTGAACAACTTAAAATTACGATTTGACAAGTTAAAGTACATTTTTTACAAGTTAAAGTTACGTTTTGACAAGTAAAAGTATTTTTTTTACAAGTTAAAGCTACGTTTTGACAAGTTAAACTATATTTTTTACAAGTTATAGTTACGTTATGACAAGTTAAACTATGTTTTTTACAAGTTAAAGTTAAGTTTTAAAAAGTTAAAGTACGTTTCAACAAGTTAAAATTAATTTTTGACAAATTAAAGTACATTTTTTACAAGTTAAAGTTACGTTTAGACAAGTTAAAGTATGTTTTTTACAAGTTAAAGTTACTATTTGAGAAGTTATAGTACATTTCAACAAGTTAAAATTACAATTTGACAAGTTAAACTATGTTTTTTACAAGTTAAAGTTACGTTTTGACAAGTTAAAGTACGTTTCAACAAGTTAAAATTTCTTTTTGACAAGTTAAAGTTACGTTTTGACAAGTTAAACTATGTTTTTTACAAGTTAAAGTTACGCTTTGACAAGTTAAAGTACGTTTCAACAATTTCAAATTACGTTTTCAGAAGATAAAGTACGTTTCAACAAGTTAAAATTACGTTTTGCCAAGTAAAACTACATTTTTTACAAGTTAAAGTTACGTTTTGACATGTTAAACTATGTTTTTTACAAGTTAAAGTTACGTTTTGACAAGTTAAAATTACTTTTGATAAGTTAAAGTACGTTTCAACAAGTTAAAGTTACTTTTTGACAAGTTAAAGTACATTTTTTACAAGTTAAAGTTACTATTTGACAAGTTAAACTACGTTTCAACAAGTTAAAATTACGATTTGACAAGTTAAAAGTACATTTTTTACAAGTTAAAGTTACGTTTTGACAAGTTAAAGTACATTTTTTACAAGTTAAAATTACGTTCTGACAAGTTAACCTATGTTTTTTACAAGTTAAAGTTACATTTTGACAAGTTAAAAGTACGTTTCAACATCTTAAAATTACTTTTTGACAAGTTAAAGTATATTTTTTACAAGTTAAAGTTACGATCTGACAAGTTAAACTATATTTTTTACAACTTAAAGTTACGTGCTAAAAAGTTAAAGTTCGTTTCAACAAGTTAAAATTACGATTTGACAAGTTAAAATACATTTTTTACAAGTTAAAGTAACGTTTTGACTAGTTAAAGTACGTTTCAAGAAGTTCAAATTACGTTTTGACAAGTTAAAGTACGTTTCAACAGGTTAAAATTACGATTTGACAAGTAAAAGTACATTTTTTACAAGTTAAAGTTATGTTTTGAAATGTTAAACTATGTTTTACAAGTTAAAGTTACATTTTGACAAGTTAAAGTACGTTTCAACAAGTTAAAATTACTTTTTGAGAAGTTTAAGTACATTTTTGTACAAGTTAAAGTATGTTTTTTACAAGTTAAAGTTACTATTTGACAAGTTAAAGTACGTTTCAACAACTTAAAATTACGATATGACAAGTTAAAGTACATTTTTTACAAGTTAAAGTTACATTTTGACAAGTTAAAGTACGTTTCAACCAGTTCAAATTACGTTTTGACAAGTAAAAGTACATTTTTTACAAGTTAAAATTACGTTTTGACAAGTTAACCTATGTTTTTTACAAGTTAAAGTCACGTTTTGACAAGTTAAAGTACGTTTTAACAAGTTAAATTACGTTTTGACAAGTAATAGTAAATTTTTTACAAGTTAAAGTTATGTTTTGACATGTTAAACTATGTTTTTTACAAGTTAAAGATACGTTTTGACAAATTAAAGTACGTTCGAACAACTTAAAATTACGATTTAACAAGTTAAAATACATTTTTTACAAGTTGAAGTTATGTTTTGACAAGTTAAAATACGTTTCAAGAAGTTTAAATTACATTTTGACGAGTAAATGTATTTTTTTTACAAGTTAAAGTTACGTTTTTACAAGTTAAATTACATTTCATCAAGTTAAAATTACTTTTTGACTAGTTAAAGTATAGTTTTTACAAGTTAAAGTTACGTTTTGACAAGTTAAACTATGTTTTTAAATAGTTAAAGTTACGTTTTGACAAGTTAAAGTACGTTTCAAGAAGTTAAAATTACGATTTGACAAGTTAAAGTACATTTTTTACAAGTTAAAGTTACGTTTTGACTAGTTAAAGTACGTTTCAAAAAGTTAAATTACTTTTTGAGAAATTAAAGTACGTTTCAACAAGTTAAAATTACGTTTTGACAAGTAAAAGTACATTTTTTACAAGTTAAAGTTACGTTTTGACATGTTAAACTATGTTTTTTACAAGTTCAAGTTACGTTTTGACAAGTTAAAGTACGTTTCAACAAGTTAAAATTACTTTTTGACAAGTTAAAGTATAGTTTTTACAAGTTAAAGTTACGTTTTGACAAGTTAAACTATGTTTTTTAAAAGTTAAAAGTTACATTTTGACAAGTTAAAGTACGTTTCAACCAGTTCAAATTACTTTTTGAGAAATTAAAGTACGTTTCAACAAGTTAAAATTACGTTTTGACAAGTAAAAGTACATTTTTTACAAGTTAAAGTTACGTTTTGAAATGTTAAACTATGTTTTACAAGTTAAAGTTACGTTTTGACAAGTTAAAGTACGTTTCAACAAGTTAAAATTTCTTTTTGAGAAGTTAAAGTACATTTTTTTACAAGTTAAAGTATGTTTTTTACAAGTTAAAGTTACTATTTGACAAGTTAAAGTACGTTTCAACAATTTAAAATTGCGATTTAACATGTTAAAGTACTTTTTTTACAAGTTGAAGTTATGTTTTGACAAGTTAAAATACGTTTCAACAAGTTTAAATTACATTTTGACGAGTAAATGTATTTTTTTTACAAGTTAAAGTTACGTTTTTACAAGTTAAACTATGTTTTTTACAAGTTAAAGTTACGTTTTGACAAGTTAGAGTACGTTTCATCAAGTTAAAATTACTTTTTGACTAGTTAAAGTATAGTTTTTACAAGTTAAAGTTACGTTTTGACAAGTTAAACTATGTTTTTAAAAAGTTAAAGGTACGTTTTGAAAAGTTAAAGTACGTTTCAAGAAGTTAAAATTACGATTTGACCAATTAAAGTACATTTTTTACAAGTTAAAGTTACGTTTTGACTACTTAAAGTACGTTTCAAAAAGTTAAATTACTTTTTGAGAAATTAAAGTACGTTTCAACAAGTTAAAATTACGTTTTGACAAGTAAAAGTACATTTTTTACAAGTTAAAGTTAAGTTTTGACATGTTAAACTATGTTTTTTACAAGTTAAAGTTACGTTTTGACAAGTTAAAGTGCCTTTCAACAAGTTCAAAGTATGTTTTGACAAGTAATAGTACATTTTTTACAAGTTAAAGTTACATTTTGACAAGTTATAGTACGTTTCAACAGGTTACAATTACTTTTTGACAAGTTAAAGTACATTTTTTACAAGTTAAAGTTACCTTTGTGACAAGTTAAAGTATGTTTTTTTCAAGTTAAAGTTACTATTTGACAAGTTAAAGTACGTTTCAACCAGTTAAAATTACGATATGACAATTTAAAGTATATTTTTTACAAGTTAAAGTTACGTTTTGACAAGTTAAAGTACGTTTCAACCAGTTCAAATTACATTTTGAAGAGTAAAAGTACATTTTTTACAAGTTAAAATTACGTTTTGACAAGTTAAACTATGTTTTTTATAAGATAAAGTTACGCTTTGACTAGTTAAAGTACGTTTCAACAAGTTCAAATTCCGTTTTGAGAAGTTAAAATTATGTTTTGCCAAGTAAATATACATTTTTACCAAGTTCAAGTTACGTTTTGACATGTTAAACTATGTTTCTTACAAGTTAAAGTTACGTTTTGACAAGTTAAAGTACGTTTCAACAAGTTAAAATTACTTTTTGACAAGTTAAAGTACATTTTATACAAGTTAAAGTTACGTTTTGACAAGTTAAAGTATGTTTTTACAAGTTAAAGTTACCATTTGACAAGTTAAAGTACGTTTCAACAAGTTAAAATTACGATATGACAAGTTAAAGTACATTTTTTACAAGTTAAAGTTACATTTTGACAAGTTAAAGTACGTTTCAACCAGTTCAAATTACGTTTTGACAAGTAAAATTACATTTTTTACAAGTTAAAATTAAGTTTTGACAAGTTAACCTATGTTTTTTACAAGTTAAAGTTACGTTTTGACAAGTTAAAGTACGTTTCAACATCTTAAAATTACTTTTTAACAAGTTAAAGTACATTTTTACAAGTTAAAGTTACGTTTTGACAACTTAAAGTACGTTTCAACAAGTTCAAATTATGTTTTGACCAGTTAATGTACGTTTCAACAATTTAAAATTACGATTTGACAAGTTAAAGTACATTTTTTACAAGTTAAAGTTACTATTTGACAATTTAAAGTACGTTTCAACAAGTTAAAATTCCGTTTTTGACGAGTAAAAGTACATTTTTTACAAGTTAAAATTACGTTTTGACAAGTTAACCTATATTTTTAACAAGTTAAAGTTACATTTTGACAATATAAAGTACGTTTCAACAAGTTAAAATTACTTTTTTACAAGTTAAAGTACATTTTTTTCAAGTTAAAGTTAAATTTTGACAAGTTAAAGTACGTTTCAACAAATTCAAATTATGTTTTGACCAGTTTATGTACGTTTCAACAAGTTAAAATTACGATTTGACAAGTTAAAGTACATTTTTTACAAATTAAAGTTACGTTTTGACAAGTTAAACTATGTTTTTTACAACTTAAAGTTACTTTTTGACAAGTTAAAGTACATTTCAACAAGTTCAAATTACGTTTTGACAAGTTAAACTACGTTTCAACAAGTTAAAATTACTTTTTGACAAGTAAAAGTACATTTTTTACAAGTTAAAGTTACGTTTTGACAAGTTAAATACGTTTCAAGAAGTTCAAATTACGTTTTAACCAGTTTAACTACGTTTCAACAAGTTAAAATTACGATTTGACAAGTTAAAATACATTTTTAACAAGTTAAAGTTACGTTTTGACAAGTTAAAGTACATTTCAACAAGTTCAAATTTCGTTTTTACAAGTTAAACTACGTTTCAACAAGTTAAAATTACGTTTTGACAAGTTAAAGTATTTTTTTTACAAGTTAAAGTTACGTTTTGACAAGTTAAAGTACGTTTCAACAATTTTAAATTACGTTTTGGTAAGTAAAAGTATTTTTTTTACAAGTCAAAGTTACGTTTTGAGAAGTTAAACTATGTTTTTACAAGTTAAAGTTATGTTTTGACAGGTTAAAGTATGTTTCAACAAGTTCAAATTACGTTTTGACAAGTTAAAGTACGTTTTAACAGGTTAAAACTACGTTTTGACAAGTAAAATTAAATTTTTTACAATTTAAAGTTACGTTTTGACATGTTAAACTATGTTTTTTACAAGTTAAAGTTACTATTTCACAAGTTAAAGTACGTTTCAACAAGGTAAAATTTTTTGACGAGTAAAAGTACATTTTTTACAAGGTAAAATTACGTTTTGACAAGTTAACCTATGTTTTTAACAAGTTAAAGTTACATTTTAACAAGATAAAGTACGTTTCAACAAGTTAAAATTACTTTTTGACAAGTTAAATTACATTTTTTACAAGTTAAAGTTACATTTTGACAAGTTAATGTACGTTTCAACAAATTCAAATTACGTTTTGACCAGTTTATGTACGTTTCAACAAGTTAAAATTACGATTTCACAAGTTAAAGTACATTTTTTACATGTTAAAGTTACGTTTTGACAAGTTAAAGTACATTTCAACAAGTTCAAATTACAATTTGACAAGTTAAACTATGTTTCAACAAGTTAAAATTACGTTTTGACAAGTAAAAGTACATTTTTTACAAGTTAAAGTTACGTTTTGACATGTTAAACTATGTTTTTTACAAGTTAAACTACGTTTCAACAAGTTAAAATTAGTTTTTGACAAGTTAAAGTACATTTTCTACAAGTTAAAGTTACTATTTGACAAGTTAAAGTACGTTTAAACAAGTTAAAATTACGTTTTGTTAAGTTAAAGTATATTTTTTACAAGTTAAAGTTACTATTTGACAAGTTAAAGTACGTTTCAACAAGTTAAAATTACGTTTTGACAAAAAAAATTACATTTTTAACAAGTTAAAGTTACGTTTTGACAAGTTAAACTATGTTTTTTACAAGTTAAAATTACGTTTTGACAAGTTAAAGTACGTTTCAACCAGTTCAAATTACGTGTTGACAAGTAAAATTACATTTTTTAGAAGTTAAAATTACGTTTTGACAAGTTCACCTATGTTTTTAACAAGTTAAAGTTACGTTTTGACAAGTTAAAGTACGTTTCAACAAGTTAAAGTACATTTTTTACAAGTTAAAGTTATGTTTTGACAAGTTAAACAATGTTTTTTACAAGTTAAAATTATGATTTGACGAGTTAAAGTACACATTTTACAAGTTAAAGTTACGTTTTGACAAGTTAATGTACGTTTCAACAAGTTCTAATTACGTTTTGAAAAGTTAAAGTACGTTTCAACAAGTTAAAATTACATTTTAACAAGTAAAAGTACATTTTTGACAAGTTAAAGTTATGTTATGACATGTTAAACTCTGTTTTTTACAAGTTAAAGTTACGTTTTGACAAGTTAAAGTACGTTTCAACAAGTTAAAATTACATTTTGACAAGTTAAAGTATATTTTTTACAAGTTAAAGTTACTTTTTGACAAGTTAAAGTATGTTTTTTACAAGTTAAAGTTACTATTTAAGAAGTTAAAGTACGTTTTAACAAGTTAAAATTACGAAATAACAAGTTAAACTACATTTTTTACAAGTTAAAGTTACGTTTTGACAAGTTAAAGTACGTTTCAACCAGTTCAAATTAGATTTTGACAAGTAAATACACATTTTTTACAAGGTAAAATTACGTTTTAACAAGTTAACCTATGTTTTTTATAAGTTAAAGTTACGTTTTGACAAGTTAAAGTACGTTTCAACAAGTTAAAATTACTTTTTGACAAGTTAAAGTACATTTTTTACAAGTTAAAGTTACGTTTTGACAAGTTAAACTAAGATTTTTACAAGTTAAAGTTACGTTTTGACAAGTTAAAGTACGTTTCAACAAGTTAAAATTACGATTTGACAAGTTAAGTACATTTTTTACAAGACTAAAGTTACGTTTTGACAAGTTAAAGTACGTTTCAACAAGTTCAAATTACGTTTTGACAAGTTAAAATACGTTTCAACAAATTAAAATTACGTTTTGAAAAGTAAAATTACATTTTTTACAAGTTAAAGTTTACGTTTTGACATGTTAAACTATGTTTTTTACAAGTTAAAAATACGTTTTGACAAGTTAAAGTACGTTTCAACAAGTTAAATTTTTTTTTTGACAAGTTAAAGTTACGTTTTGACAAGTTAAAGTATGTTTTTTACAAGTTAATGTTTCTATTTGACAAGTTAAACTACGTTTCAACAAGTTAAAATTCCAATATGATAAGTTAAAGTATATTTTTTACAAGTTAAAGTTACGTTTTGACAAGTTAAAGTACGTTTCAACTAGTTCAAATTACGTTTTGCCAAGTAAAAGTACAATTTTTACAAGTTAAACGTTTTGACAAGTTAACCTATGATTTTAACAAGTTAAAGTTACGTTTTGACAAGTTAAAGTACGTTTCAACAAGTTAAAGTACATTTTTTACAAGTTAAAGTTAGGTTTGGACAAGTTAAAGTACATTTTTTACAAGTTAAAATTACGTTTTAACAAGTTAAAGTACGTTTCAACAAGTTTAAATTATGTTTTGACAAGTAAAACTTTTTTTTTTTATAAGTTAAAGTTACGTTTTGACAAAATAAACTAACGATTTGACAAGTTAAAGTACATTTATTAGAAGTTAAAGTACATTTATTAGAAGTTAAAGTTATGTTTTGACAAGTTATAGTATGTTTTTTACAAGTTAAAGTTACGTTTTGACATGTTAATCTATGTTTTTTACAAGTTAAAGTTATGTTTTGACAAGTTAAAGTACGTTTCAACAAGTTAAATTTTTTTTTTTGACAATTTAAAATACTTTTTTTACAAGTTAAAGTTACGTTTTGAGAAGTTAAAGTATGTTTTTTACAAGTTAATGTTACTATTTGACAAGTTAAACTACGTTTCAACAAGTTAAAATTCCAATATGATAAGTTAAAGTACATTTTTTACAAGTTAAAGTTACGTTTTGACAAGTTAAAGTACGTTTCAACTAGTTCAAATTACGTTTTGCCAAGTAAAAGTACAATTTTTACAAGTTAAACGTTTTGACAAGTTAACCTATGATTTTAACAAGTTAAAGTTACGTTTTGACAAGTTAAAGTACGTTTCAACAAGTTAAAGTACATTTTTTACAAGTTAAAGTTAGGTTTGGACAAGTTAAAGTACATTTTTTACAAGTTAAAATTACGTTTTAACAAGTTAAAGTACGTTTCAACAAGTTTAAATTATGTTTTGACAAGTAAAACTTTTTTTTTTATAAGTTAAAGTTACGTTTTGACAAAATAAACTATGTTTTTTACAAGTTAAAGTTACGTTTTGACAAGTTTAAGTACGTTTCAACAAGTTAAAATTACTTTTTGACAAGTTAAAGTACATTTTTTACAAGTTAAAGTTTCATTGTGACAAGTTAATGTATGTTTTTTACAAGTTAAAGTTACTATTTGACAAGTTAAAGTACGTTTCAACAAGTTAAAATTCCGATATGACAAGTTAAAGTACATTTTTTACAAGTTAAATTTATGTTTTGAGAAGTTAAAGTACGTTTCAACAAGTTAAAATAACGATTTGACAAGTTAAAGTACATTTTTTACAAGTTAAAGTAACGTTTTGACAAGTTAAAGTACGTTTCACCAAGTTCAAATTACGTTTCAACAAGTTAAAATTACTTTTTGACAGGTAAAAGTACATTTTTTACAAGTTAAATTACATTTTGACAAGTTAAAGTACGTTTCAACAAGTTTAAATTACGTATTGACAAGTAAAAGTATTTTTTTTACAAGTTAAAGTTACGATTTGACAAGTTAAACTATGTTTTTTACAAGTTAAAGTTACGTTTTGACAAGTTAAAGTACGTTTCAACAAATTAAAATTACGATTTGACAAGTTAAAGTACATTTATTAGAAGTTAAAGTTATGTTTTGACAAGTTATAGTATGTTTTTTACAAGTTAAAGTTACGTTTTGACATGTTAATCTATGTTTTTTACAAGTTAAAGTTATGTTTTGACAAGTTAAAGTACGTTTCAACAAGTTAAATTTTTTTTTTTGACAATTTAAAGTACTTTTTTTACAAGTTAAAGTTACGTTTTGACAAGTTAAAGTATGTTTTTTACAAGTTAATGTTACTATTTGACAAGTTAAACTACGTTTCAACAAGTTAAAATTCCAATATGATAAGTTAAAGTACATTTTTTACAAGTTAAAGTTACGTTTTGACAAGTTAAAGTACGTTTCAACTAGTTCAAATTACGTTTTGCCAAGTAAAAGTACAATTTTTACAAGTTAAACGTTTTGACAAGTTAACCTATGATTTTAACAAGTTAAAGTTACGTTTTGACAAGTTAAAGTACGTTTCAACAAGTTAAAGTACATTTTTTACAAGTTAAAGTTAGGTTTGGACAAGTTAAAGTACATTTTTTACAAGTTAAAATTACGTTTTAACAAGTTATAGTACGTTTCAACAAGTTTAAATTATGTTTTGACAAGTAAAACTATTTTTTTTATAAGTTAAAGTTACGTTTTGACAAGTTAAACTATGTTTTCTAAAAGTTAAAGTTACGTTTTGACAAGTTAAAGTACGTTTCAACAAGTTAAAATTACTTTTTGACAAGTTAAAGTACATTTTTTACAAGTTAAAGTTACATTTTGACAGGTTAATGTATGTTTTTTACAATTTAAAGTTACTATTTGACAAGTTAAAGTACATTTTTTACAAGTTAAAGTTACGTTTCAACCAGTTCAAATTACATTTTGACGAGTAAAAGTACATTTTTTACAAGTTAAAATTACGTTTTGACAAGTTAACCTATGATTTTAACAAGTTAAAATTACGTTTTGACAAGTTAAAGTACTTTTCAACAAGTTAAAGTTACATTTTGACAGGTTAATGTATGTTTTTTACAATTTAAAGTTACTATTTGACAAGTTAAAGTACATTTTTTACAAGTTAAAGTTACGTTTCAACCAGTTCAAATTACATTTTGACGAGTAAAAGTACATTTTTTACAAGTTAAAATTACGTTTTGACAAGTTAACCTATGATTTTAACAAGTTAAAATTACGTTTTGACAAGTTAAAGTACTTTTCAACAAGTTAAAGTACATTTTTTACAAGTTAAAGTTACGTTTTGACAAGTTAAAGTACTTTTCAACAAGTTAAAGTAAATTTTTTACAAGTTAAAGTTACGTTTTGACAAGTTAAAGTACATTTCAACTAGTTCAAATTACGTTTTGACAAGTAAAAGTACATTTTTTACAAGTTAAAATTACGTTTTGACAGGTTAACCTATGATTTTAACAAGTTAAAGTTACGTTTTGACAAGTTAAAGTACGTTTCAACAAGTCAAAGTACATTTTTTACAAGTTAAAGTTACGTTTTGACAAGTTAAACTATATTTTTTACAAGTTCAAGTTATGTTTTGAGAAGTTAAAGTACGTTTCAACAAGTTAAAATAACGATTTGACAAGTTAAAGTACATTTTTTAAAAGTTAAAGTTACGTTTTGAAAAGTTAAAGTACGTTTCACCAAGTTCAAATTACGTTTCAACAAGTTAAAATTACGTTTTGACAGGTAAAAGTACATTTTTTACAAGTTAAAATTACGTTTTGACAAGTCAAAGTACGTTTCAACAAGTTTAAATTACGTATTGACAAGTAAAAGTATTTTTTTTACAAGTTAAATTTACGATTTGACAAGTTAAATTATGTTTTTTACAAGTTAAAGTTACGTTTTGACAAGTTAAAGTACGTTTCAACAAGTTAAAATTACGATTTGACAAGTTAAAGTACATTTATTACAAGTTAAAGTTATGTTTTGACAAGTTATAGTATGTTTTTTACAAGTTAAAGTTATGTTTTGACATGTTAAACTATGTTTTTTACAAGTTAAATTTATGTTTTGACAAGTTAAAGTACGTTTCAACAAGTTCAAATTAGTTTTTAACAAGTTAAAGTTACGTTTTGACAAGTTAAAGTATATTTTTCACAAGTTAAAGTTACTATTTGACAAGTTAAAATATGTTTTTTACAAGTTAAAGTACGTTTCAACAAGTTAAAATTCCGATATGATAAGTTAAAGTACATTTTTTACAAGTTAAAGTTACGTTTTGACAAGTTAAAGTACATTTAAACTAGTTCAAATTATGTTTTGACAAGTAAAAGTACATTTTTTACAAGTTAAAATTACGTTTTGACAGGTTAAACTATGATTTTAACAAGTTAAAGTTACGTTTTGACAAGTTAAAGTACGTTTCAACAAGTTAAAGTACATTTTTTACAAGTTAAAGTTACGTTTTGACAAGTTAAACTATGTTTTTTACAAGTTATAGTTATGTTTTGAGAAGTTAAAGTACGTTTCAACAAGTTAAAATAACGATTTTACAAGTTAAAGTACATTTTTTACAAGTTAAAGTTACGTTTTGACAAGTTAAAGTACGTTTCACCAAGTTTAAATTACGTTTCAACAAGTTAATATTACGTTTTGACAGATAAAAGTACATTTTTTACAAGTTCAACTTACGTTTTGACAAGTTAAAGTACGTTTCAACAAGTTTAAGTTACGTTTTGACAAGTAAAGGTATTTTTTTTTAAAGTTAAAGTTACGTTTTGACAAGTTAAATTATGTTTTTTACAAGTTAAAGTTACGTTTTGACAAGTTAAACTACGTTTCAACAAGTTAAACTTACTTTTTGACAAGTTAAAGTACATTTTTTATAAGTTAAAGTTAAATTTTGACAAATTATTGTATGTTTTTTACAAGTTAAAGTTACTATTCGACAAGTTAAAGTACGTTTCAACAAGTTAAAATTCCGAAATGACAAGTTAAAGTACATTTTTTACAAGCTAAAGTTACGTTTTGACAAGTTAAAGTATGTTTCAACCAGTTCAAATTACATTTTGACGAGTAAAAGTACATTTTTTACAAGTTAAAATTACGTTTTGACAAGTTAACCTATATTTTTAACAAGTTAAAGTTATATTTTGACAAGATAAAGTACGTTTCAACAAGTTAAAATTACTTTTTGACAAGTTAGAGTACATTTTTACAAGTTAAACACGTTTTGACAAGTCAAAGTACGTTTCAACAAGTTCAAATTACGTTTTGACAAGTTAATGTACGTTTCAACAAGTTAAAATTACGTTTTGACAAGTTAAAGTAACTATTTGACAAGTTAAAGTACGTTTCAAAAAGTTAAAATTCCGATATGATAAGTTAAAGTACATTTTTTACAAGTTCAAATTACATTTTGACAAGTTAAAGTACGTTACAACAAATTAAAATTACGTTTTGACAAGTAAAAGTACATTTTTTACAAGTTAAAGTTTACGTTTTGACATGTTAAACTATGTTCTTTACAAGTTAAAGTTACGTCTTGACAAGTTAAAGTACGTTTCAACAAGTTAAAATTTTTTTTTACATGTTAAATTACATTTTTTACAAGTTAAAGTATGTTTTTTACAAGTTAAAATTACTATTTGACAAGTTAAAGTACGTTTCAACAAGTTAAAATTCCGATATGATAAGTTAAAATACATTTTTTACAAGTTATAGTTACGTTTTGACAAGTAAAAGTACATTTTTTACAAGTTAAAATTACGTTTTGACAAGTTAACCTATGATTTTAACAAGTTAAAGTTACGTTTTGACAAGTTAAAGTACGTTTCAACAAGTTAAAGTACATTTTTTACTAGTTAAAGTTACGTTTTGACAAGTTAAACTATGTTTTGAGAAGTTAAAGTACGTTTCAAAAAGTTAATATAACGAATTGACAAGTTAAAGTACATTTTTTACAAGTTAAAGTTACGTTTTGACAAGTTAAAGTACGTTTCACCAAGTTCAAATTACGTTTCAACAAGTTAAAATTACGTTTTGACAAGTAAAAGTATTTTTTTTTTAAGTTAATGTTACGTTTTGACAAGTTAAACTATGTTTTTTACAAGTTAAAGTTACGTTTTGACAAGTTAAAGTATGTTTCAACAAGTTAAAATTACTTTTTGACAAGTTAAAGTACATTTTTTACAAGTTAAAGTTATATTTTAACAAGTTAATGTATGTTTTTTACAAGTTAAAGTTACTATTTGACAAGTTAAAGTACGTTTCAAAGAGTTAAAATTCCGATATGACAAGTTAAAGTACATTTTTTACAAGTTAAAGTTATGTTTTGACAAGTTAAAGTGCGGTTCAACCATTTCAAATTACATTTTGATGAGTAAAAGTACATTTTTTACAAGTTAAAATTACGTTTTGACAAGTTAACCTATGTTTTTAACAAGTTAAAGTTACATTTTCACAAGATAAAGTACGTTTCAACAAGTTAAAATTACTTTTTGACAAGTTAAACTATGTTTTTTACAAGTTAAAGTTACGTTTTGACAAGTTAAAGTACGTTTCAACAAGTTAAAATTACTTTTTGACAAGTTAAAGTACATTTTTTACAAGTTAAAGTTACATTTTGACATGTTAATGTATGTTTTTTACAAGTTAAAGTTACTATTTGACAAGTTAAAGTACGTTTCAACAAGTTAAAATTCCGATATGATAAGTTAAAGTACATTTTTTACAAGTTAAAGTTACATTTTGAGAAGTTAAAGTACGTTTCAACTAGTTCAAATTACATTTTGACAAGTAAAAGTTCATTTTTTACAAGTTAAAATTACGTTTTGACAAGTTAACCTATGATTTTAACAAGTTAAAGTTACGTTTTGACAAGTTAAAGTACATTTTTTACAAGTTAAAGTTACGTTTTGACAAGTTAAACTATATTTTTTACAAGTTCAAGTTATGTTTTGAGATGTTAAAGTACGTTTCAACAAGTTAAAATAACGATTTTACAAGTTAAAGTACATTTTTTACAAGTTAAAGTTACGTTTTGACAAGTTAAAGTACGTTTCAACAAGTTAAAGTACATTTTTTACAAGTTAAAGTTACGTTTTGACAAGTTAAACTATGTTTTTTACAAGTTATAGTTATGTTTTGAGAAGTTAAAGTACGTTTGAACAAGTTAAAATAACGATTTGACAAGTTAAAGTACATTTTTTACAAGTTCAAATTACGTTTTGACAAGTTAAAGTACGTTACAACAAATTAAAATTACGTTTTGACAAGTAAAAGTACTTTTCAACAAGTTAAAAATTTTTTTTGACAAGTTAAAGTATATTTTTTACAAGTTAAAGATACGTTTTGACAAGTTAAAGTATGTTTTTACAAGTTAAAGTACGTTTCAACAAGATAAAATTCCGATATGATAAGTTAAAGTACATTTTATACAAGTTAAAGTTACGTTTTTACAAGTTAAAGTACATTTCAACTAGTTCAAATTTCTTTTTGACCAGTAAAAGTACATTTTTTACAAGTTAAAATTACGTTTTGACAGGTTAACCTATGATTTTAACAAGTTAAAGTTACGTTTTGACAAGTTAAAGTACGTTTCAACAAGTTAAAGTACATTTTTTACAAGTTAAAGTTACGTTTTGACAAATTAAACTATGTTTTTTACAAGTTATAGTTATGTGTTGAGAAGTTAAAGTACGTTTCAACAAGTTAAAATAACGATTTGACAAGTTAAAGTACATTTTTTACAAGTTCAAATTACGTTTTGACAAGTTAAAGTACGTTACAACAAATTAAAATTACGTTTTGACAAGTAAAAGTACATTTTTTACATGTTAAAATTACGTTTTAACAAGTAAGAGTACATTTTTTACAAGTTAAAATTATGTTGTGACAGGTTAACCTCTGATTTTAACAAGTTAAAGTTACGTCTTGACAAGTTAAAGTACTTTTCAACAAGTTAAAATTTTTTACAAGTTAAAGTTACGTTTTGACAAGTTAAACTATATTTTTTACAAGTTCAAGTTATGTTTTGAGAAGTTAAAGTACGTTTCAACAAGTTAAAATTACGTTTTGACAAGTTAAAGTACATTTTTTACAAGTTAAAGTTACGTTTTGACAAGTTAAACTATGTTTTTTACAAGTTATAGTTATGTTTTGAGAAGTTAAAGTACGTTTCAACAAGTTAAAATAACGATTTGACAAGTTAAAGTACATTTTTTACAAGTTCAAATTACGTTTTGACAAGTTAAAGTACGTTACAACAAATTAAAATTACGTTTTGACAAGTAAAAGTACTTTTCAACAAGTTAAAATTTTTTTTTGACAAGTTAAAGTACATTTTTTACAAGTTAAAGATACGTTTTGACAAGTTAAAGTACGTTTCAACAAGTTAAAATTCCGATATGATAAGTTAAAGTACATTTTTTACAAGTTAAAGTTACGTTTTGACAAGTTAAAGTACATTTCAACTAGTTCAAATTACGTTTTGACAAGTAAAAGTACATTTTTTACAAGTTAAAATTACGTTTTGACAGGTTAACCCATGATTTTAACAAGTTAAAGTTACGTTTTGACAAGTTAAAGTACGTTTCAACAAGTTAAAGTACATTTTTTACAAGTTAAAGTTACGTTTGACAAGTTAAACTATGTTTTTTACAAGTTATAGTTATGTGTTGAGAAGTTAAAGTACGTTTCAACAAGTTAAAATAACGATTTGACAAGTTAAAGTACATTTTTTACAAGTTCAAATTACGTTTTGACAAGTTAAAGTACGTTACAACAAATTAAAATTACGTTTTGACAAGTAAAAGTACATTTTTTACATGTTAAAATTACGTTTTAACAAGTAAGAGTACATTTTTTTTACAAGTTAAAATTACGTTTTGACAGGTTAACCTATGATTTTAACAAGTTAAAGTTACGTCTTGACAAGTTAAAGTACTTTTCAACAAGTTAAAATTTTTTACAAGTTAAAGTTACGTTTTGACAAGTTAAACTATATTTTTTACAAGTTCAAGTTATGTTTTGAGAAGTTAAAGTACGTTTCAACAAGTTAAAATTACGTTTTGACAAGTTAAAGTACATTTTTTACAAGTTAAAGTTACGTTTTGACAAGTTAAACTATGTTTTTTATATAGTTATGTTTTGAGAAGTTAAAGTACGTTTCAACAAGTTAAAATAACGATTTGACAAGTTAAAGTACATTTTTTACAAGTTCAAATTACGTTTTGACAAGTTAAAGTACGTTACAACAAATTAAAATTACGTTTTGACAAGTAAAAGTACATTTTTTACATGTTAAAATTACGTTTTAACAAGTAAGAGTACATTTTTTTTACAAGTTAAAATTACGTTTTGACAGGTTAACCTATGATTTTAACAAGTTAAAGTTACGTCTTGACAAGTTAAAGTACTTTTCAACAAGTTAAAATTTTTTACAAGTTAAAGTTACGTTTTGACAAGTTAAACTATATTTTTTACAAGTTCAAGTTATGTTTTGAGAAGTTAAAGTACGTTTTTACAAGTTAAAATTACGTTTTGACAAGTTAAAGTACATTTTTTACAAGTTAAAGTTACGTTTTGACAAGTTAAACTATGTTTTTTATATAGTTATGTTTTGAGAAGTTAAAGTACGTTTCAACAAGTTAAAATAACGATTTGACAAGTTAAAGTACATTTTTTACATGTTCAAATTACGTTTTGACAAGTTAAAGTACGTTACAACAAATTAAAATTACGTTTTTACAAGTAAAAGTACATTTTTTACAAGTTAAAGTTTACGTTTTGACATGTTAAACTATGTTCTTTACAAGTTAAAGTTACGTCTTGACAAGTTAAAGTACGTTTCAACAAGTTAAATTTTTTTTTTGACAAGTTAAAGTACATTTTTTACAAGTTAAAGATATGTTTTGACAAGTTAAAGTATGTTTTTTATATAGTTATGTTTTGAGAAGTTAAAGTACGTTTCAACAAGTTAAAATTACAATTTGACAAGTTAAAGTACTTTTCAACAAGTTAAAATTCCGATATGATAAGTTAAAGTACATTTTTTACAAGTTAAAGTTACGTTTTGACAAGTTAAAGTACATTTCAACTAGTTCAAATTACGTTTTGACAAGTAAAAGTACATTTTTTACAAGTTAGAATTACGTTTTGACAGGTTAAACTATGATTTTAACATGTTAAAGTTACGTTTTGACAAGTTAAAGTACGTTTCAACAAGTTAAAGTACATTTTTTACAAGTTAAAGTGACGTTTTGACAAGTTAAACTATGTTTTTTACAAGTTATAGTTATGTTTTGAGAAGTTAAAGTACGTTTCAACAAGTTAAAATAACGATTTTACAAGTTAAAGTACATTTTTTACAAGTTAAAGTTACGTTTTGACAACTTAAAGTACATTTCACCAAGTTCAAATTACGTTTCAACAAGTTAAAATTACGTTTTGACAAGTAAGAGTACATTTTTTACAAGTTAAAATTACGTTTTAACAAGTTAAAGTACGTTTCAACAAGTTTAAATTACGATTTGACAAGTAAAAGTATTTTTTTTATAAGTTAAAGTTACGTTTTGACAAGTTAAAGTACGTTTCAACAAGTTAAAATTACGTTTTGACAAGTTAAAGTACATTTTTTACAAGTTAAAGTTACATTTTGACAAGTTATTGTATGTTTTTTACAAGTTAAAGTTACTATTTGACAAGTTAAAGTACATTTCAACAAGTTAAAATTCCGATATGACAAGTTAAAGTACATTTTTTAGAAGTTAAAGTTACGTTTTGACAAGTTAAAATACATTTCAACCAGTTCAAATTACGTTTTCACGAGTAAAAGTACATTTTTTACAAGTTAAAATTACGTTTTGACAAGTTAATCTATGTTTTTAATATGTTAAAGTTACATTTTGACAAGAAAAGTACGTTTCAACAAGTTAAAATTACGTTTTGACAAGTTAAAGTACATTTTTTACAAGTTAAAGTTATGTTTTGACAGGTTAAAGTATGTTTTTTCAAGTTGAAATTACTATTTGACAAGTTAAAGTACGTTTCAACAAGTTAAAATTCCGTTATGAGAAGTTAAAGTACATTATTTACAAGGTAAAGTTACGTTTTGACAAGTTAAAGTACGTTTCAACTAGTTCAAATTACGTTTTGACAAGTAAAAGTACATTTTTTACAAAATAAAATTACGTTTTGACAAGTTAACCTATGATTTTAACAAGTTAAAGTTACGTTTTGACGAGTTAAAGTACGTTTCAACAAGTTTAAGTACATTTTTTACAAGTTAAAGTTACGTTTTGACAAGTTAAACTATGTTTTTTACAAGTTAAAGTTATTATTTGAGAAGTTAAAGTACGTTTCAACAAGTTAAAATAACGATTTGACAAGTTAAAGTACTTTTTTTACAAGTTAAAGTTACGTTTTGACAAGTTAAAATACGTTTCAACAAGTTAAAGTACATTTTTTACAAGTTAAAGTTACGTTTTGACAAGTTAAACTATGTTTTTTACAAGTTATAGTTATGTTTTGAGAAGTTAAAGTACGTTTCAACACGTTAAAATAACGATTTGACAAGTTAAAGTACATTTTTTACAAGTTAAAATTACGTTTTGACAAGTTAAAGTACGTTTCACCAAGTTCAAATTACGTTTCAACAAGTTAAAATTACATTTTGACAAGTAAAAGTACATTTTTTACAAGTTGAAATTAGGTTTTAACAAGTTAAAGTACGTTTCAACAAGTTTAAATTACGTTTTGACAAGTAAAAGTATTTTTTTATAAGTTAAAGTTACGTTTTGACAAGTTAAACTATGTTTTTTACAAGTTAAAGTTACGTTTTGACAAGTTAAAGTACGTTTCATCAAGTTAATATTACTTTTTGACAAGTTAAAGTACATTTTTTATAAGTTAAAGTTACATTTTGACAAGTTAAAGTACGTTTCAACTAGTTCAAATTACGTTTTGACAAGTAAAAGTACTTTTTTTACAAGTTAAAATTACGTTTTGACAAGTTAAAGTTACGTCTTGACAAGTTAAAATACGTTTCAACAAGTTAAATTTTTTTTTTGACAAGTTAAAGTTATGTTTTGACAAGTTAAAGTATGTTTTTTACAATTTAAAATTACGATTTGACAAGTTTAAGTACGTTTCAACAAGTTAAAATTCCGGTATGATAAGTTAAAGTACATTTTTTACAAGATAAAGTTACGTTTTTACAAGTTAAAGTACGTTTCAACTAGTTCAAATTACATTTTGACAAGTAAAAGTACATTTTTTACAAGTTAAAATTACGTTTTGACAAGTTAACCTATGATTTTAACAAGTTAAAGTTACGTTTTGACAAGTTAAAGTACGTTTCAACAAGTTAAAGTACATTTTTTACAAGTTAAAGTTACGTTTTGACAAGTTAAACTATGTTTTTTACAAGTTATAGTTATGTTTTGAGAAGTTAAAGTACGTTTCAACAAGTTAAAATAACGATTTGACAAGTTAAAGTACATTTTTTACAAGTTAAAGTTACATTTTGACAAGTTAAAGTACGTTTCACCAAGTTCAAATTACGTTTCAACAAGTTAAAATTACGTTTTGACATGTTAAACTATGTTTTTTACAAGTTAAAGTTACGTTTTGACAAGTTAAAGTGCGTTTCAACAAGTTCAAAGTACGTTTTGACAAGTAATAGTACATTTTTTACAAGTTAAAGTTACGTTTTGACATGTTAATCTATGTTTTTTACAAGTTAAAGTTACGTTTTGACAAGTTAAAGTACGTTTCATCAAGTTAAAATTACTTTTTGACAAGTTAAAGTACATTTGTTATAAGTTAAAGTTACATTTTGACAAGTTAAAGTACGTTTCAACTAGTTCAAATTACGTTTAGACAAGTAAAAGTACTTTTTTTACAAGTTAAAATTACGTGTTGACAAGTTAAAGTTACGTCTTGACAAGTTAAAATACGTTTCAACAAGTTAATTTTTTTTTTGACAAGTTAAAGTTATGTTTTTACAAGTTAAAGTATCTTTTTTACAATTTAAAATTACTATTTGACAAGTTTAAGTACGTTTCAACAAGTTAAAATTCCGGTATGATAAGTTAAAGTACATTTTTTACAAGATAAAGTTACGTTTTTACAAGTTAAAGTACGTTTGAACTAGTTCAAATTACGTTTTGACAAGTAAAAGTACATTTTTTACAAGTTAAAATTACGTTTTGACAAGTTAACCCATGATTTTAACAAGTTAAAGTTACGTTTTGACAAGTTAAAGTATGTTTCAACAAGTTAAAGTATATTTTTTACAAGTTAAAGTTATGTTTTGACAAGTTAAACTATGTTTTTTACAAGTTAAAGTTATGTTTTGAAAAGTTAAAGTACGTTTCAACAAGTTAAAATAACGATTTGACAAGTTAAAGTACATTTTTTACAAGTTAAAGTTACGTTTTGACAAGTTAAAGTACGTTTCACCAAGTTTAAATTACGTTTCAACAAGTTAAAATTATATTCTGACAGGTAAAAGTACATTTTTTACAAGTTAAAATTACGTTTTAACAAGTTAAAGTACGTTTCAACAAGTTTAAATTACGTTTTTACAAGTAAAAGTATTTTTTTTATAAGTTAAAGTTACGTTTTGACAAGTTAAACTATGTTTTTTACAAGTTAAAGTTACATTTTGACAAGTTAAAGTACGTTTCAACAAGTTAAAATTACTTTTTGACAAGTTAAAATACATTTTTTACAAGTTAAAGTTACATTTTGACAAGTTAATATATGTTTTTTATAAGTTAAAGTTACTATTTGACAAGTTAAAGTACGTTTCAACAAGTTAAAATTCCGATATGACAAGTTAAAGTACATTTTTTACAAGTTAAAGTTACGTTTTGACAAGTTAAAGTACGTTTTAACCAGTTCAAATTACATTTTGACGAGTAAAAGTACATTTTTTACAAGTTAAAATTACGTTTTGACAAGTTAACCTATGATTTTAACAAGTTAAAGTTACGTTTTGACGAGTTAAAGTACGTTTCAACAAATTTAAGTACATTTTTTACAAGTTAAAGTTACGTTTTGACAAGTTAAACTATGTTTTTTACAAGTTAAAGTTACGTTTTGACAAGTTAAAGTACGTTTCAACAAGTTAAAATTATGATTTGACGTGTTAAAGTACATATTTTACAAGTTAAAGTTACGTTTTGACAAGTTAAAGTACGTATCAATAAGTTTAAATTACGTTTAGACAAGTTAAAGTACGTTTCAACAAGTTAAAATTACGTTTTGACAAGTAAAAGTAAATTTTTTACAAGTTAAATTTATGTATAACATATTAAACTATGTTTTTTACGAGTAAAAGTTACATTTTGACAAGTTAAAGTACGTTTCAACAAGTTAAAATTACTTTTTGACAAGTAAATACACATTTTTTACAAGGTAAAATTACGTTTTGACAAATTAACCTATGTTTTTTACAAGTTAAAGTTACGTTTTGACAAGTTAAAGTCCGGTTTAACAAGTTAAAATTACTTTTTGACAAGTTAAAGTACATTTTTTACAAGTTAAAGTTACGTTTTGACAAGTTAAATTACGTTTCAACCAGTTCAAATTACATTTTGACAAGTAAATACACTTCTTTTACAAGGTAAAATTACGTTTTGACAAATTAACCTATGGTTTTTACAAGTTAAAGTTACGTTTTAACAAGTTAAAGTACGTTTCAACAAGTTAAAATTACTTTTTGACAAGTGAAAGTACATTACGTTTTTTACAAGTTAAAGTTACGTTTTGACAAATTAACCTATGGTTTTTACAAGTTAAAGTTACGTTTGGACAAGTTAAATTACGTTTCAACAAGTTCAAATTACGTTTTGACAAGTTAAAGTACGTTTCAACAAGTTAAAATTACGATTTGACAAGTTAAAGTATTTTTTTACAAGTTAAAGATACGTTTTGACAAGTTAAAGTACGTTTCAACAAGTTAAAATTCCGATATGATAAGTTAAAGTACATTTGTTACAAGTTAAAGTTACGTTTTGACAAATTAAAGTATGTTTCAACCAGTTCAAATTACGTTTTGACAAGTAAAAGTTCATTTTTTAGAAGTTAAAATTACGTTTTGACAAGTTAACCTATGTTTTTAACAAGTTAAACTTACGTTTTGACAAGTTAAAGTACGTTTCAACAATTTAAAGTACACTTTTTACAAGTTAGAGTTATGTTTTGACAAGTTAAAGTATGTTTTTTACAAGTTAAAGTTACGTTTTGACAAGTTAAAGTACGTTTTAACAAGTTAAAAATAAGATTTGACAAGTTAAAGTACATTTTTTACAAGATTAAAGTTATGTTTGGACAAGTTAAATTACGTTTCAACAAGTTCAAATTACGTTTTGACAAGTTAAAGTACGTTTCAACAAGTTAAAATTACGATTTGACAAGTTAAAGTAATTTTTTACAAGTTAAAGTTACGTTTTGACAAGTTAAAGTACGTTTCAACAAGTTAAAATTCCGATATGATAAGTTAAAGGACATTTGTTACAAGTTAAAGTTACGTTTTGACAAATTAAAGTACGTTTCAACCAGTTCATATTACGTTTTGACAAGTAAAAGTACATTTTTTAGAAGTTAAAATTACGTTTTGACAAGTTAACCTATGTTTTTAACAAGTTAAAGTTACGTTTTGACAAGTTAAAGTACGTTTCAACAATTTAAAGTACACTTTTTACAAGTTAAAGTTATGTTTTGACAAGTTAAAGTATGTTTTTTACAAGTTAAAGTTACGTTTTGACAAGTTAAAGTACGTTTCAACAAGTTGAAATTATGATTTGACGAGTTAAAGTACATATTTTACAAGTTAAAGTTACGTTTTGACAAGTTAAAGTACGTATCAACAAGTTCAAATTACGTTTAGACAAGTTAAAGTACGTTTCAACATGTTAAAATTACGTTTTGACAAGTAAAAGAAAATTTTTTACAAGTTAAATTTATGTATGACATGTTAAACTATGTTTTTTACGAGTAAAAGTTAAGTTTTGACAAGTTAAAGTACGTTTCAACAAGTTAAAATTTCTTTTTGACAAGTTAAAGTATATTTTTTACAAGTAAAAGTTACATTTTGACAAGTTAAAGTATGTTTTTTACAAGTTAAAGTTACGTTTTGACGAGTTAAAGTACGTTTCAACAAGTTAAAATTACTTTCTGACAGGTGAAAGTACATTTTTTACAAGTTAAAGTTATGTTTTGACAAGTTAAACTTTGGTTTTTACAAGTTAAAGTTACGTTTTGACAAGTTAAAGTACGTTTTAACAAGTTAAAATTAAGATTTGACAAGTTAAATTACGCTTCAACAAGTTCAAATTACGTTTTGACAAGTTAAAGTACGTTTCAACAAGTTAAAATTACGTTTTGACAAGTAAAAGTACATTTTTTACAAGTTTAAGTTACGTTTTGACAAGTTAAAGTATGTTTTTTACAAGTTAAACTTAGTATTTGACAAGTTAAAGTACGTTTCAACAAGTTAAAATTCCGATATTATAAGTTAAAGTATATTTTTTACAAGTTAAAGTTACGTTTTGACTAGTTAAAGTACGTTTCAACGAGTTTAAATTACGTTTTGACATGTAAAATTACATTTTTTACAAGTTAAAGCTAGATTTTGACAAGTTAAACTATGTTTTTTACAAGTTAAAGTTACGTTTTGACAAGTTAAAGTACGTTTCAACAAGTTAAAATTACATTTTGACAAGTTACAGTTAAGTTTTGACAACTTAAACTATGTTTTTTACAAGTTAATGTTACCTTTTGACAAGTTAAAGTACGTTTCAACAAGTTAAAATTACTTTTTGACAAGTTGAAGTAAAATTTTTACAAGTTAAAGTTACGTTTTGACAAGTTAAACTATGTTTTTTACAAGATAAAGTTATGTTTTAACAAGTTAAAGTACGTTTCAACAAGTTAAACTTACTTTTTAACAAGTTAAAGTACATTTTTTACAAGTTCACGTTATGTTTTGAAAATGTAAAGTATGTTTTTTACAAGTTAAAGTTACTATTTGACAAGTTAAAGTACGTTTCAACAAGTTAAAATTACTTTTTGACAAGTTAAAGTACATCTTTTACAAGTTAAAGTTACGATTTGACAAGTTCAAGTATGTTTTTTACTAGTTAAAGTTACTATTTGACAAGTTAAAGTACATTTCAACAAGTTAAAATTTTGATATGATAAGTTAAAGTACATATTTTACAAGTTAAAGTTACGTTTTGACAAGTTAAAGTACGTTTAAACCAGTTCACATTACGTTTTGACAAGTAAAAGTACATTTTTTACAAGTTAATATTACGTTTTGACAAGTTAACCTATGTTTTTAAGAAGTTAAAGTACGTTTCAACATGTTAAAGTATATTTTTTACAAGTTAAAGTTACGTTTTGACAAGTTAAACTATGTTTTTTAAAAGTTAAAGTTACGTTTTGACAAGTTAAAGTACGTTTCAACAAGTTAAAATTATGATTTGACAATTTGAAGTACTTTTTTACAAGTTAAAGTTACGTTTTCACAAGTTAAAGTGCGTTTCAACAAGTTCAAAGTACGTTTTGACAAGTAATAGTATATATTTTACAAATTAAAGTACATTTTTTACAAGTTAAAGTACGTTTCAACAAGTTAAAATTACTTTTTGACAAGTTCAAATTACGTTTTGACAAGTTAAAGTACGTTTCAACAAGTTAAAATTTCTTTTTGACAAGTTAAAGTATGTTTTTTACAACTTAAAGTTACTTTTTGACAAGTTAAAGTACGTTTCAACAAGTTAAAATTACGATTTGACAAGTTAAAGTACATTTTTTACAAGTTAAATTACGTTTTGACAAGTTAAAGTACGTTTTGACAAGTTCAAATTACGTTTTAAAAACTTAAAGTACCTTTCAACAAGATATAATTACGTTTTAAAAAGTTAAAGTACATTTTTTACAAGTTAAAAATACGTTTTGACATGTTAAACTATGTTTTTTACAAGTTAAAGTTACTATTTGACAAGTTAAAGTACGTTTCAACAAGTTAAAATTACGATTTGACAAGTTAAAGTACATTTTTTACAAGTTAAAGTTACGTTTTAACAAGTTAAAGTACATTTCAATAAGTTCAAATTACGTTTTGAGAAATTAAAGTACGTTTCAACAAGTTAAAATTATGTTTTGACAAGTAAAAGTACATTTTTTACAAGTTAAAGTTACGTTTTGACATGTTAAACTATCTTTTTTACAAGTTAAAGTTACGTTTTGACAAGTTAAAGTACGTTTCAACAAGTTAAAATTAATTTTTAAAAAGTTAAAGTACCTTTCAACAAGATAAAATTACGTTTTAAAAAGTTAAAGTACATTTTTAACAAGTTAAAGTTACGTTTTGACATGTTAAACTATGTTTGTTACAAGTTAAAGTTACTATTTGACAAGGTAAAGTACGTTTCAACAAGTTAAAATTACGATTTGACAAGTTCATGTACATTTCTTACAAGTTAAAGTTACGTTTTGACAACTTAATGTACGTTTCAACAAGTTCAAATTACATTTTGACAAGTTAAAGTATGTTTCAACAGGTTAAAATTACGTTTTGACCAGTAAAAGTACATTTCAACAAGTTCAAATTACGTTTTGACAAATTAAAGTATGTTTCAATAGGTTAAAATTATGTTTTGACAAGTAAAAGTACATTATTTACAAGTTAAAGTTACGTTTTGATATGTTAAACTATGTTTTTTACAAGTTAAAGTTACGTTTTGACAAGTTAAAGTATGTTTCAACAAGTTAAAATTACTTTTTAAAAAGTTAAAGTACCTTTCAACAAGATAAAATTACGTTTTAAAAAGTTAAAGTACATTTTTTACAAGTTAAAGTTACGTTTTTACATGTTAAACCATGTTTTTTACAAGTTAAAGTTACTATTTGACAAGTTAAAGGACGTTTCAACAAGTTAAAATTACGATTTGACAAGTTAAAGTACATTTTTTACAAGTTAAAGTTACGTTTTAACAAGTTAAAGTATGTTTTTTACAAGTTAAAGTACGTTTCAACAAGTTAAAATTACTTTTTGACAAGTTAAAGTACATTTTTTACAAGTTAAAGTTACTATTTGACAAGTTAAATTACGTTTCAACGAGTTCAAATTACGTTTTGACAATTAAAAGTACATTATTTACAAGTTAAAATTACGTTTTGACAAGTTAAAGTGTGTTTCAACAAGTTAAAATTACTTTTTAAAAAGTTAAAGTACCTTTCAACAAGATAAAATTACGTTTTAAAAAGTTAAAGTACAATTTTTACAAGTTAAATTTACGTTTTGACATGTTAAACTATGTTTTTTACAAGTTAAAGTTACTATTTGACAAGTTAAAGTACGTTTCAACAAGTTAAAATTTTGATTTGACAAGTTAAAGTACATTTTTTACAAGTTAAAGTTACTTTTTAACAAGTCAAATAACGTTTCAACAAGTTCAAATAACGTTTCAACAAGTTAAAATTACGTTTTTACAAGTAAAAGTACATTTTTTACAAGTTAAAGTTACGTTTTGACATGTTAAACTATGTTTTTTACAAATTAAAGTTACGTTTTGACAAGTTAAAGTACGTTTCAACAAGTTCAAATTACTTTTTGACAAGTTCAAGTACCTTTCAACAAGATAAAATTATGTTTTAACAAGTAAAAGTATATTTTTTACAAGTTAAAGTTACTTTTTGACATGTTAAACTATGTTTTTTACAAGTTAAAGTTACTATTTGACAAGTTAAAGTACGGTTCAACAAGTTAAAATTACGTTTTGACAAGTAAAAGTACATTTATTACAAGTTAAAGTTACGTTTTGACATGTTAAACTATGTTTATTACAAGTTAAAGTACGTTTCAACAAGTTAAAATTACTTTTTGACAAGTTAAAGTACATTTTTTACAAGTTAAAGTTACTATTTGACAAGTTAAATTACGTTTCAACGAGTTCAAATTACGTTTTGACAATTAAAAGTACATTATTTACAAGTTAAAATTACGTTTTGACAAGTTAAAGTGTGTTTCAACAAGTTAAAATTACTTTTTAAAAATTTAAAGTACCTTTCAACAAGATAAAATTACGTTTTAAAAAGTTAAAGTACAATTTTTACAAGTTAAAGTTACGTTTTGACATGTTAAACTATGTTTTTTACAAGTTAAAGTTAATATTTGACAAGTTAAAGTACGTTTCAACAAGTTCAAATTACTTTTTGACAAGTTAAAGTACCTTTCAACAAGATAAAATTACGTTTTAACAAGTAAAAGTATATTTTTTACAAGTTAAAGTTACTTTTTGACATGTTAAACTATGTTTTTTACAAGTTAAAGTTACTATTTGACAAGTTAAAGTACGGTTCAACAAGTTAAAATTACGTTTTGACAAGTAAAAGTACATTTTTTACAAGTTAAAGTTACGTTTTGACATGTTAAACTATGTTTTTTACAAGTTAAAGTACGTTTCAACAAGTTAAAATTACTTTTTGACAAGTTAAAGTACATTTTTTACAAGTTAAAGTTACTATTTGACAAGTTAAATTACGTTTCAACGAGTTCAAATTACGTTTTGACAATTAAAAGTACATTATTTACAAGTTAAAATTACGTTTTGACAAGTTAAAGTGTGTTTCAACAAGTTAAAATTACTTTTTAAAAATTTAAAGTACCTTTCAACAAGATAAAATTACGTTTTAAAAAGTTAAAGTACAATTTTTACAAGTTAAAGTTACGTTTTGACATGTTAAACTATGTTTTTTACAAGTTAAAGTTACTATTTGACAAGTTAAATTACGTTTCAACAAGTTAAAATTACGATTTGACAAGTTAAAGTACATTTTTTATAAGTTAAAGTTACTTTTTAACAAGTCAAAGTACGTTTCAACAAGTTCAAATTACGTTTCAACAAGTTAAAATTACGTTTTGACAAGTAAAAGTACATTTTTTACAAGTTAAAGTTACGTTTTGACATGTTAAACTATGTTTTTTACAAGTTAAAGTTACGTTTTGACAAGTTAAAGTACGTTTCAACAAGTTCAAATTACTTTTTGACAAGTTAAAGTATATATTTTATAAGTTAAAGTTACGTTTTGACATGTTAAACTATGTTTTTTACAAGTTAAAGTTACGTTTTGACAAGTTAAAGTACGTTTCAACAAGTTAAAATTACTTTTTGACAAGTTAAAGTACATTTTTTACAAGTTAAAGTTACGTTTTGACAAGTTAAATTACGTTTCAACGAGTTCAAATTACGTTTTGACAACATAAAGTACATTATTTACAAGTTAAAATTACGTTTTGACAAGTTAAAGTACCTTTCAACAAGATCAAATTATGTTTTCATACGTAAAAGTACATTTTTTACAAGTTAAAGTTACGTTTTGACATGTTTAACTATGTTTTTTGCAAGTTAAAGTTACGTTTTGACAAGTTAAAGTGCGTTTCAACAAGTTCAAAGTACGTTTTGACAAGTAATAGTACATTTTTTACAAGTTAAAGTACATTTTTTACAAGTTAAAGTTACGTTTTGACAAGTTAAAGTACGTTTCAACAAGTTCAAATTACATTTTCACAAGTTAAAGTATATTTTTTACAACTTAAAGTTACTTTTTCACAAGTTAAAGTACGTTTCAACAAGTTAAGATTACGATTTGACAAGTTAAAGTACATTTTTTACAAGTTAAATTACGTTTTGAGAAGTTAAAGTACGTTTTAACAAGTTCAAATTACGTTTTGACAAGTTACAGTACCTTTCAACAAGATAAAATTACGTTTTGATACGTAAAAGTACAATTTTTAAAAGTTAAAATTACGTTTTGACATGTTTAACTTTGTTTTTTACAAGTTAAATTTATGTTTTGACATGTTAAAGTGCGTTTCAACAGGTTCAAAGTACGTTTTGACAAGTGATAGTACATTTTTTACAAGTTAAAGTACATTTTTTACAAGTTAAAGTTACGTTTTGACAAGTTAAAGTACGTTTCAACAAGTTCAAATTACGTTTTGACAAGTTAAAGTATGTTTCAATAGGTTAAAATTTAGTTTTGACAAGTAAAAGTACATTTTTTACAAGTTAAAGTTACGTTTTGACAAGTTAAAGTGCGTTTCATCAAGTTCAAAGTATGTTTCGACAAGTAATAGTACATTTTTTACAAGTTCAAGTTACGTTTTGACAAGTTAAACTATGTTTTTTACCAGTTAAAGTTACGTTTTGACAAGTTAAAGTACGTTTTAACAAGTTAAAATTACTTTTTGACATGTTAAAGTACATTTTTTACAAATTAAAGTTACGTTTTGACAAGTTAAACTATGTTTTTTACAACTTAAATTTACTTTTTGACAAGTTAAAGTACGTTTCACCAAGTTAAAATTACGATTTAACAAGTTAAAGTAAATTTTTTTACAAGTTAAAGTTACGTTTTTACAAGTTAAAGTACATTTCAACAAGTTCAAATTACGTTTTGACAAGTTAAAGTACGTTTCAACAAGATAAAATTACGTTTTGACAAGTTAAAGTACACTTTTTACAAGTTAAAGTTACGTTTTGACAAGTTAAAGTACGTTTCAACAAGTTCAAATTACGTTTTGACAAGTTAAAATACCTTTCAACAAGATAAAATTACGTTTTAACAAGTAAAAGTACATTTTTTATAAGTTAAAGTTACGTTTTGACATGTTAAACTATGTTTTTTACAAGTTAAAGTTACGTTTTGACATGTTAAACTATGTTTTTTACAAGTTAAAGTTACGTTTTGACAAGTTAAAGTGCGTTTCAACAAGTTCAAAGTATGTTTTGACAAGTAATAGTACATTTTTTGCAAGTTAAAGTACAATTTTTACAAGTTAAAGTTACGTTTTGACAAGTTAAGGTACGTTTCAACAAGTTCAAATTACGTTTTGACAAGTTCAAAGTACGATTTGACAAGTAATAGTACATTTTTTACAAGTTAAAGTTACGTTTTGACAAGTTAGACTATGTTTTTTACAAGTTAAAGTTACGTTTTGACATGTTAAAGTACGTTTCAACAAGTTAAAATTACTTTTTGACAAGTTAAAGTACATTTTTTACAAATTAAAGTTACGTTTTGACAAGTTAAACTATGTTTTTAACAAATTAAAGTTACTTTTTGACAATTTAAAGTACGTTTCAACAAGTTAAAATTACGATTTGACAAGTTAAAGTACATTTTTTACAAGTTAAACTTACGTTTTGACAAGTTAAAATACGTTTCAAGAAGTTCAAATTACGTTTTGACAAGTTAAAGTACCTTTCAACAAGATAAAATTACGTTTTAACACGTAAAAGTATATTTTTTACAAGTTAAAGTTACTTTTTGACATGTTAAACTATGTTTTTTACAAGTTAAAGTTACTATTTGTCAAGTTAAAGTACGGTTCAACAAGTTAAAATTACGTTTTGACAAGTAAAAGTACATTTTTTACAAGTTAAAGTTACGTTTTGACAAGTTCAAGTACATTTCAACAAGTTCAAATTACGTTTTGACAAGTTAAAGTACGTTTCAACAAGATAAAATTACGTTTTGACAAGTTAAAGTACATTTTTTACAAGTTAAAGTTACGTTTTGACAAGTTAAAGTACGTTTCAACAAGTTCAAATTACGTTTTGACAAGTTAAAGTACCTTTCAACAAGCTAAAATTAAGCTTTAACAAGTAAAAGTACATTTTTTATAAGTTAAAGTTACGTTTTGACATGTTAAACTATGTTTTTTACAAGTTAAAGTTACGTTTTGACATGTTAAACTATGTTTTTTACAAGTTAAAGTTACGTTTTGACAAGTTAAAGTGCGTTTCAACAAGTTCAAAGTATGTTTTGACAAGTAATAGTACATTTTTTGCAAGTTAAAGTACATTTTTTACAAGTTAAAGTTACGTTTTGACAAGTTAAGGTACGTTTCAACAAGTTCAAATTACTTTTTGACAAGTTCAAAGTACGATTTGACAAGTATATAGTACATTTTTTACAAGTTAAAGTTACGTTTTGACAAGTTAGACTATGTTTTTTACAAGTTAAAGTTAAGTTTTGAGAAATTAAAGTACGTTTCAACAAGTTAAAATTACGTTTTGACAAGTAAAAGTACAATTTTTAAAAGTTAAAGTTACGTTTTGACATGTTTAACTTTGTTTTTTAAAAGTTAAAATTACGTTTTGACAAGTTAAAGTGCCTTTCAACAAATTCAAAGTATGTTTTGACAAGTAATAGTACATTTTTTACAAGTTAAAGTTACATTTTGACAAGTTAAAGTACGTTTCAACAAGTTAAAATTACTTTTTGACAAGTTAAAGTACATTTTTTACAAATTAAAGTTACGTTTTGACAAGTTAAACTATGTTTTTAACAACTTAAAGTTAGTTTTTGACAAGTTAAAGTACGTTTCAACAAGTTAAATATACGATTTGACAAGTTATAGTCATTTTTTACAAGTTAAAGTTACGTTTTGACAAGTTAAAATACGTTTAAAGAAGTTCAAATTACGTTTTTACAAGTTAAAGTACCTTTCAACAAGATAAAATTACGTTTTAACAAGTAAAAGTATATTTTTTTCAAGTTAAAGTTACTTTTTGACATGTTAAACTATGTTTTTTACAAGTTAAAGTTACTATTTGACAAGTTAAAGTACGTTTGAACAAGTTAAAATTACTTTTTGACAAGTTAAAGTATATTTTTTACAAGTTAAATTACGTTTTGAGAAGTTAAAGTACGTTTCAACAAGTTCAAATTACGTTTTGACAAGTTACAGTACCTTTCAACAAGATAAAATTACGTTTTGATACGTAAAAGTACATTTTTTAAAAGTTAAAGTTACGTTTTGACATGTTTAATTATGTTTTTTACAAGTTAAAGTTACGTTTTGACAAGTTAAAGTGCGTTTCAACAGGTTCAAAGTAAGTTTTGACAAGTAATAGTACATTTTTTACAAGTTAAAGTACATTTTTTACAAGTTAAAGTTACGTTTTGACAAGTTAAATTACGTTTCAACAAGTTCAAATTACGTTTTGACAAGTTAAAGTATGTTTCAACAGGTTAAAATTACGTTTTGATACGTAAAAGTACATTTTTTAAAAGTTAAAGTTACGTTTTGACATGTTTAACTATGTTTTTTACAAGTTAAAGTTACGTTTTGACAAGTTAAAGTGCGTTTCAACAAGTTCAAAGTACGTTTTGACAAGTAATAGTACATTTTTTACAAGTTAAAGTTACGTTTTGACAAGTTAAACTATGTTTTTTACAAGTTAAAGTTACGTTTTGACAAGTTAAAGTACGTTTCAACAAGTTAAAATTACTTTTTGACATGTTAAAGTACATTTTTTACAAATTAAAGTTACGTTTTGACAAGTTAAACTATGTTTTTTACAACTTGAAGTTACTTTTTGACAAGTTAAAGTATGTTTCACCAAGTTAAAATTACGATTTAACAAGTTAAAGTACATTTTTTACAAGTTAAAGTTACGTTTTGACAAGTTAAAGTACATTTCAACAAGTTCAAATTACGTTTTGACAAGTTAAAGTACGTTTCAACAAGATAAAATTACGTTTTGACAAGTTAAAGTACATTTTTTACAAGTTAAAGTTACGTTTTGACAAGTTAAAGTACGTTTCAACAAGTTCAAATTACGTTTTGACAAGTTAAAGTACCTTTCAACAAGCTAAAATTACGCTTTAACAAGTTAAACTATGTTTTTTACAAGTTAAAGTTACGTTTTGACAAGTTAAAGTACGTTTCAACAAGTTAAAATTACGTTTTGACAAGTAAAAGTACATTTTTTACAAGTTAAAGTTACGTTTTGACATGTTAAACTATGTTTTTTACAAGTTAAAGTACGTTTCAACAAGTTAAAATTACTTTTTGACAAGTTAAAGTACATTTTTTACAAGTTAAAGTTACTATTTGACAAGTTAAATTACGTTTCAACGAGTTCAAATTACGTTTTGACAATTAAAAGTACATTATTTACAAGTTAAAATTACGTTTTGACAAGTTAAAGTGTGTTTCAACAAGTTAAAATTACTTTTTAAAAATTTAAAGTACCTTTCAACAAGATAAAATTAAGTTAAAGTTACGTTTTGACATGTTAAACTATGTTTTTTACAAGTTAAAGTTACGTTTTGACATGTTAAACTATGTTTTTTACAAGTTAAAGTTACGTTTTGACAAGTTAAAGTGCGTTTCAACAAGTTCAAAGTATGTTTTGACAAGTAATAGTACATTTTTTGCAAGTTAAAGTACATTTTTTACAAGTTAAAGTTACGTTTTGACAAGTTAAGGTACGTTTCAACAAGTTCAAATTACTTTTTGACAAGTTCAAAGTACGATTTGACAAGTATATAGTACATTTTTTACAAGTTAAAGTTACGTTTTGACAAGTTAGACTATGTTTTTTACAAGTTAAAGTTAAGTTTTGAGAAATTAAAGTACGTTTCAACAAGTTAAAATTACGTTTTGACAAGTAAAAGTACAATTTTTAAAAGTTAAAGTTACGTTTTGACATGTTTAACTTTGTTTTTTAAAAGTTAAAATTACGTTTTGACAAGTTAAAGTGCCTTTCAACAAATTCAAAGTATGTTTTGACAAGTAATAGTACATTTTTTACAAGTTAAAGTTACATTTTGACAAGTTAAAGTACGTTTCAACAAGTTAAAATTACTTTTTGACAAGTTAAAGTACATTTTTTACAAATTAAAGTTACGTTTTGACAAGTTAAACTATGTTTTTAACAACTTAAAGTTAGTTTTTGACAAGTTAAAGTACGTTTCAACAAGTTAAATATACGATTTGACAAGTTATAGTCATTTTTTACAAGTTAAAGTTACGTTTTGACAAGTTAAAATACGTTTAAAGAAGTTCAAATTACGTTTTTACAAGTTAAAGTACCTTTCAACAAGATAAAATTACGTTTTAACAAGTAAAAGTATATTTTTTACAAGTTAAAGTTACTTTTTGACATGTTAAACTATGTTTTTTACAAGTTAACGTTACTATTTGACAAGTTAAAGTACGTTTGAACAAGTTAAAATTACTTTTTGACAAGTTAAAGTATATTTTTTACAAGTTAAATTACGTTTTGAGAAGTTAAAGTACGTTTCAACAAGTTCAAATTACGTTTTGACAAGTTACAGTACCTTTCAACAAGATAAAATTACGTTTTGATACGTAAAAGTACATTTTTTAAAAGTTAAAGTTACGTTTTGACATGTTTAATTATGTTTTTTACAAGTTAAAGTTACGTTTTGACAAGTTAAAGTGCGTTTCAACAGGTTCAAAGTAAGTTTTGACAAGTAATAGTACATTTTTTACAAGTTAAAGTACATTTTTTACAAGTTAAAGTTACGTTTTGACAAGTTAAATTACGTTTCAACAAGTTCAAATTACGTTTTGACAAGTTAAAGTGTGTTTCAACAGGTTAAAATTACGTTTTGATACGTAAAAGTACATTTTTTAAAAGTTAAAGTTACGTTTTGACATGTTAAACTATGTTTTTTACAAGTTAAAGTTACGTTTTGACAAGTTAAAGTGCGTTTCAACAAGTTCAAAGTACGTTTTGACAAGTAATAGTACATTTTTTACAAGTTAAAGTTACGTTTTGACAAGTTAAACTATGTTTTTTACAAGTTAAAGTTACGTTTTGACAAGTTAAAGTACGTTTCAACAAGTTAAAATTACTTTTTGACATGTTAAAGTACATTTTTTACAAATTAAAGTTACGTTTTGACAAGTTAAACTATGTTTTTTACAACTTGAAGTTACTTTTTGACAAGTTAAAGTATGTTTCACCAAGTTAAAATTACGATTTAACAAGTTAAAGTACATTTTTTACAAGTTAAAGTTACGTTTTTACAAGTTAAAGTACGTTTCAACAAGTTCAAATTACGTTTTGACAAGTTAAAGTACGTTTCAACAAGTTAAAATTACGATTTGACAAGTTAGAGTACATTTTTTACAAGTTAAAGTTACGTTTTGACAAGTTAAAATACGTTTCAATAAGTTCAAATTACGTTTTGATAAGTTAAATTACCTTTCGACAAGATAAAATTACGTTTTGACAAGTAAAAGTATATATTTTACAAGTTAAAGTTACTTTTTGACATGTTAAACTATGTTTTTTACAAGTTAAAGTTACTATTTGACAAGTTAAAGTACGTTTCAAAAAGTTAAATATACTTTTTGACAAGTTAAAGTACATTTTTTACAAGTTAAATTACGTTTTGAGAAGTTAAAGTACGTTTCAACAAGTTCAAATTACGTTTTGACAAGTTACAGTACCTTTCAACAAGATAAAATTACGTTTTGATACGTAAAAGTACATTTTTTAAGAGTTAAAGTTACGTTTTGACATGTTTAACTATGTTTTTTACAAGTTAAAGTTACGTTTTGACAAGTTAAAGTGCGTTTCAACAGGTTCAAAGTACGTTTTGACAAGTAATAGAGCATTTTTTACAAGTTAAAGTACATATTTTACAAGTTAAAGTTACGTTTTGACAAGTTAAATTACGTTTCAACAAGTTCAAATTACGTTTTGACAAGTTAAAGTATGTTTCAACAGGTTAAAATTACATTTTGATACGTAAAAGTAAATTTTTTAAAAGTTAAAGTTACGTTTTGACATATTAAACTATGTTTTTTACAAGTTAAAGTTACGTTTTGACAAGTTAAAGTGCGTTTCAACAAGTTCAAAGTACGTTTTGACAAGTAATAGTACATTTTTTACAAGTTAAAGTTACGTATTGACAAGTTAAAGTACGTTTCAACAAGTTAAAATTACTTTTTGACATGTTAAAGTACATTTTTTACAAATTAAAGTTTTTGACAAGTTAAACTATGTTTTTTACAACTTAAAGTTACTTTTTGACAAGTTAAAGTACGTTTCACCAAGTTAAAATTACGATTTAACAACTTAAAGTACATTTTTTACAAGTTAAAGTTACGTTTTTACAAGTTAAAGTACGTTTCAACAAGTTCAAATTACGTTTTGACAAGTTAAAGTTACGTTTTTACAAGTTAAAGTACGTTTCAACAAGTTCAAATTACGTTTTGACAAGTTAAAGTACGTTTCAACAAGATAAAATTACGTTTTGACAAGTTAAAGTACATTTTTTACAAGTTAAAATTACGTTTTGACAAGTTAAAGTACGTTTCAACAAGTTCAAATTACGTTTTGACAAGTTAAAGTACATTTCAACAAGATAAAATTACGTTTTAACAAGTAAAAGTACATTTTTTACAAGTTAAAGTTACGTTTTGACATGTTAAACTATGTTTTTTACAAGTTAAAGTTACGTTTTGACATGTTAAAATATGTTTTTTACAAGTTAAAGTTACGTTTTGACAAGTTAAAGTGCGTTTCAACAAGTTCAAAGTACGTTTTTACAAGTAATAGTACATTTTTTGCAAGTTAAAGTACATTTTTTACAAGTTAAAGTTACGTTTTGACAAGTTAAGTTACGTTTCAACAAGTTCAAATTACGTTTTGACAAGTTCAAAGTACTATTTGACAAGTAATAGTACATTTTTTACAAGTTAAAGTTACGTTTTGACAAGTTAGACTATGTTTTTCACAAGTTAAAGTTACGTTTTGACAAGTTAAAATACGTTTCAACAAGTTAAAATTACTTTTTGACATGTTAAAGTACATTTTTTACAAATTAAAGTTTTTGACAAGTTAAACTATGTTTTTTACAACTTAAAGTTACTTTTTGACAAGTTAAAGTACGTTTCACCAAGTTAAAATTACGATTTAACAACTTAAAGTACATTTTTTACAAGTTAAAGTTACGTTTTTACAAGTTAAAGTACGTTTCAACAAGTTCAAATTACGTTTTGACAAGTTAAAGTACGTTTCAACAAGATAAAATTACGTTTTGACAAGTTAAAGTACATTTTTTACAAGTTAAAATTACGTTTTGACAAGTTAAAGTACGTTTCAACAAGTTCAAATTACGTTTTGACAAGTTAAAGTACCTTTAAACAAGATAAAATTACGTTTTAACAAGTAAAAGTACATTTTTTACAAGTTAAAGTTACGTTTTGACATGTTAAACTATGTTTTTTACAAGTTAAAGTTACGTTTTGACAAGTTAAAGTGCGTTTTAACAAGTTCAAAGTACGTTTTGACAAGTAATTGTACATTTTTTGCAAGTTAAAGTACATTTTTTACAAGTTAAAGTTACGTTTTGACAAATTAAGGTACGTTTCAACAAGTTCAAATTACGTTTTGACAAGTTCAAAGTATGATTTGACAAGTATAGTACATTTTTTACAAGTTAAAGTTACGTTTTGACAAGTTAGACTATGTTTTTTACAAGTTAAAGTTACGTTTTGACATGTTAAAGTATGTTTCAACAAGTTAAAATTACTTTTTGAAAAGTTAAAGTACATTTTTTACAAATTAAAGTTACGTTTTGACAAGTTAAACTATGTTTTTAACAACTTAAAGTTATTTTTTGACAAGTTAAAGTACGTTTCAACAAGTTAAAATTACGATTTGACAAGTTAGAGTACATTTTTTACAAGTTAAAGTTACGTTTTGACAAGTTAAAATACGTTTCAATAAGTTCAAATTACGTTTTGACAAGTTAAATTACCTTTCGACAAGATAAAATTACGTTTTGACAAGTAAAAGTATATATTTTACAAGTTAAAGTTACTTTTTGACATGTTAAACTATGTTTTTTACAAGTTAAAGTTACTATTTGACAAGTTAAAGTACGTTTCAACAAGTTAAAATTACTTTTTGACAAGTTAAAGTACACTTTTTACAAGTTAAATTACGTTTTGAGAAGTTAAAGTACGTTTCAACAAGTTCAAATTACGTTTTGACAAGTTACAGTACCTTTCAACAAGATAAAATTATGTTTTGATACGTAAAAGTACATTTTTCAAAAGTTAAAGTTACGTTTTGACATGTTTAACTATGTTTTTTACAAGTTAAAGTTACGTTTTGACAAGTTAAAGTGCGTTTCAACAGGTTCAAAGTAAGTTTTGACAAGTAATAGTACATTTTTTACAAGTTAAAGTACATTTTTTACAAGTTAAAGTTACGTTTTGACAAGTTAAATTACGTTTCAACAAGTTCAAATTACGCTTTGACAAGTTAAAGTATGTTTCAACCGGTTAAAATTACGTTTTGATACGAAAAAGTACATTTTTAAAAAGTTAAAGTTACGTTTTGACATGTTAAACTATGTTTTTTACCAGTTAAAGTTACGTTTTGACAAGTTAAAGTGCGTTTCAACAAGTTCAAAGTACGTTTTGACAAGTAATAGTACATTTTTTACAAGTTAAAGTTACGTTTTGACAAGTTAAACTATGTTTTTTTCAAGTTAAAGTTACGTTTTGACAAGTTAAAGTACGTTTCAACAAGTTAAAATTACTTTTTGACATGTTAAAGTACATTTTTTACAAATTAAAGTTACGTTTTGACAAGTTAAACTATGTTTTTTACAACTTGAAGTTACTTTTTAACAAGTTAAAGTACGTTTCACCAAGTTAAAATTACGATTTAACAAGTTAAAGTACATTTTTTACAAGTTAAAGTTACGTTTTTACAAGTTAAAGTACATTTCAACAAGTTCAAATTACGTTTTGACAAGTTAAAGTACGTTTCAACAAGATAAAATTACGTTTTGACAAGTTAAAGTACATTTTTTACAAGTTAAAATTACGTTTTGACAAGTTAAAGTACGTTTCAACAAGTTCAAATTACGTTTTGACAAGTTAAAGTACCTTTCAACAAGATAAAATTACGTTTTAACAAGTAAAAGTACATTTTTTACAAGTTAAAGTTACGTTTTGACATGTTAAACTATGTTTTTTACAAGTTAAAGTTACGTTTTGACATGTTAAACTATGTTTTTTACAAGATAAAGTTACGTTTTGACAAGTTAAAGTGCGTTTCAACAAGTTCAAAGTACGTTTTGACAAGTAATAGTACATTTTTTGCAAGTTAAAGTACATTTTTTACAAGTTAAAGTTACGTTTTGACAAGTTAAGGTACGTTTCAACAAGTTCAAATTACGTTTTGACAAGTTCAAAGTACGATTTGACAAGTAATAGTACATTTTTTACAAGTTAAAGTTACGTTTTGACAAGTTAGACTATGTTTTTTACAAGTTAAAGTTACGTTTTGACATGTTAAAGTATGTTTCAACAAGTTAAAATTACTTTTTGACAAGTTAAAGTACATTTTTTACAAATTAAAGTTACGTTTTGACAAGTTAAACTATGTTTTTAACAACTTAAAGTTATTTTTTGACAAGTTAAAGTACGTTTCAACAAGTTAAAATTACGATTTGACAAGTTAGAGTACATTTTTTACAAGTTAAAGTTACGTTTTGACAAGTTAAAATACGTTTCAATAAGTTCAAATTACGTTTTGACAAGTTAAATTACCTTTCGACAAGATAAAATTACGTTTTGACAAGTAAAAGTATATATTTTACAAGTTAAAGTTACTTTTTGACATGTTAAACTATGTTTTTTACAAGTTAAAGTTACTATTTGACAAGTTAAAGTACGTTTCAACAAGTTAAAATTACTTTTTGACAAGTTAAAGTACACTTTTTACAAGTTAAATTACGTTTTGAGAAGTTAAAGTACGTTTCAACAAGTTCAAATTACGTTTTGACAAGTTACAGTACCTTTCAACAAGATAAAATTATGTTTTGATACGTAAAAGTACATTTTTCAAAAGTTAAAGTTACGTTTTGACATGTTTAACTATGTTTTTTACAAGTTAAAGTTACGTTTTGACAAGTTAAAGTGCGTTTCAACAGGTTCAAAGTAAGTTTTGACAAGTAATAGTACATTTTTTACAAGTTAAAGTACATTTTTTACAAGTTAAAGTTACGTTTTGACAAGTTAAATTACGTTTCAACAAGTTCAAATTACGCTTTGACAAGTTAAAGTATGTTTCAACCGGTTAAAATTACGTTTTGATACGAAAAAGTACATTTTTAAAAAGTTAAAGTTACGTTTTGACATGTTAAACTATGTTTTTTACCAGTTAAAGTTACGTTTTGACAAGTTAAAGTGCGTTTCAACAAGTTCAAAGTACGTTTTGACAAGTAATAGTACATTTTTTACAAGTTAAAGTTACGTTTTGACAAGTTAAACTATGTTTTTTTCAAGTTAAAGTTACGTTTTGACAAGTTAAAGTACGTTTCAACAAGTTAAAATTACTTTTTGACATGTTAAAGTACATTTTTTACAAATTAAAGTTACGTTTTGACAAGTTAAACTATGTTTTTTACAACTTGAAGTTACTTTTTAACAAGTTAAAGTACGTTTCACCAAGTTAAAATTACGATTTAACAAGTTAAAGTACATTTTTTACAAGTTAAAGTTACGTTTTTACAAGTTAAAGTACATTTCAACAAGTTCAAATTACGTTTTGACAAGTTAAAGTACGTTTCAACAAGATAAAATTACGTTTTGACAAGTTAAAGTACATTTTTTACAAGTTAAAATTACGTTTTGACAAGTTAAAGTACGTTTCAACAAGTTCAAATTACGTTTTGACAAGTTAAAGTACCTTTCAACAAGATAAAATTACGTTTTAACAAGTAAAAGTACATTTTTTACAAGTTAAAGTTACGTTTTGACATGTTAAACTATGTTTTTTACAAGTTAAAGTTACGTTTTGACATGTTAAACTATGTTTTTTACAAGATAAAGTTACGTTTTGACAAGTTAAAGTGCGTTTCAACAAGTTCAAAGTACGTTTTGACAAGTAATAGTACATTTTTTGCAAGTTAAAGTACATTTTTTACAAGTTAAAGTTACGTTTTGACAAGTTAAGGTACGTTTCAACAAGTTCAAATTACGTTTTGACAAGTTCAAAGTACGATTTGACAAGTAATAGTACATTTTTTACAAGTTAAAGTTACGTTTTGACAAGTTAGACTATGTTTTTTACAAGTTAAAGTTACGTTTTGACATGTTAAAGTATGTTTCAACAAGTTAAAATTACTTTTTGACAAGTTAAAGTACATTTTTTACAAATTAAAGTTACGTTTTGACAAGTTAAACTATGTTTTTAACAACTTAAAGTTATTTTTTGACAAGTTAAAGTACGTTTCAACAAGTTAAAATTACGATTTGACAAGTTAGAGTACATTTTTTACAAGTTAAAGTTACGTTTTGACAAGTTAAAATACGTTTCAATAAGTTCAAATTACGTTTTGACAAGTTAAATTACCTTTCGACAAGATAAAATTACGTTTTGACAAGTAAAAGTATATATTTTACAAGTTAAAGTTACTTTTTGACATGTTAAACTATGTTTTTTACAAGTTAAAGTTACTATTTGACAAGTTAAAGTACGTTTCAACAAGTTAAAATTACTTTTTGACAAGTTAAAGTACATTTTTTACAAGTTAAATTACGTTTTGAGAAGTTAAAGTACGTTTCAACAAGTTCAAATTACGTTTTGACAAGTTACAGTACCTTTCAACAAGATAAAATTACATTTTGATACGTAAAAGTACATTTTTTAAGAGTTAAAGTTACGTTTTGACAAGTTAAAATACGTTTCAATAAGTTCAAATTACGTTTTGACAAGTTAAATTACCTTTCGACAAGATAAAATTACGTTTTGACAAGTAAAAGTATATATTTTACAAGTTAAAGTTACTTTTTGACATGTTAAACTATGTTTTTTACAAGTTAAAGTTACTATTTGACAAGTTAAAGTACGTTTCAACAAGTTAAAATTACTTTTTGACAAGTTAAAGTACATTTTTTACAAGTTAAATTACGTTTTGAGAAGTTAAAGTACGTTTCAACAAGTTCAAATTACGTTTTGACAAGTTACAGTACCTTTCAACAAGATAAAATTACATTTTGATACGTAAAAGTACATTTTTTAAGAGTTAAAGTTACGTTTTGACATGTTTAACTATGTTTTTTACAAGTTAAAGTTACGTTTTGACAAGTTAAAGTGCGTTTCAACAGGTTCAAAGTACGTTTTGACAAGTAATAGTACATTTTTTACATGTTAAAGTACATATTTTACAAGTTAAAGTTACGTTTTGACAAGTTAAATTACGTTTCAACAAGTTCAAATTACGTTTTGACAAGTTAAAGTATGCTTCAACAGGTTAAAATTACATTTTGATACGTAAAAGTAAATTTTTTAAAAGTTAAAGTTACGTTTTGACATATTAAACTATGTTTTTTACAAGTTAAAGTTACGTTTTGACAAGTTAAAGTGCGTTTCAACAAGTTCAAAATACGTTTTGACAAGTAATAGTACATTTTTTACAAGTTAAAGTTACGTTTTGACAAGTTAAACTATGTTTTTTACAAGTTAAAGTTACGTTTTGACAAGTTAAAGTACGTTTCAACAAGTTAAAATTACTTTTTGACATGTTAAAGTACATTTTTTACAAATTAAAGTTTTTGACAAGTTAAACTATGTTTTTTACAAGTTAAAGTTACTTTTTGACAAGTTAAAGTACGTTTCAGCAAGTTAAAATTACGATTTAACAACTTAAAGTACATTTTTTACAAGTTAAAGTTACGTTTTTATAAGTTAAAGTACGTTTCAACAAGTTCAAATTACGTTTTCACAAGTTAAAGTTACGTTTTGACAAGTAAAAGTATATATTTTACAAGTTAAAGTTACTTTTTGACATGTTAAACTATGTTTTTTACAAGTTAAAGTTACTATTTGACAAGTTAAAGTACCTTTCAACAAGATAAAATTACGTTTTGACAAGTTAAAGTACATTTTTTACAAGTTAAAATTACGTTTTGACAAGTTAAAGTACGTTTCAACAAGTTCAAATTACGTTTTGACAAGTTAAAGTACCTTTCAACAAGATAAAATTACGTTTTAACAAGTAAAAGTACATTTTTTACAAGTTAAAGTTACGTTTTGACATGTTAAACTATGTTTTTTACAAGTTAAAGTTACGTTTTGACATGTTAAACTATGTTTTTTACAAGTTAAAGTTACGTTTTGACAAGTTAAAGTGCGTTTCAACAAGTTCAAAGTACGTTTTGACAAGTAATAGTACATTTTTTGCAAGTTAAAGTTCATTTTTTACAAGTTAAAGTTACGTTTTGACAAGTTAAGGTACGTTTCAACAAGTTCAAATTACGTTTTGACAAGTTCAAAGTACGATTTGACAAGTAATAGTACATTTTTTACAAGTTAAAGTTACGTTTTGACAAGTTAGACTATGTTTTTTACAAGTTAAAGTTACGTTTTGACATGTTAAAGTACGTTTCAACAAGTTAAAATTACTTTTTCACAAGTTAAAGTACATTTTTTACAAATTAAAGTTACGTTTTGACAAGTTAAACTATGTTTTTAACAACTTAAAGTTATTTTTTGACAAGTTAAAGTACGTTTCAACAAGTTAAAATTACGATTTGACAAGTTAGAGTACATTTTTTACAAGTTAAAGTTATGTTTTGACAAGTTAAAATACGTTTCAATAAGTTCAAATTACGTTTTGACAAGTTAAAGTACCTTTCGACAAGATAAAATTACGTTTTGACAAGTAAAAGTATATATTTTACAAGTTAAAGTTACTTTTTGACATGTTAAACTATGTTTTTTACAAGTTAAAGTTACTATTTGACAAGTTAAAGTACGTTTCAACAAGTTAAAATTACTTTTTGACAAATTAAAGTACATTTTTTACAAGTTAAATTACGTTTTGACATGTTAAACTATGTTTTTTACAAGTTAAAGTTACGTTTTGACATGTTAAACTATGATTTTTACAAGTTAAAGTTACGTTTTGAGAAGTTAAAGTACGTTTCAACAAGTTCAAATTACGTTTTGACAAGTTACAGTACCTTTCAACAAGATAAAATTACGTTTTGATACTTAAAAGTACATTTTTTAAGAGTTAAAGTTACTATTTGACATGTTTAACTATGTTTTTTACAAGTTAAAGTTACGTTTTGACAAGTTAAAGTTACGTTTTGACAGGTTCAAAGTACGTTTTGACAAGTAATAGTACATTTTTTAGAAGTTAAAGTACATATTTTACAAGTTAAAGTTACGTTTTGACAAGTTAAATTACGTTTCAACATGTTCAAATTACGTTTTGACAAGTTAAAGTATGTTTCAACAGGTTAAAATTACGATTTGATACGTAAAAGTACATTTTTTAAAAGTTAAAGTTACGTTTTGACATATTAAACTATGTTTTTTACAAGTTAAAGTTACGTTTTGACAAGTTAAAGTGCGTTTCAACAAGTTCAAAGTACATTTTGACAAGTAATAGTACATTTTTTACAAGTTAAAATTACGTTTTGACAAGTTAAACTATATTTTTTACAAGTTAAAGTTACGTTTTGACAAGTTAAAGTACGTTTCAACAAGTTAAAATTACTTTTTGACATGTTAAAGTAAATTTTTTACAAATTAAAGTTACGTTTTTATTAGTTAAACTATGTTTTTTACAACTTAAAGTTACTTTTTGACAAGTTAAAGTACGTTTCACCAAGTTAAAATTACGATTTGACAAGTTAAAGTACATTTTTTACAAGTTAAAATTACGTTTTGACAAGTTAAAGTACGTTTTGACAAGTTAAATTACGTTTCAACATGTTCAAATTACGTTTTGACAAGTTAAAGTATGTTTCAACAGGTTAAAATTACGATTTGATACGTAAAAGTACATTTTTTAAAAGTTAAAGTTACGTTTTGATATATTAAACTATGTTTTTTACAAGTTAAAGTTACGTTTTGACAAGTTAAAGTGCGTTTCAACAAGTTCAAAGTACATTTTGACAAGTAATAGTACATTTTTTACAAGTTAAAGTTACGTTTTGACAAGTTAAACTATGTTTTTTACAAGTTAAAGTTACGTTTTGACAAGTTAAAGTACGTTTCAACAAGTTAAAATTACTTTTTGACATGTTAAAGTAAATTTTTTACAAATTAAAGTTACGTTTTGATTAGTTAAACTATGTTTTTTACAACTTAAAGTTACTTTTTGACAAGTTAAAGTACGTTTCACCAAGTTAAAATTACGATTTGACAAGTTAAAGTACATTTTTTACAAGTTAAAATTACGTTTTGACAAGTTAAAGTACGTTTCAACAACATTAAATTACGTTTTGACAAGTTAAAGTACCTTTCAACAAGATAAAATTACGTTTTTACAAGTAAAAGTACATTTTTTACAAGTTAAAGTTACGTTTTGACATGTTAAACTATGTTTTTTACAAGTTAAAGTTACGTTTTGACATGTTAAACTATGTTTTTTACAAGTTAAAGTTACGTTTTGACAAGTTAAAGTGCGTTTCAACAAGTTCAAAGTACGTTTTGACAAGTAATAGTACATTTTTTGCAAATTAAAGTACATTTTTTACAAGTTAAAGTTACGTTTTGACAAGTTAAGGTACGTTTCAATAAGTTCAAATTACGTTTTGACAAGTTAGAGTACATTTTTTACAAGTTAAAGTTACGTTTTGACAAGTTAAAATACGTTTCAAGAAGTTCAAATTACGTTTTGACAAGTTAAAGTACCTTTCGACAAGATAAAATTACGTTTTGACAAGTAAAAGTATATATTTTACAAATTAAAGTTACTTTTTGACATGTTAAACTATGTTTTTTACAAGTTAAAGTTACTATTTGACAAGTTAAAGTACGTTTCAACAAGTTAAAATTACTTTTTGACAAGTTAAAGTACATTTTTTACAAGTTAAATTACGTTTTGAGAAGTTAAAGTACGTTTCAACAAGTTTAAATTACGTTTTGACAAGTTACAGTACCTTTCAACAAGATAAAATTACGTTTTGATTCGTAAAAGAATTTTTTTTAAAAGTCAAAGTTACGTTTTGACATGTTTAACTATGTTTTATACAAGTTAAAGTTACGTTTTGACAAGTTAAAGTGCGTTTCAACAGGTTCAAAGTACGTTTTGACAAGTAATAGTACATTTTTTACAAGTTAAAGTACATTTTTTACAAGTTAAAGTTACGTTTTGACAAGTTAGTACGTTTCAACAAGTTCAAATTACGTTTTGACAAGTTACAGTACCTTTCAACAAGATAAAATTACGTTTTGATACTTAAAAGTACATTTTTTAAGAGTTAAAGTTACTATTTGACATGTTTAACTATGTTTTTTACAAGTTAAAGTTACGTTTTGACAAGTTAAAGTGCGTTTCAACAGGTTCAAAGTACGTTTTGACAAGTAATAGTACATTTTTTACAAGTTAAAGTACATATTTTACAAGTTAAAGTTACGTTTTGACAAGTTAAATTACGTTTCAACATGTTCAAATTACGTTTTGACAAGTTAAAGTATGTTTCAACAGGTTAAAATTACGATTTGATACGTAAAAGTACATTTTTTAAAAGTTAAAGTTACGTTTTGACATATTAAACTATGTTTTTTACAAGTTAAAGTTACGTTTTGACAAGTTAAAGTGCGTTTCAACAAGTTCAAAGTACATTTTGACAAGTAATAGTACATTTTTTACAAGTTAAAGTTACGTTTTGACAAGTTAAACTATGTTTTTTACAAGTTAAAGTTACGTTTTGACAAGTTAAAGTACGTTTCAACAAGTTAAAATTACTTTTTGACAAGTTAAAGTAAATTTTTTACAAATTAAAGTTACGTTTTGATTAGTTAAACTATGTTTTTTACAACTTAAAGTTACTTTTTGACAAGTTAAAGTACGTTTCACCAAGTTAAAATTACGATTTAACAAGTTAAAGTAAATTTTTTACAAGTTAAAATTACGTTTTGACAAGTTAAAGTACGTTTCAACAAGTTCAAATTACGTTTTGACAAGTTAAAGTACCTTTCAACAAGATAAAATTACGTTTTTACAAGTAAAAGTACATTTTTTACAAGTTAAAGTTACGTTTTGACATGTTAAACTATGTTTTTTACAAGTTAAAGTTACGTTTTGACATGTTAAACTATGTTTTTTACAAGTTAAAGTTACGTTTTGACAAGTTAAAGTGCGTTTCAACAAGTTCAAAGTACGTTTTGACAAGTAATAGTACATTTTTTGCAAATTAAAGTACATTTTTTACAAGTTAAAGTTACGTTTTGACAAGTTAAGGTACGTTTCAATAAGTTCAAATTACGTTTTGACAAGTTAGAGTACATTTTTTACAAGTTAAAGTTACGTTTTGACAAGTTAAAATACGTTTCAAGAAGTTCAAATTACGTTTTGACAAGTTAAAGTACCTTTCGACAAGATAAAATTACGTTTTGACAAGTAAAAGTATATATTTTACAAATTAAAGTTACTTTTTGACATGTTAAACTATGTTTTTTACAAGTTAAAGTTACTATTTGACAAGTTAAAGTACGTTTCAACAAGTTAAAATTACTTTTTGACAAGTTAAAGTACATTTTTTACAAGTTAAATTACGTTTTGAGAAGTTAAAGTACGTTTCAACAAGTTTAAATTACGTTTTGACAAGTTACAGTACCTTTCAACAAGATAAAATTACGTTTTGATTCGTAAAAGTACATTTTTTAAAAGTCAAAGTTACGTTTTGACATGTTTAACTATGTTTTATACAAGTTAAAGTTACGTTTTGACAAGTTAAAGTGCGTTTCAACAGGTTCAAAGTACGTTTTGACAAGTAATAGTACATTTTTTACAAGTTAAAGTACATTTTTTACAAGTTAAAGTTACGTTTTGACAAGTTAGTACGTTTCAACAAGTTCAAATTACGTTTTGACAAGTTAAAGTATGTTTCAATAGGTTAAAATTTCGTTTTGACAAGTAAAAGTACATTTTTTACAAGTTAAAGTTACGTTTTGACATGTTAAACTATGTTTTTTACAAGTTAAAGTTACGTTTTGACAAGTTAAAGTGCGTTTCAACAAGTTCAAAATATGTTTTGAAAAGTAATAGTACATTTTTTACAAGTTAAAGTTACGTTTTGACAAGTTAAACTATGTTTTTTACAAGTTAAAGTTACGTTTTGACAAGTTAAAGTACGTTTCAACAAGTTAAAATTACTTTTTGACATGTTAAAGTACATTTTTTACAAATTAAAGTTTTTGACAAGTTAAACTATGTTTTTTACAAGTTAAAGTTACTTTTTGACAAGTTAAAGTACGTTTCAGCAAGTTAAAATTACGATTTAACAACTTAAAGTACATTTTTTACAAGTTAAAGTTACGTTTTTATAAGTTAAAGTATGTTTCAACAAGTTCAAATTACGTTTTCACAAGTTAAAGTTACGTTTTGAAAAGTAAAAGTATATATTTTACAAGTTAAAGTTACTTTTTGACATGTTAAACTATGTTTTTTACAAGTTAAAGTTACTATTTGACAAGTTAAAGTACCTTTCAACAAGATAAAATTACGTTTTGACAAGTTAAAGTACATTTTTTACAAGTTAAAATTACGTTTTGACAAGTTAAAGTACGTTTCAACAAGTTCAAATTACGTTTTGACATGTTAAAGTACCTTTCAACAAGATAAAATTACGTTTTAACAAGTAAAAGTACATTTTTTACAAGTTAAAGTTACGTTTTGACATGTTAAACTATGTTTTTTACAAGTTAAAGTTACGTTTTGACATGTTAAACTATGTTTTTTACAAGTTAAAGTTACGTTTTGACAAGTTAAAGTGCGTTTCAACAAGTTCAAAGTACGTTTTGACAAGTAATAGTACATTTTTTGCAAGTTAAAGTTCATTTTTTACAAGTTAAAGTTACGTTTTGACAAGTTAAGGTACGTTTCAACAAGTTCAAATTACGTTTTGACAAATTCAAAGTACGATTTGACAAGTAATAGTACATTTTTTACAAGTTAAAGTTACGTTTTGACAAGTTAGACTATGTTTTTTACAAGTTAAAGTTACGTTTTGACATGTTAAAGTACGTTTCAACAAGTTAAAATTACTTTTTCACAAGTTAAAGTACATTTTTTACAAATTAAAGTTACGTTTTGACAAGTTAAACTATGTTTTTAACAACTTAAAGTTATTTTTTGACAAGTTAAAGTACGTTTCAACAAGTTAAAATTACGATTTGACAAGTTAGAGTACATTTTTTACAAGTTAAAGTTATGTTTTGACAAGTTAAAATACGTTTCAATAAGTTCAAATTACGTTTTGACAAGTTAAAGTACCTTTCGACAAGATAAAATTACGTTTTGACAAGTAAAAGTATATATTTTACAAGTTAAAGTTACTTTTTGACATGTTAAACTATGTTTTTTACAAGTTAAAGTTACTATTTGACAAGTTAAAGTACGTTTCAACAAGTTAAAATTACTTTTTGACAAATTAAAGTACATTTTTTACAAGTTAAATTACGTTTTGACATGTTAAACTATGTTTTTTACAAGTTAAAGTTACGTTTTGACATGTTAAACTATGATTTTTACAAGTTAAAGTTACGTTTTGAGAAGTTAAAGTACGTTTCAACAAGTTCAAATTACGTTTTGACAAGTTACAGTACCTTTCAACAAGATAAATTAACGTTTTGATACTTAAAAGTACATTTTTTAAGAGTTAAAGTTACTATTTGACATGTTTAACTATGTTTTTTACAAGTTAAAGTTACGTTTTGACAAGTTAAAGTGCGTTTCAACAGGTTCAAAGTACGTTTTGACAAGTAATAGTACATTTTTTAGAAGTTAAAGTACATATTTTACAAGTTAAAGTTACGTTTTGACAAGTTAAATTACGTTTCAACATGTTCAAATTACGTTTTGACAAGTTAAAGTATGTTTCAACAGGTTAAAATTACGTTTTTACAAGTAAAAGTACATTTTTTAAAAGTTAAAGTTACGTTTTGACATATTAAACTATGTTTTTTACAAGTTAAAGTTACGTTTTGACAAGTTAAAGTGCGTTTCAACAAGTTCAAAGTACATTTTGACAAGTAATAGTACATTTTTTACAAGTTAAAGTTACGTTTTGACAAGTTAAACTATGTTTTTTACAAGTTAAAGTTACGTTTTGACAAGTTAAAGTACGTTTCAACAAGTTAAAATTACTTTTTGACATGTTAAAGTAAATTTTTTACAAATAAAAGTTACGTTTTGATTAGTTAAACTATGTTTTTTACAACTTAAAGTTACTTTTTGACAAGTTAAAGTACGTTTCACCAAGTTAAAATTACGATTTGACAAGTTAAAGTACATTTTTTACAAGTTAAAATTACGTTTTGACAAGTTAAAGTACGTTTTGACAAGTTAAATTACGTTTCAACATGTTCAAATTACGTTTTGACAAGTTAAAGTATGTTTCAACAGGTTAAAATTACGATTTGATACGTAAAAGTACATTTTTTAAATGTTAAAGTTACGTTTTGACATATTAAACTATGTTTTTTACAAGTTAAAGTTACGTTTTGACAAGTTAAAGTGCGTTTCAACAAGTTCAAAGTACATTTTGACAAGTAATAGTACATTTTTTACAAGTTAAAGTTACGTTTTGACAAGTTAAACTATGTTTTTTACAAGTTAAAGTTACGTTTTGACAAGTTAAAGTACGTTTCAACAAGTTAAAATTACTTTTTGACATGTTAAAGTAAATTTTTTACAAATTAAAGTTACGTTTTGATTAGTTAAACTATGTTTTTTACAACTTAAAGTTACTTTTTGACAAGTTAAAGTACGTTTCACCAAGTTAAAATTACGATTTGACAAGTTAAAGTACATTTTTTACAAGTTAAAATTACGTTTTGACAAGTTAAAGTACGTTTCAACAAGATTAAATTACGTTTTGACAAGTTAAAGTACCTTTCAACAAGATAAAATTACGTTTTTACAAGTAAAAGTACATTTTTTACAAGTTAAAGTTACGTTTTGACATGTTAAACTATGTTTTTTACAAGTTAAAGTTACGTTTTGACATGTTAAACTATGTTTTTTACAAGTTAAAGTTACGTTTTGACAAGTTAAAGTGCGTTTCAACAAGTTCAAAGTACGTTTTGACAAGTAATAGTACATTTTTTGCAAATTAAAGTACATTTTTTACAAGTTAAAGTTACGTTTTGACAAGTTAAGGTACGTTTCAATAAGTTCAAATTACGTTTTGACAAGTTAGAGTACATTTTTTACAAGTTAAAGTTACGTTTTGACAAGTTAAAATACGTTTCAAGAAGTTCAAATTACGTTTTGACAAGTTAAAGTACCTTTCGACAAGATAAAATTACGTTTTGACAAGTAAAAGTATATATTTTACAAATTAAAGTTACTTTTTGACATGTTAAACTATGTTTTTTACAAGTTAAAGTTACTATTTGACAAGTTAAAGTACGTTTCAACAAGTTAAAATTACTTTTTGACAAGTTAAAGTACATTTTTTACAAGTTAAATTACGTTTTGAGAAGTTAAAGTACGTTTCAACAAGTTTAAATTACGTTTTGACAAGTTACAGTACCTTTCAACAAGATAAAATTACGTTTTGATTCGTAAAAGTACATTTTTTAAAAGTCAAAGTTACGTTTTGACATGTTTAACTATGTTTTATACAAGTTAAAGTTACGTTTTGACAAGTTAAAGTGCGTTTCAACAGGTTCAAAGTACGTTTTGACAAGTAATAGTACATTTTTTACAAGTTAAAGTACATTTTTTACAAGTTAAAGTTACGTTTTGACAAGTTAGTACGTTTCAACAAGTTCAAATTACGTTTTGACAAGTTACAGTACCTTTCAACAAGATAAAATTACGTTTTGATACTTAAAAGTACATTTTTTAAGAGTTAAAGTTACTATTTGACATGTTTAACTATGTTTTTTACAAGTTAAAGTTACGTTTTGACAAGTTAAAGTGCGTTTCAACAGGTTCAAAGTACGTTTTGACAAGTAATAGTACATTTTTTAGAAGTTAAAGTACATATTTTACAAGTTAAAGTTACGTTTTGACAAGTTAAATTACGTTTCAACATGTTCAAATTACGTTTTGACAAGTTAAAGTATGTTTCAACAGGTTAAAATTACGATTTGATACGTAAAAGTACATTTTTTAAAAGTTAAAGTTACGTTTTGACATATTAAACTATGTTTTTTACAAGTTAAAGTTACGTTTTGACAAGTTAAAGTGCGTTTCAACAAGTTCAAAGTACATTTTGACAAGTAATAGTACATTTTTTACAAGTTAAAGTTACGTTTTGACAAGTTAAACTATGTTTTTTACAAGTTAAAGTTACATTTTGACAAGTTAAAGTACGTTTCAACAAGTTAAAATTACTTTTTGACATGTTAAAGTAAATTTTTTACAAATTAAAGTTACGTTTTGATTAGTTAAACTATGTTTTTTACAACTTAAAGTTACTTTTTGACAAGTTAAAGTACGTTTCACCAAGTTAAAATTACGATTTCACAAGTTAAAGTACATTTTTTACAAGTTAAAATTACGTTTTGACAAGTTAAAGTACGTTTCAACAAGTTCAAATTACGTTTTGACAAGTTAAAGTACCTTTCAACAAGATAAAATTACGTTTTTACAAGTAAAAGTACATTTTTTACAAGTTAAAGTTACGTTTTGACATGTTAAACTATGTTTTTTACAAGTTAAAGTTACGTTTTGACATGTTAAACTATGTTTTTTACAAGTTAAAGTTACGTTTTGACAAGTTAAAGTGCGTTTCAACAAGTTCAAAGTACGTTTTGACAAGTAATAGTACATTTTTTGCAAATTAAAGTACATTTTTTACAAGTTAAAGTTACGTTTTGACAAGTTAAGGTACGTTTCAATAAGTTCAAATTACGTTTTGACAAGTTAGAGTACATTTTTTACAAGTTAAAGTTACGTTTTGACAAGTTAAAATACGTTTCAAGAAGTTCAAATTACGTTTTGACAAGTTAAAGTACCTTTCGACAAGATAAAATTACGTTTTGACAAGTAAAAGTATATATTTTACAAATTAAAGTTACTTTTTGACATGTTAAACTATGTTTTTTACAAGTTAAAGTTACTATTTGACAAGTTAAAGTACGTTTCAACAAGTTAAAATTACTTTTTGACAAGTTAAAGTACATTTTTTACAAGTTAAATTACGTTTTGAGAAGTTAAAGTACGTTTCAACAAGTTTAAATTACGTTTTGACAAGTTACAGTACCTTTCAACAAGATAAAATTACGTTTTGATTCGTAAAAGTACATTTTTTAAAAGTCAAAGTTACGTTTTGACATGTTTAACTATGTTTTATACAAGTTAAAGTTACGTTTTGACAAGTTAAAGTGCGTTTCAACAGGTTCAAAGTACGTTTTGACAAGTAATAGTACATTTTTTACAAGTTAAAGTACATTTTTTACAAGTTAAAGTTACGTTTTGACAAGTTAGTTCGTTTCAACAAGTTCAAATTACGTTTTGACAAGTTAAAGTATGTTTCAATAGGTTAAAATTTCGTTTTGACAAGTAAAAGTACATTTTTTACAAGTTAAAGTTACGTTTTGACATGTTAAACTATGTTTTTTACAAGTTAAAGCTATGTTTTGACAAGTGAAAGTGCGTTTCAACAAGTTCAAAGTACGTTTTGACAAGTAATATTACATTTTTTACAAGTTAAAGTTACGTTTTGACAAGTTAAACTATGTTTTTTACAAGTTAAAGTTACGTTTTGACAAGTTAAAGTACGTTTCAACAAGTAAAAATTACTTTTTGACATGTTAAAGTACATTTTTTACAAATTAAAGTTACGTTTTGACAAGTTAAACTATGTTTTTTACAACTTAAAGTTACTTTTTGACAAGTTAAAGTACGTTTCACCAAGTTAAAATTACGATTTAACAAGTTAAAGTACATTTTTTACAAGTTAAAGTTACGTTTTTACAAGTTAAAGTACGTTTCAACAAGTTCAAATTACGTTTTGACAAGTTAAAGTACGTTTCAACAAGATAAAATTACGTTTTGACAAGTTAAAGACATTTTTTTAACTTAAAATTACGTTTTGACAAGTTAAAGTATGTTTCAACAAGTTCAAATTACGTTTTGACAAGTTAAAGTACCTTTCAACAAGATAAAATTACGTTTTAACAAGTAAACGTACATTTTTTACAAGTTAAAGTTACGTTTTGACATGTTAAAGTATGTTTTTTACAAGTTAAAGTTACGTTGTGCATGTTAAACTATGTTTTTTACAAGTTAAAGTTACGTTTTGACAAGTTAAAGTGCGTTTCAACAAGTTCAAACTACGTTTTGACAAGTAATAGTACATTTTTTGCAAGTTAAAGTACATTTTTTACAAGTTAAAGTTACGTTTTGACAAGTTAAGGTACGTTTCAACAAGTTCAAATTACGTTTTGAGAAGTTCAAAGTACGATTTGACAAGTAATAGTACATTTTTTACAAGTTAAAGTTACGTTTTGACAAGTTAGACTATGTTTTTTACAAGTTAAAGTTACGTTTTGACATGTTAAAGTACGTTTCTACAAGTTAAAATTAGTTTTTGACAAGTTAAAGTACATTTTTTACAAATTAAAGTTACGTTTTGACAAGTTAAACTATTTTTATAACAACTTAAACTTACTTTTAGACAAGTTAAAGTACGTTTCAACAAGTTAAAATTACGATTTGACAAGTTAAAGAACATTTTTTACAAGTTAAAGTTACGTTTTGAAAAGTTAAACTATGTTTTTTACAAGTTAAAGTTACGTTTTGAAAAGTTAAAGTACGTTTCAACAAGTTCAAATTACGTTTTGACAAGTTAAAGTACGTTTCAACAAGATAAAATTACGTTTTGACAAGTTAAAGTACATTTTTTACAAGTTAAAGTTACGTTTTGACAAGTTAAAATACGTTTCAAGAAGTTCAAATTACGTTTTGACAAGTTAAAGTACCTTTCAACAAGATAAAATTACGTTTTGGCAAGTAAAAGTATATTTTTTACAAGTTAAAGTTACTTTTTGACATGTTAAATTATGGTTTTTACAAGTTAAAGTTATTATTTGACAAGTTAAAGTACGTTTCAACAAGTTAAAATTACTTTTTGACAAGTTAAATTACATTTTACAAGTTAAGTTTACGTTTTGACAAGTTAAAGTATGTTTTTTACAACTTAAAGTTACTATTTGACAAGTTAAAGTACATTTCAACAAGTTAAAATATTGATATGACAAGTTAAAGTTACGTTTTGACAAGTTAAAGTATGTTTCAACAGGTTAAAATTATGTTTTAACAAGTACAAGTACATTTTATATAAGTTAAAGTTACGTTTTGACATGTTAAACTATGTTTTTTACAAGTTAAAGTTACGTTTTGACAAATTAAAGTACGTTTCAACAAGTTCAAAGTACGTTTTGACAAGTAATAGTACAATTTTTACAAGTTAAAGTTACGTTTGGACAAATTAAACTATGTTTTTTACAAGTTAAAGTTACGTTTTGACAAGTAAAAGTACGTTTCAACAAGTTAAAATTACTTTTTGACTAGTTAAAGTACGTTTCAACAAGTTAAAATTACTTTTTGACAAGTTAAAGTATGTTTTTTACAACTTAAAGTTACTTTTTGACAAGTTAAAGTACGTTTTAACAAGTTAAAATTACGATTTGACAAGTTAAAGTACATTTTTTACAAGTTAAATTACGTTTTGATAAGTTAAAGTACGTTTCAACAAGTTCAAATTACGTTTTGATAAGTTAAAGTACGTTTCAACAAGTTCAAATTATGTTTTGACAAGTTAAAGTACGTTTCAACAAGATAAAATTACGTTTTAACAAGTAAAAGTACATTTTTTACAAGTTAAAGTTACGTTTTGACAAGTTAAAATACGTTTCAAGAAGTTCAAATTATGTTTTGTCAAATTAAATTACCTTTCAACAAGATAAAATTACGTTTTGACAAGTAAAAGTATATTTTTTACAAGTTAAAGTTACTTTTTGACATGTTAAACTATGTTTTTTACAAGTTAGAGTTACTATTTGACAAGTTAAAGTACGTTTCAACAAGTTAAATTTATTTCTTGACAAGTTAAAGGACATTTTTTTACAAGTTAAGTTTACGTTTTGACAAGTTAAAGTATGTTTTTTACAACTTAAAGTTACTATTTGACAAGTTAAAGTACATTTCAACAAGTTAAAATATTGATATGACAAGTTAAAGTTACGTTTTGACAAGTTAAAGTATGTTTCAACAGGTTAAAATTATGTTTTGACAAGTACAAGTACATTTTATATAAGTTAAAGTTACGTTTTGACATGTTAAACTATGTTTTTTACAAGTTAAATTTACGTTTTGACAAATTAAAGTACGTTTCAACAAGTTCAAAGTACGTTTTGACAAGTAATAGTACAAGTTTTACAAGTTAAAGTTACGTTTTGACAAGTTAAACTATGTTTTTTACAAGTTAAAGTTACATTTTGACAAGTTAAAGTACGTTTCAACAAGTTAAAATTACTTTTTGACAAGTTAAAGTATGTTTTTTACAACTTAAAGTTACTTTTTGACAAGTTAAAGTACGTTTTAGCAAGTTAAAATTACGATTTGACAAGTTAAAGTACTTTTTTTACAAGTTAAATTACGTTTTGATAAGTTAAAGTACGTTTCAACAAGTTCAAATTACGTTTTGATAAGTTAAAGTACGTTTCAACAAGTTCAAATTATGTTTTGACAAGTTAAAGTACGTTTCAACAAGATAAAATTACGTTTTAACAAATAAAAGTACATTTTTTACAAGTTAAAGTTACGTTTTGACAAGTTAAAATACGTTTCAAGAAGTTCAAATTATGTTCTGACAAATTAAAGTACCTTTCAACAAGATAAAATTACGTTTTGACAAGTAAAAGTATATTTTTTACAACTTAAAGTTACTTTTTGACATGTTAAACTATGTTTTTTACAAGTTAAAGTTACTATTTGACAAGTTAAAGTACGTTTCAACAAGTTAAAATTACTTCTTGACAAGTTAAAGTACATTTTTTTACAAGTTAAGTTTACGTTTTGACAAGTTAAAGTATGTTTTTTACAACTTAAAGTTACTATTTGACAAGTTAAAGTACATTTCAACAAGTTAAAATATTGATATGACAAGTTAAAGTTACGTTTTGACAAGTTAAAGTATGTTTCAACAGGTTAAAATTATGTTTTCACAAGTACAAGTACATTTTATATAAGTTAAAGTTACGTTTTGACATGTTAAACTATGTTTTTTACAAGTTAAAGTTACGTTTTGACAAATTAAAGTACGTTTCAACAAGTTCAAAGTACGTTTTGACAAGTAATAGTACAATTTTTACAAGTTAAAGTTACGTTTTGACAAGTTAGACTATGTTTTTTACAAGTTAAAGTTACGTTTTGAAAAGTTAAAGTACGTTTCAACAAGTTAAAATTACTTTTTGACAAATTAAAGTATGTTTTTTACAACTTAAAGTTACTTTTTGACAAGTTAACGTACGTTTCAACAAGTTAAAATTACGATTTGACAAGTTAAGTACATTTTTTACAAGTTAAATTACGTTTTGATAAGTTAAAGTACGTTTCAACAAGTTGAAATTACGTTTTGACAAGTTAAAGTACGTTTCAACAAGTTAAAAGTACGTTTTGACAAGTTAACCTATGTTTTTTACAAGTTAAAGTTACGTTTTGACAAGTTAAAGTATGTTTCAACAAGTTAAAATTACGATTTGACAATTAAAAGTACATTTTTTACAAGTTATAGTTACGTTTTGACAAGTTAAATTACTTTTCAACAAGTTTAAACTACGTTTTGACAAGTAAAAGTATCAAGTTACACAATGTTTTTTACAAGTTAATGTTACGTTTTGACAAGTTAAAGTACGTTTCAACAAGTTAAAATTACTTTTTGACAAGTTAAAGTACATTTTTTACAAGTTAAAGTTACGTTTTGACAAGTTAAAGTACGTATCAACAAGTTCAAATAAAGTTTTGACAAGTTAAAGTATGTTCAACAGGTTAAAATTACGTTTTGACCAGTAAAAGTACATTTTCAACAAGTTCAAAATACGTTTTGACAAGTTAAACTATGTTTTTTACAACTTAAAGTTATGTTTTAACAAGTTAAAGTATGTTTCAAAAAGTTAAAATTACTTTTTGACAAGTTAAAGTACGTTTCAACAAGTTAAAATTACGATTTGACAAGTTAAAGTACATTTTTTACAAGTTAAATTACGTTTTGACAAATTAAAGTACGTTTCAACATATTCAAATTACGTTTTGACAAGTTAAAGTACGTTTCAACAAGATAAAATTACGTTTTGACAAGTAAAAGTACATTTTTTACAAGTTAAAGTTACGTTTTGACATGTTAAACTATGTTTTTTACAAGTTAAAGTTACGTTTTGACAAGTTAAAGTATGTTTCAACAAGTTAAAATCACTTTTTTACAAGTTAAAGTACATTTTTTACAAATTAAAGTTACTTTTTGACAAGTTAAACTATGTTTTTTAAAACTTAAAGTTACTTTTTGACAAGTTAAAGTACGTTTCAACAAGTTTAAATCACAATTTGACTAGTTAAAGTACATATTTTACAAGTTAAAGTTACGTTTTGACAAGTTAAAGTATGTTTCAACAAGTTCAAATTACGTTTTGACAAGTTAAAGTACCTTTCAACAAGATAAAATTACCTTTTGACAAGTAAAAGTTCATTTTTTACAAGTTAAAATTACGTTTTGACATGTTAAACTATGTTTTTTACAAGTTAAAGTTACGTTTTGTTAAGTTAAAGTGCGTTTCAACAAGTTCAAAGTACGTTTCGACAAGTAATAGTACATTTTTTACAAGTTAAAGTTACGTTTTGACATGTTAAACTATGTTTTTTACAAGTTAAAGTTACGTTTTGACAAGTTAAAGTACGTTTCAACAAGTTAAAATTACTTTTTGACAAGTTAAAGTACATTTTTTAAAATTAAAGTTACGTTTTGTCAAGTTAAACTATGTTTTTTACAACTTAAAGTTACTTTTTGACAAGTTAAAGTAAGTTTCAACAAGTTAAAATTACGAGTTGACAAGTTAAAGTACTTTTTTTACAAGTTAAAGTTACGTTTTGACAAGTTAAAGTACGTTTCAACAAGTTCAAATTACGTTTTGACAAGTTAAAGTACCTTTCAACAAGATAAAATAACGTTTTGACAAGTAAAAGTACATTTTTTACAACTTAAAGTTACGTTTTGATAAGTTAAAGTACGTTTCAACCAGTTCAAATTACGTTTTGACGTGTAAAAGGACATTTTTTACAAGTTAAAATTACGTTTTGAGAAATTAACCTATGATTTTAACAAGTTAAAGTTACGTTTTGACAAGTTAAAATACGTTTCAACAAGTTAAAATTACGATTTGACAAGTTAATGTACATTTTTTACAAGTTAAATTTACGTTTTGACAAGTTAAAATACGTTTCAACAAGTTAAAATTACGATTTGACAAGTTAACGTACATTTTTTACAAGTTAAAGTTACGTTTTGACAATTTAAAGTACGTTTCAACAACTTTAAATTACGTTTTGACAAGTAAACTATTTTTTTTACAAGTTAAAGTTACATTTTGACAAGTTAAACTATTTTTTTACAAGTTAAAGTTACGTTTTGACAAGTTAAAGTACGTTTCCACAAGTTAAAATTACGATTTGACAAGTTAAACTACATTTTTTACAAGTTAAATTTACGTTTTAACAAGTTAAAGTACGTTTCAACAAGTTCAAATTATGTTTTGACAAGTTAAAGTACCTTTCAACAAGATAAAATTACATTTTGACAAGTAAAAGTACATTTTTTACAAGTTAAAATTACGTTTTGACATGTTAAACTATGTTTTTTACAAGTTAAAGTTACGTTTTGACAAGTTAAAGTGCGTTTCAAGAAGTTCAAAGTACGTTTTGACAAGTAATAGTACATTTTTTACAAGTTAAAGTTACGTTTTGACAAGTTAATCTATGTTTTTTACAAGTTAAAGTTACGTTTTAACAAGTTAAAGTACGTTTCAACAAGTTAAAATTACTTTTTGACAAGTTAAAGTACATTTTTTCAAATTAAAGTTACGTTTTGACAAGTTAAACTATGTTTTTTACAACTTAAAGTTACTTTTTGACAAGTTAAAGTACATTTCATCAAGTTAAAATATCGATATGACAAGTTAAAGTACATTTATTACAAGTTAAAGTTACGTTTTGACAAGTTAAAGTACGTTTCAACCAGTTCAAATTACATTTTGACGTGTAAAAGGACATTTTTTACAAGTTAAAATTGCGTGTTGACAAGTTAACCTATGTTTTTAACAAGTTAAAGTTACGTTTTGACAAGTTAAAATACGTTTTAACAAGTTAAAATTATGATTTGACAAGTTAACGTACATTTTTTACAAGTTAAAGTTACGTTTTGACAAGTTAAAATACGTTTCAACAAGTTAAAATTACGATTTGACAAGTTAACGTACATTTTTTACACGTTAAAGTTACGTTTTGACAAGTTAAATTACGTTTCAACAACTTTAAATTACGTTTTGACAAGTAAAACTATTTTTTTTACAAGTTAAAGTTACATCTTGACAAGTTAAACTATTTTTTTACAAGTTAAAGTTACTTTTTGACAAGTTAAAGTACGTTTCCACAAGTTAATATTACGATTTGACAAGTTAAAGTACATTTTTTACAAGTTAAATTTACGTTTTAACAAGTTAAAGTACGTTTCAACAAGTTCAAATTACGTTTTGACAAGTTAAAGTACCTTTCAACAAGATAAAATTACGTTTTGACAAGTAAAAGTACATTTTTTACAAGTTATAATTACGTTTTGACATGTTAAACTATGTTTTTTACAAGTTAAAGTTACGTTTTGACAAGTTAAAGTGCGTTTCAACAAGTTCAAAGTCCGTTTTGACAAGTAATAGTACATTTTTTACAAGTTAAAGTTACGTTTTGACAAGTTAATCTATGTTTTTTATTAGTTAAAGTTACGTTTTGACAAGTTAAAGTACGTTTCAACAAGTTAAAATTACTTTTTGACAAGTTAAAGTAAATTTTTTACAAATTAAAGTTACGTTTTGACAAGTTAAAGTACATTTTTTACAAGTTAAATTTACGTTTTAACAAGTTAAAGTACGTTTCAACAAGTTCAAATTACGTTTTGACAAGTTAAAGTACTTTAATTTTTTTACAAATTAAAGTTACGTTTTGACAAGTTAAACCATGTTTTTTATATCTTAAAGTTACTTTTTGACAAGTTAAAGTACGTTTCAACAACTTAAAATTACAATTTGACAAGTTAAAGTACATATTTTACAAGTTAAAGTTACGTTTTGACAAGTTAAATTATGTTTCAACAAGTTCAAATTACGTTTTGACAAGTTAAAGTACCTTTCAACAAGATAAAATTACCTTTTGACAAGTAAAAGTTCATTTTTTACAAGTTAAAGTTACGTTTTGACATGTTAAACTATGTTTTTTACAAGTTAAAGTTACGTTTTGGCAAATTAAAGTGCCTTTCAACAAGTTCAAAGTACGTTATGACAAGTAATAGTACATTTTTTACAAGTTAAAGTACATTTTTTACAAGTTAAAGTTACGTTTTGACAAGTAAAGGTACGTTTCAAAGAGTTCAAATTACGTTTTAACAAGTTAAAGTATGTTTCAACAGGTTAAAATTACGTTTTGACAAGTAAAAGTACATTTTTTACAAGTTAAAGTTACGTTTTAACATGTTAAACTATGTTTTTTACAAGTTAAAGTTATGTTTTGACAAGTTAAAGTGCGTTTCAACAAGTTCAAAGTACGTTTTGACAAGTAATAGTACATTTTTTACAAGTTAAAGTTACGTTTTGACAAGATAATCTATGTTTTTTACAAGTTAAATTACGTTTCAACAAGTTTAAATTACTTTTTGACACGTGAAAGTATTTTTGTTACAAGTTAAAGTTACGTTTTGACAAGTTAAAGTACGTTTCAACAAGTTAAAATTACTTTTTGACTAGTTAAAGTACATTTTTTAAAAGTTAAAGTTACGTTTTGACAAGTTAAAGTATGTTTTATCAAGTTAAAATATCGATATGAAGAGTTAATGTACATTTATTACAAGTTAAAGATACGTTTTGACAAGTTAAAGTACGTTTCAACCAGTTCAAACTACGTTTTGACGTGTAAAAGGACATTTTTTACAAGTTAAAATTACGTTTTGACAAGTTAACCTATGTTTTTAACAAGTTAAAGTTACGTTTTGACAAGTTAAAATACGTTTCAACAAGTTAAAATTACTTCTTGACAAGGTTATGTACATTTTTTTACAAGTTAAAGTTATGTTTTGACAAGTTAAAGTATGTTTTTTACAAGTTAAAGTTACTATTTGACAAGTTAACGTACGTTTCAACAAGTTAAAATTACGATTTGACAAGTTAAAGTACATTTTTTACAAGATACAGTTACGTTTTAACAAGTTTAAATTACTCTTTGACACGTAAAAGTATTTTTGTTACAAGTTAAAGTTACGTTTTGATAAGTTAAACTATGTTTTTTACAAGTTAAAGTTACGTTTTGACAAGTTAAAGTACGTTTCAACAAGTTAAAATTACTTTTTGACAAGTTAAAGTACATTTATTACAAGTTAAAATTACGTTTTGACAAGTTAAAGTACGTTTCAACCAGTTCAAATTACGTTTTGACGTGTAAAAGGACATTTTTTACAAGTTAAAATTACGTTTTGACAAGTTAACCTATGTTTTTAACAAGTTAAAGTTACGTCTTGACAAGTTAAAATACGTTTCAACAAGTTAAAATTACGATTTGACAAGTTAACGTACATTTTTTAAAAGTTAAAGTTACGTTTTAACAAGTTAAAATACGTTTCAACAAGTTAAAATTACGATTTGACAAGTTAAAGTACATTTTTTACAAGTTAAATTTACGTTTTAACAAGTTATAGTATGTTTCAACAAGTTCAAATTACGTTTTGACAAGTAAAAGTACCTTTCAACAAGATAAAATGACCTTTTGACAAGTAAAAGTTCATTTTTTACAAGTTAAAGTTACGTTTTGACATGTTAAACTATGTTTATTACAAGTTAAAGTTACGTTTTGACAAGTTTAAGTACGTTTCAACAAGTTAAAATTACTTCTTGACAAGGTAATGTACATTTTTTTACAAGTTAAAGTTACGTTTTGACAAGTTAAAGTATGTTTTTTACAAGTTACAGTTACGTTTTAACAAGTTAAATTACGTTTCAACAAGTTTAAATTACTTTTTGACACGTAAAAGTATTTTTGTTACAATTTAAAGTTACGTTTTGATAAGTTAAACTATGTTTTTTACAAGTTAAAGTTACGTTTTGACAACTTAAAGTACGTTTCAACAAGTTAAAATTACTTTTTGACAAGTTAAAGTACATTTTTTACAAGTTAAAGTTACGTTTTGACAAGTTAAAGTATGTTTTTTTCAAGTTAGAGTTACTATTTGATAAGTTAAAGTACATTTCATCAAGTTAAAATATCGATATGACAAGTTAAAGTACATTTTTTACAAGTTAAATTTACGTTTAACAAGTTAAAGTACGTTTCAACAAGTTCAAATTACGTTTTGACAAGTTAAAGTTCCTTTCAACAAGATAAAAATAGATTTTGACAAGTAAAAGTTCATTTTTACAAGTTAAAGTTACGTTTTGACATGTTAAACTATGTTTATTACAAGTTAAAGTTACGTTTTGACAAGTTAAAGTACGTTTCAACAAGTTAAAATTACTTCTTGACAAGGTAATGTACATTTTTTTACAAGTTAAAGTTACGTTTTGACAAGTTAAAGTATGTTTTTTACAAGTTAAAGTTACTATTTGACAAGTTAACGTACGTTTCAACAAGTTAAAATTACGATTTGACAAGTTAAAGTACATTTTTTACAAGATACAGTTACGTTTTAACAAGTTTAAATTACTCTTTGACACGTAAAAGTATTTTTGTTACAAGTTAAAGTTACGTTTTGATTAGTTAAACTATGTTTTTTACAAGTTAAAGTTACGTTTTGACAAGTTAAAGTACGTTTCAACAAGTTAACATTACTTTTTGACAAGTTAAAGTACATTTATTACAAGTTAAAATTACATTTTGACAAGTTAAAGTACGTTTCAACCAGTTCAAATTACGTTTTGACGTGTAAAAGGACATTTTTTACAAGTTAAAATTACGTTTTGACAAGTTAACCTATCTTTTTAACAAGTTAAAGTTACGTTTTGACAAGTTAAAATACGTTTCAACAAGTTAAAATTACGTTTTGACAAGTAAAAGTATATTTTTTACAAGTTAAAGTTACGTTTTGACAAGTTAAAGTACGTTTAAACAACTTTTAACGTACATTTTTTAAAAGTTAAAGTTACGTTTTGACAAGTTAAAATACGTTTCAACAAGTTAAAATTACGATTTGACAAGTTAACGTACATTTTTTACAAGTTAAAGTTACGTTTTGACAAGTTAAAGTACGTTTAAACAACTTTAAATTACGTTTAGACAAGTAAAAGTATTTTTTTTACAAGTTAAAGTAACATTTTGACAAGTTAAACTATGTTTTTTACAAGTTAAAGTACGTTTCAACAAGTTAAAATTATGATTGACAAGTTAACGTACATTTTTTACAAGTTAAAGTACGTTTCAACAAGTTCAAATTACGTTTTGACCAGTTAAAGTACCTTTCAACAAGATAAAATTACGTTTTGACAAGTAAAAGTACATTTTTTACAAGTTAAAATTACGTTTTGACATGTTAAATTATGTTTTTTATAAGTTAAAGTTACGTTTTGACAAGTTAAAGTGCGTTTCAACAAGTTCAAAGTACGTTTTGACAAGTAATAGTACATTTTTTACAAGTTAAAGTTACGTTTTGACATGTTAATCTATGTTTTTTACAATTTAAAGTTACATTTTGACAAGTAAAAGTACGTTTCAACAAGTTAAAATTACTTTTTGACAAGTTAAAGTAAATTTTTTACAAATTAAAGTTACGTTTTGACAAGTTAAACTATGTTTTTTACATCTTAAAATTACTTTTTGACAAGTTAAAGTACGTTTCAACAACTTAAAATTACAATTTGATAAGTTAAAGTACATATTTTACAAGTTAAAGTTACGTTTTGACAAGTTAAAGTATGTTTCAACAAGTTCAAATTACGTTTTGACAAGTTAAAGTACCTTTCAACAAGATAAAATTACCTTTTGACAAGTAAAAGTTCATTTTTTACAAGTTAAAATTACGTTTTGACATGGTAAACTATGTTTTTTTCAAGTTAAAGTTACGTTTTGACAAGTTAAAGTACGTTTCAACAAGTTAAATTTACTTTTTGAAAAGTTAAAGTACATTTTTTACAAGTTAAAGTTACGTTTTGACAAGTTAAAGTACGTTTCAACGAGTTCAAATTACGTTTTGACAACTAAAAGTACATTTTTTACAAGTTAATATTACGTTTTTAACAAGTTAAAGTTACGTTTTGACAAGTAAAATTACGTTTCAACATCTTAAAATTACATTTTGACAAGTTAAAGTACATTTCTTACAAGTTAAAGTTACGTTTTGACAAGTTAAACTATGTTTTTTAAAAGTAAAAGTTACGTTTTGAAAAGTTAAAAAACTTTTCAACAAGTTAAATTTACTTTTTGAAAAGTTAAAGTACATTATTTACAAGTTAAAGTTACGTTTTGACAAGTTAAAGTACGTTTCAACGAGTTCAAATTTCGTTTTGACGACTAAAAGTACATTTTTTACAAGTTAATATTACGTTTTTTACAAGTTAAAGTTACGTTTTGACAAGTAAAATTACGTTTCAACATCTTAAAATTACATTTTGACAAGTTAAAGTACATTTGTTACAAGTTAAAGTTACGTTTTGACAAGTTAAACTATGTTTTTTACAAGTAAAAGTTACGTTTTGAAAAGTTAAAAAACGTTTCAACAAGTTAAAATTACGATTTAACAAGTTCAAGTACATTTTTTACAAGTTAAAGTTACGTTTTGACAAATTAAAGTACGTTTCAACAAGTTCAAATTACGTTTTGACAAGTTAAAGTATGTTTCAAACGGTTAAAATAACGTTTTGTCAAGTAAAAGTACATTTCAACAAGTTCAAATTACGTTTTGACAAGTTAAAGTATATTTCAACAGGTTAAAATTTCGTTTTGACAAGTAAAAGTACATTTTTTACAAGTTAAAGTTATGTTTTGACATCTTAAACTATGTTTTGTACAAGTTAAAGTTACGTTTTGACAAGTAATAGTACATTTTTTACAAGTTAAAGTTACGTTTTGACAAGTTAAACTATGTTTTTTACAAGTTAAAGTTACGTTTTGACAAGTTAAAGTACGTTTCAACAAGTTAAAAGTACGTTTTGACGAGTAATAGTACATTTTTTACAAGTTAAAGTTACGTTTTGACATGTTAATCTATGTTTTTTACAAGTTAAAGTTACGTTTTGACAAATTAAAGTACGTTTCAACAAGTTAAAATTACTTTTTGACAAGTTAAAGTAAATTTTTTACAAATTAAAGTTACGTTTTGACAAGTTAAACTATGTTTTTACATCTTAAAGTTACTTTTTGACAAGTTAAAGTATGTTTCAACAACTTAAAATTACAATTTGACAAGTTAAAGTACATATTTTACAAGTTAAAGTTACGTTTTGACAAGTTAAAGTATGTTTCAACAAGTTCAAATTACGTTTTGACAAGTTAAAGTACCTTTGAACAAGATCAAATTACCTTTTGACAAGTAAAAGTTCATTTTTTACAAGTTAAAGTTACGTTTTGACATGTTAAACTATGTTTTTTACAAGTTAAATTTAGGTTTTGACAAGTTAAAGTACGTTTCAACAAGTTAAAATTACGATTTGACAAAGTAAAGTATATTTTTTACAAGTTAAATTTACGTTTTAACAAGTTAAAGTACGTTTCAACAAGTTCAAATTACGTTTTGACAAGTTAAAGTACCTTTCAACAAGATAAAATTAGATTTTGACAAGTAAAAGTTCATTTTTACAAGTTAAAGTTACGTTTTGACATGTTAAACTATGTTTATTACAAGTTAAAGTTACGTTTTGACAAGTTAAAGTACATTTCAACAAGTTAAAATTACTTCTTGACAAGGTAATGTACATTTTTTTACAAGTTAAAGTTACGTTTTGACAAGTTAAAGTATGTTTTTTACAAGTTAAAGTTACTATTTGACAAGTTAAAGTACGTTTCAACAAGTTAAAATTACGATTTAACAAGTTAAAGTACATTTTTTACAAGATACAGTTACGTTTTAACAAGTTAAATTACGTTTCAACAAGTTAACATTACTTTTTGACAAGTTAAAGTACATTTATTACAAGTTAAAATTACGTTTTGACAAGTTAAAGTACGTTTCAACCAGTTCAAATTACGTTTTGACGTGTAAAAGGACATTTTTTACAAGTTAAAATTACGTTTTGACAAGTTAACCTATCTTTTTAACAAGTTAAAGTTACGTTTTGACAAGTTAAAATACGTTTCAACAAGTTAAAATTACGTTTTGACAAGTAAAAGTATTTTTTTTACAAGTTAAAGTTACGTTTTGACAAGTTAAAGTACGTTTAAACAACTTTTAACGTACATTTTTTAAAAGTTAAAGTTACGTTTTGACAAGTTAAAATACGTTTCAACAAGTTAAAATTACGATTTGACAAGTTAACGTACATTTTTTACAAGTTAAAGTTACGTTTTGACAAGTTAAAGTACGTTTAAACAACTTTAAATTACGTTTAGACAAGTAAAAGTATTTTTTTTACAAGTTAAAGTAACATTTTGACAAGTTAAACTATGTTTTTTACAAGTTAAAGTACGTTTCAACAAGTTAAAATTATGATTGACAAGTTAACGTACATTTTTTACAAGTTAAAGTACGTTTCAACAAGTTCAAATTACGTTTTGACCAGTTAAAGTACCTTTCAACAAGATAAAATTACGTTTTGACAAGTAAAAGTACATTTTTTACAAGTTAAAATTACGTTTTGACATGTTAAATTATGTTTTTTACAAGTTAAAGTTACGTTTTGACAAGTTAAAGTGCGTTTCAACAAGTTCAAAGTACGTTTTGACAAGTAATAGTACATTTTTTACAAGTTAAAGTTACGTTTTGACATGTTAATCTATGTTTTTTACAAGTTAAAGTTACATTTTGACAAGTAAAAGTACGTTTCAACAAGTTAAAATTACTTTTTGACAAGTTAAAGTAAATTTTTTACAAATTAAAGTTACGTTTTGACAAGTTAAACTATGTTTTTTACATCTTAAAATTACTTTTTGACAAGTTAAAGTACGTTTCAACAACTTAAAATTACAATTTGATAAGTTAAAGTACATATTTTACAAGTTAAAGTTACGTTTTGACAAGTTAAAGTATGTTTCAACAAGTTCAAATTACGTTTTGACAAGTTAAAGTACCTTTCAACAAGATAAAATTACCTTTTGACAAGTAAAAGTTCATTTTTTACAAGTTAAAATTACGTTTTGACATGGTAAACTATGTTTTTTTCAAGTTAAAGTTACGTTTTGACAAGTTAAAGTACGTTTCAACAAGTTAAATTTACTTTTTGAAAAGTTAAAGTACATTTTTTACAAGTTAAAGTTACGTTTTGACAAGTTAAAGTACGTTTCAACGAGTTCAAATTACGTTTTGACAACTAAAAGTACATTTTTTACAAGTTAATATTACGTTTTTAACAAGTTAAAGTTACGTTTTGACAAGTAAAATTACGTTTCAACATCTTAAAATTACATTTTGACAAGTTAAAGTACATTTCTTACAAGTTAAAGTTACGTTTTGACAAGTTAAACTATGTTTTTTAAAAGTAAAAGTTACGTTTTGAAAAGTTAAAAAACTTTTCAACAAGTTAAATTTACTTTTTGAAAAGTTAAAGTACATTATTTACAAGTTAAAGTTACGTTTTGACAAGTTAAAGTACGTTTCAACGAGTTCAAATTTCGTTTTGACGACTAAAAGTACATTTTTTACAAGTTAATATTACGTTTTTTACAAGTTAAAGTTACGTTTTGACAAGTAAAATTACGTTTCAACATCTTAAAATTACATTTTGACAAGTTAAAGTACATTTGTTACAAGTTAAAGTTACGTTTTGACAAGTTAAACTATGTTTTTTACAAGTAAAAGTTACGTTTTGAAAAGTTAAAAAACGTTTCAACAAGTTAAAATTACGATTTAACAAGTTCAAGTACATTTTTTACAAGTTAAAGTTACGTTTTGACAAATTAAAGTACGTTTCAACAAGTTCAAATTACGTTTTGACAAGTTAAAGTATGTTTCAAACGGTTAAAATAACGTTTTGTCAAGTAAAAGTACATTTCAACAAGTTCAAATTACGTTTTGACAAGTTAAAGTATATTTCAACAGGTTAAAATTTCGTTTTGACAAGTAAAAGTACATTTTTTACAAGTTAAAGTTATGTTTTGACATCTTAAACTATGTTTTGTACAAGTTAAAGTTACGTTTTGACAAGTAATAGTACATTTTTTACAAGTTAAAGTTACGTTTTGACAAGTTAAACTATGTTTTTTACAAGTTAAAGTTACGTTTTGACAAGTTAAAGTACGTTTCAACAAGTTAAAAGTACGTTTTGACGAGTAATAGTACATTTTTTACAAGTTAAAGTTACGTTTTGACATGTTAATCTATGTTTTTTACAAGTTAAAGTTACGTTTTGACAAATTAAAGTACGTTTCAACAAGTTAAAATTACTTTTTGACAAGTTAAAGTAAATTTTTTACAAATTAAAGTTACGTTTTGACAAGTTAAACTATGTTTTTACATCTTAAAGTTACTTTTTGACAAGTTAAAGTATGTTTCAACAACTTAAAATTACAATTTGACAAGTTAAAGTACATATTTTACAAGTTAAAGTTACGTTTTGACAAGTTAAAGTATGTTTCAACAAGTTCAAATTACGTTTTGACAAGTTAAAGTACCTTTGAACAAGATCAAATTACCTTTTGACAAGTAAAAGTTCATTTTTTACAAGTTAAAGTTACGTTTTGACATGTTAAACTATGTTTTTTACAAGTTAAATTTAGGTTTTGACAAGTTAAAGTACGTTTCAACAAGTTAAAATTACGATTTGACAAAGTAAAGTATATTTTTTACAAGTTAAATTTACGTTTTAACAAGTTAAAGTACGTTTCAACAAGTTCAAATTACGTTTTGACAAGTTAAAGTACCTTTCAACAAGATAAAATTAGATTTTGACAAGTAAAAGTTCATTTTTACAAGTTAAAGTTACGTTTTGACATGTTAAACTATGTTTATTACAAGTTAAAGTTACGTTTTGACAAGTTAAAGTACATTTCAACAAGTTAAAATTACTTCTTGACAAGGTAATGTACATTTTTTTACAAGTTAAAGTTACGTTTTGACAAGTTAAAGTATGTTTTTTACAAGTTAAAGTTACTATTTGACAAGTTAAAGTACGTTTCAACAAGTTAAAATTACGATTTAACAAGTTAAAGTACATTTTTTACAAGATACAGTTACGTTTTAACAAGTTAAATTACGTTTCAACAAGTTTAAATTACTCTTTGACACGTAAAAGTAATTTTGTTACAAGTTAAAGTTACGTTTTGATAAGTTAAACTATGTTTTTTACAAGTTAAAGTTACGTTTTGACAAGTAAAAGTACGTTTCAACAAGTTAAAATTACTTTTAGACAAGTTAAAGTACATTTTTAAAAGTTAAAGTTACGTTTTGACAAGTTAAAGTATGTTTTTTACAAGTTAGAGTTACTATTTGATAAGTTAAAGTACATTTCATCAAGTTAAAATATCGATATGACAAGTTAAAGTACATTTATTACAAGTTAAAATTACGTTTTGACAAGTTAAAGTACGTTTCAACCAGTTCAAATTACGTTTTGACGTGTAAAAGGACATTTTTTACAAGTTAAAATTACGTTTTGACAAGTTAACCTATGTTTTTAACAAGTTAAAGTTACGTTTTGACAAGTTAAAATACGTTTCAACAAGTTAAAATTACGATTTGACAAGTTAACGTACATTTTTTACAAGTTAAATTTACGTTTTGACAATTAAAGTACGTTTCAACAACTTTAAGTTACGTTTTGACAAGTAAAAGTATTTTTCTTACAAGTTAAAGTAACATTTTGACAAGTTAAACTATGTTTTTTACAAGTTAAAGTTACGTTTTGACAAGTTAAAGTACGTTTCAACAAGTTAAAATTATGATTTGACAAGTTAATGTACATTTTTTACAAGTTAGAGTACGTTTGAACAAGTTCAAATTACGTTTTGACAAGTTAAAGTACCTTTCAACAAGATAAAATTACGTTTTGACAAGTAAAAGTACATTTTTTACAAGTTAAAATTACGTTTTGACATGTTAAACTATGTTTTTTACAAGTTAAAGTTACGTTTTGACAAGTTAAAGTGCGTTTCAACAAGTTCAAAGTACGTTTTGACAAGTAATAGTACATTTTTTACAAGTTAAAGTTACGTTTTGACATGTTAATCTATTTTTTTTACAAGTTAAAGTTACGTTTTGACAAGTTAAAGTACGTTTCAACAAGTTAAAATTACTTTTTGACAAGTTAAAGTAAATTTTTTACAAATTAAAGTTACGTTTTGACAAGTTAAACTATGTTTTTTACATCTTAAAGTTACTTTTTGACAAGTTAAAGTACGTTTCTACAACTTAAAATTACAATTTGATAAGTTAAAGTATATATTTTACAAGTTAAAGTTACGTTTTGACAAGTTAAAGTATGTTTCAACAAGTTCAAATTACGTTTTAACAAGTTAAAGTACCTTTCAACAAGATAAAATTACCTTTTGACAAGTAAAAGTTCATTTTTTACAAGTTAAAATTACGTTTTGACATGTTAAACTATGTTTTTTTCAAGTTAAAGTTACGTTTTGACAAGTTAAAGTACGTTTCAACAAGTTAAATTTACTTTTTGAAAAGTTAAAGTACATTTTTTTACAAGTTAAAGTTACGTTTCTACAAGTTAAAGTACGTTTCAACGAGTTCAAATTACGTTTTGACAACTAAAAGTACATTTTTTACAAGTTAATATTACGTTTTTTACAAGTTAAAGTTACGTTTTGACAAGTAAAATTACGTTTCAACATTTTAAAATTACATTTTCACAAGTTAAAGTACATTTGTTACAAGTTAAAGTTACGTTTTGACAAGTTAAACTATGTTTTTTACAAGTAAAAGTTACGTTTTGAAAAGTTAAAAAACGTTTCAACAAGTTAAAATTACGATTTAACAAGTTCAAGTACATTTTTTACAAGTTAAAGTTACGTTTTGACAAATTAAAGTACGTTTCAACAAGTTCAAATTACGTTTTGACAAGTTAAAGTATGTTTCAAACGGTTAAAATAACGTTTTATCAAGTAAGAGTACATTTCAACAAGTTCAAATTACGTTTTGACAAGTTAAAGTATATTTCAACAGGTTAAAATTTCGTTTTGACAAGTAAAAGTACATTTTTTACAAGTTAAAGTTACGTTTTGACATCTTAAACTATGTTTTGTACAAGTTAAAGTTACGTTTTGACAAGTAATAGTACATTTTTTACAAATTAAAGTTACGTTTTGACAAGTTAAACTATGTTTTTTACAAGTTAAAGTGACGTTTTGACAAGTAATAGTACATTTTTTACAAGTTAAAGTTACGTTTTGACATGTTAATCTATGTTTTTTACAAGTTAAAGTTACGTTTTGACAAGTTAAAGTACGTTTCAACAAGTTAAAATTACTTTTTGACAAGTTAAAGTAAATTTTTTACAAATTAAAGTTACGTTTTAACAACTTAACTATGTTTTTTACATCTTAAAGTTACTTTTTGACAAGTTAAAGTACGTTTCAACAACTTAAAATTACAATTTGACAAGTTAAAGTACATATTTTACAAGTTAAAGTTACGTTTTGACAAGTTAAAGTATGTTTCAACAAGTTCAAATTACGTTTTTACACGTTCAAGTACCTTTCAACAAGATAAAATTACCTTTTGACAAGTAAAAGTTCATTTTACAAGTTAAAGTTACGTTTTGACATGTTAAACTATGTTTTTTACAAGTTAAATTTACGTTTTGACAAGTTAAAGTACGTTTCAACAAGTTAAAATTACGATTTGACAAGTTAAAGTACATTTTTTACAAGTTAAATTTACGTTTTAACAAGTTAAAGTACGTTTCAACAAGTTCAAATTACGTTTTGACAAGTTAAAGTACCTTTCAACAAGATAAAATTACATTTTGACAAGTAAAAGTTCATTTTTACAAGTTAAAGTTATGTTTTGACATGTTAAACTATGTTTATTACAAGTTAAAGTTACGTTTTGACAAGTTAAAGTACGTTTCAACAAGTTAAAATTACTTCTTGACAAGGTAATGTACATTTTTTTACAAGTTAAAGTTACGTTTTGACAAGTTAAAGTATGTTTTTTACAAGTTAAAGTTACTATTTGACAAGTTAAAGTACGTTTCAACAAGTTAAAATTACGATTTGACAAGTTAAAGTACATTTTTTACAAGATACATTTACGTTTTAACAAGTTAAATTACGTTTCAACAAGTTTAAATTACTCTTTGACACGTAAAAGTATTTTTGTTACAAGTTAAAGTTACGTTTTGATAAGTTAAACTATGTTTTTTACAAGTTAAAGTTACGTTTTGACAAGTTAAAGTACGTTTCAACAAGTTAAAATTACTTTTTGACAAGTTAAAGTACATTTTTTACAAGTTAAAGTTACGTTTTGACAAGTTAAAGTATGTTTTTTACAAGTTAAAGTTACGTTTTGACAAGTTAAAGTATGTTTCAACAAGTTCAAATTACGTTTTTACAAGTTAAAGTACCTTTCAACAAGATAAAATTACCTTTTGACAAGTAAAAGTTCATTTTTTACAAGTTAAAGTTACGTTTTGACATGTTAAACTATGTTTTTTACAAGTTAAATTTACGTTTTGACAAGTTAAAATAAGTTTCAACAAGTTAAAATTACGATTTGACAAGTTAAAGTACATTTTTTACAAGTTAAATTACGTTTTAACAAGTTAAAGTACGTTTCAACAAGTTCAAATTACGTTTTGACAAGTTAAAGTACCTTTCAACAAGATAAAATTACGTTTTGACAAGTAATAGTACATTTTTTACAAGTTAAAGTTACGTTTTGACATGTTAATCTATGTTTTTTACAAGTTAAAGTTAAGTTTTGACAAGTTAAAGTACGTTTCAACAAGTTAAAATTACTTTTTGACAAGTTAAAGTAAATTTTTTACAAATTAAAGTTACGTTTTGACAAGTTAAACTATGTTTTTTACATCTTAAAGTTACATTTTGACAAGTTAAAGTACGTTTCAACAACTTAAAATTACAATTTTATAAGTTAAAGTACATATTTTACAAGTTAAAGTTACGTTTTGACAAGTTAAAGTATGTTTCAACAAGTTCAAATTACGTTTTGACAAGTTAAAGTACCTTTCAACAAGATAAAATTACCTTTTGACAAGTAAAAGTTCATTTTTTACAAGTTAAAATTACGTTTTGACATGTTAAACTATGTTTTTATCAAGTTAAAGTTACGTTTTGACAAGTTAAAGTACGTTTTGACAAGTTAAAGTACGTTTTGACAAGTTAAAGTACATTTTTTACAAGTTAAAGTTACGTTTTGACATGTTAAAGTACGTTTCAACGAGTTCAAATTACGTTTTGACAACTAAAAGTACATTTTTTACAAGTTAATATTACGTTTTTTACAAGTTAAAGTTACGTTTTGATAAGTAAAATTACGTTTCAACATCTTCAAATTACATTTTGACAAGTTAAAGTACATTTGTTACAAGTTAAAGTTACGTTTTGACAAGTTAAACTATGTTTTTTACAAGTAAAAGTTACGTTTTGAGAAGTTAAAAAACGTTTCAACAAGTTAAAATTACGATTTAACAAGTTCAAGTACATTTATTACAAGTTAAAGTTACGTTTTGACAAATTAAAGTACGTTTCAACAAGTTCAAATTACGTTTTGACAAGTTAAAGTATGTTTCAAACGGTTAAAATAACGTTTTGTCAAGTAAAAGTACATTTCAACAAGTTCAAATTACGTTTTGACAAGTTAAAGTATATTTCAACAGGTTAAAATTTCGTTTTGACAAGTAAAAGTACATTTTTTACAAGTTAAAGTTACGTTTTGACATCTTAAACTATGTTTTGTACAAGTTAAAGTTACGTTTTGACAAGTAATAGTACATTTTTTACAAGTTAAAGTTACGTTTTGACAAGTTAAACTATGTTTTTTACAAGTTAAAGTTACGTTTTGACAAGTTAAAGTACGTTTCAACAAGTTAAAATTACATTTTGACAAGTTAAAGTACATTTTTTCAAATTAAAGTTACGTTTTGACAAGTTAAAATATGTTTTTTACAACTTAAAGTTACTTTTTGACAAGTTAAAGTACGTTTCAACAAGTTAAAATTACGAGTTGACAAGTGAAAGTACTTTTTTTACAAGTTAAAGTTACGTTTTGACAAGTTAAAGTACGTTTCAACAAGTTCAAATTACGTTTTGACAAGTTAAAGTACCTTTCAACAAGATAAAATTACGTTTTGACAAGTAAAAGTACATTTTTTACAAGTTAAAGTTACGTTTTCACAAGTTAAACTATGTTTTTTACAAGTTAAAGTTACGTTTTGACAAGTTAAAGTGCGTTTCAACAAGTTCAAATACGTTTTGACAAGTAATAGTACATTTTTTACAGGTTAAAGTTACGGTTTGACAATTTAAACTATGTTTTTTACAAGTTAAAGTTACGTTTTGACAAGTTAAAGTACGTTTCAACAAGTTAAAATTACGATTTGATAAGTTAAAGTACATTTTTTACAAGTTACAGTTACGTTTTAACAAGTTAAATTACGTTTCAACAAGTTTAAATTACTTTTTGACACGTAAAAGTATTTTTGTTACAAGTTAGACTTACGTTTTGACAAGTTAAACTATGTTTTTTACAAGTTAAAGTTATGTTTTGACAAGTTAAGGTGCGTTTCAACAAGTTCAAATTACGTTTTGACAAGTTAAAGTACATTTTTTACAAGTTAAAATTACGTTTTGACAAGTTATAGTATGTTTTTTACAAGTTAAAGTTACTATTTGACAAGTTAAAGTACCTTTCAACAAGTTCAAATTAAGTTTTGACAAGTTAAAGTATGTTTCAACAAGTTAAAACTAAGGTTTGACAAGTAAAAGTACATTTCAACAAGTTCAAATTACGTTTTGACAAGTCAAACTCTGATTTTTACAAGTTAAAGTTACGTTTTGACAAGTTAAAGTACGTTTCAACAAGTTAAAATTACTTTTTGACAAGTTAAAGTACGTTTCAACAAGTTAAAATTACGATTTGACAAGTTAAATTACATTTTTTACAAGTTAAATTACGTTTTGACAGGTTAAAGTATGTTTCAACAAGTTCAAATTACGTTTTGACAAGTTAAAGTACCTTTCAACAAGATAAAATTACGTTTTGACAAGTAAAATTACATTTTTTACAAGTTAAAGTTATGTTTTGACATGTTAAACTATGTTTTTTACAAGTTAAAGTTACGTTTTGACAAGTTAAAGTGCCTTTCAACAAGTTCAAAGTACGTTATCACAAGTAATAGTACATTTTTTACAAGTTAAAGTACATTTTTTACAAGTTAAAGTTACGTTTTGACAAGTTAATGTACGTTTCAAAGAGTTCAAATTACGTTTTAACAAGTTAAAGTATGTTTCAACAGGTTAAAATTACGTTTTGACAGGTAGAAGTACATTTTTTACAAGTTAAAGTTACGTTTTGACAAGATAATCTATGTTTTTTACAAGTTAAAGTTACGTTTGGACAAGTTAAAGTACGTTTCAACAAGTTAAAATTAGTTTTTGACAAGTTAAAGTAAATTTTTTACAAATAAAAGTTACGTTTTGACAAGTTAAACTATGTTTTTTACAACTTAAAGTTACTTTTTGACAAGTTAAAGTACGTTTCAACAAGTTAACATTATGATTTGACAGGTTAAAGTAAATTTTTTACAAGTTAGAGTTACGTTTTGACAAGTTAAAGTACCTTTCAACAATATAAAATTACGTTTTGACAAGTAAAAGTACATTTTTTACAAGTTAAAGTTACGTTTTGACATGTTAAACTATGTTTTTTACAAGTTAAAGGTACGTTTTGACAAATTAAAGTAAGTTTTTTACAAGTTAAAGTTACTATTCAAAAAGTTAAAGTACGTTTCAACAAGTTAAAATTACGATTTGACAAGTTAAAGTACATTTTTTACAAGTTAAAGTTACGTTTTGAGAAGTTAAAGTACGTTTCAACAAGTTCAAATTACGTTTTGAGAAATTAAAGTACTTTTCAACAAGTTAAAATTACGTTTTGACATGTTAAACTATGTTTTTTACAAGTTAAAGTTACGTTTTGACAAGTTAAAGTATGTTTCAACAAGTTAAATTTACTTTTTGAAACGTTAAAGTACATTTTTTACAAGTTAAAGTTACGTTTTGACAAGTTAAAGTACGTTTCAACGAGTTCAAATTACGTTTTGACAACTAAAAGTACATTTTTTACAAGTTAATACTACGTTTTGACAAGTTAACCTGTGTTTTTTACAAGTTAAAGTTACGTTTTGACAAGTAAAATTACGTTTCAACCTCTTAAAATTACATTTTGACAAGTTAAAGTACATTTGCTTCAAGTTAAAGTTAAGTTTTGACAAGTTAAACTATATTTTTTACAAGTAAAAGTTACGTTTTGAAAAGTTAAAGTACGTTTCAACACGTTAAAATTACGATTTGACAAGTTCAAGTACATTTTTTACAAGTTAAAGTTACGTTTTGACAAATTAAAGTACGTTTCAACAAGTTCAAATTACGTTTTGACAAGTTAAAGTATGTTTCAAACGGTTAAAATAACGTTTTGTCAAGTAAAAGTACATTTCAACAAGTTCAAATTACGTTTTGACAAGTAAAAATATATTTCAACAGGTTAAAATTTCGTTTTGACAAGTAAAAGTACATTTTTTACAAGTTAAAGTTACGGTGTGACATGTTAAACTATGTTTTGTACAAGTTAAAGTTACGTTTTGACAAGTTAAAGTGCGTATCAACAAGTTCAAAGTACGTTTTGACAAGTAATAGTACATTTATTACAAGTTAAAGTTACGTTTTGACAAGTTAAACTATGTTTTTTACAAGTTAAAATTACGTTTTGACAAGTTAAAGTACGTTTCAACAAGTTAAAATTACTTTTTGACAAGTTAAAGTACATTTTTTACAAATTAAAGTTACGTTTTGACAAGTTAAACTATGTTTTTTACAACTTAAAGTTTTTTTTTTGACAAGTTAAAGTACATTTCAACAAGTTAAAATTACGATTTGACAAGTTAAAGTACTTTTTTTACAAGTTAAAGTTACGTTTTGACAAGTTAAACTACGTTTCAACAAGTTCAAATTACGTTTTGACAAGTTAAAGTACCTTTCAACAAGATAAAATTACGTTTTGACAAGTAAAAGTACATTTTTTACAAGTTAAAGTTACGTTTTGACATGTTAAACTATGTTTTTTACAAGTTAAAGTTACGTTTTGACAAGTTAAAGTGCGTTTCAACAAGTTCAAATACGTTTTGACAAGTAATAGTACATTTTTTACAAGTTATAGATACGTTTTGACAATTTAAACTATGGTTTTTACAAGTTAAAGTTACGTTTTGACAAGTTAAAGTACGTCTCAACAAGTTCAAATTACTTTTTGACAAGTTAAAGTATGTCTTTTACAACTTAAAGTTACTTTGTGACAAGTTAAAGTACGTTTCAACAAGTTAAAATTACGATTTGACAAGGTAAAATACATTTTCTACAAGTTAAATTACGTTTTGACAAGTTAAAGTATGTTTCAACAAGTTCAAATTACGTTTTGACAAGTTAAAGTACATTTCAACAGGATATAATTACGTTTTGACATGTAAAAGTACATTTTTTACAATTTAAAGTTACGTTTTGACATGTTAAAGTATGTGTTTTACAGGTTAAAGTTACGTTTTAACATGTTAAGGTACATTTCAACAAGTTCAAAGTACGTTTTGACAAGTAATAGTACATTTTTTACAAGTTAAAGTACATTTTTTACAAGTTAAAGTTACGTTTTGACAAGTTAAAGTACATTTCAACAAGTTCAAATTACGTTTTGACAAGTTAAAGTATGTTTCAACAGGTTAAAATTACGTTTTAACAAGTAAAAGTACATTTCTTACAAGTTAAAGTTACGTTTTGACATGTTAAACTATGTTTTTTACAAGTTAAAATTACGTTTTGACAAGTTAAACTTTGTTTTTTAAAAGTTAAACTTTGTCTTTTAAAAGTTAAAGTTACGTTTTGACAAGTTAAAGTGCGTTTCAACAAGTTCAAAGTACGTTTTGACAAGTAATAGTACATTTTTTGCAAGTTAAAGTACATTTTTTACAAGTTAAAGTTACGGTTTGACAAGTTAAGGTACGTTTCAACAAGTTAAAGTGCGTTTCAACAAGTTAAAATTACGATTTAACAAGTTAAAGTACATTTTTTACAAATTAAAGTTACGTTTTGACATGTTAAAGTACGTTTCAACAAGTTTAAATTTCGTTTTGATAAATAAAAGTATTTTTGTTACAAGTTAAAGTTACGTTTTGACAAGTTAAACTATGTTTTTTACAAGTTAAAGTTACGTTTTGAAAAGTGAAAGTACATTTTTTACAAGTTAAAGTTACATTTTGAAAAGTTAAAGTACGTTTCAAAAAGTTTAAATTACGTTTTGACAAATAAAAGTATTTTTGTTACAAGTTAAAGTTACGTTTTGACAAGATAAACTATGTTTTTTACAAGTTAAAGTTACGTTTTGACAAGTGAAAGTACGTTTCAACAAGTTAAAATTACTTTTTGACAAGTTAAAGTATAATTTTTACAAGTTAAAGTTATGTTTTGACAAGTTAAAGTACATTTCAACAAGTTAAAATATCGATATGACAAGTTAAAGTACATTTTTACAAGTTAAAGTTACGTTTTGACAAGTAAAAGTGCATTTTTTACAAGTTAAGGTTATGTTTTGACATGTTAAACTATGTTTTTTACAAGTTAAAGTTACGTTTTGACAAGATAAACTATGTTTTTTTACAAGTTAAAGTTACGTTTTGACAAGTGAAAGTACGTTTCAACAAGTTAAAATTACTTTTTGACAAGTTAAAGTTACTATTTGACAAGTTAAAGTACATTTCAACAAGTTAAAATATCGATATGACAAGTTAAAGTACATTTTTACAAGTTAAAGTTACGTTTTGACAAGTAAAAGTGCATTTTTTACAAGTTAAGGTTACGTTTTGACATGTTAAACTATGTTTTTTACAAGTTAAAGTTACGTTTTGACAAGTTAAAGTGCGTTTCAACAAGTTCAAAGTACGTTTTGACAAGTAATAGTACATTTTTTACAAGTTAAAGTGCATTTTTTACAAGTTAAAGTTACACTTTGACAAGTTAAAATACGTTTCTGTTGGAATTTATTTAACAATTAAACAACATTAATTATAATACACATCCTATTTGGCGGAAAATTATAATTAGATCTAATATATTAAAACTAATTTTAATATATTTAACAACCTAAGGCATTAAAATTTATTAAGTAATTATAAACAATTTATAATTCACAAGCTCAATCAAATAATAATAAATTATATAACATTTATATAATTATTTAATTGAGAAAAACTTACGTAAATAGTTGTAAACAACTATGACGTTGCTAGCTAACTCCGGAATCCCACGTCACGCCCAAATCCCGAGAAAAAGCTCGTCGGAATGCTCAGCAGCGTCCTCGCCGGAATGGAAGCTGTCGCCGGATTGCACAGCCCCTGGAAGCCTCGCCGGACTGGGATTTCTCGCCTGACAGGGAGCCTGCCGGAATGGGTGACCTCGCCGGACTGGGAGCCTCGCCGGACTGGAGTCTGTCGCCGCACAGGAACCTGCCTGACAGGGACCTTGCCGGATTGGAAGCCTCGCCGGACTGGGACTTCTCGCCGGACTTGAGATCACTGGGACCCCTCGCCTGATGACCTCGCCGGATTGCCCTCGTCGGAATGCCCTCGCCGGAATGCCCTCGCCGGATTGGATCTCCTCGCCTGACAGACAGACTCGCCGGATTGGATCTGCCTCGCCGGATTGCCTCTGTCTCGCCGGATTGGATCCGCCTGACTGGTAGCCCTCGCCGGAATGGATCTGGGTCGCCGGAATGGGCTCCTGGAGGCTGGGAGGTCGCCGGAATGCACAGTAAATGACCTAGGGTGTTTTGTGATGGCTAAAACCTTTTTAAAACAATTTTAAAAATTCCAAAACAGTTTTCTAAATTATTCAAACACCACAAGTGATGAATCAACAATATTACACAAGGAAAATATTGAGATAAAGAGTGTGGGCTCTTAAGAACAATTAGGAATCAAAGATAAAAAAAAAAAAACAATTTTCTCTCTTTTGTTTAGGGTTTTGGCCAAGAATTGCACAAGGGGGAAGGGAGAGAGAGTTGCCGAAAATCTCTTAGGGTTAGCCTTGTGTGATTAGGGTTTCTTAGCTTATTTATACAGGTTATAAATGGGCTTAAGCTGGGTCAAACCCATGACCCTATTCACTTAAGGAATCCGGCCAAAACACTCTCTCCTTACTCGTCCATGTCTTTGATTTTTGTTCCTAAAATTATTTGATTTAATTTCTAAAATTAATTTAGAACTCTCATTATTATTTAATGACACTTCATTAAATATATTTCGTAGTTATCGAATAAGTACGAATTGAGAAACAATTTGTTTTCTTCTTTTAACATATTTAATCACTCGAGAATGTCATCATCAATATGATGTTATCTTGTGACTTAATAAACAAAATAAATAACTAGTTATTTATCGTGTTTCATGAAAACAACTTTCCCAATATAAATCACTATTTATATTTAATGAGTAAATCAACTTTTCAAGTTCTTTTAATCTCTTCCAAGTGTCTATCATTGAGACCTCATGGTCCCACATGAACGAAGCTTTAGAATAAAGTACGGACACAAAAGTTCACAAACTTTTTCCGACTTTTAATTCTTAATATTGATCGATTCCACTAAAGGACCAATATTGATAATCTCTCTGTTCATGTGCGTATCTTTTATGTTTGATATGAAGAAACAATTTCTCATACGATCCACGGAGTATATTACGATGTTACCCTTCATGTGTATCAGTAACTGAGAGGAATGTAAAAAATTACTGTTTTCCCCCTCGAGTTATTATTTCACTAACTCCTTTGTTATTTGTGAATGAGAAAAAAACATAGAGTGAGATGTCTGTACATGTCACATGTTTTAATCAAAGAATGAACTCATTCAATGAATACCTGGCCAGGTTTATTCATTCACACTCTCATAACAAAGCATAGTGTGATACTAATACATTTGCATTGTTGTTACATGAATTCCATATCTGTGAATCATGTAACCCAACATTGCATCCTTGTGACACCAACAGTCGGGTCAGATGCAACTAAAATTTAGTCATTGCCCATTGACGAATCAAATGTCACAAAGTGCAATGTCAATTACATATTCACTTCAGGATTAAGGTAAGTATCATAATACTCCTTTAGTTGTGAACTTGAAGTTTCGAGTGTGTAAACAGTTTTGTCTCGAGCTTCTAAGTGTCACTGGTCTTGTTCAGTATCTTCTATAAAATACTCAGTATGAATCATAGAGTCACAACTCTCTATATCACAAGATGAGATATCATGATTCATGCTAACAATCAATAATAAGATACGATTGCTCTATCGATCTTTAGATTGCGAACAAATGGTTTCAAACTTGTCACAATGCGTTATCTTGTCAAGTCTGTACTTAACACCCTTTTCGTTGATGACAGCTTCAGAGCATAGCTTAAACATAACTAAACACAGTCTTATAAAGAATGAACATTTATTAATATCAATGTTTCAACAAAATATAAATACATAAAGTATCTTAATGTCTAATATCTCCATTGTGGGCACCAATCCCAACAGTTTCAACAAGTTCAAATTACGTTTTGACAAGTTAAAGTATGTTTCAACAGGTTAAAATTACGTTTTGACAAGTAAAAGTACATTTTCTACAAGTTAAAGTGACGTTTTGACATGTTAAACTATGTTTTTTACAAGTTAAAGTTAAGTTTTGACAAGTTAAAGTGCGTTTTGACAAGTAATAGTACATTTTTTACAAGTTAAAGTTACGTTTTGACATGTTAAACTATGTTTTTTTACAAGTTAAAGTTACGTTTTGACAACTTAAAGTACGTTTCAACGAGTTAAAATAACTTTTTGACAAGTTAAAGTACATTTTTTACAAATTAAAGTTACGTTTTGACAAATTAAACTATGTTTTTTACAACTTAAAGTTACTTTTTAACAAGTTAAAGTACGTTTCAACAAGTTAAAATTACGATTTGACTTTATAAGTTAAAGTACGTTTCAACAAGTTCAAATTACTTTTTGATAAGTTAACGTACCTTTCAACAAGATAAAATTACGTTTTGACAAGAAAAAGTACATTTTTTACAAGTTAAAGGTACGTTTTGACATGTTAAACTATGTTTTTTACAAGTTAAACTTACGTTTTGACAAGTTAAAGTACGTTTCATTAAGTTAAAATTACTTTTTGACAAGTTAAAGTACATTTTTTTACAAGTTAAAGTTAAATTTTGAAAATTAAATTATGTTTTTTACAAGTTAAAGTTACTATTTGACAAGTTAAAGTACGTTTCAACAAGTTAAAATTACGATTTGACAATTTAAAGTACATTTTTTACAAATTAAAGTTACGTTTTGACAAGTTAAAGTACGTTTTAACAAGTTTAAATTACGTTTTGACAAGTAAAAGTATTTTTGTTACAAGTTAAAGTTATGTTTTTACAAGTTAAATTACGTTTTAACAAGTTAATATTACTTTTTGACAAGTTAAAGTACATTTTTTACAAGTTAAAGTTACGGTTTGACAAGTTAAAGTATGTTTTTTACAAGTTAAAGTTACTATTTGACAAGTTAAAGTACATTTCAACAAGTTAAAATATCAATATGACAAGTTAAAGTCCATTTTTACAAGTTAAATTTACGTTTTGACAAGTTAAAGTACGTTTCAACTAGTTCAAATTACGTTTTCACAAATTAAAGTACCTTTCAACAAGATAAAATTACGTTTTGACAAGTAAAAGTACATTTTTTACAAGTTAAGGTTACGTTTTGACATGTTAAACTATGTTTTTTACAAGTTAAAGTTACGTTTTGACAAGTTGAAGTGCGTTTCAACAAGTTGAAAGTACGTTTTGACAAATAATAGTACATTTTTTACAAGTTAAAGTACATTTTTTACAAGTTAAAGTTACGTTTTGACAAGGTAAAGTACGTTTCAACAAGTTCAAATTACGTTTTGACAAGTTAAAGTATGTTTCAACAGGTTAAAATTATGTTTTTACAAGTTAAAGTTACGTTTTGAAAAGTTAAAGTATGTTTTTTACAAGTTAAAGTTACTATTTGATAAGTTAAAGTACGTTTCAACAAGTTAAAATTACGATTTGACAATTTAAAGTACATTTTTTACAAGTTAAAGTTACGTTTTGACAAGTTAAAATACGTTTCAACAAGTTTAAATTACGTTTTGACAAGTGAAAGAATGTTTTTTACAAGTTAAAGTTACGTTTTGACAAGTTAAAGTACGTTTCAACAAGTTAAAATTGCTTTTTAACAAGTTAAAGTACATTTTTTACAAGTTAAAGTTACGTTTTTACAAGTTAAAGTATGTTTTTTACAAATTAAAGATACTATTTGACAAGTTAAAATACGTTTCAAGAAGTTCAAATTAAATTTTGACAAGATAAAGTATGTTTCAACAGGTTAAAATTACGTTTTGACAAATAAAAGTACATTTCAACAAGTTGAAATTACGTTTTGACAAGTTAAAGTGCGTTTCAACAAGTTCAAATTACGTTTTGACAAGTAATAGTACATTTTTTACAAGTTAAAGTACATTTTTTACAAGTTAAAGTTACGTTTTGACAAGTTAAAGTACGTTTCAACAAGTTCAAATTACGTTTTGACAAGTTAAAGTATGTTTCAACAGGTTAAAATTACGTTTTCACAAGTAAAAGTACATTTTTTACAAGTTAAAGTTACGTTTTGACATGTTAAACTATGTTTTTTACAAGTTAAAGTTACTATTTGACAAGTTAAAGTACATTTCAACAAGTTAAAATATCGATATGACAAGTTAAAGTACATTTTTACATGTTAAAGTTACGTTTTGACAAGTTAAAATACGTTTCAACCAGTTCAAATTACGTTTTGACGTGTAAAATGACATTTTTGACAAGTTAAAATTACGTTTTGACAAGTTAACCTATGTTTTTAACAAGTTAAAGTTACGTTTTGACAAGTTAAAGTACGTTTCAACACGTTAAAATTACTTTTTGACAATTTAATGTACATTTTTTACAAATTAAAGTTACGTTTTGACAAGTTAAACTATGTTTTATACAACTTAAAGTTACTTTTTGACAAGTTAAAGTACGTTTCAACAAGTTAAAATTACGATTTGACAAGTTATAGTACATTTTTTACAAGTTAAAGTTACGTTTGATATGTTAAACTATGTTTTTTACAAGTTAAAGTTACGTTTTGACAAGTTAAGGTGCGTTTGAACAAGTTCAAAGTACGTTTTAACAAGTAATAGTACATTTTTTTCAAATTAAAGTACATTTTTTACAAGTTAAAGTTACGTTTTGACAAGTTAAAGTACATTTCAACAAGTTCAAATTACGTTTTGACAAGTTAGAGTATGTTTCAACAGGTTAAAACTACGTTTTGACAAGTAAAAGTACATTTTTTACAAGTAAAAGTTACGTTTTGACATGTTAAACTATGTTTTTTACAAGTTAAAGTTACGTTTTGACAAGTTAAAGTGCGTTTCAACAAGTTCAAAGTACGTTTTGACAAGTAATAGTACACTTTTTACAAGTTAAAGTTACGTTTTGACAAGTTAAACTATGTTTTTTACAAGTTAAAGTTACGTTTTGACAAGTTAAAGTACGTTTCAACAAGTTAAAATTACTTTTTGACAAGTTAAAGTACATTTTTTACAAATTAAAGTTACGTTTTTACAAGTTAAACTATGTTTTTTACAACTTATTGTTACTTTTTGACAAGTTAAAGTACGTTTCAACAAGTTAAAATAACGATTTGACAAGTTAAAGTACATTTTTTACAAATTAAAGTTACGTTTTGACAAGTTAAAGTACGTTTCAACAAGTTCAAATTATGTTTTGACAAGTTAAAGTACCTTTCACAAGATAAAATTACGTTTTGACAAGTAAAAGTACATTTTTTACAAGTTAAAGTTACGTTTTGACATGTTAAACTATGTTTTTTTTAGAAGTTAAAGTTATGTTTTGACAAGTTAAAGTACGTTTCAACAAGTTAAAATTACTTTTTGACAAGTTAAAGTACATTTTTTACTAATTAAAGTTACGTTTTTACAAGTTAAACTATGTTTTTTACAACTTAAAATTACTTTTTGACAAGTTAAAGTACGTTTCATCAAGTGAAAATTACGATTTGACTTAAAGTACATTTTTTACAAGTTAAAGTTACGTTTTGAGAAGATAAAGTACGTGTCAACAACTTCAAATTACGTTTTGACAAGCTAAAGTACCTTTCAACAAGATAAAATTACGTTTTGACAAGTTAACCTATGTTTTTAACAAGTTAAAGTTACGTTTTGACAAGTTAAAGTACGTTTCAACACGTTAAAATTACTTTTTGACAATTTAATGTACATTTTTTACAAATTAAAGTTACGTTTTGACAAGTTAAACTATGTTTTATACAACTTAAAGTTACTTTTTGACAAGTTAAAGTACGTTTCAACAAGTTAAAATTACGATTTGACAAGTTATAGTACATTTTTTACAAGTTAAAGTTACGTTTGATATGTTAAACTATGTTTTTTACAAGTTAAAGTTACGTTTTGACAAGTTAAGGTGCGTTTGAACAAGTTCAAAGTACGTTTTAACAAGTAATAGTACATTTTTTTCAAATTAAAGTACATTTTTTACAAGTTAAAGTTACGTTTTGACAAGTTAAAGTACATTTCAACAAGTTCAAATTACGTTTTGACAAGTTAGAGTATGTTTCAACAGGTTAAAACTACGTTTTGACAAGTAAAAGTACATTTTTTACAAGTAAAAGTTACGTTTTGACATGTTAAACTATGTTTTTTACAAGTTAAAGTTACGTTTTGACAAGTTAAAGTGCGTTTCAACAAGTTCAAAGTACGTTTTGACAAGTAATAGTACACTTTTTACAAGTTAAAGTTACGTTTTGACAAGTTAAACTATGTTTTTTACAAGTTAAAGTTACGTTTTGACAAGTTAAAGTACGTTTCAACAAGTTAAAATTACTTTTTGACAAGTTAAAGTACATTTTTTACAAATTAAAGTTACGTTTTTACAAGTTAAACTATGTTTTTTACAACTTATTGTTACTTTTTGACAAGTTAAAGTACGTTTCAACAAGTTAAAATAACGATTTGACAAGTTAAAGTACATTTTTTACAAATTAAAGTTACGTTTTGACAAGTTAAAGTACGTTTCAACAAGTTCAAATTATGTTTTGACAAGTTAAAGTACCTTTCACAAGATAAAATTACGTTTTGACAAGTAAAAGTACATTTTTTACAAGTTAAAGTTACGTTTTGACATGTTAAACTATGTTTTTTTTAGAAGTTAAAGTTATGTTTTGACAAGTTAAAGTACGTTTCAACAAGTTAAAATTACTTTTTGACAAGTTAAAGTACATTTTTTACTAATTAAAGTTACGTTTTTACAAGTTAAACTATGTTTTTTACAACTTAAAATTACTTTTTGACAAGTTAAAGTACGTTTCATCAAGTGAAAATTACGATTTGACTTAAAGTACATTTTTTACAAGTTAAAGTTACGTTTTGAGAAGATAAAGTACGTGTCAACAACTTCAAATTACGTTTTGACAAGCTAAAGTACCTTTCAACAAGATAAAATTACGTTTTGACAAATAAAAGTACATTTTTTACAAGTTACACTTACGTTTTGACATGTTAAACTATGTTTTTTACAAGTTAAAGTTACATTTTGACAAGTTAAAGTACGTTTCAACAAGTTAAAATTACTTTTTGACAAGTTAAAGTACATTTTTTACAAGTTAAAGTTACTTTTTGACAAGTTAAAGTATGTTTTTTACAAGTTAGAGTTACTATTTGATAAGTTAAAGTACGTTTCAACAAGTTAAAATATCGATATGACAAGTTAAAGTACATTTTTACAAGTTAAAGTTACGTTTTGACAAGTTAAAGTACGTTTCAACCAGTTCAAATTACCTTTTGACGTTTAAAAGGAAATTTTTTACAAGTTAATTGACAATTTAACCTATGTTTTTAACAAGTTAAAGTTACGTTTTGACAAGTTAAAGTACGTTTCAACAAGTTAAAGTTACGATTTGACAAGTTAAAGTACATTTTTTACAAGTTAAAGTTACGTTTTGAAAAGTTAAAGTACGTTTCAAATAGTTTAAATTACGTTTTGACAAGTAAAAGTATTTTTTTTACAAGTTAAATTTACATTTTGACAAGTTAAACTATGTCTTTTACAAGTTAAAGTTACGTTTTGACAAGTTAAAGTACGTTTCAACAAGTTAAAATTACTTTTTGACAAGTTAAAGTACATTTTTTAAAAGTTAAAGTTACGTTTTTACAAGTTAAAGTATGTGTTTTACAAGTTAAAGGTACTATTTGACAAGTTAAAGTACGTTTCAACAAGTTCAAATTATGTTTTGACAAGTTAAAGTATGTTTCAACAGGTTAAAATTACGTTTTGACAAGTAAAAGTACGTTTCAACAAGTTTAAATTACGTTTTGACAAGTAAAAGTACATTTCAACAAGTTCAAATTACGTTTTGACAAGTTAAACTATGTTTTTTACAAGTTAAAGTTACGTTTTAACAAGTTAAAGTACGTTTCAACAAGTTAAAATTACTTTTTGACAAGTTAAAGTATGTTTTTTATAACTTAAAGTTACTTTTTGACAAGTTAAAGTACGTTTCAACAAGTTAAAATTTAGATTTGACAAGTTAAAGTACATTTTCTATACGTTATATTATGTTTTGACAAGTTAAAATACGTTTCAACAAGTTCAAAGTTACGTTTTGACAAGTTAAAGTACCTTTGAACAAGATAAAATTATGTTTTGACATGTAAAGGTACATTTTTTACAAGTTAAAGTTACGTTTTGACATGTTAAACTATGTTTTTTACAAGTTAAAGTTACGTTTTGACAAGTTAAAGTGCGTTTCAACAACTTCAAAGTACGTTTTGACAAGTAATAGTACATTTTTTACAAGTTAAACTTACGTTTTGACATGTTAAACTATGTTTTTTACAAGTTAAAGTTACATTTTGACAAGTTAAAGTACGTTTCAACAAATTAAAATTACTTTTTGACAAGTTAAAGTACATTTTTTACAAGTAAAAGTTACTTTTTGACAAGTTAAAGTACGTTTCAACAAGTTTAAATTACGTTTTGACAAGTAAAAGTATTTTTGTTACAAGTTAAAGTTACGTTTTGACAAGTTAAACTATGTTTTTTACAAGTTAAAGTAACGTTTTGACAAGTTAAAGTACGTTTCAACAAGTTAAAATTACGATTTGACAAGTTAAAGTACATTTTTTACAAGTTAAATTAAGTTTTGACAAATTAAAGTACGTTTCAACATATTCAAATTACGTTTTGACAAGTTAAAGTACCTTTCAACAAGATAAAATTACGTTTTGACAAGTAAAAGTACATTTTTTACAAGTTAAAGTTACGTTTTGACATGTTAAACAATGTTTTGGACAAGTTAAAGTTACGTTTTGACAAGTTAAAGTGCGTTTCAACAAGTTCAAAGTACTTTTTGACAATTAATAGTAAATTTTTTACAAGTTAAAGTACATTTTTTACAAGTTAAAGTTACGTTTTTACAAGTTAAGGTACGTTTCAACAAGTTCAAATTACCTTTTGACAAGTTAAAGTATGTTTCAAGAAGTTAAAATTACGTTTTGACAAGTAAAAGTACATTTTTTACAAGTTAAAGTTACGTTTTGACATGTTAAACAATGTTTTTTACAAGTTAAAGTTGCGTTTTGACAAGTTAAAGTGCGTTTCAACAAGTTCAAAGTACGTTTTGACAAGTAATAGTACATTTTTTACAAGTTAAAGTTACGTTTTGACAAGTTAAACTATGTTTTTTACAAGTTAAAGTTCGTTTTGACAAGTTAAAGTACGTTTCAACAAGTTAAAATTACTTTTTCACAAGTTAAAGTACATTTTTTACAAATTAAAGTTACGTTTTGGCAAGTTAAACTATGTTTTTTACAACTTAAAGTTACTATTTGACAAGTTAAAGTACATTTCAACAAGATAAAATTACGATTTATCAAGTTAAAGTACATTTTTTACAAGTTAAAGTTACGTTTTGACAAGTTAATGTATGTTTCAACAAGTTCAAATTACGTTTTGACAAGTTAAAGTACCTTTCACCAAGATAAAATTACGTTTTGACAGGTAAAAGTACATTTTTTACAAGTTAAAATTACGTTTTGACATGTTAAATTATGTTTTTTACAAATTAAAGTTACGGTTTGACAAGTTAAAGTGCCTTTCAACAAGTTCAAAGTACGTTTTGAAAAGTAATAGTACATTTTAAACAAGTTAAAGTTACGTTTTGACAAGTGAAACTATGTTTTTTACAAGTTAAAGTTACGTTTTGACAAGTTAAAGTACGTTTCAACAAGTTAAAATTACGATTTGACAAGTCAAAGTACATATTTTACAAGTTAAAGTTACGTTTTGACAAGTTAAAGTACATTTCAACAAGTTCAAATTACGTTTTGACAAGTTAAAGTACCTTTCAACAAGATAAAATTACCTTTTGACAAGTAAAAGTTCATATTTTACAAGTTAAAATTACGTTTTAACAAGTTAAAGTATGTTTTTTACAAGTTAAAGTTACTATTTGACAAGTTAAAGTACGTTTCAACAAGTTAAAATTACGATTTGACAAGTTTAAGTACATTTTTTACAAGTTACAGTTACGTTTTAACAAGTTAAATTACGTTTCAACAATTTTAAATTACTTTTTGACACGTAAAAGTATTTTTGTTACAAGTTAGAGTTACGTTTTGATAAGTTAAACTATGTTTTTTACAAGTTAAAGTACGTTTCAACAAGTTAAAATTACTTTTTGACAAGTTAAAGTACATTTTTTACAAGTTAAAGTTACGTTTTGACAAGTTAAAGTATGTTTTTTACAAGTTAGAGTTACTATTTGATAAGTTAAAGTACATTTCATCAACTTAAAATATCGATATGACAAGTTAAAGTACATTTATTACAAGTTAAAGTTACGTTTTGACAAGTTAAAGTACGTTTCAACAAGTTCAAATTACGTTTTGACGTGTATAAGGACATTTTTTACAAGTTAAAATTACGTTTTGACAAGTTAACCTATGTTTTTAACAAGTTAAAGTTACGTTTTGACAAGTTAAAATACGTTTCAACAAGTTAAAATTACGATTTGACAAGTTAACGTACATTTTATACAATTTAAAGTTACGTTTTGACAAGTAATAGTACATTTTTTACAAGTTAAAGTTAAATTTTGACAAGTTAAACTATGTTTTTTACAAGTTAAAGTTACGTTTTGACAAGTTAAAGTACGTTTCAACAAGTTAAAATTACGATTTGACAAGTTAAAGTACATTTTTTACATCTTAAATTTACGTTTTAACAAGTTAAAGTACGTTTCAACAAGTTCAAATTACGTTTTGACAAATTAAAGTACCTTTCAACAAGATAAAATTACGTTTTGACAAGTAAAAGTATATTTTTTTACAAGTTCAAATTACGTTTTGACATGTTAAACTATGTTTTTTACAAGTTAAAGTTACGTTTTGACAAGTTAAAGTGCGTTTCAACAAGTTCAAAGTACGTTTTGACAAGTAATAGTTCATTTTTTACAAGTTAAAGTTACGTTTTGACAAGTTAATCTATGTTTTTTACAAGTTAAAGTTACGTTTTGACAAGTTAAAGTACGTTTCAACAAGTTAAAATTACTTTTTGACAAGTTAAAGTAAATTTTTTACAAATTAAAGTTACGTTTTGACAAGTTAAACTATGTTTTTGACATCTTAAAGTTACTTTTTGACAAGTTAAAGTACGTTTCAACAACTTAAAATTACAATTTGACAAGTTAAAGTACATATTTTACAAGTTAAAGTTACGTTTTGACAAGTTAAAGTATGTTTCAACAAGTTCAAATTACGTTTTGACAAGTTAAAGTACCTTTCAACAAGATAAAATTACCTTTATGACAAGTAAAAGTTCATTTTTGACAAGTTAATGTTACGTTTTGACATGTTAAACTATGTTTTTTACAAGTTAAAGTTACGTTTTAACAAGTTAAAGTACGTTTCAACAAGTTAAATTTACTTTTTGAAAAGTTAAAGTACATTTTTTACAAGTTAGAGTTACGTTTTGACAAGTTAAAGTACGTTTCAACGAGTTCAAATTACGTTTTGACAACTAAAAGTACATTTTTTATAAGTTAATATTACGTTTTGACAAGTTAACCTGTGTTTTTTACAAGTTAAAGTTACGTTTTGATATGTTAAACTATGTTTTTTACAAGTTAAAGTTACGTTTTGACAAGTTAAAGTACGTTTAAACAAGTTAAATTTACTTTTTGAAAAGTCAAAGTACATTTTTTACACGTTAAAGTTACGTTTTGACAAGTTAAAGTACGTTTCAACGAATTCAAATTACGTTTTGACAACTAAAAGTACATTTTTTACAAGTTAATACTACGTTTTGACAAGTTAACCTGTGTTTTTTACAAGTTAAAGTTACGTTTTGACAAGTAAAATTACGTTTCAATATCTTAAAATTACTTTTTGACAAGTTAAAGTACATTTGTTACAAGTTAAAGTTACGTTTTGACAAGTTAAACTATGTTTTTTACAAGTAAAAGTTACGTTTTGAAAGTTAAAGTACGTTTCAACAAGATAAAATTACGATTTGACAAGTTCAAGTACATTTTTTACAAGTTAAAGTTACGTTTCGACAAATTAAAGTACGTTTCAACAAGTTCAAATTACGTTTTGTCAAGTAAAAGTACATTTCAACAAGTTCAAATTACGTCTTGACAAGTTAAAGTATATTTCAACAGGTTAAAATTTCGTTTTGACAAGTAAAAGTACATTTTTTACAAGTTAAAGTTACGGTGTGACATGTTAAACTATGTTTTGTACAAGTTAAAGTTACGTTTTGACAAGTTAAAGTGCGTTTCAACAAGTTCAAAGTACGTTTTGACAAGTTAAAGTACCTTTCAACAAGATAAAATTATGTTTTGACAAGTAAAAGTACATTTTTTACAAGTTAAAGTTACGTTTTGACATGTTAAACTATGTTTTTTACAAGTTAAAGTTACGTTTTGACAAGTTAAAGTGCGTTTCAACAAGTTCAAATACGTTTTGACAAGTAATAGTACATTTTTAACAAGTTAAAGATACGTTTTGACAATTTAAACTATATTTTTTACAAGTTAAAGTTACGTTTTGACAAGTTAAAGTACCTTTCAACAAGTTAAAATTACTTTTTGACAAGTTAAAGTACATTTTTTACAAATTAAAGTTACGTTTTGACAAGTTAAAGTATGTTCAACAGGTTAAAATTACGTTTTGACCAGTGAAAGTACATTTTCAACAAGTTCAAAATATGTTTTGACAAGTTAAAGTACGTTTCAACAAGTTAAAATTACTTTTTGACAAGTTAAAGTACGTTTCAACAAGTTAAAATTACGATTTGACAAGTTAAAGTAAATTTTTTACAAGTTAAATTATGTTTTGACTAGTTAAAGTACGTTTCAACAAGTTCAAATTACCTTTTGACAAGTTAAAGTACATTTCAACAAGATAAAATCAGTTTTGACAAGTAAAAGTACATTTTTTACAAGTTAAAGTTACGTTTTGATATATTAAACTATGTTTTTTACAAGTTAAAGTTACGTTTTGACAAGTTAAAGTCTGTTTCAACAAGTTAAAATTACTTTTTGACAAGTTAAAGTACGTTTCAACAAGTTAAAATTACGATTTGACAAGTTAAAGTACATTTTTTACAAGTTAAATTAAGTTTTGACAAATTAAAGTACGTTTCAACATATTCAAATTACGTTTTGACAAGTTAAAGTACCTTTCAACAAGATAAAATTACGTTTTGACAAGTAAAAATACATTTTTTACAAGTCAAAATTACGTTTTGACATGTTAAACAATGTTTTTTACAAGTTAAAGTTTCGTTTTGACAAGTTAAAGTATGTTCAACAGGTTAAAATTACGTTTTGACCAGTAAAAGTACATTTTCAACAAGTTCAAAATACGTTTTGACAAGTTAAAATATGTTTTTTACAAGTTAAAGTTACGTTTTGACAAGTTAAAGTCTGTTTCAACAAGTTAAAATTACTTTTTGACAAGTTAAAGTACGTTTCAACAAGTTAAAATTACGATTTGACAAGTTAAAGTACATTTTTTACAAGTTAAATTACGTTTTGACAAATTAAAGTACGTTTCAACATATTCAAATTACGTTTTGACAAGGTAAAGTACCTTTCAACAAGATAAAATTACGTTTTGACAAGTAAAAGGACATTTTTTGCAAGTTAAAGTTACGTTTTTACATGTTAAAGTGCGTTTCAACAAGTTCAAAGTACGTTTTGACAAGTAATAGTAAATTTTTTACAAGTTAAAGTACATTTTTTACAAGTTAAAGTTACGGTTTTACAAGTTAAGGTACGTTTCAACAAGTTCAAATTACCTTTTGACAAGTTAAAGTATGTTTGAAGAGGTTAAAATTACGTTTTGACAAGTAAAAGTACATTTTTTACAAGTTAAAGTTACGTTTTAACATGTTAAACAATGTTTTTTACAACTTAAAGTTGCGTTTTGACAAGTTAAAGTGCGTTTCAAAAAGTTCAAAGTACGTTTTGACAAGTAATAGTACATTTTTTACAAGTTAAAGTTACGTTTTGACAAGTTAAACTATGTTTTTTACAGTTAAAGTTACGTTTTGACAAGTTAAAATACGTTTCAACAAGTTAAAATTACTTTTTCACAAGTTAAAGTACATTTTTTACAAATTAAAGTTACGTTTTGACAAGTTAAACTATGTTTTTTACAACTTAAAGTTACTATTTGACAAGTTAAAGTACATTTCATAAAGTTAAAATTACGATTTATCAAATTAAAGTACATTTTTTACAAGTTAAAGTTACGTTTTGACAAGTTAAAGTATGTTTCAACAAGTTCAAATTACGTTTTGACAAGTTAAAGTACCTTTCAACAAGATAAAATTACGTTTTGACAAGAAAAAGTACATATTTTACAAGTTAAAATTACGTTTTGACATGTTAAACTATGTTTTTTACAAATTAAAGTTACGGTTTGACAAGTTAAAGTGCCTTTCAACAAGTTCAAAGTATGTTTTTAAAAGTAATAGTACATTTTTAACAAGTTAAAGTTACGTTTTGACAAGTGAAACTATGTTTTTTACAAGTTAAAGTTACGTTTTGACAAGTTAAAGTACGTTTCAACAAGTTAAAATTACTCTTTTACAAATTAAAGTTACGTTTTCACAAGTTAAACTATGTTTTTTACAACTTAAAGTTACTTTTTGACAAGTTAAAGTACGTTTCAACAAGTTAAAATTACAATTTGACAAGTTAAAGTACATATTTTACAATTTAAAGTTACGTTTTGACAAGTTAAAGTATGTTTTTTACAAGTTAGAGTTACTATTTGATAAGTTAAAGTACATTTCATCAAGTTAAAATATCGATATGAGAAGTTAAAGTACATTAATTACAAGTTAAAGTTACGTTTTGACAAGTTAAAGTACGTTTCAACAAGTTCAAATTACGTTTTGACGTGTATAAGGACATTTTTTACAAGTTAAAATTACGTTTTGACAAGTTAACCTTTGTTTTTAACAAGTTAAAGTTACGTTTTGACAAGTTAAAATACGTTTCAACAAGTTAAAATTACGATTTGACAAGTTAACGTACATTTTATACAAGTTAAAGTTACGTTTTGACAAGTAATAGTACATTTTTTACAAGTTAAAGTTAAATTTTGACAAGTTAAACTATGTTTTTTACAAGTTAAAGTTACGTTTTGACAAGTTAAAGTACGTTTCAACAAGTTAAAATTACGATTTGACAAGTTAAAGTACATTTTTTACATCTTAAATTTACGTTTTAACAAGTTAAAGTACGTTTCAACAAGTTCAAATTACGTTTTGACAAATTAAAGTACCTTTCAACAAGATAAAATTACGTTTTGACAAGTAAAAGTATATTTTTTACAAGTTAAAATTACGTTTTGACATGTTAAACTATGTTTTTTACAAGTTAAAGTTACGTTTTGACAAGTTAAAGTGCGTTTCAACAAGTTCAAAGTACGTTTTGACAAGTAATAGTTCATTTTTTACAAGTTAAAGTTACGTTTTGACAAGTTAATCTATATTTTTTACAAGTTAAAGTTACGTTTTGACAAGTTAAAGTACGTTTCAACAAGTTAAAATTACTTTTTGACAAGTTAAAGTAAATTTTTTACAAATTAAAGTTACGTTTTGACAAGTTAAACTATGTTTTTGACATCTTAAAGTTACTTTTTGACAAGTTAAAGTACGTTTCAACAACTTAAAATTACAATTTGACAAGTTAAAGTACATATTTTACAAGTTAAAGTTACGTTTTGACAAGTTAAAGTATGTTTCAACAAGTTCAAATTACGTTTTGACAAGTTAAAGTACCTTTCAACAAGATAAAATTACCTTTTTTACAAGTAAAAGTTCATTTTTGACAAGTTAAAGTACCTTTCAACAAGATAAAATTACCTTTTTTACAAGTAAAAGTTCATTTTTGACAAGTTAAAGTTACGTTTTGACATGTTAAACTATGTTTTTTACAAGTTAAAGTTACGTTTTAACAAGTTAAAGTACGTTTCAACAAGTTAAATTTACTTTTTGAAAAGTTAAAGTACATTTTTTACAAGTTAAAGTTACGTTTTGACAAATTAAAGTACGTTTCAACGAGTTCAAATTACGTTTTGACAACTAAAAGTACATTTTTTATAAGTTAATATTACGTTTTGACAAGTTAACCTGTGTTTTTTACAAGTTAAAGTTACGTTTTGATATGTTAAACTATGTTTTTTACAAGTTAAAGTTACGTTTTGACAAGTTAAAGTACGTTTAAACAAGTTAAATTTACTTTTTGAAAAGTCAAAGTACATTTTTTACACGTTAAAGTTACGTTTTGACAAGTTAAAGTACGTTTCAACGAATTCAAATTACGTTTTGACAACTAAAACTACATTTTTTACAAGTTAATACTACGTTTTGACAAGTTAACCTGTGTTTTTTACAAGTTAAAGTTACGTTTTGACAAGTAAAATTACGTTTCAACATCTTAAAATTACTTTTTGACAAGTTAAAGTACATTTGTTACAAGTTAAAGTTACGTTTTGACAAGTTAAACTATGTTTTTTACAAGTAAAAGTTACGTTTTGAAAGTTAAAGTACGTTTCAACAAGATAAAATTACGATTTGACAAGTTCAAGTACATTTTTTACAAGTTAAAGTTACGTTTCGACAAATTAAAGTACGTTTCAACAAGTTCAAATTACGTTTTGTCAAGTAAAAGTACATTTCAACAAGTTCAAATTACGTCTTGACAAGTTAAAGTATATTTCAACAGGTTAAAATTTCGTTTTGACAAGTAAAAGTACATTTTTTACAAGTTAAAGTTACGGTGTGACATGTTAAACTATGTTTTGTACAAGTTAAAGTTACGTTTTGACAAGTTAAAGTGCGTTTCAACAAGTTCAAAGTACGTTTTGACAAGTTAAAGTACCTTTCAACAAGATAAAATTATGTTTTGACAAGTAAAAGTACATTTTTTACAAGTTAAAGTTACGTTTTGACATGTTAAACTATGTTTTTTACAAGTTAAAGTTACGTTTTGACAAGTTAAAGTGCGTTTCAACAAATTCAAATACGTTTTGACAAGTAATAGTACATTTTTAACAAGTTAAAGATACGTTTTGACAATTTAAACTATGTTTTTTACAAGTTAAAGTTACGTTTTGACAAGTTAAAGTACGTTTCAACAAGTTAAAATTACTTTTTCACAAGTTAAAGTACATTTTTTACAAATTAAAGTTACGTTTTGACAAGTTAAACTATGTTTTTTACAACTTAAAGTTACTATTTGACAAGTTAAAGTACATTTCAACAAGTTAAAATTACGATTTATCAAGTTAAAGTACATTTTTTACAAGTTAAAGTTACGTTTTGACAAGTTAAAGTATGTTTCAACAAGTTCAAATTACGTTTTGACAAGTTAAAGTACCTTTCAACAAGATAGAATTACGTTTTGACAAGTAAAAGTACATATTTTACAAGTTAAAATTACGTTTTGACATGTTAAACTATGTTTTTTACAAATTAAAGTTACGGTTTGACAAGTTAAAGTGCCTTTCAATAAGTTCAAAGTATATTTTGAAAAGTAATAGTACATTTTTAACAAGTTAAAGTTACGTTTTGACAAGTGAAACTATGTTTTTTACAAGTTAAAGTTACGTTTTGACAAGTTAAAGTACGTTTCAACAAGTTAAAATTACTCTTTTACAAGTTAAAGTACATTTTTTACAAATTAAAGTTACGTTTTCACAAGTTAAACTATGTTTTCAACTTAAAGTTACTTTTTGACAAGTTAAAGTACGTTTCAACAAGTTAAAATTACAATTTGACAAGTTAAAGTACATATTTTACAAGTTAAAGTTACGTTTTGACAAGTTAAAGTATGTTTTTTACAAGTTAGAGTTACTATTTGATAAGTTAAAGTACATTTCATCAAGTTAAAATATCGATATGACAAGTTAAAGTACATTTTTTACAAGATAAAGTTACGTTTCAACAAGTTTAAGTTACGTTTTGACAAGTTAAAATACATTTCAAGAAGTTAAAGTTACGGCTTGAAAAGTTAATGTACATTTTTTATAAGTTGAAATTGCATTTTTGACAGGTTAAAGTATGTTTTTACAAGTTAAAATTACGTTTTGACAAGTTAAAGTTACGTTTCAACAAGTTACAATTACGGTTTCATAAGTTTAAGTACATTTTATACAAGTTAAAGTTCCGTTTTGACAAGTTAAAGTATGTTTTTTACAAGTTAAACTTAGGTTTTAACAAGTTAAAATACTCTTTTTATAATTTAAAGTTACGTTTTGACAAGTTAAAGTTACGTTTCAACAAGTTAAAGCTACGGTTTGACAAGTTAAAGTACCTCTTTTAGAGGTTATAATTACGTTTTCACCAGTTAAAGTATGTTTTTTCAAGTTAAAGTTACGTTTTGACAAGTTAAAGTATATTTTTTAAAAGTTAAAGTACGTTTTAACAAGTTAAATTTACGTTTTAACAAGTTAAAGTATGTTTTTTACAAGTTAAAGTTATGTTTTGAGAAGTTAAAGTTACGTTTCAACAAGTTAAAGTTACGGTTTGACAAGTTAAAGTACATTTTTTACAAATTAAAGTTACGTTTTGACAAGTTAAAGTATATTTTTAACAAGTTAAAGTTATGGTTTGAGAAGTTAAAGTTATGTTTTGAGAAGTTAAAGTTACGTTTCAACAAGTTAAAGTATGTTTATTACAAGTTAAAGATACGTTTCGAGAAGTTAAAGTTACGATTCAACAAGATAAAGTTACGTGTTGACAAGTTAAAGTACGTTTCAACAAGTTAAAATTACGGTTTGACAAGTTAAAGTACATTTTTCACAAGTTAAATTTACGTTTCAACGAGTTTAAGTTACGTTTTGACATGTTAAAATACATTTCAACAAGTTAAAGTTACGGCTTGAAAAGTTAAAATACGTTTCAATAAGTTAAAGTTACGTTTTGACAAGTTAAAATATGTTTTTTACAAGTTAGAGTTACTATTTGATAAGTTAAAGTACATTTCATCAAGTTAAAATATCATTATGACAAGTTAAAGTACATTTATTACAAGTTAAAGTTACGTTTTGACAAGTTAGAGTACGTTTCAACCAGTTCAAATTGCGTTTTGACGTGTATAAGGACATTTTTTACAAGTTAAAATTACGTTTTGACAAGTTAACCTATATTTTTAACAAGTTAAAGTTACGTTTTGACAAGTTAAAATACGTTTCAACAAGTTAAAATTACGATTAGACAAGTTAACGTACATTTTATACAAGTTAAAGTTACGTTTTGACAAGTTAAAATACGTTTCAACAAGTTAAAATTACGATTTGACAAGTTAACGTACATTTTTTACAAGTTAAAGTTACGTTTTGACAAGTTAAAGTACGTTTCAACAACTTTAAATTACGTTTTGACAAGTAAAAGTATTATTTTTACAAGTTAAACTATGTTTTTTACAAGTTAAAGTTACGTTTTGACAAGTTAAAGTACGTTTCAACAAGTTAAAATTACGATTTGACAAGTTAAAGTACATTTTTTACATCTTAAATTTACGTTTTAACAAGTTAAAGTACGTTTCAACAAGTTCAAATTACGTTTTGACAAATTAAAGTTCATTTCAACAAGATAAAATTACGTTTTGACAAGTAAAAGTATATTTTTTACAGGTTAAAATTACGTTTTGAGATGTTAAACTATCTTTTTTACAAGTTAAAGTTACGTTTTGACAAGTTAAAGTGCGTTTCAACAAGTTCAAAGTACGTTTTGACAAGTAATAGTACATTTTTTACAAGTTAAAGTTACGTTTTGACAAGTTAATCTAAGTTTTTTACAAGTTAAAGTTACGTTTTGACAAGTTAAAGTACGTTTCAACAAGTTAAAATTACTTTTTGACAAGTTAAAGTAAATTTTTTACAAATTAAAGTTACGTTTTGACAAGTTAAACTATGTTTTTTACATCTTAAAGTTACTTTTTGACAAGTTAAAGTACGTTTCAACAACTTAAAATTACAATTTGACAAGTTAAAGTACATATTTTACAAGTTAAAGTTACGTTTTGACAAGTTAAAGTATGTTTTTTACAAGTTAAAGTTACTATTTGACAAGTTAAAGTACGTATCAAGAAGTTCAAATTAAGTTTTGACAAGTTAAAGTATGTTCAACAGGTTAAAATTACGTTTTGACCACTAAAAGTACATTTTCAACAAGTTCAAAATACGTTTTGACAAGTTAAAATATGTTTTTTACAAGTTAAAGTTACGTTTTGACAAGTTAAAGTCTGTTTCCACAAGTTCAAATTACTTTTTGACAAGTTAAAGTACGTTTCAACAAGTTAAAATTACGATTTGCCAAGTTAAAGTACATTTTTTACAAGTTAAATTACGTTTTGACAAATTAAAGTACGTTTCAACATATTCAAATTACGTTTTGACAAGTTAAAGTACCTTTCAACAAGATAAAATTATGTTTTGACAAGTAAAAGGACATTTTTTACAAGTTAAAGTTACGTTTTGACATGTTAAACAATGTTTTTGACAAGGTAAAGTTACGTTTTGACAAGTTAAAGTGCGTTTCAACAAGTTCAAAGTACGTTTTGACAAGTAATAGTAAATTTTTTACAAGTTAAAGTACATTTTTTACAAGTTAAAGTTACGTTTTTACAAGTTAAGGTACGTTTCAACAAGTTCAAATTACCTTTTGACAAGTTAAAGTATGTTTGAAGAGGTTAAAATTACGTTTTCACAAGTAAAAGTACATTTTTTACAAGTTAAAGTTACGTTTTGACATGTTAAACAATGTTTTTTACAAGTTAAAGTTGCGTTTTGACAAGTTAAAGTGCGTTTCAACAAGTTCAAAGTATGTTTTGACAAGTAATAGTACATTTTTTACAAGTTAAAGTTACGTTTTGACAAGTTAAACTATGTTTTTTACAAGTTAAAGTTACGTTTTGACAAGTTAAAGTACATTTCAACAAGTTAAAATTACAATTTGACAAGTTAAAGTACATATTTTACAAGTTAAAGTTACGTTTTGACAACTTAAAGTATGTTTTTTACAAGTTAAAGTTACTATTTGATAAGTTAAAGTACATTTCATCAAGTTAAAATATCGATATGACAAGTTAAAGTACATTTATTACAAGGTAAAGTTACGTTTTGACAAGTTAAAGTACGTTTCAACAAGTTCAAATTACGTTTTGACGTGTATAAGGACATTTTTTACAAGTTAAAATTACGTTTTGACAAGTTAACCTATGTTTTTAACAAGTTAAAGTTACGTTTTGACAAGTTAAAATACGTTTCAACAAGTTAAAATTACGATTTGACAAGTTAACGTACATTTTATACAAGTTAAAGTTACGTTTTGACAAGTAATAGTACATTTTTTACAAGTTAAAGTTAAATTTTGACAAGTTAAACTATGTTTTTTACAAGTTAAAGTTACGTTTTGACAAGTTAAAGTACGTTTCAACAAGTTAAAATTACGATTTGACAAGTTAAAGTACATTTTTTACATCTTAAATTTACGTTTTAACAAGTTAAAGTACGTTTCAACAAGTTCAAATTACGTTTTGACAAATTAAAGTACCTTTCAACAAGATAAAATTACGTTTTGACAAGTAAAAGTATATTTTTTACAAGTTAAAATTACGTTTTGACATGTTAAACTATGTTTTTTACAAGTTAAAGTTACGTTTTGACAAGTTAAAGTGCGTTTCAACAAGTTCAAAGTACGTTTTGACAAGTAATAGTTCATTTTTTACAAGTTAAAGTTACGTTTTGACAAGGTAATCTATGTTTTTTACAAGTTAAAGTTACGTTTTGACAAGTTAAAGTACGTTTTAACAAGTTAAAATTACTTTTGACAAGTTAAAGTAAATTTTTTACAAATTAAAGTTACGTTTTGACAAGTTAAACTATGTTTTTGACATCTTAAAGTTACTTTTTGACAAGTTAAAGTACGTTTCAACAACTTAAAATTACAATTTGACAAGTTAAAGTACATATTTTACAAGTTAAAGTATGTTTCAACAAGTTTAAAATACGTTTTGACAAGTTAAAATATGTTTTTTACAAGTTAAAGTTACGTTTTGACAAGTTAAAGTCTGTTTCCACAAGTTCAAATTACTTTTTGACAAGTTAAAGTACGTTTCAACAAGTTAAAATTACGATTTGCCAAGTTAAAGTACATTTTTTACAAGTTAAAGTTACGTTTTGACAAGTTAAAGTACGTTTCAACAAGTTCAAATTACGTTTTGACAAGTTAAAGTATGTTTCAACAGGTTAAAATTACGTTTCGACAAGTAAAAGTACATTTTTTACAAGTTAAAGTTACGTTTTGATATGTTAAACTATGTTTTTTACAAGTTAAAGTTACTATTTGACAAGTTAAAGTACATTTCAACAAGTTAAAATATCGATATGACAAGTTAAAGTACATTTTTACAAGTTAAAGTTACGTTTTGACAAGTTAAAGTACGTTTCAACCAGTTCAAATTACGTTTTGACGTGTAAAAGGATATTTTTGACAAGTTAAAATTACGTTTTGACAAGTTAACCTATGTTTTTAACAAGTTAAAGTTACGTTTTGACAAGTTAAAGTACGTTTCAACTAGTTAAAATTACTTTTTGACAATTTAATGTACATTTTTTACAAATTAAAGTTACGTTTTGACAAGTTAAACTATGTTTTTTACAACTTAAAGTTACTTTTTTGACAAGTTAAAGTCCGTTTCAACAAGTTAAAATTACGATTTGACAAGTTAAAGTACATTTTTTACAAGTTAAAGTTACGTTTTGACATGTTAAACTATGTTTTTTACAAGTTAAAGTTACGTTTTGACAAGTTAAGGTGCGTTTCAACAAGTTCAAAGTACGTTTTAACAAGTAATAGTACATTTTTTTCAAATTAAAGTACATTTTTTACAAGTTAAAGTTACGTTTTGACAAGTTAAAGTACATTTCAACAAGTTCAAATTACGTTTTGACAAATTAAAGTATATTTCAACAGGTTAAAACTACGTTTTGACAACTAAAAGTCCATTTTTTACAAGTTAATATTACGTTTTGACAAGTTAACCTTTGTTTTTTACAAGTTAAAGTTACGTTTTGACAAGTAAAATTACGTTTCAACATCTTAAAATTACATTTTGACAAGTTAAAGTACATTTGTTACAAGTTAAAGTTACGTTTTGACAAGTTAAACTATGTATTTTACAAGTTAAAGTTACGTTTTGACAAGTTAAAGTACGTTTCAACAAGTTAAAATTACTTTTTGACAAGTTAAAGTACATTTTTTACAAATTAAAGTTACGTTTTGACAAGTTAAACTATGTTTTTTACAACTTAATGTTACTTTTTGACAAGTTAAAGTACGTTTCAACAAGTTAAAATAACGATTTGACAAGTTAAAGTACATTTTTTACAAATTAAAGTTACGTTTTGACAAGTTAAAGTACGTTTCAACAAGTTCAAATTATGTTTTGACAAGTTAAAGTACCTTTCAACAATATAAAATTACGTTTTGACAAGTAAAAGTACATTTTTTACAAGTTAAAGTTACGTTTTGACATGTTAAACTATGTTTTTTTTAGAAGTTAAAGTTATGTTTTGACAAGTTAAAGTACGTTTCAACAAGTAAAAATTACTTTTTGACAAGTTAAAGTACATTTTTTACTAATTAAAGGTACGTTTTGACAAGTTAAACTATGTTTTTTACAACTTAAAGTTATTTTTTGACAAGTTAAAGTACGTTTCAACAAGTTAAAATTACGATTTGACTTATAAAAGTACATTTTTTACAAGTTAAAGTTACGTTTTGAGAAGATAAAGTATGTGTCAACAAGTTCAAATTACGTTTTGACAAGCTAAAGTACCTTTCAACAAGATAAAATTACGTTTTGACAAGTAAAAGTACATTTTTTACAAGTTAAACTTACGTTTTGACATGTTAAACTATGTTTTTTACAAGTTAAAGTTACGTTTTGAAAAGTTAAAGTACGTTTCAACAAGTTAAAATTACTTTTTGACAAGTTAAAGTACATTATTTTACAAGTTAAAGTTACGTTTTGACATGTTAAAGTTACGTTTTGACAAGTTAAAGTACGTTTCAACAAGTTAAAATTACGATTTGACAAGTTAAAGTACATTTTTTACAAGTTAAAGTTACTTTTTGACAAGTTAAAGTACGTTTCAACAAGTTTAAATTACGTTTTGACAAGTAAAAGTACATTTCAACAAGTTCAAATTACGTTTTGACAAGTTAAACTATGTTTTTTACAAGTTAAAGTTACGTTTTAACAAGTTAAAGTACGTTTCAACAAGTTACAATTACTTTTTGACAAGTTAAAGTATGTTTTTTATAACTTAAAGTTACTTTTTGACAAGTTAAAGTACGTTTCAACAAGTTAAAATTTAGATTTGACAAGTTAAAGTACATTTTCTAAAATTTATATTATGTTTTGACAAGTTAAAATACGTTTCAACAAGTTCAAATTACGTTTTGACAAGTTAAAGTACCTTTCAACAAGATAAAATTTTGTTTTGACATGTAAAGGTTCATTTTTTACAAGTTAAATTTACGTTTTGACATGTTAAACTATGTTTTTTACAAGTTAACGTTACGTTTTGACAAGTTAAAGTGCGTTTCAACAAGTTCAAAGTACGTTTTGACAAGTAATAGTACATTTTTTACAAGTTAAAGTACATTTTTTACAAGTTAAAGTTACGTTTTGACAAGTTAAAGTACGTTTCAACAAGTTAAAATTACTTTTTGACAAGTTAAAGTACATTTTTTACAAGTTAAAGTTACGTTTTTACAAGTTAAAGTATGTGTTTAACAAGTTAAAGATACTATTTGACAAGTTAAAGTATGTTTCAACAAGTTCAAATTATGTTTTGACAAGTTAAAGTATGTTTCAACAGGTTAAAATTACGTTTTGACAAGTAAAAGTACATTTCAACAAGTTCAAATTACGTTTTGACAAGTTAAACTATGTTTTTTACAAGTTAAAGTTACGTTTTAACAAGTTAAAGTACGTTTCAACAAGTTACAATTACTTTTTGACAAGTTAAAGTATGTTTTTTATAACTTAAAGTTACTTTTTGACAAGTTAAAGTAAGTTTCAACAAGTTAGAATTTAGATTTGACAAGTTAAAGTACATTTTCTAAAAGTTATATTATGTTTTGACAAGTTAAAAAACGTTTCAACAAGTTCAAATTACGTTTTGATAAGTTAAAGTACCTTTCAACAAGATAAAATTACGTTTTGACATGTAAAGTTACATTTTTTACAAGTTAAAGTTACGTTTTGACATGTTAAACTATGTTTTTTACAAGTTAAAGTTACGTTTTGACAAGTTAAAGTGCGTTTCAACAAGTTCAAAGTACGTTTTGACAAGTAATAGTACATTTTTTACAAGTTAAAGTACATTTTTTACAAGTTAAAGTTACGTTTTGACAAGTTAAGGTATGTTTCAAAGAGTTCAAATAACGTTTTAACAAGTTAAAGTATGTTTCAACAGGTTAAAATTACGTTTTGACAAGTAAAAGTACATTTTTTACAAGTTAAAGTTACGTTTTGACATGTTAAACTATTTTTTTACAAGTTAAAGTTACGTTTTGACAAGTTAAAGTGCGTTTCAACAAGTTCAAAGTACGTTTTGACAAGTAATAGTACATTTTTTACAAGTTAAAGTTACGTTTTGACAAGTTAAACTATGTTTTTTACAAGTTAAAGTTACGTTTTGACAAGTTAAAGTACGTTTCAACAAGTTAAAATTACTTTTTGACAAGTTAAAGTACATTTTTTACAAATTAAAATTACGTTTTGACAAGTTAAACAATGTTTTTTACAACTTAAAGTTACTCTTTGACAAGTTAAAGTATGTTTCAACAAGTTAAAGTACATTTTTTACAAGTTAAAGTTACGTTCTGACAAGTTAAAGTTCGTTTCAACAAGTTCAAATTACGTTTTGACAAGTTAAAGTACCTTTCAACAAGATAAAATTACGTTTTGACAAGTAAAAGTACATTTTTTACAAGTTAAAGTTACGTTTTGACATGTTAAACTATGTTTTTTACAAGTTAAAGTTACGTTTTGACAAGTTAAAGTACGTTTCAACCAGTTCTAATTACGTTTTGAAAAGTTAACCTATGTTCTTAACAAGTTAAAGTTACGTTTTGACAAGTTAAAGTACGTTTTAACAAGTTTAAATTACGATTTGACAAGTTAAAGTACATTTTCTACAAGTTAAAGTTACGTTTTGACAAGTTAAAATACGTTTCAACAAGTTTAAATTACGTTTTGACAAGTAAAAGTACCTTTCAACAAGATAAAATTACGTTTTGATAAGTAATAGTACATTTTTTACAAGTTAAAGTAACATTTTGACAAGTTAAACTATTTTTTTTACAACTTAAAGTTACGTTTTGACAAGTTAAAGTACGTTTCAACAAGTTCAAATTACTTTTTGACAAGTTAAAGTACATTTTTTACAAGTTAAAGATATGTTTTGACAAGTTAAAGTATATTTTTTACAAGTTAAAGTTACTATTTGACAAGTTAAAGTACGTTTCAACAAGTTCAAATTAAGTTTTGACAAGTTAAAGTATGTTTCAACAGGTTAAAATTGCGTTTTGACAAGTAAAAGTACATTTCAACAAGTTCAAATTACGTTTTGACAAGTTTAAGTATGTTTCAACAAGTTAAAATTACGTTTTGACACGTAAAAGTACATTTCAACAAGTTCAAATTACGTTTTGACAACTTAAAGTATGTTTCAATTGGTTAAAATTACGTTTTGACAAGTAAAAGTACATTTTTTACAAATTAAAGTTACGTTTTGACAAGTTAAACTATGTTTTTTACAAGTTAAAGTTACGTTTTGACAAGTTTAAGTACGTTTGAAAAAGTTCAAATTACGTTTTGACAAGTTAAAGTATGTTTCAACAGGTTAAAATTACGTTTTGACAAATAAAAGTACATTTTTTACAAGTTAAAGTTACGTTTTGACATGTTATACTATGTTTTTTACAAGTTAAAGTTACGTTTTGACAAGTTAAAGTGCGTTTCAACAAGTTCAAAGTACGTTTTGACAAGTAATAGTACATTTTTTACAAGTTAAAGTTACATTTTGACAAGTTAAACTATGTTTTTTACAAGTTAAAGTTACGGTTTGACAAGTTAAAGGACGTTTCAACAAGTTAAAATTACGATTTGACAAGTTAAAGTACATTTTCTACAAGTTAAAGTTACGTTTTAATAAGTTAAAATACGTTTCAAGAAGTTTAAATTACGTTTTGACAAGTAAAAGTATTTTTTTTACAAGTTAAAGTTATATTTTCACAAGTTAAACTATGTTTTTTACAAGTTAAAGTTACGTTTTGACATGTTAAACTATGTTTTTTACAAGTTAAAGTTAAGTTTTGACAAGTTAAAGTGCGTTTCAACAAGTTCAAAGTACAATTTGACAAGTGATAGTACAGTTTTTACAAGTTAAAGTTACGTTTTAACAAGTTAAACTATGTTTTTTACAAGTTAAAGTTACGTTTTGACAAGTTAAAGTACGTTTCAACAAGTTAAAATTACTTTTTGACTAGTTAAAGTACATTTTTTACAAGTTAAAGTTACGTTTTGAAAAGTTAACCTATGTTTTTAACAAGTTCAAATTACGTTTTGACAAGTTAAAGTACCTTTCAACAAGATAAAATTACGTTTTGACAAGTAAAAGTACATTTTTTACAAGTTAAAGTTACGTTTTGACATGTTAAACTATGTTTTTTACAAGTTAAAGTTACGTTTTGACAAGTTAAAGTACGTTTCAACCAGTTCTAATTACGTTTTGAAAAGTTAACCTATGTTCTTAACAAGTTAAAGTTACGTTGTGACAAGTTAAAGTACGTTTTAACAAGTTTAAATTACGATTTGACAAGTTAAAGTACATTTTCTACAAGTTAAAGTTACGTTTTGACAAGTTAAAATACGTTTCAACAAGTTTAAATTACGTTTTGACAAGTAAAAGTACCTTTCAACAAGATAAAATTACGTTTTGATAAGTAATAGTACATTTTTTACAAGTTAAAGTAACATTTTGACAAGTTAAACTATGTTTTTTACAACTTAAAGTTACGTTTTGACAAGTTAAAGTACGTTTCAACAAGTTCAAATTACTTTTTGACAAGTTAAAGTACATTTTTTACAAGTTAAAGATATGTTTTGACAAGTTAAAGTATATTTTTTACAAGTTAAAGTTACTATTTGACAAGTTAAAGTACGTTTCAACAAGTTCAAATTAAGTTTTGACAAGTTAAAGTATGTTTCAACAGGTTAAAATTGCGTTTTGACAAGTAAAAGTACATTTCAACAAGTTCAAATTACGTTTTGACAAGTTTAAGTATGTTTCAACAAGTTAAAATTACGTTTTGACAAGTAAAAGTACATTTCAACAAGTTCAAATTACGTTTTGACAACTTAAAGTATGTTTCAATTGGTTAAAATTACGTTTTGACAAGTAAAAGTACATTTTTTACAAATTAAAGTTACGTTTTGACAAGTTAAACTATGTTTTTTACAAGTTAAAGTTACGTTTTGACAAGTTTAAGTACGTTTGAAAAAGTTCAAATTACGTTTTGACAAGTTAAAGTATGTTTCAACAGGTTAAAATTACGTTTTGACAAATAAAAGTACATTTTTTACAAGTTAAAGTTACGTTTTGACATGTTAAACTATGTTTTTTACAAGTTAAAGTTACGTTTTGACAAGTTAAAGTGCGTTTCAACAAGTTCAAAGTACGTTTTGACAAGTAATAGTACATTTTTTACAAGTTAAAGTTACATTTTGACAAGTTAAACTATGTTTTTTACAAGTTAAAGTTACGGTTTGACAAGTTAAAGGACGTTTCAACAAGTTAAAATTACGATTTGACAAGTTAAAGTACATTTTCTACAAGTTAAAGTTACGTTTTGACAAGTTAAAATACGTTTCAAGAAGTTTAAATTACGTTTTGACAAGTAAAAGTATTTTTTTTACAAGTTAAAGTTACATTTTGACAAGTTAAACTATGTTTTTTACAAGTTAAAGTTACGTTTTTACATGTTAAACTATGTTTTTTACAAGTTAAAGTTACGTTTTGACAAGTTAAAGTGCGTTTCAACAAGTTCAAAGTACAATTTGACAAGTGATAGTACAGTTTTTACAAGTTAAAGTTACGTTTTGACAAGTTAAAGTTACGTTTTGACAAGTTAAACTATGTTTTTTACAAGTTAAAGTTACGTTTTGACAAGTTAAAGTACGTTTCAACAAGTTAAAATTACTTTTTGACTAGTTAAAGTACATTTTTTACAAGTTAAAGTTACGTTTTGAAAAGTTAACCTATGTTTTTAACAAGTTAAAGTTACGTTTTGACAAGTTAAAGTACGTTTCAACAAGTTAAAATTACGATTTGACAAGTTAAAGTACATTTTCTACAAGTTAAAGTTACGGTTTGACAAGTTAAAATACGTTTCAACAAGTTTAAATTACGTTTTGACAAGTAAAAGTATTTTTTTTACAAGTTAAAGTTACATTTTGACAAGTTAAACTATGTTTTTTACAAGTTAAAGTTACGTTTTGACAAGTTAAAGTGCGTTTCAACAAGTTCAAAGTACGTTTTGACAAGTAATAGTACATTTTTTACAAGTTAAAGTTACGTTTTGACAAGTTAAACTATGTTTTTTACAAGTTAAAGTTACGTTTTGACAAGTTAAAGTACGTTTCAACAAGTTAAAATTACTTTTTGACTAGTTAAAGTACATTTTTTATAAGTTAAAGTTACGTTTTCACAAGTTAAAGTATGTTTTTCACAAGTTAAAGTTACTATTAGACAAGTTAAAATACATTTCAACAAGTTAAAATATCGATATGACAGGTCAAAGTAAATTTTTACAATTTAAAGTTACGTTTTGACAAGTTAAAGTACGTTTCAACCAGTTCAAATTATCTTTTGACGTGTAAAAGGACATTTTTTACAAGTTAAAATTACGTTTTGACAAGTTAACCTATGTTTTTAAGAAATTAAAGTTACATTTTGACAAGTTAAAGTACGTTTCAACAAGTTAAAGTTACGATTTGACAAGTTAAAGTACATTATTTACAAGTTAAAGTTACGTTTTGACAAGTTAAAGTACGTTTCAACAAGTTTAAATTACGTTTTGACAAGTAAAAGTATTTTTTTTACAAGTTCAAGTTACATTTTGCCAAGTTAAACTATGTTTTTTACAAGTTAAAGTTACGTTTTGACAATTGAAGTACGTTTCAACAAGTTAAAATTACTTTTTGAGAAGTTAAAGTACATTTTTTACAAATTAAAGTTACGTTTTTACAAGTTAAAGTATGTTTTTTACAAGTTAAAGTTACTATTTGACAAGTTAAAGTACGTTTCAACAAGTTAAAATATCGATATGACAAGTTAAAGTACATTTTTACAAGTTAAAGTTACGTTTTGACAATTTAAAGTACGTTTCAACCAGTTCAAATTACCTTTTGACGTTTAAAAGGACATTTTTTACAAGTTAAAATTACGTTTTGACAAGTTAACCTATGTTTTTAACAACTTCAAGTTATGTTTTAACAAGTTAAAGTACGTTTCAACAAGTTAAAGTTACATTTTGACAAGTTAAAGTTCGTTTCAACAAGTTAAAATTACTTTTTGACAAGTTAAAGTACATTTTTTACAAGTGAAAGTTACGTTTTTGCAAGTTAAAGTATGTGTTTTACAAGTTAAAGATACTATTTGACAAGTTAAAGTACGTTTCAACAAGTTCAAATTATGTTTTGACAAGTTAAAGTATGTTTCAACAGGTTAAAATTACGTTTTGACAAGTAAAAGTACATTTCAACAAGTTCAAATTACGTTTTGACAAGTTAAACTATGTTTTTTACAAGTTAAAGTTACGTTTTAACAAGTTAAAGTACGTTTCAACAAGTTACAATTACTTTTTGACAAGTTAAAGTATGTTTTTTATAACTTAAAGTTACTTTTTGACAAGTTAAAGTACGTTTCAACAAGTTACAATTACTTTTTGACAAGTTAAAGTACATTTTCTAAAAGTTATATTATGTTTTGACAAGTTAAAATACGTTTCAACAAGTTCAAATTACGTTTTGACAAGTTAATGTACCTTTCAACAAGATAAAATTTCGTTTTGACATGTAAAGCTACATTTTTTACAAGTTAAAGTTACGTTTTGACATGTTAAACTATGTTTTTTACAAGTTAAAGTTACGTTTTGACAAGTTAAAGTGCGTTTCAACAAGTTCAAAGGACGTTTTGACAAGTAATAGTACATTTTTTACAAGTTAAAGAACATTTTTTACAAGTTAAAGTTACGTTTTGACAAGTTAAAGTACGTTTCAAGAACTTAAAATTACTTTTTGACAAGTTAAATTACATTTTTTACAAGTTAAAGTTACGTTTTTACAAGTTAAAGTATGTGTTTTACAAGTTAAAGATACTATTTGACAAGTTAAAGTACGTTTCAACAAGTTAAGATTATGTTTTGACAAGTTAAAGTATGTTTCAACAGGTTAAAATTACGTTTTGACAAGTAAAAGTACATTTCAACAAGTTCAAATTACGTTTTGACAAGTTAAACTATGTTTTTTACAAGTTAAAGTTACGTTTTAACAAGTTAAAGTTACGTTTCAACAAGTTACAATTACTTTTTGACAAGTTAAAGTATGTTTTTTATAACTTAAAGTTACTTTTTGACAAGGTAAAGTACGTTTCAACAAGTTAAAATTTAGATTTGACAAGTTAAAGTACATTTTCTAAAAGTTATATTATGTTTTGACAAGTTAAAATACGTTTCAACAAGTTCAAATTACGTTTTGACAAGTTAAAGTACCTTTCAACAAGATAAAATTACGTTTTGACATGTAAAGGTACATTTTTTACAAGTTAAAGTTAAGTGTTGACATGTTAAACTATGTTTTTTACAAGTTAAAGTTACGTTTTGACAAGTTAAAGTTACGTTTCAACAAGTTACAATTACTTTTTGACAAGTAATAGTACATTTTTTACAAGTTAAAGTACACTTTTTACAAGTTAAAGTTACGTTTTGACAAGTTAAGGTACGTTTCAAAGAGTTCAAATTACGTTTTAACAAGTTAAAGTATGTTTCAACAGGTTAAAATTACGTTTTGACAAGTAAAAGTACATTTTTTACAAGTTAAAGTTACGTTTTGACATGTTAAACTATTTTTTTTTTAAGTTACGTTTTGACAAGTTAAAGTGCGTTTCAAGAAGTTCAAAGTACGTTTTGACAAGTAATAGTACATTTTTTACAAGTTAAAGTTACGTTTTGACAAGTTAAACTATGTTTTTTACAAGTTAAAGTTACGTTTTGACAAGTTAATGTACGTTTCAACAAGTTAAAATTACTTTTTGACAAGTTAAAGTACATTTTTTACAAATTAAAGTTACGTTTTGACATGTTAAACAATGTTTTTTACAACTTAAAGTTACTCTTTGACAAGTTAAAGTATGTTTCAACAAGTTAAAGTACATTTTTTACAAGTTAAAGTTACGTTCTGACAAGTTAAAGTTCGTTTCAACAAGTTCAAATTACGTTTTGACAAGTTAAAGTACCTTTCAACAAGATAAAATTACGTTTTGACAAGTAAAAGTACATTTTTTACAAGTTAAAGTTACGTTTTGACAAGTTAAACTATGTTTTTTACAAGTTAAAGTTACGTTTTGACAAGTTAAAGTACGTTTCAACCAGTTCTAATTACGTTTTGACAAGTTAAAGTACATTTTCTACAAGTTAAAGTTACGTTTTGACAAGTTAAAATACGTTTCAACAAGTTTAAATTACGTTTTGACAAGTAAAAGTACCTTTCAACAAGATAAAATTACGTTTTGATAAGTAATAGTACATTTTTTACAAGTTAAAGTAACATTTTGACAAGTTAAACTATATTTTTTACAACTTAAAGTTACGTTTTGACAAGTTAAAATACGTTTCAACAAGTTAAAACTACTTTTTGACAAGTTAAAGTACATTTTTTACAAGTTAAAGATATGTTTTGACAAGTTAAAGTATATTTTTTACAAGTTAAAGTTACTATTTGACAAGTTAAAGTACGTTTCAACAAGTTCAAATTAAGTTTTGACAAGTTAAAGTATGTTTCAACAGGTTAAAATTGCGTTTTGACAAGTAAAAGTACATTTCAACAAGTTCAAACTACGTTTTGACAAGTTTAAGTATTTTTCAACAAGTTAAAATTACGTTTTGACAAGTAAAAGTACATTTCAACAAGTTCAATTTACGTTTTGACAACTTAAAGTATGTTTCAATTGGTTAAAATTACGTTTTGACAAGTAAAAGTACATTTTTTACAAGTTAAAGTTACGTTTTGACAAGTTAAACTAAGTTTTTTATAAGTTAAAGTTACGTTTTGACAAGTTTAAGTACGTTTGAAAAAGTATAAATTACGTTTTGACAAGTTAAAGTATGTTTCAACAGGTTAAAATTACGTTTTGACAAATAAAAGTACATTTTTTACAAGTTAAAGTTACGTTTTGACATGTTAAACTATGTTTTATACAAGTTAAAGTTACGTTTTGACAATTTAAAGTGCGTTTCAACAAGTTCAAAGTACGTTTTGACAAGTAATAGTACATTTTTTACAAGTTAAAGTTACATTTTGACAAGTTAAACTATGTTTTTTACAAGTTAAAGTTACGGTTTGACAGATTAAAGTACGTTTCAACAAGTTAAAATTACGAATTGACAAGTTAAAGTACATTTTCTACAAGTTAAAGTTACGTTTTGACAAGTTAAAATACGTTTAAGCAAGTTTAAATTACGTTTTGACAAGTAAAAGTATTTTTTTTACAAGTTAAAGTTACATTTTGACAAGTTAAACTATGTTTTTTACAAGTTAAAGTTACGTTTTGACATGTTAAACTATGTTTTTTACAAGTTAAAGTTACGTTTTAACAAGTTAAAGTGCGTTTCAACAAGTTCAAAGTACAATTTGACAAGTAATAGTACAGTTTTTACAAGTTAAAGTTACGTTTTGACAAGTTAAACTATGTTTTTTACAAGTTAAAGTTACGTTTTGACAAGTTAAAGTACGTTTCAACAAGTTAAACTTACTTTTTGACTAGTTAAAGTACATTTTTTACAAGTTAAAGTTACGTTTTGAAAAGTTAACCTATGTTTTTAACAAGTTAAAGTTACGTTTTGACAAGTTAAAGTACGTTTCAACAAGTTAAAATTACGATTTGACAAGTTAAAGTACATTTTCTACAAGTTAAAGTTACGTTTTGACAAGTTAAAATACGTTTCAACAAGTTTAAATTACGTTTTGACAAGTAAAAGTATTTTTTTTACAAGTTAAAGTTACATTTTGACAAGTTAAACTATGTTTTTTACAAGTTAAAGTTACGTTTTGACAAGTTAAAGTACGTTTCAACAAATTAAAATTACTTTTTGACAAGTTAAAGTACATTTTTTACAAGTTACAGATACGTTTTTACAAGTTAAAGTACATTTTTTACAAGTTATAGTTACGTTATGACAAGTTAAAGTACGTTTCAACAAGTTCAAATTACGTTTTGACAAGTTAAAGTATGTTTCAACAGGTTAAAATTACGTTTTGACAAGTAAAAGTACATTTTTTACAAATTAAAGTTACGTTTTGACATGTTAAACTATGTTTTTTTTAAGTTAAAGTTACGTTTTGACAAGTTAAAGTGCGTTTCAACAAGTTCAAAGTACGTTTTGACAAGTAATAGTACATTTTTACAAGTTAAAGTTACGTTTTGACAAGTTAAACTATGTTTTTTATAAGTTAAAGTTACGTTTTGACAAGTTAAAGTACGTTTCAACAAGTTAAAATTACTTTTTGACTAGTTAAAGTACTTTTTTTAGAAATTAAAGTTACGTTTTGACAAGTTAAACTATGTTTTTTACAACTTAAAGTTACTTTTTGACAAGTTAAAGTACGTTTCAACAAGTTAAAATTACGATTTGACAAGTTAAAGTACATTTTTTACAAGTTAAAGTTACGTTTTGGCAAGTTAAACTATGTTTTTTACAACTTAAAGTTACGTTTTGACAAGTTAAATTATGTTTCAACAAGTTAAAATTACTTTTTGACAAGTTAAAGTACATTTTTTACAAGTTAAAGATATGTTTTGACAAGTTAAAGTATATTTTTTACAAGTTAAAGTTACTATTTGACAAGTTAAAGTACGTTTCAACAAGTTCAAATTAAGTTTTGACAAGTTAAAGTATGTTTCAACAGGTTAAAATTGCGTTTTGACAAGTAAAAGTAAATTTCAACAAGTTCAAATTACGTTTTGACAAGTTTAAGTATGTTTCAACAAGTTAAAGTTACGTTTTGACAAGTAAAAGTACATTTCAACAAGTTCAAATTACGTTTTGACAACTTAAAGTATGTTTCAATTGGTTAAAATTACGTTTTGACAAGTAAAAGTACATTTTTTACGAGTTAAAGTTACGTTTTGACAAGTTAAACTATGTTTTCTACAAGTTAAAGTTACGTTTTGACAAGTTTAAGTACGTTTGAAAGAGTTCAAATTACGTTTTGACAAGTTAAAGTATGTTTCAACAGGTTAAAATTACGTTTTGACAAATAAAAGTACATTTTTTACAAGTTAAAGTTACGTTTTGACATGTTAAACTATGTTTTTTACAAGTTAAAGTTACGGTTTGACAAGTTTAAGTGCGTTTCAACAAGTTCAAAGTACGTTTTGACAAGTAATAGTATATTTTTTACAAGTTAAAGTTACATTTTGACAAGTTAAACTATGTTTTTTACAAGTTAAAGTTACGGTTTGACAAGTTAAAGTACGTTTCAACAAGTTAAAATTACTTTTTGACAAGTTAAAGTACATTTTTTACAAATTAAAGTTATGTTTTGACAAGTTAAACAATATTTTTTACAACTTAAAGTTACTCTTTCACAAGTTAAAGTATGTTTCAACAAGTTAAAGTACTTTTTTTACAAGTTAAAGTTACGTTCTGACAAGTTAAAGTTCGTTTCAACAAGTTTAAATTACGTTTTGACAAGTTAAAGTACCTTTCAACAAAATAAAATTACGTTTTGACAAGTAAAAGTACATTTTTTACAAGTTAAAGTTACGTTTTGACATGTTAAACTATGTTTTTTACAAGTTAAAGTTACGTTTTGACAAGTTAAAGTACGTTTCATTAAGTTAAAATTACTTTTTGACAAGTTAAAGTACATTTTTTTACAAGTTAAAGTTACGTTTTGACAAGTTAAAATACGTTTCAACAAGTTAAAATTACGATTTGACAAGTTAAAGTACATTTTCTACATGTTAAAGTTACGTTTTGACAAGTTAAAATACGTTTCAACAAGTTTAAATTACGTTTTGACAAGTAAAAGTATTTTTTTTACAAGTTAAAGTTACATTTTGACAAGTTAAACTATGTTTATTACAAGTTAAAGTTACGTTTTGACATGTTAAACTATGTTTTTTACAAGTTAAAGTTACGTTTTGACAAGTTAAAGTGCGTTTCAACAAGTTCAAAGTACAATTTGACAAGTAATAGTACAATTTTTACAAGTTAAAGTTACGTTTTGACAAGTTAAACTATGTTTTTTACAAGTTAAAGTTACGTTTTGACAAGTTAAAGTACGTTTCAACAAGTTAAAATTACTTTTTGACTAGTTAAAGTACATTTTTTACAAGTTAAAGTTACGTTTTGAAAAGTTAACCTATGTTTTTAACAAGTTAAAGTTACGTTTTGACAAGTTAAAGTACGTTTCAACAAATTAAAATTACGATTTGACAAGTTAAAGTACATTTTCTACAAGTTAAAGTACATTTTTTACAAGTTAAAGATATGTTTTGACAAGTTAAAGTATATTTTTTACAAGTTAAAGTTACTATTTGACAAGTTAAAGTACGTTTCAACAAGTTCAAATTAAGTTTTGACAAGTTAAAGTATGTTTCAACAGGTTAAAATTGCGTTTTGACAAGTAAAAGTACATTTCAACAAGTTCAAACTACGTTTTGACAAGTTTAAGTATTTTTCAACAAGTTAAAATTACGTTTTGACAAGTAAAAGTACATTTCAACAAGTTCAATTTACGTTTTGACAACTTAAAGTATGTTTCAATTGGTTAAAATTACGTTTTGACAAGTAAAAGTACATTTTTTACAAGTTAAAGTTACGTTTTGACAAGTTAAACTAAGTTTTTTATAAGTTAAAGTTACGTTTTGACAAGTTTAAGTACGTTTGAAAAAGTATAAATTACGTTTTGACAAGTTAAAGTATGTTTCAACAGGTTAAAATTACGTTTTGACAAATAAAAGTACATTTTTTACAAGTTAAAGTTACGTTTTGACATGTTAAACTATGTTTTATACAAGTTAAAGTTACGTTTTGACAATTTAAAGTGCGTTTCAACAAGTTCAAAGTACGTTTTGACAAGTAATAGTACATTTTTTACAAGTTAAAGTTACATTTTGACAAGTTAAACTATGTTTTTTACAAGTTAAAGTTACGGTTTGACAGATTAAAGTACGTTTCAACAAGTTAAAATTACGAATTGACAAGTTAAAGTACATTTTCTACAAGTTAAAGTTACGTTTTGACAAGTTAAAATACGTTTAAGCAAGTTTAAATTACGTTTTGACAAGTAAAAGTATTTTTTTTACAAGTTAAAGTTACATTTTGACAAGTTAAACTATGTTTTTTACAAGTTAAAGTTACGTTTTGACATGTTAAACTATGTTTTTTACAAGTTAAAGTTACGTTTTAACAAGTTAAAGTGCGTTTCAACAAGTTCAAAGTACAATTTGACAAGTAATAGTACAGTTTTTACAAGTTAAAGTTACGTTTTGACAAGTTAAACTATGTTTTTTACAAGTTAAAGTTACGTTTTGACAAGTTAAAGTACGTTTCAACAAGTTAAACTTACTTTTTGACTAGTTAAAGTACATTTTTTACAAGTTAAAGTTACGTTTTGAAAAGTTAACCTATGTTTTTAACAAGTTAAAGTTACGTTTTGACAAGTTAAAGTACGTTTCAACAAGTTAAAATTACGATTTGACAAGTTAAAGTACATTTTCTACAAGTTAAAGTTACGTTTTGACAAGTTAAAATACGTTTCAACAAGTTTAAATTACGTTTTGACAAGTAAAAGTATTTTTTTTACAAGTTAAAGTTACATTTTGACAAGTTAAACTATGTTTTTTACAAGTTAAAGTTACGTTTTGACAAGTTAAAGTACGTTTCAACAAATTAAAATTACTTTTTGACAAGTTAAAGTACATTTTTTACAAGTTACAGATACGTTTTTACAAGTTAAAGTACATTTTTTACAAGTTATAGTTACGTTATGACAAGTTAAAGTACGTTTCAACAAGTTCAAATTACGTTTTGACAAGTTAAAGTATGTTTCAACAGGTTAAAATTACGTTTTGACAAGTAAAAGTACATTTTTTACAAATTAAAGTTACGTTTTGACATGTTAAACTATGTTTTTTTTAAGTTAAAGTTACGTTTTGACAAGTTAAAGTGCGTTTCAACAAGTTCAAAGTACGTTTTGACAAGTAATAGTACATTTTTACAAGTTAAAGTTACGTTTTGACAAGTTAAACTATGTTTTTTATAAGTTAAAGTTACGTTTTGACAAGTTAAAGTACGTTTCAACAAGTTAAAATTACTTTTTGACTAGTTAAAGTACTTTTTTTAGAAATTAAAGTTACGTTTTGACAAGTTAAACTATGTTTTTTACAACTTAAAGTTACTTTTTGACAAGTTAAAGTACGTTTCAACAAGTTAAAATTACGATTTGACAAGTTAAAGTACATTTTTTACAAGTTAAAGTTACGTTTTGGCAAGTTAAACTATGTTTTTTACAACTTAAAGTTACGTTTTGACAAGTTAAATTATGTTTCAACAAGTTAAAATTACTTTTTGACAAGTTAAAGTACATTTTTTACAAGTTAAAGATATGTTTTGACAAGTTAAAGTATATTTTTTACAAGTTAAAGTTACTATTTGACAAGTTAAAGTACGTTTCAACAAGTTCAAATTAAGTTTTGACAAGTTAAAGTATGTTTCAACAGGTTAAAATTGCGTTTTGACAAGTAAAAGTAAATTTCAACAAGTTCAAATTACGTTTTGACAAGTTTAAGTATGTTTCAACAAGTTAAAGTTACGTTTTGACAAGTAAAAGTACATTTCAACAAGTTCAAATTACGTTTTGACAACTTAAAGTATGTTTCAATTGGTTAAAATTACGTTTTGACAAGTAAAAGTACATTTTTTACGAGTTAAAGTTACGTTTTGACAAGTTAAACTATGTTTTCTACAAGTTAAAGTTACGTTTTGACAAGTTTAAGTACGTTTGAAAGAGTTCAAATTACGTTTTGACAAGTTAAAGTATGTTTCAACAGGTTAAAATTACGTTTTGACAAATAAAAGTACATTTTTTACAAGTTAAAGTTACGTTTTGACATGTTAAACTATGTTTTTTACAAGTTAAAGTTACGGTTTGACAAGTTTAAGTGCGTTTCAACAAGTTCAAAGTACGTTTTGACAAGTAATAGTATATTTTTTACAAGTTAAAGTTACATTTTGACAAGTTAAACTATGTTTTTTACAAGTTAAAGTTACGGTTTGACAAGTTAAAGTACGTTTCAACAAGTTAAAATTACTTTTTGACAAGTTAAAGTACATTTTTTACAAATTAAAGTTATGTTTTGACAAGTTAAACAATATTTTTTACAACTTAAAGTTACTCTTTCACAAGTTAAAGTATGTTTCAACAAGTTAAAGTACTTTTTTTACAAGTTAAAGTTACGTTCTGACAAGTTAAAGTTCGTTTCAACAAGTTTAAATTACGTTTTGACAAGTTAAAGTACCTTTCAACAAAATAAAATTACGTTTTGACAAGTAAAAGTACATTTTTTACAAGTTAAAGTTACGTTTTGACATGTTAAACTATGTTTTTTACAAGTTAAAGTTACGTTTTGACAAGTTAAAGTACGTTTCATTAAGTTAAAATTACTTTTTGACAAGTTAAAGTACATTTTTTTACAAGTTAAAGTTACGTTTTGACAAGTTAAAATACGTTTCAACAAGTTAAAATTACGATTTGACAAGTTAAAGTACATTTTCTACATGTTAAAGTTACGTTTTGACAAGTTAAAATACGTTTCAACAAGTTTAAATTACGTTTTGACAAGTAAAAGTATTTTTTTTACAAGTTAAAGTTACATTTTGACAAGTTAAACTATGTTTATTACAAGTTAAAGTTACGTTTTGACATGTTAAACTATGTTTTTTACAAGTTAAAGTTACGTTTTGACAAGTTAAAGTGCGTTTCAACAAGTTCAAAGTACAATTTGACAAGTAATAGTACAATTTTTACAAGTTAAAGTTACGTTTTGACAAGTTAAACTATGTTTTTTACAAGTTAAAGTTACGTTTTGACAAGTTAAAGTACGTTTCAACAAGTTAAAATTACTTTTTGACTAGTTAAAGTACATTTTTTACAAGTTAAAGTTACGTTTTGAAAAGTTAACCTATGTTTTTAACAAGTTAAAGTTACGTTTTGACAAGTTAAAGTACGTTTCAACAAATTAAAATTACGATTTGACAAGTTAAAGTACATTTTCTACAAGTTAAAGTTACGTTTTGACAAGCTAAAATACGTTTCAACAAGTTTAAATTACGTTTTGACAAGTAAAAGTATTTTTTTTACAAGTTAAAGTTACATTTTGACAAGTTAAACTATGTTTTTTACAAGTTAAAGTTACGTTTTGACATGTTAAACTATGTTTTTTACAAGTTAAAGTTACGTTTTGACAAGTTAAAGTGCGTTTCAACAAGTTCAAAGTACAATTTGACAAGTAATAGTACAGTTTTTACAAGTTAAAGTTACGTTTTGACAAGTTGAACTATGTTTTTTACAAGTTAAAGTTACGTTTTGACAAGTTAAAGTACGTTTCAACAAGTTAAAATTACTTTTTGACTAGTTAAAGTACATTTTTTACAAGTTAAAGTTACGTTTTGAAAAGTTAAACTATGTTTTTAACAAGTTAAAGTTACGTTTTGACAAGTTAAAGTACGTTTCAACAAGTTAAATTTACGATTTGACAAGTTAAAGTACATTTTCTACAAGTTAAAGTTACGTTTTGACAAGTTAAAATACGTTTCAACAAGTTTAAATTACGTGTTGACAAGTAAAATTATTTTTTTTAGAAGTTAAAGTTACATTTTGACAAGTTAAACTATGTTTTTTACAAGTTAAAGTTACGTTTTGACATGTTAACCTATGTTTTTTACAAGTTAAAGTTACGTTTTGACAAGTTACATTTTTTACAATTTAAAGTACATTTTTTACAAGTTAAAGTTACGGTTTGACAAGTTAAAGTACGTTTCAATAAGTTCAAATTACGTTTTGATAAGTTAAAGTATGTTGCAACAGGTTAAAATTACGTTTTGACAAGTAAAAGTACATTTTTTACAAGTTAAAGTTACGTTTTGACATGTTAAACTATGTTTTTTACAAATTAAAGTTACGTTTTTACAAGTTAAAGTGCGTTTCAACAAGTTCAAAGTACGTTTTGAATTGTAATAGTACATTTTTTACAATTTAAAGTTACGTTTTGACAAGTTAAACTATGGTATTTACAAGTTAAAGTTACGTTTTGACAAGTTAAAGTACGTTTCAACAAGTTAAAATTACTTTTTGACAAGTTAAAGTACATTTTTTAAAAATTAAAGCTACGTTTTGACAAGTTAAACTATGTTTTTTACAACTTAAAGTTACTTTTTAACAGGTTAAAGTACGTTTCAACAAGTTAAAATTACGATTTGACAAGTTAAAGTACGTTTCAACAAGTTCAAATTACGTTTTGACAAGTTAAAGTACCTTTCAACAATATAAAATTATGTTTTGATAAGTAATAGTACATTTTTTACAAGTTAAAGTTACGTTTTGACAAGTTAAACTATGTTTTTTGCAAGTTAAAGTTACATTTTCACAAGTTAAAGTGCGTTTCAACAAGTTCAATGTATGTTTTGACAAGTAATAGTACTTTTTTTACAAGTTAAAGTACATTTTTTACAAGTTAAAGTTACGTTTTGACAAGTTAAAGTACGTTTCAACAAGTTCAAATTACATTTTGACAAGTTAAAGTATGTTTCAACAGGTTAAAATTACGTTTTGACAAGTAAAAGTACATTTATTACAAGTTAAAGTTACGTTTTGACATGTTAAACTATGTTTTTTAAAAGTTAAAGTTACGTTTTGAAAGGTTAAAGTGCGTTTCAACAAGTTCAAAGTACAATTTGACAAGTAATACTACATTTTTTACAAGTTAAAGTTACGTTTTGACAAGTTAAACTATGTTTTTTACAAGTTAAAGTTACGTTTTGACAAGTTAAAGTACGTTTCAACAAGTTAAAATTACTTTTTGACTAGTTAAAGTACATTTTTTACAAGTTAAAGTTACGTTTTGAAAAGTTAACCTATGTTTTTAACAAGTTAAAGTTACGTTTTGACAAGTTAAAGTACGTTTCAACAAGTTAAATTTACGATTTGACAAGTTAAAGTACATTTTCTACAAGTTAAAGTTACGTTTTGACAAGTTAAAATACGTTTCAACAAGTTTAAATTACGTTTTGACAAGTTAAAGTATTTTTTTTACAAGTTAAAGTTACATTTTGACAAGTTAAACTATGTTTTTTACAAGTTAAAGTTACGTTTTGACAAGGTAAAGTACGTTTCAACAAGTTAAAATTACTTTTTGACAAGTTAACGTACATTTTTGACAAGTTAAAGATACGTTTTTACAAGTTAAAGTACATTTTTTACAAGTTAAAGTTACGTTTTGACAAGTTAAAGTACGTTTCAACAAGTTCAAATTACGTTTTGACAAGTTAAAGTATGTATCAACAGGTTAAAATTACGTTTTGACAAGTAAAAGTACATTTTTTACAAGTTAAAGTTACGTTTTGACATGTTAAACTATGTTTTTTTTAAGTTAAAGTTACGTTTTGACAAGTTAAAGTGCGTTTCAACAAGTTCAAAGTACGTTTTGACAAGTAATAGTACATTTTTACAAGTTAAAGTTACGTTTTGACAAGTTAAACTATGTTTTTTACAAGTTAAAGTTACGTTTTGACAAATTAAAGTACGTTTCAACAAGTTAAAATTACTTTTTGACTAGTTAAAGTACATTTTTTACAAATTAAAGTTACGTTTTGACATGTTAAACTATGTTTTTTACAACTTAAAGTTACTTTTTGACAAGTTAAAGTACGTTTCAACAAGTTAAAATTACGATTTGACAAGTTAAAGTACATTTCTTACAAGTTAAATTTACGTCTTGGCAAGTTAAAGTACGTTTCAACAAGTTCAAATTACGTTTTGACAAGTTAAAGTACCTTTCAACAAGATAAAATTACCTTTTGACTAGTAAAAGTAAATTTTTTACAAGTTAAAGTTACGTTTTGACATGTTAAACTATGTTTTTTACAAGTTAAAGTTACGTTTTGACAAGTTACATTTTTTACAATTTAAAGTACATTTTTTACAAGTTAAAGTTACGGTTTGACAAGTTAAAGTACGTTTCAATAAGTTCAAATTACGTTTTGACAAGTTAAAGTATGTTGCAACAGGTTAAAATTACGTTTTGACAAGTAAAAGTACATTTTTTACAAGTTAAAGTTACGTTTTGACATGTTAAACTATGTTTTTTACAAATTAAAGTTACGTTTTGACAAGTTAAAGTGCGTTTCAACAAGTTCAAAGTACGTTTTGACTTGTAATAGTACATTTTTTACAAGTTAAAGTTACGTTTTGACAAGTTAAACTATGGTTTTTACAAGTTAAAGTTACGTTTTGACAAGTTAAAGTACGTTTCAACAAGCTAAAATTACTTTTTGACAAGTTAAAGTACATTTTTTAAAAATTAAAGCTACGTTTTGACAAGTTAAACTATGTTTTTTACAACTTAAAGTTACTTTTTAACAGGTTAAAGTACGTTTCAACAAGTTAAAATTACGATTTGACAAGTTAAAGTACGTTTCAACAAGTTCAAATTACGTTTTGACAAGTTAAAGTACCTTTCAACAAGATAAAATTACGTTTTGATAAGTAATAGTACATTTTTTACAAGTTAAAGTTACGTTTTGACAAGTTAAACTATGTTTTTTGCAAGTTAAAGTTACATTTTCACAAGTTAAAGTGCGTTTCAACAAGTTCAATGTATGTTTTGACAAGTAATAGTACATTTTTTACAAGCTAAAGTACATTTTTTACAAATTAAAGTTACGTTTTGACAAGTTAAAGTACGTTTCAACAAGTTCAAATTACGTTTTGACAAGTTAAAGTATGTTTCAACAGGTTAAAATTACGTTTTGACAAGTAAAAGTACATTTTTTACAAGTTAAAGTTACGTTTTGACATGTTAAACTATGTTTTTTAAAAGTTAAAGTTACGTTTTGAAAGGTTAAAGTGCGTTTCAACAAGTTCAAAGTACAATTTGACAAGTAATAGTACATTTTTTACAAGTTAAAGTTACGTTTTGACAAGTTAAACTATGTTTTTTACAACTTAAAGTTACTTTTTGACAAGTTAAAGTACGTTTCAACAAGTTAAAATTACGATTGACAAGTTAAAGTACATTTTTTACAAGTTAAAGTTACGTTTTGGCAAGTTAAAGTACGTTTCAACAAGTTCAAATTACGTTTTGACAAGCTAAAGTACCTTTCAACAAGAAAAAATTACGTTTTGATAAGTAATAGTACATTTTTTACAAGTTAAAGTTACGTTTTGACAAGTTGAATTATGTTTTTTACAAGATAAAGTTACGTTTTGACAAGTTAAAGTGCGTTTCAACAAGTTCAATGTACGTTTTGACAAGTAATAGTACATTTTTTACAAGTTAAAGTACATTTTTTACAAGTTAAAGTTACGTTTTGACAAGTTAAAGTACGTTTCAACAAGTTCAAATTACGTTTTGACAAGTTAAAGTATGTTTTAACAGGTTAAAATAACGTTTTGACAAGTAAAAGTACATTTTTTATAAGTTAAAGTTACGTTTTGACATGTTAAACTATGTTTTTTACAAGTTAAAGTTATGTTTTGACAAGTTAAAGTGCGTTTCAACAAGTTCAAAGTACGTTTTGACAAGTAATAGTACATTTTTTACAAGTTAAAGTTACGTTTTGACAAGTTAAAGTACGTTTCAACAAGTTCAAATTACGTTTTGACAAGTTAAAGTACCTTTCAACAAGATAAAATTACGTTTTGATAAGTAATAGTGCATTTTTTACAAGTTAAAGTTACGTTTTGACAAGTTAAACTATGTTTTTTACAAGATAAAGTTACGTTTTGACAAGTTAAAGTGCGTTTCAACAAGTTCAATGTACGTTTTGACAAGTAATAGTACATTTTTTACAAGTTAAAGTACATTTTTTACAAGTTAAAGTTACGTTTTGACATGTTAAAGTACGTTTCAACAAGTTCAAATTACGTTTTGATAAGTTAAAGTATGTTTTAACAGGTTAAAATAACGTTTTGACAAGTAAAAGTACATTTTTTACAAGTTAAAGTTACGTTTTGACATGTTAAACTATGTTTTTTACAAGTTAAAGTTACGTTTTGACAAGTTAAAGTGCGTTTCAACAAGTTCAAAGTACGTTTTGACAAGTAATAGTACATTTTTTAGAAGTTAAAGTTACGTTTTGACAAGTTAACCTATGTTTTTTACAGGTTAAAGTTACGTTTTGACAAGTTAAAGTACGTTTCAACAAATTAAAATTACTTTTTGACAAGTTAAAGTACATTTTTTAAAAATTAAAGCTACGTTTTGACAAGTTAAACTATGTTTTTTACAACTTAAAGTTACTTTTTGACAGGTTAAAGTACGTTTCAACAAGTTAAAATTACGATTTGACAAGTTAAAGTACATTTTTTCCAAGTTAAAGTTACGGTTTGACAAGTTAAAGTACGTTTCAACAAGTTCAAATTACGTTTTGACAAGTTAAAGTATGTTTCAACAGGTTAAAATTACGTTTTGACAAGTAAAAGTACATTTTTTACAAGTTAAAGTTACGTTTTGACATGTTAAACTATGTTTTTTACAAATTAAAGTTACGTCTTGACAAGTTAAAGTGCGTTTCAACAAGTTAAAAGTACGTTTTGACTTGTATTAGTACATTTTTTACAAGTTAAAGTTACGTTTTAACAAGTTAAACTATGTTTTTTACAAGTTAAAGTTACGTTTTGACAAGTTAAAGTACGTTTCAACAAGTTAAAATTACTTTTTGACAAGTTAAAGTACATTTTTAAAAAATTAAAGCTACATTTTGACAAGTTAAACTATGTTTTTTACAACTTAAAGTTACTTTTTGACAGGTTATACTACGTTTCAACAAGTTAAAATTACGATTTGACAAGTTAAATTACATTTTTTACAAGTTAAAGTTACGGTTTGACAAGTTAAAGTACGTTTCAACAAGTTCAAATTACGTTTTGACAAGTTAAAGTACCTTTCAACAAGATAAAATTACGTTTTGATAAGTAATTGTACATTTTTTACAAGTTAAAGTTACGTTTTGACAAGTTAAACTATGTTTTTTACAAGTTAAAGTTACGTTTTGACAAGTTATAGTGCGTTTCAACAAGTTCAATGTACGTTTTGACAAGTAATAGTACATTTTTTACAAGTTAAAGTACATTTTTTACAAGTTAAAGTTACGTTTTGACAAGTTAAAGTACGTTTCAACAAGTTCAAATTACGTTTTGACAAGTTAAAGTATGTTTCAACAGGTTAAAATTACGTTTTGACAAGTAAAAGTACATTTTTTACAAGTTAAAGTTACGTTTTGACATGTTAAACTATGTTTTTTACAAGCTAAAGTTACGTTTTGACAAGTTAAAGTGCGTTTCAACAAGTTCAAAGTACAATTTGACTAGTAATAGTACAGTTTTTACAAGTTAAAGTTACTTTTTGACATGTTAAACTATGTTTTTTACAAATTAAAGTTACGTTTTCACAAGTTAAAGTGCGTTTCAACAAGTTCAAAGTACGTTTTGACTTGTAATAATACATATTTTACAAGTTAAAGTTACGTTTTGACAAGTTAAACAATGTTTTTTACAACTTAAAGTTACTTTTTGACAAGTTAAAGTAAGTTTCAACAAGTTAAAATTACGATTTGACAAGTTAAAGTACGTTTTGGCAAGTTAAAATTACGATTTGACAAGTTAAAGTTACGTTTTGGCAAGTTAAAGTACGTTTCAACAAGTTCAAATTACGTTCTGACAAGGTAAAGTACCTTTCAACAAGAAAACATTACGTTTTGATAAGTAATAGTACATTTTTTACAAGTTAAACTTACGTTTTGACAAGTTAAATTATGTTTTTTACAAGTTAAAGTTACGTTTTGACAAGTTAAAGTGCGTTTCAACAAGTTCAATGTACAATTTGACAAGTAATAGTACATTTTTTACAAGTTAAAGTACATTTTTTACAAGTTAAAGTTACGTTTTGACAAATTAAAGTACGTTTCAACAAGTTCAAATTACGTTTTTACAAGTTAAAGTATGTTTTAACAGGTTAAAATTACGTTTTGACAAGTAAAAGTACATTTTTTACAAGTTAAAGTTACGTTTTGACATGTTAAACTATGTTTTTTACAAGTTAAAGTTACGTTTTGACAAGTTAAAGTGCGTTTCAACAAGTTCAAAGTACGTTTTGACAAGTAATAGTACATTTTTTACAAGTTAAAGTTACGTTTTGACAAGTTAAACTATGTTTTTTACAAGTTAAAGTTACGTTTTGACAAGTTAAAGTACGTTTCAACAAGTTGAAATTAATTTTTGACTAGTTAAAGTACATTTTTTACAAATTAAAGTTACGTTTTGACAAGTTAAACTATGGTTTTTACAACTTAAAGTTACTTTTTGACAAGTTAAAGTACGTTTCAACAAGTTAAAATTAAGATTTGACAAGTTAAAGTACATTTTTTACAAGTTAAAGTACATTTCAACAAGTTCAAATTACGTTTTGACAAGTTAAAGTACCTTTCAACAAGATAAAATTACCTTTTGACAAGTAAAAGTACATTTTTTACAAGTTAAAGTTACGTTTTGACATGTTTAACTATGTTTTTTACAAGTTAAAGTTACGTTTTGACAAGTTAAAGTGCCTTTCAACAAGTTCAAAGTACGTTTTGACAAGTAATAATACATTTTTTACAAGTTAAAGTACATTTTTTACAAGTTAAAGTTACGGTTTGACAAGTTAAAGTACGTTTCAACAAGTTCAAATTACGTTTTGACAAGTTAAAGTATGTTGCAACAGGTTAAAATTACGTTTTGACAAGTAAAAGTACATTTTTTACAAATTAAAGTTACGTTTTGACATGTTAAACTATGTTTTTTACAAATTAAAGTTACGTTTTCACAAGTTAAAGTGCGTTTCAAAAAGTTCAAAGTACGTTTTGACTTGTAATAGTACATATTTTACAAGTTAAAGTTATGTTTTGACAAGTTAAACTATGTTTTTTACAAGTTAAAGTTACGTTTTGACAAGTTAAAGTACGTTTCAACAAGTTAAAATTACGAATTGACAAGTTAAAGTACATTTTTTACAAGTTAAAGTTACGTTTTGACAAGTTAAAGTACGTTTCAACAAGTTCAAATTACGTTTTGACAAGTTAAAGTACCTTTCAACAAGATAAAATTACGTTTTGATAAGTAATAGTACATTTTTTACAAGTTAAAGTTACGTTTTGACAAGTTAAACTATGTTTTTTACAAGTTAAAGTTACATTTTGACAAGTTAAAGTGCGTTTCAACAAGTTCAATATACGTTTTGACAAGTAATAGTACATTTTTTACAAGTTAAAGTAAATTTTTTACAAGTTAAAGTTACGTTTTGACAAATTAAAGTACGTTTCAACAAGTTCAAATTATGTTTTGACAAGTTAAAGTATGTTTCAACAGGTTAAAATTACGTTTTAACAAGTAAAAGTACATTTTTTACAAGTTAAAGATACGTTTTGACATGTTAAACTATGTTTTTTTCAAGTTAAATTTACGATTTGAAAGGTTTAAGTGCGTTTCAACAAGTTCAAAGTACAATTTGACAAGTAATAGTACATTTTTTACAAGTTAAAATTACGTTTTGACAAGTTAAACTATGTTTTTTACAACTTAAAGTTACGCTTTGAAAAGTTAAAGTACGTTTCAACAAGTTCAAATTATGTTTTGACAAGTTAAAGTATGTTTTAACAGGTTAAAATTACGTTTTGACAAGTAAAAGTACATTTTTTACAAGTTAAAGTTACGTTTTGACATGTTAAACTATGTTTTTTACAAGTTAAAGTTACGTTTTGACATGTTAAACTATGTTTTTTACAAGTTAAAGTTACGTTTTGACAAGTTAAAGTGCGTTTCAACAAGTTCAAAGTACAATTTAACAAGTAATAGTACAGTTTTTACAAGTTAAAGTTACGTTTTGACATGTTAAACTATGTTTTTGCCAAATTAAAGTTATGTTTTCACAAGTTAAAGTGCGTTTCAACAAGTTCAAAGTACGTTTTGACTTGTAATAATACATATTTTACAAGTTAAAGTTACGTTTTGACAAGTTAAACAATGTTTTTTACAACTTAAAGTTACTTTTTGACAAGTTAAATTAAGTTTCAACAAGTTAAAATTACGATTTGACAAGTTAAAGTACATTTTTTTACAAGTTAAAGTTACGTTTTGGCAAGTTAAAGTACGTTTCAACAAGTTCAAATTACGTTTTGACAAGTTAAAGTACCTTTCAACAAGAAAACATTACGTTTTGATAAGTAATAGTACATTTTTTACAAGTTAAACTATGTTTTTTACAAGTAAAAGTTACGTTTTGACAAGTTAAAGTGCGTTTCAACAAGTTCAATGTACAATTTGACAAGTAATAGTACATTTTTTACAAGTTAAAGTACATTTTTTACAAGTTAAAGTTACGTTTTGACAAATTAAAGTACGTTTCAACAAGTTCAAATTACGTTTTTACAAGTTAAAGTATGTTTTAACAGGTTAAAATTACGTTTTGACAAATAAAAGTACATTTTTTACAAGTTAAAGTTACCTTTTGACATGTTAAACTATGTTTTTTACAAGTTAAAGTTTCGTTTTGACAAGTTAAAGTGCGTTTCAACAAGTTCAAAGTACGTTTTGACAAGTAATAGTACATTTTTTACAAGTTAAAGTTACGTTTTGACAAGTTAAACTATGTTTTTTACAAGTTAAAGTTACGTTTTGACAAGTTAAAGTACGTTTCAACAAGTTGAAATTAATTTTTGACTAGTTAAAGTACATTTTTTACAAATTAAAGTTACGTTTTGACAAGTTAAACTATGGTTTTTACAACTTAAAGTTACTTTTTGACAAGTTAAAGTACGTTTCAACAAGTTAAAATTACGATTTGACAAGTTAAAGTACATTTTTTACAAGTTAAAGTACGTTTCAACAAGTTCAAATTACGTTTTGACAAGTTAAAGTACCTTTCAACAAGATAAAATTACCTTTTGACAAGTAAAACTACATTTTTTACAAGTTAAAGTTACGTTTTGACATGTTTAACTATGTTTTTTACAAGTTAAAGTTACGTTTTGACAAGTTAAAGTGCCTTTCAACAAGTTCAAAGTACGTTTTGACAAGTAATAATACATTTTTTACAAGTTAAAGTACATTTTTTACAAGTTAAAGTTACTGTTTGACAAGTTAAAGTACGTTTCAACAAGTTCAAATTACGTTTTGACAAGTTAAAGTATGTTGCAACAGGTTAAAATTACGTTTTGACAAGTAAAAGTACATTTTTTACAAATTAAAGTTACGTTTTGACATGTTAAACTATGTTTTTTACAAATTAAAGTTACGTTTTCACAAGTTAAAGTGCGTTTCAAAAAGTTCAAAGTACGTTTTGACTTGTAATAGTACATATTTTACAAGTTAAAGTTATGTTTTGACAAGTTAAACTATGTTTTTTACAAGTTAATGTTACGTTTTGACAAGTTAAAGTACGTTTCAACAAGTTAAAATTACGAATTGACAAGTTAAAGTACATTTTTTACAAGTTAAAGTTACGTTTTGACAAGTTAAAGTACGTTTCAACAAGTTCAAATTACGTTTTGACAAGTTAAAGTACCTTTCAACAAGATAAAATTACGTTTTGATAAGTAATAGTACATTTTTTACAAGTTAAAGTTACGTTTTGACAAGTTAAACTATGTTTTTTACAAGTTAAAGTTACATTTTGACAAGTTAAAGTGCGTTTCAACAAGTTCAATGTACGTTTTGACAAGTAATAGTACATTTTTTACAAGTTAAAGTAAATTTTTTACAAGTTAAAGTTACGTTTTGACAAATTAAAGTACGTTTCAACAAGTTCAAATTATGTTTTGACAAGTTAAAGTATGTTTCAACAGGTTAAAATTACGTTTTAACAAGTAAAAGTACATTTTTTACAAGTTAAAGATACGTTTTGACATGTTAAACTATGTTTTTTTCAAGTTAAATTTACGATTTGAAAGGTTAAAGTGCGTTTCAACAAGTTCAAAGTACAATTTGACAAGTAATAGTACATTTTTTACAAGTTAAAATTACGTTTTGACAAGTTAAACTATGTTTTTTACAACTTAAAGTTACGCTTTGACAAGTTAAAGTACGTTTCAACAAGTTCAAATTACGTTTTGACAAGTTAAAGTATGTTTTAACAGGTTAAAATTACGTTTTGACAAGTAAAAGTACATTTTTTACAAGTTAAAGTTACGTTTTGACATGTTAAACTATGTTTTTTACAAGTTAAAGTTACGTTTTGACAAGTTAAAGTGCGTTTCAACAAGTTCAAAGTACAATTTGACAAGTAATAGTTAAGTTTTTACAAGTTAAAGTTACGTTTTGACATGTTAAACTATGTTTTTTACAAATTAAAGTTATGTTTTCACAAGTTAAAGTGCGTTTCAACAAGTTCAAAGTACGTTTTGACTTGTAATAATACAAATTTTACAAGTTAAAGTTACGTTTTGACAAGTTAAACAATGTTTTTTACAACTTAAAGTTACTTTTTGACAAGTTAAAGTAAGTTTCAACAAGTTAAAATTACGATTTGACAAGTTAAAGTACATTTTTTTACAAGTTAAAGTTACGTTTTGGCAAGTTAAAGTACGTTTCAACAAGTTCAAATTACGTTTTGACAAGTTAAAGTACCTTTCAACAAGAAAACATTACGTTTTGATAAGTAATAGTACATTTTTTACAAGTTAAACTTACGTTTTGACAAGTTAAACTATGTTTTTTACAAGTAAAAGTTACGTTTTGACAAGTTAAAGTGCGTTTCAACAAGTTCAATGTACAATTTGACAAGTAATAGTACATTTTTTACAAGTTAAAGTACATTTTTTACAAGTTGAAGTTACGTTTTGACAAATTAAAGTACGTTTCAACAAGTTCAAATTACGTTTTTACAAGTTAAAGTATGTTTTAACAGGTTAAAATTACGTTTTGACAAGTAAAAGTACATTTTTTACAAGTTAAAGTTACGTTTTGACATGTTAAACTATGTTTTTTACAAGTTAAAGTTACGTTTTGACAAGTTAAAGTGCGTTTCAACAAGTTCAAAGTACAATTTGACAAGTAATAGTACAGTTTTTACAAGTTAAAGTTACGTTTTGACATGTTAAACTATGTTTTTGCCAAATTAAAGTTATGTTTTCACAAGTTAAAGTGCGTTTCAACAAGTTCAAAGTACGTTTTGACTTGTAATAATACATATTTTACAAGTTAAAGTTACGTTTTGACAAGTTAAACAATGTTTTTTACAACTTAAAGTTACTTTTTGACAAGTTAAATTAAGTTTCAACAAGTTAAAATTACGATTTGACAAGTTAAAGTACATTTTTTTACAAGTTAAAGTTACGTTTTGGCAAGTTAAAGTACGTTTCAACAAGTTCAAATTACGTTTTGACAAGTTAAAGTACCTTTCAACAAGAAAACATTACGTTTTGATAAGTAATAGTACATTTTTTACAAGTTAAACTATGTTTTTTACAAGTAAAAGTTACGTTTTGACAAGTTAAATTGCGTTTCAACAAGTTCAATGTACAATTTGACAAGTAATAGTACATTTTTTACAAGTTAAAGTACATTTTTTACAAGTTAAAGTTACGTTTTGACAAATTAAAGTACGTTTCAACAAGTTCAAATTACGTTTTTACAAGTTAAAGTATGTTTTAACAGGTTAAAATTACGTTTTGACAAGTAAAAGTACATTTTTTACAAGTTAAAGTTACGTTTTGACATGTTAAACTATGTTTTTTACAAGTTAAAGTTTCGTTTTGACAAGTTAAAGTGCGTTTCAACAAGTTCAAAGTACGTTTTGACAAGTAATAGTACATTTTTTACAAGTTAAAGTTACGTTTTGACAAGTTAAACTATGTGTTTTACAAGTTAAAGTTACGTTTTGACAAGTTAAAGTACGTTTCAACAAGTTGAAATTAATTTTTGACTAGTTAAAGTACATTTTTTACAAATTAAAGTTACGTTTTGACAAGTTAAACTATGGTTTTTAAAACTTAAAGTTACTTTTTGACAAGTTAAAGTACGTTTCAACAAGTTAAAATTACGATTTGACAAGTTAAAGTACATTTTTTACAAGTTAAAGTACGTTTCAACAAGTTCAAATTACGTTTTGACAAGTTAAAGTACCTTTCAACAAGATAAAATTACCTTTTGACAAGTAAAAGTACATTTTTTACAAGTTAAAGTTACGTTTTGACATGTTTAACTATGTTTTTTACAAGTTAAAGTTACGTTTTGACAAGTTAAAGTGCCTTTCAACAAGTTCAAAGTACGTTTTGACAAGTAATAATACATTTTTTACAAATTAAAGTACATTTTTTACAAGTTAAAGTTACTGTTTGACAAGTTAAAGTACGTTTCAACAAGTTCAAATTACGTTTTGACAAGTTAAAGTATGTTGCAACAGGTTAAAATTACGTTTTGACAAGTAAAAGTACATTTTTTACAAATTAAAGTTACGTTTTGACATGTTAAACTATGTTTTTTACAAATTAAAGTTACGTTTTCACAAGTTAAAGTGCGTTTCAAAAAGTTCAAAGTACGTTTTGACTTGTAATAGTACATATTTTACAAGTTAAAGTTATGTTTTGACAAGTTAAACTATGTTTTTTACAAGTTAAAGTTACGTTTTGACAAGTTAAAGTACGTTTCAACAAGTTAAAATTACGAATTGACAAGTTAAAGTACATTTTTTACAAGTTAAAGTTACGTTTTGACAAGTTAAAGTACGTTTCAACAAGTTCAAATTACGTTTTGACAAGTTAAAGTACCTTTCAACAAGATAAAATTACGTTTTGATAAGTAATAGTACATTTTTTACAAGTTAAAGTTACGTTTTGACAAGTTAAACTATGTTTTTTACAAGTTAAAGTTATATTTTTGACAAGTTAAAGTGCGTTTCAACAAGTTCAATGTACGTTTTGACAAGTAATAGTACATTTTTTACAAGTTAAAGTAAATTTTTTACAAGTTAAAGTTACGTTTTGACAAATTAAAGTACGTTTCAACAAGTTCAAATTATGTTTTGACAAGTTAAAGTATGTTTCAACAGGTTAAAATTACGTTTTAACAAGTAAAAGTACATTTTTTACAAGTTAAAGATACGTTTTGACATGTTAAACTATGTTTTTTTCAAGTTAAATTTACGATTTGAAAGGTTAAAGTGCGTTTCAACAAGTTCAAAGTACAATTTGACAAGTAATAGTACATTTTTTACAAGTTAAAATTACGTTTTGACAAATTAAAGTACGTTTCAACAAGTTCAAATTATGTTTTGACAAGTTAAAGTATGTTTCAACAGGTTAAAATTACGTTTTAACAAGTAAAAGTACATTTTTTACAAGTTAAAGTTACTGTTTGACATGTTAAACTATGTTTTTTTCAAGTTAAATTTACGATTTGAAAGGTTAAAGTGCGTTTCAACAAGTTCAAAGTACAATTTGACAAGTAATAGTACATTTTTTACAAGTTAAAATTACGTTTTGACAAGTTAAACTATGTTTTTTACAACTTAAAGTTACGCTTTGACAAGTTAAAGTACGTTTCAACAAGTTCAAATTACGTTTTGACAAGTTAAAGTATGTTTTAACAGGTTAAAATTACGTTTTGACAAGTAAAAGTACATTTTTTACAAGTTAAAGTTACGTTTTGACATGTTAAACTATGTTTTTTACAAGTTAAAGTTACGTTTTGACAAGTTAAAGTGCGTTTCAACAAGTTCAAAGTACAATTTGACAAGTAATAGTTAAGTTTTTACAAGTTAAAGTTACGTTTTGACATGTTAAACTATGTTTTTTACAAATTAAAGTTATGTTTTCACAAGTTAAAGTGCGTTTCAACAAGTTCAAAGTACGTTTTGACTTGTAATAATACATATTTTACAAGTTAAAGTTACGTTTTGACAAGTTAAACAATGTTTTTTACAACTTAAAGTTACTTTTTGACAAGTTAAAGTAAGTTTCAACAAGTTAAAATTACGATTTGACAAGTTAAAGTACATTTTTTTACAAGTTAAAGTTACGTTTTGGCAAGTTAAAGTACGTTTCAACAAGTTCAAATTACGTTTTGACAAGTTAAAGTACCTTTCAACAAGAAAACATTACGTTTTGATAAGTAATAGTACATTTTTTACAAGTTAAACTTACGTTTTGACAAGTTAAACTATGTTTTTTACAAGTAAAAGTTACGTTTTGACAAGTTAAAGTGCGTTTCAACAAGTTCAATGTACAATTTGACAAGTAATAGTACATTTTTTACAAGTTAAAGTACATTTTTTACAAGTTAAAGTTACGTTTTGACAAATTAAAGTACGTTTCAACAAGTTCAAATTACGTTTTTACAAGTTAAAGTATGTTTTAACAGGTTAAAATTACGTTTTGACAAGTAAAAGTACATTTTTTACAAGTTAAAGTTACGTTTTGACATGTTAAACTATGTTTTTTACAAGTTAAAGTTACGTTTTGACAAGTTAAAGTGCGTTTCAACAAGTTCAAAGTACGTTTTGACAAGTAATAGTACATTTTTTACAAGTTAAAGTTACGTTTTGACAAGTTAAACTATGTTTTTTACAAGTTAAAGTTACGTTTTGACAAGATAAAGTACGTTTCAACTAGTTGAAATTAATTTTTGACTAGTTAAAGTACATTTTTTACAAATTAAAGTTACGTTTTGACAAGTTAAACTATGGTTTTTACAACTTAAAGTTACTTTTTGACAAGTTAAAGTACGTTTCAACAAGTTAAAATTACGATTTGACAAGTTAAAGTACATTTTTTTACAAGTTAAAGTTACGTTTTGGCAAGTTAAAGTACGTTTCAACAAGTTCAAATTACGTTTTGACAAGTTAAAGTACCTTTCAACAAGAAAACATTACGTTTTGATAAGTAATAGTACATTTTTTACAAGTTAAACTTACGTTTTGACAAGTTAAACTATGTTTTTTACAAGTAAAAGTTACGTTTTGACAAGTTAAAGTGCGTTTCAACAAGTTCAATGTACAATTTGACAAGTAATAGTACATTTTTTACAAGTTAAAGTACATTTTTTACAAGTTAAAGTACATTTTTTACAAGTTAAAGTACATTTTTTACAAGTTAAAGTTACTGTTTGACAAGTTAAAGTACGTTTCAACAAGTTCAAATTACGTTTTGACAAGTTAAATTATGTTGCAACAGGTTAAAATTACGTTTTGACAAGTAAACGTACATTTTTTACAAATTAAAGTTACGTTTTGACATGTTAAACTATGTTTTTTACAAATTAAAGTTACGTTTTCACAAGTTAAAGTGCGTTTCAAAAAGTTCAAAGTACGTTTTGACTTGTAATAGTACATATTTTACAAGTTAAAGTTATGTTTTGACAAGTTAAACTATGTTTTTTACAAGTTAAAGTTACGTTTTGACAAGTTAAAGTACGTTTCAACAAGTTAAAATTACGAATTGACAAGTTAAAGTACATTTTTTACAAGTTAAAGTTACGTTTTGACAAGTTAAAGTACGTTTCAACAAGTTCAAATTACGTTTTGACAAGTTAAAGTACCTTTCAACAAGATAAAATTACGTTTTGATAAGTAATAGTACATTTTTTACAAGTTAAAGTTACGTTTTGACAAGTTAAACTATGTTTTTTACAAGTTAAAGTTATATTTTTGACAAGTTAAAGTGCGTTTCAACAAGTTCAATGTACGTTTTGACAAGTAATAGTACATTTTTTACAAGTTAAAGTAAATTTTTTACAAGTTAAAGTTACGTTTTGACAAATTAAAGTACGTTTCAACAAGTTCAAATTATGTTTTGACAAGTTAAAGTATGTTTCAACAGGTTAAAATTACGTTTTAACAAGTAAAAGTACATTTTTTACAAGTTAAAGATACGTTTTGACATGTTAAACTATGTTTTTTTCAAGTTAAATTTACGATTTGAAAGGTTAAAGTGCGTTTCAACAAGTTCAAAGTACAATTTGACAAGTAATAGTACATTTTTTACAAGTTAAAATTACGTTTTGACAAGTTAAACTATGTTTTTTACAACTTAAAGTTACGCTTTGACAAGTTAAAGTACGTTTCAACAAGTTCAAATTACGTTTTGACAAGTTAAAGTATGTTTTAACAGGTTAAAATTACGTTTTGACAAGTAAAAGTACATTTTTTACAAGTTAAAGTTACGTTTTGACATGTTAAACTATGTTTTTTACAAGTTAAAGTTACGTTTTGACAAGTTAAAGTGCGTTTCAACAAGTTCAAAGTACAATTTGACAAGTAATAGTTAAGTTTTTACAAGTTAAAGTTACGTTTTGACATGTTAAACTATGTTTTTTACAAATTAAAGTTATGTTTTCACAAGTTAAAGTGCGTTTCAACAAGTTCAAAGTACGTTTTGACTTGTAATAATACATATTTTACAAGTTAAAGTTACGTTTTGACAAGTTAAACAATGTTTTTTACAACTTAAAGTTACTTTTTGACAAGTTAAAGTAAGTTTCAACAAGTTAAAATTACGATTTGACAAGTTAAAGTACATTTTTTTACAAGTTAAAGTTACGTTTTGGCAAGTTAAAGTACGTTTCAACAAGTTCAAATTACGTTTTGACAAGTTAAAGTACCTTTCAACAAGAAAACATTACGTTTTGATAAGTAATAGTACATTTTTTACAAGTTAAACTTACGTTTTGACAAGTTAAACTATGTTTTTTACAAGTAAAAGTTACGTTTTGACAAGTTAAAGTGCGTTTCAACAAGTTCAATGTACAATTTGACAAGTAATAGTACATTTTTTACAAGTTAAAGTACATTTTTTACAAGTTAAAGTTACGTTTTGACAAATTAAAGTACGTTTCAACAAGTTCAAATTACGTTTTTACAAGTTAAAGTATGTTTTAACAGGTTAAAATTACGTTTTGACAAGTAAAAGTACATTTTTTACAAGTTAAAGTTACGTTTTGACATGTTAAACTATGTTTTTTACAAGTTAAAGTTACGTTTTGACAAGTTAAAGTGCGTTTCAACAAGTTCAAAGTACGTTTTGACAAGTAATAGTACATTTTTTACAAGTTAAAGTTACGTTTTGACAAGTTAAACTATGTTTTTTACAAGTTAAAGTTACGTTTTGACAAGATAAAGTACGTTTCAACAAGTTGAAATTAATTTTTGACTAGTTAAAGTACATTTTTTACAAATTAAAGTTACGTTTTGACAAGTTAAACTATGGTTTTTACAACTTAAAGTTACTTTTTGACAAGTTAAAGTACGTTTCAACAAGTTAAAATTACGATTTGACAAGTTAAAGTACATTTTTTTACAAGTTAAAGTTACGTTTTGGCAAGTTAAAGTACGTTTCAACAAGTTCAAATTACGTTTTGACAAGTTAAAGTACCTTTCAACAAGAAAGCATTACGTTTTGATAAGTAATAGTACATTTTTTACAAGTTAAACTTACGTTTTGACAAGTTAAACTATGTTTTTTACAAGTAAAAGTTACGTTTTGACAAGTTAAAGTGCGTTTCAACAAGTTCAATGTACAATTTGACAAGTAATAGTACATTTTTTACAAGTTAAAGTACATTTTTTACAAGTTAAAGTACATTTTTTACAAGTTAAAGTACATTTTTTACAAGTTAGAGTTACTGTTTGACAAGTTAAAGTACGTTTCAACAAGTTCAAATTACGTTTTGACAAGTTAAAGTATGTTGCAACAGGTTAAAATTACGTTTTGACAAGTAAACGTACATTTTTTACAAATTAAAGTTACGTTTTGACATGTTAAACTATGTTTTTTACAAATTAAAGTTACGTTTTCACAAGTTAAAGTGCGTTTCAAAAAGTTCAAAGTACGTTTTGACTTGTAATAGTACATATTTTACAAGTTAAAGTTATGTTTTGACAAGTTAAACTATGTTTTTTACAAGTTAAAGTTACGTTTTGACAAGTTAAAGTACGTTTCAACAAGTTAAAATTACGAATTGACAAGTTAAAGTACATTTTTTACAAGTTAAAGTTACGTTTTGACAAGTTAAAGTACGTTTCAACAAGTTCAAATTACGTTTTGACAAGTTAAAGTACCTTTCAACAAGATAAAATTACGTTTTGATAAGTAATAGTACATTTTTTACAAGTTAAAGTTACGTTTTGACAAGTTAAACTATGTTTTTTACAAGTTAAAGTTATATTTTTGACAAGTTAAAGTGCGTTTCAACAAGTTCAATGTACGTTTTGACAAGTAATAGTACATTTTTTACAAGTTAAAGTAAATTTTTTACAAGTTAAAGTTACGTTTTGACAAATTAAAGTACGTTTCAACAAGTTCAAATTATGTTTTGACAAGTTAAAGTATGTTTCAACAGGTTAAAATTACGTTTTAACAAGTAAAAGTACATTTTTTACAAGTTAAAGATACGTTTTGACATGTTAAACTATGTTTTTTTCAAGTTAAATTTACGATTTGAAAGGTTAAAGTGCGTTTCAACAAGTTCAAAGTACAATTTGACAAGTAATAGTACATTTTTTACAAGTTAAAATTACGTTTTGACAAGTTAAACTATGTTTTTTACAACTTAAAGTTACGCTTTGACAAGTTAAAGTACGTTTCAACAAGTTCAAATTACGTTTTGACAAGTTAAAGTATGTTTTAACAGGTTAAAATTACGTTTTGACAAGTAAAAGTACATTTTTTACAAGTTAAAGTTACGTTTTGACATGTTAAACTATGTTTTTTACAAGTTAAAGTTACGTTTTGACAAGTTAAAGTGCGTTTCAACAAGTTCAAAGTACAATTTGACAAGTAATAGTTAAGTTTTTACAAGTTAAAGTTACGTTTTGACATGTTAAACTATGTTTTTTACAAATTAAAGTTATGTTTTCACAAGTTAAAGTGCGTTTCAACAAGTTCAAAGTACGTTTTGACTTGTAATAATACATATTTTACAAGTTAAAGTTACGTTTTGACAAGTTAAACAATGTTTTTTACAACTTAAAGTTACTTTTTGACAAGTTAAAGTAAGTTTCAACAAGTTAAAATTACGATTTGACAAGTTAAAGTACATTTTTTTACAAGTTAAAGTTACGTTTTGGCAAGTTAAAGTACGTTTCAACAAGTTCAAATTACGTTTTGACAAGTTAAAGTACCTTTCAACAAGAAAACATTACGTTTTGATAAGTAATAGTACATTTTTTACAAGTTAAACTTACGTTTTGACAAGTTAAACTATGTTTTTTACAAGTAAAAGTTACGTTTTGACAAGTTAAAGTGCGTTTCAACAAGTTCAATGTACAATTTGACAAGTAATAGTACATTTTTTACAAGTTAAAGTACATTTTTTACAAGTTAAAGTTACGTTTTGACAAATTAAAGTACGTTTCAACAAGTTCAAATTACGTTTTTACAAGTTAAAGTATGTTTTAACAGGTTAAAATTACGTTTTGACAAGTAAAAGTACATTTTTTACAAGTTAAAGTTACGTTTTGACATGTTAAACTATGTTTTTTACAAGTTAAAGTTACGTTTTGACAAGTTAAAGTGCGTTTCAACAAGTTCAAAGTACGTTTTGACAAGTAATAGTACATTTTTTACAAGTTAAAGTTACGTTTTGACAAGTTAAACTATGTTTTTTACAAGTTAAAGTTACGTTTTGACAAGATAAAGTACGTTTCAACAAGTTGAAATTAATTTTTGACTAGTTAAAGTACATTTTTTACAAATTAAAGTTACGTTTTGACAAGTTAAACTATGGTTTTTACAACTTAAAGTTACTTTTTGACAAGTTAAAGTACGTTTCAACAAGTTAAAATTACGATTTGACAAGTTAAAGTACATTTTTTTACAAGTTAAAGTTACGTTTTGGCAAGTTAAAGTACGTTTCAACAAGTTCAAATTACGTTTTGACAAGTTAAAGTACCTTTCAACAAGAAAACATTACGTTTTGATAAGTAATAGTACATTTTTTACAAGTTAAACTTACGTTTTGACAAGTTAAACTATGTTTTTTACAAGTAAAAGTTACGTTTTGACAAGTTAAAGTGCGTTTCAACAAGTTCAATGTACAATTTGACAAGTAATAGTACATTTTTTACAAGTTAAAGTACATTTTTTACAAGTTAAAGTACATTTTTTACAAGTTAAAGTACATTTTTTACAAGTTAAAGTTACTGTTTGACAAGTTAAAGTACGTTTCAACAAGTTCAAATTACGTTTTGACAAGTTAAAGTATGTTGCAACAGGTTAAAATTACGTTTTGACAAGTAAAAGTACATTTTTTACAAATTAAAGTTACGTTTTGACATGTTAAACTATGTTTTTTACAAATTAAAGTTACGTTTTCACAAGTTAAAGTGCGTTTCAAAAAGTTCAAAGTACGTTTTGACTTGTAATAGTACATATTTTACAAGTTAAAGTTACGTTTTGACAAGTTAAACTATGTTTTTTACAAGTTAAAGTTACGTTTTGACAAGTTAAAGTACGTTTCAACAAGTTAAAATTACGAATTGACAAGTTAAAGTACATTTTTTACAAGTTAAAGTTACGTTTTGACAAGTTAAAGTACGTTTCAACAAGTTCAAATTACGTTTTGACAAGTTAAAGTACCTTTCAACAAGATAAAATTACGTTTTGATAAGTAATAGTACATTTTTTACAAGTTAAAGTTACGTTTTGACAAGTTAAACTATGTTTTTTACAAGTTAAAGTTACATTTTGACAAGTTAAAGTGCGTTTCAACAAGTTCAATGTACGTTTTGACAAGTAATAGTACATTTTTTACAAGTTAAAGTTACGTTTTGACAAGTTAAAGTACGTTTCAACAAGTTCAAATTACGTTTTGACAAGTTAAAGTATGTTTCAACAGCTTAAAATTACGTTTTGACAAGTAAAAGTACATTTTTTACAAGTTAAAGTTACGTTTTGACATGTTAAACTATGTTTTTTACAAGTTAAAGTTACGTTTTGAAAGGTTAAAGTGCGTTTCAACAAGTTCAAAGTACAATTTGACAAGTAATAGTACATTTTTTACAAGTTAAAGTTACGTTTTGACAAGTTAAACTATGTTTTTTACAACTTAAAGTTACTTTTTGACAGGTTAAAGTACGTTTCAACAAGTTAAAATTACGATTTGACAAGTTAAAGTAGATTTTTTACAAGTTAAAGTTACGGTTTGACAAGTTAAAGTACGTTTCAACAAGTTCAAATTACGTTTTGACAAGTTAAAGTATGTTTCAACAGGTTAAAATTACGTTTTGACAAGTAAAAGTACATTTTTTACAAGTTAAAGTTACGTTTTGACATGTTAAACTGCTTTTTACAAATTAAAGTTACGTTTTGACAAATTATAGTGCGTTTCAACAAGTTCAAAGTACGTTTTGACTTGTAATAGTACATTTTTTACAAGTTAAAGTTACGTTTTGACAAGTTAAACTATGTTTTTTACAAGTTAAAGTTACGTTTTGACAAGTTAAATTACATTTCAACAAGTTAAAATTACTTTTTGACAAGTTAAAGTACTTTTTTAAAAAATTAAAGCTACGTTTTGACAAGTTAAACTATGTTTTTTAAAACTTAAAGTTACTTTTTGACATGTTAAAGTACGTTTCATCAAGTTAAAATTACGATTTGACAAGTTAAAGTCCATTTTTTACAAGTTAAAGTTACGTTTTGACAAGTTAAAGTACGTTTCAACAAGTTCAAATTACGTTTCGACAAGTTAAAGTACCTTTCAACAAGATAAAATTACGTTTTAATAAGTAATAGTACATTTTTTACAAGTTAAAGTTACGTTTTGACAAGTTAAACTATGTTTTTTACAAGTTAAAGTTACGTTTTAACAAGTTAAAGTGCGTTTTAACAAGTTCAATGTACGTTTTGACAAGTAATAGTACATTTTTTACAAGTTAAAGTACATTTTTTACAAGTTAAAGTTACGTTTTGACAAGTTAAAGTACGTTTCAACAAGTTCAAATTACGTTTTGACAAGGTAAAGTATGTTTCAACAAGTTAAAATTACGTTTTGACAAGTAAAAGTACATTTTTTACAAGTTAAAGTTACGTTTTGACATTTTAAACTATGTTTTTTACAAGTTAAAGTTACGTTTTGACAAGTTAAAGTACGTTTCAACAAGTTCAAATTACGTTTTGACAAGTTAAAGTACCTTTCAACAAGAAAAAATTACGTTTTGATAAGTAATAGTACATTTTTTACAAGTTAAAGTTACGTTTTGACAAGTTAAACTATGTTTTTTACAAGATAAAGTTACATTTTGACAAGTGAAAGTGCGTTTCAACAAGTTCAATGTACGTTTTGACAAGTAATAGTACATTTTTTACAAGTTAAAGTAAATATTTTTACAAGTTAAAGTTACGTTTTGACAAATTAAAGTACGTTTCAACAAGTTCAAATTATGTTTTGACAAGTTAAAGTATGTTTCAACAGGTTAAAATTACGTTTTGACAAATAAAAGTACATTTTTTACAAGTTAAAGATACGTTTTGACATGTTAAACTATGTTTTTTTCAAATTAAATTTACGATTTGAAAGGTTAAAGTGCGTTTCAACAAGTTCAAATTACAATTTGACAAGTAATAGTACATTTTTTACAAGTTAAAATTACGTTTTGAGAAGTTAAACTATGTTTTTTACAACTTAAAGTTACGCTTTGACAAGTTAAAGTACGTTTCAACAAGTTCAAATTACGTTTTGACAAGTTAAAGTATGTTTTAACAGGTTAAAATTACGTTTTGACAAGTAAAAGTACATTTTTTACAAGTTAAAGTTACGTTTTGACATGTTAAACTATGTTTTTTACAAGTTAAAGTTACGCTTTGACAAGTTAAAGTGCGTTTCAACAAGTTCAAAGTACGTTTTGACAAGTAATAGTACATTTTTTACAAGTTAAAGATACGTTTTGACAAGTTAAACTATGTTTTTTACAAGTTAAAGTTACGTTTTGACAAGTTAAAGTACGTTTCAACAAGTTAAAATTACTTTTTGACTAGTTAAAGTACATTTTTTACAAATTAAAGTTACGTTTTGACAAGTTAAACTATGTTTTTTACAACTTAAAGTTACTTTTTGACAATTTAAAGTACGTTTCAACAAGTTAAAATTACGATTTGACAAGTTAAAGTACATTTTTACAAGTTAAAGTACGTTTCAACAAGTTCAAATTACGTTTTGACAGGTTAAAGTACCTTTCAACAAGATAAAATTACCTTTTGACAAGTAAAAGTACATTTTTTACATGTTAAAGTTACATTTTGACATGTTAAACTATGTTTTTTACAAGTTAAAGTTACGTTTTGACAAGTTAAAGTGCCTTTCTACAAGTTCAAAGTACGTTTTGACAAGTAATAGTACAGTTTTTACAAGTTAAAGTACATTTTTTACAAGTTAAAGTTACGGTTTGACAAGTTAAAGTACGTTTCAACAAGTTCAAATTACGTTTTGACAAGTTAAAGTATGTTGCAACAGGTTAAAATTACGTTTTGAAAAGTAAAAGTACATTTTTTACAAGTTAAAGTTACGTTTTGACATGTTAAACTATGTTTTTTACAAATTAAAGTTACGTTTTCACAAGTTAAAGTGCGTTTGAACAAGTTCAAAGTACGTTTTGACTTGTAATAGTACATTTTTTACAAGTTAAAGTTACGTTTTGACTTGTAATAGTACATTTTTTACAAGTTAAAGTTACGTTTTGACTTGTAATAGTACATTTTTTACAAGTTAAAGTTACGGTTTGACAAGTTAAAGTACTTTTCAACAAGTTCTAATTACGTTTTGACAAGTTAAAGTATGTTGCAACAGGTTAATATTACGTTTTGACAAGTAAAAGTACATTTTTTACAAGTTAAAGTTACGTTTTGACATGTTAAACTATGTTTTTTACAAATTAAAGTTACGTTTTCACAAGTTAAAGTGCCTTTCAACAAGTTCAAAGTACGTTTTGACTTGTAATAGTACATATTTTACAAGTTAAAGTTACGTTTTGACAAGTTAAACTATGTTTTTTACAAGTTAAAGTTACGTTTTGACCAGTTAAAGTACGTTTCAACAAGTTAAAATTACTTTTTGACAAGTTAAAGTATATTTTTTGAAAATTAAAGCTACGTTTTGACAAGTTAAACTATGTTTTTTACAACTTAAAGTTACTTTTTAACAGGTTAACGTACGTTTCAACAAGTTAAAATTACGATTTGACAAGTTAAAGTACATTTTTTACAAGTTAAAGTTACGTTTTGACAAGTTAAAGTACGTTTCAACAAGTTCAAATTACGTTTTGACAAGTTAAAGTACCTTTCAACAAGATAAAATTACGTATTGATAAGTAATAGTACATTTTTTACAAGTTAAAGTTACGTTTTGAGAAGTTAAACTATGTTTTTTACAAGTTAAAGTTACATTTTGACAAGTTAAAGTGCGTTTCAACAAGTTCAATGTACGTTTTGACAAGTAATAGTACATTTTTTACAAGTTAAAGTACATTTTTTACAAGTTAAAGTTACGTTTTGACAAGTTAAAGTACGTTTCAACAAGTTCAAATTACGTTTTGACAAGTTAAAGTATGTTTCAACAGGTTAAAATTACGTTTTGACAAGTAAAAGTACATTTTTTACAAGTTAAAATTTCGTTTTGACATGTTAAACTATGTTTTTTACAAGTTAAAGTTACGTTTTGAAAGGTTAAAGTGCGTTTCAACAAGTTCAAAGTACAATTTGACAAGTAATAGTATATTTTTTACAAGTTAAAGTTACGTTTTGACAAGTTAAACTTTGTTTTTTTACAACTTAAAGTTACTTTTTGACAGGTTAAAGTACGTTTCAACAAGTTAAAATTACGATTTGACAAGTTAAAGTACATTTTTTACAAGTTAAAGTTACGATTTGACAAGTTAAAGTACGTTTCAACAAGTTCAAATTACGTTTTGACAAGTTAAAGTATGTTTCAACAGGTTAAAATTACGTTTTGACAAGTAAAAGTACATTTTTTACAAGTTAAAGTTACGTTTTGACAAGTTAAACTGTTTTTTACAAATTAAAGTTACGTTTTGACAAGTTATAGTGCGTTTCAACAAGTTCAAAGTACATTTTGACTTGTAATAGTACATTTTTTACAAGTTAAAGTTACGTTTTGACAAGTTAAACTATGTTTTTTACAAGTTAAAGTTACGTTTTGACAAGTTAAATTACATTTCAACAAGTTAAAATTACTTTTTGACAAGTTAAAGTACTTTTTTAAAAAATTAAAGCTACGTTTTGACAAGTTAAACTATGTTTTTTACAACTTAAAGTTACTTCTTAACAGGTTAAAGTACGTCTCAACAAGTTAAAATTACGATTTGACAAGTTAAAATACATTTTTTACAAGTTAAAGTTACGTTTTGACAAGTTAAAGTACGTTTCAACAAGTTCAAATTACGTTTTGACAAGTTAAAGTACCTTTCAACAAGATACAATTACGTATTGATAAGTAATAGTACATTTTTTACAAGTTAAAGTTACGTTTTGACAAGTTAAACTATGTTTTTTACAAGTTAAAGTTACATTTTGACAAGTTAAAGTGCGTTTCAACAAGTTCAATGTACGTTTTGACAAGTAATAGTACATTTTTTACAAGTTAAAGTACAGTTTTTACAAGTTAAAGTTACGTTTTGACAAGTTAAAGTGCGTTTCAACAAGTTCAATGCACGTTTTGACAAGTAATAGTATAGTTTTTACAAGTTAAAGTACAGTTTTTACAAGTTAAAGTTACGTTTTGACAAGTTAAAGTACGTTTCAACAAGTTCAAATTACGTTTTGACAAGTTAAAGTATGTTTCAACAGGTTAAAATTACGTTTTGACAAGTAAAAGTACATTTTTTACAAGTTAAAGTTACGTTTTGACATGTAAAAGTACATTTTTTACAAGTTAAAGTTACGTTTTGACATGTTAAACTATGTTTTTTACAAGTTAAAGTTACGTTTTGACAAGTTAAAGTGCGTTTCAACAAGTTCAAAGTACAATTTGACAAGTAATAGTACAGTTTTTACAAGTTAAAGTTACGTTTTGACAAGTTAAATTATGTTTTTTACAAGTTAAAGTTACGTTTTGACAAGTTAAAGTACGTTTCAACAAGTTAAAATTACGATTTGACTAGTTAAAGTACATTTTTTACAAGTTAAAGTACGTTTCAACAAGTTCAAATTACGTTTTGACAAGTTAAAGTACCTTTCAACAAGATACAATTACGTATTGATAAGTAATAGTACATTTTTTACAAGTTAAAGTTACGTTTTGACAAGTTAAACTATGTTTTTTACAAGTTAAAGTTACATTTTGACAAGTTAAAGTGCGTTTCAACAAGTTCAATGTACGTTTTGACAAGTAATAGTACATTTTTTACAAGTTAAAGTACAGTTTTTACAAGTTAAAGTTACGTTTTGACAAGTTAAAGTACGTTTCAACAAGTTCAAATTACGTTTTGACAAGTTAAAGTATGTTTCAACAGGTTAAAATTACGTTTTGACAAGTAAAAGTACATTTTTTAAAAGTTAAAGTTACGTTTTGACATGTAAAAGTACATTTTTTACAAGTTAAAGTTACGTTTTGACATGTTAAACTATGTTTTTTACAAGTTAAAGTTACGTTTTGACAAGTTAAAGTGCGTTTCAACAAGTTCAAAGTACAATTTGACAAGTAATAGTACAGTTTTTACAAGTTAAAGTTACGTTTTGACAAGTTAAAGTACGTTTCAACAAGTTAAAATTACTTTTTGACTAGTTAAAGTACATTTTTTACAAATTAAAGTTACATTTTGAAAAGTTAAACTATGTTTTTTACAACTTAAAGTTACTTTTTGACAAGTTAAAGTAAGTTTCAACAATTTAAAATTAAGATTTTACAAGTTAAAGTACATTTTTTACAAGTTAAAGTTACGTTTTGGCAAGTTAAAGTACGTTTCAACAAGTTCAAATTACGTTTTGACAAGTTAAAGTATCTTTCAACAAGAAAAAATTACGTTTTGATAAGTAATAGTACATTTTTTACAAGTTAAACTTACGTTTTGACAAGTTAAACTATGTTTTTTACAAGTTAAAGTTACGTTTTGACAAGTTAAAGTGCGTTTCAACAAGTTCAATGTACATTTTCACAAGTAATAGTACATTTTTTACATGTTAAAGTACATTTTTTACAAGTTAAAGTTACGTTTTGACAAGTAAAAGTACGTTTCAACAAGTTCAAATTACGTTTTTAGAAGTTAAAGTATGTTTTAACAGGTTAAAATTACGTTTTGACAAGTAAAATTACAATTTTTACAAGTTAAAGTTACGTTTTGACATGTTAAACTATGGTTTTTACAAGTTAAAGTTACATTTTGACAAGTTAAAGTGCGTTTCAACAAGTTCAAAGTACGTTTTGACAAGTAATAGTACATTTCTTACAAGTTAAAGTTACGTTTTTGACAAGTTAAACTATGTTTTTTACAAGTTAAAGTTACGTTTTTACAAGTTAAAGTACGTTTCAACAAGTTGAAATTACTTTTTGACTAGTTAAAGTACATTTTTTACAAATTAAAGTTACGTTTTGACAAGTTAAACTATGTTTTTTACAACTTAAAGTTACTTTTTGACAAGTTAAAGTACGTTTCAACAAGTTAAAATTACGATTTGACAAGTTAATTAAACTACATTTTTTACAAGTTAAAGTACGTTTCAACAAGTTCAAATTACGTTTTGACAAGTTAAAGTACCTTTCAACAAGATAAAATTACCTTTTGACAAGTAAAAGTACATTTTTTACAAGTTAAAGTTACGTTTCTACATGTTAAACTATGTTTTTTACAAGTTAAAGTTACGTTTTGACAAGTTAAAGTGCCTTTCAACAAGTTCAAAGTATGTTTTGACAAGTAATAGTACATTTTTTACTAGTTAAAGTACATTTTTTACAAGTTAAAGTTACGGTTTGACAAGTTAAAGTACGTTTCAACAAGTTCAACTTACGTTTTGACAAGTTAAATTATGTTGCAACAGGTTAAAATTACGTTTTGACAAGTAAAAGTACATTTTTTACAAGTTAAAGTTACGTTTTGACATGTTAAACTATGTTTTTTACAAATTAAAGTTACGTTTTCACAAGTTAAAGTGCGTTTCAACAAGTTCAAAGTACGTTTTGACATGTAATAGTACATTTTTTACAAGTTAAAGTTACGTTTTGACAAGTTAAACTATGTTTTTTACAAGTTAAAGTTACGTTTTGACAAGTTAAAGTACGTTTCAACAAGTTAAAATTACGATTTGACTAGTTAAAGTACATTTTTTACAAGTTAAAGTACGTTTCAACAAGTTCAAATTACGTTTTGACAAGTTAAAGTACCTTTCAACAAGATACAATTACGTATTGATAAGTAATAGTACATTTTTTACAAGTTAAAGTTACGTTTTGACAAGTTAAACTATGTTTTTTACAAGTTAAAGTTACATTTTGACAAGTTAAAGTGCGTTTCAACAAGTTCAATGTACGTTTTGACAAGTAATAGTACATTTTTTACAAGTTAAAGTACAGTTTTTACAAGTTAAAGTTACGTTTTGACAAGTTAAAGTACGTTTCAACAAGTTCAAATTACGTTTTGACAAGTTAAAGTATGTTTCAACAGGTTAAAATTACGTTTTGACAAGTAAAAGTACATTTTTTACAAGTTAAAGTTACGTTTTGACATGTAAAAGTACATTTTTTACAAGTTAAAGTTACGTTTTGACATGTTAAACTATGTTTTTTACAAGTTAAAGTTACGTTTTGACAAGTTAAAGTGCGTTTCAACAAGTTCAAAGTACAATTTGACAAGTAATAGTATAGTTTTTACAAGTTAAAGTTACGTTTTGACAAGTTAAACTATATTTTTTACAAGTTAAAGTTACGTTTTCACAAGTTAAAGTACGTTTCAACAAGTTAAAATTACTTTTTGACTAGTTAAAGTACATTTTTTACAAATTAAAGTTACATTTTGAAAAGTTAAACTATGTTTTTTACAACTTAAAGTTACTTTTTGACTAGATAAAGTAAGTTTCAACAATTTAAAATTACGATCTTACAAGTTAAAGTACATTTTTTACAAGTTAAAGTTACGTTTTGGCAAGTTAAAGTACGTTTCAACAAGTTCAAATTACGTTTTGACAAGTTAAAGTACCTTTCAACAAAAAAAAATTACGTTTTGATAAGTAATAGTACATTTTTTACAAGTTAAACTTACGTTTTGACAAGTTAAACTATGTTTTTTACAAGTTAAAGTTACGTTTTGACAAGTTAAAGTGCGTTTCAACAAGTTCAATTTACATTTTGACAAGTAATAGTACATTTTTTACAAGTTAAAGTACATTTTTTACAAGTTAAAGTTACATTTTGACAAGTTAAAGTACGTTTCAACAAGTTCAAATTACGTTTTTAGAAGTTAAAGTATGTTTTAACAGGTTAAAATTACGTTTTAACAAGTAAAATTACAAATTTTACAAGTTAAAGTTACGTTTTGACATGTTAAACTATGGTTTTTACAAGTTAAAGTTACATTTTGACAAGTTAAAGTGCGTTTCAACAAGTTCAAAGTACGTTTTGACAAGTAATAGTACATTTCTTACAAGTTAAAGTTACGTTTTGACAAGTTAAACTATGTTTTTTACAAGTTAAAGTTACGTTTTTACAAGTTAAAGTACGTTTCAACAAGTTGAAATTACTTTTTGACTAGTTAAAGTACATTTTTTACAAATTAAAGTTACGTTTTGACAAGTTAAACTATGTTTTTTACAACTTAAAGTTACTTTTTGACAAGTTAAAGTACGTTTCAACAAGTTAAAATTACGATTTGACAAGTTAAACTACATTTTTTACAAGTTAAAGTACGTTTCAACAAGTTCAAATTACGTTTTGACAAGTTAAAGTACCTTTCAACAAGATAAAATTACCTTTTGACAAGTAAAAGTACATTATTTACAAGTTAAAGTTACGTTTTGACATGTTAAACTATGTTTTTTACAAGTTAAAGTTACGTTTTGACAAGTTAAAGTGCCTTTCAACAAGTTCAAAGTATGTTTTGACAAGTAATAGTACATTTTTTACAAGTTAAAGTTACGTTTTGACAAGTTAAACTATGTTTTTTACAAGTTAAAGTTACGTTTTGACAAGTTAAAGTACGTTTCAACAAGTTAAAATTACGATTTGACTAGTTAAAGTACATTTTTTACAAGTTAAAGTTACGGTTTGACAAGTTAAATTACGTTTCAACAAGTTCAACTTACGTTTTGACAAGTTAAATTATGTTGCAACAGGTTAAAATTACGTTTTGACAAGTAAAAGTACATTTTTTACAAGTTAAAGTTACATTTTGACATGTTAAACTATGTTTTTCACAAATTAAAGTTACGTTTCACAAGTTAAAGTGCGTTTCAACAAGTTCAAAGTACGTTTTGACAAGTAATAGTACATTTTTTTACAAGTTAAAGTTACGTTTTGACAAGTTAAACTATGTTTTTTACAAGTTAAAGTTACGTTTTGACAAGTTAAAGTACGTTTCAACAAGTTAAAATTACGATTTGACTAGTTAAAGTACATTTTTTACAAGTTAAAGTACGTTTCAACAAGTTCAAATTACGTTTTGACAGGTTAAAGTACCTTTCAACAAGATAAAATTACCTTTTGACAAGTAAAAGCACATTTTTTACAAGTTAAAGTTACGTTTTGACATGTTAAACTATGTTTTTTACAAGTTAAAGTTACGTTTTGACAAGTTAAAGTGCCTTTCTACAAGTTCAAAGTACATTTTGACAAGTAATAGTACATTTTTTACAAGTTAAAGTACATTTTTTACAAGTTAAAGTTACGGTTTAACAAGTTAAAGTACGTTTCAACAAGTTCAAATTACGTTTTGAGAAGTTAAAGTATGTTGCAACTGGTTAAAATTACGTTTTGAAAAGTAAAATTACATTTTTTACAAGTTAAAGTTACGTTTTGACATGTTAAACTATGTTTTTTACAAATTAAAGTTACGTTTTCACAAGTTAAAGTGCGTTTCAACAAGTTCAAAGTACGTTTTGACTTGTAATAGTACATTTTTTACAAGTTAAAGTTACGTTTTGACAAGTTAAACTATGTTTTTTACAACTTAAAGTTACTCTTTAACAGGTTAAAATACGTTTCAACAAGTTAAAATTACGATTTGACAAGTTAAAGTACATTTTTTACAAGTTAAAGTTACGTTTTGGCAAGTTAAAGTACGTTTCAACAAGTTCAAATTACGTTTTGACAAGTTAAAGTACCTTTCAACAAGAAAAAATTACGTTTTGATAAGTAATAGTACAGTTTTTACAAGTTAAAGTTACGTTTTGACAAGTTAAACTATGTTTTTTACAAGTTAAAGTTACATTTTGACAAGTTAAAGTGCGTTTCAACAAGTTCAATGTACGTTTTGACAAGTAATAGTACATTTTTTACAAGTTAAAGTACATTTTTTACAAGTTAAAGTTACGTTTTGACAAGTTAAAGTACGTTTCAACAAGTTCAAATTACGTTTTGACAAGTTAAAGTATGTTTCAACAGGTTAAAATTACGTTTTGACAAGTAAAAGTACATTTTTTACAAGTTAAAGATACGTTTTGACATGTTAAACTATGTTTTTTTCAAGTTAAATTTACGATTTGAAAGGTTAAAGTGCGTTTCAACAAGTTCAAAGTACAATTTGACAAGTAATAGTACATTTTTTACAAGTTAAAGTTACGTTTTGACAAGTTAAACTATGTTTTTTACAACTTAAAGTTACTTTTTGACAAGTTAAAGTACGTTTCAACAAGTTAAAATTACGATTTGACAAGTTAAAGTACATTTTTTACAAGTTAAAGTTACGTTTTGGCAAGTTAAAGTACCTTTCAACAAGAAAAAATTACGTTTTGATAAGTAATAGTACATTTTTTACAAGTTAAAGTTACGTTTTGACAAGTTAAACTATGTTTTTTACAAATTAAAGTTACGTTTTGACAAGTTAAAGTGCGTTTCAACAAGTTCAATGTACGTTTTGACAAGTAATAGTACATTTTTTACAAGTTAAAGTACATTTTTTACAAGTTAAAGTTACGATTTGACAAGTTAAAGTACGTTTCAACAAGTTCAAATAACGTTTTGACAAGTTAAAGTATGTTTTAACAGGTTAAAATTACGTTTTGACAAGTAAAAGTACATTTTTTACAAGTTAAAGTTACGTTTTGACATGTTAAACTATGTTTTTTACAAGTTAAAGTTACGTTTTGACAAGTTAAAGTGCGTTTCAACAAGTTCAAAGTACGTTTTGACAAGTAATAGTACATTTTTTACAAGTTAAAGTTACGTTTTGACAAGTTAAACTATGTTTTTTACAAGTTAAAGTTACGTTTTGACAAGTTACAGTACGTTTCAATAAGTTAAAATTACTTTTTGACAAGTTAAAGTACATTTTTTAATAATTAAAGCTACGTTTTGACAAGTTAAACTATGTTTTTTACAACTTAAAGTTACTTTTTGACAGGTTAAAGTACGTTTCAACAAGCTAAAATTACGATTTGACAAGTTAAAGTACATTTTTTACAAGTTTAAGTTACGTTTTGACAAGGTAAAGTACGTTTCAACAAGTTCAAATTACGTTTTGACAAGTTAAAGTACCTTTCAACAAGAAAAAATTACGTTTTGATAAGTAATAGTACAGTTTTTACAAGTTAAAGTTACGTTTTGACAAGTTAAACTATGTTTTTTACAAGTTAAAGTTACATTTTGACAAGTTAAAGTGCGTTTCAACAAGTTCAATGTACGTTTTGACAAGTAATAGTACATTTTTTACAAGTTAAAGTACATTTTTTACAAGTTAAAGTTACGTTTTGACAAGTTAAAGTACGTTTCAACAAGTTCAAATTACGTTTTGACAAGTTAAAGTATGTTTCAACAGGTTAAAATTACGTTTTGACAAGTAAAAGTACATTTTTTACAAGTTAAAGATACGTTTTGACATGTTAAACTATGTTTTTTTCAAGTTAAATTTACGATTTGAAAGGTTAAAGTGCGTTTCAACAAGTTCAAAGTACAATTTGACAAGTAATAGTACATTTTTTACAAGTTAAAGTTACGTTTTGACAAGTTAAACTATGTTTTTTACAACTTAAAGTTACTTTTTGACAAGTTAAAGTACGTTTCAACAAGTTAAAATTACGATTTGACAAGTTAAAGTACATTTTTTACAAGTTAAAGTTACGTTTTGGCAAGTTAAAGTACCTTTCAACAAGAAAAAATTACGTTTTGATAAGTAATAGTACATTTTTTACAAGTTAAAGTTACGTTTTGACAAGTTAAACTATGTTTTTTACAAATTAAAGTTACGTTTTGACAAGTTAAAGTGCGTTTCAACAAGTTCAATGTACGTTTTGACAAGTAATAGTACATTTTTTACAAGTTAAAGTACATTTTTTACAAGTTAAAGTTACGGTTTGACAAGTTAAAGTACGTTTCAACAAGTTCAAATTACGTTTTGACAAGTTAAAGTATGTTTTAACAGGTTAAAATTACGTTTTGACAAGTAAAAGTACATTTTTTACAAGTTAAAGTTACGTTTTGACATGTTAAACTATGTTTTTTACAAGTTAAAGTTACGTTTTGACAAGTTAAAGTGCGTTTCAACAAGTTCAAAGTACGTTTTGACAAGTAATAGTACATTTTTTACAGGTTAAAGTTACGTTTTGACAAGTTAAACTATGTTTTTTACAAGTTAAAGTTACGTTTTGACAAGTTACAGTACGTTTCAATAAGTTAAAATTACTTTTTGACAAGTTAAAGTACATTTTTTAATAATTAAAGCTACGTTTTGACAAGTTAAACTATGTTTTTTACAACTTAAAGTTACTTTTTGACAGGTGAAAGTACGTTTCAACAAGCTAAAATTACGATTTGACAAGTTAAAGTACATTTTTTACAAGTTTAAGTTACGTTTTGACAAGGTAAAGTACGTTTCAACAAGTTCAAATTACGTTTTGACAAGTTAAAGTATGTTGCAACAGGTTAAAATTACGTTTTGACAAGTAAAAGTACATTTTTTACAAGTTAAAGTTACGTTTTGACATGTTAAACTATGTTTTTTACAAGTTAAAGTTACGTTTTGACAAGTTAAAGTGGGTTTCAACAAGTTCAATGTACGTTTTGACAAGTAATAGTACATTTTTTACAAGTTAAAGTTACGTTTTGACAAGTTAAACTATGTTTTTTACAAGTTAAAGTTACGTTGTGACAAGTTAAAGTATGTTTCAACAAGTTAAAATTACTTTTTGACTAGTTAAATTACATTTTTTACAAATTAAAGTTACGTTTTGACAAGTTTAACTATGTTTTTTACAACTTAAAGTTACTTTTTGACAAGTTAAAGTACGTTTCAACAAGTTAAAATTACGATTTGACAAGTTAAAGTACATTTTTTACAAGTTAAAGTACGTTTCAACAAGTTCAAATTTCGTTTTGACAAATTAAAGTACCTTTCAACAAGATAAAATTACCTTTTGACAAGTAAAAGTACATTTTTTACAAGTTAAACTTACGTTTTGACATGTTAAACTATGTTTTTTACAAGTTAAAGTTACGTTTTGACAAGTTAAAGTGCCTTTCAACAAGTTCAAAGTACGTTTTGACAAGTAACAGTACATTTGTTACAAGTTAAAGTACATTTTTTACAAGTTAAAGTTACGGTTTGACAAGTTAAAGTACGTTTCAACAAGTTCAAATTACGTTTTGACAAGTTAAAGTATGTTGCAACAGGTTAAAATTACGTTTTGACAAGTAAAAGTACATTTTTTACAAGTTAAAGTTACGTTTTGACATGTTAAACTATGTTTTTTACAAATTAAAGTTACGTTTTCACAAGTTAAAGTGCGTTTCAACAAGTTCAAAGTACGTTTTGACTTGTAATTGTACATTTTTTACAAGTTAAAGTTACGTTTTGACAAGTTAAACTATGTTTTTTACAAGTTAAAGTTACGTTTTGACAAGTTAAAGTACGTTTCAACAAGTTAAAATTAATTTTTGACAAGTTAAAGTACATTATTTAAAAATTAAAGCTACGTTTTGACAAGTTAAACTATGTTTTTTACAACTTAAAGTTACTCTTTAACATGTTAATGTACGTTTCAACAAGTTAAAATTACGATTTGACAAGTTAAAGTACATTTTTTACAAGTTAAAGTAACGTTTTGACAAGTTAAAGTACGTTTCAAAAAGTTCAAATTACGTTTTGACAAGTTAAAGTACATTTTTTACAAGTTAAAATTACGATTTGACAAGTTAAAGTAAATTTTTTACAAGTTAAAGTTACGTTTTGGAAAGTTAAAGTACGTTTCAACAAGTTCAAATTTCGTTTTGACAAATTAAAGTACCTTTCAACAAGATAAAATTACCTTTTGACAAGTAAAAGTACATTTTTTACAAGTTAAAGTTACGTTTTGACATGTTAAATTTGAATATCAATCTCATCGATATGCTCGATTTCATAAGTATCATACCAAATCCCATCAATCGAATCGCTTTTTCCAGAAATACGAGACATCTAAGTCATACAAGTAAAGAGACCTATTCATTGATAAGAAAAAGAAAAAAGGTGAACGGTGATTGGATTGATGATAAAATAGAATCCTGGGTCTCAAACAGTGATTCGATCGATGATAAAGACAGAGAATTCTTGGTTCAGTTCTCCGCCTTAACGACAGAAAAAAGGATTGATCAAATTCTATTGAGTCTGACTCATAATGATCATTTAGCAAAGAATGACTCTGGTTATCAAATGATTGAACAACCGGGAGCAATTTACTTACGATACTTAGTTGACATTCATAAAAAGTATCTAATGAATTATGAGTTCAATACATCTTGTTTAGCAGAAAGACGGATATTCCTTGCTCATTATCAGAAAATCACTTATTCACAAATCTCCCGTGGGGCTAATAGTTTTCATTTCCCGTCTCATGGAAAACCTTTTTCGCTCCGCTTAGCCCTCTCTAGGGGTATTTTAGTGATAGGTTCTATAGGAACTGGACGATCCTATTTGGTCAAATACCTAGCGGCAAACTCCTATGTTCCTTTCATTACAGTATTTCTGAACAAGTTCCTGGATAACAAGCCTAAGGGCTTGCTTATTGATGATAGTGACGATATTGATGATAGTGACGATATCGACGATATCGACCGGGACCTTGATACCAAGCTGGAGCTTCTAACTATGATGAATGCGCTAACTATGGATATGATGCCGGAAATAGACCGGTTTTATATCACCCTTCAATTCGAATTAGCAAAAGCAATGTCTCCTTGCATAATATGGATTCCAAAGATTCATGATCTGGATGTGAATGAGTCGAATTATTTATCCCTCGGTCTATTACTGAACTATCTCTCCAGGGATTGTGAAAGATGTTCCAATAGAAATATTCTCGTTATTGCTTCGACTCATATTCCCCAAAAAGTGGATCCCGCTCTAATAGCTCCGAATAAATTAAATACATGCATTAAGCTACGAAGGCTTCTTATTCCACAACAACGAAAGCACTTTTTCACTCTTTCATATACTAGGGGATTTCGCTTGGAAAAGAAAATGTTCCTTACTAATGGATTCGAGGCCATAACCATGGGTTCCAATGTACGAGATCTTGCATCACTTACCGATGAGGCCCTATCGATTAGTATTACACAGAAGAAATCAATTATAGACACTAATCTAATTAGATCTGCTCTTCAGAGACAAACTTGGGATTTGCGATCCCAGGTAAGATCGGTTCAGGATCATGGGATCCTGTTCTATCAGATAGGAAGGGCTGTTGCACAAAATGTACTTCTAAGTAATTGCTCCATAGATCCTATATCTATCTATATGAAGAAGAAATCATGTAACGAAGGGGCTTCTTATTTGTACAAATGGTACCTCGAACTTGGAACGAGCATGAAGAAATTAACGATACTTCTTTATCTTTTGAGTTGTTCGGCCGGATCGGTCGCTCAAGACCTTTGGTCTCTACCCGAACTCGATGAAAAAAACGGGATCACTTCTTATGGACTCGTTGAGAATGATTCTGATCTAGTTCATGGCCTATTAGAAGTAGAAGGCACTCTGGTGGGATCCTCACGGACAGAAAAAGATTGCAGCCAGTTTGATAATGATCGAGTGACATTGCTTCTTCGGCCCGAAGCAAGGAATCCCTTAGATATTATGCAAAATGGATCTTGGTCTATCGTTGATCAGAGATTTCTCTACGAACAATACAAATCGGAGTTTGAAGAAGGAGTCCTCGACCCGCAACGGATAGAGGAGGATTTATTCAATCACATAGTTTGGGCTCCTAGAATATGGCGCCCTTGGGGCTTTCGATACAATCAAATAGAAAGCCCCAATGAATTGGGCTTTCCCTATTGGGCCAGGTCATTTCGGGGCAAGCGGATTATTTATGATGAAGAGGATGGGCTTCAAGAGAATGATTCGGAGTTCTTGCAGGGTGGAACCATGCAGTACCAGACACGAGATAGATCTTCCAAAGAACAAGGTTTTTTTCGAATAAGCCAATTCATTTGGGATCCTGCGGATCCACTCTTTTTCCTATTCAAAGATCAGCCCTTTGTCTCTGTGTTTTCACATCGAGAATTCTTTGCAGATGAAGAGATGTCAAAGGGGCTTCTTACTTCCCAAACAGATCTTCCTACATCTCGCTGGTTTATCAAGAATACGCAAGAAAAGTACTTCGAATTGTTGATTTATCGCCAGAGATGGCTTAGAACCAATAGTTCATTATCTAATGGATTTTTCCGTTCTAATACTCCATCTGAGAGTTATCAGTATTTATCAAAGCTGTTCCTATCTAACGGAACGCTATTCGATCAAATAACAAAGACATTGTTGAGAAAAAGATGGCTTTTCCCGGATGAAATGGTTGTTGCTATCTGCTACAATAACGAATCGTTGGTTTAACTAAAGAAAAGAGATAGCCTTTTCTCTTCGTCTCAGGTCAACGGATCTTCTCAATTGAAGAATCCCCTATATGTATAATACACATTCCAGTTGACCGACTAATTCTAATTGTTTTGTTCCGAAGCAAAGATCTCCACGGAGCGGTTCGTCCTATTCACGACCAAGAAGTACTCGATTCTCTTTCGGATAGGCTCTGAAAGGAGGGGGGGGGGAGGCTGGAACGCCAACAGGCGTCTATTATTGAATTCACCCGACCCGAGCGTACCCGTTTTGGGAACGTCCAGCGCCAAAGTCACTGAATGGGTAAGCCGCCAATCCCTAAAACGGACTATGTAACGTACTTTATCTGCTGGTGGGCATTTTAACAGAGGTTTCTTTTGTATCAATCTACCCTTGTGTCATTCTTGTTGAAGCATACGGGGGGTGGGTGCAGGGCGGACGATTTCAAAGAGGACTCTCCATTCATTAGATAGAGAAGATCACCAAGATTTCGTGATCCGCTGCCGAACTTATTTCAATTCAATTAGCATTCTCAATATTATGCCTTGAAGAGGACTCGAACCTCCACGCTCTTTAGCACGAGATTTTGAGTCTCGCGTGTCTACCATTTCACCATCAAGGCATCTTGAAAGTGAATCATATTCCATGAATATGATATCTATCCAGTGTGATGTATGGAATATATGACAAAGGTGGAGTGTTAGAGTATTTCTATTGATCGGTCATGTCATATAGGCCCGAGTCGGACATCCAATTGCTTCGATTTGAATTATCCGGAGGATGCCCTAGATATTATATCAAAAAGATGTACAATCAAACCTATTTCTCGATTCAATAGAAGTCAAAAGAGGTGATATAGGGTCCCAAATAACGAGTGTAAAAAGCAGGTCCGATTACGCCTAATCCTAAATTAAATGGAATGTAACGACGTAGAGATCTATATGTAAACATAGTATCTATTTAGCTCGAAGGACCCCTTCTCATAATTAGAATGCATATAACCCTATATCCGGTATGGAATGAACTTATAATCATGGAATCGGCTCGATCTTCAGATTATCGATTATAAGTTCATAACCCTAGCCCATTTTGGTTTGGGCGGAACAGATCTACTAATTCTTTGATTCCAGTTAGTAAGAAGGGATCTTGAACTAAGAAATAGGTTATAGAAGCTAAAAAAGGGTATCCTGAGCAATTTCAATAATAAACTATGTTTTTTACAAGTTAAAGTTACGTTTTGACAAGTTAAAGTGCGTTTCAACAAGTTCAAAGTACGTTTTGACAAGTAATAGTACATTTTTTACAAGTTAAAGTTTCGTTTTGACAAGTTAAACTATGTTTTTTATAAGTTAAAGTTACGTTTTGACAAGTTAAAGTACGTTTCAACAAGTTAAAATTACTTTTTGACAAGTTAAAGTACATTTTAAAAAAATTAAAGCTACGTTTTGACAAGTTAAACTATGTTTTTTACAACTTAAAGTTACTTTTTGACAGGTTAAAGTATGTTTCAACAAGTTAAAATTACGATTTGACAAGTTAAAGTACATTTTTTAAAAGTAAAAGTTACGTTTTGACACGTTAAAGTATGTTTCAACAAGTTCAAATTACGTTTTGGAAAGTTAAAGTACATTTCAACAAGTTCAAATTTCGTTTTGACAAATTAAAGTACCTTTCAACAAGATAAAATTACCTTTTGACAAGTAATAGTACATTTTTTACAAGTTAAAGTTACGTTTTGACAAGTTAAACTATGTTTTTTACAAGTTAAAGTTACGTTTTGACAAGTTAAAGTGCGTTTCAACAAGTTCAATGTACGTTTTGACAAGTAATAGTACATTTTTTACAAGTTAAAGTACATTTTTTACAAGTTAAAGTTACGTTTTGACAAGTTAAAGTACGTTTCAACAAGTTCAAATTACGTTTTGACAAGTTAAAGTATGTTTTAACAGGTTAAAATTACGTTTTGACAAGTAAAAGTACATTTTTTACAAGTTAAAGTTACGTTTTGACATGTTAAACTATGTTTTTTACAAGTTAAAGTTACGTTTTGACAAGTTAAAGTGCGTTTCAACAAGTTCAAAGTACGTTTTGACAAATAATAGTAAATTTTTAACAAGTTAAAGTTACGTTTTGACAAGTTAAACTATGTTTTTTACAAGTTAAAGTTACGTTTTGACAAGTTAAAGTACGTTTCAATAACTTAAAATTACTTTTTGACAAGTTAAAGTATTTTTTTAAAAAATTAAAGCTACGTTTTGACAAGTTAAACTATGTTTTTTACAACTTAAAGTTACTTTTTGACAGGTGAAAGTACGTTTCAACAAGTTAAAATTACGATTTGACAAGTTAAAGTACATTTTCTACAAATTAAAGTTACGTTTTGACAAGGTAAAGTACATTTCAACAAGTTCAAATTACGTTTTGACAAGTTAAAGTATGTTGCAACAGGTTAAAATTACGTTTTGACAAGTAAAAGTACATTTTTTACAAGTTAAAGTTACGTTTTGACATGTTAAACTATTTTTTTTACAAGTTAAAGTTACGTTTTGACAAGTTAAAGTGCGTTTCAACAAGTTCAAAGTACGTTTTGACAAGTAATAGTACATTTTTTACAAGTTAAAGTTACGTTTTGACAAGTTAAACTATGTTTTTTACAAGTTAAAGTTACGTTTTGACAAGTTAAAGTATGTTTCAACAAGTTAAAATTACTTTTTGACTAGTTAAAGTACATTTTTTACAAATTAAAGTTACGTTTTGACAAGTTAAACTATGTTTTTTACAACTTAAAGTTACTTTTGACAAGTTAAAGTACGTTTCAACAAGTTAAAATTACGATTTGACAAGTTAAAGTACATTTTTTACAAGTTAAAGTACGTTTCAACAAGTTCAAATTTCGTTTTGACAAATTAAAGTACCTTTCAACAAGATAAAATTACCTTTTGACAAGTAAAAGTACATTTTTAACAAGTTAAAGTTACGTTTTGACATGTTAAACTATGTTTTTTACAAGTTAAAGTTACGTTTTGACAAGTTAAAGTGCCTTTCAACAAGTTCAAAGTACGTTTTGACAAGTAATAGTACATTTTTTACAAGTTAAAGTACGTTTTGACAAGTTAAACTATGTTTTTTACAACTTAAAGTTACTCTTTAACATGTTAAAGTACGTTTCAACAAGTTAAAATTACGATTTAACAAGTTAAAGTAAATTTTTTACAAGTGAAAGTTACGTTTTGACAAGTTAAAGTACGTTTCAACAAGTTCAAATTACGTTTTGACAAGTTAAAGTACATTTTTTACAAGTGAAAATTACGTTTTGACAAGTTAAAGTACATTTTTTACAAGTTAAAGTTACGTTTTGGAAAGTTAAATTATGTTTCAACAATTTCAAATTACGTTTTGACAAGTTAAAGTACCTTTCAACAAGAAAAAATTACGTTTTGATAAGTAATAGTACATTTTTTACAAGTTAAACTATGTTTTTTACAAGTTAAAGTTACGTTTTGACAAGTTAAAGTGCATTTCAACAAGTTCAATATACATTTTGACAAGTAATAGTACATTTTTTACAAGTTAAACTATGTTTTTTACAAGTTAAAGTTACGTTTTGACAAGGTAAAGTACGTTTCAACAAGTTCAAATTACGTTTTGACAAGTTAAAGTATGTTGCAACAGGTTAAAATTACGTTTTGACAAGTAAAAGTACATTTTTTACAAGTTAAAGTTACGTTTTGACATGTTAAACTGTGTTTTTTACAAGTTAAAGTTACGTTTTGACAAGTTAAAGTGCGTTTCAACAAGTTCAAAGTACGTTTTGACAAGTAATAGTACATTTTTTACAAGTTAAAGTTACGTTTTGACAAGTTAAACTATGTTTTTTACAAGTTAAAGTTACGTTTTGACAAGTTAAAGTATGTTTCAACAAGTTAAAATTACTTTTTGACTAGTTAAAGTACATTTTTTACAAATTAAAGTTACGTTTTGACAAGTTAAACTATGTTTTTTACAACTTAAAGTTACTTTTTGACAAGTTAAAGTACGTTTCAACAAGTTAAAATTACGATTTGACAAGTTAAAGTACATTTTTTACAAGTTAAAGTACGTTTCAACAAGTTCAAATTTCGTTTTGACAAATTAAAGTACCTGTCAACAAGATAAAATTACCTTTTGACAAGTAAAAGTACATTTTTTAGAAGTTAAAGTTACGTTTTGACATGTTAAACTATGTTTTTTACAAGTTAAAGTTACGTTTTGACAAGTTAAAGTGCGTTTCAACAAGTTCAAAGTACGTTTTGACAAGTAATAGTACATTTTTTACAAGTTAAAGTACGTTTTGACAAGTTAAACTATGTTTTTTACAACTTAAAGTTACTCTTTAACATGTTAAAGTACGTTTCAACAAGTTAAAATTACGATTTGACAAGTTAAAGTAAATTTTTTACAAGTTAAAGTTACGTTTTGACAAGTTAAAGTACGTTTCAACAAGTTCAAATTACGTTTTGACAAGTTAAAGTACATTTTTTAAAAGTTAAAATTACGTTTTGACAAGTTAAAGTGCGTTTCAACAAGTTAAAATTACGATTTGACAAGTTAAAGTACATCTTTTACAAGTTAAAGTACGTTTCAACAAGTTCAAATTTCGTTTTGACAAATTAAAGTACCTTTCAACAAGATAAAATTACCTTTTGACAAGTAAAACTACATTTTTTACAAGTTAAAGTTACGTTTTGACATGTTAAACTATGTTTTTTACAAGTTAAAGTTACGTTTTGACAAGTTAAAGTGCCTTTCAACAAGTTCAAAGTACGTTTTGACAAGTAATAGTACATTTTTTACAAGTTAAAGTACGTTTTGACAAGTTAAACTATGTTTTTTACAACTTAAAGTTACTTTTGACAAGTTAAAGTACGTTTCAACAAGTTAAAATTACGATTTGACAAGTTAAAGTACATTTTTTACAAGTTAAAGTACGTTTCAACAAGTTCAAATTTCGTTTTGACAAATTAAAGTACCTTTCAACAAGATAAAATTACCTTTTGACAAGTAAAAGTACATTTTTAACAAGTTAAAGTTACGTTTTGACATGTTAAACTATGTTTTTTACAAGTTAAAGTTACGTTTTGACAAGTTAAAGTGCGTTTCAACAAGTTCAAAGTACGTTTTGACAAGTAATAGTACATTTTTTACAAGTTAAAGTTACGTTTTGACAAGTTAAACTATGTTTTTTACAAGTTAAAGTTACGTTTTGACAAGTTAAAGTATGTTTCAACAAGTTAAAATTACTTTTTGACTAGTTAAACTACATTTTTTACAAATTAAAGTTACGTTTTGACAAGTTAAACTATGTTTTTTACAACTTAAAGTTACTTTTTGACAAGTTAAAGTACGTTTCAACAAGTTAAAATTACGATTTGACAAGTTAAAGTACATTTTTTACAAGTTAAAGTACGTTTCAACAAGTTCAAATTTCGTTTTGACAAATTAAAGTACCTTTCAACAAGATAAAATTACCTTTTGACAAGTAAAAGTACATTTTTTACAAGTTAAAGTTACGTTTTGACATGTTAAACTATGTTTTTTACAAGTTAAAGTTACGTTTTGACAAGTTAAAGTGCCTTTCAACAAGTTCAAAGTACGTTTTGACAAGTAATAGTACATTTTTTACAAGTTAAAGTACGTTTTGACAAGTTAAACTATGTTTTTTACAACTTAAAGTTACTCTTTAACATGTTAAAGTACGTTTCAACAAGTTAAAATTACGATTTGACAAGTTAAAGTACATTTTTTACAAGTTAAAGTTACGTTTTGACAAGGTAAAGTACGTTTCAACAAGTTCAAATTACGTTTTGACAAGTTAAAGTATGTTGCAACAGGTTAAAATTATGTTTTGACAAGTAAAAGTACATTTTTTACAAGTTAAAGTTACGTTTTGACATGTTAAACTATGTTTTTTACAAGTTAAAGTTACGTTTTGACAAGTTAAAGTGCGTTTCAACAAGTTCAAAGTACGTTTTGACAAGTAATAGTACATTTTTTACAAGTTAAAGTTACGTTTTGACAAGTTAAACTATGTTTTTTACAAGTTAAAGTTACGTTTTGACAAGTTAAAGTATGTTTCAACAAGTTAAAATTACTTTTTGACTAGTTAAACTACATTTTTTACAAATTAAAGTTACGTTTTGACAAGTTAAACTATGTTTTTTACAACTTAAAGTTACTTTTTTACAAGTTAAAGTACGTTTCAACAAGTTAAAATTACGATTTGACAAGTTAAAGTACATTTTTTACAAGTTAAAGTACGTTTCAACAAGTTCAAATTTCGTTTTGACAAATTAAAGTAACTTTCAACAAGATAAAATTACCTTTTGACAAGTAAAAGTACATTTTTTACAAGTTAAAGTTACGTTTTGACATGTTAAACTATGTTTTTTACAAGTTAAAGTTACGTTTTGACAAGTTAAAGTGCCTTTCAACAAGTTCAAAGTACGTGTTGACAAGTAACAGTACATTTTTTACAAGTTAAAGTACATTTTTTACAAGTTAAAGTTACGGTTTGACAAGTTAAAGTACGTTTCAACAAGTTCAAATTACGTTTTGACAAGTTAAAGTATGTTGCAACAGGTTAAAATTACGTTTTGACAAGTAAAAGTACATTTTTTACAAGTTAAAGTTACGTTTTGACATGTTAAACTATGTTTTTTACAAATTAAAGTTACGTTTTCACAAGTTAAAGTGCGTTTCAACAAGTTCAAAGTACGTTTTGACTTGTAATTGTACATTTTTTACAAGTTAAAGTTACGTTTTGACAAGTTAAACTATGTTTTTTACAAGTTAAAGTTACGTTTTGACAAGTTAAAGTACGTTTCAACAAGTTAAAATTAATTTTTGACAAGTTAAGGTACATTATTTAAAAATTAAAGCTACGTTTTGACAAGTTAAACTATGTTTTTTACAACTTAAAGTTACTCTTTAACATGTTAAAGTATGTTTCAACAAGTTAAAATTACGATTTGACAAGTTAAAGTACATTTTTTACAAGTTAAAGTAACGTTTTGACAAGTTAAAGTACGTTTCAAAAAGTTCAAATTACGTTTTGACAAGTTAAAGTACATTTTTTACAAGTTAAAATTACGATTTGACAAGTTAAAGTAAATTTTTTACAAGTTAAAGTTACGTTTTGGAAAGTTAAAGTACGTTTCAACAAGTTCAAATTTCGTTTTGACAAATTAAAGTACCTTTCAACAAGATAAAATTACCTTTTGACAAGTAAAAGTACATTTTTTACAAGTTAAAGTTACGTTTTGACATGTTAAACTATGTTTTTTACAAGTTAAAGTTACGTTTTGACAAGTTAAAGTGCGTTTCAACAAGTTCAAAGTACGTTTTGACAAGTAATAGTACATTTTTTACAAGTTAAAGTTACGTTTTGACAAGTTAAACTATATTTTTTACAAGTTAAAGTTACGTTTTGACAAGTTAAAGTATGTTTCAACAAGTTAAAATTACTTTTTGACTAGTTAAAGTACATTTTTTACAAATTAAAGTTACGTTTTGACAAGTTAAACTATGTTTTTTACAACTTCAAATTACGTTTTGACAAGTTAAAGTACATTTTTAACAAGTTAAAATTACGTTTTGACAAGTTAAAGTACATTTTTTACAAGTTAAAGTTACGTTTTGGAAAGTTAAAGTATGTTTCAACAAGTTAAAGTTACGTTTTGGAAAGTTAAAGTATGTTTCAACAAGTTCAAATTACGTTTTGACAAGTTAAAGTACCTTTCAACAAGAAAAAATTACGTTTTGATAAGTAATAGTACATTTTTTACAAGTTAAACTTACGTTTTGACAAGTTAAACTAAGTTTTTGACAAGTTAAAGTTACGTTTTGACAAGTTAAAGTGCGTTTCAACAAGTTCAATGTACATTTTGACAAGTAATAGTACATTTTTTACAAGTTAAAGTACATTTTTTACAAGTTAAAGTTACGTTTTTACAAGTTAAAGTACGTTTCAACAAGTTCAAATTACGTTTTGACAAGTTAAACTATGTTTTAACAGGTTAAAATTACGTTTTGACAAGTAAAACTACATTTTTTACAAGTTAAAGTTACGTTTTGACATGTTAAACTATGTTTTCTACAACTTAAAGTTACGTTTTGACAAGTTAAAGTGTGTTTCAACAAGTTCAAAGTACGTTTTGACAAGTAATAGTACATTTTTTACAAGTTAAAGTTACGTTTTGACAAGTTAAACTATGTTTTTTACAAGTTAAAGTTACGTTTTGACAAGTTAAAGTACATTTCAATAAGTTAAAATTACTTTTTGACAAGTTAAAGTAATTTTTTAAAAAATTAAAGCTACGTTTTGACATGTTAAACTATGTTTTTTACAAGTTAAAGTTACGTTTTGACAAGTTAAACTGCCTTTCAACAAGTTCAAAGTACGTTTTGACAAGTAATAGTACATTTTTTACAAGTTAAAGTACATTTTTTACAAGTTAAAATTACGTTTTGACAAGTTAAAGTACATTTTTTACAAGTTAAAGTTACGTTTTGGAAAGTTAAAGTATGTTTCAACAATTTCAAATTACGTTTTGACAAGTTAAAGTACCTTTCAACAAGAAAAAATTACGTTTTGATAAGTAATAGTACATTTTTTACAAGTTAAACTATGTTTTTTACAAGTTAAAGTTACGTTTTGACAAGTTAAAGTGCGTTTCAACAAGTTCAATGTACATTTTGACAAGTAATAGTACATTTTTTACAAGTTAAAGTACATTTTTTACAAGTTAAAGTTACGTTTTTACAAGTTAAAGTACGTTTCAACAAGTTCAAATTACGTTTTGACAAGTTAAAGTACATTTTTTACAAGTTAAAATTACGTTTTGACAAGTTAAAGTAAATTTTTTACAAGTTAAAGTTACGTTTTGACAAGTTAAAGTACGTTTCAACAAGTTCAAATTACGTTTTGACAAGTTAAAGTACATTTTTTACAAGTTAAAATTACGTTTTGACAAGTTAAAGTACATTTTTTACAAGTTAAACTATGTTTTTTACAAGTTAAAGTTACGTTTTGACAAGTTAAAGTACATTTTTTACAAGTTAAAGTTACGTTTTGACACGTTAAAGTATGTTTCAACAAGTTCAAATTACGTTTTGACAAGTTAAAGTACCTTTCAACAAGAAAAAAATACGTTTTGATAAGTAATAGTACATTTTTTACAAGTTAAAGTTACGTTTTGACAAGTTAAACTATGTTTTTTACAAGTTAAAGTTACGTTTTGACAAGTTAAAGTGCGTTGCAACAAGTTCAATGTACGTTTTGACAAGTAATAGTATATTTTTTACAAGTTAAAGTACATTTTTTACAAGTTAAAGTTACGTTTTGACAAGTTAAAGTACGTTTCAACAAGTTCAAATTACGTTTTGACAAGTTAAAGTATGTTTTAACAGGTTAAAATTACGTTTTGACAAGTAAAAGTACATTTTTTACAAGTTAAAGTTACGTTTTGACATGTTAAACTATGTTATTTACAAGTTAAAGTTACATTTTGACTAGTTAAAGTGCGTTTCAACAAGTTCAAAGTACGTTTTGACAAGTAATAGTACATTTTTTACAAGTTAAAGTTACGTTTTGACAAGTTAAACTATGTTTTTTACAAGTTAAAGTTACGTTTTGACAAGTTAAAGTACGTTTCAATAAGTTAAAATTACTTTTTGACAAGTTAAAGTATTTTTTTAAAAAATTAAAGCTACGTTTTGACAAGTTAAACTATGTTTCTTACAACTTAAAGTTAGTTTTTGACAGGTGAAAGTACGTTTCAACAAGTTAAAATTACGATTTGACAAGTTAAAGTACATTTTTTACAAGTTAAAGTTACGATTTGACAAGGTAAAGTACGTTTCAACAAGTTCAAATTACGTTTTGACAAGTTAAAGTATGTTGCAACACGTTAAAATTACGTTTTGACAAGTAAAAGTACATTTTTTACAAGTTAAAGTTACGTTTTGACATGTTAAACTATGTTTTTTACAAGTTAAAGTTACGTTTTGACAAGTTAAAGTGCATTTCAACAAGTTCAAAGTACGTTTTGACAAGTAATAGTACATTTTTTACAAGTTAAAGTTACGTTTTGACAAGTTAAACTATGTTTTTTACAAGTTAAAGTTACGTTTTGACAAGTTAAAGTATGTTCAACAAGTTAAAATTACTTTTTGACTAGTTAAAGTACATTTTTTACAAATTAAAGTTACGTTTTGACAAGTTAAACTATGTTTTTTACAACTTAAAGTTACTTTTTGACAAGTTAAAGTACGTTTCAACAAGTTAAAATTACGATTTGACAAGTTAAAGTACATTTTTTACAAGTTAAAGTACGTTTCAACAAGTTCAAATTTCGTTTTGACAAATTAAAGTACCTTTCAACAAGATAAAATTACCTTTTGACAAGTAAAAGTACATTTTTTACAAGTTAAAGTTACGTTTTGACATGTTAAACTATGTTTTTTACAAGTTAAAGTTACGTTTTGACAAGTTAAAGTGCCTTTCAACAAGTTCAAAGTACGTTTTGACAAGTAATAGTACATTTTTTACAAGTTAAAGTTACGTTTTGACAAGTTAAACTATGTTTTTTACAACTTAAAGTTACTCTTTAACATGTTAAAGTACGTTTCAACAATTTAAAATTACGATTTGACAAGTTAAAGTAAATTTTTTTACAAGTTAAAGTTACGTTTTGACAAGTTAAAGTACGTTTCAACAAGTTCAAATTACGTTTTGACAAGTTAAAGTACATTTTTTACAAGTTAAAATTACGTTTTGACAAGTTAAAGTATATTTTTTACAAGTTAAAGTTACGTTTTGGAAAGTTAAAGTATGTTTCAACAAGTTAAAGTTACGTTTTGGAAAGTTAAAGTATGTTTCAACAAGTTCAAATTACGTTTTGACAAGTTAAAGTACCTTTCAACAAGAAAAAATTACGTTTTGATAAGTAATAGTACATTTTTTACAAGTTAAACTTACGTTTTGACAAGTTAAACTAAGTTTTTTACAAGTTAAAGTTACGTTTTGACAAGTTAAAGTGCGTTTCAACAAGTTCAATGTACATTTTGACAAGTAATAGTACATTTTTTACAAGTTAAAGTACATTTTTTACAAGTTAAAGTTACGTTTTTACAAGTTAAAGTACGTTTCAACAAGTTCAAATTACGTTTTGACAAGTTAAAGTATGTTTTAACAGGTTAAAATTACGTTTTGACAAGTAAAACTACATTTTTTACAAGTTAAAGTAACGTTTTGACATGTTAAACTATGTTTTTTACAAGTTAAAGTTACGTTTTGACAAGTTAAAGTGTGTTTCAACAAGTTCAAAGTACGTTTTGGAAAGTTAAAGTATGTTTCAACAATTTCAAATTACGTTTTGACAAGTTAAAGTACCTTTCAACAAGAAAAAATTACGTTTTGATAAGTAATAGTACATTTTTTACAAGTTAAACTATGTTTTTTACAAGTTAAAGTTACGTTTTGACAAGTTAAAGTGCGTTTCAACAAGTTCAATGTACATTTTGACAAGTAATAGTACATTTTTTACAAGTTAAAGTACATTTTTTACAAGTTAAAGTTACGTTTTTACAAGTTAAAGTACGTTTCAACAAGTTCAAATTACGTTTTGACAAGTTAAAGTACATTTTTTACAAGTTAAAATTACGTTTTGACAAGTTAAAGTAAATTTTTTACAAGTTAAAGTTACGTTTTGACAAGTTAAAGTACGTTTCAACAAGTTCAAATTACGTTTTGACAAGTTAAAGTACATTTTTTACAAGTTAAAATTACGTTTTGACAAGTTAAAGTACATTTTTTACAAGTTAAACTATGTTTTTTACAAGTTAAAGTTACGTTTTGACAAGTTAAAGTGCGTTTCAACAAGTTCAATGTACATTTTGACAAGTAATAGTACATTTTTTACAAGTTAAAGTTTCGTTTTGACAAGTTAAACTATGTTTTTTACAAGTTAAAGTTACGTTTTGACAAGTTAAAGTACGTTTCAACAAGTTAAAATTACTTTTTGACTAGTTAAAGTACATTTTTTACAAATTAAAGTTACGTTTTGACAAGTTAAACTATGTTTTTTACAACTTAAAGTTACTTTTTGACAGGTTAAAGTATGTTTCAACAAGTTAAAATTACGATTTGACAAGTTAAAGTACATTTTTTACAAGTTAAAGTTACGTTTTGACACGTTAAAGTATGTTTCAACAAGTTCAAATTACGTTTTGACAAGTTAAAGTACCTTTCAACAAGAAAAAAATACGTTTTGATAAGTAATAGTACATTTTTTACAAGTTAAAGTTACGTTTTGACAAGTTAAACTATGTTTTTTACAAGTTAAAGTTACGTTTTGACAAGTTAAAGTGCGTTGCAACAAGTTCAATGTACGTTTTGACAAGTAATAGTATATTTTTTACAAGTTAAAGTACATATTTTACAAGTTAAAGTTACGTTTTGACAAGTTAAAGTACGTTTCAACAAGTTCAAATTACGTTTTGACAAGTTAAAGTATGTTTTAACAGGTTAAAATTACGTTTTGACAAGTAAAAGTACATTTTTTACAAGTTAAAGTTATGTTTTGACATGTTAAACTATGTTATTTACAAGTTAAAGTTACATTTTGACTAGTTAAAGTGCGTTTCAACAAGTTCAAAGTACGTTTTGACAAGTAATAGTACATTTTTTACAAGTTAAAGTTACGTTTTGACAAGTTAAACTATGTTTTTTACAAGTTAAAGTTACGTTTTGACAAGTTAAAGTACGTTTCAATAAGTTAAAATTACTTTTTGACAAGTTAAAGTATTTTTTTAAAAAATTAAAGCTACGTTTTGACAAGTTAAACTATGTTTCTTACAACTTAAAGTTAGTTTTTGACAGGTGAAAGTACGTTTCAACAAGTTAAAATTACGATTTGACAAGTTAAAGTACATTTTTTACAAGTTAAAGTTACGATTTGACAAGGTAAAGTACGTTTCAACAAGTTCAAATTACGTTTTGACAAGTTAAAGTATGTTGCAACACGTTAAAATTACGTTTTGACAAGTAAAAGTACATTTTTTACAAGTTAAAGTTACGTTTTGACATGTTAAACTATGTTTTTTACAAGTTAAAGTTACGTTTTGACAAGTTAAAGTGCATTTCAACAAGTTCAAAGTACGTTTTGACAAGTAATAGTACATTTTTTACAAGTTAAAGTTACGTTTTGACAAGTTAAACTATGTTTTTTACAAGTTAAAGTTACGTTTTGACAAGTTAAAGTATGTTCAACAAGTTAAAATTACTTTTTGACTAGTTAAAGTACATTTTTTACAAATTAAAGTTACGTTTTGACAAGTTAAACTATGTTTTTTACAACTTAAAGTTACTTTTTGACAAGTTAAAGTACGTTTCAACAAGTTAAAATTACGATTTGACAAGTTAAAGTACATTTTTTACAAGTTAAAGTACGTTTCAACAAGTTCAAATTTCGTTTTGACAAATTAAAGTACCTTTCAACAAGATAAAATTACCTTTTGACAAGTAAAAGTACATTTTTTACAAGTTAAAGTTACGTTTTGACATGTTAAACTATGTTTTTTACAAGTTAAAGTTACGTTTTGACAAGTTAAAGTGCCTTTCAACAAGTTCAAAGTACGTTTTGACAAGTAATAGTACATTTTTTACAAGTTAAAGTTACGTTTTGACAAGTTAAACTATGTTTTTTACAACTTAAAGTTACTCTTTAACATGTTAAAGTACGTTTCAACAATTTAAAATTACGATTTGACAAGTTAAAGTAAATTTTTTTACAAGTTAAAGTTACGTTTTGACAAGTTAAAGTACGTTTCAACAAGTTCAAATTACGTTTTGACAAGTTAAAGTACATTTTTTACAAGTTAAAATTACGTTTTGACAAGTTAAAGTATATTTTTTACAAGTTAAAGTTACGTTTTGGAAAGTTAAAGTATGTTTCAACAAGTTAAAGTTACGTTTTGGAAAGTTAAAGTATGTTTCAACAAGTTCAAATTACGTTTTGACAAGTTAAAGTACCTTTCAACAAGAAAAAATTACGTTTTGATAAGTAATAGTACATTTTTTACAAGTTAAACTTACGTTTTGACAAGTTAAACTAAGTTTTTTACAAGTTAAAGTTACGTTTTGACAAGTTAAAGTGCGTTTCAACAAGTTCAATGTACATTTTGACAAGTAATAGTACATTTTTTACAAGTTAAAGTACATTTTTTACAAGTTAAAGTTACGTTTTTACAAGTTAAAGTACGTTTCAACAAGTTCAAATTACGTTTTGACAAGTTAAAGTATGTTTTAACAGGTTAAAATTACGTTTTGACAAGTAAAACTACATTTTTTACAAGTTAAAGTAACGTTTTGACATGTTAAACTATGTTTTTTACAAGTTAAAGTTACGTTTTGACAAGTTAAAGTGTGTTTCAACAAGTTCAAAGTACGTTTTGACAAGTAATAGTACATTTTTTACAAGTTAAAGTTACGTTTTGACAAGTTAAACTATGTTTTTTACAAGTTAAAGTTACGTTTTGACAAGTTAAAGTACGTTTCAATAAGTTAAAATTACTTTTTGACAAGTTAAAGTATTTTTTTAAAAAATTAAAGCTACGTTTTGACAAGTTAAACTATGTTTTTTACAACTTAAAGTTACTTTTTGACAGGTGAAAGTACGTTTCAACAAGTTAAAATTACGATTTGACAAGTTAAAGTACATTTTTTACAAGTTAAAGTTATGTTTTGACAAGGTAAAGTACGTTTCAACAAGTTCAAATTACGTTTTGACAAGTTAAAGTATGTTGCAACAGGTTAAAATTACGTTTTGACAAGTAAAAGTATATTTTTTACAAGTTAAAGTTACGTTTTGACATGTTAAACTATGTTTTTTACAAGTTAAAGTTACGTTTTGACAAGTTAAAGTGCGTTTCAACAAGTTCAAAGTACGTTTTGACAAGTAATAGTACATTTTTTACAAGTTAAAGTTACGTTTTGACAAGTTAAACTATGTTTTTTACAAGTTAAAGTTACGTTTTGACAAGTTAAAGTATGTTCAACAAGTTAAAATTACTTTTTGACTAGTTAAAGTACATTTTTTACAAATTAAAGTTACGTTTTGACAAGTTAAACTATGTTTTTTACAACTTAAAGTTACTTTTTGACAAGTTAAAGTACGTTTCAACAAGTTAAAATTATGATTTGACAAGTTAAAGTACATTTTTTACAAGTTAAAGTACGTTTCAACAAGTTCAAATTTCGTTTTGACAAATTAAAGTACCTTTCAACAAGATAAAATTACCTTTTGACAAGTAAAAGTACATTTTTTCCAAGTTAAAGTTACGTTTTGACATGTTAAACTATGTTTTTTACAAGTTAAAGTTACGTTTTGACAAGTTAAAGTGCCTTTCAACAAGTTCAATGTACGTTTTGACAAGTAATAGTACATTTTTTACAAGTTAAAGTTACGTTTTGACAAGTTAAACTATGTTTTTTACAACTTAAAGTTACTCTTTAACATGTTAAAGTACGTTTCAACAATTTAAAATTAGGATTTGACAAGTTAAAGTAAATTTTTTACAAGTTAAAGTTACGTTTTGACAAGTTAAAGTACGTTTCAACAAGTTCAAATTACGTTTTGACAAGTTAAAGTACATATTTTACAAGTTAAAATTACGTTTTGACAAATTAAAGTACATTTTTTACAAGTTAAAGTTACGTTTTGGAAAGTTAAAGTATGTTTCAACAAGTTAAAGTTACGTTTTGGAAAGTTAAAGTATGTTTCAACAAGTTCAAATTACGTTTTGACAAGTTAAAGTACCTTTCAACAAGAAAAAATTACGTTTTGATAAGTAATAGTACATTTTTTACAAGTTAAACTTACGTTTTGACAAGTTAAACTAAGTTTTTTACAAGTTAAAGTTACGTTTTGACAAGTTAAAGTGCGTTTCAACAAGTTCAATGTACATTTTGACAAGTAATAGTACATTTTTTACAAGTTAAAGTACATTTTTTACAAGTTAAAGTTACGTTTTTACAAGTTAAAGTACGTTTCAACAAGTTCAAATTACGTTTTGACAAGTTAAAGTATGTTTTAACAGGTTAAAATTACGTTTTGACAAGTAAAACTACATTTTTTACAAGTTAAAGTTACGTTTTGACATGTTAAACTATGTTTTTTACAAGTTAAAGTTACGTTTTGACAAGTTAAAGTGTGTTTCAACAAGTTCAAAGTACGTTTTGACAAGTAATAGTACATTTTTTACAAGTTAAAGTTACGTTTTGACAAGTTAAACTATGTTTTTTACAAGTTAAAGTTACGTTTTGACAAGTTAAAGTACGTTTCAACAAGTTAAAATTACTTTTTGACTAGTTAAAGTACATTTTTTACAAATTAAAGTTACGTTTTGACAAGTTAAACTATGTTTTTTACAACTTAAAGTTACTTTTTGACAGGTTAAAGTATGTTTCAACAAGTTAAAATTACGATTTGACAAGTTAAAGTACATTTTTTACAAGTTAAAGTTACGTTTTGACACGTTAAAGTATGTTTCAACAAGTTCAAATTACGTTTTGACAAGTTAAAGTACCTTTCAACAAGAAAAAATTACGTTTTGATAAGTAATAGTACATTTTTTACAAGTTAAAGTTACTTTTTGACAAGTTAAACTATGTTTTTTACAAGTTAAAGTTACGTTTTGACAAGTTAAAGTGCGTTGCAACAAGTTCAATGTACGTTTTGACAAGTAATAGTACATTTTTTACAAGTTAAAGTACATTTTTTACAAGTTAAAGTTACGTTTTGACAAGTTAAAGTACGTTTCAACAAGTTCAAATTACGTTTTGACAAGTTAAAGTATGTTTTAACAGGTTAAAATTACGTTTTGACAAGTAAAAGTACATTTTTTACAAGTTAAAGTTACGTTTTGACATGTTAAACTATGTTATTTACAAGTTAAAGTTACATTTTGACAAGTTAAAGTGCGTTTCAACAAGTTCAAAGTACGTTTTGACAAGTAATAGTACATTTTTTACAAGTTAAAGTTACGTTTTGACAAGTTAAACTATGTTTTTTACAAGTTAAAGTTACGTTTTGACAAGTTAAAGTACGTTTCAATAAGTTAAAATTACTTTTTGACAAGTTAAAGTATTTTTAAAAAAAATTAAAGCTACGTTTTGACAAGTTAAACTATGTTTTTTACAACTTAAAGTTACTTTTTGACAGGTGAAAGTACGTTTCAACAAGTTAAAATTACGATTTGACAAGTTAAAGTACATTTTTTACAAGTTAAAGTTATGTTTTGACAAGGTAAAGTACGTTTCAACAAGTTCAAATTACGTTTTGACAAGTTAAAGTATGTTGCAACAGGTTAAAATTACGTTTTGACAAGTAAAAGTACATTTTTTACAAGTTAAAGTTACGTTTTGACATGTTAAACTATGTTTTTTACAAGTTAAAGTTACGTTTTGACAAGTTAAAGTGCGTTTCAACAAGTTCAAAGTACGTTTTGACAAGTAATAGTACATTTTTTACAAGTTAAAGTTACGTTTTGACAAGTTAAACTATGTTTTTTACAAGTTAAAGTTACGTTTTGACAAGTTAAAGTATGTTCAACAAGTTAAAATTACTTTTTGACTAGTTAAAGTACATTTTTTACAAATTAAAGTTACGTTTTGACAAGTTAAACTATGTTTTTTACAACTTAAAGTTACTTTTTGACAAGTTAAAGTACGTTTCAACAAGTTAAAATTACGATTTGACAAGTTAAAGTACATTTTTTACAAGTTAAAGTACGTTTCAACAAGTTCAAATTTCGTTTTGACAAATTAAAGTACCTTTCAACAAGATAAAATTACCTTTTGACAAGTAAAAGTACATTTTTTCCAAGTTAAAGTTACGTTTTGACATGTTAAACTATGTTTTTTACAAGTTAAAGTTACGTTTTGACAAGTTAAAGTGCCTTTCAACAAGTTCAAAGTACGTTTTGACAAGTAATAGTACATTTTTTACAAGTTAAAGTTACGTTTTGACAAGTTAAACTATGTTTTTTACAACTTAAAGTTACTCTTCAACATGTTAAAGTACGTTTCAACAATTTAAAATTAGGATTTGACAAGTTAAAGTAAATTTTTTACAAGTTAAAGTTACGTTTTGACAAGTTAAAGTACGTTTCAACAAGTTCAAATTACGTTTTGACAAGTTAAAGTACATTTTTTACAAGTTAAAATTACGTTTTGACAAGTTAAAGTACATTTTTTACAAGTTAAAGTTACGTTTTGGAAAGTTAAAGTATGTTTCAACAAGTTAAAGTTACGTTTTGGAAAGTTAAAGTATGTTTCAACAAGTTCAAATTACGTTTTGACAAGTTAAAGTACCTTTCAACAAGAAAAAATTACGTTTTGATAAGTAATAGTACATTTTTTACAAGTTAAACTTACGTTTTGACAAGTTAAACTATGTTTTTTACAAGTTAAAGTTACGTTTTGACAAGTTAAAGTGAGTTTCAACAAGTTCAATGTACATTTTGACAAGTAATAGTACATTTTTTACAAGTTAAAGTATATTTTTTACAAGTTAAAGTTACGTTTTTACAAGTTAAAGTACGTTTCAACAAGTTCAAATTACGTTTTGACAAGTTAAAGTATGTTTTAACAGGTTAAAATTACGTTTTGACAAGTAAAACTACATTTTTTACAAGTTAAAGTTACGTTTTGACATGTTAAACTATGTTTTTTACAAGTTAAAGTTACGTTTTGATAAGTTAAAGTGCGTTTCAACAAGTTCAAAGTACGTTTTGACAAGTAATAGTACATTTTTTACAAGTTAAAGTTACGTTTTGACAAGTTAAACTATGTTTTTTACAAGTTAAAGTTACGTTTTGACAAGTTAAAGTACGTTTCAACAAGTTAAAATTACTTTTTGACTAGTTAAAGTACATTTTTTACAAATTAAAGTTACGTTTTGACAAGTTAAACTATGTTTTTTACAACTTAAAGTTACTTTTTGACAAGTTAAAGTACGTTTCAACAAGTTAAAATTACAATTTGACAAGTTAAAGTACATTTTTTACAAGTTAAAGTATGTTGCAACAGGTTAAAATTACGTTTTGAAAAGTAAAAGTACATTTTTTACAAGTTAAAGTTACGTTTTGACATGTTAAACTATCTTTTTTACAAATTAAAGTTACGTTTTCACAAGTTAAAGTGCGTTTCAACAAGTTCAATGTATGTTTTGACTTGTAATAGTACATTTTTACAAGTTAAAGTTACGTTTTGACAAGTTAAACTATGTTTTTTACAAGTTAAAGTTACGTTTTGACAAGTTAAAGTACGTTTCAACAAGTTAAAATTACTTTTTGACAAGTTAAAGTACATTTTTTAAAAATTAAAGCTACGTTTTGACAAGTTAAACTATGTTTTTTACAACTTAAAGTTATTCTTTAACAGGTTAAAGTAGGTTTAACAAGTTAAAATTACGATTTGGCAAGTTAAAGTACATTTTTTACAAGTTAAAGTTACGTTTTGACAAGTTAAAGTACGTTTCAACAAGTTCAAATTACGTTTTGACAAATTAAAGTACCTTTCAACAAGAAAAAATTACGTTTTGATAAGTAATAGTACATTTTTTACAATTTAAAGTTACGTTTTGACAAGTTAAACTATGTTTTTTACAAGTTCAAGTTACATTTTGACAAGTTAAAGTGCGTTTCAACAAGTTCAATGTACGTTTTGACAAGTAATAGTACATTTTTTACAAGTTAAAGTACATTTTTTACAAGTTAAAGTTACGTTTTGACAAGTTAAAGTACGTTTCAACAAGTTAAAATTACGTATTGACAAGTTAAAGTATGTTTCAACAGGTTAAAGTTACGTTTTGACATGTTAAACTATGTTTTTTACAAGTTAAAGTTACGTTTTGAAAGGTTCAAGTGCGTTTCAAGAAGTTCAAAGTACAATTTGACAAGTAATAGTACATTTTTTACAAGTTAAAGTTACGTTTTGACAAGTTAAACTATGTTTTTTACAAGTTAAAGTTACGTTTTGACAAGTTAAAGTGCGTTTCAACAAGTTCAATGTACGTTTTGACAAGTAATAGTACATTTTTTACAAGTTAAAGTACATTTTTTATAAGTTAAAATTACTTTTTGACAAGTTAAAGTACATTTTTTAAAAATTAAAGCTACGTTTTGACAAGATAAACTATGTTTTTTACAACTTAAAGTTATTCTTTAACAGGTTAAAGTAGGTTTAACAAGTTCAAATTACGATTTGACAAGTTAAAGTACATTTTTTACAAGTTAAAGTTACGTTTTGACAAGTTAAAGTACGTTTCAACAAGTTCAAATTACGTTTTGACAAGTTAAAGTACTTTCAACAAGAAAAAATTACGTTTTGATAAGTAATAGTACATTTTTTACAATTTAAAGTTACGTTTTGACAAGTTAAACTATGTTTTTTACAAGTTCAAGTTACATTTTGACAAGTTAAAGTGCGTTTCAACAAGTTCAATGTACGTTTTGACAAGTAATAGTACATTTTTTACATTTTTTACAAGTTAAAGTTACGTTTTGACAAGTTAAAGTACGTTTCAACAAGTTCAAATTACGTATTGACAAGTTAAAGTATATTTCAACATGTTAAAATTACGTTTTGACAAGTAAAAGTACTTTTTTTACAAGTTAAAGTTACGTTTTGACATGTTAAACTATGTTTTTTACAAGTTAAAGTTACGTTTTGAAAGGTTAAAGTGCGTTTCAAGAAGTTCAAAGTACAATTTGACAAGTAATAGTACATTTTTTACAAGTTAAAGTTACGTTTTGACAAGTTAAACTATGTTTTTTACAAGTTAAAGTTACGTTTTGACAAGTTAAAGTGCGTTTCAACAAGTTCAATGTACGTTTTGACAAGTAATAGTACATTTTTTACAAGTTAAAGTACATTTTTTACAAGTTAAAGTTACGTTTTGACAAGTTAAAGTACGTTTCAACAAGTTCAAATTACGTTTTGACAAGTTAAAGTATGTTTTAACAGGTTAAAATAACGTTTTGACAAGTAAAAGTACATTTTTTACAAGTTAAAGTTACGTTTTGACATGTTAAACTATGTTTTTTACAAGTTAAAGTTACGTTTTGACAAGTTAAAGTGCGTTTGAACAAGTTCAAAGTACGTTTTGACAAGTAATAGTAAATTTTTTACAAGTTAAAGTTACATTTTGACAAGTTAAACTATGTTTTTTACAAGTTAAAGTTACGTTTTGACAAGTTAAAGACGTTTCAATAAGTTAAAACTACTTTTTGACAAGTTAAAGTATTTTTTTTTTAAATTAAAGCTACGTTTTGACAAGTTAAATTATGTTTTTTACAACTTAAAGTTACTTTTTGACAGGTGAAAGTACGTTTCAACAAGTTAAAATTACGATTTGACAAGTTAAAGTACATTTTTTACAAGTTAAAGTTACGTTTTGACAAGTTAAAGTGCGTTTCAACAAGTTCAAAGTACGTTTTGACAAGTAAAAGTACATTTTTTACAAGTTAAAGTTACGTTTTGACAAATTAAACTATGTTTTTTACAAGTTAAAGTTACGTTTTGACAAGTTAAAGTATGTTTCAACAAGTTAAAATTACTTTTTGACTAGTTAAAGTACATTTTTTACAAATTAAAGTTACGTTTTGTGAAGTTAAACTATGTTTTTTACAACTTAAAGTTACTTTTTGACAAGGTAAAGTACGTTTCAACAAGTTAAAATTACGATTTGACAAGTTAAAGTACATTTTTTACAAGTTAAAGTACGTTTCAACAAGTTCAAATTTCGTTTTGACAAATTAAAGTACCTTTCAACAAGATAAAATTACCTTTTGACAAGTAAAAGTACATTTTTTACAAGTTAAAATTACGTTTTGACAAGTTAAAGTACATTTTTTACAAGTTAAAGTTACGTTTTGGAAAGTTAAAGTACGTTTCAACAAGTTCAAATTACGTTTTGACAAGTTAAAGTACCTTTCAACAAGAAAAAATTACGTTTTGATAAGTAAGAGTACATTTTTTACAAGTTAACTTACGTTTTGACAAGTTAAACTATGTCTTTTACAAGTTAAAGTTACGTTTTGACAAGTTAAAGTGCGTTTCAACAAGTTCAATGTACATTTTGATAAGTAATAGTACATTTTTTACAAGTTAAAGTACATTTTTTACAAGTTAAAGTTACGTTTTTACAAGTTAAAGTACGTTTCAACAAGTTCAATTTACTTTTTGACAAGTTAAAGTATGTTTTAACAGGTTAAAATTACGTTTTTACAAGTAAAACTACATTTTATACAAATTAAAGTTACGTTTTGACATGTTAAACTATGTTTTTTACAAGTTAAAGTTACGTTTTGACAAGTTAAAGTGCGTTTCAACAAGTTCAAAGTACGTTTTGACAATTAATAGTACATTTTTTACAAGTTAAAGTTACGTTTTGACAAGTTAAACTATGTTTTTTACAAGTTAAAGTTACGTTTTGACAAGTTAAAGTACGTTTCAACAAGTTAAAATTACTTTTTGACTAGTTAAAGTACATTTTTTACAAATTAAAGTTACGTTTTTACAAGTTAAACTATGTTTTTTACAACTTAAAGTTACTTTTTGACAAGTTAAAGTACGTTTCAACAAGTTAAAATTACGATTTGACAAGTTAAAGTACATTTTTTACAAGTTAAAGTACGTTTCAACAAGTTCAAATTTCGTTTTGACAAATTAAAGTACCTTTCAACAAGATAAAATTACCTTTTGACAAGTAAAAGTACATTTTTTACAAGTTAAAATTACGTTTTGACAAGTTAAAGTACATTTTGTACAAGTTAAAGTTACGTTTTGGAAAGTTAAAGTACGTTTCAACAAGTTCAAATTACGTTTTGACAAGTTAAAGTACCTTTCAACAAGAAAAAATTACGTTTTGATAAGTAAGAGTACATTTTTTACAAGTTAACTTACGTTTTGACAAGTTAAACTATGTCTTTTACAAGTTAAAGTTACGTTTTGACAAGTTAAAGTGCGTTTCAACAAGTTCAATGTACATTTTGACAAGTAATAGTACATTTTTTACAAGTTAAAGTACATTTTTTACAAGTTAAAGTTACGTTTTTACAAGTTAAAGTACGTTTCAACAAGTTCAAATTACGTTTTGACAAGTTAAAGTATGTTTTAACATGTTAAAATTACGTTTTGACAAGTAAAACTACATTTTTTACAAGTTAAAGTTACGTTTTGACATGTTAAACTATGTTTTTTACAAGTTAAAGTTACGTTTTGACAAGTTAAAGTGCGTTTCAACAAGTTCAAAGTACGTTTTGACAATTAATAGTACATTTTTTACAAGTTAAAGTTACGTTTTGACAAGTTAAACTATGTTTTTTACAAGTTAAAGTTACGTTTTGACAAGTTAAAGTACGTTTCAACAAGTTAAAATTACTTTTTGACTAGTTAAAGTACATGTTTTACAAATTAAAGTTACGTTTTGACAAGTTAAACTATGTTTTTTACAACTTAAAGTTACTTTTTGACAAGTTAAAGTACGTTTCAACAAGTTAAAATTACGATTTGACAAGTTAAAGTACATTTTTTACAAGTTAAAGTACGTTTCAACAAGTTCAAATTACGTTTTGACAAGTTAAAGTACTTTTCAACAAGATAAAATTACCTTTTGACAAGTAAAAGTACATTTTTACAAGTTAAAGTTACCTTTTGACATGTTAAACTATGTTTTTTACAAGTTAATGTTACGTTTTGACATGTTAAAGTGCGTTTCAACTAGTTCAAAGTACGTTTTGACAAGTAAAAGTATATTTTTTACAAGTTAAAGTTATGTTTTGACAAGTTAAACTATGTTTTTTACAAGTTAAAGTTACGTTTTTACAAGTTAAAGTACGTTTCAATTAGTTAAAATTACTTTTTGACAAGTTAAAGTACATTTTTTAAAAATTAAAGCTACGTTTTGACAAGTTAAACTATGTTTTTTACAACTTAAAGTTACTTTTTGACAGGTTAAAGTACGTTTCAACAAGTTAAAATTACGATTTGACAAGTTAAAGTACATTTTTTACAAGTTAAAGTTACGTTTTGACAAGGTAAAGTACGTTTCAACAAGTTCAAATTACGTTTTGACAAGTTAAATTACTTTTCAACAAGATAAAATTACGTTTTGATAAGTAATAGTACATTTTTTACAAGTTAAAGTTACGTTTTGACAAGTTAAAATATGTATTTTACAAGTTAAAGTTACATTTTGACAAGTTAAAGTGCGTTTCAACAAGTTCAATGTACGTTTTGACAAGTAATAGTACATTTTTTACAAGTTAAAGTTACGTTTTGACAAGTTAAACTATGTTTTTTACAAGTTAAAGTTACGTTTTGACAAGTTAAAGTTACGTTTTGACAAGTTAAAGTATGTTGCAATAAGTTAAAAATACTTTTTGACAAGTTAAAGTACATTTTTTAAAAATTAAAGCTACGTTTTGACAAGTTAAACTATGTTTTTTACAACTTAAAGTTACTTTTTGACAGGTTAAAGTACGTTTCAACAAGTTAAAATAACGATTTGACAAGTTAAAGTACATTTTTTACAAGTTAAAGTTACGTTTTGACAAGTTAAAGTACGTTTCAACAAGTTCAAATTACGTTTTGACAAGTTAAAGTATGTTTCAACAGGTTAAAATTAAGTTTTGACAAGTAAAAGTACATTTTTTACAAGTTAAAGATACGTTTTGACATGTTAAACTATGTTTTTTTCAAGTTAAAGTTGCGTTTTGAAAGGTTAAAGTGCGTTTCAACAAGTTCAAAGTACAATTTGACAAGTAATAGTACATTTTTTACAAGTTAAAGTTACGTTTTGACAAGTTAAACTATATTTTTTACAACTTAAACATACTTTTTGACAAGTTAAAGTACGTTTCAACAAGTTAAAATTACGATTTGACAAGTTAAAGTACATTTTTTACAAGTTAAAGTTACGTTTTGACAAGTTAAAGTGCGTTTCAACAAGTTCAAAGTACGTTTTGACAATTAATAGTACATTTTTTACAAGTTAAAGTTACGTTTTGACAAGTTAAACTATGTTTTTTACAAGTTAAAGTTACGTTTTGACAAGTTAAAGTACGTTTCAACAAGTTAAAATTACTTTTTGACTAGTTAAAGTACATTTTTTACAAATTAAAGTTACGTTTTGACAAGTTAAACTATGTTTTTTACAACTTAAAGTTACTTTTTGACAAGTTAAAGTACGTTTCAACAAGTTAAAATTACGATTTGACAAGTTAAAGTACATTTTTTACAAGTTAAAGTACGTTTCAACAAGTTCAAATTACGTTTTGACAAGTTAAAGTACTTTTCAACAAGATAAAATTACCTTTTGACAAGTAAAAGTACATTTTTACAAGTTAAAGTTACCTTTTGACATGTTAAACTATGTTTTTTACAAGTTAAAGTTACGTTTTGACATGTTAAAGTGCGTTTCAACTAGTTCAAAGTACGTTTTGACAAGTAATAGTATATTTTTTACAAGTTAAAGTTATGTTTTGACAAGTTAAACTATGTTTTTTACAAGTTAAAGTTACGTTTTTACAAGTTAAAGTACGTTTCAATAAGTTAAAATTACTTTTTGACAAGTTAAAGTACATTTTTTAAAAATTAAAGCTACGTTTTGACAAGTTAAACTATGTTTTTTACAACTTAAAGTTACTTTTTGACAGGTTAAAGTACGTTTCAACAAGTTAAAATTACGATTTGACAAGTTAAAGTACATTTTTTACAAGTTAAAGTTACGTTTTGACAAGGTAAAGTACGTTTCAACAAGTTCAAATTACGTTTTGACAAGTTAAATTACTTTTCAACAAGATAAAATTACGTTTTGATAAGTAATAGTACATTTTTTACAAGTTAAAGTTACGTTTTGACAAGTTAAAATATGTATTTTACAAGTTAAAGTTACATTTTGACAAGTTAAAGTGCGTTTCAACAAGTTCAATGTACGTTTTGACAAGTAATAGTACATTTTTTACAAGTTAAAGTTACGTTTTGACAAGTTAAACTATGTTTTTTACAAGTTAAAGTTACGTTTTGACAAGTTAAAGTATGTTGCAATAAGTTAAAAATACTTTTTGACAAGTTAAAGTACATTTTTTAAAAATTAAAGCTACGTTTTGACAAGTTAAACTATGTTTTTTACAACTTAAAGTTACTTTTTGACAGGTTAAAGTACGTTTCAACAAGTTAAAATAACGATTTGACAAGTTAAAGTACATTTTTTACAAGTTAAAGTTACGTTTTGACAAGTTAAAGTACGTTTCAACAAGTTCAAATTACGTTTTGACAAGTTAAAGTATGTTTCAACAGGTTAAAATTAAGTTTTGACAAGTAAAAGTACATTTTTTACAAGTTAAAGATACGTTTTGACATGTTAAACTATGTTTTTTTCAAGTTAAAGTTGCGTTTTGAAAGGTTAAAGTGCGTTTCAACAAGTTCAAAGTACAATTTGACAAGTAATAGTACATTTTTTACAAGTTAAAGTTACGTTTTGACAAGTTAAACTATATTTTTTACAACTTAAACATACTTTTTGACAAGTTAAAGTACGTTTCAACAAGTTAAAATTACGATTTGACAAGTTAAAGTACATTTTTTACAAGTTAAAGTTACGTTTTGGCAAGTTAAAGTACGTTTCAACAAGTTCAAATTACGTTTTGTCAAGTTAAAGTACCTTTCAACAAGAAAAAATTACGTTTTGATAAGTAATAGTACATTTTTTACAAGTTAAAGTTACGTTTTGAGAAGTTAAACTATGTTTTTTACAAGTTAAAGTTACGTTTTAACAAGTTAAAGTGCGTTTCAACAAGTTCAATGTACGTTTTGACAAGTAATAGTACATTTTTTACAAGTTAAAGTACATTTTTTACAAGTTAAAGTTACGTTTTGACAAGTTAAAGTACGTTTCAACAAGTTCAAATTACGTTTTGACAAGTTAAAGTATGTTTTAACAGGTTAAAATTACGTTTTGACAAGTAAAAGTACATTTTTTACAAGTTAAAGTTACGTTTTGACATGTTAAACTATGTTTTTTACAAGTTAAAGTTACGTTTTGACAAGTTAAAGTGCGTTTCAACAAGTTCAAAGTACGTTTTGACAAGTAATAGTACATTTTTTACAAGTTAAAGTTACGTTTTGACAAGTTAAACTATGTTTTTTACAAGTTAAAGTTACGTTTTTACAAGTTAAAGTACGTTTCAACAAGTTAAAATTACTTTTTGACTTAAAGTACATTTTTTAAAAATTAAAGCTACGTTTTGACAAGTTAAACTATGTTTTTTACAACTTAAAGTTACTTTTTGACAGGTTAAAGTACGGTTCAACAAGTTAAAATTACGATTTGACAAGTTAAAGTACATTTTTTACAAGTTAAAGTTACGTTTTGACAAGTTAAAGTACGTTTCAACAAGTTCAAATTACGTTTTGACAAGTTAAAGTACCTTTCAACAAGAAAAAATTATGTTTTGATAAGTAATAGTACATTTTTTACAAGTTAAAGTTACGTTTTGACAAGTTAAACTATGTTTTTTACAAGTTAAAGTATGTTTTGACAAGTTAAAGTGCGTTTCAAGAAGTTCAATGTACGTTTTGGCACGTAATAGTACATTTTTTACAAGTTAAAGTACATTTTTTACAAGTTAAAGTTACGTTTTGAAAAGTTAAAGTACGTTTCAACAAGTTCAAATAACAATTTGACAAGTTAAAGTATGTTTTAACATGTTAAAATTACGTTTTGACAAGTAAAAATACATTTTTTACAAGTTAAAGTTAGGTTTTGACATGTTAAACTATGTTTTTTACAAGTTAAAGTTACGTTTTGAGAAGTTAAAGTGCGTTTCAACAAGTTCAAAGTACGTTTTGACAAGTAATAGTACATTTTTTACAAGTTAAAGTTTCGTTTTGACAAGTTAAACTATGTTTTTTACAAGTTAAAGTTACGTTTTGACAAGTTAAAGTACGTTTCAATAAGTTAAGATTACTTTTTTTCAAGTTAAAGTACATCTTTTAAAAATTAAAGCTACGTTTTGACAAGTTAAACTATGTTTTTTACAACTTAAAGTTACTTTTTGACAGGTTAAAGTGTGTTTCAACAAGTTAAAATTACGATTTGACAAGTTAAAGTACATTTTTTACAAGTTAAAGTTACGTTTTGACAAGGTAATGTACGTTTCAACAAGTTCAAATTACGTTTTGACAAGTAAAAGTACCTTTCAACAAGATAAAATTACGTTTTGATAAGTAATAGTACATTTTTTACAAGTTAAAGTTACGTTTTGACAAGTAAAAGTACATTTTTTACAAGTTAAAGTTATGTTTTGACATGTTAAACTATGTTTTTTTACAAGTTAAAGTTACGTTTTGACAAGTTAAAGTGCGTTTCAACAACTTCAAAGTACGTTTTGACTAGTAATAGTACATTTTTTACAAGTTAAAGTTACGTTTTAACAAGTTAAACTATGTTTTTGACAAGTTAAAGTACGTTTCAACAAGTTAAAATTACTTTTTGACAAACTAAAGTACATTTTTTAAAAATTAAAGCTATGTTTTGACAAGTTAAACTATGTTTTTTAGAATTTAAAGTTATTTTTGACACGTTAAAGTACGTTTCAACAAGTTAAAAATACGATTTGACAAGTTAAAGTAAATTTTTTACAAGTTAAAGTTACGTTTTGACAAGTTAAAGTGCGTTTCAACAAGTTCAAAGTACGTTTTGACAAGTAATAGTACATTTTTTACAAGTTAAAGTTACGTTTTGACAAGTTAAACTATGTTTTTTACTAGTTAAAGTTATATTTTGACAAGTTAAAGTACGTTTCAATAAGTTAAAATTACTTTCTGACAAGTTAAAGTACATTTTTTAAAAATTAAAGCTACGTTTTGACAAGTTAAACTATGTTTTTTACAACTTAAAGTTACTTTTTGATAGGTTAAAGTACGTTTCAACAAGTTAAAATTACGATTTGACAGGTTAAAGTACATTTTTTACGAGTTAAATTTACGTTTTGACAAGTTAAAGTACGTTTCAACAAGTTCAAATTACGTTTTGACAAGTTAAAGTACCTTTCAACAAGAAAAAATTATGTTTTGATAAGTAATAGTACATTTTTTACAAGTTAAAGTTACGTTTTGACAAGTTAAACTATGTTTTTTACAAGTTAAAGTATGTTTTGACAAGTTAAAGTGCGTTTCAAGAAGTTCAATGTACGTTTTGGCACGTAATAGTACATTTTTTACAAGTTAAAGTACATTTTTTACAAGTTAAAGTTACGTTTTGAAAAGTTAAAGTACGTTTCAACAAGTTCAAATAACAATTTGACAAGTTAAAGTATGTTTTAACATGTTAAAATTACGTTTTGACAAGTAAAAATACATTTTTTACAAGTTAAAGTTAGGTTTTGACATGTTAAACTATGTTTTTTACAAGTTAAAGTTACGTTTTGAGAAGTTAAAGTGCGTTTCAACAAGTTCAAAGTACGTTTTGACAAGTAATAGTACATTTTTTACAAGTTAAAGTTTCGTTTTGACAAGTTAAACTATGTTTTTTACAAGTTAAAGTTACGTTTTGACAAGTTAAAGTACGTTTCAATAAGTTAAGATTACTTTTTTTCAAGTTAAAGTACATCTTTTAAAAATTAAAGCTACGTTTTGACAAGTTAAACTATGTTTTTTACAACTTAAAGTTACTTTTTGACAGGTTAAAGTGTGTTTCAACAAGTTAAAATTACGATTTGACAAGTTAAAGTACATTTTTTACAAGTTAAAGTTACGTTTTGACAAGGTAATGTACGTTTCAACAAGTTCAAATTACGTTTTGACAAGTAAAAGTACCTTTCAACAAGATAAAATTACGTTTTGATAAGTAATAGTACATTTTTTACAAGTTAAAGTTACGTTTTGACAAGTAAAAGTACATTTTTTACAAGTTAAAGTTATGTTTTGACATGTTAAACTATGTTTTTTTACAAGTTAAAGTTACGTTTTGACAAGTTAAAGTGCGTTTCAACAACTTCAAAGTACGTTTTGACTAGTAATAGTACATTTTTTACAAGTTAAAGTTACGTTTTAACAAGTTAAACTATGTTTTTGACAAGTTAAAGTACGTTTCAACAAGTTAAAATTACTTTTTGACAAACTAAAGTACATTTTTTAAAAATTAAAGCTATGTTTTGACAAGTTAAACTATGTTTTTTAGAATTTAAAGTTATTTTTGACACGTTAAAGTACGTTTCAACAAGTTAAAAATACGATTTGACAAGTTAAAGTAAATTTTTTACAAGTTAAAGTTACGTTTTGACAAGTTAAAGTGCGTTTCAACAAGTTCAAAGTACGTTTTGACAAGTAATAGTACATTTTTTACAAGTTAAAGTTACGTTTTGACAAGTTAAACTATGTTTTTTACTAGTTAAAGTTATATTTTGACAAGTTAAAGTACGTTTCAATAAGTTAAAATTACTTTCTGACAAGTTAAAGTACATTTTTTAAAAATTAAAGCTACGTTTTGACAAGTTAAACTATGTTTTTTACAACTTAAAGTTACTTTTTGATAGGTTAAAGTACGTTTCAACAAGTTAAAATTACGATTTGACAGGTTAAAGTACATTTTTTACGAGTTAAATTTACGTTTTGACAAGTTAAAGTACGTTTCAACAAGTTCAAATTACGTTTTGACAAGTTAATGTACCTTTCAACAGGATAAAATTACGTTTTGATAAGTAATAGTACATTTTTTAAAAGTTAAAGTTACGTTTTGACAATTTAAACTATGTTTTTTACAAGTTAAAGCTACGTTTTCAAAGTAATAGTACATTTTTTACAAGTTAAAGTACATTTTTTACAAGTTAAAGTTACGTTTTGACAAGTTAAAGTACGTTTCAACAAGTTCAAATTACGTTTTGACAAGTTAAAGTATGTTTTAACAGGTTAAAATTACGTTTTGACAAGTAAAAGTACATTTTTTACAAGTTAAAGTTACGTTTTGACATGTTAAACTATGTTTTTTACAAGTTAAAGTTACGTTTTGACAAGTTAAAGTGCGTTTCAACAAGTTCAAAGTACGTTTTGACAAGTAATAGTACATTTTTTACAAGTTAAAGTTACGTTTGGACAAGTTAAACTATGTTTTTTACAAGTTAAAGTTACGTTTTTACAAGTTAAAGTACGTTTCAACAAGTTAAAATTACTTTTTGAATTAAAGTACATTTTTTAAAAATTAAAGCTACGTTTTGACTAGTTAAACTATGTTTTTTACAACTTAAAGTTACTTTTTGACAGGTTAAAGTACGTTTCAACAAGTTAAAATTACGATTTGACAAGTTAAAGTACATTTTTTTACAAGTTAAAGTTACGTTTTGACAAGTTAAAGTACCTTTCAACAAGAAAAAATTATGTTTTGATAAGTAATAGTACATTTTTTACAAGTTAAAGTTACGTTTTGACAAGTTAAACTATGTTTTTTACAAGTTAAAGTTATGTTTTGACAAGTTAAAGTGCGTTTCAAGAAGTTCAATGTACGTTTTGGCAAGTAATTGTACATTTTTTACAAGTTAAAGTACATTTTTTACAAGTTAACGTTACGTTTTGAAAAGTTAAAGTACGTTTCAACAAGTTCAAATAACAATTTGACAAGTTAAAGTATGTTTTAACATGTTAAAATTACGTTTTGACAAGTAAAAATACATTTTTTACAAGTTAAAGTTACGTTTTGACATGTTAAACTATGTTTTTTACAAGTTAAAGTTACGTTTTGAGAAGTTAAAGTGCGTTTCAACAAGTTCAAAGTACGTTTCGACAAGTAATAGTACATATTTTACAAGTTAAAGTTTCGTTTTGACAAGTTAAACTATGTTTTTTACAAGTTAAAGTTACGTTTTGACAAGTTAAAGTACGTTTCAATAAGTTAAGATTACTTTTTTTCAAGTTAAAGTACATCTTTTAAAAATTAAAGCTACGTTTTGACAAGTTAAACTATGTTTTTTACAACTTAAAGTTATTTTTTGACAGGTTAAAGTATGTTTCAACAAGTTAAAATTACGATTTGACAAGTTAAAGTACATTTTTTACAAGTTAAAGTTACGTTTTGACAAGGTAATGTACGTTTCAACAAGTTCAAATTACGTTTTGACAAGTTAAAGTACCTTTCAACAAGATAAAATTACGTTTTGATAAGTAATAGTACATTTTTTACAAGTTAAAGTTACGTTTTGACAAGTAAAAGTACATTTTTTACAAGTTAAAGTTACGTTCTGACAAGTTAAAGTACGTTTCAACAAGTTCAAATTACGTTTTGACAAGTTAAAGTACCTTTCAACAAGATAAAATTACGTTTTGATAAGTAATAGTACATTTTTTACAAGTTAAAGTTACGTTTTGACAAGTTAAACTATGTTTTTTACAAGTTAAAGTTACGTTTTGACAAGTTAAAGTGCGTTTCAACAAGTTCAATGTACGTTTTGACAAGTAATAGTACAATTTATACAAGTTAAAGTTACGTTTTGACAAGTTAAACTATGTTTTTTTACAAGTTAAAGTTACGTTTTGAAAAGTTAAAGTACGTTTCAATAAGTTAAAATTACTTTTTGACAAGTTAAAGTACATTTTTTAAAAATTAAAGCTACGTTTTGACAAGTTAAACTATGTTTTTTAGAATTTAAAGTTACTTTTTGACACGTTAAAGTACGTTTCAACAAGTTAAAATTACGATTTGACAAGTTAAAGTACATTTTTTACAAGTTAAAGTTACGTTTTGACAAGTTAAAGTACGTTTCAACAAGTTCAAATTACATTTTGACAAGTTAAAGTACCTTCAACAATATAAAATTACGTTTTAAAAAGTAAAAGTACATTTTTTACAAGTTAAAGTTAAGTTTTGACATGTTAAACTATGTTTTTTACAAGTTAAAGTTACGTTTTGACAAGTTAAAGTGCCTTTCAACAAGTTCAAAGTACGTTTTGACAAGTAATAGTACATTTTTTACAAGTTAAAGTTACGTTTTGACAAGTTAAAGTGCGTTTCAACAAGTTCAATGTACGTTTTGACAAGTAATAGTACATTTTTTACAAGTGAACGTACATTTTTTACAAGTTAAAGTTACGTTTTGACAAGTTAAAGTACGTTTCAACAAGTTCAAATTACGTTTTGAAAAGTTAAAGTATGTTTGAACTGGTTAAAATTACGTTTTGACAAGTAAAAGTACTTTTTTTACAAGTTATAGTTACCTTTTGACATGTTAAACTATGTCTTTTACAAGTTAAAATTACTTTTTGACAAGTTAAAGTACATTTTTTAAAAATTAAAGCTACGTTTTGATAAGTTAAACTATGTTTTTTACAACTTAAAGTTACTTTTTGACAGGTTAAAGTACGTTTGAACAAGTTAAAATTACGATTTGACATGTTAAAGTACATTTTTTACAAGTTAAAGTTATGTTTTGACAATTTAAAGTACGTTTCAACAAGTTCAAATTACGTTTTGACAAGGTAAAGTACCTTTCAACAAGATAAAATTACGTTTTGATAAGTAATAGTATATTTTTTACAAGTTAAAGTTACGTTTTGACAAGTTAAACTATGTTTTTTACAAGTTAAAGTTACGTTTTGACAAGTTAAAGTGCGTTTCAACAAGTTCAATGTACGTTTTGACAAGTAATAGTACATTTTTTACAAGTTAAAGTACATTTTTTACAAGTTAAAGTTACGTTTTGACAAGTTAAAGTACGTTTCAACAAGTTCAAATTACATTTTGACAAGTTAAAGTACCTTCAACAATATAAAATTACGTTTTAAAAAGTAAAAGTACATTTTTTACAAGTTAAAGTTAAGTTTTGACATGTTAAACTATGTTTTTTACAAGTTAAAGTTACGTTTTGACAAGTTAAAGTGCCTTTCAACAAGTTCAAAGTACGTTTTGACAAGTAATAGTACATTTTTTACAAGTTAAAGTTACGTTTTGACAAGTTAAAGTGCGTTTCAACAAGTTCAATGTACGTTTTGACAAGTAATAGTACATTTTTTACAAGTTAACGTACATTTTTTACAAGTTAAAGTTACGTTTTGACAAGTTAAAGTACGTTTCAACAAGTTCAAATTACGTTTTGAAAAGTTAAAGTATGTTTGAACTGGTTAAAATTACGTTTTGACAAGTAAAAGTACTTTTTTTACAAGTTATAGTTACCTTTTGACATGTTAAACTATGTCTTTTACAAGTTAAAATTACTTTTTGACAAGTTAAAGTACATTTTTTACAAATTAAAGTTACGTTTTGAGAAGTTAAATTATGTTTTTAACAACTTAAAGTTACTTTTTGACAAGTTAAAGTACGTTTCAACAAGTTAAAATTACGATTTGACAAGTTAAATTACATTTTTTAGAAGTTAAATTACGTTTTGACAAGTTAAAGTACGTTTCAACAAGTTCAAATTACGTTTTGACAAGTTAAAGTACCTTTCAACAAGATAAAATTACGTTTTGATAAGTAATAGTACATTTTTTATAAGTTAAAGTTACATTTTGACATGTTAAACTATGTTTTTTACAAGTTAAAGTTACGTTTTGACAAGTTAAAGTGCCTTTCAACAAGTTCAAAGTACGTTTTGACAAGTAATAGTACATTTTTTACAAGTTAATGTTACGTTTTGACAAGTTAAAGTAAGTTTCAACAAGTTCAAATTACGTTTTGACAAGTTAAAGTATGTTTCAACAGGTTAAAATTACGTTTTGACATGGTAAACTATGTTTTTTACAAGTTAAAGTGCGATTTGACAAGTTCAAAGTACGTTTTGACAAGTAATAGTACATTTTATACAAGTTAAAGTTACGTTTTGACAAGTTAAACTATGTTTTTTACAAGTTAAAGTTACGTTTTGACAAGTTAAAGTACGTTTCAAAAAGTTAAAATTACTTTTTGACAAGTTAAAGTACTGTTTTTAAAAATTAAAGCTACGTTTTGACAAGTTAAACTATGTTTTTTACAACTTAAAGTTACTTTTTGACAGGTTAGAGTACGTTTGAACAAGTTAAAATTACGATTTGACAAGTTAAAGTACATTTTTTACAAGTTAAAGTTACGTTTTGACAATTTAAAGTACGTTTCAACAAGTTCAAATTACGTTTTGACAAGGTAAAGTACCTTTCAACAAGATAAAATTACGTTTTGATAAGTAATAGTACATTTTTTACAAGTTAAAGTTACGTTTTGACAAGTTAAACTATGTTTTTTACAAGTTAAAGTTACGTTTTGACAAGTTAAATTACGTTTCAACAAGTTCAATGTACGTTTTGACAATTAATAGTACATTTTTTACAAGTTAAAGTACATTTTTTACAAGTTAAAGTTACGTTTTGACAAGTTAAAGTACGTTTCAACAAGTTCAAATTACGTTTTGACAAGTTAAAGTATGTTTTAACAGGTTAAAATTACGTTTTGACAAGTAAAAGTACATTTTCTACAAGTTAAAGTTACGTTTTGACATGTTAAACTATGTTTTTTACAAGTTAAAGTTACGTTTTGACAAGTTAAAGTGCGGTTCAACAAGTTCAAAGTACGTTTTGACAAGTAATAGTACATTTTTTACAAGTTAAAGTTACGTTTTGACAAGTTAAAGTACGTTTTAACAAGTTCAAATTACGTTTTGACAAGTTAAAGTACCTTTCAACAATATAAAATTACGTTTTGATAAGTCATAGTACATTGTTTACAAGTTAAAGTTACGTTTTGACAAGTTAAACTATGTTTTTTACAAGTTAAAGTTACGTTTTGACAAGTTAAAGTGCGTTTCAACAAGTTCAATGTACGTTTTGACAAGTAATAGTACATTTTTTACAAGTTAAAGTTACGTTTTGGCAAGTTAAACTATGTTTCATCAAGTTCAAATTACATTTTGACAAGTTAAAGTACCTTCAACAAGATAAAATTACGTTTTGATAAGTAATAGTACATGTTTTAAAAGTTAAAGTTACGTTTTGACAATTTAAACTATGTTTTTTACAAGTTAAAGTTACGTTTTGACAAGTTAAAGGGCGTTTCAACAAATTCAAAGTACGTTTTGACAAGTAATAGTACATTTTTTACAAGGTAAAGTACATTTTTTACAAGTTAAAGTTACATTTTGACAAGTTAAAGTACGTTTCAACAAGTTCAAATTACGTTTTGACAAGTTAAAGTATGTTTCAACATGTTAAAATTACGTTTTGACAAGTAAAAGTACATTTTTTACAAGTTAAAGTTACGTTTTGACAAGTTAAACTATGTTTTTTACAAGTTAAAGTTACGTTTTGACAAGTTAAAGTACGTTTCAACAAGTTAAAATTACTTTTTGACAAGTTAAAGTATGTTTTTTACAACTTAAAGTTACTTTTTGACAAGTTAAAGTACGTTTTAACAAGTTAAAATTACGATTTGACAAGTTAAAGTACATTTTTTACAAGTTAAATTACGGTTTGACAAGTTAAAGTACGTTTCAACAAGTTCAAATTACGTTTTGACAAGTTAAAGTACCTTTACACAAGATAAAATTACGTTTTGACAAGTAAAAGTACATTTTTTTACAAATAAAGTTACGTTTTGACATGTTAAACTATGTTTTTTACAAGTTAAAGTGCGTTTTGACAAGTTCAAAGTACGTTTTGACAAGTAATAGTACATTTTTTACAAGTTAAAGTTACGTTTTGACAAGTTAAACTATGTTTTTTACAGGTTAAAGTTACGTTTTGACAAGTTAAAGTACGTTTCAACAAGTTAAAATTACTTTTTGACAAGTTAAAGTACTTTTTTTAAAAATTAAAGCTACGTTTTGACAAGTTAAACTATGTTTTTTACAACTTAAAGTTACTCTTTGACAGGTTAAAGTACGTTTGAACAAGTTAAAATTACGATTTGACAAGTTAAAGTACATTTTTTACAAGTTAAAGTTACGTTTTGACAATTTAAAGTACGTTTCAACAAGTTCAAATTACGTTTTGACAAGGTAAAGTACCTTTCAACAAGATAAAATTACGTTTTGATAAGTAATAGTACATTTTTTAGAAGTTAAAGTTACGTTTTGACAAGTTAAACTATGTTTTCTACAAGTTAAAGTTACGTTTTGACAAGTTAAATTGCGTTTCAACAAGTTCAATGTACGTTTTGACAATTAATAGTACATTTTTTACAAGTTAAAGTACATTTTTTACAAGTTAGAGTTACGTTTTGACAAGTTAAAGTAAGTTTCAACAAGTTCAAATTACGTTTTGACAAGTTAAAGTATGTTTCAACTGGTTAAAATTACGTTTTGACAAGTAAAAGTACATTTTTTACAAGGTAAAGTTACGTTTTGACATGTTAAACTATGTTTTTTACAAGTTAAAGTTACGTTTTGACAAGTTAAAGTGCGTTTCAACAAGTTAAAGTACATTTTGACAAGTAATAGTACATTTTTTACAAGTTAAAGTTATGTTTTGACAAGTTAAACTATGTTTTTTACAAGTTAAAGTTACGTGTTGACAATTTAAAGTACGTTTCAACAAGTTCAAATTACGTTTTGACAAGGTAAAGTACCTTTCAACAAGATAAAATTACGTTTTGATAAGTAATAGTACATTTTTTACAAGTTAAAGTTACTTTTTGACAAGTTAAACTATGTTTTTTACAAGTTAAAGTTACGTTTTGACAAGTTAAATTGCGTTTCAACAAGTTCAATGTACGTTTTGACAATTAATAGTACATTTTTTACAAGTTAAAGTACATTTTTTACAAGTTAAAGTTACGTTTTGACAAGTTAAAGTACGTTTCAACAAGTTCAAATTACGTTTTGACAAGGTAAAGTATGTTTCAACAAGATAAAATTACGTTTTGATAAGTACAAGTACCTTTTTACAAGTTAAAGTTACTTTTTCACAAGTTAAACTATGTTTTTTACAAGTTAAAGTTACGTTTTGACAAGTTAAATTGCGTTTCAACAAGTTCAATGTACGTTTTGACAATTAATAGTACATTTTTTACAAGTGAAAGTACATTTTTTACAAGTTAGAGTTACGTTTTGACAAGTTAAAGTAAGTTTCAACAAGTTCAAATTACGTTTTGACAAGTTAAAGTATGTTTCAACTGGTTAAAATTACGTTTTGACAAGTAAAAGTACATTTTTTACAAGTTAAAGTTACGTTTTGACATGTTAAACTATGTTTTTTACAAGTTAAAGTTACGTTTTGACAAGGTAAAGTGCGTTTCAACAAGTTAAAGTACGTTTTGACAAGTAATAGTACATTTTTTACAAGTTAAAGTTATGTTTTGACAAGTTAAACTATGTTTTTTACAAGTTAAAGTTACGTGTTGACAATTTAAAGTACGTTTCAACAAGTTCAAATTACGTTTTGACAAGGTAAAGTACCTTTCAACAAGATAAAAATACGTTTTGATAAGTAATAGTACATTTTTTACAAGTTAAAGTTACTTTTTGACAAGTTAAACTATGTTTTTTACAAGTTAAAGTTACGTTTTGACAAGTTAAATTGCGTTTCAACAAGTTCAATGTACGTTTTGACAATTAATAGTACATTTTTTACAAGTTAAAGTACATTTTTTACAAGTTAAAGTTACGTTTTGACAAGTTAAAGTACGTTTCAACAAGTTCAAATTACGTTTTGACAAGGTAAAGTATGTTTCAACAAGATAAAATTACGTTTTGATAAGTAAAAGTACATTTTTTAAAAGTTAAAGTTACGTTTTGACAATTTAAACTATGTTTTTTACAAGTTAAACTTACGTTTTGACAAGTTAAAGTAAGTTTCAACAAGTTCAAATTACGTTTTGACAAGTTAAAGTATGTTTCAACTGGTTAAAATTACGTTTTGACAAGTAAAAGTACATTTTTTACAAGTTAAAGTTACGTTTTGACATGTTAAACTATGTTTTTTACAAGTTAAAGTTACGTTTTGACAAGGTAAAGTGCGTTTCAACAAGTTAAAGTACGTTTTGACAAGTAATAGTACATTTTTTACAAGTTAAAGTACATTTTTTACAAGTTAGAGTTACGTTTTGACAAGTTAAAGTAAGTTTCAACAAGTTCAAATTACGTTTTGACAAGTTAAAGTATGTTTCAACTGGTTAAAATTACGTTTTGACAAGTAAAAGTACATTTTTTACAAGTTAAAGTTACGTTTTGACATGTTAAACTATGTTTTTTACTAGTTAAAGTTACGTTTTGACAAGGTAAAGTGCGTTTCAACAAGTTAAAGTACGTTTTGACAAGTAATAGTACATTTTTTACAAGTTAAAGTTATGTTTTGACAAGTTAAACTATGTTTTTTACAAGTTAAAGTTACGTTTTGACAATTTAAAGTACGTTTCAACAAGTTCAAATTACGTTTTGACAAGGTAAAGTACCTTTCAACAAGATAAAATTACGTTTTGATAAGTAATAGTACATTTTTTACAAGTTAAAGTTACTTTTTGACAAGTTAAACTATGTTTTTTACAAGTTAAAGTTACGTTTTGACAAGTTAAATTGCGTTTCAACAAGTTCAATGTACGTTTTGACAATTAATAGTACATTTTTTACAAGTTAAAGTACATTTTTTACAAGTTAAAGTTACGTTTTGACAAGTTAAAGTACGTTTCAACAAGTTCAAATTACGTTTTGACAAGGTAAAGTATGTTTCAACAAGATAAAATTACGTTTTGATAAGTAAAAGTACCTTTTTTACAAGTTAAAGTTACTTTTTCACAAGTTAAACTATGTTTTTTACAAGTTAAAGTTACGTTTTGACAAGTTAAATTGCGTTTCAACAAGTTCAATGTACGTTTTGACAATTAATAGTACATTTTTTACAAGTTAAAGTACATTTTTTACAAGTTAGAGTTACGTTTTGACAAGTTAAAGTAAGTTTCAACAAGTTCAAATTACGTTTTGACAAGTTAAAGTATGTTTCAACTGGTTAAAATTACGTTTTGACAAGTAAAAGTACATTTTTTACAAGTTAAAGTTACGTTTTGACATGTTAAACTATATTTTTTACAAGTTAAAGTTACGTTTTGACAAGGTAAAGTGCGTTTCAACAAGTTCAATGTACGTTTTGACAATTAATAGTACATTTTTTACAAGTTAAAGTACATTTTTTACAAGTTAAAGTTACGTTTTGACAAGTTAAAGTACGTTTCAACAAGTTCAAATTACGTTTTGACAAGGTAAAGTACCTTTCAACAAGATAAAATTACGTTTTGATAAGTAATAGTACATTTTTTAAAAGTTAAAGTTACGTTTTGACAATTTAAACTATGTTTTTTACAAGTTAAACTTACGTTTTGACAAGTTAAAGTAAGTTTCAACAAGTTCAAATTACGTTTTGACAAGTTAAAGTATGTTTCAACTGGTTAAAATTACGTTTTGACAAGTAAAAGTACATTTTTTACAAGTTAAAGTTACGTTTTGACATGTTAAACTATGTTTTTTACAAGTTAAAGTTACGTTTTGACAAGGTAAAGTGCGTTTCAACAAGTTAAAGTACGTTTTGACAAGTAATAGTACATTTTTTACAAGTTAAAGTTATGTTTTGACAAGTTAAACTATGTTTTTTACAAGTTAAAGTTACGTTTTGACAATTTAAAGTACGTTTCAACAAGTTCAAATTACGTTTTGACAAGGTAAAGTACCTTTCAACAAGATAAAATTACGTTTTGATAAGTAATAGTACATTTTTTACAAGTTAAAGTTACTTTTTGACAAGTTAAACTATGTTTTTTACAAGTTAAAGTTACGTTTTGACAAGTTAAATTGCGTTTCAACAAGTTCAATGTACGTTTTGACAATTAATAGTACATTTTTTACAAGTTAAAGTACATTTTTTACAAGTTAAAGTTACGTTTTGACAAGTTAAAGTACGTTTCAACAAGTTCAAATTACGTTTTGACAAGGTAAAGTACCTTTCAACAAGATAAAATTACGTTTTGATAAGTAATAGTACATTTTTTACAAGTTAAAGTTACGTTTTGACAAGTTAAACTATGTTTTTTACAAGTTAAAGTTACGTTTTGACAAGTTAAATTGCGTTTCAACAAGTTCAATGTACGTTTTGACAATTAATAGTACATTTTTTACAAGTTAAAGTTACGTTTTGACAAGTTAAACTATGTTTTTTTACAAGTTAAAGTTACGTTTTGAAAAGTTAAAGTACGTTTCAATAAGTTAAAATTACTTTTTGACAAGTTAAAGTACATTTTTTAAAAATTAAAGCTACGTTTTGACAAGTTAAAGTATGTTTTTTACAACTTAAAGTTACTTTTTGACAAGTTAAAGTACGTTTCAACAAGTTATAATTACGATTTGACAAGTTAAAGTACATTTTTTACAAGTTAAATTACGGTTAGACAAGATAAAGTACGTTTCAACAAGTTCAAATTACGTTTTGACAAGTTAAAGTACCTTTCAACAAGATAAAATTACGTTTTGATAAGTAATAGTAAATTTTTTAAAAGTTAAAGTTACGTTTTGACAATTTAATCTATGTTTTTTACAAGTTAAAGTTACGTTTTGACAAGTTAAAGGGCGTTTCAACAAGTTCAAAGTACGTTTTGACAAGTAATAGTACATTTTTTACAAGTTAAAGTACATTTTTTACAAGTTAAAGTTACATTTTGACAAGTTAAAGTACGTTTCAACAAGTTCAAATTACGTTTTGACAAGTTAAAGTATGTTTCAACAGGTTAAAATTACGTTTTGACAAGTAAAAGTACATTTTTTACAAGTTAAAGTTACGTTTTGACATGTTAAACTATGTTTGTTACAAGTTAAAGTTACGTTTTGACAAGTTAAATTGCGTTTCAACAAGCTAAAATTACTTTTTGACAAGTTAAAGTACATTTTTTACAAGTTAAAGTTACATTTTGACAAGTTAAAGTTCGTTTCAACAAGTTAAAATTACGATTTGACAAGTTAAAGTACATTTTTTACAAGTTAAATTACGGTTTCACAAGTTAAAGTACGTTTCAACAAGTTCAAATTACATTTTGACAAGTTAAAGTACCTTATAACAAGATAAAATTACGTTTTGACAAGTAAAAGTACATTTTTTTACAAATAAAGTTACGTTTTGACATGTAAAATTACGATTTTACAAGTTAAAGTGCGTTTTGACAAGTTCAAAGTACGTTTTGACAAGTAATAGTACATTTTTTACAAGTTAAAGTTACGTTTTGACAAGTTAAACTATGTTTTTTACAATTTAAAGTTACGTTTTGACAAGTTAAAGTACGTTTCAACAAGTTAAATTTACTTTTTGACAAGTTAAAGTACATTTTTTAAAAATTAAAGCTACGTTTTGACAAGTTAAACTATGTTTTTTACAACTTAAAGTTACTTTTTGGCAGGTTAAAGTACGTTTGAACACGTTAAAATTACGATTTGACAAGTTAAAGTACATTTTTTACAAGTTAAAGTTACGTTTTGACAATTTAAAGTACGTTTCAACAAGTTCAAATTACGTTTTGACAAGGTAAAGTACCTTTCAACAAGATAAAATTACGTTTTGATAAGTAATAGTACATTTTTTAGAAGTTAAAGTTACGTTTTGACAAGTTAAACTATGTTTTTTACAACTTAAAGTTACGTTTTGACAAGTTAAATTGCGTTGCAACAAGTTCAATGTACGTTTTGACAATTAATAGTACATTTTTTACAAGTTAAAGTACATTTTTTACAAGTTAAAGTTACGTTTTGACAAGTTAAAGTACGTTTCAACAAGTTCAAATTACGTTTTGACAAGGTAAAGTATGTTTCAACAAGATAAAATTACGTTTTGATAAGTAAAAGTACCTTTTTTACAAGTTAAAGTTACTTTTTCACAAGTTAAACTATGTTTTTTACAAGTTAAAGTTACGTTTTGACAAGTTAAATTGCGTTTCAACAAGTTCAATGTACGTTTTGACAATTAATAGTACATTTTTTACAAGTTAAAGTACATTTTTTACAAGTTAGAGTTACGTTTTGACAAGTTAAAGTAAGTTTCAACAAGTTCAAATTACGTTTTGACAAGTTAAAGTATGTTTCAACTGGTTAAAATTACGTTTTGACAAGTAAAAGTACATTTTTTACAAGTTAAAGTTACGTTTTGACATGTTAAACTATATTTTTTACAAGTTAAAGTTACGTTTTGACAAGGTAAAGTGCGTTTCAACAAGTTCAATGTACGTTTTGACAATTAATAGTACATTTTTTACAAGTTAAAGTACATTTTTTACAAGTTAAAGTTACGTTTTGACAAGTTAAAGTACGTTTCAACAAGTTCAAATTACGTTTTGACAAGGTAAAGTACCTTTCAACAAGATAAAATTACGTTTTGATAAGTAATAGTACATTTTTTAAAAGTTAAAGTTACGTTTTGACAATTTAAACTATGTTTTTTACAAGTTAAAGTTACGTTTTGACAAGTTAAAGGGCGTTTCAACAAGTTCAAAGTACGTTTTGACAAGTAATAGTACATTTTTTACAAGGTAAAGTACATTTTTTACAAGTTAAAGTTACATTTTGACAAGTTAAAGTACGTTTCAACAAGTTAAGATTACGTTTTGAGAAGTTAAAGTATGTTTCAACATGTTAAAATTACGTTTTGACAAGTAAAAGTACATTTTTTACAAGTTAAAGTTACGTTTTGACAAGTTAAACTATGTTTTTTACAAGTTAAAGTTACGTTTTGACAAGTTAAAATTACTTTTTGACAAGTTAAAGTATGTTTTTTACAACTTAAAGTTACTTTTTGACAAGTTAAAGTACGTTTCAACAAGTTAAAATTACGATTTGACAAGTTAAAGTACATTTTTTACAAGTTAAATTACGGTTTGACAAGTTAAAGTACGTTTCAACAAGTTCAAATTACGTTTTGACAAATTAAAGTACCTTTCAACAAGATAAAATTACGTTTTGACAAGTAAAAGTACATTTTTTTACAAATAAAGTTACGTTTTGACATTTTAAACTATGTTTTTTACAAGTTAAAGTGCGTTTTGACAAGTTCAAAGTACGTTTTGACAAGTAATAGTACATTTTTTACAAGTTAAAGTTACGATTTGACAATTTAAACTATGTTTTTTACAAGTTAAAGTTACGTTTTGACAAGTTAAAGTACGTTTCAAAAGTTAAAATTACTTTTTGACAAGTTAAAGTACATTTTTAAAAAATTAAAGCTACGTTTTGACAATTCAAACTATGTTTTTTACAACTTAAAGTTACTTTTTGACAGGTTAAAGTACGTTTGAACAAGTTAAAATTACGATTTGACAAGTTAAAGTACATTTTTTACAATTTAAAGTTACGTTTTGACAATTTAAAGTACGTTTCAACAAGTTCAAATTACGTTTTGACAAGGTAAAGTACCTTTCAACAAGATAAAATTACGTTTTGATAAGTAATAGTACATTTTTTACAAGTTAAAGTTACGTTTTGACAAGTTAAACTATGTTTTTTACAAGTTAAAGTTACGTTTTGACAAGTTAAATTGCGTTTCAACAAGTTCAATGTACGTTTTGACAATTAATAGTACATTTTTTACAAGTTAAAGTATATTTTATACAAGTTAGAGTTACGTTTTGACAAGTTAAAGTAAGTTTCAACAAGTTCAAATTACGTTTTGACAAGTTAAAGTATGTTTCAACAGGTTAAAATCACGTTTTGACAAGTAAAAGTACATTTTTTACAAGTTAAAGTTACGTTTTGACATGTTAAACTATGTTTTTTACAAGTTAAAGTTACGTTTTGACAAGTTAAAGTGCATTTCAACAAGTTCAAAGTACGTTTTGACAAGTAATAGTACATTTTTTACAAGTCAAAGTTATGTTTTGACAAGTTAAACTATGTCTTTTACAAGTTAAAGTTACGTTTGACAATTTAAAGTACGTTTCAACAAGTTCAAATTACGTTTTGACAAGTTAAAGTATGTTTCAACAGGTTAAAATTACGTTTTGACAAGTAAAAGTACATTTTTTACAAGTTAAAGTTACGTTTTGACATGTTAAACTATGTTTTTTTACAAGTTAAAGTTACGTTTTGACAAGTTAAAGTGCGTTTCAACAAGTTCAAAGTACGTTTTGACTAGTAATAGTACATTTTTTACAAGTTAAAGTTATGTTTTGACAAGTTAAACTATGTTTTTTACAAGTTAAAGTTACGTTTTGACAATTTAAAGTACGTTTCAACAAGTTCAAATTACGTTTTGACAAGGTAAAGTACCTTTCAACAAGATAAAATTACGTTTTGATAAGCAATAGTACATTTTTTACAAGTTAAAGTTACGTTTTGACAATTTAAAGTACGTTTCAACAAGTTCAAATTATGTTTTGACAAGGTAAAGTACCTTTCAACAAGATAAAATTACGTTTTGATAAGTAATAGTACATTTTTTACAAGTTAAAGTTACGTTTTGACAAGTTAAACTATGTTTTTTACAAGTTAAAGTTCCGTTTTGACAAGTTAAATTGCGTTTCAACAAGTTAAAATTACGATTTGACAAGTTAAAGTACATTTTTTACAAGTTAAATTACGGTTTGACAAGTTAAAGTACGTTTCAACAAGTTCAAATTACGTTTTGACAAATTAAAGTACCTTTCAACAAGATAAAATTACGTTTTGACAAGTAAAAGTACATTTTTTACAAGTTAAAGTTACGTTTTGACAAGTTAAACTATGTTTTTTACAAGTTAAAGTTACGTTTTGACAAGTTAAAGTACGTTTCAACAAGTTAAAATTACTTTTTGACAAGTTAAAGTATGTTTTTTACAACTTAAAGTTACTTTTTGACAAGTTAAAGTACGTTTCAACAAGTTAAAATTACGATTTGACAAGTTAAAGTACATTTTTTACAAGTTAAATTACGGTTTGACAAGTTAAAGTACGTTTAAACAAGTTCAAATTACGTTTTGACAAATTAAAGTACCTTTCAACAAGATAAAATTACGTTTTGACAAGTAAAAGTACATTTTTTTACAAATACAGTTACGTTTTGACATTTTAAACTATGTTTTTTACAAGTTAAAGTGCGTTTTGACAAGTTCAAAGTACGTTTTGACAAGTAATAGTACATTTTTTACAAGTTAAAGTTACGATTTGACAATTTAAACTATGTTTTTTACAAGTTAAAGTTACGTTTTGACAAGTTAAAGTACGTTTCAAAAGTTAAAATTACTTTTTGACAAGTTAAAGTACATTTTTAAAAAATTAAAGCTACGTTTTGACAATTCAAACTATGTTTTTTACAACTTAAAGTTACTTTTTGACAGGTTAAAGTACGTTTGAACAAGTTAAAATTACGATTTGACAAGTTAAAGTACATTTTTTACAAGTTAAAGTTACGTTTTGACAATTTAAAGTACGTTTCAACAAGTTCAAATTACGTTTTGACAAGGTAAAGTACCTTTCAACAAGATAAAATTACGTTTTGATAAGTAATAGTACAATTTTTACAAGTTAAAGTTACGTTTTGACAAGTTAAACTATGTTTTTTACAAGTTAAAGTTACGTTTTGACAAGTTAAATTGCGTTTCAACAAGTTCAATGTACGTTTTGACAATTAATAGTACATTTTATACAAGTTAAAGTACATTTTATACAAGTTAGAGTTACGTTTTGACAAGTTAAAGTAAGTTTCAACAAGTTCAAATTACGTTTTGACAAGTTAAAGTATGTTTCAACAGGTTAAAATCACGTTTTGACAAGTAAAAGTACATTTTTTACAAGTTAAAGTTACGTTTTGACATGTTAAACTATGTTTTTTACAAGTTAAAGTTACGTTTTGACAAGTTAAAGTGCATTTCAACAAGTTCAAAGTACGTTTTGACAAGTAATAGTACATTTTTTACAAGTCAAAGTTATGTTTTGACAAGTTAAACTATGTCTTTTACAAGTTAAAGTTACGTTTGACAATTTAAAGTACGTTTCAACAAGTTCAAATTACGTTTTGACAAGTTAAAGTATGTTTCAACAGGTTAAAATTACGTTTTGACAAGTAAAAGTACATTTTTTACAAGTTAAAGTTACGTTTTGACATGTTAAACTATGTTTTTTTACAAGTTAAAGTTACGTTTTGACAAGTTAAAGTGCGTTTCAACAAGTTCAAAGTACGTTTTGACTAGTAATAGTACATTTTTTACAAGTTAAAGTTATGTTTTGACAAGTTAAACTATGTTTTTTACAAGTTAAAGTTACGTTTTGACAATTTAAAGTACGTTTCAACAAGTTCAAATTACGTTTTGACAAGGTAAAGTACCTTTCAACAAGATAAAATTACGTTTTGATAAGCAATAGTACATTTTTTACAAGTTAAAGTTACGTTTTGACAATTTAAAGTACGTTTCAACAAGTTCAAATTATGTTTTGACAAGGTAAAGTACCTTTCAACAAGATAAAATTACGTTTTGATAAGTAATAGTACATTTTTTACAAGTTAAAGTTACGTTTTGACAAGTTAAACTATGTTTTTTACAAGTTAAAGTTACGTTTTGACAAGTTAAATTGCGTTTCAACAAGTTAAAATTACGTTTTGACAAGTTAAAGTACATTTTTTACAAGTTAAATTACGGTTTGACAAGTTAAAGTACGTTTCAACAAGTTCAAATTACGTTTTGACAAATTAAAGTACCTTTCAACAAGATAAAATTACGTTTTGACAAGTAAAAGTACATTTTTTACAAGTTAAAGTTACGTTTTGACAAGTTAAACTATGTTTTTTACAAGTTAAAGTTACGTTTTGACAAGTTAAAGTACGTTTCAACAAGTTAAAATTACTTTTTGACAAGTTAAAGTATGTTTTTTACAACTTAAAGTTACTTTTTGACAAGTTAAAGTACGTTTCAACAAGTTAAAATTACGATTTGACAAGTTAAAGTACATTTTTTACAAGTTAAATTACGGTTTGACAAGTTAAAGTACGTTTCAACAAGTTCAAATTACGTTTTGACAAGTTAAAGTACCTTTACACAAGATAAAATTACGTTTTGACAAGTAAAAGTACATTTTTTTACAAATAAAGTTACGTTTTGACATGTTAAACTATGTTTTTTACAAGTTAAAGTGCGTTTTGACAAGTTCAAAGTACGTTTTGACAAGTAATAGTACATTTTTTACAAGTTAAAGTTACGATTTGACAATTTAAACTATGTTTTTTACAAGTTAAAGTTACGTTTTGACAAGTTAAAGTACGTTTCAAAAGTTAAAATTACTTTTTGACAAGTTAAAGTACATTTTTAAAAAATTAAAGCTATGTTTTGACAATTCAAACTATGTTTTTTACAACTTAAAGTTACTTTTTGACAGGTTAAAGTACGTTTGAACAAGTTAAAATTACGATTTGACAAGTTAAAGTACATTTTTTACAAGTTAAAGTTACGTTTTGACAATTTAAAGTACGTTTCAACAAGTTCAAATTACGTTTTGATAAGGTAAAGTACCTTTCAACAAGATAAAATTACGTTTTGATAAGTAATAGTACATTTTTTACAAGTTAAAGTTACGTTTTGACAAGTTAAACTATGTTTTTTACAAGTTAAAGTTACGTTTTGACAATTTAAAGTACGTTTCAACAAGTTCAAATTACGTTTTGACAAGGTAAAGTACCTTTCAACAAGATAAAATTACGTTTTGATAAGCAATAGTACATTTTTTACAAGTTAAAGTTACGTTTTGACAATTTAAAGTACGTTTCAACAAGTTCAAATTATGTTTTGACAAGGTAAAGTACCTTTCAACAAGATAAAATTACGTTTTGATAAGTAATAGTACATTTTTTACAAGTTAAAGTTACGTTTTGACAAGTTAAACTATGTTTTTTACAAGTTAAAGTTACGTTTTGACAAGTTAAATTGCGTTTCAACAAGTTAAAATTACGTTTTGACAAGTTAAAGTACATTTTTTACAAGTTAAATTACGGTTTGACAAGTTAAAGTACGTTTCAACAAGTTCAAATTACGTTTTGACAAATTAAAGTACCTTTCAACAAGATAAAATTACGTTTTGACAAGTAAAAGTACATTTTTTACAAGTTAAAGTTACGTTTTGACAAGTTAAACTATGTTTTTTACAAGTTAAAGTTACGTTTTGACAAGTTAAAGTACGTTTCAACAAGTTAAAATTACTTTTTGACAAGTTAAAGTATGTTTTTTACAACTTAAAGTTACTTTTTGACAAGTTAAAGTACGTTTCAACAAGTTAAAATTACGATTTGACAAGTTAAAGTACATTTTTTACAAGTTAAATTACGGTTTGACAAGTTAAAGTACGTTTCAACAAGTTCAAATTACGTTTTGACAAGTTAAAGTACCTTTACACAAGATAAAATTACGTTTTGACAAGTAAAAGTACATTTTTTTACAAATAAAGTTACGTTTTGACATGTTAAACTATGTTTTTTACAAGTTAAAGTGCGTTTTGACAAGTTCAAAGTACGTTTTGACAAGTAATAGTACATTTTTTACAAGTTAAAGTTACGATTTGACAATTTAAACTATGTTTTTTACAAGTTAAAGTTACGTTTTGACAAGTTAAAGTACGTTTCAAAAGTTAAAATTACTTTTTGACAAGTTAAAGTACATTTTTAAAAAATTAAAGCTATGTTTTGACAATTCAAACTATGTTTTTTACAACTTAAAGTTACTTTTTGACAGGTTAAAGTACGTTTGAACAAGTTAAAATTACGATTTGACAAGTTAAAGTACATTTTTTACAAGTTAAAGTTACGTTTTGACAATTTAAAGTACGTTTCAACAAGTTCAAATTACGTTTTGATAAGGTAAAGTACCTTTCAACAAGATAAAATTACGTTTTGATAAGTAATAGTACATTTTTTACAAGTTAAAGTTACGTTTTGACAAGTTAAACTATGTTTTTTACAAGTTAAAGTTACGTTTTGACAAGTTAAATTGCGTTTCAACAAGTTCAATGTACGTTTTGACAATTAATAGTACATTTTTTACAAGTTAAAGTACATTTTATACAAGTTAGAGTTACGTTTTGACAAGTTAAAGTAAGTTTCAACAAGTTCAAATTACGTTTTGACAAGTTAAAGTATGTTTCAACAGGTTAAAATCACGTTTTGACAAGTAAAAGTACATTTTTTACAAGTTAAAGTTACGTTTTGACATGTTAAACTATGTTTTTTACAAGTTAAAGTTACGTTTTGACAAGTTAAAGTGCATTTCAACAAGTTCAAAGTACGTTTTGACAAGTAATAGTACATTTTTTACAAGTCAAAGTTATGTTTTGACAAGTTAAACTATGTCTTTTACAAGTTAAAGTTACGTTTGACAATTTAAAGTACGTTTCAACAAGTTCAAATTACGTTTTGACAAGTTAAAGTATGTTTCAACAGGTTAAAATTACGTTTTGACAAGTAAAAGTACATTTTTTACAAGTTAAAGTTACGTTTTGACATGTTAAACTATGTTTTTTTACAAGTTAAAGTTACGTTTTGACAAGTTAAAGTGCGTTTCAACAAGTTCAAAGTACGTTTTGACTAGTAATAGTACATTTTTTACAAGTTAAAGTTATGCTTTGACAAGTTAAACTATGTTTTTTACAAGTTAAAGTTACGTTTTGACAATTTAAAGTACGTTTCAACAAGTTCAAATTACGTTTTGACAGGTTAAAGTACGTTTGAACAAGTTAAAATTACGATTTGACAAGTTAAAGTACATTTTTTACAAGTTAAAGTTACGTTTTGACAATTTAAAGTACGTTTCAACAAGTTCAAATTACGTTTTGATAAGGTAAAGTACCTTTCAACAAGATAAAATTACGTTTTGATAAGTAATAGTACATTTTTTACAAGTTAAAGTTACGTTTTGACAAGTTAAACTATGTTTTTTACAAGTTAAAGTTACGTTTTGACAAGTTAAATTGCGTTTCAACAAGTTCAATGTACGTTTTGACAATTAATAGTACATTTGTTACAAGTTAAAGTACATTTTATACAAGTTAGAGTTACGTTTTGACAAGTTAAAGTAAGTTTCAACAAGTTCAAATTACGTTTTGACAAGTTAAAGTATGTTTCAACAGGTTAAAATCACGTTTTGACAAGTAAAAGTACATTTTTTACAAGTTAAAGTTACGTTTTGACATGTTAAACTATGTTTTTTACAAGTTAAAGTTACGTTTTGACAAGTTAAAGTGCATTTCAACAAGTTCAAAGTACGTTTTGACAAGTAATAGTACATTTTTTACAAGTCAAAGTTATGTTTTGACAAGTTAAACTATGTCTTTTACAAGTTAAAGTTACGTTTGACAATTTAAAGTACGTTTCAACAAGTTCAAATTACGTTTTGACAAGTTAAAGTATGTTTCAACAGGTTAAAATTACGTTTTGACAAGTAAAAGTACATTTTTTACAAGTTAAAGTTACGTTTTGACATGTTAAACTATGTTTTTTTACAAGTTAAAGTTACGTTTTGACAAGTTAAAGTGCGTTTCAACAAGTTCAAAGTACGTTTTGACTAGTAATAGTACATTTTTTACAAGTTAAAGTTATGCTTTGACAAGTTAAACTATGTTTTTTACAAGTTAAAGTTACGTTTTGACAATTTAAAGTACGTTTCAACAAGTTCAAATTACGTTTTGACAAGGTAAAGTACCTTTCAACAAGATAAAATTACGTTTTGATAAGCAATAGTACATTTTTTACAAGTTAAAGTTACGTTTTGACAATTTTAATTACGTTTCAACAAGTTCAAATTATGTTTTGACAAGATAAAGTACCTTTCAACAAGATAAAATTACGTTTTGATAAGTAATAGTACATTTTTTACAAGTTAAAGTTACGTTTTGACAAGTTAAACTATGTTTTTTACAAGTTAAAGTTACGTTTTGACAAGTTAAATTGCGTTTCAACAAGTTCAATGTACGTTTTGACAATTAATAGTACATTTTTTACAAGTTAAAATTACGTTTTGACAAGTTAAACTATGTTTTTTTACAAGTTAAAGTTACGTTTTGAAAAGTTAAAGTACGTTTCAATAAGTTAAAATTACTTTTTGACAAGTTAAAGTACATTTTTTACAAGTTAAAGTACATTTTTTTACAAATTAAAGTTACGTTTTGACAAGTTAAAGTACGTTTCAACAAGTTCAAATTACGTTTTGACAAGTTAAAGTATGTTTTAACAGGTTAAAATTACGTTTTGACAAGTAAAAGTACATTTTCTACAAGTTAAAGTTACGTTTTGACATGTTAAACTATGTTTTTTACAAGTTAAAGTTACGTTTTGACAAGTTAAAGTGCCTTTCAACAAGTTCAAAGTACGTTTTGACATGTAATAGTACATTTTTTACAAGTTAAAGTTACGTTTTGACAAGTTAAAGTACGTTTCAACAAGTTCAAATTACGTTTTGACAAGTTAAAGTACCTTTCAACAAGATAAAATTACGTTTTGATAAGTCATAGTACATTTTTTACAAGTTAAAGTTACGTTTTGACAAGTTAAACTATGTTTTTTACAAGTTAAAGTTACGTTTTGACAAGTTAAAGTGCCTTTCAACAAGTTCAATGTACGTTTTGACAAGTAATAGTACATTTTTTACAAGTTAAAGTTACGTTTTGGCAAGTTAAAGTACGTTTCAACAAGTTCAAATTACATTTTGACAAGTTAAAGTACCTTCAACAAGATAAAATTACGTTTTGATAAGTAATAGTACATTTTTTAAAAGTTAAAGTTACGTTTTAACAATTTAAACTATGTTTTTTAGAAGTTAAAGTTACGTTTTGACAAGTTAAAGGGCGTTTCAACAAGTTCAAAGTACGTTTTGACAAGTAATAGCACATTTTTTGTAACGTAAAGTACATTTTTTACAAGTTAAAGTTACATTTTGACAAGTTAAAGTACGTTTCAACAAGTTCAAATTACGTTTTGACAAGTTAAAGTATGTTTCAACATGTTAAAATTACGTTTTGACAAGTAAAAGTACATTTTTTAGAAGTTAAAGTTACGTTTTGACAAGTTAAACTATGTTTTTTACAAGTTAAAGTTACGTTTTGACTAGTTAATGTACGTTTCAACAAGTTAAAATTACTTTTTGACAAGTTAAAGTATGTTTTTTACAACTTAAAGTTACTTTTTGACAAGTTAAAGTACGTTTCAACTAGTTAAAATTACGATTTGACAAGTTAAAGTACATTTTTTACAAGTTAAATTACGGTTTGACAAGTTAAAGTACGTTTCAACAAGTTCAAATTACGTTTTGACAAGTTAAAGTACCTTTCAACAAGATAAAATTACGTTTTGACAAGTAAAAGTACATTTTTTTACAAATAAAGTTACGTTTTGACATGTTAAACTATGTTTGTTACAGGTTAAAGTGCGTTTTGACAAGTTCAAAGTACGTTTTGACAAGTAATAGTACATTTTTTACAAGTTAAAGTTACGTTTTGACAAGTTAAACTATGTTTTTTACAAGTTAAAGTTACGTTTTGGCAAGTTAAAGTACGTTTCAACAAGTTAAAATTACTTTTTGACAAGTTAAAGTACATTTTTTAAAAATTAAAGCTACGTTTTGACAAGTTAAACTATGTTTTTTACAACTTAAAGTTATTTTTTGACAGGTTAAAGTACGGTTGAACAAGTTAAAATTACGATCTGACAAGTTAAAGTACATTTTTTACAAGTTAAAGTTACGCTTTGACAATTTAAAGTACGTTTCAACAAGTTCAAATTACGTTTTGACAAGGTAAAGTACCTTTCAACAAGATAAAATTACGTTTTGATAAGTAATAGTACATTTTTTACAAGTTAAAGTTACGTTTTGACAAGTTAAATTGCGTTTCAACAAGTTCAATGTACGTTTTGACAATTAATAGTACATATTTTACAAGTTAAAGTACATTTTTTTACAAGTTAGAGTTACGTTTTGACAAGTTAAAGTAAGTTTCAACAAGTTCAAATTACGTTTTGACAAGTTAAAGTATGTTTCAACAGGTTAAAATTACGTTTTGACAAGTAAAAGTACATTTTTTACAAGTTAAAGTTACGTTTTGACATGTTAAACTATGTTTTTTACAAGTTAAAGTTACGTTTTGACAAGTTAAAGTGCGTTTCAACAAGTTCAAAGTACGTTTTGACAAGTAATAGTACATTTTTTACAAGTTAAAGTTATGTTTTGACAAGTTAAACTATGTTTTTTACAAGTTAAAGTTATGTTTTGACAAGTTAAAGTACGTTTCAACAAGTAAAAATTACTTTTTGACTAGTTAAAGTACATTTTTTACAAATTAAAGTTACGTTTTGACAAGTTAAACTATGTTTTTTATAACTTAAAGTTACTTTTTGACAAGTTAAAGTACGTTTCAAAAAGTTAAAATTACGATTTGACAAGTTAAAGTACATTTTTTACAAGTTAAAGTTACGTTTTGGCAAGTTAAAGTACGTTTCAACAAGTTCAAATTACGTCTTGACAAGTTAAAGTACCTTTCAACAAGATAAAATTACGTTTTGATAAGTAATAGTACATTTTTTAAAAGTTAAAGTTACGTTTTGACAATTTAAACTATGTTTTTTACAAGTTAAAGTTACGTTTTGACAAGTTAAAGGGCGTTTCAACAAGTTCAAAGTACGTTTTGACAAGTAATAGTACATTTTTTACAAGTTAAAGTACATTTTTTACAAGTTAAAGTTACATTTTGACAAGTTAAAGTACGTTTCAACAAGTTCAAATTACGTTTTGACAAGTTAAAGTATGTTTCAACAGGTTAAAATTACGTTTTGACAAGTAAAAGTACATTTTTTACAAGTTAAAGTTACGTTTTGACATGTTAAACTATGTTTGTTACAAGTTAAAGTTACGTTTTGACAAGTTAAATTGCGTTTCAACAAGTTAAAATTACTTTTTGACAAGTTAAAGTATGTTTTTTACAACTTAAAGTTACTTTTTGACAAGTTAAAGTACGTTTCAACAAGTTAAAATTACGATTTGACAAGTTAAAGTACATTTTTTACAAGTTAAATTACGGTTTCACAAGTTAAAGTACGTTTCAACAAGTTCAAATTACGTTTTGACAAGTTAAAGTACCTTTCAACAAGATAAAATTACGTTTTGACAAGTAAAAGTACATTTTTTTACAAATAAAGTTACGTTTAGACATGTGAAACTATGTTTTTTAAAAGTTAAAGTGCGTTTTAACAAGTTCAAAGTACGTTTTGACAAGTAATAGTACATTTTTTACAAGTTAAGGTTACGTTTTGACAAGTTAAACTATGTTTTTTACAATTTAAAGTTACGTTTTGACAAGTTAAAGTACGTTTCAACAAGTGAAAATTACTTTTTGACAAGTTAAAGTACATTTTTTAAAAATTAAAGCTACGTTTTGACAAGTTAAACTATGTTTTTTACAACTTAAAGTTACTTTTTGGCAGGTTAAAGTACGTTTGAACACGTTAAAATTACGATTTGACAAGTTAAAGTACATTTTTTACAAGTTAAAGTTACGTTTTGACAATTTAAAGTACGTTTCAACAAGTTCAAATTACGTTTTGACAAGGTAAAGTACCTTTCAACAAGATTAAATTACGTTTTGATAAGTAATAGTACATTTTTTAGAAGTTAAAGTTACGTTTTGACAAGTTAAACTATGTTTTTTACAAGTTAAAGTTACGTTTTGACAAGTTAAATTGCGTTGCAACAAGTTCAATGTACGTTTTGACAATTAATAGTACATTTTTTACAAGTTAAAGTACATTTTTTACAAGTTAGAGTTACGTTTTGACAAGTTAAAGTAAGTTTCAACAAGTTCAAATTACGTTTTGACAAGTTAAAGTATGTTTCAACAGGTTAAAATTACGTTTTGACAAGTAAAAGTACATTTTTTACAAGTTAAAGTTACGTTTTGACATGTTAAACTATGTTTTTTACAAGTTAAAGTTACGTTTTGACAAGTTAAAGTGCGTTTCAACAAGTTAAAGTACGTTTTGACAAGTAATAGTACATTTTTTACAAGTTAAAATTACGATCTGACAAGTTAAAGTACATTTTTTACAAGTTAAAGTTACGCTTTGACAATTTAAAGTACGTTTCAACAAGTTCAAATTACGTTTTGACAAGGTAAAGTACCTTTCAACAAGATAAAATTACGTTTTGATAAGTAATAGTACATTTTTTACAAGTTAAAGTTACGTTTTGACAAGTTAAACTATGTTTTTTACAAGTTAAAGTTACGTTTTGACAAGTTAAATTGCGTTTCAACAAGTTCAATGTACGTTTTGACAATTAATAGTACATATTTTACAAGTTAAAGTACATTTTTTTACAAGTTAGAGTTACGTTTTGACAAGTTAAAGTAAGTTTCAACAAGTTCAAATTACGTTTTGACAAGTTAAAGTATGTTTCAACAGGTTAAAATTACGTTTTGACAAGTAAAAGTACATTTTTTACAAGTTAAAGTTACGTTTTGACATGTTAAACTATGTTTTTTACAAGTTAAAGTTACGTTTTGACAAGTTAAAGTGCGTTTCAACAAGTTCAAAGTACGTTTTGACAAGTAATAGTACATTTTTTACAAGTTAAAGTTATGTTTTGACAAGTTAAACTATGTTTTTTACAAGTTAAAGTTATGTTTTGACAAGTTAAAGTACGTTTCAACAAGTAAAAATTACTTTTTGACTAGTTAAAGTACATTTTTTACAAATTAAAGTTACGTTTTGACAAGTTAAACTATGTTTTTTATAACTTAAAGTTACTTTTTGACAAGTTAAAGTACGTTTCAAAAAGTTAAAATTACGATTTGACAAGTTAAAGTACATTTTTTACAAGTTAAAGTTACGTTTTGGCAAGTTAAAGTACGTTTCAACAAGTTCAAATTACGTCTTGACAAGTTAAAGTACCTTTCAACAAGATAAAATTACGTTTTGATAAGTAATAGTACATTTTTTAAAAGTTAAAGTTACGTTTTGACAATTTAAACTATGTTTTTTACAAGTTAAAGTTACGTTTTGACAAGTTAAAGGGCGTTTCAACAAGTTCAAAGTACGTTTTGACAAGTAATAGTACATTTTTTACAAGTTAAAGTACATTTTTTACAAGTTAAAGTTACATTTTGACAAGTTAAAGTACGTTTCAACAAGTTCAAATTACGTTTTGACAAGTTAAAGTATGTTTCAACAGGTTAAAATTACGTTTTGACAAGTAAAAGTACATTTTTTACAAGTTAAAGTTACGTTTTGACATGTTAAACTATGTTTGTTACAAGTTAAAGTTACGTTTTGACAAGTTAAATTGCGTTTCAACAAGTTAAAATTACTTTTTGACAAGTTAAAGTATGTTTTTTACAACTTAAAGTTACTTTTTGACAAGTTAAAGTACGTTTCAACAAGTTAAAATTACGATTTGACAAGTTAAAGTACATTTTTTACAAGTTAAATTACGGTTTCACAAGTTAAAGTACGTTTCAACAAGTTCAAATTACGTTTTGACAAGTTAAAGTACCTTTCAACAAGATAAAATTACGTTTTGACAAGTAAAAGTACATTTTTTTACAAATAAAGTTACGTTTAGACATGTGAAACTATGTTTTTTAAAAGTTAAAGTGCGTTTTAACAAGTTCAAAGTACGTTTTGACAAGTAATAGTACATTTTTTACAAGTTAAGGTTACGTTTTGACAAGTTAAACTATGTTTTTTACAATTTAAAGTTACGTTTTGACAAGTTAAAGTACGTTTCAACAAGTGAAAATTACTTTTTGACAAGTTAAAGTACATTTTTTAAAAATTAAAGCTACGTTTTGACAAGTTAAACTATGTTTTTTACAACTTAAAGTTACTTTTTGGCAGGTTAATGTACGTTTGAACACGTTAAAATTACGATTTGACAAGTTAAAGTACATTTTTTACAAGTTAAAGTTACGTTTTGGCAAGTTAAAGTACGTTTCAACAAGTTCAAATTACGTCTTGACAAGTTAAAGTACCTTTCAACAAGATAAAATTACGTTTTGATAAGTAATAGTACATTTTTTAAAAGATAAAGTTACGTTTTGACAATTTAAACTATGTTTTTTACAAGTTAAAGTTACGTTTTGACAAGTTAAAGGGCGTTTCAACAAGTTCAAAGTACGTTTTGACAAGTAATAGTACATTTTTTACAAGTTAAAGTACATTTTTTACAAGTTAAAGTTACATTTTGACAAGTTAAAGTACGTTTCAACAAGTTCAAATTACGTTTTGACAAGTTAAAGTATGTTTCAACAGGTTAAAATTACGTTTTGACAAGTAAAAGTACATTTTTTACAAGTTAAAGTTACGTTTTGACATGTTAAACTATGTTTGTTACAAGTTAAAGTTACGTTTTGACAAGTTAAATTGCGTTTCAACAAGTTAAAATTACTTTTTGACAAGTTAAAGTATGTTTTTTACAACTTAAAGTTACTTTTTGACAAGTTAAAGTACGTTTCAACAAGTTAAAATTACGATTTGACAAGTTAAAGTACATTTTTTACAAGTTAAATTACGGTTTCACAAGTTAAAGTACGTTTCAACAAGTTCAAATTACGTTTTGACAAGTTAAAGTACCTTTCAACAAGATAAAATTACGTTTTGACAAGTAAAAGTACATTTTTTTACAAATAAAGTTACGTTTAGACATGTGAAACTATGTTTTTTAAAAGTTAAAGTGCGTTTTAACAAGTTCAAAGTACGTTTTGACAAGTAATAGTACATTTTTTACAAGTTAAGGTTACGTTTTGACAAGTTAAACTATGTTTTTTACAATTTAAAGTTACGTTTTGACAAGTTAAAGTACGTTTCAACAAGTGAAAATTACTTTTTGACAAGTTAAAGTACATTTTTTAAAAATTAAAGCTACGTTTTGACAAGTTAAACTATGTTTTTTACAACTTAAAGTTACTTTTTGGCAGGTTAAAGTACGTTTGAACACGTTAAAATTACGATTTGACAAGTTAAAGTACATTTTTTACAAGTTAAAGTTACGTTTTGACAATTTAAAGTACGTTTCAACAAGTTCAAATTACGTTTTGACAAGGTAAAGTACCTTTCAACAAGATTAAATTACGTTTTGATAAGTAATAGTACATTTTTTAGAAGTTAAAGTTACGTTTTGACAAGTTAAACTATGTTTTTTACAAGTTAAAGTTACGTTTTGACAAGTTAAATTGCGTTGCAACAAGTTCAATGTACGTTTTGACAATTAATAGTACATTTTTTACAAGTTAAAGTACATTTTTTACAAGTTAGAGTTACGTTTTGACAAGTTAAAGTAAGTTTCAACAAGTTCAAATTACGTTTTGACAAGTTAAAGTATGTTTCAACAGGTTAAAATTACGTTTTGACAAGTAAAAGTACATTTTTTACAAGTTAAAGTTACGTTTTGACATGTTAAACTATGTTTTTTACAAGTTAAAGTTACGTTTTGACAAGTTAAAGTGCGTTTCAACAAGTTAAAGTACGTTTTGACAAGTAATAGTACATTTTTTACAAGTTAAAGTTATGTTTTGACAAGTTAAACTATGTTTTTTACAAGTTAAAGTTACGTTTTGACAATTTAAAGTACGTTTCAACAAGTTCAAATTACGTTTTGACAAGGTAAAGTACCTTTCAACAAGATAAAATTACGTTTTGATAAGTAATAGTACATTTTTTACAAGTTAAAGTTACGTTTTGACAAGTTAAACTATGTTTTTTACAAGTTAAAGTTACGTTTTGACAAGTTAAATTGCGTTTCAACAAGTTCAATGTACGTTTTGACAATTAATAGTACATTTTTTACAAGTTAAAGTACATTTTTTACAAGTTAAAGTTACGTTTTGACAAGTTAAAGTACGTTTCAACAAGTTCAAATTACGTTTTGACAAGTTAAATTATGTTTTAACAGGTTAAAATTACATTTTGACAAGTATAAGTACATTTTCTACAAGTTAAAGTTACGTTTTGACATGTTAAACTATGTTTTTTACAAGTTAAAGTTACGTTTTGACAAGTTAAAGTGCGTTTCAACAAGTTCAAAGTACGTTTTGACAAGTAATAGTACATTTTTTACAAGTTAAAGTTACGTTTTGACAAGTTAAAGTACGTTTCAACAAGTTAAAATTACGTTTTGACAAGTTAAAGTACCTTTCAACAAGATAAAATTACGTTTTGATAAGTCATAATACATTTTTTACAAGTTAAAGTTACGTTTTGACAAGTTAAACTATGTTTTTTACAAGTTAAAGTTACGTTTTGACAAGTTAAAGTGCGTTTCAACAAGTTCAATGTACGTTTTGACAAGTAATAGTACATTTTTTACAAGTTAAAGTTACGTTTTGGCAAGTTAAAGTACGTTTCAACAAGTTCAAATTACATTTTGACAAGTTAAAGTAACTTCAACAAGATAAAATTACGTTTTGATAAGTAATAGTACATTTTTTAAAAGTTAAAGTTACGTTTTGACAATTTAAACTATGTTTTTTACAAGTTAAAGTTACGTTTTGACAAGTTAAAGGGCGTTTCAACAAGTTCAAAGTACGTTTTGACAAGTAATAGTACATTTTTTACAAGGTAAAGTACATTTTTTACAAGTTAAAGTTACATTTTGACAAGTTAAAGTACGTTTCAACAAGTTCAGATTACGTTTTGACAAGTTAAAGTATGTTTCAACATGTTAAAATTACGTTTTGACAAGTAAAAGTACATTTTTTACAAGTTAAAGTTACATTTTGACAAGTTAAACTATGTTTTTTACAAGTTAAAGTTACGTTTTGACAAGTTAAAGTACGTTTCAACAAGTTAAAATTACTTTTTGACAAGTTAAAGTATGTTTTTTACAACTTAAAGTTACTTTTTGACAAGTTAAAGTACGTTTCAACAAGTTAAAATTACGATTTGACAAGTTAAAGTACATTTTTTACAAGTTAAATTACGGTTTGACAAGTTAAAGTACGTTTCAACAAGTTCAAATTACGTTTTGACAAGTTAAAGTACCTTTCAACAAGATAAAATTACGTTTTGACAAGTAAAAGTACATTTTTTTACAAATAAAGTTACGTTTTGACATTTTAAACTATGTTTTTTACAAGTAAAAGTGCGTTTTGACAAGTTCAAAGTACGTTTTGACAAGTAATAGTACATATTTTACAAGTTAAAGTTACGATTTGACAATTTAAACTATGTTTTTTACAAGTTAAAGTTACGTTTTGACAAGTTAAAGTACGTTTCAAAAGTTAAAATTACTTTTTGACAAGTTAAAGTACATTTTTAAAAAATTAAAGCTACGTTTTGACAAGTTAAACTATGTTTTTTACAACTTAAAGTTACTTTTTGACAGGTTAAAGTACGTTTGAACAAGTTAAAATTACGATTTGACAAGTTAAATTACATTTTTTACAAGTTAAAGTTACGTTTTGACAATTTAAAGTACGTTTCAACAAGTTCAAATTACGTTTTGACAAGGTAAAGTACCTTTCAACAAGATAAAATTACGTTTTGATAAGTAATAGTACATTTTTTACAAGTTAAAGTTACGTTTTGACAAGTTAAACTATGTTTTTTACAAGTTAAAGTTACGTTTTGACAAGTTAAATTGCGTTTCAACAAGTTCAATGTACGTTTTGACAATTAATAGTACATTTTTTACAAGTTAAAGTACATTTTATACAAATTAGAGTTACGTTTTGACAAGTTAAAGTAAGTTTCAACAAGTTCAAATTACGTTTTGACAAGTTAAAGTATGTTTCAACAGGTTAAAATCACGTTTTGACAAGTAAAAGTACATTTTTTACAAGTTAAAGTTACGTTTTGACATGTTAAACTATGTTTTTTACAAGTTAAAGTTACGTTTTGACAAGTTAAAGTGCATTTCAACAAGTTCAAAGTACGTTTTGACAAGTAATAGTACATTTTTTACAAGTCAAAGTTATGTTTTGACAAGTTAAACTATGTCTTTTACAAGTTAAAGTTACGTTTGACAATTTAAAGTACGTTTCAACAAGTTCAAATTACGTTTTGACAAGTTAAAGTATGTTTCAACAGGTTAAAATTACGTTTTGACAAGTAAAAGTACATTTTTTACAAGTTAAAGTTACGTTTTGACATGTTAAACTATGTTTTTTTACAAGTTAAAGTTACGTTTTGACAAGTTAAAGTGCGTTTCAACAAGTTCAAAGTACGTTTTGACTAGTAATAGTACATTTTTTACAAGTTAAAGTTATGTTTTGACAAGTTAAACTATGTTTTTTACAAGTTAAAGTTACGTTTTGACAATTTAAAGTACGTTTCAACAAGTTCAAATTACGTTTTGACAAGGTAAAGTACCTTTCAACAAGATAAAATTACGTTTTGATAAGTAATAGTACATTTTTTACAAGTTAAAGTTACTTTTTGACAAGTTAAACTATGTTTTTTACAAGTTAAAGTTACGTTTTGACAAGTTAAATTGCGTTTCAACAAGTTCAATGTACGTTTTGACAATTAATAGTACATTTTTTACAAGTTAAAGTACATTTTTTTACAAATTAAAGTTACGTTTTGACAAGTTAAAGTACGTTTCAACAAGTTCAAATTACGTTTTGACAAGTTAAAGTATGTTTTAACAGGTTAAAATTACGTTTAGACAAGTAAAAGTACATTTTCTACAAGTTAAAGTTACGTTTTGACATGTTAAACTATGTTTTTTACAAGTTAAAGTTACGTCTTGACAAGTTAAAGTGCGTTTCAACAAGTTCAAAGTACGTTTTGACAAGTAATAGTACATTTTTTACAAGTTAAAGTTACGTTTTGACAAGTTAAAGTACGTTTCAACAAGTTCAAATTACGTTTTGACAAGTTAAAGTATGTTTCAACATGTTAAAATTACGTTTTGACAAGTAAAAGTACATTTCTTAGAAGTTAAAGTTACGTTTTGACAAGTTAAACTATGTTTTTTACAAGTTAAAGTTACGTTTTGACAAGTTAATGTACGTTTCAACAAGTTAAAATTAGTTTTTGACAAGTTAAAGTATGTTTTTTACAACTTAAAGTTACTTTTTGACAAGTTAAAGTACGTTTCAACAAGTTAAAATTACGATTTGACAAGTTAAAGTACATTTTTTACAAGTTAAATTACGGTTTGACAAGTTAAAGTACGTTTCAACAAGTTCAAATTACGTTTTGACAAGTTAAAGTACCTTTCAACAAGATAAAATTACGTTTTGACAAGTAAAAGTACATTTTTTTACAAATAAAGTTACGTTTTGACATGTTAAACTATGTTTTTTACAGGTTAAAGTGCGTTTTGACAAGTTCAAAGTACGTTTTGACAAGTAATAGTACATTTTTTACAAGTTAAAGTTACGTTTTGACAAGTTAAACTATGTTTTTTACAAATTAAAGTTACGTTTTGGCAAGTTAAAGTACGTTTCAACAAGTTAAAATTACTTTTTGACAAGTTAAAGTACATTTTTTAAAAATTAAAGCTACGTTTTGACAAGTTAAACTATGTTTTTTACAACTTAAAGTTACTTTTTGACAGGTTAAAGTACGGTTGAACAAGTTAAAATTACGATCTGACAAGTTAAAGTACATTTTTTACAAGTTAAAGTTACGCTTTGACAATTTAAAGTACGTTTCAACAAGTTCAAATTACGTTTTGACAAGGTAAAGTACCTTTCAACAAGATAAAATTACGTTTTGATAAGTAATAGTACATTTTTTACAAGTTAAAGTTACGTTTTGACAAGTTAAACTATGTTTTTTACAAGTTAAAGTTACGTTTTGACAAGATAAATTGCGTTTCAACAAGTTCAATGTACGTTTTGACAATTAATAGTACATTTTTTACAAGTTAAAGTACATTTTTTACAAGTTAGAGTTACGTTTTGACAAGTTAAAGTAAGTTTCAACAAGTTCAAATTACGTTTTGACAAGTTAAAGTATGTTTCAACAGGTTAAAATTACGTTTTGACAAGTAAAAGTAAATTTTTTACAAGTTAAAGTTACGTTTTGACATGTTAAACTATGTTTTTTACAAGTTAAAGTTATGTTTTGACAAGTTAAAGTGCGTTTCAACAAGTTCAAAGTACGTTTTGACAAGTAATAGTACATTTTTTACAAGTTAAAGTTATGTTTTGACAAGTTAAACTATGTTTTTTACAAGTTAAAGTTACGTTTTGACAAGTTAAAGTACGTTTCAACAAGTAAATATTACTTTTTGACTAGTTAAAGTACATTTTTTACAAATTAAAGTTACGTTTTGACAAGTTAAACTATGTTTTTTACAACTTAAAGTTAATTTTTGACAAGTTAAAGTACGTTTCAAAAAGTTAAAATTACGATTTGACAAGTTAAAGTACATTTTTTACAAGTTAAAGTTACGTTTTGGCAAGTTAAAGTACGTTTCAACAAGTTCAAATTACGATTTGACAAGTTAAAGTACATTTTTTACAAGTTAAAGTACATTTTTTACAAGGTAAAGTTACGGTTTGACAAGTTAAAGTACGTTTCAACAAGTTCAAATTACGTTTGACAAGTTAAAGTATGTTTCAACAGGTTAAAATTACGTTTTGATAAGTAAAAGTACTTTTACAAGTTAAAGTTACATTTTGACATGTTAAACTATGTTTTTTACAAGTTAAAGTTACGTTTTGAGAAGTTAAAGTGCGTTTCAACAAGTTCAACGTACGTTTTGACAAGTAATAGTACATTTTTTACAAGTTAAAATTACGTTTTGACAAGTTAAACTATGTTTTTTACAAGTTAAAGTTACGTTTTGACAAGTTAAAGTACGTTTCAACAAGTTAAAATTACTTTTTGACAAGTTAAAGTATGTTTTTTACCACTTAAAGTTACTTTTTGACAAGTTAAAGTACGTTTCAACAAGTTCAAATTACGTTTTGACAAGTTAAACTATGTTTTTTACAAGTTAAAGTTACGTTTTGACAAGTTAAACTATGTTTTTTACAAGTTAAAGTTACGTTTTGACAAGTTAAAGTATGTTTCAACAGGTTAAAATTACGTTTTGACAAGTAAAAGTACCTTTTTTACAAGTTAAAGTTACGTTTTGACAAGTTAAACTATGTTTTTTACAAGTTAAAGATACGGTTTGACAAGTTAAAGTATGTTTCAACAGGTTAAAATTACGTTTTGACAAGTAAAAGTACATTTTTTACAAGTTAAAGTTACGTTTTGACATGTTAAACTATGTTTTTTTACAAGTTAAAGTTTCGTTTTGACAAGTTAAAGTTCGTTTCAACAAGTTCAAAGTACGTTTTGACTAGTAATAGTACATTTTTTACAAGTTAAAGTTACGTTTTGACAAGTTAAACTATGTTTTTTACAAGTTAAAGTTACGTTTTGACAAGTTAAAGTACGTTTCAACAAGTTAAAATTACTTTTTGACAAGTTAAAGTACATTTTTTAAAAATTAAAGCTACGTTTTGACAAGTTAAACTATATTTTTACTACGTAAAGTTACTTTTTGACAGGTTAAATTACGTTTCAACAAGTTAAAATTACGATTTGACAAGTTAAAGTCAATTTTTTACAAGTTAAAGTTACGTTTTGACAAGTTAAAGTACGTTTCAACAAGTTCAAATTACGTTTTGACAAGTAAAAGTACATTTTTTTACAAATAAAGTTACGTTTTGACATTTTAAACTATGTTTTTTACAAGTTAAAGTGCGTTTTGACAAGTTCAAAGTACGTTTTGACAAGTAATAGTACATTTTTTACAAGTTAAAGTTACGATTTGACAATTTAAACTATGTTTTTTACAAGTTAAAGTTACGTTTTGACAAGTTAAAGTACGTTTAAAAAGTTAAAATTACTTTTTGACAAGTTAAAGTACATTTTTAAAAAATTAAAGCTACGTTTTGACAAGTTAAACTATGTTTTTTACAACTTAAAGTTACTTTTTGACAGGTTAAAGTACGTTTGAACAAGTTAAAATTACGATTTGACAAGTTAAAGTACATTTTTTACAAGTTAAAGTTACGTTTTGACAATTTAAAGTACGTTTCAACAATTTCAAATTACGTTTTGACAAGTTAAAGTGCCTTTCAACAAGATAAAATTACGTTTTGATAAGTAATAGTACATTTTTTAAAAGTTAAAGTTACGTTTTGACAAGTTAAACTATGTTTTATACAAGTTAAAGTTACGTTTTAACAAGTTAAAGTGCGTTTCAACAAGTTCAAAGTACGTTTTGACAAGTAATAGTACATTTTTTACAAGTTAAAGTTACTTTTTGAGAAGTTAAATTACATTTTTTACAAGTTAAAGTTACGTTTTGACAAGTTTAAGAACGTTTCAACAAGTTCAAATTACGTTTTGACAAGTAAAAGTACATTTTTTACAAGTTAAAGTTACGTTTTGACATGTTAAACTATGTTTTTTACAAGTTAAATTTACGTTTTGACAAGTTAAAGTGGATTTCAACAAGTTCAAATTACATTTTGACAAGTTAAAGTGCCTTTCAGCAAGATAAAATTACGTTTTGATAAGTACTAGTATATTTTTTAAAAGTTAAAGTTACGTTTTGACAAGTTAAACTATGTTTTTTACAAGTTAAGGTTACGTTTTGACAAGTTAAAGTGCATTTCAACAAGTTCAAAGTACGTTTTGACAAGTAATAGTACACTTTTTACAAGTTAAAGTACATTTTTTACAAGTTAAAGTTACATTTTGACAAGTTAAAGTACGTTTCAACAAGTTCAAATTACGTTTTGACAAGTTAAAGTATGTTTCAACAGGTTAAAATTACGTTTTGACAAGTAAAAGTACCTTTTTTTCAAGTTAAAGTTACGTTTTGACAAGTTAAACTATGTTTTTTACAAGTTAAAGTTACGGTTTGACAAGTTAAAGTATGTTTCAACAGGTTAAAATTATGTTTTGACAAGTAAAAGTACATTTTTTACAAGTTAAAGTTACGTTTTGACAAGTTAAACTATGTTTTTTACAAGTTAAAGTTACGTTTTGACAAGTTAAAGTACGTTTCAACAAGTTAAAATTACTTTTTGACAAGTTAAAGTACATTTTTTAAAAATTAAAGCTACGTTTTGACAAGTTAAACTATGTTTTTACCACGTAAAGTTACTTTTTGACAGGTTAAAGTACGTTTCAACAAGTTAAAATTACGATTTGACAAGTTAAAATTACGATTTTACAAGTTAAAGTTACGTTTTGACAAGTTAAAGTACGTTTCAACAAGTTCAAATTACGTTTTGACAAGTTAAAGTGCCTTTCAACAAGATAAAATTACATTTTGATAAGTAATAGTACATTTTTTAAAAGTTAAAGTTACGTTTTGACAAGTTAAACTATGTTTTATACAAGTTAAAGTTACGTTTTGACAAGTTTAAGTACGTTTCAACAAGATAAAATTACGTTTTGATAAGTAATAGTACATTTTTTAAAAGTTAAAGTTACGTTTTGACAAGTTAAACTATGTTTTATACAAGTTAAAGTTACGTTTTTACAAGTTAAAGTGCGTTTCAACAAGTTCAAAGTACGTTTTGACAAGTAATAGTACATTTTTTACAAGTTAAAGTTACGGATTTTATAAGTTTAAGTACGTTTCAACAAGTTCAAAATACGTTTTGACAAATGAAAGTATGTTTCAACAGGTTAAAATTACGTTTTGACAACTAAAAGTACATTTTTTACAAGTCAAAGTTACGTTTTGACATGTTAAACTATGTTTTTTACAAGTTAAAGTTACGTTTTGACAAGTTAAAGTGGATTTCAACAAGTTCAAATTAAGTTTTGACAAGTTAAAGTGCCTTTCAACAAGATAAAATTACGTTTTGATAAGTAATAGTATATTTTTTAAAAGTTAAAGTTACGTTTTGACAAGTTAAACTATGTTTTTTACAAGTTAAAGTTACGTTTTGACAAGTTAAAGTGCGTTTAAACAAGTTCAAAGTACGTTTTGACAAGTAATAGTACACTTTTTACAAGTTAAAGTACATTTTTTACAAGTTAAAGTTACATTTTGACAACTTAAAGTACGTTTCAACAAGTTCAAATTACGTTTTGACAAGTTAAAGTATGTTTCAACAGGTTAAAATTACGTTTTGACAAGTAAAAGTACCTTTTTTACAAGTTAAAGTTACGTTTTGACAAGTTAAACTATGTTTTTTACAAGTTAAAGTTACGTTTTGACAAGTTAAAGTACGTTTCAACAAGTTAAAATTACTTTTTGACAAGTGAAAATATGTTTTTTACAACTTAAAGTTACTTTTAGACAAGTTAAAGTACGTTTCAACAAGTTAAAATTACGATTTGACAAGTTAAAGTACATTTTTTACAAGTTAAATTACGGTTTGACAAGTTAAAGTACGTTTCAACAAGTTCAAATTACGTTTTGACAAATTAAAGTACCTTTCAACAAGATAAAATTACGTTTTGACAAGTAAAAGTGCATTTTTTTACAAGCAAAAGTTACGTTTTGACATGTTAAACTATGTTTTTTACAAGTTAAAGTGCGTTTTGACAAGTTCAAAGTACGTTTTGACAAGTAATAGTACATTTTTTACAAGTTAAAGTTACGGTTTGACAAGTTAAAGTACGTTTCAACAAGTTCAAACTACGTTTTGACAAGTTAAAGTATGTTTCAACAGGTTAAAATTACGTTTTGACAAATAAAAGTACATTTGTTACAAGTTAAAGTTACGTTTTGACATGTTAAACTATGTTTTTTACAAGTTAAAGTTACGTTTTGACAAGTTAAAGTGCGTTTCAACAAGTTCAAAGTACGTTTTGACAAGTAATAGTACACTTTTTACAAGTTAAAGTACATTTTTTACAAGTTAAAGTTACATTTTGACAAGTTAAAGTACGTTTCAACAAGTTCAAATTACGTTTTGACAAGTTAAAGTATGTTTCAACAGGTTAAAATTACGTTTTGACAAGTAAAAGTACATTTTTTACAAGTTAAAGTTTTTTGACATGTTAAACTATGTTTTTTACAAGTTAAAGTTACGTTTTGAAAGGTTCAAGTGCGTTTCAAGAAGTTCAAAGTACAATTTGACAAGTAATAGTACATTTTTTACAAGTTAAAGTTACGTTTTGACAAGTTAAACTATGTTTTTTACAAGTTAAAGTTACGTTTTGACAAGTTAAAGTACGTTTCAACAAGTTAAAATTACTTTTTGACAAGTGAAAATATGTTTTTTACAACTTAAAGTTACTTTTAGACAAGTTAAAGTACGTTTCAACAAGTTAAAATTACGATTTGACAAGTTAAAGTACATTTTTTACAAGTTAAATTACTGTTTGACAAGTTAAAGTACGTTTCAACAAGTTCAAATTACGTTTTGACAAATTAAAGTACCTTTCAACAAGATAAAATTACGTTTTGACAAGTAAAAGTGCATTTTTTTACAAGCAAAAGTTACGTTTTCACATGTTAAACTATGTTTTTTAGAAGTTAAAGTGCGTTTTGACAAGTTCAAAGTACGTTTTGACAAGTAATAGTACATTTTTTACAAGTTAAAGTTACGGTTTGACAAGTTAAAGTACGTTCAACAAGTTCAAATTACGTTTTGACAAGTTAAAGTATGTTTCAACAGGTTAAAATTACGTTTTGACAAATAAAAGTACATTTGTTACAAGTTAAAGTTACGTTTTGACATGTTAAACTATGTTTTTTACAAGTTAAAGTTACGTTTTGACAAGTTAAAGTGCGTTTCAACAAGTTCAAAGTACGTTTTGACAAGTAATAGTACATTTTCTACAAGTTAAAGTTATGTTTTGACAAGTTAAAGTACGTTTCAACAAGTTAAACTTACTTTTGACTAGTTAAAGTACATTTTTTACAAATTAAAGTTACGTTTTGACAAGTTAAACTATGTTTTTTGAAACTTAAAGTTACGTTTTGACAAGTTAAAGTACGTTTTGACAAGTTAAAGTACGTTTCAACAAGTTAAAATTACTTTTTGACAAGTTAAAGTATGTTTTTTACAACTTAAAGTTACTTTTTGACAAGTTAAAGTACGTTTCAACAAGTTAAAATTACGATTTGACAAGTTAAAGTACATTTTTTACAAGTTAAAGTTACGTTTTGGCAAGTTAAAGTACGTTTCAACAAGTTCAAATTACGTTTTGACAAGTTAAAGTACCTTTCAACAACATAAAATTACGTTATGACAAGTAAAAGTACATCTTTTACAAAATAAAGTTACGTTTTGACATGTTAAACTATGTTTTATACAAGTTAAAGTTACGTTTTGACAAGTTAAAGTGCGTTTCAACAAGTTCAAAGTACCTTTTGACAAGTAATAGTACATTTTTTACAAGTTAAAGTACATTTTTTACAAGTTAAAGTTACATTTTGACAAGTTAAAGTACGTTTCAACAAGTTCAAATTACGTTTTGACAAATTAAAGTATGTTTCAACAGGTTAAAATTACGTTTTGACAAGTAAAAGTACCTTTTTTACAAGTTAAAGTTACTTTTTCACAAGTTAAACTATGTTTTTTACAAGTTAAAGTTACGTTTTGACAAGTTAAAGTACGTTTCAACAAATTAAAATAACGTTTTGACAAGTAAAAGTACATTTTTTACAAGTTAAAGTTACGTTTTGACATGTTAAACTATGTTTTTTTACAAGTTAAAGTTACGTTTTGACAAATTAAAGTGCGTTTCAACAAGTTCAAAGTACGTTTTGACTAGTAATAGTACATTTTTTTACAAGTCAAAGTTACGTTTTGACAAGTTAAACTATTTTTTTTACAAGTTAAAGTTACGTTTTGACAAGTTAAAGTACATTTCAACAAGTTAAAATAACTTTTTGACAAGTTAAAGTACATTTTTTAAAAATTAATACTATGTTTTGAAAAGTTAAACTATATTTTTTACTACTTAAAGTTACTTTTTGACAGGTTAAAGTACGTTTCAACAAGTTAAAATTACGATTTGACAAGTTAAAGTACATTTTTTACAATTTAAAGTTACGTTTTGACAAGTTAAAGTACGTTTCAACAAGTTCAAATTACGTTTTGACAAGTTAAAGTGCCGTTCAACAAGATAAAATTACGTTTTGATAAGTAGTAGTACATGTTTTAAAAGTTAAAGTTACGTTTTTACAAGTTAAAGTGCGTTTTGACAAGTTCAAAGTACGTTTTGACAATTAATAGTACATTTTTTACAAGTTAAAGTACATTTTTTTACAAGTTAAAGTTACATTTTGACAAGTTAAAGTACGTTTCAACAAGTTCAAATTACGTTTTGACAAGTTAAAGTACGTTTCAACAAGTTCAAATTACATTTTAACAAGTTAAAGTACGTTTCAACAAGTTCAAATTACGTTTTGACAAGTAATAGTACATTTTCTACAAGTTAAAGTTATGTTTTGACAAGTTAAAGTACCTTTTTTACAAGTTAAAGTTACGTTTTGACAAGTTAAAGTATGTTTTTTACAATTTAAAGTTACTTTTTGACAAGTTAAAGTACGTTTCAACAAGTTAAAATTACGATTTGATAAGTTAAAGTACATTTTTTACGAGTTAAATTACGGTTTGACAAGTTAAAGTACGTTTCAAGAAGTTCAAATTACGTTTGACAAGTTAAAGTATGTGTCAAAAGGTTAAAATTACGTTTTGACAAGTAAAAGTACATTTTTTACAAGTTAAAGTTACGTTTTGACATGTTAAACTATATTTTTTTACAAGTTAAAGTTACGTTTTGACAAGTTAAAGTGCGTTTCAACAAGTTCAAAGTACGTTTTGACTAGTAATAGTACATTTTTTACAAGTTAAAGTTACGTTTTGATAAGTTCAAATTACGTTTTGACAAGTTAAAGTACCTTTCAACAAGATAAAATTACGTTTTGACAAGTAAAAGTACTTTTATTACAAGTAAAAGTTACGTTTTAACATGTTAAACTATGTTTTTTACAAGTTAAAGTGCGTTTTGACAGGTTCAAAGTACGTTTTGACAAGTAATAGTACGTTTTTACAAGTCAAACTTACGGTTTGACAAGTTAAAGTAAGTTTCAACAAGTTCAAATTACGTTTTGACAAGTTAAAGTATGTTTCAACAGGTTAAAAATACGTTTTGACAAGTAAAAGTACATTTTTACAAGTTAAAATTACGTTTTGACATGTTAAACTATGTTTCTTACAAGTTAAAGTTACGTTTTGACAAGTTAAAGTGCATTTCAACAAATTCAAAGTACGTTTTGACAAGTAATAGTACATTTTTTACAAGTTAAAGTTACGTTTTGACAAGTTAAAGTACATTTCAACAAGTTAAAGTTTCTTTTTGACAAGTTAGAGTACGTTTCAACAGGTTATTATTACGATTTGACAAGTTAAATTACATTTTTTACAAGTTAAATTACGGTTTAACAAGTTAAAGTACGTTTCAACGAGTTCAAATTACGTTTTGACAAGTTAAAGTACCTTTCAAAAAGATAAAATTACGTTTTGACAAGTAAAAGTACATTTTTTTACAAGTAAAAGTTACGTTTTGACATGTTAAACTATGTTTTTTACAAGTTAAAGTGCGTTTTCACAAGTTCAAAGTACGTTTTGACAAGTAATAGTACATTTTTTACAAGTTAAAATTACGGTTTGACAAGTTAAAGTACGTTTCAACAAGTTCAAATTACGTTTTGACAAGTTAAAGTATGTTTCAACAGGTTAAAATTACGTTTTGACAAGTAAAAGTACATTTTTTACAAGTTAAAGTTACGTTTTAACATGTTAAACTATGTTATTTTACAAGTTAAAGTTACGTTTTGACAAGTTAAAGTGCGTTTCAACAAGTTCAAAGTACGTTTTGACTAGTAATAGTACATTTTTTACAAGTTAGAGTTACGTTTTGACAAGTTAAACTATGTTTTTTACAAGTTAAAGTTACGTTTTGACAAGTTAAAGTACGTTTCAACAAGTTAAAATTACTTTTTGACAAGTTAAAGTACATTTTTTAAAAATTAAAGCTACGATTTGACAAGTTAAAATATATTTTTTACTAGTTAAAGTTACTTTTTGACAGGTTAAAGTACGTTTCAACAAGTTAAAATTACGATTTGACAAGTTAAAGTACATTTTTTACAAGTTAAACTTACGTTTGACAAGTTAAAGAACGTTTCAACAAATTCAAATTACGTTTTGACAAGTTAAAGTGCCTTTCAACAAGAAAAAATTACGTTTTGATAAGTAATAGTACATTTTTTAAAAGTTAAAGTTACGTTTTGACAAGTTAAACTATGTTTTTTAAAAGTTAAAGTTACGTTTTGACAAGTTAAAGTGCGTTTCAACAAGTTCAAAGTACGTTTTGACAAGTAATAGTACATTTTTTACAAGTTAAAGTACATTTTTTACAAGTTAAAGTTACGTTTTGACAAGTTAAAGTACGTTTTAACAAGTTAAAATTACTTTTTGACAAGTTAAAGTACATTTTTTAAAAATTAAAGCTACGATTTGACAAGTTAAAATATATTTTTACTAGTTAAAGTTACGTTTTGACAGGTTAAAGTACGTTTCAACAAGTTAAAATTACGATTTGACAAGTTAAAGTACATTTTTTACAAGTTAAACTTACGTTTGACAAGTTAAAGAACGTTTCAACAAATTCAAATTACGTTTTGACAAGTTAAAGTGCCTTTCAACAACATAAAATTACGTTTTGATAAGTAATAGTACATTTTTTAAAAGTTAAAGTTACGTTTTGACAAGTTAAACTATGTTTTTTAAAAGTTAAAGTTACGTTTTGACAAGTTAAAGTGCGTTTCAACAAGTTCAAAGTACGTTTTGACAAGTAATAGTACATTTTTTACAAGTTAAAGTACATTTTTTACAATTTAAAGCTACATTTTGACAAGTTAAAGTACGTTTCAACAAGTTCAAATTACGTTTTGACAAGTTAAAGTCTGTTTCAACAGGTTAAAATTACGTTTTGACAAGTAAAAGTACCTTTTTTACAAGTTAAAGTTACTTTTTCACAAGTTAAACTATGTTTTTTACAAGTTAAAGTTACGTTTTGACAAGTTAAAGTACGTTTCAACAAATTAAAATAACGTTTTGACAAGTAAAAGTACATTTTTTACAAGTTAAAGTTACGTTTTGACATGTTAAACTATGTTTTTTTACAAGTTAAAGTTACGTTTTGACAAATTAAAGTGCGTTTCAACAAGTTCAAAGTACGTTTTGACTAGTAATAGTACATTTTTTTACAAGTTAAAGTTACGTTTTGACAAGTTAAACTATTTTTTTTACAAGTTAAAGTTACGTTTTGACAAGTTAAAGTACATTTCAACAAGTTAAAATTACTTTTTGACAAGTTAAAGTACATTTTTTAAAAATTAATACTACGTTTTGAAAAGTTAAACTATATTTTTTACTACTTAAAGTTACTTTTTGACAGGTTAAAGTACGTTTCAACAAGTTAAAATTACGATTTGACAAGTTAAAGTACATTTTTTACAATTTAAAGTTACGTTTTGACAAGTTAAAGTACGTTTCAACAAGTTCAAATTACGTTTTGACAAGTTAAAGTGCCGTTCAACAAGATAAAATTACGTTTTGATAAGTAGTAGTACATGTTTTAAAAGTTAAAGTTACGTTTTTACAAGTTAAAGTGCGTTTTGACAAGTTCAAAGTACGTTTTGACAATTAATAGTACATTTTTTACAAGTTAAAGTACATTTTTTTACAAGTTAAAGTTACATTTTGACAAGTTAAAGTACGTTTCAACAAGTTCAAATTACGTTTTGACAAGTTAAAGTACGTTTCAACAAGTTCAAATTACATTTTAACAATTTAAAGTACGTTTCAACAAGTTCAAATTACGTTTTGACAAGTTAAAGTGCCTTTCAACAGGTTAAAATTACGTTTTGACAAGTAAAAGTACCTTTTTTACAAGTTAAAGTTACGTTTTGACAAGTTAAAGTATGTTTTTTACAATTTAAAGTTACTTTTTGCCAAGTTAAAGTACGTTTCAACAAGTTAAAATTACGATTTGATAAGTTAAAGTACATTTTTTACGAGTTAAATTACGGTTTGACAAGTTAAAGTACGTTTCAAGAAGTTCAAATTACGTTTTGACAAGTTAAAGTATGTGTCAAAAGGTTAAAATTACGTTTTGACAAGTAAAAGTACATTTTTTACAAGTTAAAGTTACGTTTTGACATGTTAAACTATATTTTTTTACAAGTTAAAGTTACGTTTTGACAAGTTAAAGTGCGTTTCAACAAGTTCAAAGTACGTTTTGACTAGTAATAGTACATTTTTTACAAGTTAAAGTTACGTTTTGATAAGTTCAAATTACGTTTTGACAAGTTAAAGTACCTTTCAACAAGATAAAATTACGTTTTGACAAGTAAAAGTACTTTTATTACAAGTAAAAGTTACGTTTTGACATGTTAAACTATGTTTTTTACAAGTTAAAGTGCGTTTTGACAGGTTCAAAGTACGTTTTGACAAGTAATAGTACGTTTTTATAAGTCAAACTTACGGTTTGACAAGTTAAAGTAAGTTTCAACAAGTTCAAATTACGTTTTGACAAGTTAAAGTATGTTTCAACAGGTTAAAAATACGTTTTGACAAGTAAAAGTACATTTTTACAAGTTAAAGTTACGTTTTGACATGTTAAACTATGTTTCTTACAAGTTAAAGTTACGTTTTCACAAGTTAAAGTGCATTTCAACAAATTCAAGTACGTTTTGACAAGTAATAGTACATTTTTTACAAGTTAAAGTTACGTTTTGACAAGTTAAAGTACATTTCAACAAGTTAAAGTTTCTTTTTGACAAGTTAGAGTACGTTTCAACAGGTTATTATTACGATTTGACAAGTTAAATTACATTTTTTACAAGTTAAATTACGGTTTAACAAGTTAAAGTACGTTTCAACGAGTTCAAATTACGTTTTGACAAGTTAAAGTACCTTTCAAAAAGATAAAATTACGTTTTGACAAGTAAAAGTACATTTTTTTACAAGTAAAAGTTACGTTTTGACATGTTAAACTATGTTTTTTACAAGTTAAAGTGCGTTTTCACAAGTTCAAAGTACGTTTTGACAAGTAATAGTACATTTTTTACAAGTTAAAATTACGGTTTGACAAGTTAAAGTACGTTTCAACAAGTTCAAATTACGTTTTGACAAGTTAAAGTATGTTTCAACAGGTTAAAATTACGTTTTGACAAGTAAAAGTACATTTTTTACAAGTTAAAGTTACGTTTTAACATGTTAAACTATGTTTTTTTACAAGTTAAAGTTACGTTTTGACAAGTTAAAGTGCGTTTCAACAAGTTCAAAGTACGTTTTGACTAGTAATAGTACATTTTTTACAAGTTAAAGTTACGTTTTGACAAGTTAAACTATGTTTTTTACAAGTTAAAGTTACGTTTTGACAAGTTAAAGTACGTTTCAACAAGTTAAAATTACTTTTTGACAAGTTAAAGTACATTTTTTAAAAATTAAAGCTACGATTTGACAAGTTAAAATATATTTTTTACTAGTTAAAGTTACTTTTTGACAGGTTAAAGTACGTTTCAACAAGTTAAAATTACGATTTGACAAGTTAAAGTACATTTTTTACAAGTTAAACTTACGTTTGACAAGTTAAAGAACGTTTCAACAAATTCAAATTACGTTTTGACAAGTTAAAGTGCCTTTCAACAAGAAAAAATTACGTTTTGATAAGTAATAGTACATTTTTTAAAAGTTAAAGTTACGTTTTGACAAGTTAAACTATGTTTTTTAAAAGTTAAAGTTACGTTTTGACAAGTTAAAGTGCGTTTCAACAAGTTCAAAGTACGTTTTGACAAGTAATAGTACATTTTTTACAAGTTAAAGTACATTTTTTACAAGTTAAAGTTACGTTTTGACAAGTTAAAGTACGTTTTAACAAGTTAAAATTACTTTTTGACAAGTTAAAGTACATTTTTTAAAAATTAAAGCTACGATTTGACAAGTTAAAATATATTTTTACTAGTTAAAGTTACGTTTTGACAGGTTAAAGTACGTTTCAACAAGTTAAAATTACGATTTGACAAGTTAAAGTACATTTTTTACAAGTTAAACTTACGTTTGACAAGTTAAAGAACGTTTCAACAAATTCAAATTACGTTTTGACAAGTTAAAGTGCCTTTCAACAACATAAAATTACGTTTTGATAAGTAATAGTACATTTTTTAAAAGTTAAAGTTACGTTTTGACAAGTTAAACTATGTTTTTTAAAAGTTAAAGTTACGTTTTGACAAGTTAAAGTGCGTTTCAACAAGTTCAAAGTACGTTTTGACAAGTAATAGTACATTTTTTACAAGTTAAAGTACATTTTTTACAATTTAAAGCTACATTTTGACAAGTTAAAGTACGTTTCAACAAGTTCAAATTACGTTTTGACAAGTTAAAGTCTGTTTCAACAGGTTAAAATTACGTTTTGACAAGTAAAAGTACCTTTTTTACAAGTTAAAGTTACGTTTTGACAAGTTAAACTATGTTTTTTACAAGTTAAAGTTACGTTTTGACAAGTTAAAGTACGTTTCAACAAGTTAAAATTACTTTTTGACAAGTTAAAGTATGTTTCAACAAGTTAAAGTTACTTTTTGACAAGTTAAAGTACGTTTCAACAGGTTATAATTACGATTTGACAAGTTAAATTACATTTTTTACAAGTTAAATTACGGTTTAACAAGTTAAAGTACGTTTCAACGAGTTCAAATTACGTTTTGACAAGTTAAAGTACCTTTCAAAAAGATAAAATTACGTTTTGACAAGTAAAAGTACATTTTTTTACAAGTAAAAGTTACGTTTTAACATGTAAAACTATGTTTTTTACAAGTTAAAGTGCGTTTTGACAAGTTCAAAGTACGTTTTGACAAGTAATAGTACATTTTTTACAAGTTAAAATTACGGTTTGACAAGTTAAAGTACGTTTCAACAAGTTCAAATTACGTTTTGACAAGTTAAAGTATGTTTCAACAGTTTAAAATTACGTTTTGACAAGTAAAAGTACATTTTTTACAAGTTAAAGTTACGTTTTAACATGTTAAACTATGTTTTTTTACAAGTTAAAGTTACGTTTTGACAAGTTAAAGTGCGTTTCAACAAGTTCAAAGTACGTTTTGACTAGTAATAGTACATTTTTTACAAGTTAAAGTTACGTTTTGACAAGTTAAACTATGTTTTTTACAAGTTAAAGTTACGTTTTGACAAGTTAAAGTACGTTTCAACAAGTTAAAATTACTTTTTGACAAGTTAAAGTACATTTTTTAAAAATTAAAGCTACGATTTGACAAGTTAAAATATATTTTTTACTAGTTAAAGTTACTTTTTGACAGGTTAAAGTACGTTTCAACAAGTTAAAATTACGATTTGACAAGTTAAAGTACATTTTTTACAAGTTAAACTTAAGTTTGACAAGTTAAAGAACGTTTCAACAAATTCAAATTACGTTTTGACAAGTTAAAGTGCCTTTCAACAAGATAAAATTACGTTTTGATAAGTAATAGTACATTTTTTAAAAGTTAAAGTTACGTTTTGACAAGTTAAACTATGTTTTTTAAAAGTTAAAGTTACGTTTTCACAAGTTAAAGTGCGTTTCAACAAGTTCAAAGTACGTTTTGACAAGTAATAGTACATTTTTTACAAGTTAAAGTACATTTTTTACAAGTTAAAGTTACGTTTTGACAAGTTAAAGTACGTTTCAACAAGTTAAAATTATTTTTTGACAAGTTAAAGTACATTTTTTAAAAATTAAAGCTACGATTTGACAAGTTAAAATATATTTTTACTAGTTAAAGTTACGTTTTGACAGGTTAAAGTACGTTTCAACAAGTTAAAATTACGATTTGACAAGTTAAAGTACATTTTTTACAAGTTAAACTTACGTTTGACAAGTTAAAGAACGTTTCAACAAATTCAAATTACGTTTTGACAAGTTAAAGTGCCTTTCAACAACATAAAATTACGTTTTGATAAGTAATAGTACATTTTTTAAAAGTTAAAGTTACGTTTTGACAAGTTAAACTATGTTTTTTAAAAGTTAAAGTTACGTTTTGACAAGTTAAAGTGCGTTTCAACAAGTTCAAAGTACGTTTTGACAAGTAATAGTACATTTTTTACAAGTTAAAGTACATTTTTTACAATTTAAAGCTACATTTTGACAAGTTAAAGTACGTTTCAACAAGTTCAAATTACGTTTTGACAAGTTAAAGTCTGTTTCAACAGGTTTAAATTACGTTTTGACAAGTAAAAGTACCTTTTTTACAAGTTAAAGTTACGTTTTGACAAGTTAAACTATGTTTTTTACAAGTTAAAGTTACGTTTTGACAAGTTAAAGTACGTTTCAACAAGGTAAAATTACTTTTTGACAAGTTAAAGTACGTTTCAACAAGTTAAAATTACTTTTTGACAAGTTAAAGTACGTTTCAACAGGTTATAATTACGATTTGACAAGTTAAATTACATTTTTTACAAGTTAAATTACGGTTTAACAAGTTAAAGTACGTTTCAACGAGTTCAAATTACGTTTTGACAAGTTAAACTACCTTTCAAAAAGATAAAATTACGTTTTGACAAGTAAAAGTACATTTTTTTACAAGTAAAAGTTACGTTTTAACATGTAAAACTATGTTTTTTACAAGTTAAAGTGCGTTTTGACAAGTTCAAAGTACGTTTTGACAAGTAATAGTACATTTTTTACATGTTAAAGTTACGTTTTATCAAGTTAAAGTACGTTTCAACAAGTTGAAATTACGTTTTGACAAGTTAATGTATGTTTCAACTGGAATTACGTTTTGACAAGTAAAACTACATTTTTTACAAGTTAAAGTTACGTTTGGACATGTTAAATTATGTTTTTTACAAGTTAAAGTTACGTTTTGACAAGTTAAAGTGCATATCAACAAGTTCAAAGTACGTTTTGACAAGTAATAGTACATTTTATACAAGTTAAAGTTACGTTTTGAAAAGTTAAAGTTACGTTTTGACAAGTTAAAGTACGTTTCAACAAGTTAAAATTACTTTTTAACAAGTTAAAGTACATTTTTTTACAAGTTAAAGTGCGTTTTGACAAGTTAAACTATGTTTTTTACAAGTTAAAGTTACGTTTTGACAAGTTAAAGTACGTTTCAACAAGGTAAAATTACTTTTTGACAAGTTAAAGTATGTTTCAACAAGTTAAAGTTACTTTTTGACAAGTTAAAGTACGTTTCAACAGGTTATAATTACGATTTGACAAGTTAAATTACATTTTTTACAAGTTAAATTACGGTTTAACAAGTTAAAGTACGTTTCAACGAGTTCAAATTACGTTTTGACAAGTTAAACTACCTTTCAAAAAGATAAAATTACGTTTTGACAAGTAAAAGTACATTTTTTTACAAGTAAAAGTTACGTTTTAACATGTAAAACTATGTTTTTTACAAGTTAAAGTGCGTTTTGACAAGTTCAAAGTACGTTTTGACAAGTAATAGTACATTTTTTACATGTTAAAGTTACGTTTTGACAAGTTAAAGTACGTTTCAACAAGTTAAAATTACTTTTTGACAAGTTAAAGTACATTTTTTAAAAATTAAAGCTACGATTTGACAAGTTAAAATATATTTTTTACTAGTTAAAGTTACTTTTTGACAGGTTAAAGTACGTTTCAACAAGTTAAAATTACGATTTGACAAGTTAAAGTACATTTTTTACAAGTTAAACTTACGTTTGACAAGTTAAAGAACGTTTCAACAAATTCAAATTACGTTTTGACAAGTTAAAGTGCCTTTCAACAAGATAAAATTACGTTTTGATAAGTAATAGTACATTTTTTAAAAGTTAAAGTTACGTTTTGACAAGTTAAACTATGTTTTTTAAAAGTTAAAGTTACGTTTTCACAAGTTAAAGTGCGTTTCAACAAGTTCAAAGTACGTTTTGACAAGTAATAGTACATTTTTTACAAGTTAAAGTACATTTTTTACAAGTTAAAGTTACGTTTTGACAAGTTAAAGTACGTTTCAACAAGTTAAAATTATTTTTTGACAAGTTAAAGTACATTTTTTAAAAATTAAAGCTACGATTTGACAAGTTAAAATATATTTTTACTAGTTAAAGTTACGTTTTGACAGGTTAAAGTACGTTTCAACAAGTTAAAATTACGATTTGACAAGTTAAAGTACATTTTTTACAAGTTAAACTTACGTTTGACAAGTTAAAGAACGTTTCAACAAATTCAAATTACGTTTTGACAAGTTAAAGTGCCTTTCAACAACATAAAATTACGTTTTGATAAGTAATAGTACATTTTTTAAAAGTTAAAGTTACGTTTTGACAAGTTAAACTATGTTTTTTAAAAGTTAAAGTTACGTTTTGACAAGTTAAAGTGCGTTTCAACAAGTTCAAAGTACGTTTTGACAAGTAATAGTACATTTTTTACAAGTTAAAGTACATTTTTTACAATTTAAAGCTACATTTTGACAAGTTAAAGTACGTTTCAACAAGTTCAAATTACGTTTTGACAAGTTAAAGTCTGTTTCAACAGGTTTAAATTACGTTTTGACAAGTAAAAGTACCTTTTTTACAAGTTAAAGTTACGTTTTGACAAGTTAAACTATGTTTTTTACAAGTTAAAGTTACGTTTTGACAAGTTAAAGTACGTTTCAACAAGGTAAAATTACTTTTTGACAAGTTAAAGTATGTTTCAACAAGTTAAAGTTACTTTTTGACAAGTTAAAGTACGTTTCAACAGGTTATAATTACGATTTGACAAGTTAAATTACATTTTTTACAAGTTAAATTACGGTTTAACAAGTTAAAGTACGTTTCAACGAGTTCAAATTACGTTTTGACAAGTTAAACTACCTTTCAAAAAGATAAAATTACGTTTTGACAAGTAAAAGTACATTTTTTTACAAGTAAAAGTTACGTTTTAACATGTAAAACTATGTTTTTTACAAGTTAAAGTGCGTTTTGACAAGTTCAAAGTACGTTTTGACAAGTAATAGTACATTTTTTACATGTTAAAGTTACGTTTTGACAAGTTAAAGTACGTTTCAACAAGTTGAAATTACGTTTTGACAAGTTAATGTATGTTTCAACTGGAATTACGTTTTGACAAGTAAAACTACATTTTTTACAAGTTAAAGTTACGTTTTGACATGTTAAATTATGTTTTTTACAAGTTAAAGTTACGTTTTGACAAGTTAAAGTGCATATCAACAAGTTCAAAGTACGTTTTGACAAGTAATAGTACATTTTATACAAGTTAAAGTTACGTTTTGAAAAGTTAAAGTTACGTTTTGACAAGTTAAAGTACGTTTCAACAAGTTAAAATTACTTTTTAACAAGTTAAAGTACATTTTTTTACAAGTTAAAGTGCGTTTTGACAAGTTCAAAGTACGTTTTGACAAGTAATAGTACATTTTTTACATGTTAAAGTTACGTTTTGACAAGTTAAAGTACGTTTCAACAAGTTCAAATTACATTTTGACAAGTTAATGTATGTTTCAACTGGTAAAAATTACGTTTTGACAAGTAAAACTACATTTTTTACAAGTTAAAGTTACGTTTTGACATGTTAAATTATGTTTTTTACAAGTTAAAGTTACGTTTTGACAAGTTAAAGTGCATATCAACAAGTTCAAAGTACGTTTTGACAAGTAATAGTACATTTTATACAAGTTAAAGTTACGTTTTGACAAGTTAAAGTTACGTTTTGACAAGTTAAAGTACGTTTCAACAAGTTAAAATTACTTTGAGGAATTGCCCAAAATACCACTTTTTATTTTTAATTTTCTCAAAATCCACCCAAACATTATTTTTTCCCAAAATACTAGTAAATTTCATGTGAAATGACGAAATACCCTTTAAAAAAATAAAACTAACACAAATGCTCTACATTATACTACCGGCCAAAATAATTAAGAAAAAATTAAAAAATTATAAAAAAATATAATTTAGGATTGGAACAGTTTCTACATTTTAAAGTTTAATTTTAATAAAAAAATAAATAAATAATAACTGATTAATATGGATATGAAATAAAATGTAAAAAAATTGTTTTAGGGGTATTTTAGACTTTTGTACTAGTATTTTGGGAAAAAATTAATTTTAGTGGATTTTGGGAAAATCAAGTACAAATGGTGGCATTTTGGGCAATTTCTCAATTACTTTTTGACAAGTTAAAGTACATTTTTTTACAAGTTAAAGTTACGTTTTGACATGTTAAACTAAGTTTTTTACAAGTTAAAGTGCGTTTTGACAAGTTCAAAGTACGTTTTGACAAGTAATAGTACAATTTTTACAACTTAAAGTTACGTTTTGACAAGTTAAAGTACGTTTCAACAAGTTCAAATTATGTTTTGACAAGTAAAAGTACATTTTTTACAAGTTAAAGTTACGTTTTGACTTTTTAAACAATGTTTTTTACAAGTTAAAGTTACGTTTTGACAAGTTAAAGTGCATTTCAACAAGTTCAAAGTACGTTTTGACAAGTAATAGTACATTTTTTACAAGTTAAAGTTACGTTTTGACAAGTTAAACTATGTTTTTTACAAATTAAAGTTACGTTTTGACAAGTTAAAGTACGTTTCAACAAGTTAAAGTTACTTTTTGACAAGTTAAAGTGCATATCAACAAGTTCAAAGTACGTTTTGACAAGTAATAGTACATTTTATACAAGTTAAAGTTACGTTTTGACAAGTTAAAGTTACGTTTTGACAAGTTAAAGTACGTTTCAACAAGTTAAAATTACTTTTTGACAAGTTAAAGTACATTTTTTTACAAGTTAAAGTTACGTTTTGACATGTTAAACTAAGTTTTTTACAAGTTAAAGTGCGTTTTGACAAGTTCAAAGTACGTTTTGACAAGTAATAGTACAATTTTTACAACTTAAAGTTACGTTTTGGCAAGTTAAAGTACGTTTCAACAAGTTCAAATTATGTTTTGACAAGTTAAAGTATGCTTCAACATGTTAATATTACGTTTTGACAAGTAAAAGTCCATTTTTTACAAGTTAAAGTTACGTTTTGACTTGTTAAACAATGTTTTTTACAAGTTAAAGTTACGTTTTGACAAGTTAAAGTGCATTTCAACAAGTTCAAAGTACGTTTTGACAAGTAATAGTACATTTTTTACAAGTTAAAGTTACGTTTTGACAAGTTAAACTATGGTTTTTACAAATTAAAGTACGTTTCAACAATTGAAAATTACTTTTTGACGAGTTAAAGTACATCTTTTTTACAAGTTAAAGTTACGTTTTGACATGTTAAACTAAGTTTTTTACAAGTTAAAGTACGTTTTGACAAGTTCAAAGTACGTTTTGACAAGTAATAGTACATTTTTTACAACTTAAAGTTACGTTTTGACAAGTAAAAGTACTTTTCAACAAGTTAAAAATACGTTTTGACAAGTTAAACTATGTTTTTTACAAGTTAATGTTACGTTTTGACAATTAAAATACGTTTCGAAAAGTTAAAATTACTTTTTGACAAGTTAAATTACATTTTTTACAAGTTAAAGTTATGTTTTGACAAGTTAAAGTACGTATCAACAAGTTCAAATTACGTTTTGATAAATTAAAGTACGTTACAACAAGTTAAAATTAAGTTTTGCCAAGTAAAAGTATATTTTTTACAAGTTAAAGTTACGTTTTAACAAGTTGACCTATGTTTTTTACAAGTTAAAGTTACGTTTTGACAAGTTAAAGTACGTTTCAACATCTTAAAATTACTTTTTGACAAGTTAAAGTATATCTGTTATAAGTAAAACTATGATTTTTACAAGTAAAAGTTACGTTTTGAAAAGTTAAAGTACGTTTCAACAAGTTAAAATTACGATTTGACAAGTTCAAGTACATTTTTTACAAGTTAAAGTTACGTTTTGACAAGTTAAAGTACGTTTCAACAAGTTCAAATTACGTTTTAACAAGTTAAAGTATGATTCAACAGCTTAAAATTACGTTTTGACAAGTAAAGGTACATTTCAACAAGTTCAAATTATGTTTTGACGAGTTAAAGTATGTTTGAACAGGTTAAAATTACGTTTTGACAAGTAAAAATACATTTTTTACAAGTTAAAGTTACGTTTTGACATGTTAAACTATGTTTTTTTACAAGTTAAAGTTACGTTTTGACAAGTTAAAGTACGTTTCAACAAGTTAAAATTACGATTTGACAAGTTAAAGTACATTTTTAACAAGTTAAAGTTACGTTTTGACAAGTTAAAGTACGTTTCAACAAGTTCAAATTACGTTTTGACAAGTTAAAGTATGTTTCAACAGGTTAAAATTACGTTTTGACAAGTAAAAGTACATTTTTTACAAGTTAAAGTTACGTTTTGACATGTTAAACTATGTTTTTTACAAGTTAAAGTTACGTTTTGACAAGTTAAAGTGCGTTTCAACAACTTCAAAGTACGTTTTGACTGGTAATAGTACATTTTTTACAAGTTAAAGTTACGTTTTGACAAGTTAAACTATGTTTTTTACAAGTTAAAGTTACGTTTTGACAAGTTAAAGTACGTTTCAACAACTTAAAATTACTTTTTGACAAGTTAAAGTACATTTTTAAAAAACTAAATCTACGTTTTGACAAGTTAAACTATGTTTTTTACAACTTAAAGTTACTTTTTGACAGGTTAAAGTACGTTTCAACAAGTTAAAATTACGATTTGACAAGTTAAAGTACATTTTTTACAAGTTAAAGTTACGTTTTGACAAGTTAAAGTACGTTTCGACAAGTTCAAATTACGTTTTGACAAGTTAAAGTACCTTTCAACAAGATAAAATTACGTTTTGATAAGTAATAGTACATTTTTTACAAGTTAAAGTTACGTTTTGACAAGTTAAACTATGTTTTTTACAAGTTAAAGTTACGTTTTGACAAGTTAAAGTGCGTTTCAACAAGTTCAATATACGTTTTGACAAGTAATAGTACATTTTTTACAAGTTAAAGTACATTTTTTACAAGTTAAAGTTACGTTTTAACAAGTTAAAGTACGTTTCAACAAGTTCAAATTATGTTTTGACAAGTTAAAGTATGTTTCAACAGGTTAAAATTACGTTTTGACAAGTAAAAGTACATTTTTTCCAAGTTAAAGTTACGTTTTGACATGTTAAACTATGTTTTTCACAAGTTAAAATTACGTTTTGACAAGTTAAAGTGCCTTTCAACAAGTTCAAAGTACGTTTTGACAAGTAATAGTACATTTTTTACAAGTTAAAGTTACATTTTGACAAGTTAAACTATGTTTTTTACAAGTTAAAGTTACGTTTTGACAAGTTAAAGTACATTTCAACAAGTTAAAATTACTTTTTGACAAGTTAAAGTACATTTTTTAAAAATTAAAGCTACGTTTTGACAAGTTAAACTATGTTTTTTACAACTTAAAGTTACTTTTTGACAGGTTAAAGTACGTTTCAACAAGTTAAAATTACGATTTGACAAGTTAAAGTACATTTTTTACAAGTTAAAGTTCCGTTTTGACAAGTTAAAGTACGTTTCAACAAGTTCAAATTACGTTTTGACAAGTTGAAGTACCTTTCAACAAGATAAAATTACGTTTTGATAAGTAATAGTACATTTTTTATAAGTTAAAGTTACGTTTTGACAAGTTAAACTATGTTTTTTACAAGTTAAAGTTACGTTTTGACAAGTTAAAGTGTGTTTCAAGAAGTTCAAAGTACGTTTTGACAAGTAATAGTATATTTTTTACAAGTTAAAGTACATTTTTTACAAGTTAAAGTTACATTTTGACAAGTTGAAGTACGTTTCAACAAGTTCAAATTACGTTTTGACAAGTTAAAGTATGTTTCAACAGGTTAAAATTACGTTTTGACAAGTAAAAGTACATTTTTTCCAAGTTAAAGTTACGTTTTGACATGTTAAACTATGTTTTTAACAAGTTAAAATTACGTTTTGACAAGTTAAAGTGCCTTTCAACAAGTTCAACGTACGTTTTGACAGGTAATAGTACATTTTTTACAAGTTAAAGTTACGTTTTGACAAGTTAAACTATGTTTTTTACAAGTTAAAGTTACGTTTTGACAAGTTAAAGTACGTTTCAACAAGTTAAAGTTACTTTTTGACAAGTTAACGTTTGTTTTTTACAACTTAAAGTTACTTTTTGACAAGTTAAAGTACGTTTCAACAATTTAAAATTACGATTTGACAAGTTAAAGTACATTTTTTACAAGTTAAATTACGGTTTGACAAGTTAAAGTACGTTTCAACAAGTTCAATTACGTTTTGACAAATTAAAGTACCTTTCAACAAGATAAAATTATGTTTTGACAAGTTAAAGTATACTTCAACAGGTTAATATTACGTTTTGACAAGTAAAAGTACATTTTTTACAAGTTAAAGTTACGTTTTGACTTGTTAAACAATGTTTTTTACATTTTTTACAAGTTAAATTTACGTTTTGACAAGTTAAACTATGTTTTTTACAAATTAAAGTTACGTTTTGACAAGTTAAATTACGTTTCAACAAGTTAAAATTACTTTTTGACAAGTTAAAGTACATTTTTTACAAGTTAAATTACGGTTTGACAAGTTAAAGTACGTTTCAACAAGTTCAAATTACGTTTTGACAAGTTAAAGTACCTTTCAACAAGATAAAATTACGTTTTGACAAGTAAAAGTACATTTTTTTACAAGTTAAAGTTACGTTTTGACATGTTAAACTATGTTTTTTACAAGTTAAAGTGCGTTTTGACAAGTTCAAAGTACGTTTTGACAAGTAATAGTACATTTTTTACAAGTTAAAGTTATGTTTGTACAAGTTAGAGTACATTTCAACAAGTTCAAATTATGTTTTGACAAGTTAAAGTATGTTTCAACAGGTTAAAAATACGTTTTGACAAGTAAAAGTACATTTTTTACAAGTTAAAGTTACGTTTTGACATGTTAAACTATGTTTTTTACAAGTTAAAGTTACGTTTTGACAAGTTAAAGTGCATTTCAACAAGTTCAAAGTACGTTTTGACAAGTAATAGTACATTTTTTACAAGTTAAAGTTACGTTTTGACAAGTTAAAGTACGTTTCAACAAGTTAAAGTTACTTTTTGACAAGTTAAAGTACGTTTTAACAGGTTATAATTACGATTTGACAAGTTAAAGTACATTTTTTACAAGTTAAATTACGGTTTAACAAGTTAAAGTACGTTTCAACGAATTCAAATTACGTTTTGACAAGTTAAAGTACCTTTCAAAAAGATAAAATTACGTTTTGACAAGTAAAAGTACATTTTTTTACAAGTAAAAGTTACGTTTTGACATGTAAAACTATGTTTTTTACAAGTTAAAGTGCGTTTTGACAAGTTCAAAGTACGTTTTGACAAGTAATAGTACATTTTTTACATGTTAAAGTTACGTTTTGACAAGTTAAAGTACGTTTCAACAAGTTCAAATTACGTTTTGACAAGTTAATGTATGTTTCAACTGGTTAAAATTACGTTTTGACAAGTAAAACTACATTTTTTACAAGTTAAAGTTACGTTTTGACATGTTAAATTATGTTTTTTACAAGTTAAAGTTACGTTTTGACAAGTTAAAGTGCATATCAACAAGTTCAAAGTACGTTTTGACAAGTAATAGTACATTTTATACAAGTTAAAGTTACGTTTTGACAAGTTAAAGTTACGTTTTGACAAGTTAAAGTACGTTTCAACAAGTTAAAATTACTATTTGACAAGTTAAAGTACATTTTTTTACAAGTTAAAGTTACGTTTTGACATGTTAAACTAAGTTTTTTACAAGTTAAAGTGCGTTTTGACAAGTTCAAAGTACGTTTTGACAAGTAATAGTACAATTTTTACAACTTAAAGTTACGTTTTGACAAGTTAAAGTACGTTTCAACAAGTTCAAATTATGTTTTGACAAGTTAAAGTATGCTTCAACAGGTTAATATTACGTTTTGACAAGTAAAAGTACATTTTTTACAAGGTAAAGTTACGTTTTGACTTGTTAAACAATGTTTTTTACAAGTTAAAGTTATGTTTTGACAAGTTAAAGTGCATTTCAACAAGTTCAAAGTACGTTTTGACAAGTAATAGTACATTTTTTACAAGTTAAAGTTACGTTTTGACAAGTTAAATTATGTTTTTTACAAATTAAAGTTACGTTTTGACAAGTTAAAGTACGTTTCAACAAGTTCAAATTACGTTTTGACAAGTTAAAGTATGTTTCAACAGGTTAAAATTACGTTTTGACAAGTAAAAGTATATTTTTTACAAGTTAAAGTTACGTTTTGACATGTTAAACTATGTTTTTTACAAGTTAAAGTTACGTTTTGACAAGTTAAAGTGCGTTTCAACAACTTCAAATTACGTTTTGACTAGTAATAGTACATTTTTTACAAGTTAAAGTTACGTTTTGACAAGTTAAACTTTGTTTTTTACAAGTTAAAGTACGTTTCAACAACTTAAAATTACTTTTTGACAAGTTAAAGTACATTTTTAAAAAACTAAATCTACGTTTTGACAAGTTAAACTATGTTTTTTACAACTTAAAGTTACTTTTTGACAGGTTAAAGTACGTTTCAACAAATTAAAATTACGATTTGACAAGTTAAAGTACATTTTTTACAAGTTAAAGTTACGTTTTGACAAGTTAAAGTACGTTTCAACAAGTTCAAATTACGTTTTGACAAGTTAAAGTACCTTTCAACAAGACAAAATTACGTTTTGATAAGTAATAGTACATTTTTTACAAGTTAAAGTACATTTTTTACAAGTTAAAGTTACGTTTTAACAAGTTAAAGTACGTTTCAACAAGTTCAAATTATGTTTTGACAAGTTAAAGTATGTTTCAACAGGTTAAAATTACGTTTTGACAAGTAAAAGTACATTTTTTCCAAGTTAAAGTTACGTTTTGACATGTTAAACTATGTTTTTCACAAGTTAAAATTACGTTTTGACAAGTTAAAGTGCCTTTCAACAAGTTCAAAGTACGTTTTGACAAGTAATAGTACATTTTTTACAAGTTAAAGTTACATTTTGACAAGTTAAACTATGTTTTTTACAAGTTAAAGTTACGTTTTGACAACTTAAAATTACTTTTTGACAAGTTAAAGTACATTTTTAAAAAACTAAATCTACGTTTTGACAAGTTAAACTATGTTTTTTACAACTTAAAGTTACTTTTTGACAGGTTAAAGTACGTTTCAACAAGTTAAAATTACGATTTGACAAGTTAAAGTACATTTTTTACAAGTTAAAGTTACGTTTTGACAAGTTAAAGTACGTTTCAACAAGTTCAAATTACGTTTTGACAAGTTAAAGTACCTTTCAACAAGATAAAATTACGTTTTGATAAGTAATAGTACATTTTTTACAAGTTAAAGTTACGTTTTGACAAGTTAAACTATGTTTTTTACAAGTTAAAGTTACGTTTTGACAAGTTAAAGTGCGTTTCAACAAGTTCAATATACGTTTTGACAAGTAATAGTACATTTTTTACAAGTTAAAGTACATTTTTTACAAGTTAAAGTTACGTTTTAACAAGTTAAAGTACGTTTCAACAAGTTCAAATTATGTTTTGACAAGTTAAAGTATGTTTCAACAGGTTAAAATTACGTTTTGACAAGTAAAAGTACATTTTTTCCAAGTTAAAGTTACGTTTTGACATGTTAAACTATGTTTTTCACAAGTTAAAATTACGTTTTGACAAGTTAAAGTGCCTTTCAACAAGTTCAAAGTACGTTTTGACAAGTAATAGTACATTTTTTACAAGTTAAAGTTACATTTTGACAAGTTATTTTTACAAGTTAAAGTTACGTTTTGACAACTTAAAATTACTTTTTGACAAGTTAAAGTACATTTTTAAAAAACTAAATCTACGTTTTGACAAGTTAAACTATGTTTTTTACAACTTAAAGTTACTTTTTGACAGGTTAAAGTACGTTTCAACAAATTAAAATTACGATTTGACAAGTTAAAGTACATTTTTTACAAGTTAAAGTTACGTTTTGACAAGTTAAAGTACGTTTCAACAAGTTCAAATTACGTTTTGACAAGTTAAAGTACCTTTCAACAAGACAAAATTACGTTTTGATAAGTAATAGTACATTTTTTACAAGTTAAAGTTACGTTTTGACAAGTTAAACTATGTTTTTTACAAGTTAAAGTTACGTTTTGACAAGTTAAAGTGCGTTTCAACAAGTTCAATATACGTTTTGACAAGTAATAGTACATTTTTTACAAGTTAAAGTACATTTTTTACAAGTTAAAGTTACGTTTTAACAAGTTAAAGTACGTTTCAACAAGTTCAAATTATCTTTTGACAAGTTAAAGTATGTTTCAACAGGTTAAAATTACGTTTTGACAAGTAAAAGTACATTTTTTCTAAGTTAAAGTTACGTTTTGACATGTTAAACTATGTTTTTCACAAGTTAAAATTACGTTTTGACAAGTTAAAGTGCCTTTCAACAAGTTCAAAGTACGTTTTGACAAGTAATAGTACATTTTTTACAAGTTAAAGTTACATTTTGACAAGTTAAACTATGTTTTTTACAAGTTAAAGTTACGTTTTGACAACTTAAAATTACTTTTTGACAAGTTAAAGTACATTTTTAAAAAACTAAATCTACGTTTTGACAAGTTAAACTATGTTTTTTACAACTTAAAGTTACTTTTTGACAGGTTAAAGTACGTTTCAACAAATTAAAATTACGATTTGACAAGTTAAAGTACATTTTTTACAAGTTAAAGTTACGTTTTGACAAGTTAAAGTACGTTTCAACAAGTTCAAATTACGTTTTGACAAGTTAAAGTACCTTTCAACAAGACAAAATTACGTTTTGATAAGTAATAGTACATTTTTTACAAGTTAAAGTTACGTTTTGACAAGTTAAACTATGTTTTTTACAAGTTAAAGTTACGTTTTGACAAGTTAAAGTGCGTTTCAACAAGTTCAATATACGTTTTGACAAGTAATAGTACATTTTTTACAAGTTAAAGTACATTTTTTACAAGTTAAAGTTACGTTTTAACAAGTTAAAGTACGTTTCAACAAGTTCAAATTATGTTTTGACAAGTTAAAGTATGTTTCAACAGGTTAAAATTACGTTTCGACAAGTAAAAGTACATTTTTTCCAAGTTAAAGTTACGTTTTGACATGTTAAACTATGTTTTTCACAAGTTAAAATTACGTTTTGACAAGTTAAAGTGCCTTTCAACAAGTTCAAAGTACGTTTTGACAAGTAATAGTACATTTTTTACAAGTTAAAGTTACATTTTGACAAGTTAAACTATGTTTTTTACAAGTTAAAGTTACGTTTTGACAACTTAAAATTACTTTTTGACAAGTTAAAGTACATTTTTAAAAAACTAAATCTACGTTTTGACAAGTTAAACTATGTTTTTTACAACTTAAAGTTACTTTTTGACAGGTTAAAGTACGTTTCAACAAGTTAAAATTACGATTTGACAAGTTAAAGTACATTTTTTACAAGTTAAAGTTACGTTTTGACAAGTTAAAGTACGTTTCAACAAGTTCAAATTACGTTTTGACAAGTTAAAGTACCTTTCAACAAGATAAAATTACGTTTTGATAAGTAATAGTACATTTTTTACAAGTTAAAGTTACGTTTTGACAAGTTAAACTATGTTTTTTACAAGTTAAAGTTACGTTTTGACAAGTTAAAGTGCGTTTCAACAAGTTCAATATACGTTTTGACAAGTAATAGTACATTTTTTACAAGTTAAAGTACATTTTTTACAAGTTAAAGTTACGTTTTAACAAGTTAAAGTACGTTTCAACAAGTTCAAATTATGTTTTGACAAGTTAAAGTATGTTTCAACAGGTTAAAATTACGTTTTGACAAGTAAAAGTACATTTTTTCCAAGTTAAAGTTACGTTTTGACATGTTAAACTATGTTTTTCACAAGTTAAAATTACGTTTTGACAAGTTAAAGTGCCTTTCAACAAGTTCAAAGTACGTTTTGACAAGTAATAGTACATTTTTTACAAGTTAAAGTTACATTTTGACAAGTTAAACTATGTTTTTTACAAGTTAAAGTTACGTTTTGACAAGTTAAAGTACATTTCAACAAGTTAAAATTACTTTTTGACAAGTTAAAGTACATTTTTTAAAAATTAAAGCTACGTTTTGACAAGTTAAACTATGTTTTTTACAACTTAAAGTTACTTTTTGACAGGTTAAAGTACGTTTCAACAAGTTAAAATTACGATTTGACAAGTTAAAGTACATTTTTTACAAGTTAAAGTTCCGTTTTGACAAGTTAAAGTACGTTTCAACAAGTTCAAATTACGTTTTGACAAGTTGAAGTACCTTTCAACAAGATAAAATTACGTTTTGATAAGTAATAGTACATTTTTTATAAGTTAAAGTTACGTTTTGACAAGTTAAACTATATTTTTTACAAGTTAAAGTTACGTTTTGACAAGTTAAAGTGTGTTTCAAGAAGTTCAAAGTATGTTTTGACAAGTAATAGTATATTTTTTACAAGTTAAAGTATATTTTTTACAAGTTAAAGTTACATTTTGACAAGTTAAAGTACGTTTCAACAAGTTCAAATTACGTTTTGACAAGTTAAAGTATGTTTCAACAGGTTAAAATTACGTTTTGACAAGTAAAAGTACATTTTTTTCCAAGTTAAAGTTACGTTGTAGACATGTTAAACTATGTTTTTTACAAGTTAAAATTACGTTTTGACAAGTTAAAGTTCCTTTCAACAAGTTCAACGTACGTTTTGACAGGTAATAATACATTTTTTACAAGTTAAAGTTACGTTTTGGCAAGTTAAACTATGTTTTTTACAAGTTAAAGTTACGTTTTGACAAGTTAAAGTACGTTTCAACAAGTTAAAGTTACTTTTTGACAAGTTAAAGTTTGTTTTTTACAACTTAAAGTTACTTTTTGACAAGTTAAAGTACGTTTCAACAATTTAAAATTACGATTTGACAAGTTAAAGTACATTTTTTACAAGTTAAATTACGGTTTGACAAGTTAAAGTACGTTTCAACAAGTTCAATTACGTTTTGACAAATTAAAGTACCTTTCAACAAGATAAAATTACGTTCTGACAAGTAAAAGTACATTTTTTTACAAGTAAAAGTTACGTTTTGACATGTTAAACTATGTTTTTTACAAGTTAAAGTGCGTTTTGACAAGTTCAAAGTACGTTTTGACAACTAATAGTACATTTTTTACAAGTTAAAGTTACGGTTTGACAAGTGAAAGTACGTTTCAACAAGTTCAAATTACGTTTTGACAAGTTAAAGTATGTTTCAACAGGTTATAATTACGTTTTCACAAGTAAAAGTACATTTTTTACAAGTTAAAGTTACGTTTTGACATGTTAAACTATGTTTTTTTACAAGTTAAAGTTACGTTTTGACAAGTTAAAGTGCGTTTCATCAAGTTCAAAGTACGTTTTGACTAGTAATAGTACATTTTTTACAAGTTAAAGTTACGTTTTGACAAGTTAAACTATGTTTTTTACAAATTAAATTTACGTTTTGACAAGTTAAAGTACGTTTCAACAAGTTAAAATTACTTTTTGACAAGTTAAAGTACATTTTTTAAAAATTAAAGCTACGTTTTGACAAGTTAAACTATATTTTTTACTACTTAAAGTTACTTTTTGACAGGTTAAAGTACGTTTCAACAAGTTAAAATTACGATTTGACAAGTTAAAGTACATTTTTTACAAGTTAAAGTTACGTTTTGACAAGTTAAAGTACGTTTCAACAAGTTCAAATTACGTTTTGACAAGTTAAAGTGCCTTTCGACAAGATAAAATTACGTTTTGATAAGTAATAGTACATTTTTTAAAAGTTAAAGTTACGTTTTGACAAGTTAAACTATGTTTTTTACAAGTTCAAGTTACGTTTTGACAAGTTAGAGTGCGTTTCAACAAGTTCAAAGTACGTTTTGACAAGTAATAGTACATTTTTTACAAGTTAAAGTACATTTTTTACAAGTTAAAGTTACATTTTCACAAGTTAAAGTACGTTTAAACAAGTTCAAATTACGTTTTGACAAGTTAAAGTATGTTTCAACAGGTTAAAATTACGTTTTGACAAGTAAAAGTACCTTTTTTACAAGTTAAAGTTACGTTTTGACAAGTTAAGCTATATTTTTTACAAGTTAAAGTTACGTTTTGACAAGTTAAAGTACGTTTTGACAAGTTAAAGTACGTTTCAACAAGTTAAAATTACTTTTTGACAAGTTAAAGTATGTTTTTTACAACTTAAAGTTACTTTTTGACAAGTTAAAGTTACGTTTTGACAAGTTAAAGTACGTTTCATCAAGTTAAAGTTACTTTTTGACAAGTTAAAGTTTGTTTTTTACAAGTTAAAGTTACTTTTTGATAAGTTAAAGTACGTTTCAACAATTTAAAATTACGATTTGACAAGTTAAAGTACATTTTTTACAAGTTAAATTACGGTTTGACAAGTTAAAGTACGTTTCAACAAGTTCAATTACGTTTTGAAAAATTAAAGTACCTTTCAACAAGATAAAATTACGTTTTGACAAGTAAAAGTACATTTTTTTACAAGCAAAAGTTACGTTTTGACATGTTAAACTATGTTTTTTACAAGTTAAAGTGCGTTTTGACAAGTTCAAAGTACGTTTTGACAAGTACTAGTACATTTTTTACAAGTTAAAGTTACGGTTTGACAATTTAAAGTACGTTTCAACAAGTTAAAGTTACGTTTTGACAAGTTAAACTATGTTTTTTACAAGTTAAAGTTACGTTTTGACAAGTTAAAGTACGTTTCAACAAGTTAAAATTACTTTTTGACAAGTTAAAGTACATTTTTTAAAAATTAAAGCTACGTTTTGACAAGTTAAACTATATTTTTTACTACTTAAAGTTACTTTTTGACAAGTTAAAGTACGTCTCAACAAGTTAAAATTACGATTTGACAAGTTAAAGTACATTTTTTACAAGTTAAAGTACGTTTCAACAAGTTCAAATTGCGTTTTGACAAGCTAAAGTGCCTTTCGACAAGATGAAATTACGTTTTGATAAGTAATAGTACATTTTTTAAAAGTTAAAGTTACGTTTTGACAAGTTAAACTATGTTTTTTACAAGTTAAAGTTACGTTTTGACAAGTTAAAGTGCGTTTCAACAAGTTCAAAGTACGTTTTGACAAGTAATAGTACATTTTTTACAAGTTAAAGTACATTTTTTACAAGTTAAAGTTACATTTTGACAAGTTAAAGTACGTTTAAACAAGTTCAAATTACGTTTTGATAAGTTAAAGTATGTTTCAACAGGTTAAAATTACGTTTTGACAAGTAAAAGTACCTTTTTTACAAGTTAAAGTTACGTTTTGACAAGTTAAACTATATTTTTTACAAGTTAAAGTTACGTTTTGACAAGTTAAAGTACGTTTTGACAAGTTAAAGTACGTTTCAACAAGTTAAAATTACTTTTTGACAAGTTAAAGTATGTTTTTTACAACTTAAAGTTACTTTTTGACAAGTTAAAGTACGTTTCAACAAGTTAAAATTACGATTTGACAAGTTAAAGTACATTTTTTACAAGTTAAATTACGGTTTGACAAGTTAAAGTACGTTTCAACAAGTTCAAATTACGTTTTGACAAGTTAAAGTACCTTTCAATAAGATAAAATTACGTTTTGACAAGTAAAAGTACATTTTTTTACAAGTAAAAGTTACGGTTTGATGTGTTAAATTATGTTTTTTACAAGTTAAAGTGCGTTTTGACAAGTTCAAAGTACGTTTTGAAAAGTTAAAGTATGTTTCAACAGGTTAAAATTACGTTTTGACAAGTAAAAGTACATTTTTTACAAGTTAAAGTTACGTTTTGACATGTTAAATTATGTTTTTTACAAGTTAAAGTTACGTTTTGACAAGTTAAAGTGCATTTCAACAAGTTCAAAGTACGTTTTGACAAGTAATAGTACATTTTTCACAAGTTAAAATTACGTTTTGACAAGTTAAAGTTACGTTTTGACAAGTTAAAGTACGTTTCAACAAGTTAAAATTACTTTTTGACAAGTTAAATTACATTTTTTTACAAGTTAAAGTTACGTTTTGACATGTTAAACTATGTTTTTCACAAGTTAAAGTGCGTTTTGACAAGTTCAAAGTACGTTTTGACAAGTAATAGTACAATTTTTACAACTTAAAGTTACGTTTTGACAAGTTAAAGTACGTTTCAACAAGTTCAAATTATGTTTTGACAAGTTAAAGTATGTTTCAACAGGTTAAAAATACGTTTTGACAAGTAAAAGTACATTTTTTACAAGTTAAAGTTATGTTTTGACATGTTAAACTATGTTTTTTACATGTTAAAGTTACGTTTTGACAAGTTAAAAAGCATTTCAACAAGTTCAAAGTACATTTTGACAAGTAATAGTACATTTTTTACAAGTTAAAGTTATGTTTTGACAAGTTAAAGTACGTTTCTACAAGTTAAACTTACTTTTTGACGGGTTAAATTACGTTTCAACAGGTTATAATTACGATTTCACAAGTTAAATTACGGTTTAACAAGTTAAAGTACGTTTCAACGAGTTTAAATTACGTTTTGACAAGTTAAAGTACCTTTCAAAAAGATAAAATTACGTTTTGACAAGTAAAAGTACATTTTTTTACAAGTAAAAGTTACGTTTTGACATGTTAAACTATGTTTTTTACAAGTTAAAGTGCGTTTTGACAAGTTCAAAGTACGTTTTGACAAGTAATAGTATATTTTTTACAAGTTAAAATAACGGTTTGACAAGTTAAAGTACCTTTCAACAAGTTCAAATTATGTTTTGACATGTTAAACTATGTTTTTTTACAAGTTAAAGTTACGTTTTGACAAGTTAAAGTTCGTTTCAACAAGTTCAAAGTACGTTTTGACTAGTAATAGTACATTTTTTACAACTTAAAGTTACGTTTTGACAAGTTAAAATACGTTTCAACAAGTTCAAATTACGTTTTGACAAGTTAAAGTGCCTTTCAACAAGATAAAATTACGTTTTGATAAGTAATAATACATTTTTTAAAAGTTAAAGTTACGTTTTGACAAGTTAAACTATATTTTTTACAAGTTAAAGTTACATTTTGACAAGTTAAAGTGCATTTCAACAAGTTCAAAGTACGTTTTGACAAGTAATAGTACATTTTTTACAAGTTAAAGTACATTTTTTACAAGTTAAAGTTACGTTTTGACATGTTAAACTATGTTTTTTTACAAGTTAAAGTTACGTTTTGACAAGTTAAAGTGCGTTTCATCAAGTTCAAAGTACGTTTTGACTAGTAATAGTACATTTTTTACAAGTTAAAGTTACGTTTTGACAAGTTAAACTATGTTTTTTACAAGTTAAAGTTACGTTTTGACAAGTTAAAGTACGTTTCAACAAGTTAAAATTACTTTTTGACAAGTTAAAGTACATTTTTTAAAAATTAAAGCTACGTTTTGACAAGTTAAACTATATTTTTTACTACTTAAAGTTACTTTTTGACAGGTTAAAGTACGTTTCAACAAGTTAAAATTACGATTTGACAAGTTAAAGTACATTTTTTACAAGTTAAAGTTACGTTTTGACAAGTTAAAGTACGTTTCAACAAGTTCAAATTACGTTTTGACAAGTTAAAGTGCCTTTCGACAAGATGAAATTACGTTTTGATAAGTAATAGTACATATTTTAAAAGTTAAAGTTACGTTTTGACAAGTTAAACTATGTTTTTTACAAGTTAAAGTTACGTTTTGACAAGTTAAAGTGCGTTACAACAAGTTCAAAGTACGTTTTGACAAGTAATAGTACATTTTTTACAAGTTAAAGTACATTTTTTACAAGTTAAAGTTACATTTTGACAAGTTTAAGTACGTTTAAACAAGTTCAAATTACGTTTTGACAAGTTAAAGTATGTTTCAACAGGTTAAAATTACGTTTTGACAAGTAAAAGTACCTTTTTTACAAGTTAAAGTAACGTTTTGACAAGTTAAACTATATATTTTACAAGTTAAAGTTACGTTTTGACAAGTTAAAGTACGTTTTGACAAGTTAAAGTACGTTTCAACAAGTTAAAATTACTTTTTGACAAGTTAAAGTATGTTTTTTACAACTTAAAGTTACTTTTTGACAAGTTAAAGTACGTTTCAACAAGTTAAAATTACGATTTGACAAGTTAAAGTACATTTTTTACAAGTTAAATTACGGTCAGACAAGTTAAAGTACGTTTCAACAAGTTCAAATTACGTTTTGACAAGTTAAAGTACCTTTCAATAAGATAAAATTACGTTTTGACAAGTAAAAGTACATTTTTTTACAAGTAAAAGTTACGGTTTGACATGTTAAACTATGTTTTTTACAAGTTAAAGTGCGTTTTGACAAGTTCAATGTACGTTTTGACAAGTTAAAGTATGTTTCAACAGGTTAAAATTACGTTTTGACAAGTAAAAGTACATTTTTTACAAGTTAAAGTTATGTTTTGACATGTTAAACTATGTTTTTTACATGTTAAAGTTACGTTTTGACAAGTTAAAGTGCATTTAAACAAGTTCAAAGTACGTTTTGACAAGTAATAGTACATTTTTTACAAGTTAAAGTTATGTTTTGACAAGTTAAAGTACGTTTCTACAAGTTAAAGTTACTTTTTGACAAGTTAAAGTACGTTTCAATAGGTTATAATTACGATTTCACAAGTTAAATTACGGTTTAACAAGTTAAAGTACGTTTTGACAAGTTAAAGTACCTTTCAAAAAGATAAAATTACGTTTTGACAAGTAAAAGTACATTTTTTTACAAGTAAAAGTTACGTTTTGACATGTTAAACTATGTTTTTTACATGTTAAAGTGCGTTTTGACAAGTTCAAAGTACATTTTGACAAGTAATAGTACATTTTTTACAAGTTAAAATAACGGTTTGACAAGTTAAAGTACGTTTCAACAAGTTCCAATTATGTTTTGACAAGTTAAAGTATGTTTCAACAGGTTAAAATTACGTTTTGACAAGTAAAAGTACATTTTTAACAAGTTAAAGTTACGTTTTGACATGTTAAACTATGTTTTTTTACAAGTTAAAGTTACGTTTTGACAAGTTAAAGTGCGTTTCAACAAGTTCAAAGTGCGTTTTGACTAGTAATAGTACATTTTTTACAAGTTAAAGTTACGTTTTGACAAGTTAAACTATGTTTTTTACAAGTTAAAGTTACGTTTTGACAAGATAAAGTACGTTTCAACAAGTTAAAGTTACTTTTTGACAAGTTAAAGTACGTTTCAACAGGTTAAAATTACGATTTGACATGTTAAATTACATTTTTTACAAGTTAAATTACGGTTTAACAAGTTAAAGTACGTTTCAACGAGTTCAAATTACGTTTTGACAAGTTAAAGTAACTTTCAAATAGATAAAATTACGTTTTGAGAAGTAAAAGTACATTTTTTTACAAGTAAAAGTTACGTTTTGACATGTTAAACTATGTTTTTTACAAGTTAAAGTGCGTTTTGACAAGTTCAAAGTACGTTTTGACTAGTAATAGTTCATTTTTTACAAGTTAAAGTACCTTTCAACAAGTTCAAATTACGTTTTGACAAGTTAAAGTTTTTTTCAACAGGTTAAAATTACGTTTTGACAAGTAAAAGTACATTTTTTACAAGTTAAAGTTACGTTTTGACATGTTAAATTATGTTTTTTACAAGTTAAAGTTACGTTTTGACAAGTTTAATTGCATTTCAACAAGTTCAAAGTACGTTTTGACAAGTAATAGTACATTTTTTACAAGTTAAACTTACGTTTTGACAAGTTAAAGTTACGTTTTGACAAGTTAAAGTATGTTTCAACAAGTTAAAATTACTTTTTGACAAGTTAAAGTACATTTTTTTACAAGTTAAAGTTACCTTTTGACATGTTAAACTATGATTTTTACAAGTTAAAGTGCGTTTTGACAAGTTCAAAGTACGTTTTGACAAGTAATAGTACATTTTTTACAAGTTAAAGTTATGTTTGTACAAGTTAAAGTACATTTCAACAAGTTCAAATTATGTTTTGACAAGTTAAATTATGTTTCAACAGCTTAAAAATACGTTTTGACAAGTAAAAGTACATTTTTTACAAGTTAAAGTTACGTTTTGACATGTTAAACTATGTTTTTTACAAGTTAAAGTTACGTTTTGACAAGTTAAAGTGCATTTCAACAAGTTCAAAGTACGTTTTAACAAGTAATAGTACATTTTTTACAAGTTAAAGTTACGTTTTGACAAGTTAAAGTTACGTTTTGACAAGTTAAAGTACGTTTCAACAAGTTATAATTACGTTTTGACAAGTAAAAGTACATTTTTTTACAAGTAAAAGTTACGTTTTGACATGTTAAAATATGTTTTTTCCAAGTTAAAGTGCGTTTTGACAAGTTCAAAGTACGTTTTGACAAGTAATAGTACATTTTTTATAAGTTAAAGTTACGTTTTGACAAGTTCAAGTACGTTTCAACATGTTCAAATTACGTTTTGACAAGTTAAAGTATGTTTCAACAGGTTAAAATTACGTTTTGACACGTAAAAGTACATTTTTTACAAGTTAAAGTTACGTTTTGACATGTTAAATTATGTTTTTTACAAGTTAAAGTTACGTTTTGATAAGTTAAAGTGCATTTCAACAAGTTCAAAGTACGTTTTGACAAGGAATAGTACATTTCTTACAAGTTAAAGTTACATTTTGACAAGTTAAATTTACGTTTTGACAAGTTAAAGTACGTTTCAACAAGTTAAAATTACTTTTTGACAAGTTAAAGTACATTTTTTTACAAGTTAAAGTTACGTTTTGACATGTTAAACTATGTTTTTTACAAGTTAAAGTGCGTTTTGACAAGTTCAAAGTACGTTTTGACAAGTAATAGTACATTTTTTACAAGTTGAAGTTATGTTTGTACAAGTTAAAGTACATTTCAACAAGTTCAAATTATGTTTTGACAAGTTAAAGTATGTTTCAACAGCTTAAAAATACGTTTTGACAAGTAAAAGTACATTTTTTACAAGTTAAAGTTACGTTTTGACATGTTAAACCATGTTTTTTACAAGTTAAAGTTACGTTTTGACAAGTTAAAGTGCATTTCAACAAGTTCAAAGTACGTTTTGACAAGTAATAGTACATTTTTTACAAGTTAAAGTTACGTTTTGACAAGTTAAAGTTACGTTTTGACAAGTTAAAGTATGTTTCAACAAGTTATAATTACGTTTTGACAAGTAAAAGTACATTTTTTACAAGTAAAAGTTACGTTTTGACATGTTAAACTATGTTTTTTCCAAGTTAAAGTGCATTTTGACAAGTTCAAAGTACGTTTTGACAAGTAATAGTACATTTTTTACAAGTTAAAGTTACGTTTTGACAAGTTCAAGTACGTTTCAACAAGTTCAAATTACGTTTTGACAAGTTAAAGTATGTTTCAACAGGTTAAAATTACGTTTTGACACGTAAAAGTACATTTTTTACAAGTTAAAGTTACGTTTTGACATGTTAAATTATGTTTTTTACAAGTTAAAGTTACGTTTTGACAAATTAAAGTGCATTTCAACAAGTTCAAAGTACGTTTTAACAAGTAATAGTACATTTTTTACAAGTTAAAGTTACGTTTTGACAAGTTAAAGTTACGTTTTGACAAGTTAAAGTACGTTTCAACAAGTTATAATTACGTTTTGACAAGTAAAAGTACATTTTTTTACAAGTAAAAGTTACGTTTTGACATGTTAAAATATGTTTTTTTCAAGTTAAAGTGCGTTTTGACAAGTTCAAAGTACGTTTTGACAAGTAATAGTACATTTTTTACAAGTTAAAGTTACGTTTTGACAAATTCAAGTACGTTTCAACATGTTCAAATTACGTTTTGACAAGTTAAAGTATGTTTCAACAGGTTAAAATTACGTTTTGACACGTAAAAGTACATTTTTTACAAGTTAAAGTTACGTTTTGACATGTTAAATTATGTTTTTTACAAGTTAAAGTTACGTTTTGACAAGTTAAAGTGCATTTCAACAAGTTCAAAGTACCTTTTGACAAGGAATAGTACATTTCTTACAAGTTAAAGTTACATTTTGACAAGTTAAATTTACGTTTTGACAAGTTAAAGTACGTTTCAACAAGTTAAAATTACTTTTTGACAAGTTAAAGTACATTTTTTTACAAGTTAAAGTTACGTTTTGACATGTTAAACTATGTTTTTTACAAGTTAAAGTGCGTTTTGACAAGTTCAAAGTACGTTTTGACAAGTAATAGTACATTTTTTACAAGTTGAAGTTATGTTTGTACAAGTTAAAGTACATTTCAACAAGTTCAAATTATGTTTTGACAAGTTAAAGTATGTTTCAACAGCTTAAAAATACGTTTTGACAAGTAAAAGTACATTTTTTACAAGTTAAAGTTACGTTTTGACATGTTAAACCATGTTTTTTACAAGTTAAAGTTACGTTTTGACAAGTTAAAGTGCATTTCAACAAGTTCAAAGTACGTTTTGACAAGTAATAGTACATTTTTTACAAGTTAAAGTTACGTTTTGACAAGTTAAAGTTACGTTTTGACAAGTTAAAGTATGTTTCAACAAGTTATAATTACGTTTTGACAAGTAAAAGTACATTTTTTACAAGTAAAAGTTACGTTTTGACATGTTAAACTATGTTTTTTCCAAGTTAAAGTGCATTTTGACAAGTTCAAAGTACGTTTTGACAAGTAATAGTACATTTTTTACAAGTTAAAGTTACGTTTTGACAAGTTCAAGTACGTTTCAACAAGTTCAAATTACGTTTTGACAAGTTAAAGTATGTTTCAACAGGTTAAAATTACGTTTTGACACGTAAAAGTACATTTTTTACAAGTTAAAGTTACGTTTTGACATGTTAAATTATGTTTTTTACAAGTTAAAGTTACGTTTTGACAAATTAAAGTGCATTTCAACAAGTTCAAAGTACGTTTTAACAAGTAATAGTACATTTTTTACAAGTTAAAGTTACGTTTTGACAAGTTAAAGTTACGTTTTGACAAGTTAAAGTACGTTTCAACAAGTTATAATTACGTTTTGACAAGTAAAAGTACATTTTTTTACAAGTAAAAGTTACGTTTTGACATGTTAAAATATGTTTTTTCCAAGTTAAAGTGCGTTTTGACAAGTTCAAAGTACGTTTTGACAAGTAATAGTACATTTTTTACAAGTTAAAGTTACGTTTTGACAAGTTCAAGTACGTTTCAACATGTTCAAATTACGTTTTGACAAGTTAAAGTATGTTTCAACAGGTTAAAATTACGTTTTGACACGTAAAAGTACATTTTTTACAAGTTAAAGTTACGTTTTGACATGTTAAATTATGTTTTTTACAAGTTAAAGTTACGTTTTGATAAGTTAAAGTGCATTTCAACAAGTTCAAAGTACGTTTTGACAAGGAATAGTACATTTCTTACAAGTTAAAGTTACATTTTGACAAGTTAAATTTACGTTTTGAAAAGTTAAAGTACGTTTCAACAAGTTAAAATTACTTTTTGACAAGTTAAAGTACATTTTTTTACAAGTTAAAGTTACGTTTTGACATGTTAAACTATGTTTTTTACAAGTTAAAGTGCGTTTTGACAAGTTCAAAGTACGTTTTGACAAGTAATAGTACATTTTTTACAAGTTGAAGTTATGTTTGTACAAGTTAAAGTACATTTCAACAAGTTCAAATTATGTTTTGACAAGTTAAAGTATGTTTCAACAGCTTAAAAATACGTTTTGACAAGTAAAAGTACATTTTTTACAAGTTAAAGTTACGTTTTGACATGTTAAACCATGTTTTTTACAAGTTAAAGTTACGTTTTGACAAGTTAAAGTGCATTTCAACAAGTTCAAAGTACGTTTTGACAAGTAATAGTACATTTTTTACAAGTTAAAGTTACGTTTTGACAAGTTAAAGTTACGTTTTGACAAGTTAAAGTATGTTTCAACAAGTTATAATTACGTTTTGACAAGTAAAAGTACATTTTTTACAAGTAAAAGTTACGTTTTGACATGTTAAACTATGTTTTTTCCAAGTTAAAGTGCATTTTGGCAAGTTCAAAGTACGTTTTGACAAGTAATAGTACATTTTTTACAAGTTAAAGTTACGTTTTGACAAGTTCAAGTACGTTTCAACAAGTTCAAATTACGTTTTGACAAGTTAAAGTATGTTTCAACAGGTTAAAATTACGTTTTGACACGTAAAAGTACATTTTTTACAAGTTAAAGTTACGTTTTGACATGTTAAATTATGTTTTTTACAAGTTAAAGTTACGTTTTGACAAATTAAAGTGCATTTCAACAAGTTCAAAGTACGTTTTAACAAGTAATAGTACATTTTTTACAAGTTAAAGTTACGTTTTGACAAGTTAAAGTTACGTTTTGACAAGTTAAAGTACGTTTCAACAAGTTATAATTACGTTTTGACAAGTAAAAGTATATTTTTTTACAAGTAAAAGTTACGTTTTGACATGTTAAAATATGTTTTTTCCAAGTTAAAGTGCGTTTTGACAAGTTCAAAGTACGTTTTGACAAGTAATAGTACATTTTTTACAAGTTAAAGTTACGTTTTGACAAGTTCAAGTACGTTTCAACATGTTCAAATTACGTTTTGACAAGTTAAAGTATGTTTCAACAGGTTAAAATTACGTTTTGACACGTAAAAGTACATTTTTTACAAGTTAAAGTTACGTTTTGACATGTTAAATTATGTTTTTTACAAGTTAAAGTTACGTTTTGACAAGTTAAAGTGCATTTCAACAAGTTCAAAGTACGTTTTGACAAGGAATAGTACATTTCTTACAAGTTAAAGTTACATTTTGACAAGTTAAATTTACGTTTTGACAAGTTAAAGTACGTTTCAACAAGTTAAAATTACTTTTTGACAAGTTAAAGTACATTTTTTTACAAGTTAAAGTTACGTTTTGACATGTTAAACTATGTTTTTTACAAGTTAAAGTGCGTTTTGACAAGTTCAAAGTACGTTTTGACAAGTAATAGTACATTTTTTACAAGTTAAAGTTACGTTTTGACAAGTTCAAGTACGTTTCAACAAGTTCAAATTACGTTTTGACAAGTTAAAGTATGTTTCAACAGGTTAAAATTACGTTTTGACACGTAAAAGTACATTTTTTACAAGTTAAAGTTACGTTTTGACATGTTAAATTATGTTTTTTACAAGTTAAAGTTACGTTTTGACAAATTAAAGTGCATTTCAACAAGTTCAAAGTACGTTTTAACAAGTAATAGTACATTTTTTACAAGTTAAAGTTACGTTTTGACAAGTTAAAGTTACGTTTTGACAAGTTAAAGTACGTTTCAACAAGTTATAATTACGTTTTGACAAGTAAAAGTATATTTTTTTACAAGTAAAAGTTACGTTTTGACATGTTAAAATATGTTTTTTCCAAGTTAAAGTGCGTTTTGACAAGTTCAAAGTACGTTTTGACAAGTAATAGTACATTTTTTACAAGTTAAAGTTACGTTTTGACAAGTTCAAGTACGTTTCAACATGTTCAAATTACGTTTTGACAAGTTAAAGTATGTTTCAACAGGTTAAAATTACGTTTTGACACGTAAAAGTACATTTTTTACAAGTTAAAGTTACGTTTTGACATGTTAAATTATGTTTTTTACAAGTTAAAGTTACGTTTTGACAAGTTAAAGTGCATTTCAACAAGTTCAAAGTACGTTTTGACAAGGAATAGTACATTTCTTACAAGTTAAAGTTACATTTTGACAAGTTAAATTTACGTTTTGACAAGTTAAAGTACGTTTCAACAAGTTAAAATTACTTTTTGACAAGTTAAAGTACATTTTTTTACAAGTTAAAGTTACGTTTTGACATGTTAAACTATGTTTTTTACAAGTTAAAGTGCGTTTTGACAAGTTCAAAGTACGTTTTGACAAGTAATAGTACATTTTTTACAAGTTGAAGTTATGTTTGTACAAGTTAAAGTACATTTCAACAAGTTCAAATTATGTTTTGACAAGTTAAAGTATGTTTCAAAAGCTTAAAAATACGTTTTGACAAGTAAAAGTACATTTTTTGCAAGTTAAAGTTACGTTTTGACATGTTAAACCATGTTTTTTACAAGTTAAAGTTACGTTTTGACAAGTTAAAGTGCATTTCAACAAGTTCAAAGTACGTTTTGACAAGTAATAGTACATTTTTTACAAGTTAAAGTTACGTTTTGACAAGTTAAAGTTACGTTTTGACAAGTTAAAGTATGTTTCAACAAGTTATAATTACGTTTTGACAAGTAAAAGTACATTTTTTACAAGTAAAAGTTACGTTTTGACATGTTAAACTATGTTTTTTCCAAGTTAAAGTGCATTTTGACAAGTTCAAAGTACGTTTTGACAAGTAATAGTACATTTTTTACAAGTTAAAGTTACGTTTTGACAAGTTCAAGTACGTTTCAACAAGTTCAAATTACGTTTTGACAAGTTAAAGTATGTTTCAACAGGTTAAAATTACGTTTTGACACGTAAAAGTACATTTTTTACAAGTTAAAGTTACGTTTTGACATGTTAAATTATGTTTTTTACAAGTTAAAGTTACGTTTTGAAAAATTAAAGTGCATTTCAACAAGTTCAAAGTACGTTTTGACAAGGAATAGTACATTTCTTACAAGTTAAAGTTACGTTTTGACAAGTTAAATTTACGTTTTGACAAGTTAAAGTATGTTTCAACAAGTTAAAATTACTTTTTGACAAGTTAAAGTAAATTTTTTTACAAGTTAAAGTTACGTTTTGACATGTTAAACTATGTTTTTTACAAGTTAAAGTGCGTTTTGACAAGTTCAAAGTACGTTTTGACAAGTAATAGTACATTTTTTACAAGTTAAAGTCATGTTTGTACAAGTTAAAGTACATTTCAACAAGTTCAAATTATGTTTTGACAAGTTAAATTATGTTTCAACAGTTTAAAAATACGTTTTGACAAGTAAAAGTACATTTTTTACAAGTTAAAATTACGTTTTGACATGTTAAACTATGTTTTTTTAGAAATTAAAGTTACGTTTTGACTAGTTAAAGTGCATTTCAACAAGTTCAAAGTACGTTTTGACAAGTAATAGTACATTTTTTACAAGTTAAAGTTACGTTTTGACAAGTTAAAGTTACGTTTTGACAAGTTAAAGTACGTTTCAACAAGTTATAATTACGTTTTGACAAGTAAAACTACATTTTTTTACAAGTAAAAGTTACGTTTTGACATGTTAAACTATGTTTTTTCCAAGTTAAAGTGCGTTTTGACAAGTTCAAAGTACGTTTTGACAAGTAATAGTACATTTTTTACAAGTTAAAGTTACGTTTTGACAAGTTCAAGTACGTTTCAACAAGTTCAAATTACGTTTTGACAAGTTAAAGTATGTTTCAACAGGTTAAAATTACGTTTTGACACGTAAAAGTACATTTTTTACAAGTTAAAGTTACGTTTTGACATGTTAAATTATGTTTTTTACAAGTTAAAGTTACGTTTTGAAAAATTAAAGTGCATTTCAACAAGTTCAAAGTACGTTTTGACAAGGAATAGTACATTTCTTACAAGTTAAAGTTACGTTTTGACAAGTTAAATTTACGTTTTGACAAGTTAAAGTATGTTTCAACAAGTTAAAATTACTTTATGACAAGTTAAAGTAAATTTTTTTACAAGTTAAAGTTACGTTTTGACATGTTAAACTATGTTTTTTACAAGTTAAAGTGCGTTTTGACAAGTTCAAAGTACGTTTTGACAAGTAATAGTACATTTTTTACAAGTTAAAGTCATGTTTGTACAAGTTAAAGTACATTTCAACAAGTTCAAATTATGTTTTGACAAGTTAAATTATGTTTCAACAGTTTAAAAATACGTTTTGACAAGTAAAAGTACATTTTTTACAAGTTAAAATTACGTTTCGACATGTTAAACTATGTTTTTTTAGAAATTAAAGTTACGTTTTGACTAGTTAAAGTGCATTTCAACAAGTTCGAAGTACGTTTTGACAAGTAATAGTACATTTTGTACAAGTTAAAGTTACGTTTTGACAAGTTAAAGTACGTTTCAACAAGTTATAATTACGTTTTGACAAGTAAAACTACATTTTTTTACAAGTAAAAGTTACGTTTTGACATGTTAAACTATGTTTTTTCCAAGTTAAAGTGCGTTTTGACAAGTTCAAAGTACGTTTTGACAAGTAATAGTACATTTTTTACAAGTTAAAGTTACGTTTTGACAAGTTCAAGTACGTTTCAACAAGTTCAAATTACGTTTTGACAAGTTAAAGTATGTTTCAACAGGTTAAAATTACGTTTTGACACATAAAAGTACATTTTTTACAAGTTAAAGTTACGTTTTGACATGTTAAATTATGTTTTTTACAAGTTAAAGTTACGTTTTGACAAGTTAAAGTGCATTTCAACAAGTTCAAAGTATGTTTTGACAAGGAATAGTACATTTCTTACAAGTTAAAGTTACGTTTTGACAAGTTAAATTTACGTTTTGACAAGTTAAAGTACGTTTCAACAAGTTAAAATTACTTTTTGACAAGTTAAAGTACATTTTTTTACAAGTTAAAGTTACGTTTTGACATGTTAAACTATGTTTTTTACAAGTTAAAGTGCGTTTTGACAAGTTCAAAGTACGTTTTGACAAGTAATAGTACATTTTTTACAAGTTAAAGTTATGTTTGTACAAGTTAAAGTACATTTCAACAAGTTCAAATTATGTTTTGACAAGTTAAAGTATGTTTCAACAGCTTAAAAATACGTTTTGACAAGTAAAAGTACATTTTTTACAAGTTAAAGTTACGTTTTGACATGTTAAACTATGTTTTTTACAAGTTAAATTTACATTTTGACAAGTTAAAGTGCATTTCAACAAGTTCAAAGTACGTTTTGACAAGGAATAGTACATTTCTTACAAGTTAAAGTTACGTTTTGACAAGTTAAATTTACGTTTTGACAAGTTAAAGTACGTTTCAACAAGTTAAAATTACTCTTTGACAAGTTAAAGTACATTTTTTTACAAGTTATAGTTACGTTTTGACATGTTAAACTATGTTTTTTACAAGTTAAAGTACGTTTTGACAAGTTCAAAGTACGTTTTGACAAGTAATAGTACATTTTTAACAAGTTAAAGTTACGTTTTGACAAGTTCAAGTACGTTTCAACAAGTTCAAATTACGTTTTGACAAGTTAAAGTATGTTTCAACAGGTTAAAATTACGTTTTGACACGTTAAAGTACATTTTTTACAAGTTAAAGTTACGTTTTGACATGTTAAATTATGTTTTTTACAAGTTAAAGTTACGTTTTGACAAGTTAAAGTGCATTTCAACAAGTTCAAAGTACGTTTTGACAAGGAATAGTACATTTTTTACAAGTTAAACTTACGTTTTGACAAGGTAAATTTACGTTTTGACAAGTTAAAGTTACGTTTTGACAAGTTAAAGAATGTTTCAACAAGTTAAAACTACTTTTTGACAAGTTAAAGTACATTTTTTTACAAGTTAAAGTTACGTTTTGACATGTTAAACTATGTTTTTTACAAGTTAAAGTGCGTTTTGACAAGTTCAAAGTACGTTTTGACAAGTAGTAGTACATTTTTTACAAGTTAAAGTTATGTTTGTACAAGTTAAAGTACATTTCAACAAGTTCAAATTATGTTTTGACAAGTTAAAGTATGTTTCAACAGCTTAAAAATACGTTTTGACAAGTAAAAGTACATTTTTTACAAGTTAAAGTTACGTTTTGACATGTTAAACTATGTTTTTTACAAGTTAAAGTTACGTTTTGACAAGTTAAAGTGCATTTCAACAAGTTCAAAGTACGTTTTGACAAGTAATAGTACATTTTTTACAAGTTAAAGTTACGTTTTGACAAGTTAAACTATGTTTTTTACAAGTTAAAGTTACGTTTTGACAAGTTAAAGTACGTTTCAACAAGTTAAAGTTACTTTTTGACAAGTTAAAGTACGTTTCAACAGGCTAAAATTACGATTTGACAAGTTAAATTACATTTTTTATAAGTTAAATTACGGTTTAACAAGTTAAAGTACGTTTCAACGAGTTCAAATTACGTTTTGACAAGTTAAAGTAGCTTTCAAAAAGATAAAATTACGTTTTGACAAGTAAAAGTACATTTTTTTACAAGTAAAAGTTACGTTTTGACATGTTAAACTATGTTTTTTACAAGTTAAAGTGCGTTTTGACAAGTTCAAAGTACGTTTTGACTAGTAATAGTTCATTTTTTACAAGTTAAAGTACGTTTCAACAAGTTCAAATTACGTTTTGACAAGTTAAAGTTTTTTTCAACAGGTTAAAATTACGTTTTGACAAGTAAAAGTACATTTTTTACAAGTTAAAGTTACGTTTTGACATGATAAATTATGTTTTTTACAAGTTAAAGTTACGTTTTGACAAGTTAAAGTGCATTTCAATAAGTTCAAAGTACGTTTTGACAAGTAATAGTACATTTTTTACAAGTTAAAGTTACCTTTTGACAAGTTAAAGTTACATTTTGAAAATTTAAAGTACGTTTCAACAAGTTATAATTACGTTTTGACAAGTAAAAGTACATTTTTTTACAAGTAAAAGTTACGTTTTGACATGTTAAACTATGTTTTTTCCAAGTTAAAGTGCGTTTTGACAAGTTCAAAGTACGTTTTGACAAGTAATAGTACATTTTTTACAAGTTAAAGTTACGTTTTGACAAGTTCAAGTACGTTTCAACAAGTTCAAATTACGTTTTGACAAGTTAAAGTATGTTTCAACAGGTTAAAATTACGTTTTGACACGTAAAAGTACATTTTTTACAAGGTAAAGTTACGTTTTGACATGTTAAATTATGTTTTTTACAAGTTAACGTTACGTTTTGATAAGTTATAGTGCATTTCAACAAGTTCAAAGTACGTTTTGACAAGGAATAGTACATTTCTTACAAGTTAAAGTTACGTTTTGACAAGTAAAATTTACGTTTTGACAAGTTAAAGTACGTTTCAACAAGTTAAAATTACTTTTTGACAAGTTAAAGTACATTTTTTTACAAGTTAAAGTTACGTTTTGACATGTTAAACTAGTATTTTTACAAGTTAAAGTGCGTTTTGACAAGTTCAAAGTACGTTTTGACAAGTAATAGTACATTTTTTACAAGTTAAAGTTATGTTTGTACAAGTTAAAGTACATTTCATAAAGTTCAAATTATGTTTTGACAAGTTAAAGTATGTTTCAACAGCTTAAAAATACGTTTTGACAAGTAAAAGTACATTTTTTACAAGTTAAAGTTACATTTTGACATGTTAAACTATGTTTTTTACAAGTTAAAGTTACGTTTTGACAAGTTAAAGTACGTTTCAACAAGTTAAAGTTACTTTTTGACAAGTTAAAGTACGTTTCAACAGGTTAAAATTACGATTTGACAAGTTAAATTACATTTTTTACAAGTTAAATTACGGTTTAACAAGTTAAAGTACGTTTCAACGAGTTCAAATTACGTTTTGACAAGTTAAAGTAGCTTTCAAAAAGATAAAATTACGTTTTGACAAGTAAAAGTACATTTTTTTACAAGTAAAAGTTACGTTTTGACATGTTAAAATATGTTTTTTACAAGTTAAAGTGCGTTTTGACAAGTTCAAAGTACGTTTTGACTAGTAATAGTTCATTTTTTACAAGTTAAAGTTATGTTTTGACAAGTTAAAGTACGTTTCAACAAGTTCAAATTACGTTTTGACAAGTTAAATTTTTTTTCAACAGGTTAAAATTACGTTTTCACAAGTAAAAGTACATTTTTTACAAGTTAAACTTACGTTTTGACATGTTAAATTATGTTTTTTACAAGTTAAAGTTACGTTTTGAAAAGTTAAAGTGCATTTCAACAAGTTCAAAGTACGTTTTGACAAGTAATAGTACATTTTTTACAAGTTAAAGTTACGTTTTGACAAGTTAAAGTTACGTTTTGACAAGTTAAAGTACGTTTCAACAAGTTAAAATTACGTTTTGACAAGTAAAAGTACATTTTTTACAAGTAAAAGTTACGTTTTGACATGTTAAACTATGTTTTTTCCAAGTTAACGTGCGTTTTGACAAGTTCAAAGTACGTTTTGACAAGTAATAATACATTTTTTACAAGTTAAAGTTACGTTTTGACAAGTTCAAGTACGTTTCAACAAGTTCAAATTACGTTTTGACAAGTTAAAGTATGTTTCAAAAGGTTAAAATTACGTTTTGACAAGTAAAAGTACATTTTTTACAAGTTAAAGTTACGTTTTGACATGTTCAATTATGTTTTTTACAAGTTAAAGTTACATTTTGACAAGTTAAAGTGCATTTCAACAAGTTCAAAGTACGTTTTGACAAGGAATAGTACATTTTTTACAAGTTAAAGTTACGTTTTGACAAGTTAAGTTTAAGTTTTGACAAGTTAAAGTACGTTTCAACAAGTTAAAATTACTTTTTGACAAGTTAAAGTACATTTTTTGACAAGTTAAAGTTACGTTTTGACATGTTAAACTATGTTTTTTACAAGTTAAAGTGCGGTTTGACAAGTTCAAAGTACGTTTTGACAAGTAATAGTACATTTTTTACAAGTTAAAGTTATGTTTGTATAAGTTAAAGTACATTTCAACAAGTTCAAATTATGTTTTGACAAGTTAAAGTATGTTTCATTAGCTTAAAAATACGTTTTGACAAGTAAAAGTACATTTTTAACAAGTTAAAGTTACGTTTTGACATGTTAAACTATGTTTTTTACAAGTTAAAGTTACGTTTTGACAAGTTAAAATGCATTTCAACAAGTTCAAAGTACGTTTTGACAAGTAATAGTACATTTTTTACAAGTTAAAGTTACGTTTTGACAAGTTAAAGTATGTTTTTTACAAGTTAAAGTTACGTTTTGACAAGTTCAAGTACGTTTCAACAAGTTAAAGTTAATTTTTGACAAGTTAAAGTACGTTTCAACAGGTTAAAATTACGATTTGACAAGTTAAATTACATTTTTTACAAGTTAAATTACGGTTTAACAAGTTAAAGTACGTTTCAACGAGTTCAAATTACGTTTTAACAAGTTAAAGTAGCTTTCAAAAAGATAAAATTACGTTTTGACAAGTAAAAGTACATTTTTTTACTAGTAAAAGTTACGTTTTGACATGTTAAACTATGATTTTTACAAGTTAAAGTGCGTTTTGACAAGTTCAAAGTACGTTTTGACTAGTAATAGTTCATTTTTTACAAGTTAAAGTTACGTTTTGACATGTTAAACTATGTTTTTTACAAGTTAAAGTGCGTTTTGACAAGTTCAAAGTATGTTTTGACAAGTAATAGTACATTTTTTACAAGTTAAAGTTATGTTTGTACAAGTTAAAGTACATTTCATAAAGTTCAAATTATGTTTTGACAAGTTAAAGTATGTTTCAACAGCTTAAAAATACGTTTTGACAAGTAAAATTACATTTTTTACAAGTTAAAGTTACGTTTTGACATGTTAAACTATGTTTTTTACAAGTTAAAGTTACGTTTTGACAAGTTAAAGTGCATTTCAACAAGTTCAAAGTACGTTTTGACAAGTAATAGTACATTTTTTACAAGTTAAAGTTACGTTTTGACAAGTTAAACTATGTTTTTTACAAGTTAAAGTACGTTTCAACAAGTTAAAGTTACTTTTTGACAAGTTAAAGTTCGTTTCAACAGGTTAAAATTACGATTTGACAAGTTAAATTACATTTTTTACAAGTTAAATTACGGTTTAACAAGTTAAAGTACGTTTCAACGAGTTCAAATTACGTTTTGACAAGTTAAAGTAGCTTTCAAAAAGATAAAATTACGTTTTGACAAGTAAAAGTACATTTTTTTACAAGTAAAAGTTACGTTTTGACATGTTAAACTATGTTTTTTACAAGTTAAAGTGCGTTTTGACAAGTTCAAAGTACGTTTTGACTAGTAATAGTTCATTTTTGACAAGTTAAAGTTATGTTTTGACAAGTTAAAGTACGTTGCAACAAGTTCAAATTACGTTTTGACAAGTTAAAGTTTTTTTCAACAGGTTAAAATTACGTTTTCACAAGTAAAAGTATATTTTTTACAAGTTAAAATTACGTTTTGACATGTTAAATTATATTTTTTACAAGTTAAAGTTACGTTTTGACAAGTTAAAGTGCATTTCAACAACTTCAAAGTACGTTTTGACAAGTAATAGTACATTTTTTACAAGTTAAAGTTACGTTTTGACAAGTTAAAGTTACGTTTTGACAAATTAAAGTACGTTTCAACAAGTTCAAATTATGTTTTGACAAGTTAAAGTATGTTTCATTAGCTTAAAAATACGTTTTGACAAGTAAAAGTACATTTTTAACAAGTTAAAGTTACGTTTTGACATGTTAAACTATGTTTTTTACAAGTTAAAGTTACGTTTTGACAAGTTAAAATGCATTTCAACAAGTTCAAAGTACGTTTTGACAAGTAATAGTACATTTTTTACAAGTTAAAGTTACGTTTTGACAAGTTAAAGTATGTTTTTTACAAGTTAAAGTTACGTTTTGACAAGTTCAAGTACGTTTCAACAAGTTAAAGTTAATTTTTGACAAGTTAAAGTACGTTTCAACAGGTTAAAATTACGATTTGACAAGTTAAATTACATTTTTTACAAGTTAAATTACGGTTTAACAAGTTAAAGTACGTTTCAACGAGTTCAAATTACGTTTTAACAAGTTAAAGTAGCTTTCAAAAAGATAAAATTACGTTTTGACAAGTAAAAGTACATTTTTTTACTAGTAAAAGTTACGTTTTGACATGTTAAACTATGATTTTTACAAGTTAAAGTGCGTTTTGACAAGTTCAAAGTACGTTTTGACTAGTAATAGTTCATTTTTTACAAGTTAAAGTTACGTTTTGACATGTTAAACTATGTTTTTTACAAGTTAAAGTGCGTTTTGACAAGTTCAAAGTATGTTTTGACAAGTAATAGTACATTTTTTACAAGTTAAAGTTATGTTTGTACAAGTTAAAGTACATTTCATAAAGTTCAAATTATGTTTTGACAAGTTAAAGTATGTTTCAACAGCTTAAAAATACGTTTTGACAAGTAAAATTACATTTTTTACAAGTTAAAGTTACGTTTTGACATGTTAAACTATGTTTTTTACAAGTTAAAGTTACGTTTTGACAAGTTAAAGTGCATTTCAACAAGTTCAAAGTACGTTTTGACAAGTAATAGTACATTTTTTACAAGTTAAAGTTACGTTTTGACAAGTTAAACTATGTTTTTTACAAGTTAAAGTACGTTTCAACAAGTTAAAGTTACTTTTTGACAAGTTAAAGTTCGTTTCAACAGGTTAAAATTACGATTTGACAAGTTAAATTACATTTTTTACAAGTTAAATTACGGTTTAACAAGTTAAAGTACGTTTCAACGAGTTCAAATTACGTTTTGACAAGTTAAAGTAGCTTTCAAAAAGATAAAATTACGTTTTGACAAGTAAAAGTACATTTTTTTACAAGTAAAAGTTACGTTTTGACATGTTAAACTATGTTTTGTACAAGTTAAAGTGCGTTTTGACAAGTTCAAAGTACGTTTTGACTAGTAATAGTTCATTTTTGACAAGTTAAAGTTATGTTTTGACAAGTTAAAGTACGTTGCAACAAGTTCAAATTACATTTTGACAAGTTAAAGTTTTTTTCAACAGGTTAAAATTACGTTTTCACAAGTAAAAGTATATTTTTTACAAGTTAAAGTTACGTTTTGACATGTTAAATTATATTTTTTACAAGTTAAAGTTACGTTTTGACAAGTTAAAGTGCATTTCAACAACTTCAAAGTACGTTTTGACAAGTAATAGTACATTTTTTACAAGTTAAAGTTACGTTTTGACAAGTTAAAGTTACGTTTTGACAAATTAAAGTACGTTTCAACAAGTTAAAATTACGTTTTGACAAGTAAAAGTACATTTTTTTACAAGTAAAAGTTACGTTTTGACATGTTAAACTATGTTTTTTCCAAGTTAACGTGCGTTTTGACAAGTTCAAAGGACGTTTTGACAAGTAATAGTACATTTTTTACAAGTTAAAGTTACGTTTTGACAAGTTCAAGTACGTTTCAACAAGTTCAAATTACGTTTTGACAAGTTAAAGTATGTTTCAAAAGGTTAAAATTACGTTTTCACAAGTAAAAGTACATTTTTTACAAGTTAAAGTTACGTTTTGACATGTTCAATTATGTTTTTTACAAGTTAAAGTTACGTTTTGACAAGTTAAAGTGCATTTCAACAAGTTCAAAGTACGTTTTGACAAGGAATAGTACATTTTTTACAAGTTAAAGTTACGTTTTGACAAGTTAAGTTTAAGTTTTGACAAGTTAAAGTACGTTTCAACAAGTTAAAATTACTTTTTGACAAGTTAAAGTACATTTTTTTACAAGTTAAAGTTACGTTTTGACATGTTAAACTATGTTTTTTACAAGTTAAAGTGCGTTTTGACAAGTTCAAAGTACGTTTTGACAAGTAATAGTACATTTTTTACAAGTTAAAGTTATGTTTGTACAAGTTAAAGTACATTTCAACAAGTTCAAATTATGTTTTGACAAGTTAAAGTATGTTTCAACAGCTTAAAAATACGTTTTGACAAGTAAAAGTACATTTTTTACAAGTTAAAGTTACGTTTTGACATGTTAAACTATGTTTTTTACAAGTTAAATTTACATTTTGACAAGTTAAAGTGCATTTCAACAAGTTCAAAGTACGTTTTGACAAGGAATAGTACATTTCTTACAAGTTAAAGTTACGTTTTGACAAGTTCAAGTACGTTTCAACAAGTTCAAATTACGTTTTGACAAGTTAAAGTATGTTTCAACAGGTTAATATTACGTTTTGACACGTAAAAGTACAGTTTTTACAAGTTAAAGTTACGTTTTGACATGTTAAATTATGTTTTTTACAAGTTATAGTTACGTTTTGACAAGTTAAAGTGCATTTCAACAAGTTCAAAGTACGTTTTGACAAGGAATAGTACATTTTTTACAAGTTAAACTTACGTTGTGACAAGGTAAATTTACGTTTCGACAAGTTAAAGTTACGTTTTGACAAGTTAAAGTATGTTTCAACAAGTTAAAATTACTTTTTGACAAGTTAAAGTACATTTTTTTACAAGTTAAAGTTACGTTTTGACATGTTAAACTAAGTTTTTTACAAGTTAAAGTGCGTTTTGACAAGTTCAAAGTACGTTTTGACAAGTAATAGTACATTTTTTACAAGTTAAAGTTATGTTTGTACAAGTTAAAGTACATTTCAACAAGTTCAAATTATGTTTTGACAAGTTAAAGTATGTTTCAACAGCTTAAAAATACGTTTTGACAAGTAAAAGTACATTTTTTACAAGTTAAAGTTACGTTTTGACATGTTAAACTATGTTTTTTACAAGTTAAAGTTCCGTTTTGACAAGTGAAAGTGCATTTCAACAAGTTCGAAGTACGTTTTGACAAGTAATAGTACATTTTTTACAAGTTAAAGTTACGTTTTGACAAGTTAAACTATGTTTTTTACAAGTTAAAGTTACGTTTTGACAAGTTAAAGTACGTTTCAACAAGTTAAAGTTACTTTTTGACAAGTTAAAGTACGTTTCAACAGGCTAAAATTACGATTTGACAAGTTAAATTACATTTTTTATAAGTTAAATTACGGTTTAACAAGTTAAAGTACGTTTCAACGAGTTCAAATTACGTTTTGACAAGTTAAAGTAGCTTTCAAAAAGATAAAATTACGTTTTGACAAGTAAAAGTACATTTTTTTACAAGTAAAAGTTACGTTTTGACATGTTAAACTATGTTTTTTACAAGTTAAAGTGCGTTTTGACAAGTTCAAAGTACGTTTTGACTAGTAATAGTTCATTTTTTACAAGTTAAAGTTATGTTTTGACAAGTTAAAGTACGTTTCAACAAGTTCAAATTACGTTTTGACAAGTTAAAGTAGCTTTCAAAAAGATAAAATTACGTTTTGACAAGTAAAAGTACATTTTTTTACAAGTAAAAGTTACGTTTTGACATGTTAAACTATGTTTTTTACAAGTTAAAGTGCGATTTGACAAGTTCAAAGTACGTTTTGACTAGTAATAGTTCATTTTTTACAAGTTAAAGTACGTTTCAACAAGTTCAAATTACGTTTTGACAAGTTAAAGTTTTTTTCAACATGTTAAAGTTACGTTTTGACAAGTAAAAGTACATTTTTTACAAGTTAAAGTTACGTTTTGACATGATAAATTATGTTTTTTACAAGTTAAAGTTACGTTTTGACAAGTTAAAGTGCATTTCAACAAGTTCAAAGTACGTTTTGACAAGTAATAGTACATTTATTACAAGTTAAAGTTACGTTTTGACAAGTTAAAGTTACGTTTTGACAAGTTAAAGTACGTTTCAACAAGTTAAAATTACGTTTTGACAAGTAAAAGTACATTTTTTTACAAGTAAAAGTTACGTTTTGACATGTTAAACTATGTTTTTTCCAAGTTAACGTGCGTTTTGACAAGTTCAAAGTACGTTTTGACAAGTAATAGTACATTTTTTACAAGTTAAAGTTACGTTTTGACAAGTTCAAGTACGTTTCAACAAGTTCAAATTACGTTTTGACAAGTTAAAGTATGTTTCAAAAGGTTAAAATTACGTTTTGACAAGTAAAAATACATTTTTTACAAGTTTAAGTTACGGTTTGACATGTTCAATTATGTTTTTTACAAGTTAAAGTTACGTTTTGACAAGTTAAAGTGCATTTCAACAAGTTCAAAGTACGTTTTGACAAGTAATAGTACATTTTTTACAAGTTAAAGTTACGTTTTGACAAGTTAAAGTTACGTTTTGACAAGTTAAAGTACGTTTCAACAAGTTAAAATTACGTTTTGACAAGTAAAAGTACATTTTTTTACAAGTAAAAGTTACGTTTTGACATGTTAAACTATGTTTTTTACAAGTTAAAGTGCGTTTTGACAAGTTCAAAGTACGTTTTGACAAGTAATAGTACATTTTTTACAAGTTAAAGTTATGTTTGTACAAGTTAAAGTACATTTCATAAAGTTCAAATTATGTTTTGACAAGTTAAAGTATGTTTCATTAGCTTAAAAATACGTTTTGACAAGTAAAAGTACATTTTTTACAAGTTAAAGTTACGTTTTGACATGTTAAACTATGTTTTTTACAAGTTAAAGTTACATTTTGACAAGTTAAAGTGCATTTAAACAAGTTCAAAGTACGTTTTGACAAGTAATAGTACATTTTTTACAAGTTAAAGTTACGTTTTGACAAGTTAAACTATGATTTTTACAAGTTAAAGTTACGTTTTGACAAGTTAAAGTACGTTTCAACAAGTTAAAGTTACTTTTTGACAAGTTAAAGTAAGTTTCAACAGGTTAAAATTACGATTTGACAAGTTAAATTACTTTTTTTACAAGTTAAATTACGGTTTAACAAGTTAAAGTACGTTTCAACGAGTTCAAATTACGTTTTGACAAGTTAAAGTAGCTTTCAAAAAGATAAAATTACGTTTTGACAAGTAAAAGTACATTTTTTTACAAGTAAAAGTTACGTTTTGACATGTTAAACTATGTTTTTTACAAGTTAAAGTGCGTTTTGACAAGTTCAAAGTACGTTTTGACTAGTAATAGTTCATTTTTTACAAGTTAAAGTTATGTTTTGACAAGTTAAAGTACGTTTCAACAAGTTCAAATTACGTTTTGACAAGTTAAAGTTTTTTTCAACAGGTTAAAATTAGGTTTTCACAAGTAAAAGTACATTTTTTACAAGTTAAAGTTACGTTTTGACATGTTAAATTATGTTTTTTACAAGTTAAAGTTACGTTTTGACAAGTTAAAGTGCATTTCAACAAGTTCAAAGTACGTTTTGACAAGTAATAGTACATTTTTTACAAGTTAAAGTTACGTTTTGACAAGTTAAAGTTACGTTTTGACAAGTTAAAGTACGTTTCAACAAGTTAAATTTACGTTTTGACAAGTAAAAGTACATTTTTTTACAAGTAGAAGTTACGTTTTGACATGTTAAACTATGTTTTTTCCAAGTTAACGTGCGTTTTGACAAGTTAAAGTGCATTTCAACAAGTTCATAGTACGTTTTGACAAGTAATAGTACATTTATTACAAGTTAAAGTTACGTTTTGACAAGTTAAAGTTACGTTTTGACAAGTTGAAGTACGTTTCAACAAGTTAAATTTACGTTTTGACAAGTAAAAGTACATTTTTTTACAAGTAGAAGTTACGTTTTGACATGTTAAACTATGTTTTTTTCAAGTTAACGTGCGTTTTGACAAGTTCAAAGTACGTTTTGACAAGTAATAGTACATTTTTTACAACTTAAAGTTACGTTTTGACAAGTTCAAGTACGTTTCAACAAGTTCAAATTACGTTTTGACAAGTTAAAGTATGTTTCAAAAGGTTAAAATTACGTTTTAACAAGTAAAAGTACATTTTTTACAAGTTAAAGTTACGTTTTGACATGTTCAATTATGTTTTTTACAAGTTAAAGTTACGTTTTGACAAGTTAAAGTGCATTTCAACAAGTTCAAAGTACGTTTTGACAAGGAATAGTACATTTTTTACAAGTTAAACTTACATTTTGACAAGGTAAATTTACGTTTCGACAAGTTAAAGTTACGTTTTGACAAGTTAAAGTATGTTTCAACAAGTTAAAATTACTTTTTGACAAGTTAAAGTACATTTTTTTACAAGTTAAAGTTACGTTTTGACATGTTAAACTATGTATTTTACAAGTTAAAGTGCGTTTTGACAAGTTCAAAGTACGTTTTGACAAGTAATAGTACATTTTTTACAAGTTAAAGTTATGTTTGTACAAGTTAAAGTACATTTCAACAAGTTCAAATTATGTTTTGACAAGTTAAAGTATGTTTCAACAGCTTAAAAATACGTTTTGACAAGTAAAAGTACATTTTTTACAAGTTAAAGTTACGTTTTCACATGTTAAACTATGTTTTTTACAAGTTAAAGTTCCGTTTTGACAAGTGAAAGTGCATTTCAACAAGTTCGAAGTACGTTTTGACAAGTACTAGTACATTTTTTACAAGTTAAAGTTACGTTTTGACAAGTTAAACTATGTTTTTTACAAGTTAAAGTTACGTTTTGACAAGTTAAAGTACGTTTCAACAAGTTAAAGTTACTTTTTGACAAGTTAAAGTACGTTTCAACAGGCTAAAATTACGATTTGACAAGTTAAATTACATTTTTTATAAGTTAAATTACGGTTTAACAAGTTAAAGTACGTTTCAACGAGTTCAAATTACGTTTTGACAAGTTAAAGTAGCTTTCAAAAAGATAAAATTACGTTTTGACAAGTAAAAGTACATTTTTTTACAAGTAAAAGTTACGTTTTGACATGTTAAACTATGTTTTTTACAAGTTAAAGTGCGTTTTGACAAGTTCAAAGTACGTTTTGACTAGTAATAGTTCATTTTTTACAAGTTAAAGTACGTTTCAACAAGTTCAAATTACGTTTTGACAAGTTAAAGTTTTTTTCAACATGTTAAAGTTACGTTTTGACAAGTAAAAGTACATTTTTTACAAGTTAAAGTTACGTTTTGACATGATAAATTATGTTTTTTACAAGTTAAAGTTACGTTTTGACAAGTTAAAGTGCATTTCAACAAGTTCATAGTACGTTTTGACAAGTAATAGTACATTTATTACAAGTTAAAGTTACGTTTTGACAAGTTAAAGTTACGTTTTGACAAGTTAAAGTACGTTTCAACAAGTTAAAATTACGTTTTGACAAGTAAAAGTACATTTTTTTACAAGTAGAAGTTACGTTTTGACAAGTTAAAGTACGTTTCAACAAGTTCAAATTACGTTTTGACAAGTTAAAGTTTTTTTCAACAGGTTAAAATTAGGTTTTCACAAGTAAAAGTACATTTTTTACAAGTTAAAGTTACGTTTTGACATGATAAATTATGTTTTTTACAAGTTAAAGTTACGTTTTGACAAGTTAAAGTGCATTTCAACAAGTTCATAGTACGTTTTGACAAGTAATAGTACATTTATTACAAGTTAAAGTTATGTTTTGACAAGTTAAAGTACGTTTCAACAAGTTCAAATTACGTTTTGACAAGTTAAAGTTTTTTTCAACAGGTTAAAATTAGGTTTTCACAAGTAAAAGTACATTTTTTACAAGTTAAAGTTACGTTTTGACATGATAAATTATGTTTTTTACAAGTTAAAGTTACGTTTTGACAAGTTAAAGTGCATTTCAACAAGTTCATAGTACGTTTTGACAAGTAATAGTACATTTATTACAAGTTAAAGTTACGTTTTGACAAGTTAAAGTTACGTTTTGACAAGTTAAAGTACGTTTCAACAAGTTAAATTTACGTTTTGACAAGTAAAAGTACATTTTTTTACAAGTAGAAGTTACGTTTTGACATGTTAAACTATGTTTTTTCCAAGTTAACGTGCGTTTTGACAAGTTCAAAGTACGTTTTAACAAGTAATAGTACATTTTTTACAACTTAAAGTTACGTTTTGACAAGTTCAAGTACGTTTCAACAAGTTCAAATTACGTTTTGACAAGTTAAAGTATGTTTCAAAAGGTTAAAATTACGTTTTGACAAGTAAAAGTACATTTTTTACAAGTTAAAGTTACGTTTTGACATGTTCAATTATGTTTTTTACAAGTTAAAGTTACGTTTTGACAAGTTAAAGTGCATTTCAACAAGTTCAAAGTACGTTTTGACAAGGAATAGTACATTTTTTACAAGTTAAACTTACATTTTGACAAGGTAAATTTACGTTTCGACAAGTTAAAGTTACGTTTTGACAACTTAAAGTATGTTTCAACAAGTTAAAATTACTTTTTGACAAGTTAAAGTACATTTTTTTACAAGTTAAAGTTACGTTTTGACATGTTAAACTATGTATTTTACAAGTTAAAGTGCGTTTTGACAAGTTCAAAGTACGTTTTGACAAGTAATAGTACATTTTTTACAAGTTAAAGTTATGTTTGTACAAGTTAAAGTACATTTCAACAAGTTCAAATTATGTTTTGACAAGTTAAAGTATGTTTCAACAGCTTAAAAATACATTTTGACAAGTAAAAGTACATTTTTTACAAGTTAAAGTTACGTTTTGACATGTTAAACTATGTTTTTTACAAGTTAAAGTTCCGTTTTGACAAGTGAAAGTGCATTTCAACAAGTTCGAAGTACGTTTTGACAAGTAATAGTACATTTTTTACAAGTTAAAGTTACGTTTTGACAAGTTAAACTATGTTTTTTACAAGTTAAAGTTACGTTTTGACAAGTTAAAGTACGTTTCAACAAGTTAAAGTTACTTTTTGACAAGTTAAAGTACGTTTCAACAGGCTAAAATTACGATTTGACAAGTTAAATTACATTTTTTATAAGTTAAATTACGGTTTAACAAGTTAAAGTACGTTTCAACGAGTTCAAATTACGTTTTGACAAGTTAAAGTAGCTTTCAAAAAGATAAAATTACGTTTTGACAAGTAAAAGTACATTTTTTTACAAGTAAAAGTTACGTTTTGACATGTTAAACTATGTTTTTTACAAGTTAAAGTGCGTTTTGACAAGTTCAAAGTACGTTTTGACTAGTAATAGTTCATTTTTTACAAGTTAAAGTACGTTTCAACAAGTTCAAATTACGTTTTGACAAGTTAAAGTTTTTTTCAACATGTTAAAGTTACGTTTTGACAAGTAAAAGTACATTTTTTACAAGTTAAAGTTACGTTTTGACATGATAAATTATGTTTTTTACAAGTTAAAGTTACGTTTTGACAAGTTAAAGTGCATTTCAACAAGTTCATAGTACGTTTTGACAAGTAATAGTACATTTATTACAAGTTAAAGTTACGTTTTGACAAGTTAAAGTTACGTTTTGACAAGTTAAAGTACGTTTCAACAAGTTAAAATTACGTTTTGACAAGTAAAAGTACATTTTTTTACAAGTAGAAGTTACGTTTTGACAAGTTAAAGTACGTTTCAACAAGTTCAAATTACGTTTTGACAAGTTAAAGTTTTTTTCAACAGGTTAAAATTAGGTTTTCACAAGTAAAAGTACATTTTTTACAAGTTAAAGTTACGTTTTGACATGATAAATTATGTTTTTTACAAGTTAAAGTTACGTTTTGACAAGTTAAAGTGCATTTCAACAAGTTCATAGTACGTTTTGACAAGTAATAGTACATTTATTACAAGTTAAAGTTATGTTTTGACAAGTTAAAGTACGTTTCAACAAGTTCAAATTACGTTTTGACAAGTTAAAGTTTTTTTCAACAGGTTAAAATTAGGTTTTCACAAGTAAAAGTACATTTTTTACAAGTTAAAGTTACGTTTTGACATGATAAATTATGTTTTTTAAAAGTTAAAGTTACGTTTTGACAAGTTAAAGTGCATTTCAACAAGTTCATAGTACGTTTTGACAAGTAATAGTACATTTATTACAAGTTAAAGTTACGTTTTGACAAGTTAAAGTTACGTTTTGACAAGTTAAAGTACGTTTCAACAAGTTAAATTTACGTTTTGACAAGTAAAAGTACATTTTTTTACAAGTAGAAGTTACGTTTTGACATGTTAAACTATGTTTTTTCCAAGTTAACGTGCGTTTTGACAAGTTCAAAGTACGTTTTGACAAGTAATAGTACATTTTTTACAACTTAAAGTTACGTTTTGACAAGTTCAAGTACGTTTCAACAAGTTCAAATTACGTTTTGACAAGTTAAAGTATGTTTCAAAAGGTTAAAATTACGTTTTGACAAGTAAAAGTACATTTTTTACAAGTTAAAGTTACGTTTTGACATGTTCAATTATGTTTTTTACAAGTTAAAGTTACGTTTTGACAAGTTAAAGTGCATTTCAACAAGTTCAAAGTACGTTTTGACAAGGAATAGTACATTTTTTACAAGTTAAACTTACATTTTGACAAGGTAAATTTACGTTTCGACAAGTTAAAGTTACGTTTTGACAAGTTAAAGTACGTTTCAACAAGTTAAAATTACTTTTTGACAAGTTAAAGTACATTTTTTTACAAGTTAAAGTTACGTTTTGACATGTTAAACTATGTATTTTACAAGTTAAAGTGCGTTTTGACAAGTTCAAAGTACGTTTTGACAAGTAATAGTACATTTTTTACAAGTTAAAGTTATGTTTGTACAAGTTAAAGTACATTTCAACAAGTTCAAATTATGTTTTGACAAGTTAAAGTATGTTTCAACAACTTAAAAATACGTTTTGACAAGTAAAAGTACATTTTTTACAAGTTAAAGTTACGTTTTGACATGTTAAACTATGTTTTTTACAAGTTAAAGTTCCGTTTTGACAAGTGAAAGTGCATTTCAACAAGTTCGAAGTACGTTTTGACAAGTAATAGTACATTTTTTACAAGTTAAAGTTACGTTTTGACAAGTTAAACTATGTTTTTTACAAGTTAAAGTTACGTTTTGACAAGTTAAAGTACGTTTCAACAAGTTAAAGTTACTTTTTGACAAGTTAAAGTACGTTTCAACAGGCTAAAATTACGATTTGACAAGTTAAATTACATTTTTTATAAGTTAAATTACGGTTTAACAAGTTAAAGTACGTTTCAACGAGTTCAAATTACGTTTTGACAAGTTAAAGTAGCTTTCAAAAAGATAAAATTACGTTTTGACAAGTAAAAGTACATTTTTTTACAAGTAAAAGTTACGTTTTGACATGTTAAACTACGTTTTTTACAAGTTAAAGTGCGTTTTGACAAGTTCAAAGTACGTTTTGACTAGTAATAGTTCATTTTTTACAAGTTAAAGTACGTTTCAACAAGTTCAAATTACGTTTTGACAAGTTAAAGTTTTTTTCAACATGTTAAAGTTACGTTTTGACAAGTAAAAGTACATTTTTTACAAGTTAAAGTTACGTTTTGACATGATAAATTATGTTTTTTACAAGTTAAAGTTACGTTTTGACAAGTTAAAGTGCATTTCAACAAGTTCATAGTACGTTTTGACAAGTAATAGTACATTTATTACAAGTTAAAGTTACGTTTTGACAAGTTAAAGTTACGTTTTGACAAGTTAAAGTACGTTTCAACAAGTTAAATTTACGTTTTGACAAGTAAAAGTACATTTTTTTACAAGTAGAAGTTACGTTTTGACATGTTAAACTATGTTTTTTCCAAGTTAACGTGCGTTTTGACAAGTTCAAAGTACGTTTTGACAAGTAATAGTACATTTTTTACAACTTAAAGTTACGTTTTGACAAGTTCAAGTACGTTTCAACAAGTTCAAATTACGTTTTGACAAGTTAAAGTATGTTTCAAAAGGTTAAAATTACGTTTTGACAAGTAAAAGTACATTTTTTACAAGTTAAAGTTACGTTTTGACATGTTCAATTATGTTTTGACAAGTTAAAGTTTTTTTCAACATGTTAAAGTGCATTTCAACAAGTGCAAAGTACGTTTTGACAAGGAATAGTACATTTCTTACAAGTTAAAGTTACGTTTTGACAAGTAAAATTTACGTTTTGACAAGTTAAAGTACGTTTCAACAAGTTAAAATTACTTTTTGACAAGTTAAAGTACATTTTTTTACAAGTTAAAGTTACGTTTTGACATGTTAAACTATGTTTTTTACAAGTTAAAGTGCGTTTTGACAAGTTCAAAGTACGTTTTGACAAGTAATAGTACATTTTTTACAAGTTAAAGTTATGTTTGTACAAGTTAAAGTACATTTCATAAAGTTCAAATTATGTTTTGACAAGTTAAAGTATGTTTCATTAGCTTAAAAATACGTTTTGACAAGTAAAAGTACATTTTTTACAAGTTAAAGTTACGTTTTGACATGTTAAACTATGTTTTTTACAAGTTAAAGTTACATTTTGACAAGTTAAAGTGCATTTAAAAAAGTTCAAAGTACGTTTTGACAAGTAATAGTACATTTTTTACAAGTTAAAGTTACGTTTTGACAAGTTAAACTATGATTTTTACAAGTTAAAGTTACGTTTTGACAAGTTAAAGTACGTTTCAACAAGTTAAAGTTACTTTTTGACAAGTTAAAGTAAGTTTCAACAGGTTAAAATTACGATTTGACAAGTTAAATTACTTTTTTTACAAGTTAAATTACGGTTTAACAAGTTAAAGTACGTTTCAACGAGTTCAAATTACGTTTTGACAAGTTAAAGTAGCTTTCAAAAAGATAAAATTACGTTTTGACAAGTAAAAGTACATTTTTTTACAAGTAAAACTTACGTTTTGACATGTTAAACTATGTTTTTTACAAGTTAAAGTGCGTTTTCACAAGTTCAAAGTACGTTTTGACTAGTAATAGTTCATTTTTTACAAGTTAAAGTTATGTTTTGACAAGTTAAAGTACGTTTCAACAAGTTCAAATTACGTTTTGACAAGTTAAAGTTTTTTTCAACAGGTTAAAATTACGTTTTCACAAGTAAAAGTACATTTTTTACAAGTTAAAGTTACGTTTTGACATGTTAAATTATGTTTTTTACAAGTTAAAGTTACGTTTTGACATGTTAAATTATGTTTTTTACAAGTTAAAGTTAAGTTTTGACAAGTTAAAGTGCATTTCAACAAGTTCAAAGTACGTTTTGACAAGTAATAGTACATTTTTTACAAGTTAAAGTTACGTTTTGACAAGTTAAAGTTACGTTTTGACAAGTTAAAGTACGTTTCAACAAGTTAAATTTACGTTTTGACAAGTAAAAGTACATTTTTTTACAAGTAGAAGTTACGTTTTGACATGTTAAACTATGTTTTTTCCAAGTTAACGTGCGTTTTGACAAGTTCAAAGTACGTTTTGACAAGGAATAGTACATTTCTTACAAGTTAAAGTTACGTTTTGACAAGTAAAATTTACGTTTTGACAAGTTAAAGTACGTTTCAACAAGTTAAAATTACTTTTTGACAAGTTAAAGTACATTTTTTTACAAGTTAAAGTTACGTTTTGACATGTTAAACTATGTTTTTTACAAGTTAAAGTGCGTTTTGACAAGTTCAAAGTACGTTTTGACAAGTAATAGTACATTTTTTACAAGTTAAAGTTATGTTTGTACAAGTTAAAGTACATTTCATAAAGTTCAAATTATGTTTTGACAAGTTAAAGTATGTTTCATTAGCTTAAAAATACGTTTTGACAAGTAAAAGTACATTTTTTACAAGTTAAAGTTACGTTTTGACATGTTAAACTATGTTTTTTACAAGTTAAAGTTACATTTTGACAAGTTAAAGTGCATTTAAACAAGTTCAAAGTACGTTTTGACAAGTAATAGTACATTTTTTACAAGTTAAAGTTACGTTTTGACAAGTTAAACTATGATTTTTACAAGTTAAAGTTACGTTTTGACAAGTTAAAGTACGTTTCAACAAGTTAAAGTTACTTTTTGACAAGTTAAAGTAAGTTTCAACAGGTTAAAATTACGATTTGACAAGTTAAATTACTTTTTTTACAAGTTAAATTACGGTTTAACAAGTTAAAGTACGTTTCAACGAGTTCAAATTACGTTTTGACAAGTTAAAGTAGCTTTCAAAAAGATAAAATTACGTTTTGACAAGTAAAAGTACATTTTTTTACAAGTAAAACTTACGTTTTGACATGTTAAACTATGTTTTTTACAAGTTAAAGTGCGTTTTCACAAGTTCAAAGTACGTTTTGACTAGTAATAGTTCATTTTTTACAAGTTAAAGTTATGTTTTGACAAGTTAAAGTACGTTTCAACAAGTTCAAATTACGTTTTGACAAGTTAAAGTTTTTTTCAACAGGTTAAAATTACGTTTTCACAAGTAAAAGTACATTTTTTACAAGTTAAAGTTACGTTTTGACATGTTAAATTATGTTTTTTACAAGTTAAAGTTACGTTTTGACATGTTAAATTATGTTTTTTACAAGTTAAAGTTAAGTTTTGACAAGTTAAAGTGCATTTCAACAAGTTCAAAGTACGTTTTGACAAGTAATAGTACATTTTTTACAAGTTAAAGTTACGTTTTGACAAGTTAAAGTTACGTTTTGACAAGTTAAAGTACGTTTCAACAAGTTAAATTTACGTTTTGACAAGTAAAAGTACATTTTTTTACAAGTAGAAGTTACGTTTTGACATGTTAAACTATGTTTTTTCCAAGTTAACGTGCGTTTTGACAAGTTCAAAGTACGTTTTGACAAGTAATAGTACATTTTTTACAACTTAAAGTTACGTTTTGACAAGTTCAAGTACGTTTCAACAAGTTCAAATTACGTTTTGACAAGTTAAAGTATGTTTCAAAAGGTTAAAATTACGTTTTGACAAGTAAAAGTACATTTTTTACAAGTTAAAGTTACGTTTTGACATGTTCAATTATGTTTTTTACAAGTTAAAGTTACGTTTTGACAAGTTAAAGTGCATTTCAACAAGTTCAAAGTACGTTTTGACAAGGAATAGTACATTTTTTACAAGTTAAACTTACATTTTGACAAGGTAAATTTACGTTTCGACAAGTTAAAGTTACGTTTTGACAAGTTAAAGTATGTTTCAACAAGTTAAAATTACTTTTTGACAAGTTAAAGTACATTTTTTTACAAGTTAAAGTTACGTTTTGACATGTTAAACTATGTATTTTACAAGTTAAAGTGCGTTTTGACAAGTTCAAAGTACGTTTTGACAAGTAATAGTACATTTTTTACAAGTTAAAGTTATGTTTGTACAAGTTAAAGTACATTTCATAAAGTTCAAATTATGTTTTGACAAGTTAAAGTATGTTTCATTAGCTTAAAAATACGTTTTGACAAGTAAAAGTACATTTTTTACAAGTTAAAGTTACGTTTTGACATGTTAAACTATGTTTTTTACAAGTTAAAGTTACATTTTGACAAGTTAAAGTGCATTTAAACAAGTTCAAAGTACGTTTTGACAAGTAATAGTACATTTTTTACAAGTTAAAGTTACGTTTTGACAAGTTAAACTATGATTTTTACAAGTTAAAGTTACGTTTTGACAAGTTAAAGTACGTTTCAACAAGTTAAAGTTACTTTTTGACAAGTTAAAGTAAGTTTCAACAGGTTAAAATTACGATTTGACAAGTTAAATTACTTTTTTTACAAGTTAAATTACGGTTTAACAAGTTAAAGTACGTTTCAACGAGTTCAAATTACGTTTTGACAAGTTAAAGTAGCTTTCAAAAAGATAAAATTACGTTTTGACAAGTAAAAGTACATTTTTTTACAAGTAAAACTTACGTTTTGACATGTTAAACTATGTTTTTTACAAGTTAAAGTGCGTTTTCACAAGTTCAAAGTACGTTTTGACTAGTAATAGTTCATTTTTTACAAGTTAAAGTTATGTTTTGACAAGTTAAAGTACGTTTCAACAAGTTCAAATTACGTTTTGACAAGTTAAAGTTTTTTTCAACAGGTTAAAATTACGTTTTCACAAGTAAAAGTACATTTTTTACAAGTTAAAGTTACGTTTTGACATGTTAAATTATGTTTTTTACAAGTTAAAGTTACGTTTTGACATGTTAAATTATGTTTTTTACAAGTTAAAGTTAAGTTTTGACAAGTTAAAGTGCATTTCAACAAGTTCAAAGTACGTTTTGACAAGTAATAGTACATTTTTTACAAGTTAAAGTTACGTTTTGACAAGTTAAAGTTACGTTTTGACAAGTTAAAGTACGTTTCAACAAGTTAAATTTACGTTTTGACAAGTAAAAGTACATTTTTTTACAAGTAGAAGTTACGTTTTGACATGTTAAACTATGTTTTTTCCAAGTTAACGTGCGTTTTGACAAGTTCAAAGTACGTTTTGACAAGTAATAGTACATTTTTTACAACTTAAAGTTACGTTTTGACAAGTTCAAGTACGTTTCAACAAGTTCAAATTACGTTTTGACAAGTTAAAGTATGTTTCAAAAGGTTAAAATTACGTTTTGACAAGTAAAAGTACATTTTTTACAAGTTAAAGTTACGTTTTGACATGTTCAATTATGTTTTTTACAAGTTAAAGTTACGTTTTGACAAGTTAAAGTGCATTTCAACAAGTTCAAAGTACGTTTTGACAAGGAATAGTACATTTTTTACAAGTTAAACTTACATTTTGACAAGGTAAATTTACGTTTCGACAAGTTAAAGTTACGTTTTGACAAGTTAAAGTATGTTTCAACAAGTTAAAATTACTTTTTGACAAGTTAAAGTACATTTTTTTACAAGTTAAAGTTACGTTTTGACATGTTAAACTATGTATTTTACAAGTTAAAGTGCGTTTTGACAAGTTCAAAGTACGTTTTGACAAGTAATAGTACATTTTTTACAAGTTAAAGTTATGTTTGTACAAGTTAAAGTACATTTCAACAAGTTCAAATTATGTTTTGACAAGTTAAAGTATGTTTCAACAGCTTAAAAATACGTTTTGACTAGTAAAAGTACATTTTTTACAAGTTAAAGTTACGTTTTGACATGTTAAACTATGTTTTTTACAAGTTAAAGTTACGTTTTGACAAGTTAAAGTGCATTTAAACAAGTTCAAAGTACGTTTTGACAAGTAATAGTACATTTTTTACAAGTTAAAGTTACGTTTTGACAAGTTAAACTATGATTTTTACAAGTTAAAGTTACGTTTTGACAAATTAAAGTACGTTTCAACAAGTTAAAGTTACTTTTTGACAAGTTAAAGTAAGTTTCAACAGGTTAAAATTACGATTTGACAAGTTAAATTACTTTTTTTACAAGTTAAATTACGGTTTAACAAGTTAAATTACGTTTCAACGAGTTCAAATTACGTTTTGACAAGTTAAAGTAGCTTTCAAAAAGATAAAATTACGTTTTGACAAGTAAAAGTACATTTTTTTACAAGTAAAAGTTACGTTTTGACATGTTAAACTATGGTTTTTCCAAGTTAAAGTGCGTTTTGACAAGTTCAAAGTACGTTTTGACAAGTAATAGTACATTTTTTACAAATTAAAGTTACGTTTTGACAAGTTCAAGTACGTTTCAACAAGTTCAAATTACGTTTTGACAAGTTAAAGTATGTTTCAACAGGTTAAAATTACGTTTTGACACGTAAAAGTACATTTTTAACAAGTTAAAGTTACGTTTTGACATGTTAAATTATGTTTTTTACAAGTTAAAGTTACGTTTTGACAAGTTAAAGTGCAGTTCAACAAGTTCAAAGTACGTTTTGACAAGGAATAGTACATTTCTTACAAGTTAAAGTTACGTTTTGACAAGTAAAATTTACGTTTTGACAAGTTAAAGTACATTTTTTTACAAGTTAAAGTTACGTTTTGACATGTTAAACTATGTTTTTTACAAGTTAAAGTGCGTTTTGACAAGTTCAAAGTACGTTTTGACAAGTAATAGTACATTTTTTACAAGTTAAAGTTATGTTTGTACAAGTTAAAGTACATTTCATAAAGTTCAAATTATGTTTTGACAAGTTAAAGTATGTTTCAACAGCTTAAAAATACGTTTTGACAAGTAAAAGTACATTTTTTACAAGTTAAAGTTACGTTTTGACATGTTAAACTATGTTTTTTACAAGTTAATGTTACCTTTGACAATTTAAAGTGCATTTCAACAAGTTCAAAGTACGTTTTGACAAGTAATAGTACATTTTTTACAAGTTAAAGTTACGTTTTGACAAGTTAAACTATGTTTTTTACAAGTTAAAGTTACGTTTTGACAAGTTAAAGTACGTTTCAACAAGTTAAAGTTACTTTTTGACAAGTTAAAGTACGTTTCAACAAGTTAAAATTACGATTTGACAAGTTAAATTACATTTTTTACAAGTTAAATTACGGTTTAACAAGTTAAAGTACGTTTCAACGAGTTCAAATTACGTTTTGACAAGTTAAAGTAGCTTTCAAAAAGATAAAATTACGTTTTGACAAGTAAAAGTACATTTTTTTACAAGTAAAAGTTACGTTTTGACATGTTAAACTATGTTTTTTACAAGTTAAAGTGCGTTTTGACAAGTTCAAAGTACGTTTTGACTAGTAATAGTTCATTTTTTACAAGTTAAAGTTATGTTTTGACAAGTTAAAGTACGTTTCAACAAGTTCAAATTACGTTTTGACAAGTTAAAGTTTTTATCAACAGGTTAAAATTACGTTTTCACAAGTAAAAGTACATTTTTTTACAAGTTAAAGTTACGTTTTGACATGTTAAATTATGTTTTTTACAAGTTAAAGTTACGTTTTGACAAGTTAAAGTGCATTTCAACAAGTTCAAAGTACGTTTTGACAAGTAATAGTACATTTTTTACAAGTTAAAGTTACGTTTTGACAAGTTAAAGTTACGTTTTGACAAGTTAAAGTACGTTTCAACAAGTTAAAATTACGTTTTGACAAGTAAAAGTACATTTTTTTACAAGTAAAAGTTACGTTTTGACATGTTAAACTATGTTTTTTCCAAGTTAACGTGCGTTTTGACAAGTTCAAAGTACGTTTTGACAAGTAATAGTACATTTTTTACAAGTTAAAGTTACGTTTTGACAAGTTCAAGTACGTTTCAACAAGTTCAAATTACGTTTAGACAAGTTAAAGTATGTTTCAAAAGGTTAAAATTACGTTTTGACAAGTAAAAGTACATTTTTTAGAAGTTAAAGTTACGTTTTGACATGTTCAATTATGTTTTTTACAAGTTAAAGTTACGTTTTGACATGTTCAATTATGTTTTTTACAAGTTAAAGTTACGTTTTGACAAGTTAAATTGCATTTCAACAAGTTCAAAGTACGTTTTGACAAGGAATAGTACATTTTTTACAAGTTAAAGTTACCTTTTGACAAGTTAAGTTTAAGTTTTGACAAGTTAAAGTACGTTTCAACAAGTTAAAATTACTTTTTGACAAGTTAAAGTACATTTTTTTACAAGTTAAAGTTACGTTTTGACATGTTAAACTATGTTCTTTACAAGTTAAAGTGCGTTTTGACAAGTTCAAAGTACGTTTTAACAAGTAATAGTACATTTTTTACAAGTTAAAGTTACGTTTTGACAAGTTCAAGTACGTTTCAACAAGTTCAAATTACGTTTTGACAAGTTAAAGTATGTTTCAACAGGTTAAAATTACGTTTTGACACGTAAAAGTACATTTTTTACAAGTTAAAGTTACGTTTTTACATGTTAAACTATGTTTTTTACAAGTTAAAGTTACGTTTTGACAAGTTAAAGTGCATTTCAACAAGTTCAAAGTACGTTTTGACAAGTAATAGTACATTTTTTACAAGTTAAAGTTACGTTTTGACAAGTTAAACTATGTTTTTTACAAGTTAAAGTTACGTTTTGACAAGTTAAAGTACGTTTCAACAAGTTACAGTTACTTTTTGACAAGTTAAAGTACGTTTCAACAGGTTAAAATTACGACTTGACAAGTTAAATTACATTTTTTACAAGTTAAATTACGGTTTAACAAGTTAAAGTACGTTTCAACGAGTTCAAATTACGTTTTGACAAGTTAAAGTAGCTTTCAAAAAGATAAAATTACGTTTTGACAAGTAAAAGTACATTTTTTAACAAGTAAAAGTTACGTTTTGACATGTTAAACTATGTTTTTTACAAGTTAAAGTGCGTTTTGACAAGTTCAAAGTATGTTTTGGCTAGTAATAGTTCATTTTTTACAAGTTAAAGTTATGTTTTGACAAGTTAAAGTACGTTTCAACAAGTTCAAATTACGTTTTGACAAGTTAAAGTTTTTTTCAACAGGTTAAAATTACGTTTTTACAAGTAAAAGTACATTTTTTACAAGTTAAATTAACGTTTTGACATGTTAAATTATGTTTTTTACAAGTTAAAGTTACGTTTTGACAAGTTAAAGTGCATTTCAACAAGTTCAAAGTACGTTTTGACAAGTAATAGTACATTTTTTACAAGTTAAAGTTACGTTTTGACAAGTTAAAGTTACGTTTTGACAAGTTAAAGTACGTTTCAACAAGTTAAAATTACATTTTGACAAGTAAAAGTACATTTTTTTACAAGTAAAAGTTACGTTTTGACATGTTAAACTATGTTTTTTCCAAGTTAACGTGCGTTTTGACAAGTTCAAAGTACGTTTTGACAAGTAATAGTACATTTTTTACAAGTTAAAGTTACGTTTTGACAAGTTCAAGTACGTTTCAACAAGTTCAAATTACGTTTTGACAAGTTAAAGTTTTTTTCAACAGGTTAAAATTACGTTTTGACAAGTAAAAGTATATTTTTTACAAGTTAAAGTTACGTTTTGACATGTTCAATTATGTTTTTTACAAGTTAAAGTTACGTTTTGACAAGTTAAAGTGCATTTCAACAAGTTCAAAGTACGTTTTGACAAGTAATAGTACATTTTTTACAAGTTAAAGTTACGTTTTGACAAGTTAAAGTACGTTTCAACAAGGTAAAATTACGTTTTGACAAGTAAAAGTACATTTTTTTACAAGTAAAAGTTACGTTTTGACATGTTAAACTATGTTTTTTCCAAGTTAAAGTGCGTTTTGACAAGTTCAAAGTACGTTTTGACAAGTAATAGTACATTTTTTACAAGTTAAAGTTACGTTTTGACAAGTTGAAGTACGTTTCAACAAGTTCAAACTACGTTTTGACAAGTTAAAGTATGTTTCAACAGGTTAAAAATACGTTTTGACAAGTAAAAGTACATTTTTTACAAGTTAAAGTTACGTTTTGACATGTTAAATTATGTTTTTTACAAGTTAAAGTTACGTTTTGAAAAGTTAAAGTGCATTTCAACAAGTTCAAAGTACGCTTTGACAAGTAATAGTACATTTTTTACAAGTTAAAGTTACGTTTTGACAAGTTAAAGTTACGTTTTGACAAGTTAAAGTACGTTTCAACAAGTGAAAATTACTTTTTAACAAGTTAAAGTACATTTTTTTACAAGTAAAAGTTACGTTTTGACATGTTAAACTATGTTTTTTACAAGTTAAAGTGCGTTTTGACAAGTTCAAAGTACGTTTTGACAAGTAATAGTACATTTTTTACAAGTTAAAGTTACGTTTTGACAAGTTCAAGTACGTTTCAACAAGTTCAAATTACGTTTTGACAAGTTAAAGTTTTTTTCAACAGGTTAAAATTATGTTTTGACAAGTAAAAGTACATTTTTTACAAGTTAAAGTTACGTTTTGACATGTTAAATTATGTTTTTTACAAGTTAAAGTTACGTTTTGACAAGTTAAAGTGCATTTCAACAAGTTCAAATTACGTTTTGACAAGGAATAGTACATTTTTTACAAGTTAAAGTTACGTTTTGACAAGTTAAGTTTAAGTTTTGACAAGTTAAAGTACGTTTCAACAATTTAAAATTACTTTTTGACAAGTTAAAGTACATTTTTTTACTAGTTAAAGTTACGTTTTGACATGTTAAACTATGTTTTTCACAAGTTAAAGTGCATTTTGACAAGTTCAAAGTACGTTTTGACAAGTAAAAGTACAATTTTTACAACTTGAAATTATGTTTTGACAAGTTAAAGTACGTTTCAACAAGTTCAAATTATGTTTTGACAAGTTAAAGTATGTTTCAACAGGTTAAAAATACGTTTTGACAAGTAAAAGTACATTTTTTACAAGTTAAAGTTATGTTTTGACATGTTAAACTATGTTTTTTACATGTTAAAGTTACGTTTTGACAAGTTAAAGTGCATTTAAACAAGTTCAAAGTACGTTTTGACAAGTAATAATATATTTTTTACAAGTTAAAGTTACGTTTTGACAAGTTAACCTATGTTTTTTACAAGTTAAAGTTACGTTTTGACAAGTTAAAGTTACTTTTCGACAAGTTAAAGTACGTTTCAACAAGTTAAAGTTACTTTTCGACAAGTTAAAGTACGTTTCAACAGGTTAAAATTACGATTTGACAAGTTAAATTACATTTTTTACAAGTTAAATTACGGTTTAACAAGTTAAAGTACGTTTCAACGAGTTCAAATTACGTTTTGACAAGTTAAAGTAGCTTTCAAAAAGATAAAATTACGTTTTGACAAGTAAAAGTACATTTTTTTACAAGTAAAAGTTACGTTTTGACATGTTAAACTATGTTTTTTACAAGTTAAAGTGCGTTTTGACAAGTTCAAAGTACGTTTTGACTAGTAACAGTTCATTTTTTACAAATTAATGTTATGTTTTGACAAGTTAAAGTACGTTTCAACAAGTTCAAATTACGTTTTGACAAGTTAAAGTTTTTTTCAACAGGTTAAAATTATGTTTTGACAAGAAAAAGTACATTTTTTACAGGTTAAAATTACGATTTGACAAGTTAAATTACATTTCTACAAGTTAAAGTTACGTTTTGACAAGTTAAAGTGCATTTCAACAAGTTCAAAGTACGTTTTGACAAGTAATAGTACATTTTTTACAAGTTAAAGTTACGTTTTGACAAGTTAAAGTTACGTTTTGACAAGTTAAAGTACGTTTCAACAAGGTAAAATTACGTTTTGACAAGTAAAAGTACATTTTTTTACAAGTAAAAGTTACGTTTTGACATGTTAAACTATGTTTTTTCCAAGTTAAAGTGCGTTTTGACAAGTTCAAAGTACGTTTTGACAAGTAATAGTACATTTTTTACAAGTTAAAGTTACGTTTTGACAAGTTGAAGTACGTTTCAACAAGTTCAAACTACGTTTTGACAAGTTAAAGTATGTTTCAACAGGTTAAAAATACGTTTTGACAAGTAAAAGTACATTTTTTACAAGTTAAAGTTACGTTTTGACATGTTAAATTATGTTTTTTACAAGTTAAAGTTACGTTTTGAAAAGTTAAAGTGCATTTCAACAAGTTCAAAGTACGCTTTGACAAGTAATAGTACATTTTTTACAAGTTAAAGTTACGTTTTGACAAGTTAAAGTTACGTTTTGACAAGTTAAAGTACGTTTCAACAAGTTAAAATTACGTTTTGACAAGTAAAATTACATTTTTTTACAAGTAAAAGTTACGTTTTGACATGTTAAACTATGTTTTTTCCAAGTTAAAGTGCGTTTTGACAAGTTCAAAGTACGTTTTGACAAGTAATAGTACATTTTTTACAAGTTAAAGTTACGTTTTGACAAGTTCAAGTAAGTTTCAACAAGTTCAAATTACGTTTTGAGTAGTTAAAGTATGTTTCAAAAGGTTAAAATTACGTTTTGACAAGTAAAAGTACATTTTTTACAAGTAAAAGTTACGTTTTGACATGTTAAACTATGTTTTTTCCAAGTTAAAGTGCGTTTTGACAAGTTCAAAGCACGTTTTGACAAGTAATAGTACATTTTTTACAAGTTAAAGTTACGTTTTGCCAAGTTCAAGTACGTTTCAACAAGTTCAAATTACGTTTTGACAAGTTAAAGCTTTTTTCAACAGGTTAAAATTATGTTTTGACCAGTAAAAGTACATTTTTTACAAGTTAAAGTTATGTTTTGACATGTTAAATTATGTTTTTTACAAGTTAAAGTTACGTTTTGACAAGATAAAGTGCATTTCAACAAGTTCAATGTACGTTTTGACAAGTAATAGTACATTTTTTACAAGTTAAAGTTACGTTTTGACAAGTTAAAGTACGTTTCAACAAGTTAAAAGTTTTTTTTTGACAAGTAAAAGTACATTTTTTTATAAGTAAAAGTTACGTTTTGACATGTTAAACTATGTTTTTTCCAAGTTAACGTGCGTTTTGACAAGTTCAAAGTACGTTTTGACAAGTAATAGTACATTTTTTACAAGTTAAAGTTACGTTTTGACAAGTTCAAGTAAGTTTCAACAAGTTCAAATTACGTTTTGAGTAGTTAAAGTATGTTTCAAATGGTTTAAATTACGTTTTGACAAGTAAAAGTACATTTTTTACAAGTAAAAGTTACGTTTTGACATGTTAAACTATGTTTTTTCCAAGTTAAAGTGCGTTTTGACAAGTTCAAAGTACAATTTGACAAGTAATAGTACATTTTTTACAAGTTAAAGTTACGTTTTGCCAAGTTCAAGTACGTTTCAACAAGTTCAAATTACGTTTTGACAAGTTAAAGCTTTTTTCAACAGGTTAAAATTATGTTTTGACAAGTAAAAGTACATTTTTTACAAGTTAAAGTTACGTTTTGACATGTTAAATTATGTTTTTTACAAGTTAAAGTTACTTTTTGACAAGATAAAGTGCATTTCAACAAGTTCAATGTACGTTTTGACAAGTAATAGTACATTTTTTACAAGTTAAAGTTACGTTTTGACAAGTTAAAGTACGTTTCAACAAGTTAAAAGTTTTTTTTTGACAAGTAAAAGTACATTTTTTTACAAGTAAAAGTTACGTTTTGACATGTTAAACTATGTTTTTTCCAAGTTAACGTGCGTTTTGACAAGTTCAAAGTACGTTTTGACAAGTAATAGTACATTTTTTACAAGTTAAAGTTACGTTTTGACAAGTTCAAGTAAGTTTCAACAAGTTCAAATTACGTTTTGACTAGTTAAAGTATGTTTCAAAAGGTTAAAATTACGTTTTGACAAGTAAAAGTACATTTTTTACAAGTAAAAGTTACGTTTTGACATGTTAAACTATGTTTTTTCCAAGTTAAAGTGCGTTTTGACAAGTTCAAAGTACGTTTTGACAAGTAATAGTACATTTTTTACAAGTTAAAGTTACGTTTTGCCAAGTTCAAGTACGTTTCAACAAGTTCAAATTACGTTTTGACAAGTTAAAGCTTTTTTCAACAGGTTAAAATTATGTTTTGACAAGTAAAAGTACATTTTTTACAAGTTAAAGTTACGTTTTGACATGTTAAATTATGTTTTTTACAAGTTAAAGTTACGTTTTGACAAGATAAAGTGCATTTCAACAAGTTCAATGTACGTTTTGACAAGTAATAGTACATTTTTTACAAGTTAAAGTTACGTTTTGACAAGTTAAAGTACGTTTCAACAAGTTAAAAGTTTTTTTTTGACAAGTAAAAGTACATTTTTTTACAAGTAAAAGTTACGTTTTGACATGTTAAACTATGTTTTTTCCAAGTTAACGTGCGTTTTGACAAGTTCAAAGTACGTTTTGACAAGTAATAGTACATTTTTTACAAGTTAAAGTTACGTTTTGACAAGTTCAAGTAAGTTTCAACAAGTTCAAATTACGTTTTGACTAGTTAAAGTATGTTTCAAAAGGTTAAAATTACGTTTTGACAAGTAAAAGTACATTTTTTACAAGTTAAAGTTACGTTTTGACATGTTCAATTATGTTTTTTACAAGTTAAAGTTACGTTTTGACAAGTTAAAGTGCATTTCAACAAGTTCAAAGTACGTTTTGACAAGGAATAGTACATTTTTTACAAGTTAAAGTTAGGTTTTGACAAGTTAAGTTTAAGTTTTGACAAGTTAAAGTACGTTTCAACAAGTTAAAATTACTTTTTGACAAGTTAAAGTACATTTTTTTACAAGTTAAAGTTACGTTTTGACATGTTAAACTATGTTTTTTACAAGTTAAGGTGTGTTTTGACAAGTTCAAATTACGTTTTGACAAGTAATAGTACATTTTTTACAAGTTAAAGTTATGTTTGTACAAGTTAAAGTACATTTCAACAAGTTCAAATTATGTTTTGACAAGTTAAAGTATGTTTCAACAGCTTAAAAATACGTTTTGACAAGTAAAAGTATGTTTTTAACAAGTTAAAGTTAGGTTTTGACATGTTAAACTATGTTTTTTACAAGTTAAAGTTACGTTTTGACAAGTTAAAGTGCATTTCAACAAGTTCAAAGTACGTTTTGACAAGTAACAGTACATTTTTTACAAGTTAAAGTTACGTTTTGACAAGTTAAACTATGTTTTTTACAAGTTAAAATAACGTTTTGACAAGTTAAAGTACGTTTCAACAAGTTAAAGTTACTTTTTGACAAGTTAAAGTACGTTTCAACAGGTTAAAATTACGATTTGACAAGTTAAATTACATTTTTTACAAGTTAAATTACGGTTTAACAAGTTAAAGTACGTTTCAACGAGTTCAAATTACGTTTTGACAAGTTAAAGTAGCTTTCAAAAAGATAAAATTACATTTTGACAAGTAAAAGTACATTTTTTTACAAGTAAAAGTTACGTTTTGACATGTTAAACTATGTTTTTTACAAGTTAAAGTGCGTTTTGACAAGTTCAAAGTACGTTTTGACTAGTAATAGTTCATTTTTTACAAGGTAAAGTTATGTTTTGACAAGTTAAAGTACGTTTCAACAAGTTCAAATTACGTTTTGACAAGTTAAAGTACATTATTTACAAGTTATAGTTACGTTTTGACATGTTAAATTTTGTTTTTTACAAGTTAAAGTTACGTTTTGACAAGTTAAAGTGCATTTCAACAAGTTTAAAGTACGTTTTGACAAGTAATAGTACATTTTTTACAAGTTAAAGTTACGTTTTGACAAGTTAAAGTTACGTTTTGACAAGTTAAAGTACGTTTCAACAAGTTAAAATTACGTTTTGCAAGTAAAAGTACATTTTTTTACAAGTAAAAGTTACGTTTCGACATGTTAAACTATGTTTTTTCCAAGTTAAAGTGCGTTTTGACAAGTTCAAAGTACGTTTTGACAAGTAATAGTACATTTTTTACAAGTTAAAGTTACGTTTTGACAAGTTAAACTATGTTTTTTACAAGTTAAAGTTACGTTGTGACAAGTTAAAGTATGTTTCAACAAGTTAAAGTTACTTTTTGACAAGTTAAAGTACATTTCAACAGGTTAAAATTACGATTTGACAAGTTAAATTACATTTCTACAAGTTAAATTACGGTTTGACAAGTTAAAGTGCATTTCAACAAGTTCAAAGTACGCTTTGACAAGTAATAGTACATTTTTACAAGTTAAAGTTACGTTTTGACAAGTTAAAGTTACGTTTTGACAAGTTAAAGTACATTTCAACAAGTTAAAATTACTTTTTGACAAGTTAAAGTACATTTTTTTACAAGTTAAAGTTACGTTTTGACATGTTAAACTATGTTTTTTACAAGTTAAAGTGCGTTTTGACAAGTTCGAAGTACGTTTTGACAAGTAATAGTACATTTTTTACAAGTTAAAGTTATGTTTTGACAAGTTAAAGTACGTTTCAACAAGTTCAAATTACGTTTTGACAAATTAAAGTTTTTGTCAACAGGTTAAAATTATGTTTTGACAAGTAAAAGTACATTTTTTACAAGTTAAAGTTACGTTTTGAGATGTTAAATTATGTTTTTTACAAGTTAAAGTTACGTTTTGACAAGTTAAAGTGCATTTCAACAAGTTCAAAGTACGTTTTGACAAGTAATAGTACATTTTTTACAAGTTAAAGTTACGTTTTGACAAGTTAAAGTTACGTTTTGACAAGTTAAAGTACGTTTCAACAAGTTAAAATTACGTTTTGACAAGTAATAGTACATTTTTTTACAAGTAAAAGTTACGTTTTGACATGTTAAACTATGTTTTTTCCAATTTAAAGTGCGTTTTGACAAGTTCAAAGTACGTTTTGACAAGTAATAGTACATTTTTTACAAGTTAAAGTTACGTTTTGACAAGTTCAAGTACGTTTCAACAAGTTCAAATTACATTTTGACAAGTTAAAGTATGTTTCAACAGGTTAAAATTACGTTTTGACAAATAAAAGTACATTTTTTACAAGTTAAAGTTACGTTTTGACATGTTAAATTATGTTTTTTACAAGTTAATGTTACGTTTTGACAAGTTAAAGTGTATTTCAATAAGTTCAAAGTACGTTTTGACAAGTAATAGTATATTTTTTACAAGTTAAAGTTACGTTTTGACAAGTTAAACTATGTTTTTTACAAGTTAAAGTTACGTTTTGACAAGTTAAAGTACGTTTCAACAAGTTAAAGTTACTTTTTGACAAGTTAAAGTTCGTTTCAACAGGTTAAAATTACGATTTGACAAGTTAAATTACATTTTTTACAAGTTAAATTACGGTTTAACAAGTTAAAGTACGTTTCAACGAGTTCAAATTACGTTTTGACAAGTTAAATTAGCTTTCAAAAAGATAAAATTACTTTTTGACAAGTAAAAGTACATTTTTTTACAAGTAAAATTTACGTTTTGACATGTTAAACTATGTTTTTTACAAGTTAAAGTGCGTTTTGACAAGTTCAAAGTACGTTTTGACTAGTAATTGTTCATTTTTTATAAGTTAAAGTTATGTTTTGACAAGTTAAAGTACGTTTCAACAAGTTCAAATTACGTTTTGACAAGTTAAAGTATGTTTTAACAAGTTAAAATTACTTTTTGACAAGTAAAAGTACATTTTTTACAAGTTAAAGTTACGTTTTGACATGTTAAACTATGTTTTTTACAAGTTAAAGTTACGTTTTGACAAGTTAAAGTGCATTTCAACAAGTTCAAAGTATGTTTTGACAAGTAATAGTACATTTTTTACAAGTTAAAGTTACGTTTTGACAAGTTAAAGTTACGTTTTGACTAGTTAAAGTACGTTTCAACAGGTTAAAATTACGTTTTGTCAAGTAAAAGTACATTTTTTTACAAGTAAAAGTTACGTTTTGACATGTTAAACTATGTTTTTTCCAAGTTAAAGTGCGTTTTGACAAGTTCAAACTACGTTTTGACAAGTAATAATACATTTTTTACAAGTTAAAGTTACGTTTTGACAAGTTCAAGTACGTTTCAACAAGTTCAAATTACGTTTTGACAAGTTAAAGTATGATTCAACAGGTTAAAATTACGTTTTGACAAGTAAAAGTACATTTTTTACAAGTTAAGGTTACGTTTTGACATGTTAAATTATGTTTTTTACAAGTTAAAGTTACGTTTTGACAAGTTAAAGTGCATTTCAACAAGTTCAAACTACGTTTTGACAAGTAATAGTACATTTTTTACAAGTTAAAGTTACGTTTTGACAAGTTAAAGTTACGTTTTGACAAGTTAAAGTACATTTCAACAAGTTAAAATTACTTTTTGACAAGTTAAAGTACATTTTTTTACAAGTTAAAATTAAGTTTTGACATGTTAAACTATGTTTTTTACAAGTTAAAGTGCGTATTGACAAGTTCAAAATACGTTTTGACAAGTAATAGTTTATTTTTTACAAGCTAAAGTTATGTTTGTACAAGTTAAAGTACATTTCAACAAGTTCAAATTATGTTTTGACAGGTTAAAGTATGTTTCAACAGGTTAAAAATACGTTTTGACAAGTAAAAGTACATTTTTTACAAGTTAAAGTTACGTTTTGACATGTTAAACTATGTTTTTTACAAGTTAAAGTTACGTTTTGACAAGTTAAAGTGCATTTCAACAAGTTCAAAGTACGTTTTGACAAGTAATAGTACATTTTTTACAAGTTAAAGTTACGTTTTGAAAAGTTAAACTATGTTTTTTACAAGTTGAAGTTACGTTTTGACAAGTTAAAGTACGTTTCAACAAGTTAAAGTTACTTTTCAACAAGTTAAAGTTACTTTTTGACAAGTTAAAGTACGTTTCAACAGGTTAAAATTACGATTTGACAAGTTAAATTACATTTTTTACAAGTTAAATTACGGTTTAACAAGTTAAAGTACGTTTCAACGAGTTTAAATTACGTTTTGACAAGTTAAAGTAGCTTTCAAAAAGATAAAATTACGTTTTGACAAGTAAAAGTACATTTTTTTACAAGTAAAAGTTACGTTTTGACATGTTAAACTATGTTTCTTACAAGTTAAAGTGCGTTTTGACAAGTTCAAAGTACGTTTTGACTAGTAATAGTTCATTTTTTACAAGTTAAAGTTATGTTTTGACAAGTTAAAGTACGTTTCAACAAGTTCAAATTACGTTTTCACAAGTTAAAGTATGTTTCAACAGGTTAAAATTACGTTTTGACAAGTAAAAGTACATTTTTTACAAGTTAAAGTTACGTTTTGACATGTTAAATTATGTTTTTTACAAGTTAAAGTTACGTTTTGACAAGTTAAAGTGCATTTAAACAAGTTCAAAGTACGTTTTGACAAGTAATAGGACATTTTTTACAAGTTCAAGTTACGTTTTGACAAGTTAAACTATGTTTTTTACAAGTTAAAGTTACTTTTTGACAAGTTAAAGTACGTTTCAACAAGTTAAAGTTAGTTTTTGACAGGTTAAAGTACGTTTCAACAGGTTAAAATTACGATTTGACAAGTTAAATTACATTTTTTACAAGTTAAATTACGGTTTATCAAGTTAAAGTACGTTTCAACGAGTTCAAATTTCGTTTTGACAAGTTAAAGTAGCTTTCAAAAAGATAAAATTACGTTTTGACAAGTAAAAGTACATTTTTTTACAAGTAAAAGTTACGTTTTGACATGTTAAACTATGTATTTTACAAGTTAAAGTGCGTTTTGACAAGTTCAAAGTACGTTTTGACTAGCAATAGTTCATTTTTTACAAGTTAAAGTTATGTTTTGACAAGTTAAAGTACGTTTCAGCAAGTTCAAATTACGTTTTGACAAGTTAAAGTATTTTTCAATAGGTTAAAATTACGTTTTGACAAGTAAAAGTATATTTTTTACAAGTTAAAGTTACGTTTTGACATGTTAAATTATGTTTTTTACAAGTTAAAGTTACGTTTTGACAAGTTAAAGTGCATTTCAACAAGTTAAAAGTACGTTTTGACAAGTAATAGTACATTTTTTACAAGTTAAAGTTACGTTTTGACAAGTTAAAGTTACGTTTTGATGAGTTAAAGTACGTTTCAACAAGTTAAAATTACGTTTTGACAAGTAAAGGTACATTTTTTTACAAGTAAAAGTTACGTTTTGACATGTTAAACTATGTTTTTTCCAAGTTAAAGTGCGTTTTGACAAGTTCAAAGTACGTTTTGACTAGTACTAGTACATTTTTTACAAGTCAAAGTTACGTTTTGACAAGTTCAAGTACGTTTCAACAAATTCAAAGTACGTTTTGACAAGTAATAGTACATTTTTTACAAGTTAAAGTTACGTTTTGACAAGTTAAAGTTACGTTTTGACAAGTTAAAGTACGTTTCAACAAGTTAAAATTACGTTTTGACAGGTAAAAGTATATTTTTTTACAAGTAAAAGTTACGTTTTGACATGTTAAACTATGTTTTTTCCAAGTTAAAGTGCGTTTTGACAAGTTCAAAGTACGTTTAGACAAGTAATAGTACATTTTTTACAAGTTAAAGTTACGTTTTGACAAGTTCAAGTACGTTTCAACAAGTTCAAATTACGTTTTGACAAGTTAAAGTATGTTTCAACAGGTTAAAATTACGTTTTGACAAGTAAAAGTACATTTTTTACAAGTTAATGTTACGTTTTGACATGTTAAATTATGTTTTTTACAAGTTAAAGTTACGTTTTGACAAGTTAAAGTGCATTTCAACAAGTTCAAAGTACGTTTTGACAAGTAATAGTACATTTTTTACAAGTTAAAGTTACGTTTTGACAAGTTAAAGTTACGTTTTGACAAGTTAAAGTATGTTTCAACAAGTTAAAATTACGTTTTGACAAGTAAAAGTACATTTTTTACAAGTAAAAGTTATGTTTTGACATGTTAAACTATGTTTTTTCCAAGTTAAAGTGCGTTTTGACAAGTTCAAAGTACGTTTTGAAAAGTAATAGTACATTTTTTACAAGATAAAGTTACGTTTTGACAAGTTCAAGTACGTTTCAACAAGTTCAAATTACGTTTTGACGAGTTAAAGTATGTTTCAAGAGGATAAAATTACGTTTTGACAAGTGAAAGTACATTTTTTACAAGTTAAAGTTACGTTTTGACATGTTAAATTATGTTTTTAACAATTTAAAGTTACGTTTTGACAAGTTAAAGTGCATTTCAACAAGTTCAAAGTACGTTTTGACAAGTAATAGTACATTTTTTACAAGTTAAAGTTACGTTTTGACAAGTTAAAGTACGTTTCAACAAGTTAAAATTACTTTTTGACAAGTTAAAGTACATTTTTTTACAAGTTAAAGTTACATTTTGACATGTTAAACTATGTTTTTTACAAGTTAAAGTGCGTTTTGACAAGTTCAAAGTACGTTTTGACAAGTAATAGTACATTTTTTACAAGTTAAAGTTATGTTTGTAAAAGTTAAAGTACATTTCAACAAGTTCAAATTATGTTTTGACAAGTTAAAGTATGTTTCAACAGCTTAAAAATACGTTTTGACAAGTAAAAGTACATTTTTTACAAGTTAAAGTTAAGTTTGACATGTTAAACTATGTTTTTTACAAGTTAAAGTTACGTTTTGACAAGTTAAAGTGCATTTCAACAACTTCAAAGTATGTTTTGACAAGTAATAGTACATTTTTTACAAGTTAAAGTTACGTTTTGACAAGTTAAACTATGTTTTTTACAAGTTAAAGTTACGTTTTGACAAGTTAAAGTACGTTTCAACAAGTTAAAGTTACTTTTTGACAAGTTAAAGTACGTTTCAACAGGTTAAAATTACGATTTGACAAGTTAAATTACATTTTTTACAAGTTAAATTACGGTTTAACAAGTTAAAGTACGTTTCAACGAGTTCAAATTACGTTTTGACAAGTTAAAGTAGCTTTCAAAAAGATAAAATTACGTTTTGACAAGTAAAAGTACATTTTTTTACAAGTAAAAGTTACGTTTTGACATGTTAAACTATGTTTTTTACAAGTTAAAGTGCGTTTTGACAAGTTCAAAGTACGTTTTGACTAGTAATAGTTCATTTTTTACAAGTTAAAGTTATGTTTTGACAAGTTAAAGTACGTTTCAGCAAGTTCAAATTACGTTTTGACAAGTTAAAGTATTTTTCAACAGGTTAAAATTACGTTTTGACTAGTAAAAGTACATTTTTACAAGTTAAAGTTACGTTTTGACATGTTAAATTATGTTTTTTACAAGTTAAAGTTACGTTTTGACAAGTTAAAGTGCATCTCAACAAGTTCAAAGTACGTTTTGACAAGTAATAGTACATTTTTTACAAGTTCAAGTTACGTTTTGACAAGTTAAACTATGTTTTTCACAAGTTAAAGTTACGTTTTGACAAGTTAAATTACGTTTCAACAAGTTAAAGTTACTTTTTGACAGGTTAAAGTTATGTTTTGAAAAGTTAAAGTACGTTTCAACAAGTTAAAATTACGTTTTGACAAGTAAAAGTACATTTTTTTACAAGTAAAAGTTACGTTTTGACATGTTAAACTATGTTTTTTCCAAGTTAAAGTGCGTTTTGACAAGTTCAAAGTACGTTTTGACAAGTAATAGTACATTTTTTACAAGTTAAAGTTATGTTTGTACAAGTTAAAGTACATTTCAACAAGTTCAAATTATGTTTTGACAAGTTAAAGTACGTTTCAACAGCTTAAAAATACGTTTTGACATGTAAAAGTACATTTTTTACAAGTTAAAGTTACGTTTGACATGTTAAACTATGTTTTTTACAAGTTAAAGTACCGTTTTGACAAGTTAAAGTGCATTTCAACAAGTTCAAAGTACGTTTTGAGAAGTAATAGTACATTTTTTACAAGTTAAAGTTACGTTTTGACAAGTTAAACTATGTTTTTTACAAGTTAAAGTTACGTTTTGACAAGTTAAAGTACGTTTCAACAAGTTAAAGTTACTTTTTGACAAGTTAAAGTACGTTTCAACAGGTTAAAATTACGATTTGACAAGTTAAATTACATTTTTTACAAATTAAATTACGGTTTAACAAGTTAAAGTACGTTTCAATGAGTTCAAATTACGTTTTGACAAGTTAAAGTAGCTTTCAAAAAGATAAAATTACGTTTTGACAAGTAAAAGTACATTTTTTTACAAGTAAAAGTTACGTTTTGACATGTTAAACTATGTTTTTTACAAGTTAAAGTGCGTTTTGACAAGTTCAAAGTACGTTTTGACTAGTAATAGTTCATTTTTTACAAGTTAAAGTTATGTTTTGACAAGTTAAAGTACGTTTCAGCAAGTTCAAATTACGTTTTGACAAGTTAAAGTATTTTTCAACAGGTTAAAATTACGTTTTGACAAGTAAAAGTACATTTTTTACAAGTTAAAGTTACGTTTTGACATGTTAAATTATGTTTTTTACAAGTTAAAGTTACGTTTTGACAAGTTAAAGTGCATTTCAACAAGTTCAAAGTACGTTTTGACAAGTAATAGTACATTTTTTACAAGTTAAAGTTACGTTTTGACAAGTTAAAGTACGTTTCAACAAGTTAAAATTACGTTTTGATAGGTAAAAGTATATTTTTTTACAAGTAAAAGTTACGTTTTGACATGTTAAACTATGTTTTTTCCAAGTTAAAGTGCGTTTTGACATGTTCAAAGTACGTTTTGACAAGTAATAGTACATTTTTTACAAGTTAAAGTTACGTTTTGACAAGTTCAAGTACGTTTCAACAAGTTCAAATTACGTTTTGACAAGTTAAAGTATGTTTCAACAGGTTAAAATTACGTTTTGACAAGTAAAAGTACATTTTTTACAAGGTAATGTTACGTTTTGACATGTTAAATTATGTTTTTTACAAGCAAAAGTTACGTTTTGACAAGTTAAAGTGCATTTCAACAAGTTCAAAGTACGTTTTGACAAGTAATAGTACATTTTTTACAAGTTAAAGTTACGTTTTGACAAGTTAAAGTTACGTTTTGACAAGTTAAAGTATGTTTCAACAAGTTAAAATTACGTTTTGACAAGTAAAAGTACATTTTTTTACAAGTAAAAGTTATGTTTTGACATGTTAAACTATGTTTTTTCCAAGTTAAAGTGCGTTTTGACAAGTTCAAAGTACGTTTTGAAAAGTAATAGTACATTTTTTACAAGATAAAGTTACGTTTTGACAAGTTCAAGTACGTTTCAACAAGTTCAAATTACGTTTTGACGAGTTAAAGTATGTTTCAAGAGGATAAAATTACGTTTTGACAAGTGAAAGTACATTTTTTACAAGTTAAAGTTACGTTTTGACATGTTAAATTATGTTTTTAACTATTTAAAGTTACGTTTTGACAAGTTAAAGTGCATTTCAACAAGTTCAAAGTACGTTTTGACAAGTAATAGTACATTTTTTACAAGTTAAAGTTACGTTTTGACAAGTTAAAGTACGTTTCAACAAGTTAAAATTACGTTTTGACAAGTTAAAGTACATTTTTTTACAAGTTAAAGTTACATTTTGACATGTTAAACTATGTTTTTTACAAGTTAAAGTGCGTTTTGACAAGTTCAAAGTACGTTTTGACAAGTAATAGTACATTTTTTACAAGTTAAAGTTATGTTTGTAAAAGTTAAAGTACATTTCAACAAGTTCAAATTATGTTTTGACAAGTTAAAGTATGTTTCAACAGCTTAAAAATACGTTTTGACAAGTAAAAGTACATTTTTTACAAGTTAAAGTTAAGTTTGACATGTTAAACTATGTTTTTTACAAGTTAAAGTTACGTTTTGACAAGTTAAAGTGCATTTCAACAACTTCAAAGTATGTTTTGACAAGTAATAGTACATTTTTTACAAGTTAAAGTTACGTTTTGACAAGTTAAACTATGTTTTTTACAAGTTAAAGTTACGTTTTGACAAGTTAAAGTACGTTTCAACAAGTTAAAGTTACTTTTTGACAAGTTAAAGTACGTTTCAACAGGTTAAAATTACGATTTGACAAGTTAAATTACATTTTTTACAAGTTAAATTACGGTTTAACAAGTTAAAGTACGTTTCAACGAGTTCAAATTACGTTTTGACAAGTTAAAGTAGCTTTCAAAAAGATAAAATTACGTTTTGACAAGTAAAAGTACATTTTTTTACAAGTAAAAGTTACGTTTTGACATGTTAAACTATGTTTTTTACAAGTTAAAGTGCGTTTTGACAAGTTCAAAGTACGTTTTGACTAGTAATAGTTCATTTTTTACAAGTTAAAGTTATGTTTTGACAAGTTAAAGTACGTTTCAGCAAGTTCAAATTACGTTTTGACAAGTTAAAGTATTTTTCAACAGGTTAAAATTACGTTTTGACTAGTAAAAGTACATTTTTACAAGTTAAAGTTACGTTTTGACATGTTAAATTATGTTTTTTACAAGTTAAAGTTACGTTTTGACAAGTTAAAGTGCATTTCAACAAGTTCAAAGTACGTTTTGACAAGTAATAGTACATTTTTTACAAGTTCAAGTTACGTTTTGACAAGTTAAACTATGTTTTTCACAAGTTAAAGTTACGTTTTGACAAGTTAAATTACGTTTCAACAAGTTAAAGTTACTTTTTGACAGGTTAAAGTTATGTTTTGAAAAGTTAAAGTACGTTTCAACAAGTTAAAATTACGTTTTGACAAGTAAAAGTACATTTTTTTACAAGTAAAAGTTACGTTTTGACATGTTAAACTATGTTTTTTCCAAGTTAAAGTGCGTTTTGACAAGTTCAAAGTACGTTTTGACAAGTAATAGTACATTTTTTACAAGTTAAAGTTATGTTTGTACAAGTTAAAGTACATTTCAACAAGTTCAAATTATGTTTTGACAAGTTAAAGTACGTTTCAACAGCTTAAAAATACGTTTTGACATGTAAAAGTACATTTTTTACAAGTTAAAGTTACGTTTGACATGTTAAACTATGTTTTTTACAAGTTAAAGTACCGTTTTGACAAGTTAAAGTGCATTTCAACAAGTTCAAAGTACGTTTTGAGAAGTAATAGTACATTTTTTACAAGTTAAAGTTACGTTTTGACAAGTTAAACTATGTTTTTTACAAGTTAAAGTTACGTTTTGACAAGTTAAAGTACGTTTCAACAAGTTAAAGTTACTTTTTGACAAGTTAAAGTACGTTTCAACAGGTTAAAATTACGATTTGACAAGTTAAATTACATTTTTTACAAATTAAATTACGGTTTAACAAGTTAAAGTACGTTTCAATGAGTTCAAATTACGTTTTGACAAGTTAAAGTAGCTTTCAAAAAGATAAAATTACGTTTTGACAAGTAAAAGTACATTTTTTTACAAGTAAAAGTTACGTTTTGACATGTTAAACTATGTTTTTTACAAGTTAAAGTGCGTTTTGACAAGTTCAAAGTACGTTTTGACTAGTAATAGTTCATTTTTTACAAGTTAAAGTTATGTTTTGACAAGTTAAAGTACGTTTCAGCAAGTTCAAATTACGTTTTGACAAGTTAAAGTATTTTTCAACAGGTTAAAATTACGTTTTGACAAGTAAAAGTACATTTTTTACAAGTTAAAGTTACGTTTTGACATGTTAAATTATGTTTTTTACAAGTTAAAGTTACGTTTTGACAAGTTAAAGTGCATTTCAACAAGTTCAAAGTACGTTTTGACAAGTAATAGTACATTTTTTACAAGTTAAAGTTACGTTTTGACAAGTTAAAGTACGTTTCAACAAGTTAAAATTACGTTTTGATAGGTAAAAGTATATTTTTTTACAAGTAAAAGTTACGTTTTGACATGTTAAACTATGTTTTTTCCAAGTTAAAGTGCGTTTTGACATGTTCAAAGTACGTTTTGACAAGTAATAGTACATTTTTTACAAGTTAAAGTTACGTTTTGACAAGTTCAAGTACGTTTCAACAAGTTCAAATTACGTTTTGACAAGTTAAAGTATGTTTCAACAGGTTAAAATTACGTTTTGACAAGTAAAAGTACATTTTTTACAAGGTAATGTTACGTTTTGACATGTTAAATTATGTTTTTTACAAGCAAAAGTTACGTTTTGACAAGTTAAAGTGCATTTCAACAAGTTCAAAGTACGTTTTGACAAGTAATAGTACATTTTTTACAAGTTAAAGTTACGTTTTGACAAGTTAAAGTTACGTTTTGACAAGTTAAAGTATGTTTCAACAAGTTAAAATTACGTTTTGACAAGTAAAAGTACATTTTTTTACAAGTAAAAGTTATGTTTTGACATGTTAAACTATGTTTTTTCCAAGTTAAAGTGCGTTTTGACAAGTTCAAAGTACGTTTTGAAAAGTAATAGTACATTTTTTACAAGATAAAGTTACGTTTTGACAAGTTCAAGTACGTTTCAACAAGTTCAAATTACGTTTTGACGAGTTAAAGTATGTTTCAAGAGGATAAAATTACGTTTTGACAAGTGAAAGTACATTTTTTACAAGTTAAAGTTACGTTTTGACATGTTAAATTATGTTTTTAACTATTTAAAGTTACGTTTTGACAAGTTAAAGTGCATTTCAACAAGTTCAAAGTACGTTTTGACAAGTAATAGTACATTTTTTACAAGTTAAAGTTACGTTTTGACAAGTTAAAGTACGTTTCAACAAGTTAAAATTACTTTTTGACAAGTTAAAGTACATTTTTTTACAAGTTAAAGTTACATTTTGACATGTTAAACTATGTTTTTTACAAGTTAAAGTGCGTTTTGACAAGTTCAAAGTACGTTTTGACAAGTAATAGTACATTTTTTACAAGTTAAAGTTATGTTTGTAAAAGTTAAAGTACATTTCAACAAGTTCAAATTATGTTTTGACAAGTTAAAGTATGTTTCAACAGCTTAAAAATACGTTTTGACAAGTAAAAGTACATTTTTTACAAGTTAAAGTTAAGTTTGACATGTTAAACTATGTTTTTTACAAGTTAAAGTTACGTTTTGACAAGTTAAAGTGCATTTCAACAAGTTCAAAGTATGTTTTGACAAGTAATAGTCAATTTTTTACAAGTTAAAGTTACGTTTTGACAAGTTAAACTATGTTTTTTACAAGTTAAAGTTACGTTTTGACAAGTTAAAGTACGTTTCAACAGGTTAAAATTACGATTTGACAAGTTAAATTACATTTTTTACAAGTTAAATTACGGTTTAACAAGTTAAAGTACGTTTCAACGAGTTCAAATTACGTTTTGACAAGTTAAAGTAGCTTTCAAAAAGATAAAATTACGTTTTGACAAGTAAAAGTACATTTTTTTACAAGTAAAAGTTACGTTTTGACATGTTAAACTATGTTTTTTACAAGTTAAAGTGCGTTTTGACAAGTTCAAAGTACGTTTTGACTAGTAATAGTTCATTTTTTACAAGTTAAAGTTATGTTTTGACAAGTTAAAGTACGTTTCAGCAAGTTCAAATTACGTTTTGACAAGTTAAAGTATTTTTCAACAGGTTAAAATTACGTTTTGACTAGTAAAAGTACATTTTTACAAGTTAAAGTTACGTTTTGACATGTTAAATTATGTTTTTTACAAGTTAAAGTTACGTTTTGACAAGTTAAAGTGCATTTCAACAAGTTCAAAGTACGTTTTGACAAGTAATAGTACATTTTTTACAAGTTCAAGTTACGTTTTGACAAGTTAAACTATGTTTTTCACAAGTTAAAGTTACGTTTTGACAAGTTAAATTACGTTTCAACAAGTTAAAGTTACTTTTTGACAAGTTAAAGTTATGTTTTGACAAGTTAAAGTAGCTTTCAAAAAGATAAAATTACGTTTTGACAAGTAAAAGTACATTTTTTTACAAGTAAAAGTTACGTTTTGACATGTTAAACTATGTTTTTTACAAGTTAAAGTGCGTTTTGACAAGTTCAAAGTACGTCTTGACTAGTAATAGTTCAGTTTTTTACAAGTTAAAGTTATGTTTTGACAAGTTAAAGTACGTTTCAGCAAGTTCAAATTACGTTTTGACAAGTTAAAGTATTTTTCAACAGGTTAAAATTACGTTTTGACAAGTAAAAGTACATTTTTTACAAGTTAAAGTTACGTTTTGACATGTTAAATTATGTTTTTTACAAGTTAAAGTTACGTTTTGACAAGTTAAAGTGCATTTCAACAAGTTCAAAGTACGTTTTGACAAGTAATAGTACATTTTTTACAAGTTAAAGTTACGTTTTGACAAGTTAAAGTACGTTTCAACAAGTTAAAATTACGTTTTGATAGGTAAAAGTATATTTTTTTACAAGTAAAAGTTACGTTTTGACATGTTAAACTATGTTTTTTCCAAGTTAAAGTGCGTTTTGACATGTTCAAAGTACGTTTTGACAAGTAATAGTACATTTTTTACAAGTTAAAGTTACGTTTTGACAAGTTCAAGTACGTTTCAACAAGTTCAAATTACGTTTTGACAAGTTAAAGTATGTTTCAACAGGTTAAAATTACGTTTTGACAAGTAAAAGTACATTTTTTACAAGGTAATGTTACGTTTTGACATGTTAAATTATGTTTTTTACAAGTAAAAGTTACGTTTTGACAAGTTAAAGTGCATTTCAACAAGTTCAAAGTACGTTTTGACAAGAAATAGTACATTTTTTACAAGTTAAAGTTACGTTTTGACAAGTTAAAGTTACGTTTTGACAAGTTAAAGTATGTTTCAACAAGTTAAAATTACATTTTGACAAGTAAAAGTATATTTTTTTACAAGTAAAAGTTACGTTTTGACATGTTAAACTATGTTTTTTCCAAGTTAAAGTGCGTTTTGACATGTTCAAAGTACGTTTTGACAAGTAATAGTACATTTTTTACAAGTTAAAGTTACGTTTTGACAAGTTCAAGTACGTTTCAACAAGTTCAAATTACGTTTTGACAAGTTAAAGTATGTTTCAACAGGTTAAAATTACGTTTTGACAAGTAAAAGTACATTTTTTACAAGTTAAAGTTACGTTTTGATATGTTAAATTATGGTTTTAACAAGTTAAAGTTACGTTTTGACAAGTTAAAGTGCATTTCAACAAGTTCAAAGTACGTTTTGACAAGTAATAGTACATTTTTTACAAGTTAAAGTTACGTTTTGACAAGTTAAAGTACGTTTCAACAAGTTAAAATTACTTTTTGACAAGTTAAAGTACATTTTTTTTACAAGTTAAAGTTACATTTTGACATGTTAAACTATGTTTTTTACAAGTTAAAGTGCGTTTTGACAAGTTCAAAGTACGTTTTGACAAGTAATAGTACATTTTTTACAAGTTAAATTTATGTTTGTAAAAGTTAAAGTACATTTCAACAAGTTCAAATTATGTTTTGACAAGTTAAAGTATGTTTCAACAGCTTAAAAATACGTTTTGACAAGTAAAAGTACATTTTTTACAAGTTAAAGTTACGTTTGACATGTTAAACTATGTTTTTTACAAGTTAAAGTACCGTTTTTGACAAGTTAAAGTGCATTTCAACAGGTTAAAATTACGTTTTGACAAGTAAAAGTACATTTTTTTACAAGTTAAAGTTACGTTTTGACATGTTAAATTATGTTTTTTACAAGTTAAAGTTACGTTTTGACAAGTTAAAGTGCATTTCAACAAGTTCAAAGTACGTTTTGACAAGTAATAGTACATTTTTTACAAGTTAAAGTTACGTTTTGACAAGTTAAAGTTACGTTTTGACAAGTTAAAGTACGTTTCATCAAGTTAAAATTACGTTTTGATAGGTAAAAGTATATTTTTTTACAAGTAAAAGTTACGTTTTGACATGTTAAACTATGTTTTTTCCAAGTTAAAGTGCGTTTTGACATGTTCAAAGTACGTTTTGACAAGTAATAGTACATTTTTTACAAGTTAAAGTTACGTTTTGACAAGTTCAAGTACGTTTCAACAAGTTCAAATTACGTTTTGACAAGTTAAAGTATGTTTCAACAGGTTAAAATTACGTTTTGACAAGTAAAAGTACATTTTTTACTAGGTAATGTTACGTTTTGACATGTTAAATTATGTTTTTTACAAGTAAAAGTTACGTTTTGACAAGTTAAAGTGCATTTCAACAAGTTCAAAGTACGTTTTGACAAGTAATAGTATATTTTTTACAAGTTAAAGTTACGTTTTGACAAGTTAAAGTTACGTTTTGACAAGTTAAAGTATGTTTCAACAAGTTAAAATTACATTTTGACAAGTAAAAGTACATTTTTTTACAAGTAAAAGTTATGTTTTGACATGTTAAACTATGTTTTTTCCAAGTTAAAGTGCGTTTTGACAAGTTCAAAGTACGTTTGGACAAGTAATAGTACATTTTTTACAAGTTAAAGTTACGTTTTGTCAAGTTCAAGTACGTTTCACCAAGTTCAAATTACGTTTTGACAAGTTAAAGTATGTTTCAACAGGTTAAAATTACGTTTTGATAAGTAAAAGTACATTTTTTACAAGTTAAAGTTACGTTTTGACATGTTAAATTATGTTTTTAACAAGTTAAAGTTACGTTTTGACAAGTTAAAGTGCATTTCAACAAGTTCAAAGTACGTTTTGACAAGTAATAGTACATTTTTTACAAGTTAAAGTTACGTTTTGACAAGTTAAAGTACGTTTCAACAAGTTAAAATTACTTTTTGACAAGTTAAAGTACATTTTTTTTACAAGTTAAAGTTACATTTTGACATGTTAAACTATGTTTTTTACAAGTTAAAGTGCGTTTTGACAAGTTCAAAGTACGTTTTGACAAGTAATAGTACATTTTTTACAAGTTAAATTTATGTTTGTAAAAGTTAAAGTACATTTCAACAAGTTCAAATTATGTTTTGACAAGTTAAAGTATGTTTCAACAGCTTAAAAATACGTTTTGACAAGTAAAAGTACATTTTTTACAAGTTAAAGTTACGTTTGACATGTTAAACTATGTTTTTTACAAGTTAAAGTACCGTTTTGACAAGTTAAAGTGCATTTCAACAGGTTAAAATTACGTTTTGACAAGTAAAAGTACATTTTTTACAAGTTAAAGTTACGTTTTGACATGTTAAATTATGTTTTTTACAAGTTATAGTTACGTTTTGACAAGTTAAAGTGCATTTCAACAAGTTCAAAGTACGTTTTGACAAGTAATAGTACATTTTTTACAAGTTAAAGTTACGTTTTGACAAGTTAAAGTTACGTTTTGACAAGTTAAAGTACGTTTCAACAAGTTAAAATTACGTTTTGATACGTAAAAGTATATTTTTTTACAAGTAAAAGTTACGTTTTGACATGTTAAACTATGTTTTTTCCAAGTTAAAGTGCGTTTTGACATGTTCAAAGTACGTTTTGACAAGTAATAGTACATTTTTTACAAGTTAAAGTTACGTTTTGACAAGTTCAAGTACGTTTCAACAAGTTCAAATTACGTTTTGACAAGTTAAAGTATGTTTCTACAGGTTAAAATTACGTTTTGACAAGTAAAAGTACATTTTTTACAAGGTAATGTTACGTTTTGACATGTTAAATTATGTTTTTTACAAGTAAAAGTTACGTTTTGACAAGTTAAAGTGCATTTCAACAAGTTCAAAGTACGTTTTGACAAGTAATAGTATATTTTTTACAAGTTAAAGTTACGTTTTGACAAGTTAAAGTTACGTTTTGACAAGTTAAAGTATGTTTCAACAAGTTAAAATTACATTTTGACAAGTAAAAGTACATTTTTTTACAAGTAAAAGTTATGTTTTGACATGTTAAACTATGTTTTTTCCAAGTTAAAGTGCGTTTTGACAAGTTCAAAGTACGTTTGGACAAGTAATAGTACATTTTTTACAAGTTAAAGTTACGTTTTGTCAAGTTCAAGTACGTTTCACCAAGTTCAAATTACGTTTTGACAAGTTAAAGTATGTTTCAACAGGTTAAAATTACGTTTTGATAAGTAAAAGTACATTTTTTACAAGTTAAAGTTACGTTTTGACATGTTAAATTATGTTTTTAACAAGTTAAAGTTACGTTTTGACAAGTTAAAGTGCATTTCAACAAGTTCAAAGTACGTTTTGACAAGTAATAGTACATTTTTTACAAGTTAAAGTTACGTTTTCACAAGTTAAAGTACGTTTCAACAAGTTAAAATTACTTTTTGACTAGTTAAAGTACATTTTTTTTACAAGTTAAAGTTACATTTTGACATGTTAAACTATGTGTTTTACAAGTTAAAGTGCGTTTTGACAAGTTCAAAGTACGTTTTGACAAGTAATAGTACATTTTTTACAAGTTAAATTTATGTTTGTAAAAGTTAAAGTACATTTCAACAAGTTCAAATTATGTTTTGACAAGTTAAAGTATGTTTCAACAGCTTAAAAATACGTTTTGACAAGTAAAAGTACATTTTTTACAAGTTAAAGTTACGTTTGACATGTTAAACTATGTTTTTTACAAGTTAAAGTACCGTTTTGACAAGTTAAAGTGCATTTCAACAGGTTAAAATTACGTTTTGACAAGTAAAAGTACATTTTTTACAAGTTAAAGTTACGTTTTGACATGTTAAATTATGTTTTTTACAAGTTAAAGTTACGTTTTGACAAGTTAAAGTGCATTTCAACAAGTTCAAAGTACGTTTTGACAAGTAATAGTACATTTTTTACAAGTTAAAGTTACGTTTTGACAAGTTAAAGTTACGTTTTGACAAGTTAAAGTACGTTTCAACAAGTTAAAATTACGTTTTGATAGGTAAAAGTATATTTTTTTACAAGTAAAAGTTACGTTTTGACATGTTAAACTATGTTTTTTCCAAGTTAAAGTGCGTTTTGACATGTTCAAAGTACGTTTTGACAAGTAATAGTACATTTTTTACAAGTTAAAGTTACGTTTTGACAAGTTCAAGTACGTTTCAACAAGTTCAAATTACGTTTTGACAAGTTAAAGTATGTTTCAACAGGTTAAAATTACGTTTTGACAAGTAAAAGTACATTTTTTACAAGGTAATGTTACGTTTTGACATGTTAAATTATGTTTTTTACAAGTAAAAGTTACGTTTTGACAAGTTAAAGTGCATTTCAACAAGTTCAAAGTACGTTTTGACAAGTAATAGTACATTTTTTACAAGTTAAAGTTACGTTTTGACAAGTTAAAGTTACGTTTTGACAAGTTAAAGTATGTTTCAACAAGTTAAAATTACATTTTGACAAGTAAAAGTACATTTTTTTACAAGTAAAAGTTATGTTTTGACATGTTAAACTATGTTTTTTCCAAGTTAAAGTGCGTTTTGACAAGTTCAAAGTACGTTTGGACAAGTAATAGTACATTTTTTACAAGTTAAAGTTACGTTTTGACAAGTTCAAGTACGTTTCAACAAGTTCAAATTACGTTTTGTCAAGTTCAAGTATGTTTCAACAGGTTAAAATTACGTTTTGACAAGTAAAAGTACATTTTTTACAAGTTAAAGTTACGTTTTGACATGTAAAATTATGTTTTTTACAAGTTAAAGTTACGTTTTGACAAGTTAAAGTGCATTTCAACAAGTTCAAAGTACGTTTTGACAAGTAATAGTACATTTTTTACAAGTTAAAGTTACGTTTTGACAAGTTAAACTATGTTTTTTAAAAGTTAAAGTTACGTTTTGACAAGTTAAAGTACGTTTCAACAAGTTAAAGTTACTTTTTGACAAGTTAAAGTACGTTTCAACAGGTTAAAATTACGATTTGACAAGTTAAATTACATTTTTTACAAGTTAAATTACGGTTTATCAAGTTAAAGTACGTTTCAACGAGTTCAAATTACGTTTTGACAAGTTAAAGTAGCTTTCAAAAAGATAAAATTACGTTTTGACAAGTAAAAGTATATTTTTTTACAAGTAAAAGTTACGTTTTGACATGTTAAACTATGTTTTTTACAAGTTAAAGTGCGTTTTGACAAGTTCAAAGTACGTTTTGACTAGTAATAGTTCATTTTTTACAAGTTAAAGTTATGTTTTGACAAGTTAAAGTACGTTTCAGCAAGTTCAAATTACGTTTTGACAAGTTAAAGTATTTTTCAACAGGTTAAAATTACGTTTTGACAAGTAAAAGTACATTTTTTACAAGTTAAAGTTACGTTTTGACATGTTAAATTATGATTTTTATAAGTTAAAGTTACGTTTTGACAAGTTAAAGTGCATTTCAAAAAGTTCAAAGTACGTTTTGACAAGTAATAGTACATTTTTTACAAGTTAAAGTTACGTTTTGACAAGTTAAAGTTACGTTTTGACAAGTTATAGTACATTTCAACAAGTTAAAATTACTTTTTGAGAAGTTAAAGTACATTTTTTTACAAGTTAAAGTAACGTTTTGACATGTTAAACTAAGTTTTTTACAAGTTAAAGTGCGTTTTGACAAGTTCAAAGTACGTTTTGACAAGTAATAGTACATTTTTTACAAGTTAAAGTTACGTTTTGACAAGTTCAAGTACGTTTCAACAAGTTCAAATTACGTTTTGACAAGTTAAAGTATGTTTCAACAGGTTAAAATTACGTTTTGACAAGTTAAAGTACATTTTTTAAAAGTTAAAGTTACGTTTTGACATGTTAAATTATGTTTTTTACAAGTTAAAGTTACGTTTTGACAAGTTAAAGTGCATTTCAACAAGTTCAAAGTACGTTTTGACAACTAATAGTACATTTTTTACAAGTTAAAGTTACGTTTTGACAAGTTAAACTATGTTTTTTACAAGTTAAAGTTACGTTTTGACAAGTTAAAGTACGTTTCAACAAGTTAAAGTTACTTTTTGACAAGTTAAAGTACGTTTCAACAGGTTAAAATTACGATTTGACAAGTTAAGTTACATTTTTTACAAGTTAAATTACGGTTTAACAAGTTAAAGTACGTTTCAACGAGTTCAAATTACGTTTTGACAAGTTAAAGTAGCTTTCAAAAAGATAAAATTACGTTTTGACAAGTAAAAGTACATTTTTTTACAAGTAAAAGTTACGTTTTCACATGTTAAACTATGTTTTTTACAAGTCAAAGTGCGTTTTGACAAGTTCAAAGTACGTTTTGACTAGTAATAGTTCATTTTTTACAAGTTAAAGTTATGTTTTGACAAGTTAAAGTACGTTTCAACAAGTTCAAATTACGTTTTGACTAGTTAAAGTATTTTTCAACAGGTTAAAATTACGTTTTGACAAGTAAAAGTACATTTTTTACATGTTAAAGTTACGTTTTGACATGTTAAATTATGTTTTTTACAAGTTAAAGTTACGTTTTGAAAAGTTAAAGTGTATTTCAACAAGTTCAAAGTACGTTTTGACAAGTAATAGTACATTTTTTACAAGTTAAAGATACGTTTTGACAAGTTAAAGTTACGTTTTGACAAGTTAAAGTACGTTCAACAAGTTAAAATTACGTTTTGACAAGTAAAGGTACATTTTTTTACAAGTAAAATTACGTTTTGACATGTTAAACTATGTTTTTTCCAAGTTAAAGTGCGTTTTGACAAGTTCAAAGTACGTTTTGACTAGTAATAGTATATTTTTTACAAGTAAAAGTTACGTTTTGACAAGTTCAAGTACGTTTCAACAAGTTCAAATTACGTTTTGACAAGTTAAAGTATGTTTCAACAGGTTAAAATTATGTTTTGACAAGTAAAAGTACATTTTTTACAAGTTAAAGTTACGTTTTGACATGTTAAATTATGTGTTTTACAAGTTAAAGTTACGTTTTGACAAGTTAAAGTGCATTTCAACAAGTTCAAAGTACGTTTTGACAAGTAATAGTACATTTTTTACAAGTTAAAGTTACGTTTTGACAAGTTAAAGTTACGTTTTGACAAGTTAAAGTACGTTTCAACAAGTTAAAATTACTTTTTGACAAGTTAAAGTACATTTTTTTACAAGTTAAAGTTACGTTTTGACATGTTAAACTATGTTTTTTCCAAGTTAAAGTGCGTTTTGACAAGTTCAAAGTACGTTTTGACAAGTAATAGTACATTTTTTACAAGTTAAAGTTATGTTTGTACAAGTTAAAGTACATTCCAACAAGTTCAAATTATGTTTTGAGAAGTTAAAGTATATTTCAACAGCTTAAAAATACGTTTTGACAAGTAAAAGTACATTTTTTACAAGTTAAAGTTACGTTTTTACATGTTAAACTATTATTTTTACAAGTTAAAGTTACGTTTTGACAAGTTAAAGTGCATTTCAACAAGTTCAAAGTACATTTTGACAAGTAATAGTACATTTTTTACAAGTTAAAGTTACGTTTTGACAAGTTAAACTATGTTTTTTACAAGTTAAAGTTACGTTTTGACAAGTTAAAGTACGTTTCAACAAGTTAAAGTTACTTTTTGACAAGTTAAAGTACGTTTCAACAGGTTAAAATTACGATTTGACAAGTTAAATTACATTTTTTACAAGTTAAATTACGGTTTAACAAGTTAAAGTACGTTTCAACGAGTTTAAATTACGTTTTGACAAGTTAAAGTAGCTTTCAAAAAGAAAAAATTACGTTTTGACAAGTTAAAGTACATTTTTTTACAAGTAAAAGTTACGTTTTGACATGTTAAACTATGTTTTTTACAAGTTAAAGTACGTTTTGACAAGTTCAAAGTACGTTTTGACTAGTAATAGTTCATTTTTTACAAGTTAAAGTTATGTTTTGACAAAATAAAGTACGTTTCAACAAGTTCAAATTACGTTTTGACAAGTTAAAGTATTTTTCAACAGGTTAAAATTACGTTTTGACAAGTAAAAGTACATTTTTACAAGTTAAAGTTACGTTTTGACATGTTAAATTATGTTTTTTACAAGTTAAAGTTACGTTTTGACAAGTTAAAGTGCATTTCAACAAGTTCAAAGTACGTTTTGACAAGTAATAGTATATTTTTTACAAGTTAAAGATACGTTTTGACAAGTTAAAGTTACGTTTTGACAAGTTAAAGTACGTTTCAACAAGTTAAAATTACGTTTTGACAAGTAAAGGTACATTTTTTTACAAGTAAAAGTTACGTTTTGACATGTTAAACTATGTTTTTTCCAAGTTAAAGTGCGTTTTGACAAGTTCAAAGTACGTTTTGACTAGTACTAGTACATTTTTTACAAGTCAAAGTTACGTTTTGACAAGTTCAAGTACGTTTCAACAAATTCAAATTACGTTTTGACAAGTTAAAGTATGTTTCAACAGGTTAAAATTATGTTTTGACAAGTAAAAGTACATTTTTTACAAGTTAAAGTTACGTTTTGACATGTTAAATTATGTTTTTTACAAGTTAAAGTTACGTTTTGACAAGTTAAAGTGCATTTCAACAAGTTCAAAGTACATTTTGACAAGTAATAGTACATTTTTTACAAGTTAAAGTTACGTTTTGACAAGTTAAAGTTACGTTTTGACAAGTTAAAGTACGTTTCAACAAGTTAAAATTACTTTTTGACAAGTTAAAGTACATTTTTTTACAAGTTAAAGTTACGTTTTGACATGTTAAACTATGTTTTTTACAAGTTAAAGTGCGTTTTGACAAGTTCAAAGTACGTTTTGACAAGTAATAGTACATTTTTTACAAGTTAAAGTTATGTTTGTACAAGTTAAAGTACATTTCAACAAGTTCAAATTATCTTTTGAAAAGTTAAAGTATGTTTCAACAGGTTAAAAATACGTTTTGACAAGTAAAAGTACATTTTTTACAAGTTAAAGTTACGTTTTGACATGTGAAACTATGTTTTTTACAAGTTAAAGTTACGTTTTGACAAGTTAAAGTGCATTTCAACAAGTTCAAAGTACGTTTTGACAACTAATAGTACATTTTTTACAAGTTAAAGTACATTTTTTACAAGTTAAAGTTACGTTTTGACAAGTTAAAGTACGTTTCAACAAGTTAAAATTACGTTTTGACAAGTAAAGGTACATTTTTTTACAAGTAAAAGTTACGTTTTGACATGTTAAACTATGTTTTTTCCAAGTTAAAGTGCGTTTTGACAAGTTCAAAGTACGTTTTGACTAGTACTAGTACATTTTTTACAAGTCAAAGTTACGTTTTGACAAGTTCAAGTACGTTTCAACAAATTCAAATTACGTTTTGACAAGTTAAAGTATGTTTCAACAGGTTAAAATTATGTTTTGACAAGTAAAAGTACATTTTTTACAAGTTAAAGTTACGTTTTGACATGTTAAATTATGTTTTTTACAAGTTAAAGTTACGTTTTGACAAGTTAAAGTGCATTTCAACAAGTTCAAAGTACATTTTGACAAGTAATAGTACATTTTTTACAAGTTAAAGTTACGTTTTGACAAGTTAAAGTTACGTTTTGACAAGTTAAAGTACGTTTCAACAAGTTAAAATTACTTTTTGACAAGTTAAAGTACATTTTTTTACAAGTTAAAGTTACGTTTTGACATGTTAAACTATGTTTTTTACAAGTTAAAGTGCGTTTTGACAAGTTCAAAGTACGTTTTGACAAGTAATAGTACATTTTTTACAAGTTAAAGTTATGTTTGTACAAGTTAAAGTACATTTCAACAAGTTCAAATTATCTTTTGACAAGTTAAAATATGTTTCAACAGGTTAAAAATACGTTTTGACAAGTAAAAGTACATTTTTTACAAGTTAAAGTTACGTTTTGACATGTGAAACTATGTTTTTTACAAGTTAAAGTTACGTTTTGACAAGTTAAAGTGCATTTCAACAAGTTCAAAGTACGTTTTGACAACTAATAGTACATTTTTTACAAGTTAAAGTACATTTTTTACAAGTTAAAGTTACGTTTTGACAAGTTAAAGTACGTTTCAACAAGTTCAAATTACGTTTTGACAAGTTAAAGTATATTTCAACAGGTTAAAATTACGTTTTCACAAGTAAAAGTACGTTTCAACAAGTTAAAATTACGTTTTGACAAGTTAAAGTACGTTTCAACAAGTTAAAATTACTTTTTGACGAGTTACAGTTACGTTTTGACAAGTTAAACTATGTGTTTTACAAGTTAATGTTATGTTTTGACAATTAAAGTACGTTTCGACAAGTTAAAATTACTTTTTGACAAGTTAAAGTACATTTTTTACAAGTTAAAGTTACGTTTTGACAAGTTAAAGTACGTTTCAACAAGTTTAAATTACGTTTTGAGAAATTAAAGTACGTTTCAACAAGTTAAAATTACGTTTTGACAAGTAAAAGTCCATTTTTTACAAGTTAAAGTTACATTTTGACAAGTTAACCTATGTTTTTTACAAGTTAAAGTTACGTTTTGACAAGTTAAAGTACGTTTCAACATCTTAAAATTACTTTTTGACAAGTTAAAGTACATTTGTTACAAGTAAAACTATGATTTTTACAACTTAAAGTTACGTTTTGAAAAGTTAAAGTACGTTTCAACAAGGTAAAATTACGATTTGACAAGTTCAAGTACATTTTTTACAAGTTAAATTACGTTTTGACAAGTTCAAGTACGTTTCAACAAGATAAAATTACGTTTTGACAAGTTAAAGTATGTTTCAACAGGTTAAAATTACGTTTTGACAAGTAAAAGTACATTTCAACAAGTTCAAATTACGTTTTGACAAGTTAAACTTAGTATGTTTCAACAGGTTAAAATTATGTTTTGTCAAGTAAAAGTACTGTTGGAATTTATTTAACAATTAAACAATATTAATTATAATACACATCCTATGTGGCGGAAAATTATAATTAGATCTAATATATTAAAACTAATTTTAAGATATTTAACAACCTAAGGCATTAAAATTTATTAAGTAATTATAAACAATTTATAATTCACAAGCTCAATCAAATAATAATAAATTATATAACATTTATATAATTATTTAATTGAGAAAGACTTACGTAAATAGTTGTAAACAACTATGACGTTGCTAGCTAACTCCGGAATGCCACGTCACGGCCAAATCCCGAGAAAAGGCTCGTCGGAATGCTCAGCAGCTTCCTCGCCGGAATGGAAGCTGTCGCCGGATTGCACAGCACCTGGAAGCCTCGCCGGACTGGGATTTCTCGCCTGACAGGGAGCCTGCCGGAATGGGTGACCTCGCCAGACTGGGAACCTCGCCGGACTGTAGTCTGTCGCTGCACAGGGACCTGCCTGACAGGGACCTCGCCGGATTGGGAGCCTCGCCGGACTGGGACTTCTCGCCGGACTGGAGATCACTGGGACCCCTCGCCTGATGACCTCGTCGGATTGCCCTCGTCGGAATGACCTCGTCGGATTGCCCTCGTCGGAATGCCCTCGCCGGATTGCCCTCGCCGGATTGGATCTCCTCGCCTGACAGACAGACTCGCCGGATTGGATCTGCCTCGCCGGATTGCCTCTGCCTCGCCGGATTGGATCCGCCTGACTGGTAGCCCTCGCCGGATTGGATCTGGGTCGCCGGAATGGACTCCTGGGAGCTGGGAGGTCGCCGGAATGCACCAAAAACGACCTAGGGTGTTTTGTGATGGCTAAAACATTTTTAAAACAATTTTAAAAATTCCAAAACAGTTTTCTAAATTATTCAAACACCACAAGTGATGAATCAACAATATTACACAAGGAAAATATTGAGATCAAGAGTGTGGGCTCTTAAGAACAATTAGGAATCAAAGATGAAAAGGGGGAAAACAATATTCTCTCTTTTGTTTAGGGTTTTGGCCGAGAATTGCACAAGGGGGAAGGGAGAGAGAGTTGCCGAAAATCACTTAGGGTTAGGCTTAGGTGATTAGGGTTTTCTTTGCTTATTTATACAGGTTATAAATTGGCTTAAGCTGGGTCAAACCCATGACCCTATTCACTTAAGGAATCCGGCCAAAACACTCTCTCCTTACTCGTCCATGTCTTTGATTTTTGTTCCTAAATTTATTTGATTTAATTTCTAAAATTAATTTAGAACTCTCATTATTATTTAATGACACTTCATTAAATATATTTCGTAGTTATCGAATAAGTACGAATTGAGAAATAATTTGTTTTCTTCTTTTAACATATTTAATCACTCGAGAATGTCATCATCAATATGATGTTATCTTGTGATTCAATAAACAAAATAAATAACTATTTATTTATCGAGTTTCAAGAAAACAACTTTCCCAATATAAATCACTATTTATATTTAATGAGTAAATCAACTTTTCAAGTTCTTTTAATCTCTTCCAAGTGTCTATCATTGAGACCTCATGGACCCACATGAACGAAGCTTTAGAATAAAGTACGGACACAAAAGTTCACAAACTTTTTCCGACTTTTAATTCTTAATATTAATCGATTCCACTAAAGGACCAATATTGATAATCTCTCTGTTCATGTGCGTATCTTTTATGTTTGATATGAAGAAACAATTTCTCATACGATCCACGGAGTATATTACGATGTTACCCTTCATGTGTATCAGTAACTGAGAGGAATGTAAAATTACTGTTTTACCCCTCGAGTTATTGTTTCACTAACTCCTTTGTTATTTGTGAATGAGAAAAACATAGAGTGAGATGTCTGTACATGTCACATGTTTTAATCAAAGAATGAACTCATTCAATGAATACCTGGCCAGGTTTATTCATTCACACTCTCATAACAAAGCATAGTGTGATACTAATGCATTTGCATTGTTGTTACATGAATTCCATATCTGTCAATCATGTAACCCAACATTGCATCCTTGTGACACCAACAGTCGGGTCAGATGCAACTAAAATTTAGTCATTGCCCATTGACGAATCAAATGTCACAAAGTGCAATGTCAATTACATATTCACTTCAGGATTAAGGTAAGTATCATAATACTCCTTTAGTTGTGAACTTGAAGTTTCGAGTGTGTAAACAGTTTTGTCTCGAGCTTCTAAGTGTCACTGGTCTTGTTCAGTATCTTCTATAAAGTACTCAGTATGAATCATAGAGTCACAACTCTCTATATCACAAGATGAGATATCATGATTCATGCTAACAATCAATAATAAGATACGTTTGCTCTATCGATCTTTAGATTGCGAACAAATGGTTTCAAACTTGTCATAAGGGGTTATCTTGTCAAGTCTGTACTTAACACCCTTTTCGTTGATGACAGTTTCAGAGCATAGCTTAAACATAACTAAACACAGTCTTATAAAGAATGAACATTTATTAATATCAATGTTTCAACAAAATATAAATACATAAAGTATCTTAATGTCTAATATCTCCTTTGTGGGCACCAATCCCAACAAACTCCCACTTGACTCAAAGGAGATGCGAATGGTCCTTCAGTCCCAATCCTTCTAGGTGTCCCTCGAAGACTTTACTCGTTAAAGGCTTCGTGAAGGGATCAGCAAGGTTGTCTAACGTTGAGATCTTCATGACTTCTGCATCCCCTCTGTGAACGATGTCTCGAACGAGGTGATACTTGCGTTCTATGTGTTTAGAGCGCTTGTGACTTCTTGGCTCCTTACAATTAGCGACAGCCCCACTGTTATCACAATAAAGTGTAATAGGCTCGCTTGCACTTGGAACAACTTCCAAGTATATAAGGAATTTCCTTAGCCACACAGCCTCCTTTGCAGCTTCACAACCTGCCACATACTCGGCTTCCATGGTCGAGTCAGCAACACAAGATTGCTTGATACTCCTCCAAACCACGGATCCACCATTCAGGGTGAACACAGACCCTGATGTGGACTTCCTGGAATCCTTGTCCGCCTGAAAATCGGAGTCGGTGTAACCCGTCATATTTAGGTCACCACCTGAATATGCAAGCATGTAGTTTCTCGTTCTCCAAAGATACTTGAGAACATGCTTGACAGCAACCCAGTGCTCGGGTCCAGGGTTCGACTGGAATCTGCTCACTACGCCTACTGCATAGCATATGTCTGGTCTCGTGCAAAGCATAGCATACATGAGACTTCCTACGGCTGAAACGTAAGGAATGTGTCTCATGTCCTCAACTTCTTGAGGTGTCTTGGGAGACTGCTCGTTTGAGAGATGCACTTCATGTCTGAAAGGTAGCTGTCCTTTCTTGGAGTCTTGCATACTGAAGCGATCCATGATCTTATCAATATAAGATGCTTGAGAGAGTGCTAGCTTACGGTTCTTTCGATCTCTAAATATCTGAATACCTAGAATGTAAGCTGCCTCTCCTAGATCCTTCATCTCAAACTGCTTTGATAGCCAGACTTTAACCTCTGACAACTTTCCTACATCATTCCCAATGAGTAGTATGTCGTCAACATAAAGGACTAAGAAAACCACTTTGCCATCGTTTATCATCTTATAAACGCATGGCTCATCTACAGACTGATCAAAGCCGTAGCTCTTTACAGTCTCGTCGAATCTAATATTCCACGACCTAGATGCTTGCTTGAGTCCATAAATGGACTTGAGCAATTCACAAACCTTGCCCTGTTGGCCTTTCTCCATGAACCCGTCTGGTTGAGCCATATATATGCGCTCATCATGATTGCCATTCAGAAATGCAGTATTGACATCCATTTGCCAGATTTCATAATCTAGGGCTGCAGCAATGGATAAGAGAGTTCGGATGGATTTTAGCATTGCGACTGGCGAGAAGGTATCCTCATAGTCGATACCTTCTTTATGTGTGTACCCCTTCGCCACAAGTCGTGCTTTAAATGTCTCGACATTTCCATCCGGTCCTCTCTTCTTCTTATAGATCCATTTACAGCCTACAGGCTTGATGCCTTCAGGCAGATCTACAAGTTTCCAGACCTCGTTGACATACATCGAATGCATTTCAACGTTCATGGCTTCTTGCCATAGGTTTGCCTCGGAACTCTGCATTGCGTGGGAAAATGATACGGGATCATCTTCTTCATTGTTTGCAACAGCAGTAAAAGATTCTCCGATACCTATGTATCGAACAGGTTGTCTCACAACTCTGTTGCTACGACGAAGCGCAGGAGTCTCTGATTCCGAGCTTGGTTCTCCCACTGTTGGAATAGGATCCGTCCTATCTTGTGAAGTACTAGTTGCTTCACCCAACAGTTCCTTTAGCACAAGTCTGCTTCTCGGTACCGTATTCTTCATATAATCTGCTTCCAGAAACCTAGCGTTCGTGCTAACGAACGTTTTCTGGTCAGCAGCATTATAGAAGATGTACCCTTTTGTTTCTTTTGAATATCCCACGAACAGGCATACTTCTGAACGACTAGCCAACTTGCTAGTCTTTTGTCTCAGCACATGTGCTGGACAACCCCAGATGCGAGTATGGTGTAAAACAGATTTTCTACCACTCCATCTTTCATAGGGTGTGCCAGGTACCGTTTTAGATGGAACCTGGTTCAGAATGTAAGCTGCTGTTTCAAGGGCATATCCCCAGAACGAATTAGGAAGCGATGAGTAACTCATCATCGATCTCACCATATCTAGCAAAGTTCGATTCCTTCTCTCTGACACACCGTTTTGCTGCGGAGTGCCAGGTGCTGTAAGCTGAGAATGAATGCCTTCTTCTCTAAGAAAGTCTTCGAACTCTCCAGACAAGTACTCTCCCCCTCGATCTGATCGAAGGGTTTTGATCTGTTTCTCCGTTTGCTTTTCAACTAAAGCCTTATACTGTTTGAACATTTCAAAAGTATCTGACTTATGTCGCATAAGGTAGATTTGACCAAATCTAGAGTAGTCATCAGTGAAGGTTACAAAATATTCGTAACCTCCTCTTGCCTGGATGTTAATTGGACCACATACATCACTATGTATCAGTTCCAATACTTGCGTGGCCCTAAGACCCTTTGTTGAGAAAGGTCTCTTGGTCATCTTGCCTTCAAGACAGGATTCACATGTGGGAAGGCTTCCCACGTGTAGAGATTTCAAAGGACCATCCTTTGTTAGTCTCTTGATCCTATCTAGGCCTATATGTCCAAGACGCAGGTGCCATAGATATGTGTCGTCGGTTTCATCAGTATGAAACGTCTTACGCTTCCTAAGTGAATCACCATTCACTTCGGTGTCCAAGATTGTCGGCTCAGCGGGATATAAGTAATATATTGAATCCACACGTTGAGCTTTAGTAATAAAACAATCATCAATAAAAATTTCAATACCATTATTGATCTTAAAATTGAAACCTTGTTCTTCTAAACGACCAAATGAAATCAAATTCTTGCAAAAATCCGGAACATAGTAAACATTATTCAATAATTAAGTTTCATTTCCAAACTTGAGCTTCATGGTCCCGACAGATCTCGCTCCGACCTTCGTTCCATCACCCCAGTTGAATCCGAACTCTCCGTCACCTAAGCTCCTGGTTTTCCTAAAACCATTCAAATTACACACAACGTGGTCAGACGCCCCGCAATCAAGAATCCAGGGCGATGCCTTGTTTGTAGTATAACAAGCTTGTGTAAAAAAGATCTTACCTTTCCCCTTGACACTCTTGAGGTAGGTAGGGCAGTTCCTACGCCAGTGGCCAGCCTCTCCGCAATGGTGACATTTGTGCTCAGACTTGTCCACCTTTGCGATGCCTTTGCCCTTAGCATCCACAGCCTTCTTGTAAGGCTTCTTGGAACCCGCTCGGTTGGCGTTTTTGGGCCTCTTCATCATCCTCTTAGAACCAGAGGTCGAGGCTCTGTGTTCAGCAACATTGAGCTCTCCCGACTTCTTCTTGTTCTTAGGGAGAAGTCCCTCGGCAGTCTGCAACTCCTTCATAAGCTCAGTCACAGTGTAATTGAGCTTGTTCATGGAGTAGTTCAGACGGAAGCTATCAAAAGATTCCGTAAGAGTCTCCAAGATCATGTCAATCTTGGTTTCTCCGTCAATCTCCGAACCAAGAATCTCCATATCGTTCAGGTGACCCATGATCAATAGCATGTGTTCCCGTACGGAAGCTCCTTGCTTCATCCTACAGTTCATGAAACTGCAGATAGCTTGCTGCCTCGCCTGACGCCCATGACATCCAAACATCTCATGGAGATTGAAGAGGATTTCATATGCAGTGGCGATGTCTCTATGAGATTGTTGCAACACATTGCTCATCGATGCTAAAATGTAGCAACGAGCAATCTCATCAGATCTCATCCACGCATCGAAGGTGTCCTTGTCTTCCTTGCTCGAGTCAGCACTCGGTTCAGGAGGACATGGGGTCGTGAGAACGTACTTGTGCTTTTCCACCGTCAGTACGATGTCGAGGTTACGTTTCCAGTCAACGTAATTCTCACCCTCGAGTTTATTCGAACTTAAAATCGTTTGTAGTGGGTTAAAAGACATTTTGCTGAAAACATTGATAAAATAAATGACTTTAGTATGTGCTATATTTTCGAATTATATGCATGCATGAACAATCCTAATATGGTGAGGAAAGCGTTAAAATAATTCATGGTATTGTGAACAACAATAGTTAATTACTTTTCCTATGGGGAAACCGTAATTAACCTCCTTTCACAGTCGTGACACATCACTATTTAGTTCGAACCATCCAAGAAGTCACAACTTCTAGTTCTTACTAATTACCATAAATTTTGGTCACTTATTTTTAATGCAGAGCCTCTATGTGAGGATTACTTTAAAACATAAGTCTAAGTGTATAACCGACACGTGGGCCCTTAGTCAAGTTGCCTTCAAGACGGTTCACCTATGTGGAGACCCCGTTTCAAAACTTCTCTTTTAGGCTTAGTTCTTTAACAATGAGATTAATTAAATACTTCCGAAGTACTCACATTGAAGGGAGGGCCACTATGTGTGACTCTTAGTTCATCACATATTTAATTAATTTCATTCGTGTCGGGGACCTTGGGTTGCTTCAACGACAAACAACCCTCCCACTTAGTTTTTGCAAATGAATCATATTCATTTATAACAGTTTATAATTATTTCATAACTTTTATTAATTATAAACTACATGAACAATTTCATTTTCAATGATGTTGGCGTTCTATCCTATGTGACATGTGAGTGCTCTATGCAATGAGATCAATAAATTTAAATATCAAATATGAAAAATTATTTAACTTATCAATAGGCCCATTTCTATTATACAACTCTTGTAAATAAATGAAATAAAACATTTTAAATTTCATCTTCTAATGATGCGTCATCGGATGTCTCGGGTTAGCCCCCACACGTTCTCCAACGTGCGGCCAATCCCGAGGTGCTGCCTTCTTGCTCCTTCGTCGTCGAATTACAATAAAAAATTACAATTTTACATGTCCTCTCAAATTGAGGCTCACAATTTTAAATAAATTAAAATCCGGGACGATAACCAGAATAAAAACATCCTAGGGCCATATTGAATAAGGATCCATTCATTCACAAGCGCACACACAAAAACATTCATAATGTATTCATACAAAAACGCCAACACCAACTAGTGAAACAAATTTCCAAACTAGTCATTAAATCTAAATTTTAATGCCTTTTACTAGCTCTGATACCATTTGTTGGAATTTATTTAACAATTAAACAATATTAATTATAATACACATCCTATGTGGCGGAAAATTATAATTAGATCTAATATATTAAAACTAATTTTAATATATTTAACAACCTAAGGCATTAAAATTTATTAAGTAATTATAAACAATTTATAATTCACAAGCTCAATCAAATAATAATAAATTATATAACATTTATATAATTATTTAATTGAGAAAGACTTACGTAAATAGTTGTAAACAACTATGACGTTGCTAACTAACTCCGGAATGCCACGTCACGCCCAAATCCCGAGAAAAGGCTCGTCGGAATGCTCAGCAGCGTCCTCGCCGGAATGGAAGTTGTCGCCGGATTGCACAGCCCCTGGAAGCCTCGCCGGACTGGGATTTCTCGCCTGACAGGGAGCCTGCCGGAATGGGTGACCTCGCCGGACTGGGAACCTCGCCGGACTGGAGTCTGTCGCCGCACAGGACCTGCCTGACAGGAACCTCGCCGGATTGGGAGCCTCGCCGGACTGGGACTTCTCGCCGGACTGGAGATCACTGGGACCCCTCGCCTGATGACCTCGCCGGATTGCCCTCGTCGGAATGCCCTCGCCGGATTGCCCTCGCCGGATTGGATCTCCTCGCCTGACAGACAGACTCGCCGGATTGGATCTGCCTCGCCGGATTGCCTCTTCCTCGCCGGATTGGATCCGCCTGACTGGTAGCCCTCGCCGGATTGGATCTGGGTCGCCGGAATGGACTCCTGGGAGCTGGGAGGTCGCCGGAATGCACCAAAAACGACCTAGGGTGTTTTGTGATGGCTAAAACATTTTTTAAAACAATTTTAAAAATTCCAAAACAGTTTTCTAAATTATTCAAACACCACAAGTGATGAATCAACAATATTACACAAGGAAAATATTGAGATCAAGAGTGTGGGATCTTAAGAACAATTAGGAATCAAAGATGAAAAGGGGGAAAACAATATTCTCTCTTTTGTTTAGGGTTTTGGCCGAGAATTGCACAAGGGGGAAGGGAGAGAGAGTTGCCGAAAATCACTTAGGGTTAGGCTTAGGTGATTAGGGTTTTCTTAGCTTATTTATACAGGTTATAAATGGGCTTAAGCTGGGTCAAACCCATGACCCTATTCACTTAAGGAATCCGGCCAAAACACTCTCTCCTTACTCGTCCATGTCTTTGATTTTTGTTCCTAAATTTATTTGATTTAATTTCTAAAATTAATTTAGAACTCTCATTATTATTTAATGACACTTCATTAAATATATTTCGTAGTTATCGAATAAGTACGAATTGAGAAATAATTTGTTTTCTTCTTTTAACATATTTAATCACTCGAGAATGTCATCATCAATATGATGTTATCTTGTGATTCAATAAACAAAATAAATAACTATTTATTTATCGAGTTTCAAGAAAACAACTTTCCCAATATAAATCACTATTTATATTTAATGAGTAAATCAACTTTTCAAGTTCTTTTAATCTCTTCCAAGTGTCTATCATTGAGACCTCATGGACCCACATGAACGAAGCTTTAGAATAAAGTACGGACACAAAAGTTCACAAACTTTTTCCGACTTTTAATTCTTAATATTGATCGATTCCACTAAAGGACCAATATTGATAATCTCTCTGTTCATGTGCGTATCTTTTATGTTTGATATGAAGAAACAATTTCTCATACGATCCACGGAGTATATTACGATGTTACCCTTCATGTGTATCAGTAACTGAGAGGAATGTAAAATTACTGTTTTACCCCTCGAGTTATTGTTTCACTAACTCCTTTGTTATTTGTGAATGAGAAAAACATAGAGTGAGATGTCTGTACATGTCACATGATTTAATCAAAGAATGAACTCATTCAATGAATACCTGGCCAGGTTTATTCATTCACACTCTCGTAACAAAGCATAGTGTGATACTAATGCATTTGCATTGTTGTTACATGAATTCCATATCTGTCAATCATGTAACCCAACATTGCATCCTTGTGACACCAACAGTCGGGTCAGATGCAACTAAAATTTAGTCATTGCCCATTGACGAATCAAATGTCACAAAGTGCAATGTCAATTACATATTCACTTCAGGATTAAGGTAAGTATCATAATACTCCTTTAGTTGTGAACTTGAAGTTTCGAGTGTGTAAACAGTTTTGTCTCGAGCTTCTAAGTGTCACTGGTCTTGTTCAGTATCTTCTATAAAGTACTCAGTATGAATCATAAAGTCACAACTCTCTATATCACAAGATGAGATATCATGATTCATGCTAACAATCAATAATAAGATACGTTTGCTCTATCGATCTTTAGATTGCGAACAAATGGTTTCAAACTTGTCATAAGGGGTTATCTTGTCAAGTCTGTACTTAACACCCTTTTCGTTGATGACAGTTTCAGAGCATAGCTTACACATAACTAAACACAGTCTTATAAAGAATGAACATTTATTAATATCAATGTTTCAACAAAATATAAATACATAAAGTATCTTAATGTCTAATATCTCCTTTGTGGGCACCAATCCCAACAAGTACATCTTTTACAAATTAAAGTTATGTTTTGACATGTTAAACTATGTTTTTTACAAGTTAAAGTTACGTTTTGACAAGTTAAAGTGCGTTTCAACAAGTTCAAAGTACGTTTTGACAAGTAATAGTACATTTTTTACTAGTTAAAGTTACGTTTTGACAAGTTAAACTTAGTTTTTACAAGTTAAAGTTACGTTTTGACAAGTTAAAGTACGTTTCAACAAGTTAGAATTACTTTTTAACAAGTTAACGTACATTTTTTACAAATTAAAGTTACGTTTTGACAAGTTAAACTATGTTTTTTACAACTTAAAGTTACTTTTTAACAAGTTAAGTACGTTTCGACAAGTTAAAATTACGATTTGACAAGTTAAAGTACATTTTTTACAAGTTAAATTACGTTTTGATAAGTTCAAGTACGTTTCAAAAAGTTCAAATTACGTTTTGACAAGTTAAAGTATCTTTCAATAAGATAAAATTACGTTTTGACAAGTAAAAGTACATTCTTTACAAGTTAAAGTTACGTTTTGACATGTGAAACTATGGTTTTTACAAGTTAAAGTTACGTTTTGAGAAGTTAAAGTGCGTTTCAACAAGTTTAAAGTACGTTTTGACAAGTAATAGTACATTTTTTACAAGTTAAAGTACATTTTTTACAAGTTAAAGTACGTTTCAACAAGTTAAAAAATACTTTTTGACAAGTTCAAATTACGTTTTGACAAGTTAAAGTATGTTTCAACAGGTTGAAATTACGTTTTGACAAGTAAAAGTTACGTTTTGACATGTTAAACTATGTTTTTTCCAAGTCAAAGTGCGTTTTGACAAGTTCAAAGTACGTTTTGACAAGTAATAGTACATTTTTTACAAGTTAAAGTTACGTTTTGACAAGTTCAAGTACGTTTCAACAAGTTCAAATTACGTTTTGACAAGTTAAAGTATGTTTCAACAGGTTAAAATTATGTTTTGACAAGTAAAAGTACATTTTTTACAAGTTAAAGTTACGTTTTGACATGTTAAATTATGTTTTTTACAAGTTAAAGTTACGTTTTGACAAGTTAAAGTGCATTTCAACAAGTTCAAAGTACGTTTTGACAAGTAATAGTACATTTTTTACAAGTTAAAGTTACGTTTTGACAAGTTAAAGTTATGTTTTGACAAGTTAAAGTACGTTTCAACAAGTTAAAATTACTTTTTGACAATTTAAAGTACATTTTTTTACAAGTTAAAGTTACGTTTTGACATGTTATACTATGTTTTTTACAAGTTAAAGTGCGTTTTGACAAGTTCAAAGTAAGTTTTGACAAGTAATAGTACATTTTTTACAAGTTAAAGTTATGTTTGTACAAGTTAAAGTACATATCAACAAGTTCAAATTATGTTTTGACAAGTTAAAGTATGTTTCAACAGCTTAAAAATACGTTTTGACAAGTAAAAGTAAATTTTTTACAAGTTAAAGTTACGTTTTGACATGTTAAACTATGTTTTTTACAAGTTAAAGTTACGTTTTGACAAGTTAAAGTGCATTTCAACAAGTTCAAAGTACGTTTTGACAAGTAATAGTACATTTTTTACAAGTTAAAGTTACGTTTTGACAAGTTAAACTATGTTTTTTACAAGTTAAAGTTACGTTTTGACAAGTTAAAGTACGTTTCAACAAGTTAAAGTTACTTTTTAACAAGTTAAAGTACGTTTCAACAGGTTAAAATTACGAGTTGACAAGTTAAATTACATTTTTTACAAGTTAAATTACGGTTTAACAAGTTAAATTACGTTTCAACGAGTTCAAATTACGTTTTGACAAGTTAAAGTAGCTTTCAAAAAGATAAAATTACGTTTTGACAAGTAAAAGTACATTTTTTTACAAGTAAAAGTTACTTTTTGACATGTTAAACTATGTTTTTTACAAGTTAAAGTTCGTTTTGACAAGTTCAAAGTACGTTTTGACTAGTAATAGTTCATTTTTTACAAGTTAAAGTTATGTTTTGACAAGTTAAAGTACGTTTCAACAAGTTCAAATTACGTTTTGACAAGTTAAAGTATTTTTCAACAGGTTAAAATTTCGTTTTGACAAGTAAAAGTACATTTTTTACAGGTTAAAGTTACGTTTTGACATGTTAAATTATGTTTTTTACAAGTTAAAGTTACGTTTTGACAAGTTAAAGTGCATTTCAACAAGTTCAAAGTACGTTTTGACAAGTAATAGTACATTTTTTACAAGTTAAAGTTACGTTTTGACAAGTTAAAGTTACGTTTTGACAAGTTAAAGTACGTTTCAACAAGTTAAAATTACGTTTTGACAAGTAAAGGTACATTTTTTAACAAGTAAAAGTTACGTTTTGACATGTTAAACTATGTTTTTTCCAAGTTAAAGTGCGTTTTGACAAGTTCAAAGTACGTTTTGACTAGTAATAGTACATTTTTTACAAGTTAAAGTTACGTTTTGACAAGTTCAATTACGTTTCAACAAGTTCAAATTACGTTTTGACAAGTTAAAGTATGTTTCAACAGGTTAAAATTATGTTTTACAAGTAAAAGTACATTTTTTACAAATTAAAGTTACGTTTTGACATGTTAAATTATGTTTTTTACAAGTTAAAGTTACGTTTTGACAAGTTAAAGTGCATTTCAACAAGTTCAAAGTACGTTTTGACAAGTAATAGTACATTTTTTACAAGTTAAAGTTACGTTTTGACAAGTTCAAGTTACGTTTTGACAAGTTAAAGTACGTTTCAACAAGTTAAAATTACTTTTTGACAAGTTAAAGTACATTTTTTTACAAGTTAAAGTTACGTTTTGACATGTTAAACTATGTTTTTTACAAGTTAAAGTGCGTTTTGACATGTTCAAAGTACGTTTTGACAAGTAATAGTACATTTTTTACAAGTTAAAGTTATGTTTGTACAAGTTAAAGTACATTTCAACAAGTTCAAATTATGTTTTGACATGTTAAAGTATGTTTCAACAGCTTAAAAATACGTTTTGACAAGTAAAAGTACATTTTTTACAAGTTAAAGTTACGTTTTGACATGTTAAACTAAGTTTTTTACAAGTTAAAGTTACGTTTTGACAAGTTAAACTATGTTTTTTCCAAGTTAAAGTGCGTTTTGACAAGTTCAAAGTACGTTTTGACAAGTAATAGTACATTTTTTACAAGTTAAAGTTACGTTTTGACAAGTTCAAGTACGTTTCAACAAGTTCAAATTACGTTTTGACAAGGTAAAGTATGTTTCAACAGGTTAAAATTATGTTTTGACAAGTAAAAGTACATTTTTTACAAGTTAAAGTTACGTTTTGACATGTTAAATTATGTTTTTTACAAGTTAAAGTTACGTTTTGACAAGTTAAAGTGCATTTCAACAAGTTCAAAGTACGTTTTGAAAAGTAATAGTACATTTTTTACAAGTTAAAGTTACGTTTTGACAAGTTAAAGTTACGTTTTGACAAGTTAAAGTACGTTTCAACAAGTTAAAATTACGTTTTGACAAGTAAAGGTACATTTTTTAACAAGTAAAAGTTACGTTTTGACATGTTAAACTATGTTTTTTCCAAGTTAAAGTGCGTTTTGACAAGTTCAAATTACGTTTTGACTAGTAATAGTACATTTTTTACAAGTCAAAGTTACGTTTTGACAAGTTCAAGTACGTTTCAACAAGTTCAAATTACGTTTTGACAAGTTAAAGTATGTTTCAACAGGTTAAAATTATGTTTTACAAGTAAAAGTACATTTTTTACAAATTAAAGTTACGTTTTGACATGTTAAATTATGTTTTTTACAAGTTAAAGTTACGTTTTGACAAGTTAAAGTGCATTTCAACAAGTTCAAAGTACGTTTTGACAAGTAATAGTATATTTTTTACAAGTTAAAGTTACGTTTTGACAAGTTCAAGTTACGTTTTGACAAGTTAAAGTACGTTTCAACAAGTTAAAATTACTTTTTGACAAGTTAAAGTACATTTTTTTTACAAGTTAAAGTTACGTTTTGACATGTTAAACTATGTCTTTTACAAGTTAAAGTGCGTTTTGACAAGTTCAAAGTACGTTTTGACAAGTAATAGTACATTTTTTACAAGTTAAAGTTATGTTTGTACAAGTTAAAGTACATTTCAACAAGTTCAAATTATGTTTTGACATGTTAAAGTATGCTTCAACAGCTTAAAAATACGTTTTGACAAGTAAAAGTACATTTTTTACAAGTTAAAGTTACGTTTTGACATGTTAAACTATGTTTTTTACAAGTTAAAGTTACGTTTTGACAAGTTAAACTATGTTTTTTCCAAGTTAAAGTGCGTTTTGACAAGTTCAAAGTACGTTTTGACAAGTAATAGTACATTTTTTACAAGTTAAAGTTACGTTTTGACAAGTTCAAGTACGTTTCAACAAGTTCAAATTACGTTTTGACAAGGTAAAGTATGTTTCAACAAGTTAAAATTATGTTTTGACAAGTAAAAGTACATTTTTTACAAGTTAAAGTTACGTTTTGACATGTTAAATTATGTTTTTTACAAGTTAAAGTTACGTTTTGACAAGTTAAAGTGCATTTCAACAAGTTCAAAGTACGTTTTGACAAGTAATAGTACATTTTTTACAAGTTAAAGTTACGTTTTGACAAGTTAAAGTTACGTTTTGACAAGTTAAAGTACGTTTCAACAAGTTAAAATTACTTTTTGACAAGTTAAAGTACATTTTTTTACAAGTTAAAGTTACGTTTTGACATGTTAAACTATGTTTTTTACAAGTTAAAGTGCGTTTTGACAAGTTCAGAGTACGTTTTGACAAGTAATAGTACATTTTTTACAAGTTAAAGTTATGTTTGTACAAGTTAAAGTACATTTCAACAAGTTCAAATTATGTTTTGACAAGTTAAAGTATGTTTCAACAGCTTAAAAATACGTTTTGACAAGTAAAAGTACATTTTTTACAAGTTAAAGTTACGTTTTGACATGTTAAACTATGTTTTTTTACAAGTTAAAGTTACGTTTTGACAAGTTCAAGTACGTTTCAACAAGTTCAAATTACGTTTTGACAAGTTAAAGTACGTTTCAACAAGATAAAATTACGTTTTGACAAGTAAAAGTACATTTTTTACAAGTTAAAGTTACTTTTTGACATGTGAGACTATGTTTTTTACAAGTTAGAATTACATTTTGACAAGTTAAAGTGCGTCTCAACAAGTTCAAAGTACATTTTGAAAAGTAATAGTACATTTTTTACAAGTTAAAGTTACGTTTTGACAAGTTAAACTATGTTTTTTACACGTTAAAGTTACGTTTTGACAAGTTAAAGTGCGTTTCAACAAGTTAGAAGTACGTTTTGACAAGTAATAGTACATTTTTTACAAGTTAAAGTTAAGGTTTGACAAGTTGAACTATGTTTTTTACAACTTAAAGTTACGTTTTGACAAGTTAAAGTACGTTTCAACAAGTTAAAATTACTTTTTGACAAGTTAAAGTATGTTTTTTACAACTTAAAGTTACTTTTTAAAAATTTAAAGTACGTTTCTACAAGTTAAAATTACGATTTGACAAGTTAAAGTACATTTTTTACAAGTTAAATTACGTTTTGATAAGTTAAAGTACGTTTCAACAAGTTCAAATTACGTTTTGACAAGTTAAAGTATCTTTCAATAAGATAAAATTACGTTTTGACAAGTAAAAGTACATTCTTTACAAGTTAAAGTTACGTTTTGACATGTGAAACTATGGTTTTTACAAGTTAAAGTTACGTTTTGAGAAGTTAAAGTGCGTTTCAACAAGTTTAAAGTACGTTTTGACAAGTAATAGTACATTTTTTACAAGTTAGAGTACATTTTTTACAAGTTAAAGTACGTTTCAACAAGTTAAAAAATACTTTTTGACAAGTTCAAATTACGTTTTGACAAGTTAAAGTATGTTTCAACAGGTTGAAATTACGTTTTGACAAGTAAAAGTTACGTTTTGACATGTTAAACTATGTTTTTTCCAAGTCAAAGTGCGTTTTGACAAGTTCAAAGTACGTTTTGACAAGTAATAGTACATTTTTTACAAGTTAAAGTTACGTTTTGACAAGTTCAAGTACGTTTCAACAAGTTCAAATTACGTTTTGACAAGTTAAAGTATGTTTCAACTGGTTAAAATTATGTTTTGACAAGTAAAAGTACATTTTTTACAAGTTAAAGTTACGTTTTGACATGTTAAATTATGTTTTTTACAAGTTAAAGTTACGTTTTGACAAGTTAAAGTGCATTTCAACAAGTTCAAAGTACGTTTTGACAAGTAATAGTACATTTTTTACAAGTTAAAGTTACGTTTTACAAGTTAAAGTTACGTTTTGACAAGTTAAAGTACGTTTCAACAAGTTAAAATTACTTTTGACAATTTAAAGTACATTTTTTTACAAGTTAAAGTTACGTTTTGACATGTTAAACTATGTTTTTTACAAGTTAAAGTGCGTTTTGACAAGTTCAAAGTACGTTTTGACAAGTAATAGTACATTTTTTACAAGTTAAAGTTATGTTTGTACAAGTTAAAGTACATTTCAACAAGTTCAAATTATGTTTTGACAAGTTAAAGTAGCTTTCAAAAAGATAAAATTACGTTTTGACAAGTAAAAGTACATTTTTTTACAAGTAAAAGTTACTTTTTGACATGTTAAACTATGTTTTTTACAAGTTAAAGTGCGTTTTGACAAGTTCAAAGTACGTTTTGACTAGTAATAGTTCATTTTTTACACGTTAAAGTTATGTTTTGACAAGTTAAAGTACGTTTCATCAAGTTCAAATTACGTTTTGACAAGTTAAAGTATTTTTCAATAGGTTAAAATTACGTTTTGACAAGTAGAAGTACATTTTTTACAAATTAAAGTTACGTTTTGACATGTTAAATTATGTTTTTTACAAGTTAAAGTTACGTTTTGACAAGTTAAAGTGCATTTCAACAAGTTCAAAGTACGTTTTGACAAGTAATAGTACATTTTTTACAAGTTAAAGTTACGTTTTGACAAGTTCAAGTTACGTTTTGACAAGTTAAAGTACGTTTCAACAATTTAAAATTACTTTTTGACAAGTTAAAGTACATTTTTTTACAAGTTAAAGTTACGTTTTGACATGTTAAACTATGTTTTTTACAAGTTAAAGTGCGTTTTGACAAGTTCAAAGTACGTTTTGACAAGTAATAGTACATTTTTTACAAGTCAAAGTTATGTTTGTACAAGTTAAAGTACATTTCAACAAGTTCAAATTATGTTTTGACATGTTAAGTATGTTTCAACAGCTTAAAAATACGTTTTGACAAGTAAAAGTACATTTTTCACAAGTTAAAGTTACGTTTTGACATGTTAAACTATGTTTTTTACAAGTTAAAGTTACGTTTTGACAAGTTAAACTATGTTTTTTCCAAGTTAAAGTGCGTTTTGACAAGTTCAAAGTACGTTTTGACAAGTAATAGTACATTTTTTACAAGTTAAAGTTACGTTTTGACAAGTTCAAGTACGTTTCAACAAGTTCAAATTACGTTTTGACAAGTTAAAGTATGTTTCAACAGGTTAAAATTATGTTTTGACAAGTAAAAGTACATTTTTTACAAGTTCAAGTTACGTTTTGACATGTTAAATTATGTTTTTTACAAGTTAAAGTTACGTTTTGACAAGTTAAAGTGCATTTCAACAAGTTCAATGTACGTTTTGACAAGTAATAGTACATTTTTTACAAGTTAAAGTTACGTTTTGACAAGTTAAAGTTACGTTTTGACAAGTTAAAGTACGTTTCAACAAGTTAAAATTACTTTTGACAAGTTAAAGTACATTTTTTTACAAGTTAAAGTTACGTTTTGACATGTTAAACTATGTTTTTTACAAGTTAAAGTGCGTTTTGACAAGTTCAAATTACGTTTTGACAAGTAATAGTACATTTTTTACAAGTTAAAGTTATGTTTGTACAAGTTAAAGTACATTTCAACAAGTTCAAATTATGTTTTGACAAGTTAAAGTATGTTTCAACAGCTTAAAAATACGTTTTGACAAGTAAAAGTACATTTTTTACAAGTTAAAGTTACGTTTTACAAGTTAAAGTTACGTTTTGACAAGTTAAAGTACGTTTCAACAAGTTAAAATTACTTTTTGACAATTTAAAGTACATTTTTTTACAAGTTAAAGTTACGTTTTGACATGTTAAACTATGTTTTTTACAAGTTAAAGTGCGTTTTGACAAGTTCAAAGTACGTTTTGACAAGTAATAGTACATTTTTTACAAGTTAAAGTTATGTTTGTACAAGTTAAAGTACATTTCAACAAGTTCAAATTATGTTTTGACAAGTTAAAGTATGTGTCAACAGCTTAAAAATACGTTTTGACAAGTAAAAGTACATTTTTTACAAGTTAAAGTTACGTTTTGACATGTTAAACTATGTTTTTTACAAGTTAAAGTTACGTTTTGACAAGTTAAAGTGCATTTCAACAAGTTCAAAGTACGTTTTGACAAGTAATAGTACATTTTTTACAAGTTAAAGTTACGTTTTGACAAGTTAAACTATGTTTTTTACAAGTTAAAGTTACGTTTTGACAAGTTAAAGTACGTTTCAACAAGTTAAAGTTACTTTTTGACAAGTTAAAGTACGTTTCAACAGGTTAAAATTACGATTTGACAAGTTAAATTAAATTTTTTACAAGTTAAATTACGGTTTAACAAGTTAAATTACGTTTCAACGAGTTCAAATTACGTTTTGACAAGTTAAAGTAGCTTTCAAAAAGATAAAATTACGTTTTGACAAGTAAAAGTACATTTTTTTACAAGTAAAAGTTACTTTTTGACATGTTAAACTATGTTTTTTACAAGTTAAAGTGCGTTTTGACAAGTTCAAAGTACGTTTTGACTGGTAATAGTTCATTTTTTACACGTTAAAGTTATGTTTTGACAAGTTAAAGTACGTTTCATCAAGTTCAAATTACGTTTTGACAAGTTAAAGTATTTTTCAATAGGTTAAAATTACGTTTTGACAAGTAGAAGTACATTTTTTACAAATTAAAGTTACGTTTTGACATGTTAAATTATGTTTTTTACAAGTTAAAGTTACGTTTTGACAAGTTAAAGTGCATTTCAACAAGTTCAAAGTACGTTTTGACAAGTAATAGTACATTTTTTACAAGTTAAAGTTACGTTTTGACAAGTTCAAGTTACGTTTTGACAAGTTAAAGTACGTTTCAACAATTTAAAATTACTTTTTGACAAGTTAAAGTACATTTTTTTACAAGTTAAAGTTACGTTTTGACATGTTAAACTATGTTTTTTACAAGTTAAAGTGCGTTTTGACAAGTTCAAAGTACGTTTTGACAAGTAATAGTACATTTTTTACAAGTCAAAGTTATGTTTGTACAAGTTAAAGTACATTTCAACAAGTTCAAATTATGTTTTGACATGTTAAGTATGTTTCAACAGCTTAAAAATACGTTTTGACAAGTAAAAGTACATTTTTTACAAGTTAAAGTTACGTTTTGACATGTTAAACTATGTTTTTTACAAGTTAAAGTTACGTTTTGACAAGTTAAACTATGTTTTTTCCAAGTTAAAGTGCGTTTTGACAAGTTCAAAGTACGTTTTGACAAGTAATAGTACATTTTTTACAAGTTAAAGTTACGTTTTGACAAGTTCAAGTACGTTTCAACAAGTTCAAATTACGTTTTGACAAGTTAAAGTATGTTTCAACAGGTTAAAATTACGTTTTGACAAGTAAAAGTACATTTTTTACAAGTTCAAGTTACGTTTTGACATGTTAAATTATGTTTTTTACAAGTTAAAGTTACGTTTTGACAAGTTAAAGTGCATTTCAACAAGTTCAAAGTACGTTTTGACAAGTAATAGTACATTTTTTACAAGTTAAAGTTACGTTTTGACAAGTTCAAGTTACGTTTTGACAAGTTAAAGTACGTTTCAACAATTTAAAATTACTTTTTGACAAGTTAAAGTACATTTTTTTACAAGTTAAAGTTACGTTTTGACATGTTAAACTATGTTTTTTACAAGTTAAAGTGCGTTTTGACAAGTTCAAAGTACGTTTTGACAAGTAATAGTACATTTTTTACAAGTCAAAGTTATGTTTGTACAAGTTAAAGTACATTTCAACAAGTTCAAATTATGTTTTGACATGTTAAGTATGTTTCAACAGCTTAAAAATACGTTTTGACAAGTAAAAGTACATTTTTTACAAGTTAAAGTTACGTTTTGACATGTTAAACTATGTTTTTTACAAGTTAAAGTTACGTTTTGACAAGTTAAACTATGTTTTTTCCAAGTTAAAGTGCGTTTTGACAAGTTCAAAGTACGTTTTGACAAGTAATAGTACATTTTTTACAAGTTAAAGTTACGTTTTGACAAGTTCAAGTACGTTTCAACAAGTTCAAATTACGTTTTGACAAGTTAAAGTATGTTTCAACAGGTTAAAATTATGTTTTGACAAGTAAAAGTACATTTTTTACAAGTTCAAGTTACGTTTTGACATGTTAAATTATGTTTTTTACAAGTTAAAGTTACGTTTTGACAAGTTAAAGTGCATTTCAACAAGTTCAATGTACGTTTTGACAAGTAATAGTACATTTTTTACAAGTTAAAGTTACGTTTTGACAAGTTAAAGTTACGTTTTGACAAGTTAAAGTACGTTTCAACAAGTTAAAATTACTTTTGACAAGTTAAAGTACATTTTTTTACAAGTTAAAGTTACGTTTTGACATGTTAAACTATGTTTTTTACAAGTTAAAGTGCGTTTTGACAAGTTCAAATTACGTTTTGACAAGTAATAGTACATTTTTTACAAGTTAAAGTTATGTTTGTACAAGTTAAAGTACATTTCAACAAGTTCAAATTATGTTTTGACAAGTTAAAGTATGTTTCAACAGCTTAAAAATACGTTTTGACAAGTAAAAGTACATTTTTTACAAGTTAAAGTTACGTTTTGACATGTTAAACTATGTTTTTTACAAGTTAAAGTTACGTTTTGACAATTTCAAATACGTTTCAACAAGTTCAAATTACGTTTTGACAAGTTAAAGTACCTTTCAACAAGATAAAATTACGTTTTGACAAGTAAAAGTACATTTTTTACAAGTTAAAGTTACGTTTTGACATGTGAGACTATGTTTTTTACAAGTTAGAGTTACGTTTTGACAAGTTAAAGTGCGTCTCAACAAGTTCAAAGTACATTTTGAAAAGTAATAGTACATTTTTTACAAGTTAAAGTTACGTTTTGACAAGTTAAACTATGTTTTTTACACGTTAAAGTTACGTTTTGACAAGTTAAAGTGCGTTTCAACAAGTTCGAAGTACGTTTTGACAAGTAATAGTACATTTTTTACAAGTTAAAGTTACGGTTTGACAAGTTGAACTATGTTTGTTACAACTTAAAGTTACGATTTGACAAGTTAAAGTACGTTTCAACAAGTTAAAATTACTTTTTGACAAGTTAAAGTATGTTTTTTACAACTTAAAGTTACTTTTTAAAAATTTAAAGTACGTTTCAACAAGTTAAAATTACGATTTGACAAGTTAAAGTACATTTTTTACAAGTTAAATTATGTTTTGACAAGTTAAAGTACGTTTCAACAAGTTCAAATTACGTTTTGACAAGTTAAAGTATCTTTCAATAAGATAAAATTACGTTTTGACAAGTAAAAGTACATTCTTTACAAGTTAAAGTTACGTTTTGACATGTGAAACTATGATTTTTACAAGTTAAAGTTATGTTTTGAGAAGTTAAAGTGCGTTTCAACAAGTTTAAAGTACGTTTTGACAAGTAATAGTCCATTTTTTACAAGTTAAAGTACATTTTTTACAAGTCAAAGTACGTTTCAACAAGTTAAAAAATACTTTTTGACAAGTTCAAATTACGTTTTGACAAGTAATAGTACATTTTTTACAAGTCAAAGTTATGTTTGTACAAGTTAAAGTACATTTCAACAAGTTCAAATTATGTTTTGACATGTTAAGTATGTTTCAACAGCTTAAAAATACGTTTTGACAAGTAAAAGTACATTTTTCACAAGTTAAAGTTACGTTTTGACATGTTAAACTATGTTTTTTACAAGTTAAAGTTACGTTTTGACAAGTTAAACTATGTTTTTTCCAAGTTAAAGTGCGTTTTGACAAGTTCAAAGTACGTTTTGACAAGTAATAGTACATTTTTTACAAGTTAAAGTTACGTTTTGACAAGTTCAAGTACGTTTCAACAAGTTCAAATTACGTTTTGACAAGTTAAAGTATGTTGCAACAGGTTAAAATTATGTTTTGACAAGTAAAAGTACATTTTTTACAAGTTCAAGTTACGTTTTGACATGTTAAATTATGTTTTTTACAAGTTAAAGTTACGTTTTGACAAGTTAAAGTGCATTTCAACAAGTTCAATGTACGTTTTGACAAGTAATAGTACATTTTTTACAAGTTAAAGTTACGTTTTGACAAGTTAAAGTTACGTTTTGACAAGTTAAAGTACGTTTCAACAAGTTAAAATTACTTTTGACAAGTTAAAGTACATTTTTTTACAAGTTAAAGTTACGTTTTGACATGTTAAACTATGTTTTTTACAAGTTAAAGTGCGTTTTGACAAGTTCAAATTACGTTTTGACAAGTAATAGTACATTTTTTACAAGTTAAAGTTATGTTTGTACAAGTTAAAGTACATTTCAACAAGTTCAAATTATGTTTTGACAAGTTAAAGTATGTTTCAACAGCTTAAAAATACGTTTTGACAAGTAAAAGTACATTTTTTACAAGTTAAAGTTACGTTTTACAAGTTAAAGTTACGTTTTGACAAGTTAAAGTACGTTTCAACAAGTTAAAATTACTTTTTGACAATTTAAAGTACATTTTTTTACAAGTTAAAGTTACGTTTTGACATGTTAAACTATGTTTTTTACAAGTTAAAGTGCGTTTTGACAAGTTCAAAGTACGTTTTGACAAGTAATAGTACATTTTTTACAAGTTAAAGTTATGTTTGTACAAGTTAAAGTACATTTCAACAAGTTCAAATTATGTTTTGACAAGTTAAAGTATGTGTCAACAGCTTAAAAATACGTTTTGACAAGTAAAAGTACATTTTTTACAAGTTAAAGTTACGTTTTGACATGTTAAACTATGTTTTTTACAAGTTAAAGTTACGTTTTGACAAGTTAAAGTGCATTTCAACAAGTTCAAAGTACGTTTTGACAAGTAATAGTACATTTTTTACAAGTTAAAGTTACGTTTTGACAAGTTAAACTATGTTTTTTACAAGTTAAAGTTACGTTTTGACAAGTTAAAGTACGTTTCAACAAGTTAAAGTTACTTTTTGACAAGTTAAAGTACGTTTCAACAGGTTAAAATTACGATTTGACAAGTTAAATTAAATTTTTTACAAGTTAAATTACGGTTTAACAAGTTAAATTACGTTTCAACGAGTTCAAATTACGTTTTGACAAGTTAAAGTAGCTTTCAAAAAGATAAAATTACGTTTTGACAAGTAAAAGTACATTTTTTTACAAGTAAAAGTTACTTTTTGACATGTTAAACTATGTTTTTTACAAGTTAAAGTGCGTTTTGACAAGTTCAAAGTACGTTTTGACTGGTAATAGTTCATTTTTTACACGTTAAAGTTATGTTTTGACAAGTTAAAGTACGTTTCATCAAGTTCAAATTACGTTTTGACAAGTTAAAGTATTTTTCAATAGGTTAAAATTACGTTTTGACAAGTAGAAGTACATTTTTTACAAATTAAAGTTACGTTTTGACATGTTAAATTATGTTTTTTACAAGTTAAAGTTACGTTTTGACAAGTTAAAGTGCATTTCAACAAGTTCAAAGTACGTTTTGACAAGTAATAGTACATTTTTTACAAGTTAAAGTTACGTTTTGACAAGTTCAAGTTACGTTTTGACAAGTTAAAGTACGTTTCAACAATTTAAAATTACTTTTTGACAAGTTAAAGTACATTTTTTTACAAGTTAAAGTTACGTTTTGACATGTTAAACTATGTTTTTTACAAGTTAAAGTGCGTTTTGACAAGTTCAAAGTACGTTTTGACAAGTAATAGTACATTTTTTACAAGTCAAAGTTATGTTTGTACAAGTTAAAGTACATTTCAACAAGTTCAAATTATGTTTTGACATGTTAAGTATGTTTCAACAGCTTAAAAATACGTTTTGACAAGTAAAAGTACATTTTTTACAAGTTAAAGTTACGTTTTGACATGTTAAACTATGTTTTTTACAAGTTAAAGTTACGTTTTGACAAGTTAAACTATGTTTTTTCCAAGTTAAAGTGCGTTTTGACAAGTTCAAAGTACGTTTTGACAAGTAATAGTACATTTTTTACAAGTTAAAGTTACGTTTTGACAAGTTCAAGTACGTTTCAACAAGTTCAAATTACGTTTTGACAAGTTAAAGTATGTTTCAACAGGTTAAAATTATGTTTTGACAAGTAAAAGTACATTTTTTACAAGTTCAAGTTACGTTTTGACATGTTAAATTATGTTTTTTACAAGTTAAAGTTACGTTTTGACAAGTTAAAGTGCATTTCAACAAGTTCAATGTACGTTTTGACAAGTAATAGTACATTTTTTACAAGTTAAAGTTACGTTTTGACAAGTTAAAGTTACGTTTTGACAAGTTAAAGTACGTTTCAACAAGTTAAAATTACTTTTGACAAGTTAAAGTACATTTTTTTACAAGTTAAAGTTACGTTTTGACATGTTAAACTATGTTTTTTACAAGTTAAAGTGCGTTTTGACAAGTTCAAATTACGTTTTGACAAGTAATAGTACATTTTTTACAAGTTAAAGTTATGTTTGTACAAGTTAAAGTACATTTCAACAAGTTCAAATTATGTTTTGACAAGTTAAAGTATGTTTCAACAGCTTAAAAATACGTTTTGACAAGTAAAAGTACATTTTTTACAAGTTAAAGTTACGTTTTGACAATTTCAAATACGTTTCAACAAGTTCAAATTACGTTTTGACAAGTTAAAGTACCTTTCAACAAGATAAAATTACGTTTTGACAAGTAAAAGTACATTTTTTACAAGTTAAAGTTACGTTTTGACATGTGAGACTATGTTTTTTACAAGTTAGAGTTACGTTTTGACAAGTTAAAGTGCGTCTCAACAAGTTCAAAGTACATTTTGAAAAGTAATAGTACATTTTTTACAAGTTAAAGTTACGTTTTGACAAGTTAAACTATGTTTTTTACACGTTAAAGTTACGTTTTGACAAGTTAAAGTGCGTTTCAACAAGTTCGAAGTACGTTTTGACAAGTAATAGTACATTTTTTACAAGTTAAAGTTACGGTTTGACAAGTTGAACTATGTTTGTTACAACTTAAAGTTACGATTTGACAAGTTAAAGTACGTTTCAACAAGTTAAAATTACTTTTTGACAAGTTAAAGTATGTTTTTTACAACTTAAAGTTACTTTTTAAAAATTTAAAGTACGTTTCAACAAGTTAAAATTACGATTTGACAAGTTAAAGTACATTTTTTACAAGTTAAATTATGTTTTGACAAGTTAAAGTACGTTTCAACAAGTTCAAATTACGTTTTGACAAGTTAAAGTATCTTTCAATAAGATAAAATTACGTTTTGACAAGTAAAAGTACATTCTTTACAAGTTAAAGTTACGTTTTGACATGTGAAACTATGATTTTTACAAGTTAAAGTTATGTTTTGAGAAGTTAAAGTGCGTTTCAACAAGTTTAAAGTACGTTTTGACAAGTAATAGTCCATTTTTTACAAGTTAAAGTACATTTTTTACAAGTCAAAGTACGTTTCAACAAGTTAAAAAATACTTTTTGACAAGTTCAAATTACGTTTTGACAAGTTAAAGTATGTTTCAACAGGTTGAAATTACGTTTTGACAAGTAAAAGTTACGTTTTGACATGTTAAACTATGTTTTTTCCAAGTCAAAGTGCGTTTTGACAAGTTCAAAGTACGTTTTGACAAGTAATAGTACATTTTTTACAAGTTAAAGTTACGTTTTGACAAGTTCAAGTACGTTTCAACAAGTTCAAATTACGTTTTGACAAGTTAAAGTATGTTTCAACAAGTTAAAATTATGTTTTGACAAGTAAAAGTACATTTTTTACAAGCTAAAGTTACGTTTTGACAGGTTAAATTATGTTTTTACAAGTTAAAGTTAATTTTTGACAAGTTAAAGTGCATTTCAACAAGTTCAAAGTACGTTTTGACAAGTAATAGTACATTTTTTACAAGTTAAAGTTACGTTTTGACAAGTTAAAGTTACGTTTTGACAAGTTAAAGTACGTTTCAACAAGTTAAAATTACTTTTTGACAAGTTAAAGTACATTTTTTTTACAAGTTAAAGTTACGTTTTGACATGTTAAACTATGTCTTTTACAAGTTAAAGTGCGTTTTGACAAGTTCAAAGTACGTTTTGACAAGTAATAGTACATTTTTTACAAGTTAAAGTTATGTTTGTACAAGTTAAAGTACATTTCAACAAGTTCAAATTATGTTTTGACAAGTTAAAGTATGTTTCAACAGCTTAAAAATACGTTTTGACAAGTAAAAGTACATTTTTTACAAGTTAAAGTTACGTTTTGACATGTTAAACTATGTTTTTACAAGTTAAAGTTACGTTTTGACAAGTTAAAGTGCATTTCAACAAGTTCAAAGTACGTTTTGACAAGTAATATTACATTTTTAACAAGTTAAAGTTACGTTTTGACAAGTTAAACTATGTTTTTTACAAGTTAAATTTACGTTTTGACAAGTTAAAGTACGTTTCAACAAGTTAAAGTTACGTTTTGACAAGTTAAAGTGCGTTTCAACAAGTTCGAAGTACGTTTTGACAAGTAATAGTACATTTTTTACAAGTTAAAGTTACGGTTTGACAAGTTGAACTATGTTTGTTACAACTTAAAGTTACGATTTGACAAGTTAAAGTACGTTTCAACAAGTTAAAATTACTTTTTGACAAGTTAAAGTATGTTTTTTACAACTTAAAGTTACTTTTTAAAAATTTAAAGTACGTTTCAACAAGTTAAAATTACGATTTGACAAGTTAAAGTACATTTTTTACAAGTTAAATTATGTTTTGACAAGTTAAAGTACGTTTCAACAAGTTCAAATTACGTTTTGACAAGTTAAAGTATCTTTCAATAAGATAAAATTACGTTTTGACAAGTAAAAGTACATTCTTTACAAGTTAAAGTTACGTTTTGACATGTGAAACTATGATTTTTACAAGTTAAAGTTATGTTTTGAGAAGTTAAAGTGCGTTTCAACAAGTTTAAAGTACGTTTTGACAAGTAATAGTCCATTTTTTACAAGTTAAAGTACATTTTTTACAAGTCAAAGTACGTTTCAACAAGTTAAAAAATACTTTTTGACAAGTTCAAATTACGTTTTGACAAGTTAAAGTATGTTTCAACAGGTTGAAATTACGTTTTGACAAGTAAAAGTTACGTTTTGACATGTTAAACTATGTTTTTTCCAAGTCAAAGTGCGTTTTTACAAGTTCAAAGTACGTTTTGACAAGTAATAGTACATTTTTTACAAGTTAAAGTTACGTTTTGACAAGTTCAAGTACGTTTCAACAAGTTCAAATTACGTTTTGACAAGTTAAAGTATGTTTCAACAAGTTAAAATTATGTTTTGACAAGTAAAAGTACATTTTTTACAAGCTAAAGTTACGTTTTGAAAGGTTAAATTATGTTTTTACAAGTTAAAGTTAATTTTTGACAAGTTAAAGTGCATTTCAACAAGTTCAAAGTACGTTTTGACAAGTAATAGTACATTTTTTACAAGTTAAAGTTACGTTTTGACAAGTTAAAGTTACGTTTTGACAAGTTAAAGTACGTTTCAACAAGTTAAAATTACTTTTTGACAAGTTAAAGTACATTTTTTTTACAAGTTAAAGTTACGTTTTGACATGTTAAACTATGTCTTTTACAAGTTAAAGTGCGTTTTGACAAGTTCAAAGTACGTTTTGACAAGTAATAGTACATTTTTTACAAGTTAAAGTTATGTTTGTACAAGTTAAAGTACATTTCAACAAGTTCAAATTATGTTTTGACAAGTTAAAGTATGTTTCAACAGCTTAAAAATACGTTTTGACAAGTAAAAGTACATTTTTTACAAGTTAAAGTTACGTTTTGACATGTTAAACTATGTTTTTACAAGTTAAAGTTACGTTTTGACAAGTTAAAGTGCATTTCAACAAGTTCAAAGTACGTTTTGACAAGTAATATTACATTTTTAACAAGTTAAAGTTACGTTTTGACAAGTTAAACTATGTTTTTTACAAGTTAAATTTACGTTTTGACAAGTTAAAGTACGTTTCAACAAGTTAAAGTTACTTTTTGACAAGTTAAAGTACGTTTCAACAGGTTAAAATTACGATTTGACAAGTTAAATTAAATCTTTTACAAGTTAAATTATGGTTTAACAAGTTAAAGTACGTTTCAACGAGTTCAAATTACGTTTTGACAAGTTAAAGTAGCTTTCAAAAAGATAAAAATTACGTTTTCACAAGTAAAAGTACATTTTTTTACAAGTAAAAGTTACTTTTTGACAAGTTAAACTATGTTTTTTACAAGTTAAAGTGCGTTTTGACAAGTTCAAAGTACGTTTTGACTAGTAATAGTTCATTTTTTACAAGTTAAAGTTATGTTTTGACAAGTTAAAGTACGTTTCATCAAGTTCAAATTACGTTTTGACAAGTTAAAGTATTTTTCAACAGGTTAAAATTACGTTTTGACAAGTAGAAGTACATTTTTTACAAGTTAAAGTTACGTTTTGACATGTTAAATTATGTTTTTTACAAGTTAAAGTTACGTTTTGACAAGTTAAAGTGCATTTCAACAAGTTCAAAGTACGTTTTGACAAGTAATAGTACATTTTTTACAAGTTAAAGTTACGTTTTGACAAGTTAAAGTTACGTTTTGACAAGTTAAAGTACGTTTCAACAAGTTAAAATTACGTTTTGACAAGTAAAGGTACATTTTTTTACAAGTAAAAGTTACGTTTTGACATGTTAAACTATGTTTTTTCCAAGTTAAAGTGCGTTTTGACAAGTTCAAAGTACGTTTTCACTAGTAATAGTACATTTTTTACAAGTCAAAGTTACGTTTTGACAAGTTCAAGTACGTTTCAACAAGTTCAAATTACGTTTTGACAAGTTAAAGTATGTTTCAACAGGTTAAAATTATGTTTTACAAGTAAAAGTACATTTTTTACAAGTTAAAGTTACGTTTTGACATGTTAAATTATGTTTTTTACAAGTTAAAGTTACGTTTTGACAAGTTAAAGTGCATTTCAACAAGTTCAAAGTACGTTTTGACAAGTAATAGTACATTTTTTACAAGTTAAAGTTACGTTTTGACAAGTTCAAGTTACGTTTTGACAAGTTAAAGTACGTTTCAACAAGTTAAAATTACTTTTTGACAAGTTAAAGTACATTTTTTTACAAGTTAAAGTTACGTTTTGACATGATAAACTATGTTTTTTACAAGTTAAAGTGCGTTTTGACAAGTACGTTTTGACAAGTAATAGTACATTTTTTACAAGTCAAAGTTATGTTTGTACAAGTTAAAGTACATTTCAACAAGTTCAAATTATGTTTTGACATGTTAAGTATGTTTCAACAGCTTAAAAATACGTTTTGACAAGTAAAAGTACATTTTTTACAAGTTAAAGTTACGTTTTGACATGTTAAACTATGTTTTTTACAAGTTAAAGTTACGTTTTGACAAGTTAAACTATGTTTTTTCCAAGTTAAAGTGCGTTTTGACAAGTTCAAAGTACGTTTTGACAAGTAATAGTACATTTTTTACAAGTTAAAGTTATGTTTTGACAAGTTCAAGTACGTTTCAACAAGTTCAAATTACGTTTTGACAAGTTAAAGTATGTTTCAACAGGTTAAAATTATGTTTTGACAAGTAAAAGTACATTTTTTACAAGTTAAAGTTACGTTTTGACATGTTAAATTATGTTTTTTACAAGTTAAAGTTACGTTTTGACAAGTTAAAGTGCATTTCAACAAGTTCAAAGTACGTTTTGACAAGTAATAGTACATTTTTTACAAGTTCAAGTTACGTTTTGACAAGTTAAAGTTACGTTTTGACAAGTTAAAGTACGTTTCAACAAGTTAAAATTACTTTTTGACAAGTTAAAGTACATTTTTTACAAGTTAAAGTTACGTTTTGACATGTTAAACTATGTTTTTTACAAGTTAAAGTGCGTTTTGACAAGTTCAAAGTACGTTTTGACAAGTAATAGTACATTTTTTACAAGTTAAAGTTATGTTTGTACAAGTTAAAATACATTTCAACAAGTTCAAATTATGTTTTGACAAGTTAAAGTATGTTTCAACAGCTTAAAAATACGTTTTGACAAGTAAAAGTACATTTTTTACAAGTTAAAGTTACGTTTTGACATGTTAAACTATGTTTTTTACAAGTTAAAGTTACGTTTTGACAAGTTCAAGTACGTTTCAACAAGTTCAAATTACGTTTTGACAAGTTAAAGTACCTTTCAACAAGATAAAATTACGTTTTGACAAGTAAAAGTACATTTTTTACAAGTTAAAGTTAAGTTTTGACATGTGAGACTATGTTTTTTACAAGTTAGAGTTACGTTTTGACAAGTTAAAGTGCGTCTCAACAAGTTCAAAGTACATTTTGAAAAGTAATAGTACATTTTTTACAAGTTAAAGTTACTTTTTGACAAGTTAAAGTACGTTTCAACAGGTTAAAATTACGATTTGACAAGTTAAATTAAATCTTTTACAAGTTAAATTATGGTTTAACAAGTTAAAGTACGTTTCAACGAGTTCAAATTACGTTTTGACAAGTTAAAGTAGCTTTCAAAAAGATAAAAATTACGTTTTCACAAGTAAAAGTACATTTTTTTACAAGTAAAAGTTACTTTTTGACAAGTTAAACTATGTTTTTTACAAGTTAAAGTGCGTTTTGACAAGTTCAAAGTACGTTTTGACTAGTAATAGTTCATTTTTTACAAGTTAAAGTTATGTTTTGACAAGTTAAAGTACGTTTCATCAAGTTCAAATTACGTTTTGACAAGTTAAAGTATTTTTCAACAGGTTAAAATTACGTTTTGACAAGTAGAAGTACATTTTTTACAAGTTAAAGTTACGTTTTGACATGTTAAATTATGTTTTTTACAAGTTAAAGTTACGTTTTGACAAGTTAAAGTGCATTTCAACAAGTTCAAAGTACGTTTTGACAAGTAATAGTACATTTTTTACAAGTTAAAGTTACGTTTTGACAAGTTAAAGTTACGTTTTGACAAGTTAAAGTACGTTTCAACAAGTTAAAATTACGTTTTGACAAGTAAAGGTACATTTTTTTACAAGTAAAAGTTACGTTTTGACATGTTAAACTATGTTTTTTCCAAGTTAAAGTGCGTTTTGACAAGTTCAAAGTACGTTTTCACTAGTAATAGTACATTTTTTACAAGTCAAAGTTACGTTTTGACAAGTTCAAGTACGTTTCAACAAGTTCAAATTACGTTTTGACAAGTTAAAGTATGTTTCAACAGGTTAAAATTATGTTTTACAAGTAAAAGTACATTTTTTACAAGTTAAAGTTACGTTTTGACATGTTAAATTATGTTTTTTACAAGTTAAAGTTACGTTTTGACAAGTTAAAGTGCATTTCAACAAGTTCAAAGTACGTTTTGACAAGTAATAGTACATTTTTTACAAGTTAAAGTTACGTTTTGACAAGTTCAAGTTACGTTTTGACAAGTTAAAGTACGTTTCAACAAGTTAAAATTACTTTTTGACAAGTTAAAGTACATTTTTTTACAAGTTAAAGTTACGTTTTGACATGATAAACTATGTTTTTTACAAGTTAAAGTGCGTTTTGACAAGTACGTTTTGACAAGTAATAGTACATTTTTTACAAGTCAAAGTTATGTTTGTACAAGTTAAAGTACATTTCAACAAGTTCAAATTATGTTTTGACATGTTAAGTATGTTTCAACAGCTTAAAAATACGTTTTGACAAGTAAAAGTACATTTTTTACAAGTTAAAGTTACGTTTTGACATGTTAAACTATGTTTTTTACAAGTTAAAGTTACGTTTTGACAAGTTAAACTATGTTTTTTCCAAGTTAAAGTGCGTTTTGACAAGTTCAAAGTACGTTTTGACAAGTAATAGTACATTTTTTACAAGTTAAAGTTATGTTTTGACAAGTTCAAGTACGTTTCAACAAGTTCAAATTACGTTTTGACAAGTTAAAGTATGTTTCAACAGGTTAAAATTATGTTTTGACAAGTAAAAGTACATTTTTTACAAGTTAAAGTTACGTTTTGACATGTTAAATTATGTTTTTTACAAGTTAAAGTTACGTTTTGACAAGTTAAAGTGCATTTCAACAAGTTCAAAGTACGTTTTGACAAGTAATAGTACATTTTTTACAAGTTCAAGTTACGTTTTGACAAGTTAAAGTTACGTTTTGACAAGTTAAAGTACGTTTCAACAAGTTAAAATTACTTTTTGACAAGTTAAAGTACATTTTTTACAAGTTAAAGTTACGTTTTGACATGTTAAACTATGTTTTTTACAAGTTAAAGTGCGTTTTGACAAGTTCAAAGTACGTTTTGACAAGTAATAGTACATTTTTTACAAGTTAAAGTTATGTTTGTACAAGTTAAAATACATTTCAACAAGTTCAAATTATGTTTTGACAAGTTAAAGTATGTTTCAACAGCTTAAAAATACGTTTTGACAAGTAAAAGTACATTTTTTACAAGTTAAAGTTACGTTTTGACATGTTAAACTATGTTTTTTACAAGTTAAAGTTACGTTTTGACAAGTTCAAGTACGTTTCAACAAGTTCAAATTACGTTTTGACAAGTTAAAGTACCTTTCAACAAGATAAAATTACGTTTTGACAAGTAAAAGTACATTTTTTACAAGTTAAAGTTAAGTTTTGACATGTGAGACTATGTTTTTTACAAGTTAGAGTTACGTTTTGACAAGTTAAAGTGCGTCTCAACAAGTTCAAAGTACATTTTGAAAAGTAATAGTACATTTTTTACAAGTTAAAGTTACGTTTTGACAAGTTAAACTATGTTTTTTACACGTTAAAGTTACGTTTTGACAAGTTAAAGTGCGTTTCAACAAGTTCGAAGTACGTTTTGACAAGTAATAGTACATTTTTTACAAGTTAAAGTTACGGTTTGACAAGTTGAACTATGTTTTTTACAACTTAAAGTTACGTTTTGACAAGTTAAAGTACGTTTCAACAAGTTAAAGTTACTTTTTGACAAGTTAAAGTACGTTTCAACAGGTTAAAATTACGATTTGACAAGTTAAATTACATTTTTTCCAAGTTAAATTACGGTTTAACAAGTTAAAGTACGTTTCAACGAGTTCAAATTACGTTTTGACAAGTTAAAGTAGCTTTCAAAAAGATAAAATTACGTTTTGACAAGTAAAAGTACATTTTTTTACAAGTAAAAGTTACTTTTTGACATGTTAAACTATGTTTTTTACAAGTTAAAGTGCGTTTTGACAAGTTCAAAGTATGTTTTGACTAGTAATAGTTCATTTTTTACAAGTTAAAGTTATGTTTTGACAAGTTAAAGTAGGTTTCAACAAGTTCAAATTACGTTTTGACAAGTTAAAGTATTTTTCAACAGGTTAAAATTACGTTTTGACAAGTAGAAGTACATTTTTTACAAGTTAAAGTTACGTTTTGACATGTTAAATTATGTTTTTTAAAAGTTAAAGTTACGTTTTGACAAGTTAAAGTGCATTTCAACAAGTTCAAAGTACGTTTTGACAAGTAATAGTACATTTTTTACAAGTTAAAGTTACGTTTTGACAAGTTCAAGTTACGTTTTGACAAGTTAAAGTACGTTTCAACAATTTAAAATTACGTTTTGACAAGTAAAGGTACATTTTTTTACAAGTAAAAGTTACGTTTTGACATGTTAAACTATGTTTTTTCCAAGTTAAAGTGCGTTTTGACAAGTTCAAAGTACGTTTTGACTAGTAATAGTACATTTTTTACAAGTCAAAGTTACGTTTTGACAAGTTCAAGTACGTTTCAACAAGCTCAAATTACGTTTTGACAAGTTAAAGTAGGTTTCAACCAGTTAAAATTACGTTTTGACAAGAAAAGGTACATTTTTTTACAAGTAAAAGTTACGTTTTGACATGTTAAACTATGTTTTTTCCAAGTTAAAGTGCGTTTTGACAATTTCAAAGTACGTTTTGACTAGTAATAGTACATTTTTTACAAGTCAAAGTTACGTTTTGACAAGTTCAAGTACGTTTCAACAAGTTCAAATTACGTTTTGACAAGTTAAAGTATGTTTCAACAGGTTAAAATTATGTTTTACAAGTAAAAGTACATTTTTTACAAGTTAAAGTTACGTTTTGACATGTTAAATTATGTTTTTTACAAGTTAAAGTTACGTTTTGACAAGTTAAAGTGCATTTCAACAAGTTCAAAGTACGTTTTGACAAGTAATAGTACATTTTTTACAAGTTAAAGTTACGTTTTGACAAGTTCAAGTTACGTTTTGACAAGTTAAAGTACGTTTCAACAAGTTAAAATTACTTTTTGACAAGTTAAAGTACATTTTTTTACAAGTTAAAGTTACGTTTTGACATGTTAAACTATGTTTTTTACAAGTTAAAGTGCGTTTTGACAAGTTCAAAGTACGTTTTGACAAGTAATAGTACATTTTTTACAAGTTAAAGTTATGTTTGTACAAGTTAAAGTACATTTCAACAAGTTCAAATTATGTTTTGACATGTTAAAGTATGTTTCAACAGCTTAAAAATACGTTTTGACAAGTAAAAGTACATTTTTTACAAGTTAAAGTTACGTTTTGACATGTTAAACTATGTTTTTTACAAGTTAAAGTTACGTTTTGACAAGTTAAACTATGTTTTTTCCAAGTTAAAGTGCGTTTTGACAAGTTCAAAGTACGTTTTGACTAGTAATAGTACATTATTTACAAGTTAAAGTTACGTTTTGACAAGTTCAAGTACGTTTCAACAAGTTCAAATTACGTTTTGACAAGTTAAAGTATGTTTCAACAGGTTAAAATTATGTTTTGACAAGTAAAAGTACATTTTTTACAAGTTAAAGTTACGTTTTGACATGTTAAATTATGTTTTTTACAAGTTAAAGTTACGTTTTGACAAGTTAAAGTGTATTTCAACAAGTTCAAAGTACGTTTTGACAAGTAATAGTACATTTTTTACAAGTTAAAGTTACGTTTTGACAAGTTAAAGTTACGTTTTGACAAGTTAAAGTACGTTTCAACAAGTTCAAAATACTTTTTGACAAATTAAAGTACATTTTTTTACAAGTTAAAGTTACGTTTTGACATGTTAAACTATGTTTTTTACAAGTTAAAGTGCGTTTTGACAAGTTCAAAGTACGTTTTGACAAGTAATAGTACATTTTTTACAAGTTAAAGTTATGTTTGTACAAGTTAAAGTACATTTCAACAAGTTCAAATTATGTTTTGACAAGTTAAAGTATGTTTCAACACCTTAAAAATACGTTTTGACAAGTAAAAGTACATTTTTTACAAGTTAAAGTTACGTTTTCACATGTTAAACTATTTTTTTTACAAGTTAAAGTTACGTTTTGACAAGTTAAAGTGCATTTCAACAAGTTAAAATTACGTTTTGACAATTAAAGTACGTTTTTTACAAGTTAAAGTTACGTTTTGACAAGTTAAAGTACGTTTCAACAAGTTTAAATTACGTTTTGAGAAATTAAAGTACGTTTCAACAAGTTAAAATTACGTTTTGACAAGTAAAAGTACATTTTTTACAAGTTAAAGTTACGTTTTGACAAGTTAACCTATGTTTTTTACAAGTTAAAGTTACGTTTTGACAAGTTAAAGTACGTTTCAACATCTTAAAATTACTTTTTGACAAGTTAAAGTACATTTGTTACAAGTAAAAGTATGGTTTTTACAAGTTAAAGTTACGTTTTGAAAAGTTAAAGTACGTTTCAACAAGGTAAAATTACGATTTGACAAGTTCAAGTACATTTTTTACAAGTTAAATTACGTTTTGACAAGTTAAAGTACGTTTCAACAAGATAAAATTACGTTTTGACAAGTTAAAGTATGTTTCAACAGGTTAAAATTACGTTTTGACAAGTAAAAGTACATTTCAACAAGTTCAAATTACGTTTTGACAAGTTAAACTTAGTATGTTTCAACATGTTAAAATTATGTTTTGACAAGTAAAAGTACATCTTTTACAAATTAAAGTTATGTTTTGATATGTTAAACTATGTTTTTTACAAGTTAAAGTTACGTTTTGACAAGTTAAAGTGCGTTTCAACAAGTTCAAAGTACGTTTTGACAAGTAATAGTACATTTTTTACTAGTTAAAGTTACGTTTTGACAAGTTAAACTTAGTTTTTACAAGTTAAAGTTACGTTTTGACAAGTTAAAGTACGTTTCAACAAGTTAGAATTACTTTTTAACAAGTTAATGTACATTTTTTACAAATTAAAGTTACGTTTTGACAAGTTAAACTATGTTTTTTACAATTTAAAGTTACTTTTTAACAAGTTAAATTACGTTTCGACAAGTTAAAATTACGATTTGACAAGTTAAAATACATTTTTCACAAGTTAAAGTACGTTTCAACAAGTTCAAATTACGTTTGGACAAGTTAAAGTACCTTTCAACAAGATAAGATTACATTTTGACAAGTAAGAGTACATTTTTTACAAGTTAAAGTTACGTCTTGACATGTGAAACTATGGTTTTTACAAGTTAAAGTTACGTTTTGACAAGTTAAAGTGCGTTTCAACAAGTTCAAAGTACGTTTTGACAAGTTAAAGTACGTTTCAACAGGATAAAATTACATTTTGACAAGTAAGAGTACATTTTTTACAAGTTAAAGTTACGTCTTGACATGTGAAACTATGGTTTTTACAAGTTAAAGTTACGTTTTGACAAGTTAAAGTGTGTTTCAACAAGTTCAAAGTACGTTTTGACAAGTTAAAATACGTTTCAACAGGTTAAAATTATGTTTTGACAAGTAAAAGTACATTTTTTACAAGTTAAAGTTACGTTTCGACAAGTTAAAGTACGTTTCAACAAGTTAAAGTTACGTTTTGACAAGTTAAAGTGCGTTTCAACAAGTTCAAAGTACGTTTTGACAAGTAGTAGTACATTTTTTACTAGTTAAAGTTACGTTTTGACAAGTTATACTTAGTTTTTACAAGTTAAAGTTACGTTTTGACAAGTTAAAGTACGTTTCAACAAGTTAGAATTACTTTTTAACAAGTTAATGTACATTTTTTACAAATTAAAGTTACGTTTTGACAAGTTAAACTATGTTTTTTACAATTTAAAGTTACTTTTTAACAAGTTAAAGTACGTTTCGACAAGTTAAAATTACGATTTGACAAGTTAAAATACATTTTTCACAAGTTAAAGTTACGTTTTGACAAGTTAAAGTACGTTTCAACAAGTTCAAATTACGTTTGGACAAGTTAAAGTACCTTTCAACAAGATAAAATTACATTTTGACAAGTAAGAGTACATTTTTTACAAGTTAAAGTTACGTCTTGACATGTGAAACTATGGTTTTTACAAGTTAAAGTTACGTTTTGACAAGTTAAAGTGCGTTTCAACAAGTTCAAAGTACGTTTTGACAAGTTAAAGTACGTTTCAACAAGATAAAATTACATTTTGACAAGTAAGAGTACATTTTTTACAAGTTAAAGTTACGTCTTGACATGTGAAACTATGGTTTTTACAAGTTAAAGTTACGTTTTGACAAGTTAAAGTGCGTTTCAACAACTTCAAAGTACGTTTTGACAAGTTAAAGTACGTTTCAACAGGTTAAAATTATGTTTTGACAAGTAAAAGTACATTTTTTACAAGTTAAAGTTACGTTTCGACAAGTTAAAGTACGTTTCAACAAGTTAAAGTTACGTTTTGACAAGTTAAAGTGCGTTTCAACAAGTTCAAAGTACGTTTTGACAAGTAATAGTACATTTTTTACTAGTTAAAGTTACGTTTTGACAAGTTAAACTTAGTTTTTACAATTTAAAGTTACGTTTTGACAAGTTAAAGTACGTTTCATTAAGTTAGAATTACTTTTTGACAAGTTAAAGTACATTTTTTACAAATTAAAGTTACGTTTTGACAAGTTAAACTATTTTTTTACAACTTAAAGTTACTTTTTAACAAGTTAAGTACGTTTCGACAAGTTAAAATTACGATTTGACAAGTTAAAGTACATTTTTTACAAGTTAAAGTTACGTTTTGACAAGTTCAAGTACGTTTCAACAAGTTCAAATTACGTTTTGACAAGTTAAAGTACCTTTCAACAAGATAAAATTACGTTTTGACAAGTAAAAGTACATTTTTTACAAGTTAAAGTTACTTTTTGACATGTGAGACTATGTTTTTTACAAGTTAGAGTTACGTTTTGACAAGTTAAAGTGCGTTTCAACAAGTTCAAAGTACATTTTGAAAAGTAATAGTACATTTTTTACAAGTTAAAGTTACGTTTGGACAAGTTAAACTATGTTTTTTACACGTTAAAGTTACGTTTTGACAAGTTAAAGTGCGTTTCAACAAGTTCGAAGTACGTTTTGACAAGTAATAGTACATTTTTTACAAGTTAAAGTTACGGTTTGAAAAGTTGAACTATGTTTTTTACAACTTAAAGTTACGTTTTGACAAGTTAAAGTACGTTTCAACAAGTTAAAATTACTTTTTTGACAAGTTAAAGTATGTTTTTTACAGCTTAAAGTTACTTTTTAAAAATTTAAAGTACGTTTCAACAAGTTAAAATTACGATTTGACAAGTTAAAGTTAATTTTTTACAAGTTAAATTACGTTTTGACAAGTTAAAGTACGTTTCAACAAGTTCAAATTACGTTTTGACAAGTTAAAGTATCTTTCAATAAGATAAAATTACGTTTTGACAAGTAAAAGTACATTCTTTACAAGTTAAAGTTACGTTTTGACATGTGAAACTATGGTTTTTACAAGTTAAAGTTACGTTTTGAGAAGTTAAAGTGCGTTTCAACAAGTTTAAAGTACGTTTTGACAAGTAATAGTACATTTTTTACAAGTTAAAGTACATTTTTTACAAGTTAAAGTACGTTTCAACAAGTTAAAGAATACTTTTTGACAAGTTCAAATTACGTTTTGACAAGTTAAAGTATGTTTCAACAGGTTGAAATTACGTTTTGACAAGTAAAAGTACATTTTTTACAAGTTAAAATTACGTTTTGACATGTTAAACTATGTTTTTTACAAGTTAAAGTTACGTTTTGACAAGTTAAAGTGCGTTTCAACAAGTTCAAAGTACGTTTTGACAAGTAATAGTACTTTTTTTACAAGTTAAAGTTACGTTTTGACAAGTTAAACTATGTTTTTTACAAGTTAAAGTTGCGTTTTAACAAGTTAAAGTACGATTCAACAAGTTAAAATTACTTTATGACAAGTTAAAGTATATTTTTTACAACTTAAAGTTACTTTTTGACAAGTTAAAGTACGCTTCAACAAGTTAAATTACGATTTGAAAAGTTAAAGTACATTTTTTACAAGTTAAATTACGTTTTGACAAGTTAAAGTACGTTTCAACAAGTTCAAATTACGTTTTGACAAGTTAAAGTACCTTTCAACAAGATAAAATTAAGTTTTGATACGGAAAAGTACATTTTTTACAAGTTTAAGTTACGTTTTGACATGTTAAACTATGTTTTTTACAAGTTAAAGTTACTTTTTGAAAAGTTAAAGTGCGTTTCAACAAGTTCAAAGTACGTTTTGACAAGTTAAAGTACCTTTCAACAAGATAAAATTACGTTTTGACAAGTAAAAGTACATTTTTTACAAGTTAAAGTTACGTCTTGACATGTGAAACTATGGTTTTTACAAGTTAAAGTTACGTTTTGACAAGTTAAAGTGCGTTTCAACAAGTTCAAAGTACGTTTTGACAAGTTAAAGTATGTTTCAACAAGTTAAAATTATGTTTTGACAAGTAAAAGTACATTTTTTACAAGTTAAAGTTATGTTTTGACATGTTAAACTATGTTTTTAACAAGTTAAAGTTACGTTTTGACAAGTTAAAGTGCGTTTCAACAAGTTCAAAGTACGTTTTGACTAGTGATAGTACATTTTTTACAAGTTAAAGTTACGTTTTGACAAGTTATACTTTGTTTTTTACAAGTTAAAGTTACGTTTTGACAAGTTAAAGTGCGTTTCAACAAGTTCGAAGTACGTTTTGACAAGTAATAGTACATTTTTTACAAGTTAAAGTTACGGTTTGACAAGTTAAACTATGTTTTTTACAACTTAAAGTTACGTTTTGACAAGTTAAAGTACGTTTCAACAAGTTAAAATTACTTTTTGACAAGTTAAAGTATGGTTTTTACAACTTAAAGTTACTTTTTAACAAGTTAAAGTACGTTTCAACAAGTTAAAATTACGATTTGACAAGTTAAAGTACATTGTTTACAAGTTAAATTACGTTTTGACAAGTTAAAGTACGTTTCAATAAGTTCAAATTACGTTTTGACAAGTTAAAGTACCTTTCAACAAGATAAAATTACGGTTTGATACGTAAAAGTACTTTTTTTACAAGTTAAAGTTACGTTTTGACATGTTAAACTATGTTTTTTACAAGTTAAAGTTACGTTTTGACAAGTTAAAGTGCGTTTCAACAAGTTCAAAGTACGTTTTGACAAGTAATAGTAGATTTTTTACAAGTTAAAGGACATTTTTTACAAGTTAAAGTTACGTTTTGACAAGTTAAAGTATGTTTCAACAAGTTCAAATTACGTTTTGACAAGTTAAAGTATGTTTCAATAGGTTAAAATTACGTTTTGACAAGTAAAGGTACATTTTTTACAAGTTAAAGTTATGTTTTGACATGTTAAACTATGTTTTTTACAAGTTAAAGTTACGTTTTGACAAGTTAAAGTGCGTTTAAACAAGTTCAAAGTACGTTTTGACAAGTAATAGTCCATTTTTTACAAGTTAAAGTACATTTTTTACAAGTTAAAGTACGTTTTAACTAGTTCAAAATACTTTTTGACAAGTTCAAATTACGTTTTGACATGTTAAAGTATGTTTCAATAGGTTGAAATTACGTTTTGACAAGTAAAAGTACATTTCTTACAGGTTAAAGTTACGTTTTGACATGTTAAACTATGTTTTTGACAAGTAATAGTACATTTTTTACAAGTTAAAGTTACGTTTTGACAAGTTACACTATGTTTTTTACAAGTTAAAGTTACGTTTTGACAAGTTAAAGTGCGTTTCAACAAGTTCAAAGTACGTTTTGACAAGTTAAAGTATGTTTAAACAAGTTAAAATTATGTTTTGACAAGTAAAAGTACATTTTTTACAAGTTAAAGTTATGTTTTGACATGTTAAACTATGTTTTTAACAAGTTAAAGTTACGTTTTGACAAGTTAAAGTGCGTTTCAACAAGTTCAAAGTACGTTTTGACAAGTAATAGTACATTTTTTACAAGTTAAAGTTACGTTTTGACAAGTTATACTTTGTTTTTTACAAGTTAAAGTTACGTTTTGACAAGTTAAAGTGCGTTTCAACAAGTTCGAAGTACGTTTTGACAAGTAATAGTACATTTTTTACAAGTTAAAGTTACGGTTTGACAAGTTAAACTATGTTTTTTACAACTTAAAGTTACGTTTTGACAAGTTAAAGTACGTTTCAACAAGTTAAAATTACTTTTTGACAAGTTAAAGTATGTTTTTTACAACTTAAAGTTACTTTTTAACAAGTTAAAGTACGTTTCAACAAGTTAAAATTACGATTTGACAAGTTAAAGTACATTGTTTACAAGTTAAATTACGTTTTGACAAGTTAAAGTACGTTTCAGTAAGTTCAAATTACGTTTTGACAAGTTAAAGTACCTTTCAACAAGATAAAATTACGGTTTGATACGTAAAAGTACTTTTTTTACAAGTTAAAGTTACGTTTTGACATGTTAAACTATGTTTTTTACAAGTTAAAGTTACGTTTTGACAAGTTAAAGTGCGTTTCAACAAGTTCAAAGTACGTTTTGACAAGTAATAGTAGATTTTTTACAAGTTAAAGGACATTTTTTACTAGTTAAAGTTACGTTTTGACAAGTTAAAGTATGTTTCAACAAGTTCAAATTACGTTTTGACAAGTTAAAGTATGTTTCAATAGGTTAAAATTACGTTTTGACAAGTAAAGGTACATTTTTTACAAGTTAAAGTTACGTTTTGACATGTTAAACTATGTTTTTTACAAGTTAAAGTTACGTTTTGACAAGTTAAAGTGCGTTTAAACAAGTTCAAAGTACGTTTTGACAAGTAATAGTCCATTTTTTACAAGTTAAAGTACATTTTTTACAAGTTAAAGTACGTTTCAACTAGTTAAAAATACTTTTTGACAAGTTCAAATTACGTTTTGACATGTTAAAGTATGTTTCAATAGGTTGAAATTACGTTTTGACAAGTAAAAGTACATTTCTTACAAGTTATAGTTACGTTTTGACATGTTAAACTATGTTTTTGACAAGTAATAGTACATTTTTTACAAGTTAAAGTTACGTTTTGACAAGTTACACTATATTTTTTACAAGTTAAAGTTGCGTTTTAACAAGTTAAAGTACATTTCAACAAGTTAAAATTACTTTTTGACAAGTTAAAGTATGTTTTTTACAACATAAAGTTACTTTTTGATAAGTTAAAGTACGCTTCAGCAAGTTAAAATTACGATTTGACAAGTTAAAGTACATTTTTTACAAGTTAAATTACGTTTTGACAAGTTAAAGTACGTTTCAACAAGTTCAAATTACGTTTTGACAAGTTAAAGTACCTTTCAACAAGATAAAATTACGTTTTGATACGTAAAAGTCCATTTTTTACAAGTTAAAGTTACGTTTTGACATGTTAAACTGTGTTTTTTACAAGTTAAAATTACGTTTTGACAAGTTAAAGTGCGTTTCAACAAGTTCAAAGTACGTTTTGACAAGTAATAATAGATTTTTTACAAGTTAAAGTACATTTTTTACAAGCTAAAGTTACGATTTGACAAGTTAAAGTACGTTTCAACAAGTTCAAATTACGTTTTGACAAGTTAAAGTATGTTTCAATAGGTTAAAATTACGTTTGAATAGTAAAAGTACATTTTTTACAACTTAAAGTTACTTTTTGACAAGTTAAAGTACGTTTCAACAAGTTAAAATTACGATTTAACAAGTTAAAGTACATTTTTTAGAAGTTAAAGTTACGTTTTTACAAGTTAAATACGTTTCAACAAGTTCAAATTACGTTTTGACAAGTTAAAGTACCTTTCAACAAAATAAAATTACGTTTTGACAAGTAAAACTACATTTTTTACAAGTTAAAGTAACGTTTTGACATGTTAAACTATGTGTTTTACAAGTTAAAGTTACGTTTTGACAAGTTAAAGTACGTTTGAACAAGTTAAAATTACTTTTTGACAAGTTAAAGTACAATTTTTTACAAGTTGAAGTTATGTTTTGACAAGTTAAAGTCTGTTTTTTACAAGTTAAAATTACTATTTGACAAGTTAAAGTACGTTTCAACAAGTTAAAATTATGATTTTGACAAGTTAAAGTGCGTTTCAACAAGTTCAAAGTACGTTTTGACAAGTTAAAGTACCTTTCAACAAGATAAAATTACATTTTGACAAGTAAAAGTACATTTTTTACAAAATAAAGTTACGTCTTGACATGTGAAACTATGGTTATTACAAGTTAAAGTTACGTTTTGACAAGTTAAAGTGCGTTTCAACAAGTTCAAAGTACGTTTTGACAAGTTAAAGTATGTTTCAACAAGTTAAAATTATGTTTTGACAAGTAAAAGTACATTTTTTACAAGTTAAAGTTATGTTTTGACATGTTAAACTATGTTTTTAACAAGTTAAAGTTACGTTTTGACAAGTTAAAGTGCGTTTCAACAAGTTCAAAGTACGTTTTGACTAGTAATAGTACATTTTTTACAAGTTAAAGTTACGTTTTGACAAGTTATACTTTGTTTTTTACAAGTTAAAGTTACGTTTTGACAAGTTAAAGTGCGTTTCAACAAGTTCGAAGTACGTTTTGACAAGTAATAGTACATTTTTTACAAGTTAAAGTTACGGTTTGACAAGTTAAACTATGTTTTTTACAACTTAAAGTTACGTTTTGACAAGTTAAAGTACGTTTCAACAAGTTAAAATTACTTTTTGACAAGTTAAAGTATGTTTTTTACAACTTAAAGTTACTTTTTAACAAGTTAAAGTACGTTTCAACAAGTTAAAATTACGATTTGACAAGTTAAAGTACATTGTTTACAAGTTAAATTACGTTTTGACAAGTTAAAGTACGTTTCAGTAAGTTCAAATTACGTTTTGACAAGTTAAAGTACCTTTCAACAAGATAAAATTACGGTTTGATACGTAAAAGTACTTTTTTTACAAGTTAAAGTTACGTTTTGACATGTTAAACTATGTTTTTTACAAGTTAAAGTTACGTTTTGACAAGTTAAAGTGCGTTTCAACAAGTTCAAAGTACGTTTTGACAAGTAATAGTAGATTTTTTACAAGTTAAAGGACATTTTTTACTAGTTAAAGTTACGTTTTGACAAGTTAAAGTATGTTTCAACAAGTTCAAATTACGTTTTGACAAGTTAAAGTATGTTTCAATAGGTTAAAATTACGTTTTGACAAGTAAAGGTACATTTTTTACAAGTTAAAGTTACGTTTTGACATGTTAAACTATGTCTTTTACAAGTTAAAGTTACGTTTTGACAAGTTAAAGTGCGTTTAAATAAGTTCAAAGTACGTTTTGACAAGTAATAGTCCATTTTTTACAAGTTAAAGTACATTTTTTACAAGTTAAAGTACGTTTCAACTAGTTAAAAATACTTTTTGACAAGTTCAAATTACGTTTTGACATGTTAAAGTATGTTTCAATAGGTTGAAATTACGTTTTGACAAGTAAAAGTACATTTCTTACAAGTTAAAGTTACGTTTTGACATGTTAAACTATGTTTTTGACAAGTAATAGTACATTTTTTACAAGTTAAAGTTACGTTTTGACAAGTTACACTATGTTTTTTACAAGTTAAAGTTGCGTTTTAACAAGTTAAAGTACATTTCAACAAGTTAAAATTACTTTTTGACAAGTTAAAGTATGTTTTTTACAACATAAAGTTACTTTTTGATAAGTTAAAGTACGCTTCAGCAAGTTAAAATTACGATTTGACAAGTTAAAGTACATTTTTTACAAGTTAAATTACGTTTTGACAAGTTAAAGTACGTTTCAACAAGTTCAAATTACGTTTTGACAAGTTAAAGTACCTTTCAACAAGATAAAATTACGTTTTGATACGTAAAAGTCCATTTTTTACAAGTTAAAGTTACGTTTTGACATGTTAAACTGTGTTTTTTACAAGTTAAAGTTACGTTTTGACAAGTTAAAGTGCGTTTCAACAAGTTCAAAGTACGTTTTGACAAGTAATAATAGATTTTTTACAAGTTAAAGTACATTTTTTACAAGCTAAAGTTACGATTTGACAAGTTAAAGTACGTTTCAACAAGTTCAAATTACGTTTTGACAAGTTAAAGTATGTTTCAATAGGTTAAAATTACGTTTGAATAGTAAAAGTACATTTTTTACAACTTAAAGTTACTTTTTGACAAGTTTAAGTACGTTTCAACAAGTTAAAATTACGATTTACCAAGTTAAAGTACATTTTTTAGAAGTTAAAGTTACGTTTTTACAAGTTAAATACGTTTCAACAAGTTCAAATTACGTTTTGACAAGTTAAAGTACCTTTCAACAAAATAAAATTACGTTTTGACAAGTAAAACTACATTTTTTACAAGTTAAAGTAACGTTTTGACATGTTAAACTATGTGTTTTACAAGTTAAAGTTACGTTTTGACAAGTTAAAGTACGTTTGAACAAGTTAAAATTACTTTTTGACAAGTTAAAGTACAATATTTACAAGTTGAAGTTATGTTTTGACAAGTTAAAGTCTGTTTTTTACAAGTTAAAGTTACTATTTCACAAGTTAAAGTACGTTTCAACAAGTTAAAATTATGATTTTGACAAGTTAAAGTGCGTTTCAACAAGTTCAAAGTACGTTTTGACAAGTTAAAGTACCTTTCAACAAGATAAAATTACATTTTGACAAGTAAAAGTACATTTTTTACAAAATAAAGTTACGTCTTGACATGTGAAACTATGGTTTTTACAAGTTAAAGTTACGTTTTGACAAGTTAAAGTGCGTTTCAACAAGTTCAAAGTACGTTTTGACAAGTTAAAGTATGTTTCAACAAGTTAAAATTATGTTTTCACAAGTAAAAGTACATTTTTTACAAGTTAAAGTTATGTTTTGGCATGTTAAACTATGTTTTTAACAAGTTAAAGTTACGTTTGGACAAGTTAAAGTGCGTTTGAACAAGTTCAAAGTACGTTTTGACAAGTAATAGTACATTTTTTACAAGTTAAAGTTACGTTTTGACAAGTTAAACTTTGTTTTTTACAAGTTAAAGTTACGTTTTGACAAGTTAAAGTGCGTTTCAACAAGTTCGAAGTACGTTTTGACAAGTAATAGTACATTTTTTACAAGTTAAAGTTACGGTTTGACAAGTTAAACTATGTTTTTTACACTTAAAGTTACGTTTTGACAAGTTAAAGTTCGTTTCAACAAGTTAAAATTACTTTTTGACAAGTTAAAGTATTTTTTCTACAACTTAAAGTTACTTTTTAACAAGTTAAAGTACGTTTCAACAAGTTAAAATTACGATTTGACAAGTTAAAGTACATTTTTTACAAGTTAAATTACGTTTTGACAAGTTAAAGTACGTTTCAACAAGTTAAAATTACGTTTTGACAAGTTAAAGTACCTTTCAACAAGATAAAATTACGGTTTGATACGTAAAAGTACTTTTTTTACAAGTTAAAGTTGCGTTTTGACATGTTAAACTGTGTTTTTTACAAGTTAAAGTTACGTTTGACAAGTTAAAGTGCGTTTCAATAAGTTCAAAGTACGTTTTGACAGGTAATAGTAGATTTTTTACAAGTTAAAGGACATTTTTTACAAGTTAAAGTTACGTTTTGACAAGTTAAAGTATGTTTCAACAAGTTCAAATTACGTTTTCACAAGTAATAGTACATTTTTTACAAGTTAAAGTTACGTTTTGACAAGTTAAAGTATGTTTCAACAAGTTCAAAGTACGTTTTGACAAGTAATAGTACATTTTTTACAAGTTAAAGTTACGTTTTGACAAGTTATACTTTGTTTTTTACAAGTCAAAGTTACGTTTTGACAAGTTAAAGTGCGTTTCAACAAGTTCAAAGTACGTTTTGACAGGTAATAGTACATTTTTTACAAGTTAAAGTACATTTTTTACAAGTTACAGTACGTTTCAACTAGTTAAAAATACTTTTTGACAAGTTCAAATTACGTTTTGACAAGTTAAAGTATGTTTCAACAGGTTGAAATTATGTTTTGACAAGTAAAAGTACATTTTTTACAAGTTAAAGTTACGTTTTGACATGTTAAACTATGTTTTTGACAAGTAATAGTACATTTTTTACAAGTTAAAGTTACGTTTTGACAAGTTACACTATGTTTTTTACAAGTTAAAGTTGCGTTTTAACAAGTTAAAGTACATTTCAACAAGTTAAAATTACTTTTTGACAAGTTAAAGTATGTTTTTTACAACATAAAGTTAATTTTTAACAAGTTAAAGTACGCTTCAGCAAGTTATAATTACGATTTTACAAGTTAAAGTTACGTTTTTTACAAGTTAAAGTTACGTTTTGACAAGTTAAAGTAAGTTTCAACAAGTTCAAGTTACGTTTTGACAAGTTAAACTATGTTTTTGCAACTTAAAGTTACTATTTCAGAAGTTAACGTACATTTCAACAAGTTAAAATATCTATATGACAAGTTAAAGTACATTTTTTACAAGTTAAAGTTACGTTTTGACAAGTTAAAGTACGTTTGAACCAGTTCAAGTTACGTTTTGACGTGTAAAAGGACATTTTTTACAAGTTAAAATTACGTTTTGACAAGTTAACCTATGTTTTTAACAAGTTAAACTTATGTTTTGACAAGTTAAAGTATGTTTCAACAAGTTAAAATTACAATTCGAGAAGTTAAAGTACATTTTTTACAAGTTAAAGTTACGTTTTGACAAGTTAAAGTACTTTTCAACAAGTTTAAATTACGTTTTGACATGTAAAAGTATTTTTTTTACAAGTTAAAGTTACATTTTGACAAGTTAAAGTATGTTCAACAGGTTAAAATTACGTTTTGACAAGTAAACGTAAATTTAAACAAGTTCAAATTACGTTTTGACAAGTTAAACTATGTTTTTTACAAGTTAAAGTTACGATTTTACAAGTTAAAGGACGTTTCAACAAGTTAAAATTACTTTTTGACAAGTTAAAGTACGTTTCAACAAGTTAAAATTACGATTTGACAAGTTAAAGTACATTTTTTACAAGTTAGAGTTACGTTTTAACAAGTTAAAGTACGTTTCAATAAGTTAAAATTACTTTTTGATAAGTTAAAGTATGTTTTTTACAACTTAAAGTTACTTTTTGACAAGTTATAGTACGTTTCAACAAGTTAAAATTACGATTTGACAAGTTAAAGTACATTTTTTACAAGTTAAATTACGTTTTGACAAATTAAAGTACGTTTCAACAAGTTCAAATTACGTTTCCACAAGTTAAATTACCTTTCAACAACATAAAATTATGTTTTGATACATAAAAGTACATTTTTTACAAGTTAAAGTTACGTTTTGACATGTTGAACTATGTTTTTTACAAGTTAAAATTACGTTTTGACAAGTTAAAGTGCGTTTCAACAAGTTCAAAGTATGTTTTGACAAGTAATAGTACATTTTTTACACGTTAAAGTACATTTTTTACAAGTTAAAGTTATGTTTTGACAAGTTAAAGTAAGTTTCAACAAGTTCAAATTACGTTTTGACAAGTTAAAGTATGTTTCAATAGGTTAAAATTACGTTTTGACAAGTAAAAGTACATTTTTTACAAGTTAAAGTAACGTTTTGACATGTTAAACTATGTTTTTTACAAGTTAAAGTTACGTTATGACAAGTTAAAGTGCGTTTCAACAAGTTCAAAGTACGTTTTGACAAGTAGTAGTACATTTTTTACAAGTTAAAGTTACGTTTTGACAAGTTAAACTATGTTTTTTACAAGTTAAAGTACGTTTCAACAAGTTAAAATTACTTTTTGACAAGTTAAAGTACATTTTTTAGAAATTAAAGTTTCATTTTGACAAGTTAAACTATGTTTTTTACAACTTAAAGTTACTTCTTGACAAGTTAAAGTACGTTTCAACAAGTTAAAGTACATTTTTTACAAGTTAATGTTACATTTTTACAAGTTAAAGTACGTTTCAACAAGTTCAAATTACGTTTTGACAAGTTAAAGTACCTTTCAACAAGATAAAATTACGTTTTGACAAGTAAATCTACATTTTTTACAAGTTAAAGTTACATTTTGATATGTTAAACTATGTTTTTTACAAGTTAAAGTTACGTTTTGACAAGTTAAAGTACGTTTTAACAAGTTAAAATTACTTTATGACAAGTTAAAGTACAATTATTTACAAGTTAAAGTTATGTTTTGACAAGTTAAAGTTTGTTTTTTACAAGTTAAAGTTACTATTTGACAAGTTAAAGTACGTTTCAACAAGTTAAAATTACGATTTGACAACTTAAAGTACATTTTTTACAAGTTAAAGTTACATTTTGACAAGTTAAAGTACGTTTCAACAAGTTTAAATTACTTTTATACAAGTAAAAGTATTTTTGTTACAAGTTAAAGTTACGTTTTGACAAGTTAAAGTATGTTTTTTACAAGTTAAAGTTACGTTTTGACAAGTTAAAGTACGTTTCAACAAGTTAAAATTACTTTTTGACAAGTTAAAGTACATTTTTTACAAGTTAAAGTTACGTTTTGACAAGTTGAAGTATGTTTTTTACAACTTAAAGTTATTATTTTAGAAGTTAAAGTACATTTCAACAAGTTAAAATATCGATATGACAAGTTAAAGTACGTTTCAACAAGCTAAAATTACGATTTGACAAGTTAAAGTACATTTTTTACAAGTTAAATTACGTTTTGACAAGTTAAAGTACGTTTCAACAAGTTCAAATTACGTTTTGACAAGTTAAAGTACCTTTCAACAAGATTAAATTACGTTTTGACAAATAAAAGCACATTTTTTACAAGTTAAAGTTACGTTTTGACATGTTAAACTATGTTTTTTACAAGTTAAAGTTACGATTTGACAAGTTAATGTGCGCAACAAGTTCAAAGTACGTTTTGACAAGTAATAGTACATTTTTTACAAGTTAAAGTACATTTTTTACAAGTTAAAGTTACGTTTTGACAAGTTAAGGTACGTTTCAACAAGTTCAATTTACGTTTTGAATAGTTAAAGTATGTTTCAACAAGTTAAAATTATGTTTTGACAAGTAAAAGTACATTTTTTACAAGTTAAAGTTACGTTTAAACATGTTAAACAATGTTTTTTGCAAGTTAAAGTTACGTTTTGACAAGTTAAAGTGCGTTTCAACAAGTTCAAAGTACGTTTTGACAAGTAATGGTACATTTTTTACAAGTTAAAGTTACGTTTGACAAGTTAAACTATGTTTTTTACAAGTTAAAGTTACGTTTTGAAAAGTTAAAGTACGTTTCAACAAGTTAAAATTACTTTTTGACAAGTTAAAGTACATTTTTTGAAAATTAAAGTTATGTTTTGACAAGTTAAACTATGTTTTTTACAACTTAAAATTACGTTTTGACAAGTTAAAGTACTTTTCAACAAGTTAAAATTACGTTTTGACAAGTTAAAGTACATTTTTTACAAGTTAAAGTTACGTTTTGACAAGTTAAAGTACGTTTCAACAAGTTCAAATTACGTTTTGACAAATTAAAGTACGTTTCAACAAGTTCAAATTACGTTTCCACAAGTTAAATTACCTTTCAACAACATAAAATTACGTTTTGATACATAAAAGTACATTTTTTACAAGTTAAAGTTACGTTTTGACATGTTGAACTATGTTTTTTACAAGTTAAAATTACGTTTTGACAAGTTAAAGTGCGTTTCAACAAGTTCAAAGTATGTTTTAACAAGTAGTAGTACATTTTTTACACGTTAAAGTACATTTTTTACAAGTTAAAGTTATGTTTTAACAAGTTAAAGTACGTTTCAACAAGTTCAAATTACGTTTTGACAAGTTAAAGTATGTTTCAATAGGTTAAAATTACGTTTTGACAAGTAAAAGTACATTTTTTACAAGTTAAAGTAACGTTTTGACATGTTAAACTATGTTTTTTACAAGTTAAAGTTACGTTATGACAAGTTAAAGTGCGTTTCAACAAGTTCAAAGTACGTTTTGACAAGTAATAGTACATTTTTTACAAGTTAAAGTTACGTTTTGACAAGTTAAACTATGTTTTTTACAAGTTAAAGTACGTTTTAACAAGTTAAAATTACTTTTTGACAAGTTAAAGTACATTTTTTAGAAATTAAAGTTTCATTTTGACAAGTTAAACTATGTTTTTTACAACTTAAAGTTACTTCTTGACAAGTTAAAGTACGTTTCAACAAGTTAAAGTACATTTTTTACAAGTTAATGTTACGTTTTTACAAGTTAAAGTACGTTTCAACAAGTTCAAATTACGTTTTGACAAGTTAAAGTACCTTTCAACAAGATAAAATTACATTTTGACAAGTAAATGTACATTTTTTACAAGTTAAAGTTACGTTTTGATATGTTAAACTATGTTTTTTACAAGTTAAAGTTACGTTTTGACAAGTTAAAGTACGTTTTAACAAGTTAAAATTACTTTATGACAAGTTAAAGTACAATTATTTACAAGTTAAAGTTATGTTTTGACAAGTTAAAGTTTGTTTTTTACAAGTTAAAGTTACTATTTGACAAGTTAAAGTACGTTTCAACAAGTTAAAATTACGATTTGACAACTTAAAGTACATTTTTTACAAGTTAAAGTTACATTTTGACAAGTTAAAGTACGTTTCAACAAGTTTAAATTACTTTTATACAAGTAAAAGTATTTTTGTTACAAGTTAAAGTTACGTTTTGACAAGTTAAAGTATGTTTTTTACAAGTTAAAGTTACGTTTTGACAAGTTAAAGTACGTTTCAACAAGTTAAAATTACTTTTTGACAAGTTAAAGTACATTTTTTACAAGTTAAAGTTACGTTTTGACAAGTTGAAGTATGTTTTTTACAACTTAAAGTTATTATTTTAGAAGTTAAAGTACATTTCAACAAGTTAAAATATCGATATGACAAGTTAAAGTACGTTTCAACAAGTTAAAATTACGATTTGACAAGTTAAAGTACATTTTTTACAAGTTAAATTACGTTTTGACAAGTTAAAGTACGTTTCAACAAGTTCAAATTACGTTTTGACAAGTTAAAGTACCTTTCAACAAGATTAAATTACGTTTTGACAAATAAAAGCACATTTTTTACAAGTTAAAGTTACGTTTTGACATGTTAAACTATGTTTTTTACAAGTTAAAGTTACGATTTGACAAGTTAATGTGCGCAACAAGTTCAAAGTACGTTTTGACAAGTAATAGTACATTTTTTACAAGTTAAAGTACATTTTTTACAAGTTAAAGTTACGTTTTGACAAGTTAAGGTACGTTTCAACAAGTTCAATTTACGTTTTGACAAGTTAAAGTATGTTTCAACAAGTTAAAATTATGTTTTGACAAGTAAAAGTACATTTTTTACAAGTTAAAGTTACGTTTAAACATGTTAAACAATGTTTTTTACAAGTTAAAGTTACGTTTTGACAAGTTAAAGTGCGTTTCAACAAGTTCAAAGTACGTTTTGACAAGAAATGGTACATTTTTTACAAGTTAAAGTTACTTTTTGACAAGTTTAACTATGGTTTTTAAAAGTTAAAGTTACGTTTTGAAAAGTTAAAGTACGTTTCAACAAGTTAAAATTACTTTTTGACAAGTTAAAGTACATTTTTTGAAAATTAAAGTTATGTTTTGACAAGTTAAACTATGTTTTTTACAACTTAAAATTACTTTTTGACAAGTTAAAGTACGTTTCAACAAGTTAAAATTACGTTTTGACAAGTTAAAGTACATTTTTTACAAGTTAAAGTTACGTTTTGACAAGTTAAAGTACGTTTCAACAAGTTCAAATTACGTTTTGACAAATTAAAGTACGTTTCAACAAGTTCAAATTACGTTTCCACAAGTTAAATTACCTTTCAACAACATAAAATTACGTTTTGATACATAAAAGTACATTTTTTACAAGTTAAAGTTACGTTTTGACATGTTGAACTATGTTTTTTACAAGTTAAAATTACGTTTTGACAAGTTAAAGTGCGTTTCAACAAGTTCAAAGTATGTTTTGACAAGTAATAGTACATTTTTTACACGTTAAAGTACATTTTTTACAAGTTAAAGTTATGTTTTAACAAGTTAAAGTACGTTTCAACAAGTTCAAATTACGTTTTGACAAGTTAAAGTATGTTTCAATAGGTTAAAATTACGTTTTGACAAGTAAAAGTACATTTTTTACAAGTTAAAGTAACGTTTTGACATGTTAAACTATGTTTTTTACAAGTTAAAGTTACGTTATGACAAGTTAAAGTGCGTTTCAACAAGTTCAAAGTACGTTTTGACAAGTAATAGTACATTTTTTACAAGTTAAAGTTACTTTTTGACAAGTTTAACTATGGTTTTTAAAAGTTAAAGTTACGTTTTGAAAAGTTAAAGTACGTTTCAACAAGTTAAAATTACTTTTTGACAAGTTAAAGTACATTTTTTGAAAATTAAAGTTATGTTTTGACAAGTTAAACTATGTTTTTTACAACTTAAAATTACTTTTTGACAAGTTAAAGTACGTTTCAACAAGTTAAAATTACGTTTTGACAAGTTAAAGTACATTTTTTACAAGTTAAAGTTACGTTTTGACAAGTTAAAGTACGTTTCAACAAGTTCAAATTACGTTTTGACAAATTAAAGTACGTTTCAACAAGTTCAAATTACGTTTCCACAAGTTAAATTACCTTTCAACAACATAAAATTACGTTTTGATACATAAAAGTACATTTTTTACAAGTTAAAGTTACGTTTTGACATGTTGAACTATGTTTTTTACAAGTTAAAATTACGTTTTGACAAGTTAAAGTGCGTTTCAACAAGTTCAAAGTATGTTTTGACAAGTAATAGTACATTTTTTACACGTTAAAGTACATTTTTTACAAGTTAAAGTTATGTTTTAACAAGTTAAAGTACGTTTCAACAAGTTCAAATTACGTTTTGACAAGTTAAAGTATGTTTCAATAGGTTAAAATTACGTTTTGACAAGTAAAAGTACATTTTTTACAAGTTAAAGTAACGTTTTGACATGTTAAACTATGTTTTTTACAAGTTAAAGTTACGTTATGACAAGTTAAAGTGCGTTTCAACAAGTTCAAAGTACGTTTTGACAAGTAATAGTACATTTTTTACAAGTTAAAGTTACGTTTTGACAAGTTAAACTATGTTTTTTACAAGTTAAAGTACGTTTCAACAAGTTAAAATTACTTTTTGACAAGTTAAAGTACATTTTTTAGAAATTAAAGTTTCATTTTGACAAGTTAAACTATGTTTTTTACAACTTAAAGTTACTTCTTGACAAGTTAAAGTACGTTTCAACAAGTTAAAGTACATTTTTTACAAGTTAATGTTACGTTTTTACAAGTTAAAGTACGTTTCAACAAGTTCAAATTACGTTTTGACAAGTTAAAGTACCATTCAACAAGATAAAATTACGTTTTGACAAGTAAAAGTACATTTTTTACAAGTTAAAGTTACGTTTTGATATGTTAAACTATGTTTTTTACAAGTTAAAGTTACGTTTTGACAAGTTAAAGTACGTTTTAACAAGTTAAAATTACTTTTTGACAAGTTAAAGTACAATTATTTACAAGTTAAAGTTATGTTTTGACAAGTTAAAGTTTGTTTTTTACAAGTTAAAGTTACTATTTGACAAGTTAAAGTACGTTTCAACAAGTTAAAATTACGATTTGACAACTTAAAGTACATTTTTTACAAGTTAAAGTTACATTTTGACAATTTAAAGTACGTTTCAACAAGTTTAAATTACTTTTATACAAGTAAAAGTATTTTTGTTACAAGTTAAAGTTACATTTTGACAAGTTAAAGTATGTTTTTTACAAGTTAAAGTTACGTTTTAACAAGTTAAAGTACGTTTTTACAAGTTAAACTTACGTTTTGACAAGTTAAAGTACATTTTTTACAAGTTAAAGTTACGTTTTGACAAGTTGAAGTATGTTTTTTACAACTTAAAGTTATTATTTTAGAAGTTAAAGTACATTTCAACAAGTTAAAATATCGATATGACAAGTTAAAGTACGTTTCAACAAGTTAAAATTACGATTTGACAAGTTAAAGTACATTTTTTACAAGTTAAATTACGTTTTGACAAGTTAAAGTACGTTTCAACAAGTTCAAATTACGTTTTGACAAGTTAAAGTACCTTTCAACAAGATTAAATTACGTTTTGACAAATAAAAGCACATTTTTTACAAGTTAAAGTTACGTTTTGACATGTTAAACTATGATTTTTACAAGTTAAAGTTACGATTTGACAAGTTAATGTGCACAACAAGTTCAAAGTACGTTTTGACAAGTAATAGTACATTTTTTACAAGTTAAAGTACATTTTTTACAAGTTAAAGTTACGTTTTGACAAGTTAAGGTACGTTTCAACAAGTTCAATTTACGTTTTGACAAGTTAAAGTATGTTTCAACAAGTTAAAATTATGTTTTGACAAGTAAAAGTACATTTTTTACAAGTTAAAGTTACGTTTAAACATGTTAAACAATGTTTTTTACAAGTTAAAGTTACGTTTTGACAAGTTAAAGTGCGTTTCAACAAGTTCAAAGTACGTTTTGACAAGAAATGGTACATTTTTTACAAGTTAAAGTTACTTTTTGACAAGTTTAACTATGGTTTTTAAAAGTTAAAGTTACGTTTTGAAAAGTTAAAGTACGTTTCAACAAGTTAAAATTACTTTTTGACAAGTTAAAGTACATTTTTTGAAAATTAAAGTTATGTTTTGACAAGTTAAACTATGTTTTTTACAACTTAAAATTACTTTTTGACAAGTTAAAGTACGTTTCAACAAGTTAAAATTACGTTTTGACAAGTTAAAGTACATTTTTTACAAGTTAAAGTTACGTTTTGACAAGTTAAAGTACGTTTCAACAAGTTCAAATTATGTTTTGACAAATTAAAGTACGTTTCAACAAGTTCAAATTACGTTTCCACAAGTTAAATTACCTTTCAACAACATAAAATTACGTTTTGATACATAAAAGTACATTTTTTACAAGTTAAAGTTACGTTTTGACATGTTGAACTATGTTTTTTACAAGTTAAAATTACGTTTTGACAAGTTAAAGTGCGTTTCAACAAGTTCAAAGTATGTTTTGACAAGTAATAGTACATTTTTTACACGTTAAAGTACATTTTTTACAAGTTAAAGTTATGTTTTAACAAGTTAAAGTACGTTTCAACAAGTTCAAATTACGTTTTGACAAGTTAAAGTATGTTTCAATAGGTTAAAATTACGTTTTGACAAGTAAAAGTACATTTTTTACAAGTTAAAGTAACGTTTTGACATGTTAAACTATGTTTTTTACAAGTTAAAGTTACGTTATGACAAGTTAAAGTGCGTTTCAACAAGTTCAAAGTACGTTTTGACAAGCAATAGTACATTTTTTACAAGTTAAAGTTACGTTTTGACAAGTTAAACTATGTTTTTTACAAGTTAAAGTACGTTTCAACAAGTTAAAATTACTTTTTGACAAGTTAAAGTACATTTTTTAGAAATTAAAGTTTCATTTTGACAAGTTAAACTATGTTTTTTACAACTTAAAGTTACTTCTTGACAAGTTAAAGTACGTTTCAACAAGTTAAAGTACATTTTTTACAAGTTAATGTTACGTTTTTACAAGTTAAAGTACGTTTCAACAAGTTCAAATTACGTTTTGACAAGTTAAAGTACCTTTCAACAAGATAAAATTACGTTTTGACAAGTAAAAGTACATTTTTTACAAGTTAAAGTTACGTTTTGATATGTTAAACTATGTTTTTTACAAGTTAAAGTTACGTTTTGACAAGTTAAAGTACGTTTCAACAAGTTAAAATTACTTTTTGACAAGTTAAAGTACAATTATTTACAAGTTAAAGTTATGTTTTGACAAGTTAAAGTTTGTTTTTTACAAGTTAAAGTTACTATTTGACAAGTTAAAGTACGTTTCAACAAGTTAAAATTACGATTTGACAACTTAAAGTACATTTTTTACAAGTTAAAGTTACATTTTGACAATTTAAAGTACGTTTCAACAAGTTTAAATTACTTTTATACAAGTAAAAGTATTTTTGTTACAAGTTAAAGTTACATTTTGACAAGTTAAAGTATGTTTTTTACAAGTTAAAGTTACGTTTTGACAAGTTAAAGTACGTTTCAACAAGTTAAAATTACTTTTTGACAAGTTAAAGTACATTTTTTACAAGTTAAAGTTACGTTTTGACAAGTTGAAGTATGTTTTTTACAACTTAAAGTTATTATTTTAGAAGTTAAAGTACATTTCAACAAGTTAAAATATCGATATGACAAGTTAAAGTACGTTTCAACAAGTTAAAATTACGATTTGACAAGTTAAAGTACATTTTTTACAAGTTAAATTACGTTTTGACAAGTTAAAGTACGTTTCAACAAGTTCAAATTACGTTTTGACAAGTTAAAGTACCTTTCAACAAGATTAAATTACGTTTTGACAAATAAAAGCACATTTTTTACAAGTTAAAGTTACGTTTTGACATGTTAAACTATGTTTTTTACAAGTTAAAGTTACGATTTGACAAGTTAATGTGCACAACAAGTTCAAAGTACGTTTTGACAAGTAATAGTACATTTTTTACAAGTTAAAGTACATTTTTTACAAGTTAAAGTTACGTTTTGACAAGTTAAGGTACGTTTCAACAAGTTCAATTTACGTTTTGACAAGTTAAAGTATGTTTCAACAAGTTAAAATTATGTTTTGACAAGTAAAAGTACATTTTTTACAAGTTAAAGTTACGTTTAAACATGTTAAACAATGTTTTTTACAAGTTAAAGTTACGTTTTGACAAGTTAAAGTGCGTTTCAACAAGTTCAAAGTACGTTTTGACAAGTAATGGTACATTTTTTACAAGTTAAAGTTACTTTTTGACAAGTTTAACTATGGTTTTTAAAAGTTAAAGTTACGTTTTGAAAAGTTAAAGTACGTTTCAACAAATTAAAATTACTTTTTGACAAGTTAAAGTACATTTTTTGAAAATTAAAGTTATGTTTGACAAGTTAAACTATGTTTTTTACAACTTAAAATTACTTTTTGACAAGTTAAAGTACGTTTCAACAAGTTAAAATTACGTTTTGACAAGTTAAAGTACATTTTTTACAAGTTAAAGTTACGTTTTGACAAGTTAAAGTACGTTTCAACAAGTTCAAATTATGTTTTGACAAATTAAAGTACGTTTCAACAAGTTCAAATTACGTTTCCACAAGTTAAATTACCTTTCAACAACATAAAATTACGTTTTGATACATAAAATTACATTTTTAACAAGTTAAAGTTACGTTTTGACATGTTGAACTATGTTTTTTACAAGTTAAAATTACGTTTTGACAAGATAAAGTGCGTTTCAACAAGTTCAAAGTATGTTTTGACAAGTAATAGTACATTTTTTACACGTTAAAGTACATTTTTTACAAGTTAAAGTTATGTTTTAACAAGTTAAAGTACGTTTCAACAAGTTCAAATTACGTTTTGACAAGTTAAAGTATGTTTCAATAGGTTAAAATTACGTTTTGACAAGTAAAAGTACATTTTTTACAAGTTAAAGTAACGTTTTGACATGTTAAACTATGTTTTTTACAAGTTAAAGTTACGTTATGACAAGTTAAAGTGCGTTTCAACAAGTTCAAAGTACGTTTTGACAAGTAATAGTACATTTTTTACAAGTTAAAGTTACGTTTTGACAAGTTAAACTATGTTTTTTACAAGTTAAAGTACGTTTCAAAAAGTTAAAATTACTTTTTGACAAGTTAAAGTACATTTTTTAGAAATTAAAGTTTCATTTTGACAAGTTAAACTATATTTTTTACAACTTAAAGTTACTTCTTGACAAGTTAAAGTACGTTTCAACAAGTTAAAGTACATTTTTTATAAGTTAATGTTACGTTTTTACAAGTTAAAGTACGTTTCAACAAGTTCAAATTACGTTTTGACAAGTTAAAGTACCTTTCAACAAGATAAAATTACGTTTTGACAAGTAAATCTACATTTTTTACAAGTTAAAGTTACATTTTGATATGTTAAACTATGTTTTTTACAAGTTAAAGTTACGTTTTGACAAGTTAAAGTACGTTTTAACAAGTTAAAATTACTTTATGACAAGTTAAAGTACAATTATTTACAAGTTAAAGTTATGTTTTGACAAGTTAAAGTTTGTTTTTTACAAGTTAAAGTTACTATTTGACAAGTTAAAGTACGTTTCAACAAGTTAAAATTACGATTTGACAACTTAAAGTACATTTTTTACAAGTTAAAGTTACATTTTGACAAGTTAAAGTACGTTTCAACAAGTTTAAATTACTTTTATACAAGTAAAAGTATTTTTGTTACAAGTTAAAGTTACGTTTTGACAAGTTAAAGTATGTTTTTTACAAGTTAAAGTTACGTTTTGACAAGTTAAAGTACAATTAATTACAAGTTAAAGTTATGTTTTGACAAGTTAAAGTTTGTTTTTTACAAGTTAAAGTTACTATTTGACAAGTTAAAGTACGTTTCAACAAGTTAAAATTACGATTTGACAACTTAAAGTACATTTTTTACAAGTTAAAGTTACATTTTGACAATTTAAAGTACGTTTCAACAAGTTTAAATTACTTTTATACAAGTAAAAGTATTTTTGTTACAAGTTAAAGTTACGTTTTGACAAGTTAAAGTATGTTTTTTACAAGTTAAAGTTACGTTTTGACAATTTAAAGTACGTTTCAACAAGTTTAAATTACTTTTATACAAGTAAAAGTATTTTTGTTACAAGTTAAAGTTACATTTTGACAAGTTAAAGTATGTTTTTTACAAGTTAAAGTTACGTTTTGACAAGTTAAAGTACGTTTCAACAAGTTAAAATTACTTTTTGACAAGTTAAAGTACATTTTTTACAAGTTAAAGTTACGTTTTGACAAGTTGAAGTATGTTTTTTACAACTTAAAGTTATTATTTTAGAAGTTAAAGTACATTTCAACAAGTTAAAATATCGATATGACAAGTTAAAGTACGTTTCAACAAGTTAAAATTACGATTTGACAAGTTAAAGTACATTTTTTACAAGTTAAATTACGTTTTGACAAGTTAAAGTACGTTTCAACAAGTTCAAATTACGTTTTGACAAGTTAAAGTACCTTTCAACAAGATTAAATTACGTTTTGACAAATAAAAGCACATTTTTTACAAGTTAAAGTTACGTTTTGACATGTTAAACTATGTTTTTTACAAGTTAAAGTTACGATTTGACAAGTTAATGTGCACAACAAGTTCAAAGTACGTTTTGACAAGTAATAGTACATTTTTTACAAGTTAAAGTACATTTTTTACAAGTTAAAGTTACGTTTTGACAAGTTAAGGTACGTTTCAACAAGTTCAATTTACGTTTTGACAAGTTAAAGTATGTTTCAACAAGTTAAAATTATGTTTTGACAAGTAAAAGTACATTTTTTACAAGTTAAAGTTACGTTTAAACATGTTAAACAATGTTTTTTACAAGTTAAAGTTACGTTTTGACAAGTTAAAGTGCGTTTCAACAAGTTCAAAGTACGTTTTGACAAGTAATGGTACATTTTTTACAAGTTAAAGTTACTTTTTGACAAGTTTAACTATGGTTTTTAAAAGTTAAAGTTACGTTTTGAAAAGTTAAAGTACGTTTCAACAAATTAAAATTACTTTTTGACAAGTTAAAGTACATTTTTTGAAAATTAAAGTTATGTTTTGACAAGTTAAACTATGTTTTTTACAACTTAAAATTACTTTTTGACAAGTTAAAGTACGTTTCAACAAGTTAAAATTACGTTTTGACAAGTTAAAGTACATTTTTTACAAGTTAAAGTTACGTTTTGACAAGTTAAAGTACGTTTCAACAAGTTCAAATTATGTTTTGACAAATTAAAGTACGTTTCAACAAGTTCAAATTACGTTTCCACAAGTTAAATTACCTTTCAACAACATAAAATTACGTTTTGATACATAAAATTACATTTTTTACAAGTTAAAGTTACGTTTTGACATGTTGAACTATGTTTTTTACAAGTTAAAATTACGTTTTGACAAGATAAAGTGCGTTTCAACAAGTTCAAAGTATGTTTTGACAAGTAATAGTACATTTTTTACACGTTAAAGTACATTTTTTACAAGTTAAAGTTATGTTTTAACAAGTTAAAGTACGTTTCAACAAGTTCAAATTACGTTTTGACAAGTTAAAGTATGTTTCAATAGGTTAAAATTACGTTTTGACAAGTAAAAGTACATTTTTTACAAGTTAAAGTAACGTTTTGACATGTTAAACTATGTTTTTTACAAGTTAAAGTTACGTTATGACAAGTTAAAGTGCGTTTCAACAAGTTCAAAGTACGTTTTGACAAGTAATAGTACATTTTTTACAAGTTAAAGTTACGTTTTGACAAGTTAAACTATGTTTTTTACAAGTTAAAGTACGTTTCAAAAAGTTAAAATTACTTTTTGACAAGTTAAAGTACATTTTTTAGAAATTAAAGTTTCATTTTGACAAGTTAAACTATATTTTTTACAACTTAAAGTTACTTCTTGACAAGTTAAAGTACGTTTCAACAAGTTAAAGTACATTTTTTACAAGTTAATGTTACGTTTTTACAAGTTAAAGTACGTTTCAACAAGTTCAAATTACGTTTTGACAAGTTAAAGTACCTTTCAACAAGATAAAATTACGTTTTGACAAGTAAATCTACATTTTTTACAAGTTAAAGTTACATTTTGATATGTTAAACTATGTTTTTTACAAGTTAAAGTTACGTTTTGACAAGTTAAAGTACGTTTTAACATGTTAAAATTACTTTATGACAAGTTAAAGTACAATTATTTACAAGTTAAAGTTATGTTTTGACAAGTTAAAGTTTGTTTTTTACAAGTTAAAGTTACTATTTGACAAGTTAAAGTACGTTTCAACAAGTTAAAATTACGATTTGACAACTTAAAGTACATTTTTTACAAGTTAAAGTTACATTTTGACAAGTTAAAGTACGTTTCAACAAGTTTAAATTACTTTTATACAAGTAAAAGTATTTTTGTTACAAGTTAAAGTTACGTTTTGACAAGTTAAAGTATGTTTTTTACAAGTTAAAGTTACGTTTTGACAAGTTAAAGTACAATTAATTACAAGTTAAAGTTATGTTTTGACAAGTTAAAGTTTGTTTTTTACAAGTTAAAGTTACTATTTGACAAGTTAAAGTACGTTTCAACAAGTTAAAATTACGATTTGACAACTTAAAGTACATTTTTTACAAGTTAAAGTTACATTTTGACAATTTAAAGTACGTTTCAACAAGTTTAAATTACTTTTATACAAGTAAAAGTATTTTTGTTACAAGTTAAAGTTACGTTTTGACAAGTTAAAGTATGTTTTTTACAAGTTAAAGTTACGTTTTGACAAGTTAAAGTACGTTTCAACAAGTTAAAATTACTTTTTGACAAGTTAAAGTACATTTTTTACAAGTTAAAGTTACGTTTTGACAAGTTGAAGTATGTTTTTTACAACTTAAAGTTACTATTTTAGAAGTTAAAGTACATTTCAACAAGTTAAAATATCGATATGACAAGTTAAAGTACGTTTCAACAAGTTAAAATTACGATTTGACAAGTTAAAGTACAATTTTACAAGTTAAAGTTACGTTTTGACAAATTAAAGTACGTTTCAACAAGTTTAAATTACGTTTTGACAAGTAAAAGTATTTTTGTTACAAGTTAAAGTTATGTTTTGACAAGTTATACTATGTTTTTTACAAGTTAAAGTTACGTTTTGACAAGTTAAAGTACGTTTCAACAAGTTCATATTACTTTTTGACAAGTTAAAGTACATTTTTTACAAGTTAAGGTTACGTTTTGACAAGTTAAAGTACCTTTCAACAAGATAAAATTACGTTTTGACAAATAAAAGCACATTTTTTACAAGTTAAAGTTACGTTTTGACATATTAAACTATGTTTTTTACAAGTTAAAGTTACTATTTGACAAGTTAAAGTACGTTTCAACAAGTTCAAATTAAGTCTTGACAAGTCAAAGTATGTTTCAACAGGTTAAATTACGTTTTGACAAGTAAAAGTACATTTCAACAAGTTCAAATTACGTTTTGACAAGTTAAAGTATGTTTCAACAGGTTAAAATTACCTTTTGACAAGTAAAAGTACATTTCAACAACTTCAAATTACGTTTTGACAAGTTAAAGTATGTTTCAACAGGTTAAAATTACGTTTTGACAAGTAAAAGTACATTTTTTACAAGTTAAAGTTACGTTTTGACAAGTTAAAGTATGTTCAATGAGTTAAAATTAATTTTTGACAACTTAAAGTACATTTTTTACAAGTTAAAGTTACGTTTTGACAAGTTAAAGTATGATTTTCACAAGTTAAAGTTACTATTTGACAAGTTAAAGCACGTTTCAACAAGTTAAAATTACTTTTTGACAAGTGAAAGTACACTTTTTACAAGTTAAAGTTACGTTTTGACAAGTTAAAGTACGTTTCAACAAGTTAAAATTACGTTTTGACAAGTAAAAGTACATTTTTTACAAGTTAAAGTTACGTAATTTTACAAGTTCACTCGTCAAAACGTAATTTTAACTTGTCAAAATGTAACTTTAACTTGTAAAAAACATAATTGAACTTGTCAAAACATAACTTTAACTTGTAAAAAACAAAATTTAACTTGTCAAAACGTAACTTTAACTTGTAAAAAGTTGTACTTGAACTTTTCAAACCGTAACTTTAACTTGTTTAAAAGTAAGTTTAACTTGTCAAAACGTAACTTTAACTTGTAAAAAAAGTACTTTAACTTTTTAAACCGTAACTTTAACTTGTTCAAACGTAACTTTAACGTTTCAAAACGTAACTTTAACTTGTAAAAAATGTACTTTAACTTGTCAAACCTTACCAACAAATGTGATAAGACCTAATAACAAGAATTGGAAATAATACCCCAAGATCTGAAAAGGATTAGAATGTTGAGATTTGACCCAATATCTACGGAGATAAAAACCAAATCTACGATGTTTTGACGCCACACCAAGATACTCAAGATGAATGCTTAAGAATCAAGATGATAAGTCAAGTTGCTGAACGCCACAAGATAACTTGATAAGTTCAAAGAAGTCTTTTCAAGAATAAGAAAAAACACAAAACTCACATATCATTCATTCAAAAAGGTAGTTGTCTGATTACAATGTTCAAAATATTTAGTTATAGCCTTTGAAAGGCTTTACAACCACACCAAAACGTTTTTCCCAACCACTCTGAAAACAACATTAAAGACTCTAATTAATTAAACCTGAAAACTAAATGCCAATAACTCTTAGCCCTCATAACTTTGAAACTGAAAGTTTTGACAAAAAACACAATAAACAACACACTTAATGTATAAAAACACCCCAAATTCGTCCAACCTCTCTGAGTGGTTACAATAGTAACTCCCAAAAGAGTAAACAGCCTTACTTAATGCTAAAAACGTGGGTCCAATGCCTAAAAACGACATAGGCATTCTGATTACTCCTATAGATCCTTAATCATGCTAATTAGGCTCTCTTGCTTCAGATTTGCTTCAAATTTTGGCCCAAGTGAATTAACTTCTTGAATCAGCCCATTTAAAGCCTCTTAGAGTTGTTTGGCTTTAAATCTTGTGAGAGGTCCACTAGGTAAACTTAATGGATCACTTGATAGTTTTATTCTAATCATTTCAGATCCACTTCTATCCATTTGAGCTCCTTCATCACTTGAATCCACTTTAGCTCCCTGATTCTCATCATTCTCCCCATCTTGAAAACGATTTGTCCTCAAATCACCTACATCAAAATAGGATAGATCAGAAACATTAAAGCTGGCACTTACACCATACTTACCTGGTAAATCAAGCTTGTAGGTATTGTCATTGATGCGCTCCAAAATTTGGAATGGTCCATCTCCCCTTGGAAGTAATTTGGAACGTCTTTGCTCAAGGAATCGTTCTTTCCTCATGTGCAACCAAACCCAATCCCCGGGCTCAAATATCACTTTCTTGCGGCTCTTGTTGGCATTCTTTGCGTATTGCTCAGTCCGTCGCTCTATGTTTTGCCTTGTCTTCTCATGAATTTGTTTCACCATATCTGCTTTCTTTTTCCCATCCAAGTTAACTTGTTCACCAATAGGTAAAGGAATCAAATCCAAAGGTGGTATTGGATTAAAACCATAAACAATTTCAAAAGGAGAGAACTTGGTTGCAGAATGAACACTACGATTATATGCAAATTCAACATGTGGCAAACAATCTTCCCAAGATTTCAAATCTTTTAATGATAGCACGCAATAAAGTAGACAATGTTCTATTTACGACTTCAGTTTGCCCATCGGGTTGTGGGTGACAAGTAGTAGAAAATAGTAGTTTTGTTCCCAACTTTCCCCACAAAGTTTTCCAAAAATAACTCAAGAATTTTGTATCTCTATCTGAAACAATTGTGCGAGGCATACCATGCAACCTAACAATCTCTTTGAAAAACAAATCAGCAATATTTGATGCGTTATCAGTTTTGTGGCATGCAATAAAATGTGCCATTTTTGAAAATCGATCAACGACCACAAACACAAAATCTCTCCCCCTCTTAGTCCTTGGTAATTCTAAAACAAAGTCCATTGAAATATCAACCCAAGGTGCACTAGGAATTGGAGGTGGTGTATACAAATCATGTGGTTGTTGTTTAGATTTGGCTCGTTTACAAGTTATGCAACGTTCATAGATCTTTTCAACATCTTTTTTCATATGTGGCCAATAAAAATGTTCATGTAACACACCCAACGTTTTAGCCACCCCAAAATGACCCATCAAACCACCAGAATGTGCTTCTCTAACAAGTAGTTCACGAAATAAAGAATGAGGAATGCATAATTTATTTTCACGAAATAAAAAACCTTCATGAATAAAAAATTTCCCATTCGACCCTCTAGAACAACTTTCAAGAGCTTCCCCAAAATCAGAATCACAAGCATACAATTCCTTAATGTACTCAAATCCAAGCAGCTTAGCATCTAAAGTAGAAAGTAGAACATACCTGCGAGATAATGCATCTGCCACAACATTCTCCTTACCTTGCTTATATTTGATTACATAAGGAAATGTTTCAATAAACTCCACCCACTTGACATGTCGTCTATTCAGTTTGTGTTGGCCCTTCAAATGCTTGAATGACTCATGATCCGTATGTATCACAAATTCTCTAGGCCAAAGATAGTGTTGCCAATTTTCCAAACTCCTAACCAATGCATATAATTCCTTATCATAAGTAGGATAGTTTAGGGCTGCCCCACTCAAATTTTCACTAAAAAAATGCAATTGGTCTTCCTTCTTGCATCAAAACTCCACCAATTCCTAAACCTGATGGATCACACTCAATTTCAAACGTTTTAATGAAGTTAGGTAAAATAAGCAAAGCAGCATTAGTAAATTTTTCTTTAATCAGTCTGAATGCCTTTTCTTGCTCAGATCCCCACTTATATGGGACGTTCTTCTTGATGACTTCGGTTAACGGTGACGCAAGGCTGCTAAAGTCTCGAACAAATCGCCGATAAAAACTAGCCAAACCATGAAAACTTCTTACCTGACTTACCGAAGTAGGAGTTGGCCAATCATGTATTGCCTTCACATTTTCCTCTTCAACGTCAATTCCTTTAGCACTTACAACAAAACCAAGAAACACAAGCTTATCCGTGCAAAATGTACATTTCTTAATTTGCAAATAAGCTTTCTTTGCTCAAAACTTCTAAAAGCAATTTTAGATGTGCTACATGATCCTCAAGGTTCTTACTATAAATCATAATATCATCAAAGTAAACAACAAAATGTCCTAGGAAAGCACGTAAAACATGGTTCATGCGTCTTGAATGTACTAGGGGCGTTGGTCAAACCAAAAGGCATAACTAACCATTCATATAATCCATATTTTGTTTTAAATGCAGTTTTCCACTCATCCCCTTCTTTCATTCTAATCTGATGATATCCACTCTTAAGATCAATTTTAGAAAACACACACGATCCATGCAATTCATCCAGCATATCATCTAAACGAGGAATAGGATGTCGATACTTTACTGTAATATTGTTGATGGCTCGACAATCAACGCACATTCTCCATGTCCCATCCTTCTTTGATACTAGAATCACTGGAACAGCACAAGGACTCATGCTTTCTCTCACATGTCCGTTCTCCATTAGCTCGCTGACTTGCCTCTCAAGTTCCTTAGTCTCCTCCGGATTACTTTTATAGGCTGGTCGATTTGGGATTGTGGAACCAGGAACAAAGTCGATTTGATGTCCAATCCCTCGAATAGGAGGTAAACCTGGAGGTATCTCTTCCGGAAATACATCTACAAATTCCTGCAAAAGAGAAAAAATATTGCTCGGCAAAGATCCAGCTAGATCATCAGTACATAAAAAGGCCTCCTTGTACATAAGTACTATAAGGGGCTGATGAGTGAATAATGCCCTCTTGATCTCACTTTTTTTTGCCATGAGATTATTTTTTTCACTCATGTTTCGCTCTTTTTTTCATTTTTTTCTTTTTCTTTTTAATTTTCTTTTTCCTTTTCTCTTTTTTTTGTAACTTCAATTGATCAGTAAGAACTTGATTAGGACTTAATGGTACAAGTGTAACAGGTTGCTTTTTAATAATAAAAGAGTAACAATTGGTGAAACCGTCATGTTAAACCCTCTTATCCAATTGCCATGGTCTTCCTAAAAGCACGTGACAAGCTTCCATCGGGACCACATCACAAAGCACCTGATCTTCATACTTTCCAATAGAAAATGCCACAAGAACTTGTTTTGTCACCTTGATGTTTCCACTATCATTCAACCATTGAAGACGGTAAGGTCGTGGATGCTTCAAGGTAGGCAGCGCCAATTTCTCAACCAGATCAATACTTGCGACATTCGTGCAACTTCCTCCATCAATAATAACGCTACACACCTTCAGGTTCACAAAACATCGAATATGAAACAAATTTTTGCACTGATTGTTTTCTTTTTCCTTCACTTGCGTACTAAGGGCTCTCCTTGCAACTAATAGTTCTCCATCAACTGGGTATTCACCATCACTGCAATCCTCAAGACGTGACATGTCCTCCTCTACATCATCTTCCTCATCCTCCGATTCAAGCTGACCTTGCGCGTTTATCACCATAACCCTCTTGTTCGGACACTCGCTGGCTATATGTCCCGATCCTCTACATTTAAAACACTTAATATCACGTGTTTTAGTAGAAATCACCTCTTTATTTCCTTGATTAGCCTCTGGTTGTTGTTTGAAGTTTTTGGAAGAGTCAAATTTTGGCTTGTTTGCTTGAAATTCTTCTCGTCTAGGTCCTGCCCTCCACGAATTTGTTGAAGGCATACTCTGTCCTCTCCTAGCCATGTTCCTTCGCTTTAGTTGCTGCTCCGCTTTGACAGCTTGGTGCACCATATTGGTCAATTCCACGTGATGTTGCATCTCCACCACATCCGCAATCTCACGATTTAGCCCATGCAAGAATCTGGCCATCGTTGCTTCTCTGTCCTCCACCACGTTTGCTCTTATCATTTCCACCTCCATCTCCTTGAAATACTCATCTACACTCTTTATTCCTTGAGTTAGACGCTGCAATTTGTTTCACAACTCTCGATGGTAATAACTTGGAATAAATCACCTCATCGTGATAGCTTTCATCTCCTCCCACGTCTCCACCGTGCGCTCTCCATTTCTCCTCCTTTCTTTCAAAAACTGATCCCACCATATCATGGCATAATCAGCAAACTCAATCGCTGCGAGTTTCACCTTCTTCATTTCCGAGTAGTTATGACACTCGAACACCATCTCAATCTTTTGCTCCCACTCCAAATACACTTCAGGTTCATTTCTCCCATGAAAAGATGGTATTGTCACCTTTATACTCCCCAAATCATCATCCCTTCTAGGCCTTCCCATCCTAGCTTCTATGTTTCCATTGCCACGCCCAAACCTGCCCCGGTTGTATTGACGCTCTTCTACACCATCTCCACCAGGCTCGTCTTCAACACCTTCCGATTCATCACCCTTTTCTTCAGCTCTTCGTGCTCTCCTATTTGGAACATTTGGTACATCTCCCACTGCAATCTCTTCTATTCCATCAATCCTCGCGTTTAGTTGATCAAACTTCTCCGACTTCAACGCCATGAATGCCTCCACTTGAAGATTTTGATTAAGTGATTGTTGTATATATCTCCCACGATCAGATTCATCTCCTGACATTCTATTTATATATATATAAAAAAAACTGTTAACGGACCTCACAAACACTCGCTCACGTGTTTCTCTCAATAATGTATTCACTCAACGCTCGTGTTTAAAATAAAATAGCTTTTACCCTCAAATAATAACACACTCTTGCCTTTTTCCACTCTAGTATTTTTTTTTTATATTCTTAATCAGACTAAATAAACAACAAGTGTTTCAAGTAGCAATTCAATGTGTGAAACAACTCAACAAACCACCAGATTCAAGATAAGTGATGAACAACCAAAACTAAAAAAAATTAAAATGGTGACTTACTAATCCTAGAATCAGAACATAAAACAAATGTTCTTTAAAGATAAATAGAATTCTCCTTTTCAATTGGCTTTTTTTTTTACTTTACTTTTTTTTCGTGCTTTTTTTTTGTTTTGCACCTTTTTTTTGCCTTTTTTTTGTTGCAACTGAAAGAGATACGAGAATAAAAGAAAGAACGCTAGTTTTTTTTTTTTTTTTTGTGCTGAACAAACGAAATTAAATACAAGGATAGACAAAATTTTCCTTAGAACCCAAGCTCTGATACCAAATGATATGATCCTTACCAACAAATGTGATAAGACCCAATAACAAGAATTGGAAATAAGACTCCAAGATCTGAAAAGGATTAGAATGTTGAGATTTGACCCAATATCGACAGAGATAAGAACCAAACCTACGATGTTTATGACGCAACACCATGATACTCAAGAAGAATGCTTAAGAATCAAGATGATAAGTCAAGTTGCTGAACGCCACAAGATAACTTGATAAGTTCAAAGAAGTCTTTTCAAGAATAAGAAAAAACACAAAACTCACATATCATTCATTCAAAAAGGTAGTTGTCTGATTACAATGTTCTAAACATTTAGTTATAACCTTTGAAAGACTTTACAACAACACCAAAACGTTTTTCCCAACCACTCTGAAAACAACATTAAAGACACTAATTAATTAAACCTGAAAATAAATGCCAATAACTCTCAATCCCTCATAACTTTGAAACTGAAAGTTTTGACCTAAAAACACAATAAACAACACACTTAATGTATAAAAACACCCCAAATTCGTCCAACCTCTCTGAGTGGTTACAATAGTAACTCCCAAAAGAGTAAAAAACCTTACTTAATGCTAAAAACGTGGGTCCAATGCCTAAAAACGACATAGGCATTCTGATTACTCCTCTAGAGCCTTAATCATGCTAATTAGGCTCTCTTGCTTCAGATTTGCTTCAAATTTTGGCCCAAGTGAATTAAGTTCTTGAATCAGCCCATTTAAAGCCTCTTAGAGTTGTTTGGCTTTAAATCTTGTGAGAGTTCCACTAGGTAAACTTAATGCATCACTTGATAGTTTTCTTCTAGTCATTTCAGATCCACTTCCATCCATTTGAGCTTCTTCATCACTTAAATCCACTTTAGCTCCCTGATTCTCATCATTTAACATGTTGAAACGTAACTTTAACTTGTCAAAACTTAACCTTAACTTGTAAAAAATGTACATTAACTTGTTAAACCATAACTTTAAGTTGTTTAAAAGTAACTTTGACTTGTCAAAACGTAACTTTAACTTGTAAAAAACATACTTTAACTTGTCAAAACGTAACTTTAAAATGTAAAAAACATACTATCACTTGTAAAAATGTAACTTTAACTTGTAAAAAATGTACTTTAACATCTTAAAACGTAATTTTAACATGTTGAAACATACTTTAACTTTAAAAAATAGTAACTTTAACTTGTAAAAAACATACTTTAACTTGTCAAAAACGAAACCTTAAGTTATAAAAACGTTACTTTAACTTGTAAAAAATGTACTTTAACTTTTCAAACCGTAACTTTAACTTGTTGAAACGTAACTTTAACTTATCAAAATGTAACTTTAACTTGTAAAAAATGTACTTTAACTCGTCAAAACATAATTTTAACTATTCAAAATGTAACTTTAAGTTGTAAAAAACATAATTTAACTTGTCAAAACGTAACTTTAATTTTGTCAAAACGTAACTTTAACTTATTGAAACGTACTTTAACTTGTCAAATAGTAACTTTAACTTGTAAATAATATACTTTAACTTGTTAAAACGTAACTTTAACTTGTAAAAAACATACTTTAACTTGTCATAACGTAACTTTAACCTGTAAAAAAGGTAATTGAACTTGTCAAACCGCATCTTTAAATTTTTGAAATAGAACTTTAACTTGTCAAAACATAACTTTAACTTGTAAAAAGAGTATTTTAACATATTAAAACATAACTTTAACTTATAAAAAACATACTTTAACTTGTCAAAACGGAACTTTAACTTGTAAAAACTGTACTTGAACTTGTCAAAACGTAACTTTAACTTGTTGAAACGTAACTTTAACTTGTCAAAGCGTAACATTAAGTTGTAAAAAATGTACTTTAAGTTGTCAAACCGTAACTTCAAAATATAAAAAATGCACATTAACTTTTCAACCGTAACTTTAACTTGTTGAAACGTACTTAAACTTGTCGAATAGTAACTTTAACTTGTAAAAAATATACTTTATCTTGTCAAAACTAAAATTTAACTTGTTGAAACGTACTTCAACTTGTCCAATAGTAACTTTAACTTGTAAAAAAAATACTTTAACTTGTCAAAACGTAATTTTAACTTGTTGAAACGTACTTTAACTTGTCAAAACGTAACTTTAACTTCTAAAAAATATACTTTATCTTGTCAAAACTTAAATTTAACTTGTTGAAACGTACTTCAACTTGTCCAATAGTAACTTTAACTTGTAAAAAAAATACTTTAACTTGTCAAAACGTAACTTTAACTTGTAAAAAACATAATTTAACTTGTCAAAACGTAACTTTAACCAGTAAAAGACGTACTTTAACTGGTCAAACCGTAGCTTAAACTTGTTGAAACGTAATTTTAACTTGTCAAAACGTAACTTTAAGTTTCAAAAAGAGTATTTTAACTTGTTCAAACATAACTTTCACTTGTAAAAAAGATAACTTTAACTTGTCAAATCGGAACTTTAACTTGTAAAAAATTTACTTTAACTTGTCAAACCGTAACTTTAACTTGTTGAAACGTAACTTTAACTTGTGAAAACGGAACTTTAACTTGAAAAAAATATACTTTATCTTGTCAAACCGTAATTATAACTTTTTGAAACGTAAGTTTAACTTTTCAAAACGTAACTTTAACCTGTACAAAATGTACTTTAACTTGTCGAACCGTAACTTTACCATATAAAAAATGTACATTAAATTTTAAAACCGTAACTTTAACTTGTTGAAACGTATTTTAACTTGTCAAAATGTAACTTTAACTTGTAAAAAATGTACTTTAACTTGTCAAACCGTAAATTTAACATATAAAAAATGTACATTAACTTTTCAAACCGTAACTTTAACTTGTTGAAACGTATTTTAACTTGTCAAAACGTAAATTTAACTTGTTGAAACGTAACTTTAACTTGTAAAAAATTTACAAGTACTTGACAAAAAGTAACTTTAAGTTGTTGAAACGTATTTTAACTTGTAAAACATATATTTTAACTTGTCAAAACGTAACGTTAACTTGTTGAATCGTACTTTAACTTGTCCAATAGTAACTTTAACTTGTAAAAAATATACTTTAACTTGTCAAAACGTAACTTTAAGTTTCAGAAAGAGTAACTTTAACTTCTAAAAAATATACTTTATCTTGTAAAAACGTAACTGTAACTTGTTCAAACGTACTTTAACTTGTCAAATAGTAACTTTAACTTGTAAAAAATATAGTTTAACTTGTCAAAACGTAACTTTAACTTATAAAAAACATACTTTAACTTGTCAAAACGTAACTTTAACCTGTTGAAACGTAACTTTAACTTGTCAAAACGTTACTTTAAGTTGTAAAAAGAGTATTTTAACTTGTTAAAACATAACTTTTAACTTGTAAAAAATATAACTTTTAACTTGTCAAAACGGAACTTTAACTTGTAAAAAATGTACTTTAACTTGTCAAACCGTAACTTTAACTTGTTGAAACGTAACTTTAACTTGTCAAAACATAACTTTAACTTGTAAAAAAAGTACTTTAACTTGTCAAACCGTAACTTTAACATATAAAAAATGTACATTAAATTTTCAAACCGTAACTTTAACTTGTTGAAACGTATTTTAACTTGTCAAAACGTAAATTTAACTTGTTGAAACGTAACTTTAACTTGTTGAAACGTAACTTTAACTTGGAAAAAATGTATTTTTACTTGTCAAAACGTAACTTTAACTTTTAAAAAACATTCTTTAACTTGCAAAACGTATCTTTAACTTGTAAATAGCGTACTTTAACTTGTAAAAACGTAACTTTAACTTGTAAAAAATGTACTTTAACATTTCAAAACATAATTTTAACTTGTTGAAACGAACTTGAACTTGTCAAATAGTAACTTTAACTTGTAAAAAAAACATATTTTAACTTGTCAAAAACGTAACTTTAACCTGTTGAAACGTAACTTTAACTTGTCAAAACGTTACTTTAAGTTGTAAAAAGAGTATTTTAACTTGTTAAAACATAACTTTTAACTTGTAAAAAATATAACTTTTAACTTGTCAAAACGGAACTTTAACTTGTAAAAAATGTACTTTAACTTGTCAAACCGTAACTTTAACTTGTTGAAACGTAACTTTAACTTGTCAAAACATAACTTTAACTTGTAAAAAATGTACTTTAACTTGTCAAACCGTAACTTTAACATATAAAAAATGTACATTAAATTTTCGAACCGTAACTTTAACTTGTTGAAACGTATTTTAACTTGTCAAAACGTAAATTTAACTTGTTGAAACGTAACTTTAACTTGTTGAAACGTAACTTTAACTTGGAAAAAATGTATTTTTACTTGTCAAAACGTAACTTTAACTTTTAAAAAACATTCTTTAACTTGCAAAACGTATCTTTAACTTGTAAATAGCGTACTTTAACTTGTAAAAACGTAACTTTAACTTGTAAAAAATGTACTTTAACATTTCAAAACGTAATTTTAACTTGTTGAAACGAACTTGAACTTGTCAAATAGTAATTTTAACTTGTAAAAAAAACATATTTTAACTTGTCAAAAACGTAACTTTAACCTGTTGAAACGTAACTTTAACTTGTCAAAACGTTACTTTAAGTTGTAAAAAGAGTATTTTAACTTGTTAAAACATAACTTTTAACTTGTAAAAAATATAACTTTTAACTTGTCAAAACGGAACTTTAACTTGTAAAAAATGTACTTTAACTTGTCAAACCGTAACTTTAACTTGTTGAAACGTAACTTTAACTTGTCAAAACATAACTTTAACTTGTAAAAAATGTACTTTAACTTGTCAAACCGTAACTTTAACATATAAAAAATGTACATTAAATTTTCAAACCGTAACTTTAACTTGTTGAAACGTATTTTAACTTGTCAAAACGTAAATTTAACTTGTTGAAACGTAACTTTAACTTGTTGAAACGTAACTTTAACTTGGAAAAAATGTATTTTTACTTGTCAAAACGTAACTTTAACTTTTAAAAAACATTCTTTAACTTGCAAAACGTATCTTTAACTTGTAAATAGCGTACTTTAACTTGTAAAAACGTAACTTTAACTTGTAAAAAATGTACTTTAACATTTCAAAACGTAATTTTAACTTGTTGAAACGAACTTGAACTTGTCAAATAGTAACTTTAACTTGTAAAAAAAACATATTTTAACTTGTCAAAAACGTAAGTTTAACTTGTAACAAATGTACATTAACTTTTCAAACCGTAACTTTAACTTGTAGAAACGTATTTTAACTTGTCAAAACGTAACTTTAACTTGTTGAAACGTAACTTTAAGTTGTCAAAACGTAATTTGATGTGGACTTTGAGACAAATTCACACGAAGAACACGTCAAGAAGGATTCAACTCTTGAACAAGTAAAGAATGTCCCGTTCCGAGATCAACCAGGTCCAATGACAAGATCACGAGCTAAACAACTCAAGTCCGAGATGGAGAGTTTTGTCCTTGACGCACAACAACAAGGAGCCAAAATACACTCTTTTCAGTCAAGTAAGGAGTTGTACTTACTTCTCCAAGCAATATCTGATTAGAGAAGGCTTATGGCATCAAATGAAGCACTTAATGGCCATCTATGACACAATTTAAAGCAGCATCAGAGGAGATTCCGAATTTCACAAAGCATGTGATCAGTTTCATGTTTTATTTCATTTAAAAACAAGTTTAAATTCTCATTAAGTGTGTATTTAGTTCATTTTAGTTTCTTTTTCTTTTCTTTAGCAAAGAAAACATTTTATAAGGTTTGTAATGGTCTGATTGAACACAATCCTTATTTTTGAATGAATTTGTGAGAGATTTCTCTTTGTTTCTTGAAGAAACTATTCCGAACTTATCTAGGAAATTCCTAGTGGCGTTCAAATCCGACTTATCAAACGATCTTCCACCCTCGTTTGTGGCGTCTTCATCATTCTAAGGTTCGAGCTTCCACATAAGCTAAGGGTCGCGGATTCACCGAATCTGATCTCGAAGGATCCTAGGGTCTGTATCCAATCCAACAAATTGAGAAGGGTCATAGTCACATTGTTGGCTTGGTTCGCATCATAATTTTAACATGTAAAAAATGTACTTTAACTTGTCAAAACGTAACTTTTAAGTTGTAAAAAATATACTTTAACTTGTCAAACCGTAACTTTAAGTTGTTGAAACATAACTTTAACTTCTCAAACGTAATTTAAACTTGTAGAAAACATACTTTAACTTGTCAAAACGTAACTTTAACTTGTAAAAAGCATACTTTAACTTGTCAAAACATAACTTTAACATGTAAAAAACATACTTTAACTTGTCAAAACGAAAATTTAACTTGCAAAAAAGGTACTTTAATTTGTCAAACCGTAACTTTAACTTGTTGAAACGTACCTTTAACTTGTCTAAACATAACTTTAACTTGTAAAAAGAGTACTTTAACTGGTCAAAACGTAGCTTTAACTTGTTAAAACGTAACTTTAACTTGTCAAAATGTAACTTTAACTTCTTGAAACGTAACTTTAACTTGTCAAAATGGAACTTTAACTTGTAAAAATTTTAACTTGTCAAACCCTAACTTTAACTTGTTGAAACGTAAATTTAAATTGTTGAAACTTAACTTTAACTTGTCAAAAATATACTTTATCTTGTCAAATAGTAACTTTAACTTCTAAAAAATATACTTTAACTTGTCAAAACATAACTTTAACTTGTCAAATAGTAACTTTAACTTGTAAAAAATATACTTTAACTTGTGTAACGTAACTTTAAGATGTTGAAACGTAGTTTAACTTGTCAAATAGTAACTTTAACTTGTAAAAAATATACTTTAACTAGTCAAATGTAACTTTAACTTGTAAAAAACATACTTTAACTTGTCAAAACGTAACTTTAACCTGTAAAAGAGGTACTTTAACTAGTCACACCTTAGCTTTAACTTGTCAAAACGTAACTTTAACTTGTAAAAACGTAACTTTAAGTTGTAAAAAGAGTATTTTAACTTGTTCAAACATAACTTTAACTTGTAAAAAACATTACTTTAACCTGTTAAAAGAGAACTTTAACTTGTAAAAAATGTACTTTAACTTGTCAAACCGTAACTTTAACTTGTTGAAACGTAACTTTAACTTGTCAAAACGGAACTTCAACTTGTAAAAAATGTACTTTATCTTGTCAAACCGTAACTTTAACTTGTTGAAACGTAACTTTAACTTGTCAAAACGTAACTTTAACTTGTAAAAAATGTACTTTAACTTGTCAAATCGTAACTTTAACATATAAAAAATGTACATTAAATTTTCAAACCGTAACTTTAACTTCTTGAAACGTATTTTAACTTGTCAAAACGTAACTTTAACTTGTAAAAAATGTACATTAAATTTTCAAACTGTAACTTTAACTTCTTGAAACGTATTTTAACTTGTCAAAACGTAACTTTATTTTGTAAAAAATGTACTTTAACTTGTCAAACCGTAACTTTAACATATACAAAATGTATATTAACTTTTCAAACCGTAACTTTAACTTGTTGAAACGTATTTTAACTTGTCAAAACGTAAATTTAACTTGTTGAAACGTAACTTTAACTTGTTGAAACGTAACTTAAACTTGGAAATAATGTACTTTAACTGGTCAAAACGTAGCTTTAACTTGTTAAAACGTAACTTTAACTTGTCAAAATGTAACTTTAACTTCTTGAAACGTAACTTTAACTTGTCAAAATGGAACTTTAACTTGTAAAAATTTTAACTTGTCAAACCCTAACTTTAACTTGTTGAAACGTAAATTTAAATTGTTGAAACTTAACTTTAACTTGTCAAAAATATACTTTATCTTGTCAAATAGTAACTTTAACTTCTAAAAAATATACTTTAACTTGTCAAAACATAACTTTAACTTGTCAAATAGTAACTTTAACTTGTAAAAAATATACTTTAACTTGTGTAACGTAACTTTAAGATGTTGAAACGTAGTTTAACTTGTCAAATAGTAACTTTAACTTGTAAAAAATATACTTTAACTAGTCAAATGTAACTTTAACTTGTAAAAAACATACTTTAACTTGTCAAAACGTAACTTTAACCTGTAAAAGAGGTCCTTTAACTAGTCACACCTTAGCTTTAACTTGTCAAAACGTAACTTTAACTTGTAAAAACGTAACTTTAAGTTGTAAAAAGAGTATTTTAACTTGTTCAAACATAACTTTAACTTGTAAAAAACATTACTTTAACCTGTTAAAACAGAACTTTAACTTGTAAAAAATGTACTTTAACTTGTCAAACCGTAACTTTAACTTGTTGAAACGTAACTTTAACTTGTCAAAACGGAACTTCAACTTGTAAAAAATGTACTTTATCTTGTCAAACCGTAACTTTAACTTGTTGAAACGTAACTTTAACTTGTCAAAACGTAACTTTAACTTGTAAAAAATGTACTTTAACTTGTCAAATCGTAACTTTAACATATAAAAAATGTACATTAAATTTTCAAACCGTAACTTTAACTTCTTGAAACGTATTTTAACTTGTCAAAACGTAACTTTAACTTGTAAAAAATGTACATTAAATTTTCAAACTGTAACTTTAACTTCTTGAAACGTATTTTAACTTGTCAAAACGTAACTTTATTTTGTAAAAAATGTACTTTAACTTGTCAAACCGTAACTTTAACATATACAAAATGTATATTAACTTTTCAAACCGTAACTTTAACTTGTTGAAACGTATTTTAACTTGTCAAAACGTAAATTTAACTTGTTGAAACGTAACTTTAACTTGTTGAAACGTAACTTAGACTTGGAAATAATGTACTTTAACTGGTCAAAACGTAGCTTTAACTTGTTAAAACGTAACTTTAACTTGTCAAAATGTAACTTTAACTTCTTGAAACGTAACTTTAACTTGTCAAAATGGAACTTTAACTTGTAAAAATTTTAACTTGTCAAACCCTAACTTTAACTTGTTGAAACGTAAATTTAAATTGTTGAAACTTAACTTTAACTTGTCAAAAATATACTTTATCTTGTCAAATAGTAACTTTAACTTCTAAAAAATATACTTTAACTTGTCAAAACATAACTTTAACTTGTCAAATAGTAACTTTAACCTGTAAAAAATATACTTTAACTTGTGTAACGTAACTTTAAGATGTTGAAACGTAGTTTAACTTGTCTAATAGTAACTTTAACTTGTAAAAAATATACTTTAACTAGTCAAATGTAACTTTAACTTGTAAAAAACATACTTTAACTTGTCAAAACGTAACTTTAACCTGTAAAAGAGGTACTTTAACTAGTCACACCTTAGCTTTAACTTGTCAAAACGTAACTTTAACTTGTAAAAACGTAACTTTAAGTTGTAAAAAGAGTATTTTAACTTGTTCAAACATAACTTTAACTTGTAAAAAACATTACTTTAACCTGTTAAAACAGAACTTTAACTTGTAAAAAATGTACTTTAACTTGTCAAACCGTAACTTTAACTTGTTGAAACGTAGCTTTAACTTGTCAAAACGGAACTTCAACTTGTAAAAAATGTACTTTATCTTGTCAAACCGTAACTTTAACTTGTTGAAACGTAACTTTAACTTGTCTAAACGTAACTTTAACTTGTAAAAAATGTACTTTAACTTGTCAAATCGTAACTTTAACATATAAAAAATGTACATTAAATTTTCAAACCGTAACTTTAACTTCTTGAAACGTATTTTAACTTGTCAAAACGTAACTTTAACTTGTAAAAAATGTACATTAAATTTTCAAACTGTAACTTTAACTTCTTGAAACGTATTTCAACTTGTCAAAACGTAACTTTATTTTGTAAAAAATGTACTTTAACTTGTCAAACCGTAACTTTAACATATACAAAATGTATATTAACTTTTCAAACCGTAACTTTAACTTGTTGAAACGTATTTTAACTTGTCAAAACGTAAATTTAACTTGTTGAAACGTAACTTTAACTTGTTGAAACGTAACTTAAACTTGGAAATAATGTACTTTAACTGGTCAAAACGTAGCTTTAACTTGTTAAAACGTAACTTTAACTTGTCAAAATGTAACTTTAACTTGTTGAAACGTAACTTTAACTTGTCAAAATGGAACTTTAACTTGTAAAAATTTTAACTTGTCAAACCCTAACTTTAACTTGTTGAAACGTAAATTTAAATTGTTGAAACTTAACTTTAACTTGTCAAAAATATACTTTATCTTGTCAAATAGTAACTTTAACTTCTAAAAAATATACTTTAACTTGTCAAAACATAACTTTAACTTGTCAAATAGTAACTTTAACCTGTAAAAAATATACTTTAACTTGTGTAACGTAACTTTAAGATGTTGAAACGTAGTTTAACTTGTCTAATAGTAACTTTAACTTGTAAAAAATATACTTTAACTAGTCAAATGTAACTTTAACTTGTAAAAAACATACTTTAACTTGTCAAAACGTAACTTTAACCTGTAAAAGAGGTACTTTAACTAGTCACACCTTAGCTTTAACTTGTCAAAACGTAACTTTAACTTGTAAAAACGTAACTTTAAGTTGTAAAAAGAGTATTTTAACTTGTTCAAACATAACTTTAACTTGTAAAAAACATTACTTTAACCTGTTAAAACAGAACTTTAACTTGTAAAAAATGTACTTTAACTTGTCAAACCGTAACTTTAACTTGTTGAAACGTAGCTTTAACTTGTCAAAACGGAACTTCAACTTGTAAAAAATGTACTTTATCTTGTCAAACCGTAACTTTAACTTGTTGAAACGTAACTTTAACTTGTCAAAACGTAACTTTAACTTGTAAAAAATGTACTTTAACTTGTCAAATCGTAACTTTAACATATAAAAAATGTACATTAAATTTTCAAACCGTAACTTTAACTTCTTGAAACGTATTTTAACTTGTCAAAACGTAACTTTAACTTGTAAAAAATGTACATTAAATTTTCAAACTGTAACTTTAACTTCTTGAAACGTATTTTAACTTGTCAAAACGTAACTTTATTTTGTAAAAAATGTACTTTAACTTGTCAAACCGTAACTTTAACATATACAAAATGTATATTAACTTTTCAAACCGTAACTTTAACTTGTTGAAACGTATTTTAACTTGTCAAAACGTAAATTTAACTTGTTGAAACGTAACTTTAACTTGTTGAAACGTAACTTAAACTTGGAAATAATGTACTTTAACTGGTCAAAACGTAGCTTTAACTTGTTAAAACGTAACTTTAACTTGTCAAAATGTAACTTTAACTTGTTGAAACGTAACTTTAACTTGTCAAAATGGAACTTTAACTTGTAAAAATTTTAACTTGTCAAACCCTAACTTTAACTTGTTGAAACGTAAATTTAAATTGTTGAAACTTAACTTTAACTTGTCAAAAATATACTTTATCTTGTCAAATAGTAACTTTAACTTCTAAAAAATATACTTTAACTTGTCAAAACATAACTTTAACTTGTCAAATAGTAACTTTAACTTGTAAAAAATATACTTTAACTTGTGTAACGTAACTTTAAGATGTTGAAACGTAGTTTAACTTGTCAAATAGTAACTTTAACTTGTAAAAAATATACTTTAACTAGTCAAATGTAACTTTAACTTGTAAAAAACATACTTTAACTTGTCAAAACGTAACTTTAACCTGTAAAAGAGGTACTTTAACTAGTCACACCTTAGCTTTAACTTGTCAAAACGTAACTTTAACTTGTAAAAACGTAACTTTAAGTTGTAAAAAGAGTATTTTAACTTGTCCAAACATAACTTTAACTTGTAAAAAACATTACTTTAACCTGTTAAAACAGAACTTTAACTTGTAAAAAATGTACTTTAACTTGTCAAACCGTAACTTTAACTTGTTGAAACGTAACTTTAACTTGTCAAAACGGAACTTCAACTTGTAAAAAATGTACTTTATCTTGTCAAACCGTAACTTTAACTTGTTGAAACGTAACTTTAACTTGTCAAAACGTAACTTTAACTTGTAAAAAATGTACTTTAACTTGTCAAATCGTAACTTTAACATATAAAAAATGTACATTAAATTTTCAAACCGTAACTTTAACTTCTTGAAACGTATTTTAACTTGTCAAAACGTAACTTTAACTTGTAAAAAATGTACATTAAATTTTCAAACTGTAACTTTAACTTCTTGAAACGTATTTTAACTTGTCAAAACGTAACTTTATTTTGTAAAAAATGTACTTTAACTTGTCAAACCGTAACTTTAACATATACAAAATGTATATTAACTTTTCAAACCGTAACTTTAACTTGTTGAAACGTATTTTAACTTGTCAAAACGTAAATTTAACTTGTTGAAACGTAACTTTAACTTGTTGAAACGTAACTTAAACTTGGAAATAATGTACTTTAACTGGTCAAAACGTAGCTTTAACTTGTTAAAACGTAACTTTAACTTGTCAAAATGTAACTTTAACTTGTACAAACATTATTTTCACTTGTTAAAACATAACTTTAACTTGTAAAAAACATACTTTAACTTGTCAAAACGGAACTTTAATTTGTATAAAAATATACTTTAACTTATCAAACCGTAACTTTAACTTTTTGAAACGTAAGTTTCACTTGTCAAAACGGAACTTTAATTTGTAAAAAATGTACTTTATCATGTCAAACCGTAAGTTTAACTCGTTTAAACGTAACTTTAACTTGTCAAAACGTAATTTTAACTTGTAAAAAATGTACTTTAACTTGTCAAACCGTAACTTTAAGATATAAAAAATGTCCATTAACTTTTCAAACCGTAACTTTAACTTGTTGAAACGTATTTTAAATTGTCAAAACGTAAGTTTAACTTGTTGAAACATAAATTTAACTTGTTGAAACGTAACTTTAACTTGTAAAAAATGTACTTTAACCTGTTAAAACGTAACTTGAAGTTGTGATAACGTATTTTAACTTGTCAAATAGTAACTTTAACTTTTAAAAAATATACTTTATCTTGTCAAAACGTAAGTTTAACTTGTTGAATCGTACTTTAACTTGTCAAATAGTACCTTTAACTTGTAAAAAATATAGTTTAACTTGTCAAAACGTAATTTTAACTTGTTTAAACGTACTTTAATTTGTTAGAACGTAACTTTAACCTGTAAAAATGAAATTTTAGTTTGTTGAGACGTACTTTAGCTTTTCAAATAGTAACTTTAACTTCTACAAAAAGTACTTTAACTTGTCAAACCGTAAATTTAACATGTTGAAACGTAACTGTAACTTGTTAAAACTTAACTTTAACTTGTAAAAAACGTTCTTTAAGTTGTCAAAACGTAACTTTAACTTGTAAAAAGCGTACTTTAACTTGTAAAGCCAATTTAACTTGTTAAAAATGTACTTTAACATTTCAACACGTAATTTTAACTTGTTGAAACGTACTTTAACTTGTCAAATAGTAACTTTAACTTGTAAAAAAACATAATTTAACTTGTCAAAAACGTAACGTTAACTTATAAAAATGTACATTAACTTTTCAAACCGTAACTTTAACTTGTTGAAACATATTTTAACTTGTCAAAATGTAACTTTAACTCTTTGAAACGTAACTTTAAGTTGTCAAAATCTAACTTGATAAGAACCTTGATCGACTTGCTCCGAGACCCAATATCCTATATAGCACAGCGGCGGATCGTTCTACGAGTTAGGAACGATGGTGGAATGAATGAAGCCACAAACGGTTGCGAAAGACCGTCTGATGAGTCGAGTTTGAATGCCACAAGACTAATCTTGATAAGTTCATAAAATTTCATAAAAACTCAAGAGAAGACTCTCATATTTCGTTTTTCAAATCTGGATCACTTTTCTCATTGAGTCTAATATGTATTTATAAGCATGAAACAACCCTTCATGCTAGGAAAACCAAAAGACACACATTTAAACCCCTTAACAACAATTAAACATAATCTGACTTAAAACTCATTAAATCCCATTTAAACCCACGAAAATAAGATAACGAACATAATAATAACAACCTTTTATCTTCTACCCAATAAAAGCCACTAAATGGAAGTGCAATAATGAAGGTAAACCAAAAGTCACTGTCTCCATTAGTCTGACTAAGGCATGAACGTTTTTGCTTCATTTTATCTTTTCCCATTGGTAATCTGACCATTTTTATAACCAAACTGTAGATCAGCCCAAGCCAAGCTTTATACTTCTTCCACTGATTCTTTGTTAAAGTCTTGAACTCTTGAATTGGGAATAGGCTCGAAGAAATACCTTTGTTTCTTCGCAGATGGGATCACATCATAACTTTAACTTGTAAAAATTGTACTTTAACTTATCAAACCGTAACTTTAACTTGTTGAAACGTAACTTTAACTTGTCAAAATGTAACTTTAACTTGTCAAACCGTAACTTTAACTTGTTTAAACGTAACTTTAACTTGTCAAACCGTAACTTTAACTTGTTTAAACGTAACTTTAACTTGTTTAAACGTAACTTTAACTTGTCAAACCGTAACTTTAACTTGTAAAAAACATACTTTAACTTGTCAAACCGTAACTTTAACTTGTTGAAACGTAACTTTAACTTCTCAAAACGTAACTTAAACTTGTAAAAAAACATACTTTAACTTGTCAAAAAGAAACTTTAACTTGTAAAAAACATACTTTAACTTGTCAACACGAAACTTTAACCTGTAAAAAAGGTACTTTAACTTGTCAAACCGTAAGTTTAACTTGTCAAAACATAACTTTAACTTGTAAAAAGAGTACTTTAACTTGTTAAAACGTAATTTTAACATGTAAAAAACATACTTTAACTTGTCAAAACAGAACTTTAACTTTTAAAAAATATATTTTAACTTGTCAAACCGTAACTTTAACTTGTTGAAACGTAACTTTAACTTGTCAAAAGGAACTTTAACTTGTAAAAAAAGTATTTTAACTTTTCAAACCGTATATTTAACTTGTTGAAACGCAACTTTAACTTGTCAAAATGTAAATTTAACTTGTCAAACTGTAACTATAACTTGTTTAAACGTAACTTTAACTTGTCAAACCGTAACTTTAACTTGTAAAAAACATATTTTAACTTGTCAAAACGTAACTTTAACTTGTAAAAAGCATACTTTAATTTGTTTAAACGTATTTTAACTTGTCAAAACGTAACTTTAACTTGTTGAAACGTAAATTTAACTTGTTCAAACTTAACTTTAACTTGTAAATAACATACATTAACTTGTCAAATAGTAACTTTAACTTGTAAAAAATATACTTTATCTTGTCAAAACGTAACTTTAACTTGACAAACCGTAGCTTTAACTTGTTGAAACGTAACTTTAACTTGTAAAAAGTATACTTTAACTTGTTGAAAGGTATTTTAACTTGTCAAAACGTAACTTTAACTTGTTTAAACGTAACTTTAACTTGTTTAAACGTAACTTTAACTTGTCAAACCGTAACTTTAACTTGTAAAAAACATACTTTTACTTGTCAAAACGTAACTTAAACTAGTAAAAAAACATACTTTAACATGTCAAAAAGAAACTTTATATTGTACAAAGCATACTTTAACTTGTAAAAACGTAACTTTAACTTTTAAAAAATATACTTTAACTTGTCAACACGAAACTTTAACGGGTAAAAAAGGTACTTTAACTTGTCAAACCGTAACTTTAACTTGTCAAAACATAACTTTAACTTGGAAAAAGAGTACTTTAACTTGTTAAAACATAACTTTAACTTGTAAAAAACATACTTTAACTTGTCAAAACGTAACTTTAACTTGTTGAAACGTAACTTTGACTTGTCAAAAAGAACTTTAAAAAATGTACTTTAACTTTTCAAACCGTAACTTTAACTTGTTGAAACGTAACTTTAACTTGTCAAAATGTAACTTTAACTTGTTAAACGGTAACTATAACTTGTTTAAACGTAACTTTAACTTGTCAAACCGTAACTTTAACTTGTAAAAAGCATACTTTAACTTGTTGAAACGTATTTTAACTTGTCAAAACGTAACTTTAACTTGTTGAAACGTAAATTTAACTTGTTGAAACTTAACTTTAACTTGTAAATAACATACTTTAACTTGTCAAATAGTAACTTTAACTTTTAAAAAATATACTTTATCTTGTCAAAACGTAACTTTAACTTGTTGAAACGTAATTTAACTTGACAAACCGTAGCTTTAACTTGTTAAAACGTAACTTTAACTTGTAAAAAGCATACTTTAACTTGTTGAAACGTATTTTAACTTGTCAAAACGTAACTTTAACTTGTTGAAACGTAAATTTAACTTGTTGAAACTTAACTTTAACTTGTAAATAACATACTTTAACTTGTCAAGTAGTAACTTTAACTTGTCAAAAATATACCTTATCTTGTCAAAACGTAACTTTAACTTGTTGAAACGTAATTTAACTTGTCAAAACATAACTTTAACTCATAAAAAATGTACTTTAACTTGTCAAAACGTAACTTTTACTTTCATGAAAAGTAATTAAATATGTCAAAACGTAACTTTAACATGATAAAACGTAACTTTAAATTGTCAAAACGTAACTTTAACTTGAAAAAAAAGTAGTTTAACTAGTCGAATAGTAACTTAAACTTGTTGAAACGTAACTTTAACTTTTAAAAAGAGTACTTTAACTTGTCAAAACGTAACTTTAAGTTGTTTAAACGTAATTTATCTTCTCAAAACGTGACCTTAACTTATTGAAACGTCCTTTAACTTGTCAAAACGTAACTTTAACTTTTAAAAAATGTACTTTACCTTGTCAAAACGTAATTTTAACTTGTTGAAACGTCCTTTAACTTGTCAAAACGTAACTTTAACTTGTAGAAAATGTACATGAACTTATCAAACCGGAACTTTAAGTTGTTAAAACGTATTTTAACTTGTCAAAACATAACTTTAACTTGTTGAAGCGTAACTTTAAGTTGTTAAAACGTAACTTTAACTTGTTGAAACGTAACTTTAACTTGTCAAATGGTAACTTTAACTTGTAAAAAGAGTACTTTAACTTGTCAAAATGTAACTTTAACTTGTTGAAACGTACTTTAACTTCTCCAAACGTAACTTTAAGTTGTTGAAACGTACTTTAACTTCTCAAAACGTAACTTTAACTTGTAAAAAATGTACTTTACATTGGCAAAACATAATTTTAAATTGTTGAAACGTACTTTAACTTGTCAAAACGTAACTTTAACTTGTAAAAAATGTACTTTAATTTATCAAACCCGAACTTTAAGTTGTTGAAACGAACTTTAACTTGTCATATAGTATCTTTAACTTATAAAAAACGTAACTTTAACTTGTAAAAAACGTAACTTTAACTTGTAAAAATGTAGCTTTAACTTGTAAAAAAAGTACTTTAACTCGTCAAATAGTAACTTTAAGATGTAAAAAATATACTTTAACTTGTCAAAAACGTAACTTCAATTTATAAAAAATGTATTTAACTTTTCAAACCGTAACTTTAACTTGTTGAAACGTAGTTTAACTTGGTAAAACATATTTAAACTTGTTGAAAGTAACTTTAACTAGTAAAAAATGTACTTTAATTTGTCAAACCGTAATTTTAACTAGTTGAAACGTACTTTAACTTGTAAAAATGTAACTTTAACTTGTTGAATCGTAACTTTAACTTGTTGAAACTTAACTCTAACTTGTCAAAATGTAACTTTAACTTGTAAAAAATATACTTTAACTTGTCAAACCGTAAATTTAACTTGAAACGTAACTTTAACTTTTCGAAACGTAACTTTAACTTGTAAAAAGCGTACATTAACTTGTAAAACCTTAAATTTAACTTGTAAAAAAGGTACTTTAACATTTCAAAACGTAATTTTAACTTGTAAAAAGCATACTTTAATTTGTTGAAATGTATTTTAACTAGTCAAATAGTAACTTTAACTTGTAAAAAATATACTTTAACTTGTCAAAACGTAAATTTAACTTGTTGAAACGTACTTTAACTTGTCAAATAGTAACTTTAAGTTGTAAAAAAATTACTTTAACTTGTCAAAACGTAACTTTAACTTGTAAAAAAAATACTTTAACATGTCAAAACGTAACTTTAACCTGTAAAAGAGGTACTTTAACTTGTCAAACCATAATTTTAACTTGTTGAAACGTAACTTTAACTTGTCAAAACGTAAGTTTAAACTGTAAAAGAGGTACATTAACTTGTCAAACCGTATCTTTAACATGTTGAAACATACTTTAACTTGTCAAAACATAACTTTAACCTGTAAAAGAGGTACTTTAACTTGTGAAACCGTACCTTTAACTTGTAAAAAATGTACTTAAACTTGTCACATAGTAACTTTAACATATAAAAAATGTACATTAACTTTTCAAACCATAACTTTAACTTGTTGAAACGTATTTTAACTCGTTGAAACGTATTTTAACTTGTCAAAACGTAACTTTAACTTGAAAAAAATGTACTTTAACTTGTCAAACCGTATCTTTTAACATATAAAAAATGTACATTAAGTTTTCAAACTACAACTTTAACTTGTTGAAACGTATTTTAACTTGTCAAAACATAACTTTAACTTATTGAAACGTAACTTTAACTTGTTGAAACGTAACTTTAACATGTAAAATATGTACTTTAACTTGTCAAAACGTAACATTAAGTTGTTGAAACGTTAACTTGTCAAAGAGTAACTTTAACTTCTAAAAAATATACTTTAACTTGTCAATACGTAACTTTAACTTGTTGAATCGTAATTTAGCATGTCAAATAGTAACTTTAACTTGTAAAATATATACTTTAACTTGATAAGACTTAACTATAACTTGTTGAAACGTACTTTAACTTGTCAAATAGTAACTTTAACTTGTCAAAACGTAAGTTTAACTTGTAAATATTGTACTTTAACTTGTCAAATACTAATTTTAACTTGTAAAAAATATACTTTAACTTGTCAACAATTAACTTTAACTTGTTGAAACGTACTTTAACTAGTCAAATAGTAAGTTTAACTTGTAAAAAATATACTTTAACTTGTCAAAACGTAACTTTAACTTGTTTAAACGTAAATTTAACTTTTCGAAACGTAACTTTAACTTTTCGAAACGTAAGTTTAATTTTTCGAAACGTAACTTTAACTTGTCAAAATGTAACTTAAACTTGTAAAAAATGTACTTTAACTTGTCAAAAACGTAACTTCAACTTATAAAGAATGTACATTAACATTTCAAACCGTAACTTTAAATTCTTGAAACATATTTTAACTTGTCAAAATGTAACTTTAACTTGTAAAACATGTACTTTAACTTGTCAAACCGTAACTTTAACATGTTGAAACGTAACTTTAACTTTTCGAAACGTAACTTTAACTTTTCGAAACGTAACTTTAACTTGTCAAATCGTAACTTAAACTTGTAAAAAATGTACTTTAACTTGTCAAACCGTAATTTTAACTTGTTGAAATGTAACTTTAACTTCTAAAAACGTAACTTTAACTTGTCAAAACGTAACTTTAACTTGTAAAAAGAGTATTTTAACTTGTTAAAACATAATTTGAACTTGTAAAAAACATACTTTAACTTGTAAAAAATGTACTTTAACTTCTCAAACCGTAACTTTATTTTGTAAAAACGTAACTTTAAATTGTCAAAATGGAACATTAACTTGTAAAAAATGTATATTAACTTGTCAAACCGTAACTTTAACTTGTTGAAACGTAGCTTTAACTTGTCAAAACGAAACTTTAACTTGTCAAAAATGTACTTTAACTTGTCAAACCGTAACTTTAACATATAAAAAATGTACATTTACTTTTCAAACCGTAACTTTAACTTGTTGAAACGTATTTTAACTTGTTGAAACGTATTTTAAATTTTCAAAACGTAACTTTAACTTGTAAAAAATAACCGTAACTTTTAACATATAAAAAATGTACATTAAGTTTTAAAACCGCAACTTTAAGTTGTTGAAACGTATTTTAACTTGTCAAAACATAACTTTAACTTGTTGAAAGGTAACTTTAACTTCTTGAAACGTAACTTTAATTTGTAAAAAATATACTTTAAATTGTCAAAACGTAACTTTATCTTGTTGAATCATAAATTAACTTGTCAAATAGTATCTTTATCTTGTAAAAAATGTATTTTATCTTGTCAACACATAACTTTAATTTGTTGAAACGTACTGTAACTTGTCAAATAGTAACTTTAACTTGTAAAAAATATACTTTAACCTGTCAAAACGATTAAACGTAACTTTAACTTTTCGAAACTTAACTTTAACTTGTAAAAAATGTACTTTTAACTTATTAAACCGTCACTTTAACTTGTTGAAACGTAACTTTAACTTGTTGAAACGTAACTTTAACTTGTCAAAACGTAACTTTAACTTGTAAAAAGTGTACTTTAACTTGTCAAACCCGTAACTTTAACTTGTTGAAACGTAACATTAACTTGTCAAAACGTAATTTTAACTTGTAAAACATGTACTTTAACTCGTCAAACCGTAACTTTATAATGTTGAAACGTAACTTTAACTTTTCGAAACATAACTTTAAATTGTCAAAACGTAACTTAAACTTGTAAAAAATGTACTCTAACTTGTCAAACCGTAACTTTAACTTGTTGAAACGTAATTTAAGTTGTCAAAATGTAACTTTAACATGTAAAAAACACAGTTTAACATGTCAAAACATAACTTTATGTTGTAAAAAATGTACTTTTACTTGTCAAAACGTAATTTTAAGTTGTTGAAACGTACTTTAACTTGTAAAAACGTAATTTGAACTTGTTGAAACGTACTTTAACTTGTCAAAACGTAACTTTAACCTGTAAAAGAAGTACTTTAACTTATCAAACCGTATCTTAAACTTCTTGAAACGTAACTTTAACTTGTAAAAAGAGTATTTTAACTTGTTAAAACATAATTTTAACCTGTAAAAAACTTACTTTAACTTGTTAAAACGGAACTTTAACTTGTAAAAAATGTACTTAAACTTTTCAAACCGTAACTTTAACTTGTAAAAACTTAACTTTAAATTGTGAAAATGGAACTTTAATTTGTAAAAAATGTACTTTAACTTGTTAAACCGTAACTTTAACTTGTTGAAACGTAACTTTAACTTGTCAAAACGTAACTTTAACTTGTAAAAAGTGTACTTTAACTTGTCAAACCGTAACTTTAACATGTAAAAAATGTACTTAAACTTTTCAAACCGTAACTTTAACTTGTAAAAACTTAACTTTAAATTGTGAAAATGGAACTTTAATTTGTAAAAAATGTACTTTAACTTGTCAAACCGTAACTTTAACTTGTCAAAACATAACTTAAACTTGTTGAAACGTAACTTTTAACTTGTAAAAAATATACTTTAACTTGTCAAACCATAATTTTATTTTGTTTTAAAGTACTTTAACTTGTCAAAACGTAACTTTAACTTGTTGAATCGTAACTTTAACATCTCGAAACGTAACTTTAAATTGTAAAAAACATACTATAGTTTGTTGAAACCTAACAATAATTGCTCACAACGTAACTTTAACTTGTTAAAAATATACTTTAACTTGTGAAAACGTAACTTTAACTTGTCAAAAATGTACTTTAACTTGTCAAACCGTAACTTTAACTTGTTCAAACGTAACTTTAACTTTTCAAAACGTAATTTTAACTTGTAAAACATGTACTTTAACTTGTCAAACTGTAACTTTAACATGTTGAAACATAACTTTAACTTTTTGAAACGTAACTTTAACTTGTAAGAAACATATTTTAACTTGTCAAAAACGTAACTTCAACTTATAAAAAATGTACATTAACATTTCAAACCGTAACTTTAACTTGTTGAAACATATTTTAACTTGTCAAAACGTAACTTTAACTTGTAAAAAATGTACTTTAACTTGTCAAACCGTAACTTTAACTTGTAAAAACGTAACTTTAAATTGTCAAAATGGAACTTTAACTTATAAAAAACGTACTTTAAGTTGTCAAACTATAACTTTAACTTGTGGAAACGTAACTTTAACTTGTCAAAACGTAACTTTAACTTGTAAAACATGTACTTTGACTTGTCAAAACGAAACTTTAACTTGTTTAAAAGTAACTTTAACTTTTCGAAACATAACTTTAACTTTTCGAAACGTAACTTTAACTTGTCAAAACGTAACTTAAACTTGTAAAAATTGTACTTTAACTTGTCAAACCGTAACTTTAAGTTGTTGAAACGAAACTTTAACTTCTCAAAACGTAACTTTAACTTGTAAAAAACATACTTTAACTTGTCAAAAACGTAACTTCAACTTATAAAAAAATGTACATTAACATTTCAAACCGTAACTTTAACTTGTTGAAACATATTTTAACTTGTCAAAACGTAACTTTAACTTGTAAACATGTACTTTAACTTGTTAAACCGTAACTTTAACATGTTGAAATGTAACTTTAACTTTTCGAAACGTAACTTTAACTTTTCGAAACGTAACTTTAACTTGTAAAAAATGTACTTTAACTTGTCAAACCGTAACTTTAACTTGTTAGAACGTAACTTTAACTTCTCAAAATGTCACTTTAACCATGTAAAAAACATATTTTAACTTTTAAAAAACGTAACTCCAACTGATAAAAAATTTACATTAACATTTCAAACAGTAACTTTGACTTGTTGAAACGTATTTTAACTTGTCAAAACGTAACTTAAACTTTTTGAAACGTAACTTTTAACTTGTCAACCGTAATTTTATTTTGTTGAAACGTACTTTAAATTGTCAAAACGTACCTTTAACTTGTTGAATCGTAACTTCAACTTCTCAAAACGTAACTTTAACTTGTAAAAAACATACTATAACTTGTTGAAACCTAACATAAATTTCTCACAACGTAACTTTAACTTGTTAAAAATATACTTTAACTTGTGAAAACGTAAACTTTAACTTGTAAAAAATGTACTTTAACTTGTTAAACCGTAACTTTAACTTGTTGAAACGTAACTTTAACTTCTCAAAACGTAACTTTTACTTGTAAAAAACATACTTTAACTTGCCAAAATGTAACTTTAACCTGTAAAAGAGGTCCTTTAACTTGTCAAACCGTATCTTTAACTTGTTGAAACGTAAGTTTAACTTGTCAAAACGTAACTTTAACTTGTAAAAAGAGTATTTTAACTTGTTAAAACATAATTTGAACTTGTAAAAAACTTCCTTTAACTTGTTAAAACGGAACTTTAACTTGTAAAAAATGTACTTAAACTTTTCAAACCGTAACTTTAACTTGTAAAAATGCAACTTTAAATTGTGAAAATGGAACTTTAATTTGTAAAAAATGTACTTTAACTTGTTAAACCGTAACTTTAACTTGTTGAAACGTAACTTTAACTTGTCAAAACGTAACTTGAACTTGTAAAAAGTGTACTTTAACTTGTCAAACCGTAACTTTAACATGTAAAAAATGTACATTAACTTTTCAAACCGTAACCTTAACTTGTTGAAACGTATTTTAACTTGTCAAAACTTAACTTTAACTTGTAAAAACTGTACTTTAACTTGTCAAATTGTAACTTTTAACATATAAAAAATGTATATTAAGTTTTTAAACCGCAACTTTAACTTTATGAAACGTATTTTAACTTGTCAAAACATAACTTTAACTTGTTGAAACGTAACTTTAACGTGTTGAAACGTAAATTTAACTTGTAAAAAATGTACTCTAACTTGTCAAAACGTAACTTTAAGTACATGAAACGTATCTTTAACTTCTCAAAACGTAACTTTAACCATGTATAAAACATATTTTAACTTTTAAAAAACGTAACTTCAACTGATAATAAATGTACATTAACATTTTAAACAGTAACTTTAACTTGTTGAAACGTATTTTAACTTGTCAAAACATAACTTAAACTTGTTGAAACGTAATTTTTAACTTGTAAAAAATATACTTTAACTTGTCAAACCGTAATTTTATTTTGTTGATACGTACTTTAACTTGTCAAAACGTAACTTTAACTTGTTGAATCGTAACTTTAACTTCTCGAAACGTAACTTTAACTTGTAAAAAATATACTATAGTTTGTTGAAACCTAACATTAATTTCTCACAACGTAACTTTAACTTGTTAAAAATATACTTTAACTTGTGAAAACGTAACTTTAACTTGTAAAAAATGTACTTTAACTTGTCAAACCGTAACTTTAACTTCTCTAAACGTAACTTTAAATTATAAAAAACATGCTTTAACTTGTCAAAACGTAATTTTAACCTGTAAAAAGAGTATTTTAACTTTTTAAAACATAATTTGAACTTTAAAAACCATGCTTTAACTTGTTAAAACTGAACTTTAACTTGGAAAAAATGTACTTTAACTTGTCAAACCGTAACTTTAAATTGTCAAAATGGAAATTTAACTTATAAAAAATGTACTTTAACTTGTCAAACTGTAACTTTAACTTGTGGAAACGTAACTTTAACTTGTCAAAACGTAACTTTAACTTGTAAAAAATGTAGTTTAACTTGTCAAACCGTAAGTTTAACTTGTTGAAACGTAATTTTAACTTGTCAAAAATTAATTTTAACTTGTAAAACATGTACTTTGACCAGTCAAAACGTAACTTTAACTTGTTTAAAAGTAACTTTAACTTTTCGAAACGTAACTTTAAGTTTTCAAAACGTAACTTTAACTTGTCAAAACTTAACTTTAACTTGTAAAAAATGCACTTTAACTTGTCAAACCGTAACTTTAACTTGTTGAAACGAAACTTTAACTTCTCAAAACGTAACTTTAACTTGTAAAATACATACTTTAACTTGTCAAAAACGTAACTTCAACTTGTAAAAACTTACTTTAACTAGTCAAATAATAACTTTAACTTGTAAAACATGTACTTTAACTTGTCAAACCGTAACTTTAACATGTTGAAACGTAACTTTAACTTTTCAAAACGTAACTTTAACTTGTAAAAATGTACTTTAACTTGTCAAAACGTAACTTTAACTTGTAAAAAATGTACTTTAACTTGTAAAACCGTAATTTTAACTTGTTGAAACGTAACTTTAACTTCTCAAAACATAACTTTAACTAGTAAAAAGATTACATTAACTAGTCAAATAGTAACTTTAACTTGTAAAAAATATACTTTAAGTTGTTAAAACGTAAATTTAACTTGTTGAAACTTAACTTTAACTTTTTGAACGTAACTTTAACTTGTAAAAAATGTACTTTAACTTGTCAAAACGTAACTTTAACTTGTAAAAATGTACTTTAACTTGTTAAACCGTAACTTTAACTTGTTGAAATGTAACTTTAACTTCTCAAAACATAACTTTAACTTGTAAAAAACATACTTTAACTTTTCAAAACGTAACATTAACTTGTAAAAAGCTTACTTTAACTAGTCAAATAGTAACTTTAACTTGTCAAAAATATACTTTAACTTGTTAAAACGTAAATTTAACTTGAAAAAACATATTTTAACTGGTGAAAACGTAATTTTAACCTGTAAAAGAGGTACTTTAACTTGTCAAACCGTAGCTTTAACTTGTTGAAACGTAAATTTAACTTGTCAAAACGTAACTTTAACTTATAAAAAGAGTATTTTAACTTGTTAAAACCTAAGTTTAACTTGTAAAAAAACATACTTTAACTTGTCAAAATAGAACTTTATCTTGTATAAAATGTACTTAAACTTATCAAACCGTAATTATAACTTGTTGAAACGTAACTTTAACTTGTCAAAATGTAATTTTAACTTGTAAAAACATACTTTAACTTGTAAAAAATGCAACTTCAACTTATAAAAAATGTACATTAACTTTTCAAACCTTAACTTTAACTTGTTGAAATGTATTTTAACTTGTCAAAACGTAACTTAAACTTGTTGAAACGTAACTTTATCTTGTAAAAAATGTACTTTAACTTGTCAAACCGTAATTTTAACTTGTTGAAACGTAACTTTAACTTGTCAAAACGTAACTTTACCTTGTAAACAACATACTTTAACTTGTCAAAAACGTAACTTAAACTTTTAAAAAATGTTTCATTAACATTTCAAACCGTAACTTTAACTTGTTGAAACGTATTTTAACTTTTCAAACCGTAACTTTAACTTGTTGAAATGTATTTTAAGTTGTCAAAACGTAATTTAAACTTGTTGAAACGTAACTTTATCTTGTAAAAAATGTACTTTGATTTGTCAAACCGTAATTTTAACTTGTTGACACGTACTTTAACTTGTCAACACGTAACTTTAATTTGTTGAATCGTAACTTTAAACCATTATGCAAACCAACCATCCACTCCCTAAAAATAAATAAAAGTTACAAAGTAATTACCACATTATGAGCTGCTCCCATAATATTCAAACTTGCAACAAAGGAACTACGAAAACGAAAAAGGACTTCTCGAAACGTATCTTTAACTTATAATAAACATACTTTAACTTGTTGAAACGTAACTTTAACTTCTCAAAACATAACTTTAACTTGTTAAAACTATACTTTAACTTATCAAAACGTAACTTTAACTTATAAAAAATGTCCTTTGACTGGTCAAACCGTAACTTTAACTTGTTGAAACGTAACTTTAACTTCTCAAAACATAACTTTAACTTGTAAAAAACATACCTTAACTTGTCAAAACGTAACTTTAACTTGTAAAAAGCTTACTTTAACTAGTCAAATAGTAACTTTAACTTGTAAAACATGTACTTTAACTTGTCAAACCGTAACTTTAACATGTTGAAACGTAACATTAACTTTTCAAAACGTAACTTTAACTTGTAAAAATGTACTTTAACTTGTAAAAACGTAACTTTAACTTGTAAAAAATGTACTTTAACTTGTAAAACCGTAACTTTAACTTGTTGAAACGTAACTTTAACTTCTCAAAACATAACTTTAACTAGTAAAAAGCTTATATTAACTAGTCAAATAGTAACTTTAACTTGTAAAAAATATACTTTAACTTGTTAAAACGTAAATTTAACTTGTTGAAACGTAACTTTAACTTTTTGAAACGTAACTTTAACTTGTAAAAAATGTACTTTAACTTGTCAAAACGTAACTTTAACTTGTAAAAAATGTACTTTAACTTGTTAAATCGTAACTTTAACTAGTTGAAACGTAACTTTAACTTCTCAAAACATAACTTTAACTTGTAAAAAACAAACTTTAACTTGTCAAAACGTAACTTTAACTTGTAAAAAGGTTACTTTAACTAGTCCAATAGTAACTTTAACTTGTCAAAAATATACTTTAACTTGTTAAAACGTAATTTTAACTTGTTGAAACGTACTTTAACTTGTATAAAATGTACTTTAACTTGTCAAAACGTAACTTTAACTTGAAAAAAACATTCTTTAACTTGTGAGAACTTAATTTGAACCTGTAAAAGAGGTACTTTAACTTGTCAAACCGTAGCTTTAACTTGTTTAAACGTAACTTTAACTTGTCAAAACGTAACTTTAACTTATAAAAAGAGTATTTTAACTTGTTAAAACCTAAGTTTAACTTGTAAAAAACATACTTTAACTTGTTAAAATAGAACTTTAACTTGTATAAAATGTACTTAAACTTGTCAAACCGTAATTTTAACTTGTAGAAACAGAACTTTAACTTGTCAAAACGTAATTTTAACTTGTAAAAAACATACTTTAACTTGTCAAAAATGTAACTTCAACTTATAAAAAATGTACATTAACTTTTCAAACCGTAACTTTAACTTGTTAAAACGTATTTTAACTTGTCAAAACGTAACTTAAACTTGTTTAAACGTAACTTTAACTTGTAAAAAATATACTTTAACTTGTCAAACCGTAATTTTAACTTGTTGAAACGAATTTTAATCTGTCAAAACGTAACTTTAACTTGTTGAATCGTAACTTTATCTTCTCGAAACGTATCTTTAACTTGTAAAAAACATACTTTAACTTGTTGAAACGTAACTTTAACTTGTTAAAAATAGAATTTAACTTGTTAAAACTTAAAGTTAACTTGTTGAAACGTAACTTTAACTTTTTGAAACGTAACTTTAACTTGTAAAAAATGTACTTTAACTTGTCAAAACGTAACTTTAACTTGTAAAAATGTACTTTAACTTGTCAAACCGTAACTTGAACTTGTTGAAACATAACTTTAACTTCTCAAAACAGAACTTTAACTTGTAAAAAACATACTTTAACTTGTCAAATCGTAACTTTAACTTGTAAAAAGTGATGTGATGCTAAACACGAGGAACACAATTTTCAGCGGAAACGGGTCGTTCTCCACAAGATTGGTGACTCCGCGACCCAACGCCTAGAGAGACGCGAACCTTGGAATAATGAAGACGCCACAAACGATGGTGGAAGCTCGTTTGATAAGTCGGGGATTGAAAGACGCCGCGATCGGATGCGGAAGACCGATTGATAAGTCAGTTTGAACGCCACAAGACTAGTCTTGATAAGTTCGATAAAAGTTCATATAGAAGTCAAGAGAAGACTCTCATATTTTGTTTTTCAATTCTGGATCTCCTTTTCTATTAAAATGAAAGAGTATTTATAGGCTCACAACCCTTCATGCTAAGAAAACCAAAGGTTTCATAAAGGAATCATTAAGTTAATTAAACACACTTAGTTACCCATTAAACACACTTAAATAATTAAAAGAACAAATAATGACACCTTTTACAATTCAGCCCACTTAACGCCATTAAATAAAGCTGAAAGTAATATGGAAACTTAAGAGTCATGTCCACTTGTAATCAGATCTTCTTCTTCACGTTTTCTTGATTCATAGTAGCATTCTGATTGACATTTTGACTCTAAACACGTGAATTTGATGTGTGTAAAAGCAGAATAAACCAATTCCTTATATTTCTTCCATTCATCTTCTCCTAAACCATGAAATTCCTCATTAAAGTATTGAACTAAATTCGGCATTGAATCTTTGAAATATCTCTGTTTTGTTGCTCCTATTATCATATCAAAAAGGTTACTTTAACTAGTCCAATAGTAACTTTAACTTGTCAAAAATATACTTTAACTTGTTAAAACGTAAATTTAACTTGTTGAAACGTACTTTAACTTTTAAAAAATATACTTTAACTTGTCAAAATGTAACTTTAACTTGAAAAAACATACTTTAACTGGTGAAAACGTAATTATAACCTCTAAAAGAGGTACATTAACTTGTCAAACCGTAGCTTTAACTTGTTGAAACGTAACTTTAACTTGTCAAAACGTAACTTTAACTTATAAAAAGAGTATTTTAACTTGTTAAAACCTAAGTTTAACTTGTAAAAAACATACTTTAACTTGTCAAAACGGAACTTTAACTTGTATAAAATGTACTTAAACTTATCAAACCGTAATTGTAACTTGTTGAAACGTACATTTAACTTGTCAAAACGTAATTTTAACTTGTAAAAACATACTTTAACCTGTCAAAAATGCAACTTCAACTTATAAAAAATGTACATTAACTTTTCAAACCGTAACTTTAACTTCTTGAAATGTATTTTAACTTGTCAAAACGTAACTTAAACTTGTTGAAACGTAACTTTATCTTGTAAAAAAATGTACTTTAACTTGTCAAACCGTAATTTTAACTTGTTGAAACGTACTTTAACTTGTCAACACGTAACTTTAACTTGTTGAATCGTAACTTTAACTTCTCAAAACGTATCTTTAACTTGTAATAAACATACTTTAACTTGTTGAAACGTAACTTTAACTTCTCAAAACATAACTTTAACTTGTTAAAAATATACTTTAACTTATCAAAACGTAACTTTAACTTGTAAAAAATGTACTTTGACTTGTCAAACCGTAACTTTAACTTGTTGAAACGTAACTTTAACTTCTCAAAACATAACTTTAACTTGTAAAAAACATACCTTAACTTGTCACAACGTAACTTTAATTTGTAAAAAGCTTACTTTAACTAGTCAAATAGTAACTTTAACGTGTAAAACATGTACTTTAATTTGTCAAACCGTAACTTTAACATGTTGAAAAGTAACTTTAACTTTTCGAAACGAAACATTAACTTGTAAAAAATGTACTTTAACTTGTCAAAACGTAACTTTAACTTGTAAAAAATGTACTTTAACTTGTCAAACCGTAACTTTAACTTGTTTAAACGTAACTTTAACTTCTCAAAACATAACTTTAATTTGTAAAAAGCTTACATTAATTAGTCAAATAGTAACTTTAACTTGTAAAAAATATACTTTAACTTGTTGAAACGTAACTTTAACTTTTTGAAACGTAACTTTAACTTGTAAAAAATGTACTTTAACTTGTCAAAATGTAGCTTTAACTTGTAAAAAATGTACTTTAACTTGTCAAACCGTAACTTTAACTTGTTGAAACGTAACTTTAACTTCTCAAAACATAACTTTAACTTGTAAAAAACATACTTTAACTTGTCAAAACGTTACTTTAACTTGTAAAAAGCTTACTTTAACTGGTTAAATAGTAACTTTAACTTGTAAAACATGTACTTTAATTTGTCAAACCGTAAGTTTAACATGTTGAAACGTAACTTTAACTTCTCAAAACGTAACTTTAACTTCTCAAAACATAACTTTAACTTGTAAAAAGTATACTTTAACTTGTCAAAACGGAACTTTAACTTGTAACAAATGTACTTTAACTGGTCAAAACGTAATTTTAACTTGTTGAAACGTAACTTCAACTTCTCAAAACGTAACTTTAACTTGTAAAAAACATACTTTATCTTGTCAAAACCGTAACTTCAACTTAAAAAAAATGTTTCATTAACTTTTCAAACTGTAACTTTAACTTGTTGAAACGTATTTTAACTTTTCAAACCGTAACTTTAACTTGTTGAAATGTATTTTAACATGTCAAAACGTAACTTAAACTCGTTGAAACGTAAATTTAACTTGTGAAAAATGTACTTTAACTTGTCAAACCGTAATTTTAACTTGTTGAAACGTACTTTAACTTGTCAACACGTAACTTTATCTTGTTGAATCGTAACTTTAACTTCTCGAAACGTATCTTTAACTTGTAATAAACATACTTTAACTTGTTGAAACGTAACTTTAACTTCTCAAAACATAACTTTAACTTCTCAAACCATAACTTTAACTTGTTAAAAATATACTTTAACTTGTCAAAACGTAACTTTAACTTGTAAAAAATGTACTTTAACTTGTCAAACCGTAACTTTAACTTGTTGAAACGTAACTTTAACTTCTCAAAACATAACTTTAACTTGTAAAAAACATACGTTAACTTGTTAAAACGTAAATTTAACTTGTTGAAACGTACTTTAACTTTTAAAAAATATACTTTAACTTGTCAAAACGTAACTTTAACTTGAAAAAACATACTTTAACTGGTGAAAACGTAATTATAACCTCTAAAAGAGGTACTTTAACTTGTCAAACCGTTGCTTTAACTTGTTGAAACGTAACTTTAACTTGTCAAAACGTAACTTTAACTTATAAAAAGAGTATTTTAACTTGTTAAAACCTAAGTTTAACTTGTAAAAAACATACTTTAACTTGTCAAAACGGAACTTTAACTTGTATAAAATGTACTTAAACTTATCAAACCGTAATTGTAACTTGTTGAAACGTAATTTTAACTTGTCAAAACGTAATTTTAACTTGTAAAAACATACTTTAACCTGTCAAAAATGCAATTTCAACTTATAAAAAATGTACATTAACTTTTCAAACCGTAACTTTAACTTCTTGAAATGTATTTTAACTTGTCAAAATGTAACTTAAACTTGTTGAAACGTAACTTTATTTTGTAAAAAAATGTACTTTAACTTGTCAAACCGTAATTTTAACTTGTTGAAACGTACTTTAACTTGTCAACACCTAACTTTAACTTGTTGAATCGTAACTTTAACTTCTCAAAACGTATCTTTAACTTGTAATAAACATACTTTAACTTGTTGAAACGTAACTTTAACTTCTCAAAACATAACTTTAACTTGTTAAAAATATACTTTAACTTATCAAAACGTAACTTTAACTTCTAAAAAATGTACTTTGACTTGTCAAACCGTAACTTTAACTTGTTGAAACGTAACTTTAACTTCTCAAAACATAACTTTAACTTGTAAAAAACATACCTTAACTTGTCACAACGTAACTTTAATTTGTAAAAAGCTTACTTTAACTAGTCAAATAGTAACTTTAACGTGTAAAACATGTACTTTAATTTGTCAAACCGTAACTTTAACATGTTGAAAAGTAACTTTAACTTTTCGAAACAAAACTTTAACTTGTAAAAAATATACTTTAACTTGTCAAAACGTAACTTTAACTTGTAAAAAATGTACTTTAACTTGTCAAACCGTAACTTTAACTTGTTTAAACGTAACTTTAACTTCTCAAAACATAACTTTAACTTGTAAAAAGCTTACATTAATTAGTCAAATAGTAACTTTAACTTGTAAAAAATATACTTTAACTTGTTGAAACGTAACTTTAACTTTTTGAAACGTAACTTTAACTTGTAAAAAATGTACTTTAACTTGTCAAAATGTAGCTTTAACTTGTAAAAAATGTACTTTAACTTGTCAAACCGTAACTTTAACTTGTTGAAACGTAACTTTAACTTCTCAAAACATAACTTTAACTTGTAAAAAACATACTTTAACTTGTCAAAACGTTACTTTAACTTGTAAAAAGCTTACTTTAACTGGTTAAATAGTAACTTTAACTTGTAAAACATGTACTTTAACTTGTCAAACCGTAAGTTTAACATGTTGAAACGTAACTTTAACTTCTCAAAACGTAACTTTAACTTCTCAAAACATAACTTTAACTTGTAAAAAATATACTTTAACTTGTCAAAACGGAACTTTAACTTGTAACAAATGTACTTTAACTGGTCAAAACGTAATTTTAACTTGTTGAAACGTAACTTCAACTTCTCAAAACGTAACTTTAACTTGTAAAAAACATACTTTATCTTGTCAAAACCGTAACTTCAACTTAAAAAAAATGTTTCATTAACTTTTCAAACTGTAACTTTAACTTGTTGAAACGTATTTTAACTTTTCAAACCGTAACTTTAACTTGTTGAATGTATTTTAACATGTCAAAACGTAACTTAAACTCGTTGAAACGTAAATTTAACTTGTGAAAAATGTACTTTAACTTGTCAAACCGTAATTTTAACTTGTTGAAACGTACTTTAACTTGTCAACACGTAACTTTATCTTGTTGAATCGTAACTTTAACTTCTCGAAACGTATCTTCAACTTGTAATAAACATACTTTAACTTGTTGAAACGTAACTTTAACTTCTCAAAACATAACTTTAACTTCTCAAACCATAACTTTAACTTGTTAAAAATATACTTTAACTTGTCAAAACGTAACTTTAACTTGTAAAAAATGTACTTTAACTTGTCAAACCGTAACTTTAACTTGTTGAAACGTAACTTTAACTTCTCAAAACATAACTTTAACTTGTAAAAAACATACGTTAACTTGTTAAAACGTAAATTTAACTTGTTGAAACGTACTTTAACTTTTAAAAAATATACTTTAACTTGTCAAAACGTAACTTTAACTTGAAAAAACATACTTTAACTGGTGAAAACGTAATTATAACCTCTAAAAGAGGTACTTTAACTTGTCAAACCGTTGCTTTAACTTGTTGAAACGTAACTTTAACTTGTCAAAACGTAACTTTAAATTATAAAAAGAGTATTTTAACTTGTTAAAACCTAAGTTTAACTTGTAAAAAACATACTTTAACTTCTCAAAACGGAACTTTAACTTGTATAAAATGTACTTAAACTTATCAAACCGTAATTGTAACTTGTTGAAACGTAACTTTAATTTGTCAAAACGTAATTTTAACTTGTAAAAACATACTTTAACCTGTCAAAAATGCAATTTCAACTTATAAAAAATGTACATTAACTTTTCAAACCGTAACTTTAACTTCTTGAAATGTATTTTAACTTGTCAAAACGTAACTTAATCTTGTTGAAACGTAACTTTATCTTGTAAAAAAATGTACTTTAACTTGTCAAACCGTAATTTTAACTTGTTGAAACGTACTTTAACTTGTCAACACGTAACTTTAACTTGTTGAATCGTAACTTTAACTTCTTAAAACATATCTTTAACTTGTAATAAACATACTATAACTTGTTGAAACGTAACTTTAACTTCTCAAAACATAACTTTAACTTGTTAAAAATATACTTTAACTTATCAAAACGTAACTTTAACTTGTAAAAAATGTACTTTGACTTGTCAAACCGTAACTTTAACTTGTTGAAACGTAACTTTAACTTCTCAAAACATAACTTTAACTTGTAAAAAACATACCTTAACTTGTCACAACGTAACTTTAATTTGTAAAAAGCTTACTTTAACTAGTCAAATAGTAACTTTAACGTGTAAAACATGTACTTTAATTTGTCAAACCGTAACTTTAACATGTTGAAAAGTAACTTTAACTTTTCGAAACGAAACTTTAACTTGTAAAAAATGTACTTTAACTTGTCAAAACGTAACTTTAACTTGTAAAAAATGTACTTTAACTTGTCAAACTGTAACTTTAACTTGTTTAAACGTAACTTTAACTTCTCAAAACATAACTTTAACTTGTAAAAAGCTTACATTAATTAGTCAAATAGTAACTTTAACTTGTAAAAAATATACTTTAACTTGTTGAAACGTAACTTTAACTTTTTGAAACGTAACTTTAACTTGTAAAAAATGTACTTTAACTTGTCAAAATGTAGCTTTAACTTGTAAAAAATGTACTTTAACTTGTCAAACCGTAACTTTAACTTGTTGAAACGTAACTTTAACTTCTCAAAACATAACTTTAACTTGTAAAAAACATACTTTAACTTGTCAAAACGTAACTTTAACTTGTAAAAAGCTTACTTTAACTTGTAAAACATGTACTTTAACTTCTAAAACATGTACTTTAACTTGTCAAACCGTAAGTTTAACATGTTGAAACGTAACTTTAACTTCTCAAAACGTAACTTTAACTTCTCAAAACATAACTTTAACTTGTAAAAAATATACTTTAACTTGTCAAAACGGAACTTTAACTTGTAACAAATGTACTTTAACTGGTCAAAACGTAATTTTAACTTGTTGAAACGTAACTTGAACTTCTCAAAACGTAACTTTAACTTGTAAAAAACATACTTTATCTTGTCAAAACCGTAACTTCAACTTAAAAAAAATGTTTCATTAACTTTTCAAACTGTAACTTTAACTTGTTGAAACGTATTTTAACTTTTCAAACCGTAAATTTAACTTGTTGAAATGTATTTTAACATGTCAAAACGTAACTTAAACTCGTTGAAACGTAAATTTAATTTGTGAAAAATTTACTTTAACTTGTCAAACCGTAATTTTAACTTGTTGAAACGTACTTTAACTTGTCAACACGTAACTTTATCTTGTTGAATCGTAACTTTAACTTCTCGAAACGTATCTTTAACTTGTAATAAACATACTTTAACTTGTTGAAATGTAACTTTAACTTCTCAAAACATAACTTTAACTTCTCAAACCATAACTTTAACTTGTTAAAAATATACTTTAACTTGTCAAAACGTAACTTTAACTTGTAAAAAATGTACTTTAACTTGTCAAACCGTAACTTTAACTTGTTGAAACGTAACTTTAACTTCTCAAAACATAACTTTAACTTGTAAAAAACATACTTGAACTTGTCAAAACGTTACTTTAACTTGTAAAAAGCTTACTTTAACTAGTCAAATAGTAACTTTAACTTGTAAACCATGTACTTTAACTTGTCAAACAGTAAGTTTAACATGTTGAAACGTAAGTTTAACATGTTGAAACGTAACTTTTACTTGTAAAAAATGTACTTTAACTTGTAAAAAATGAACTTTAACTTGTCAAAACGTAACTTTAACTTGTAAAAAATGTACTTTAACTTGTCAATCCGTAACTTTAACTTGTTGAAACGTAACTTTAACTTCTCAAAACATAACATTAACTTGTAAAAAACATACTTTAACTTGTTGAAACGTAACTTTAATTTCTCAAAACATAACTTTAACTAGTAAAAAACATACTTTAACTTGTCAAAACGTAACTTTAACTTGTAAAACGCTTACTTTAACTAGTCAAATAGTAACTTTAACTTGTAAAACATGTACTTTAACTTGTCATACCGTAAGTTTAACATGTTGAAACGTAACTTTAACTTTTCGAAACGTAAAATGTACTTTAACTTGTAAAAAATGTACTTTAACTTGTCAAAACGTAACTTTAACTTGTAAAAAATGTAATTTAACTTGTCAAACCGTAACTTTAACTTGTTGTAACGTAACTTTAGCATCTCAAAAAATAACTTTAACTGGTAAACAGCTTACATTAACTAGTCAAATAGTAACTTTAACTTGAAAAAAATAGACTTTAACTTGTTAAAACGTAAATTTAACTTGTTGAAACGTAACTTTAACTTTTTGAAACGTAACTTTAACTTGTAAAAAATTTACTTTAACTTGTCAAAACGTAACTTTAACTTGTAAAAAATGTACTTTAACTTGTCAAACCGTAACTTTAACTTGTAGAAACGTAACTTTAACTTCTCAAAACATAACTTTAACTTGTAAAAACCATACTTTAACTTGTCAAAACGTAACTTTAACTTGTAAAAAGCTTACTTTAACTAGTCCAATAGTAACTTTAACTTGTCAAAAATATACTTTAACTTGTTAAAACAAAAATTTAACTTGTTGAAACGTACTTTAACTTGTCAAAGCGTAACTTTAACATGTTGAAACGTAACTTTAACTTTTCGAAATGTTACTTTAACTAGTCAAATAGTAACTTTAACTTGTAAAAAATGTACTTTAACTTGTAAAAAATGTACTTTAACTTGTCAAAACGTAACTTTAACTTGAAAAAATGTACTTTAACTTGTCAAACCGTAACTTTAACTTGTTGAAACGTAACTTTAACTTCTCAAAATATAACTTTAACTTGTAAAAAACATACTTTAACTTGTCAAAACGTAACTTTAACTTGTAAAAAGCTTACTTTAACTAGTCAAATAGTAACTTTAACTTGTAAAACATGTACTCTAACTTCTCAAACAGTAAGTTTAACATTTTGAAACGTAACTTTAACTTTTCGAAACGTAACTTTAACATCTAAAAAATGTACTTCAACTTGTAAAAAATGTACTTTAACTTGTCAAAACGTAACTTTAACTTGTAAAAAATGTACTTTAACTTGTCAAACCGTAACTTTAACTTGTTGAAACGTAACTTTAACTTCTCAAAATATAACTTTAACTTGTAAAAAGCTTACATTAACTAGTCAAATAGTAACTTTATCTTGTAAAAAATATACTTTAACTTGTTAAAACGTAAATTTAACTTGTTGAAACGTAACTTTAACTTTTTGAAACGTAACTTTAACTTGTAAAAAATTTACTTTAACTTGTCAAAACGTAACTTTAACCTGTAAAAAATATACTTTAACTTCTTTAAACGTAACTTTAACTTCTCAAAACATTACTTTAACTTGTCAAAACGTAACTTTAACTTTTCGAAACGTAACTTTAACTTGTAAAAAATGTACTTTAACTTGTCAAACCGTAACTTTTAACATATAAAAAATGTACATTAACTTTTCAAGCCGTAACTTTAACTTGTTGAAACGTATTTTAACTTATCAAAACGTAAATTTAACTTGTCAAAACGTAACTTTAACTTGTTGAATTGTAACTTTAACTTCTCAAAACGTATCTTTAACTTGTACAAAACAAAACCTAACTTGTTGAAACGTAACATTAACTTCTCAAAACGTAACTTTAACTTGTTCAAAATATACTTTAACTTGTCAAAACGTATCTTTAACTTGTTAAAAGTGTACTTTAACTTACCAAACCGTAACTTTAACTTGTTGAAACGTAAGTTTAACTTCTCAAATCGTAACTTTAACTCGTAAAAAACATACTTTAACTTGTCAAATAGTAACTTCAACTTGTAAAAAATATACTTTATGCTGCAAAACGTAACTTTAACTTGTTGAAACGTACTTTAACTTGTCAAAACTTAACTTTAACTTGTGAAAAAACATATTTTAACTTGTTAAAACGTAACTTTAACCTGTAAACAAGGTACTTTAACTTGTCAAACCGTAGCTTTAACTTGTTGGAACGTAACTTTAACATGTTAAAACGTACTTTATCTTGTAAAAAGAGTATTTTAACTTGTTAAAATATAATTTTAACTTGTAAAAAACATATTTTAACTTGTCAAAACGGAACTTTAACTTTAAAAAAATGTATTTTAACCTGTCAAACCGTAACTTTAACTTGTCAAAACTGAACTTTAACTTGTAAAACATGTACTTTAACTTGTCAAACCATAACATTAACTTGTTGATACGTAACTTTAACTTGTCAAAACATAACTTTAACTTGGAAAACATGTACTTTAACTTGTCAAACCGTAACTTTAACACGTTGAATGTAACTTTAACTTTTCGAAATGTAACTTTATCTTGTAAAAAATGTACTCTAACTTGTCAAAACGTAACTTTAACTTGTAAAAAATGTACTTTTACATGTCAATCCGTAAGTTTAACATGTTGAACGTAACTTAAACTTTTCGAAACGTAACTTTAACTTGTAAAAAATGTACTTTAACTTGTCAAAACGTAACTTTAACTTGTAAAATATGTACTTTAACTTATCAAACCGTAACTTTAAATTGTCAATATGTAACTTTAACTTGTAAAAAGCATACTTTAACTTATCAAATCGTATATTTAACTTGTAAAAAATATACTTTATCTTGTCAAAACGTAACTTTAACTTGTTAAAAGCATACTTTAACTTGTCAAAACGTAAATTTAACTTTTCGAAACGTAACTTAAACTTGTTGAACATACTTTAACTTGTCAAATAGTAACTTTAACTTGTAAAAAATTTACTTCAACGTGTCAAAACGTAAATTTAACTTGTTTAAACGTACTTTAATTTGTCAAAACGTAACTTTAACTTGTAAAAAATATACATTAACTTGTCAAACCGTAACTTTTAACATATAAAAATGTATATTATTTTTTCAAATCGTAACTTTCACTTGTTGAAACGTATTTTAACTTATCAAAACGTAACTTTAACTTGTCAAAAAGTAACTTTAACATGGTGAATTGTAACTTTAACTTCTAAGACCGTATCTTTAACTTGTACAAAACATACACTACCTTGTTGAAATGTAACTTTAACTTCTCAAAACGTAACTTTAACTTGTTAAAATATAATTTAACTTCTCAAAACGTAACTTTAACTTGTAAAAAACATAATTTTACTTGTCAAAACGTAACTTTAACCTGTTAAAAGCATACTTTAACTTTGTCAACTCGTAAGTTTAACTTGTTGTAACGTACTTTAACTTGTAAAAACCATACTTCAATTTGTAAAAAATATACTTCAACTTGTCAAAACGTAACTTTAACTTGTTTAAACGTACTTTAATTTGTCAAAACGTAACTTTAACTAGTAAAACATGTACTTCAACTTGTCAACCCGTAACTTTAACATGTTGAACGTAAATTTAACTTTTCGAAACGTAACTATAAATTGTAAAAAATGTACTTTAACTTGTAAAAAATGTGCTTTAACTTTTCAAACCGTAACTTTTATCATTTAAAAATGTACATTAACTTTTCAAACCGTAACTTTAACTTGTTGAAACGTATTTTAACTTATCAAAACGTAACTTTAACTTGTTGAAACGTAACTTTAACTTGTTGAAACGTAACTATAACTTGTTAAAATGTAACTTTAACCTGTTAAATCGTAATTTAACTTGTCAAATAGTAACTTTAACTTATAAAAAATATACTTTAACTTCTCAACACGTAACTTTAACTTGTTGAAACGTACTTTAACTTTTCAAATAGTAACTTTAACTTGTAAAAACTATACTTTAACTTGTCAAAACGTAACTTTAACTTGTTTAAACGTAACTTTAACTTTTCGAAACGTAACTTTAACTTTTCGAAACGTAACTTTAACTTTTCAAAACGTAACTTAAACTCTTAAAAAATGTACTTTAACTTGTCAAACCGTAAATTTAACTTGTTGAAATGCAACTTTAACTTCTCAAAATGTAACTTTAACTTCTAAAAAACATACTTTAGCTTGTCAAAAACGTAACTTTAACTATAAAAAATGTACATTAAAATTTGAAACAGTAACTTTAACTTGTTGAAACATATTTTAACTTGTCAAAACGTAACTTTAATTTGTAAAACATGTACTTTAACTTGTCAAACCGTAACTTTAACATGTTGAAACGTAACTTTAACTTGTAAAAAAAATACTTTAACTTGTCGAATCGTAATTTTAACTTGTTGAAACGTACTTTAACTAGTAAACACGTAACTTTAACTTCTCGAAACGTATCTTTAACTTGTAATAAACATGCTTTAACTTGTTGTAACGTAACTTTAACTTCTCAAAACGTAACTTTAACTTGTTAAAAATATACTTTCACTTGTTAAAACGTAACGTTAACTTGTAAAAACTGTACTTTAACTTGTCAAACCGTAACTTTAACTTGTTGAAACATAACTTTAACTTTCAAAACATAACTTTAACTTGTAAAAAACATACTTTAACTTGTTGAAACGTAACTTTAACTTCTCAAAACGTAACTTTAACTTGTTAAAAATATATTTTAACTTGTCAAAACATAATTTTAACTTGTAAAAAATGTACTTTGACTTGCCAAATCGTAACTTTAACTTGTTGAAACGCAACTTTAACTTCCCAAAACATAACTTTAACTTGTAAAAAACATACCTTAACTTTTCAAAACTTAACTTTTACTTGTAAAAAGCTTACTTTAACTAGTCAAATAGTAACTTTAACATGTAAAACATGTACTTTAACTTGTCAAACCGTAACTTTAACATGTTGATACGTAACTTTAACTTTTCGAAACATGACTTTAACTTGTCAAAACGGAACTTTAACTTGTATAAAATGTACTTAAACTTATCAAACCGTAATTGTAACTTGTTGAAACGTAACTTTAACTTGTCAAAACGTAATTTTAACTTGTAAAAACATACTTTAACCTGTCAAAAATGCAACTTCAACTTATAAAAAATGTACATTAACTTTTCAAACCGTAACTTTAACTTGTTGAAATGTATTTTAACTTGTCAAAACGTAACTTAAACTTGTTGAAACGTAAGTTTATCTTGTAAAAAAATGTACTTTAACTTGTCAAACCGTAATTGTAACTTGTTGAAACGTACTTTAACTTGTCAACACGTAACTTTAACTTGTTGGATCGTAACTTTAACTTCTCGAAACGTATCTTTAACTTGTAATAAACATACTTTAACTTGTTGAAACGTAACTTTAACTTCTCAAAACATAACTTTAACTTGTTAAAAATATACTTTAACTTATCAAAACGTAACTTTAACTTGTAGAAAATGTACTTTGACTTGTCAAACCGTAACTTTAACTTGTTGAAACGTAACTTTAACTTCTCAAAACATAACTTTAACTTGTAAAAAACATACCTTAACTTGTCACAACGTAACTTTAATTTGTAAAAAGCTTACTTTAACTAGTCAAATAGTAACTTTAACGTGTAAAACATGTACTTTAATTTGTCAAACCGTAACTTTAACTTGTAAAAAATGTACTTTAACTTGTCAAACCATAACTTTAACATGTTTTAACGTAACTTTAACTTGTAAAAAGCTTACATTAACTAGTCAAATAGTAACCTTAACTTGTAAAAAATATACTTTAACTTGTTGAAACGTAACTTTAACTTTTTGAAACGTAACTTTAACTTGTAAAAAACGTACTTTAACTTGTCAAAATGTAGCTTTAACTTGTAAAAAATGTACTTTAACTTGTCAAACCGTAACTTTAACTTGTTGAAACGTAACTTTAACTTCTCAAAACATAATTTTAACTTGTAAAAAACATACTTTAACTTGTCAAAACGTAACTTTAACTTGTAAAAAGCTTACTTTAACTGGTTAAATAGTAACTTTAACTTGTAAAACATGTACTTTAACTTGTCAAACCGTAAGTTTAACATGTTGAAACGTAACTTCAACTTCTCAAAACGTAACTTTAACTTCTCAAAACATAACTTTAACTTGTTAAAAATATACTTTAACTTGTCAAAACGGAACTTTAACTTGTAACAAATGTACTTTAACTGGTCAAAACGTAATTTTAACTTGTTGAAACGTAACTTGAACTTCTCAAAACGTAACTTTAACTTGTAAAAAACATACTTTATCTTGTCAAAACCGTAACTTCAACTTAAAAAAAATGTTTCATTAACTTTTCAAACTGTAACTTTAACTTGTTGAAACGTATTTTAACTTTTCAAACCGTAACTTTAACTTGTTGAAATTTATTTTAACTTGTCAAAACGTAACTTAAACTTGTTGAAACGTAAATTTAACTTGTGAAAAATGTACTTTAACTTGTCAAACCGTAATTTTAACTTGTTGAAACGTACTTTAACTTGTCAACACGTAACTTTATCTTGTTGAATCGTAACTTTAACTTCTCGAAACGTATCTTTAACTTCTCAAACCATAACTTTAACTTGTTAAAAATATACTTTAACTTGTCAAAACGTAAGTTTAACTTGTAAAAAATGTACTTTAACTTGTCAAACCGTAACTTTAACTTGTTGAAACGTAACTTTAACTTCTCAAAACATAACTTTAACTTGTAAAAAACATACTTTAACTTGTCAAAACGTAACTTTAACTTGTAAAAAGCTTACTTTAACTAGTCAAATAGTAACTTTAACTTGTAAAACATGTACTTTAACTTGTCATACCGTAAGTTTAACATGTTGAAATGTAACTTTAACTTTTCGAAACGTAACTATAACTTGTAAAAAATGTACTTTAACTTATAAAAAATGTACTTTAACTTGTCAAAACGTAACTTTAACTTGTAAAAAATGTACTTTAACTTGTCAAACCGTAACTTTAACTTGTTGTAACGTAACTTTAGCATCTCAAAAAATAACTTTAACTGGTAAACAGCTTACATTAACTAGTCAAATAGTAAGTTTAACTTGAAAAAAATATACTTTAACTTGTTAAAACGTAAATTTAATTTGTTGAAACGTAACTTTAACTTTTTGAAACGTAACTTTAACTTGTAAAAAATTTACTTTAACTTGTCAAAACGTAACTTTAACTTGTAAAAAATGTACTTTAACTTGTCAAACCGTAACTTTAACTTGTAGAAACGTAACTTTAACTTCTCAAAACATAACGTTAACTTGTAAAAAACATACTTTAACTTGTCAAAACGTAACTTTAACTTGTAAAAAGCTTACTTTAACTAGTCCAATTGTAACTTTAACTTGTCAAAAATATACTTTAACTTGTTAAAACAAAACTCTAACTTGTAAAAATCATACTTTAATTTGTCAAAACGTAACTTTAACTTGTAAAACACGTACTTTAATTTGTTAAATAATATCTTTAACTTGTAAAAAACATACTTTAACTTGTCAAACCGTAACTTTAACATGTTGAAACGTAACTTTAACTTTTCGAAACGTAATTTTAACTTGTAACAATATACTTTAACTTGTCAAACCGTAACTTTAACTTGTAAAAAAAGTACTTTAACTTGTCAAATCGTAACTTTAACTTGTTGAAACGTAACTTTAACTTCTCAAAACATAACTTTAACTTGTAAAAAACATACTTTAATTTGTCAAAACGTAACTTTAACTTGTAAAAAGGTTACTTTAACTAGTCCAATAGTAACTTTAACTTGTCAAAAATATACTTTAACTTGTTAAAACATAACTCTAACTTGTAAAAATCATACTTTAATTTGTCAAAACATAACTTTAACTTGTAAAACACGTACTTTAATTTGTCAAATAATATCTTTAACTTGTAAAAAACATACTTTAACTTGTCAAACCGTAACTTTAACATGTTGAAACGTAACTTTAACTTTTCGAAACGTAATTTTAACTTGTAACAATATACTTTAACTTGTCAAACCGTAACTTTAACTTGTAAAAAAAATACTTTAACTTGTCAAACCGTAACTTTAACTTGTTGAAATGTAACTTTAACTTCTCAAAACATAACTTTAACTTATAAAAAACATACTTTAACTTGTCAAACCGTAACTTTAACTTGTTGAAACGTAACTTTAACTTCTAAAAACATAACTTTAACTTATAAAAAACATACTTTAACTTGTCAAAACGTAAATTTTACTTGTAAAAAGCTTACTTTAACTAGTCAAATAGTAACTTTAACTTGTCAAAAATATACTTTAACTTGTTAAAACGTAAATTTAACTTGTTGAAACGTACTTTAACTTGTAAAAAATATACTTTAACTTGTCAAAACGTTACTTTAACTTGAAAAAAACATACTTTAACTTCTTAGAACGTAATTTTAACCTGTAAATGAGGTACTTTAGCTTGTCAAACCGTAGCTTTAACTTGTTGAAACGTAACTTTAACTTGTCAAAACGTAAGTTTAACTTGTAAAAAGCATACTTTAACTTATCAAAACGGAACTTTAACTTGTATAAAATGTACTTAAACTTGTCAAACCTCAATTTTAACTTGTAGAAACGTAACTTTAACTTGTCAAAACGTAATTTTAACTTGTAAACAACATACTTTAACTTGTCAAAAATGTAACTTCAACTTATAAAAAATGTACATTAACTATTCAAATCGTAACTTTAATTTGTTAAAACGTCTTTTAACTTGTCAATACGTAACTTAAACTTGTTGAAACGTAACTTTAATTTGTAAAAAATGTACTTTAACTTGTCAAACCGTAAATTTAACTTGTTGAAACGAACTTTAACTTTTCAAAATGTAACTTTAACTTGTTGAAACGTAACTTTAACTTGTAAAAAATGTACTTTAACTTGTCGAACCGTAATTTTAACTTGTAAAAAGCATACTTTAACTTGTCAAAACGGAACTTTAACTTGTATAAAATGTACTTAAACTTGTCAAACCTCAATTTTAACTTGTAGAAACGTAACTTTAACTTGTCAAAACGTAATTTTAACTTGTAAAAAACATACTTTAACTTGTCAAAAATGTAACTTCAACTTATAAAAAATGTACATTAACAATTCAAATCGTAACTTTAATTTGTTAAAACGTCTTTTAACTTGTCAATACGTAACTTAAACTTGTTGAAACGTAACTTTAATTTGTAAAAAATGTACTTTAACTTGTCAAACCGTAAATTTAACTTGTTGAAACGAACTTTAACTTTTCAAAACGTAACTTTAACTTGTTGAAACGTAACTTTAACTTGTAAAAAATGTACTTTAACTTGTCGAACCGTAATTTTAACTTGTTGAAACGTACTTTAACTTGTCAACACGTAACTTTAACTTGTTGATTCGTAACTTTAACTTCTCGAAACGTATCTTTAACTTGTAATAAACATACTTTAACTTGTTGAAACGTAACTTTAACTTCTCAAAACGTAAGATTAACTTGTTAAAAATATACTTTAACTTGTCAAAACTTAACTTTAACTTGTAAAAAATGTACTTTAACTTGTCAAACCGTAATTTTAACTTGTTGAAACGTAACTTTAACTTGTCAAAACGTAATTTTAACTTGTAAAAAACATTCTTTAACTTGTCAAAAATGTAACTTCAACTTATAAAAAATGTACATTAACTTTTCAAACCGTTACTTTAACTTGTTAAAACATATTTTAACTTGTCAAAACGTAACTTAAACTTGTTGAAACGTAACTTTAACTTGTAAAAAATGTACTTTAACTTGTCAAACCGTAATTTTAACTTGTTGAAACGTACTTTAACTTGTCAAAACGGAACTTTAACTTGTAAAAAATGACTTTAACTTGTTAAACCGTAACTTTAACTTGTAGAAACGTAACTTTAACTTCTCAAAACATAACTTTAACTTGTAAAAAACATACTTTAACTTGTCAAAACGTAACTTTAACTTGTAAAAAGCTTACTTTAACTAGTCAAATAGTAACTTTAACTTGTTAAACATGTACTTTAACTTGTCAAACCGTAAGTTTAACATGTTGAAACGTAACTTTAACTTTTCGAAACGTAACTTTAACTTGTAAAAAATGTACTTTAACTTGTTAAAACGTAACTTTAACTTCTAAAAAATGTACTTTAACCTATCAAACCGTAACTTTAACTTGTTGAAATGTACTTTAACTTTTCAAAACGTAACTTTAACTTGTTGAATCATAACTTTAACTTCTCTAAACGTATCTTTAACTTGTAAAAAACATACTTTAACTTGTTGAAATGTAACTTTAACATGTTAAAAATATACTTTAACTTGTTGAAACATAAATTTAACTTGTTGAAACGTACTTTAACTTGTAAAAAATAAACTTTAACTTGAAAAAAACATACTTTAACTTGTGAAAACGTAACTCTAACAACTAAAAGAGGTAATTTAACTTTTCAAATCGTAGCTTTAACTTGTTGAAACGTAACTTTAACTTGTCAAAATGTAACTTTAACTTATAAAAAGAGTATTTTAACTTGTTAAAACCTATGTTTAACTTGTAAAAAACATACTTTAACTTGTCAAAACGAAACTTTAACTTGTATAAAATGTATTTAAACATGTCAAACCGTAATTTTAACTTGTTGAAACGTAACTTTAACTTGTTAAAACGTAATTTGAACTTGTAAAAAACATACTTTAACTTGTAAAAAACGTAACTTAAACTTATAAAAAATGTTTCATTGACTTTTCAAACCGTAACTTAAACTTGTTGACACGTAACTTTAACTTGTAAAAAATGTACTTTAACTTGTCGAACATTAATTTTAACTTGTTGAAACGTACTTTAACTTGTCAACACGTAACTTTAACTTGTTGATTCGTAACTTTAACTTCTCAAAACGTATCTTTAACTTGTAATAAACATACTTTAACTCTTTGAAACGTAACTTTAACTTCTCAAAACGTAAGTTTAACTTGTTAAAAATATACTTTAACTTGTCAAAACGTAACTTTAACTTGTAAAAAATGTACTTTAACTTGTCAAACCGTAATTTTAACTTGTTGAAACGTAACTTTAACTTGTCAAAACGTAATTTTAACTTGTAAAAAACATTCTTTAACTTGTCAAAAATGTAACTTCAACTTATAAAAAATGTACATTAACTTTTGAAACTGTTACTTTAACTTGTTAAAGCGTATTTTAACTTGTCAAAACGTAACTTAAACTTGTTAAAACGTAACTTTAACTTGTAAAAAATGTACTTTAACTTGTCAAACCGTAATTTTAACTTGTTGAAACGTACTTTAACTTGTCAAAACGAAACTTTAACTAGTAAAAAATGTACTTTAACTTGTTAAACCGTAACTTTAACTTGTTGAAACGTAACTTTAACTTCTCAAAATATAACCTTAACTTATAAAAAACATACTTTAACTTGTCAAAACGTAACTTTAACTTGTAAAAAGCTTACTTTAACTAGTCAAATAGTAACTTTAACTTGTTAAACATGTACTTTAACTTGTCAACACGTAACTTTAACTTGTTGATTCGTAACTTTAACTTCTCGAAACGTATCTTTAACTTGTAAAAAATGTACTTTAACTTGTTAATATGTAACTTTAACTTCTAAAAAATGTACTTTAACTCGTCAAACCGTAACTTTAACTAGTTGAAATGTACTTTAACTTTTCAAAACGTAACTTTAACTTGTTGTATCGTAACTTTAACTTCTCTAAACGTATCTTTAACTTGTAAAAAACATACTTTAACTTGTTGAAATGTAACTTTAACATGTTAAAAATATACTTTAACTTGTCAAAACGTAACTTTAACTTGTAAAAAATGTACTTTAACTTGTCGAACATTAATTTTAACTTGTTGAAACGTACTTTAACTTGTCAACACGTAACTTTAACTTGTTGATTCGTAACTTTAACTTCTCAAAACGTATCTTTAACTTGTAATAAACATACTTTAACTCTTTGAAACGTAACTTTAACTTCTCAAAACGTAAGTTTAACTTGTTAAAAATATACTTTAACTTGTCAAAACGTAACTTTAACTTGTAAAAAATGTACTTTAACTTGTCAAACCGTAATTTTAACTTGTTGAAACGTAACTTTAACTTGTCAAAACGTAATTTTAACTTGTAAAAAACATTCTTTAACTTGTCAAAAATGTAACTTCAACTTATAAAAAATGTACATTAACTTTTGAAACTGTTACTTTAACTTGTTAAAGCGTATTTTAACTTGTCAAAACGTAACTTAAACTTGTTAAAACGTAACTTTAACTTGTAAAAAATGTACTTTAACTTGTCAAACCGTAATTTTAACTTGTTGAAACGTACTTTAACTTGTCAAAACGAAACTTTAACTAGTAAAAAATGTACTTTAACTTGTTAAACCGTAACTTTAACTTGTTGAAACGTAACTTTAACTTCTCAAAACATAACCTTAACTTATAAAAAACATACTTTAACTTGTCAAAACGTAACTTTAACTTGTAAAAAGCTTACTTTAACTAGTCAAATAGTAACTTTAACTTGTTAAACATGTACTTTAACTTGTCAACACGTAACTTTAACTTGTTGATTCGTAACTTTAACTTCTCGAAACGTATCTTTAACTTGTAAAAAATGTACTTTAACTTGTTAATATGTAACTTTAACTTCTAAAAAATGTACTTTAACTCGTCAAACCGTAACTTTAACTAGTTGAAATGTACTTTAACTTTTCAAAACGTAACTTTAACTTGTTGTATCGTAACTTTAACTTCTCTAAACGTATCTTTAACTTGTAAAAAACATACTTTAACTTGTTGAAATGTAACTTTAACATGTTAAAAATATACTTTAACTTGTCAAAACGTAACTTTAACTTGTAAAAAATGTACTTTAACTTGTCGAACATTAATTTTAACTTGTTGAAACGTACTTTAACTTGTCAACACGTAACTTTAACTTGTTGATTCGTAACTTTAACTTCTCAAAACGTATCTTTAACTTGTAATAAACATACTTTAACTCTTTGAAACGTAACTTTAACTTCTCAAAACGTAAGTTTAACTTGTTAAAAATATACTTTAACTTGTCAAAACGTAACTTTAACTTGTAAAAAATGTACTTTAACTTGTCAAACCGTAATTTTAACTTGTTGAAACGTAACTTTAACTTGTCAAAACGTAATTTTAACTTGTAAAAAACATTCTTTAACTTGTCAAAAATGTAACTTCAACTTATAAAAAATGTACATTAACTTTTGAAACTGTTACTTTAACTTGTTAAAGCGTATTTTAACTTGTCAAAACGTAACTTAAACTTGTTAAAACGTAACTTTAACTTGTAAAAAATGTACTTTAACTTGTCAAACCGTAATTTTAACTTGTTGAAACGTACTTTAACTTGTCAAAACGAAACTTTAACTAGTAAAAAATGTACTTTAACTTGTTAAACCGTAACTTTAACTTGTTGAAACGTAACTTTAACTTCTCAAAACATAACCTTAACTTGTAAAAAACATACTTTAACTTGTCAAAACGTAACTTTAACTTGTAAAAAGCTTACTTTAACTAGTCAAATAGTAACTTTAACTTGTTAAACATGTACTTTAACTTGTCAACACGTAACTTTAACTTGTTGATTCGTAACTTTAACTTCTCGAAACGTATCTTTAACTTGTAAAAAATGTACTTTAACTTGTTAATATGTAACTTTAACTTCTAAAAAATGTACTTTAACTCGTCAAACCGTAACTTTAACTAGTTGAAATGTACTTTAACTTTTCAAAACGTAACTTTAACTTGTTGTATCGTAACTTTAACTTCTCTAAACGTATCTTTAACTTGTAAAAAACATACTTTAACTTGTTGAAATGTAACTTTAACATGTTAAAAGTATAATTTAACTTGTTGAAACATAAATTTAACTTGTTGAAACGTACTTTAACTTGTAAAAAATAAACTTTAACTTGTTAAAACGTAACTTTAACTTGAAAAAAACATACTTTAACTTGTGAAAACGTAACTCTAACAACTAAAAGAGGTAATTTAACTTTTCAAACCGTAGCTTTAACTTGTTGAAACGTAACTTTAACTTGTCAAAATGTAACTTTAACTTATAAAAAGAGTATTTTAACTTGTTAAAACCTATGTTTAACTTGTAAAAAATATACTTTAACTTGTCAAAACGGAACTTTAACTTGAATAAAATGTATTTAAACATGTCAAACCGTAATTTTAACTTGTTGAAACGTAACTTTAACTTGTTAAAACGTAATTTGAACTTGTAAAAAACATACTTTAACTTGTCAAAAATGTAACTTCAACTTATAAAAAATGTACATTAACTTTTCAAACCGTTACTTTAACTTGTTAAAACGTATTTTAACTTGTCAAAACGTAACTTAAACTTGTTGAAACGTAACTTTAACTTGTAAAAAATGTACTTTAACTTGTCAAAACGTAACTTTAACTTGTAAAAAGAATATTTTAACTTGTTAAAACATAACTTTAACTTGTAAAAAATGTACTTTAACTTGTCAAACCGTAATTTTAACTTGTTGAAACGTAACTTGAACTTGTCAAAAAGTAACTTTCACTTGTAAAAAACATACTTTTACTTGTCAAAAACGTAACTTAAACTTATAAAAAATGTTTCATTAACCTTTCAAACAGTAACTTTAACTTGTTGAAACGTATTTTAACATTTCGAACCGTAACTTTAACTTGTTGAAAAGTATTTTAACTTGTCAAAACGTAACTTAAACTTGTTGAAACGTAAATTTAACTTGTGAAAAATGTACTTTAACTTGTCAAACCGTAATTTTAACTTGTTGAAACGTACTTTAACTTGTCAACACGTAACTTTATCTTGTTGAATCGTAACTTTAACTTCTCGAAACGTATCTTTAACTTGTAATAAACATACTTTAACTTGTTGAAACGTAACTTTAACTTCTCAAAACATAACTTTAACTTCTCAAACCATAACTTTAACTTGTTAAAAATATACTTTAACTTGTCAAAACGTAACTTTAACTTGTAAAAAATGTACTTTAACTTGTCAAACCGTAACTTTAACTTGTTGAAACGTAACTTTAACTTCTCAAAACATAACTTTAACTTGTAAAAAACATACTTTAACTTGTCAAAACGTAACTTTAACTTGTAAAAAGCTTACTTTAACTAGTCAAATAGTAACTTTAACTTGTAAAACATGTACTTTAACTTGTCATACCGTACGTTTAACATGTTGAAACGTAACTTTAACTTTTCGAAACGTAACTATAACTTGTAAAAAATGTACTTTAACTTATAAAAAATGTACTTTAACTTGTCAAAACGTAACTTTAACTTGTAAAAAATGTACTTTAACCTGTCAAACCGTAACTTTAACTTGTTGTAACGTAACTTTAGCATCTCAAAAAATAACTTTAACTGGTAAACAGCTTACATTAACTAGTCAAATAGTAAGTTTAACTTGAAAAAAATATACTTTAACTTGTTAAAACGTAAATTTAATTTGTTGAAACGTAACTTTAACTTTTTGAAACGTAACTTTAACTTGTAAAAAATTTACTTTAACTTGTCAAAACGTAACTTTAACTTGTAAAAAATGTACTTTAACTTGTCAAACCGTAACTTTAACTTGTAGAAACGTAACTTTAACTTCTCAAAACATAACTTTAACTTGTAAATAACATACTTTAACTTGTCAAAACGTAACTTTAACTTGTAAAAAGCTTACATTAACTAGTCCAATAGTAACTTTAACTTGTCAAAAATATACTTTAACTTGTTAAAACAAAACTCTAACTTGTAAAAATCATACTTTAATTTGTCAAAACGTAACTTTAACTTGTAAAACACGTACTTTAATTTGTTAAATAATATCTTTAACTTGTAAAAAACATACTTTAACTTGTCAAACCGTAACTTTAACATGTTGAAACGTAACTTTAACTTTTCGAAACGTAATTTTAACTTGTAACAATGTACTTTAACTTGTCAAACCGTAACTTTAACTTGTAAAAAAAGTACTTTAACTTGTCAAATCGTAACTTTAACTTGTTGAAACGTAACTTTAACTTCTCAAAACATAACTTTAACTTGTAAAAAACATACTTTAATTTGTCAAAACGTAACTTTAACTTGTAAAAAGCTTACTTTAACTAGTCCAATAGTAACTTTAACTTGTCAAAAATATACTTTAACTTGTTAAAACATAACTCTAACTTGTAAAAATCATACTTTAATTTGTCAAAACGTAACTTTAACTTGTAAAACACGTACTTTAATTTGTCAAATAATATCTTTAACTTGTAAAAAACATACTTTAACTTGTCAAACCGTAACTTTAACATGTTGAAACGTAACTTTAACTTTTCGAAACGAAATTTTAACTTGTAACAATATACTTTAACTTGTCAAACCGTAACTTTAACTTGTAAAAAAAATACTTTAACTTGTCAAACCGTAACTTTAACTTGTTGAAACGTAACTTTAACTTCTCAAAACATAACTTTAACTTATAAAAAACATACTTTAACTTGTCAAACCGTAACTTTAACTTGTTGAAACGTAACTTTAACTTCTCAAAACATAACTTTAACTTATAAAAAACATACTTTAACTTGTCAAAACGTAAATTTTACTTGTAAAAAGCTTACTTTAACTAGTCAAATAGTAACTTTAACTTGTCAAAAATATACTTTAACTTGTTAAAACGTAAATTTAACTTGTTGAAACGTACTTTAACTTGTAAAAAATATACTTTAACTTGTCAAAACGTTACTTTAACTTGAAAAAAACATACTTTAACTTGTTCGAACGTAATTTTAACCTGTAAATGAGGTACTTTAGCTTGTCAAACCGTAGCTTTAACTTGTTGAAACGTAACTTTAACTTGTCAAAACGTAACTTTAACTTATAAAAAGCGTATTTTAACTTGTTAAAACCTAAGTTTAACTTGTACAAAGCATACTTTAACTTGTCTAAACGGAACTTTAACTTGTATAAAATGTACTTAAACTTGTCAAACCTCAATTTTAACTTGTAGAAACGTAACTTTAACTTGTCAAAACGTAATTTTAACTTGTAAAAAACATACTTTAACTTGTCAAAAATGTAACTTCAACTTATAAAAAATGTACATTAACTATTCAAATCGTAACTTTAATTTGTTAAAACGTCTTTTAACTTGTCAATACGTAGCTTAAACTTGTTGAAACGTAACTTTAATTTGTAAAAAATATACTTTAACTTGTCAAACCGTAAATTTAACTTGTTGAAACGAACTTTAACTTTTCAAAACGTAACTTTAACTTGTTGAAACGTAACTTTAACTTGTAAAAAATGTACTTTAACTTGTCGAACCGTAATTTTAACTTGTTGAAACGTACTTTAACTTGTCAACACGTAACTTTAACTTGTTGATTCGTAACTTTAACTTCTCGAAACGTATCTTTAACTTGTAATAAACATACTTTAACTTGTTGAAACGTAACTTTAACTTCTCAAAACGTAAGATTAACTTGTTAAAAATATACTTTAACTTGTCAAAACTTAACTTTAACTTGTAAAAAATGTACTTTAACTTGTCAAACCGTAATTTTAACTTGTTGAAACGTAACTTTAACTTGTCAAAACGTAATTTTAACTTGTAAAAAACATTCTTTAACTTGTCAAAAATGTAACTTCAACTTATAAAAAATGTACATTAACTTTTCAAACCGTTACTTTAACTTGTTAAAACGTATTTTAACTTGTCAAAACGTAACTTAAACTTGTTGAAACGTAACTTTAACTTGTAAAAAATGTACTTTAACTTGTCAAACCGTAATTTTAACTTGTTGAAACGTACTTTAACTTGTCAAAACGGAACTTTAACTTGTAAAAAATGACTTTAACTTGTTAAACCGTAACTTTAACTTGTAGAAACGTAACTTTAACTTCTCAAAACATAACTTTAACTTGTAAAAAACATACTTTAACTTGTCAAAACGTAACTTTAACTTGTAAAAAGCTTACTTTAACTAGTCAAATAGTAACTTTAACTTGTTAAACATGTACTTTAACTTGTCAAACCGTAAGTTTAACATGTTGAAACGTAACTTTAACTTTTCGAAACGTAACTTTAACTTGTAAAAAATGTACTTTAACTTGTTAAAACGTAACTTTAACTTCTAAAAAATGTACTTTAACCTATCAAACCGTAACTTTAACTTGTTGAAATGTACTTTAACTTTTCAAAACGTAACTTTAAGTTGTTGAATCGTAACTTTAACTTCTCTAAACGTATCTTTAACTTGTAAAAAACACACTTTAACTTGTTGAAATGTAACTTTAACATGTTAAAAATATACTTTAACTTGTTGAAACATAAATTTAACTTGTTGAAACGTACTTTAACTTGTAAAAAATATACTTTAACTTGTCAAAACGTTACTTTAACTTGAAAAAAACATACTTTAACTTGTTCGAACGTAATTTTAACCTGTAAATGAGGTACTTTAGCTTGTCAAACCGTAGCTTTAACTTGTTGAAACGTAACTTTAACTTGTCAAAACGTAACTTTAACTTATAAAAAGCGTATTTTAACTTGTTAAAACCTAAGTTTAACTTGTACAAAGCATACTTTAACTTGTCAAAACGGAACTTTAACTTGTATAAAATGTACTTAAACTTGTCAAACCTCAATTTTAACTTGTAGAAACGTAACTTGAAAAAAACATACTTTAACTTGTCAAAACGGAACTTTAACTTGAAAAAAACATACTTTAACTTGTGAAAACGTAACTCTAACAACTAAAAGAGGTAATTTAACTTTTCAAATCGTAGCTTTAACTTGTTGAAACGTAACTTTAACTTGTCAAAATGTAACTTTAACTTATAAAAAGAGTATTTTAACTTGTTAAAACCTATGTTTAACTTGTAAAAAATATACTTTAACTTGTCAAAACGGAACTTTAACTTGAATAAAATGTATTTAAACATGTCAAACCGTAATTTTAACTTGTTGAAACGTAACTTTAACTTGTTAAAACGTAATTTGAACTTGTAAAAAACATACTTTAACTTGTCAAAAATGTAACTTCAACTTATAAAAAATGTACATTAACTTTTCAAACCGTTACTTTAACTTGTTAAAACGTATTTTAACTTGTCAAAACGTAACTTAAACTTGTTGAAACGTAACTTTAACTTGTAAAAAATGTACTTTAACTTGTCAAAACGTAACTTTAACTTGTAAAAAGAATATTTTAACTTGTTAAAACATAACTTTAACTTGTAAAAAATGTACTTTAACTTGTCAAACCGTAATTTTAACTTGTTGAAACGTAACTTGAACTTGTCAAAAAGTAACTTTCACTTGTAAAAAACATACTTTTACTTGTCAAAAACGTAACTTAAACTTATAAAAAATGTTTCATTAACCTTTCAAACAGTAACTTTAACTTGTTGAAACGTATTTTAACATTTCGAACCGTAACTTTAACTTGTTGAAATGTATTTTAACCTGTTGAAACGTAACTTTAACTTGTAAAAAATGTACTTTAACTTGTTAAACCGTAACTCTAACTTGTTGAAATGTACTTTAACTTGTCAACACGTAACTTTATCTTGTTCAATCGTAACTTTAACTTCTCGAAACGTATCTTTAACTTGTAAGAAACATACTTTAACTTGTTGAAACGTAACTTTAACTTCTCAAAACATAACTTTAAGTTGTTAAAAATATATTTGAACTTGTCAAAACATAACTTTAACATGTAAAAAATGTACTTTAACTTGTCAAACCGTAACTTTAACTTGTTGTAACGTAACTTTAACTTCTCAAAACAAAACTTTAACCTGTAAAAAACATACTTTAACTTGTCAAAACGTAACATTAACTTTTAAAAAGCTTACTTTAACTAGTCAAATAGTAACTTTGACTTGTAAAACATATACTTAAACTTGTCAAACCGTAAGTTAAACATGTTGAAACGTAAGTTTAACATTTTTGAAACGTAACTTTAACTTGTAAAAAATGTACTTTAACTTGTAAAAAATGTACTTTAACTTGTAAAAAAATGTACTTTAACTTGTCAAAACGTAACTTTAACTTGTAAAATATGTACTTTAACTTGTCAAACCGTAACTTTAACTTGTTGAAACGTAAATTTAACTTCTCAAAACATAACTTTAACTTGTAAAAAGCTTACATTATATAGTCAAATAGTAACTTTAACTTGTAAAAAATATAATTTAACTTGTTAAAACGTAAATTTAACTTGTTGAAACGTAACTTTAACTTTTTGAAACGTAACTTTAACTTGTAAAAAATGTACTTTAAGTTGTCAAAACGTAACTTTAACTTTTAAAAAATGTATTTTAACTTGTCAAACCGTAACTTTAACTTGTTGAAACGTAACTTTAACTTCTCAAAACATAACTTTAACTAGTAAAAAACATACTTTAACTTGTCAAAACGTAACTTTAACTTGTAAAAAGCTTACTTTAACTAGTCAAATAGTAACTTTAACTTGTCAAAAATATACTTTAACTTGTTAAAATGTAAATTTAACTTGTTGAAACGTACTTTAACTTGTAAAAAATATACTTTAACTTGTCAAAACGTAACTTTAACTTGAAAAAAACATACTTTAACTTGTGAGAACGTAATTTTAACCTGTAAAAGAGTTACTTTAACTTGATAAACCGTAGCTTTAACTTGTTGAAACATAACTTTAATTTGTCAAAACGTAACTTTAACTTATAAAAAGAGTATTTTAACTTGTTAAAACCTAAGTTTAACTTGTAAAAAACATACTTTAACTTGTCAAAACGAAACTTTATCTTGTATAAAATGTACTTAAACTTGTCAAACCGTAATTTTAACTTGTTGAAACGTAACTTTAACATGTCAAAACGTAATTTTAACTTGTCAAAAATGTAACTTAAACTTGTCAAACCGTAACTTTAAGTTGTTGAAATTTATTTTAATTTGTCAAAACGTAACTTAAACTTGTTGAAACGTAACTTTAACTTGTAAAAAATGTACTTTAACTTGTCAAACCGTAATTTTAACTTGTTGAAACGTACTTTAACTTGTCAACACGTAACTTTAACTTGTTGAATCGTAACTTTAACTTCTCGAAACGTATCTTTAACTTGTAATAAACATAGTTTAACTTGTTGAAATGTAACTTTAACTTCTCAAAACGTAAGTTTAACTTGTTAAAAATATACTTTAACTTGTCAAAACGTAACTTTAACTTGTAAAAAATGTACTTTAAGTTGTCAAACCGTAATTTTAACTTGTTGAAACGTAACTTTAACTTGTCAAAACGTAATTTTAACTTGTAAAAACATACTTTAACTTGTCAAAAATGTAACTTCAACTTATAAAAAATGTACATTAACTTTTCAAACCATTACTTTAACTTGTTAAAACGTATTTTAACTTGTCAAAACGTAACTTAAACTTGTTGAAACGTAACTTTAACTTGTAAAAAATGTACTTTAACTTGTCAAACCGTAATTTTAACTTGTTGAAACGTACTTTAACTTGTCAAAACGGAACTTTATCTTGTTGAATCGTAACTTTAAATTCTCGAAACGTAACTTTAACTTCTCAAAACATAATTTTAACTTGTTAAAAATATACTTTAACTTGTCAAAACGTAACTTTAACTTGTAAAAAATGTACTTTAACTTGTCAAACCGTAACTTTAACTTGTTGTAACGTAACTTTAACTTCTCAAAACATAACTTTAACTTGTAAAAAACATACTTTAACTTGTCAAAACGTAACATTAACTTGTAAAAAGCTTACTTTAACTAGTCAAATAGTAACTTTAACTTGTAAAACATGTACTTTAACTTGTCAAACCGTAAGTTTAACATGTTGAAACGTAAGTTGAACATGTTGAAACGTAACTTTAACTTGTAAAAAATGTACTTTAACTTGTAAAAAATGTACTTTAACTTGTCAAAATGTAACTTTAACTTGTAAAAAATGTACTTTAACTTGTCAAACCGTAACTTTAACTTGTTGTAACGTAACTTTAACTTCTCAAAACATAACTTTAGCTTGTAAAAAACATACTTCAACTTGTCAAAACGTAACATTAACTTGTAAAAAGCTTACTTTAACTAGTCAAATAGTAACTTTAACTTGTAAAACATGTACTTTAACTTGTCAAACCGTAAGTTTAACATGTTGAAACATAAGTTGAACATGTTGAAACGTAACTTTAACTTGTAAAAAATGTATTTTAACTTGTAAAAAATGTACTTTAACTTGTCAAAACGTAACTTTAACTTGTAAAAAATGTACTTTAACTTGTCAAACCGTAACTTTAACTTGTTGTAACGTAACTTTAACTTCTAAAAACATAACTTTAGCTTGTAAAAAACATACTTTAACTTGTCAAAACGTAACATTAACTTGTAAAAAGCTTACTTTAACTAGGCAAATAGTAACTTTAACTTGTAAAACATGTACTTTAACTTGTCAAACCGAAAGTTTAACATGTTGAAACGTAAGTTGAACATGTTGAAACGTAACTTTAACTTGTAAAAAATGTACTTTAACTTGTAAAAAATGTACTTTAACTTGTAAAAAATGTACTTTAACTTGTCAAAACGTAACTTTAACTTGTAAAAAAATGTACTTTAACTTGTCAAACCGTAACTTTAACTTGTTGAAACGTAACTTTAACTTCTCAAAACATAACTTTAACATGTAAAAAACATACTTTAACTTGTCAAAACGTAACTTTAATTTGTAAAAAGCTTACTTTAACTAGTCAAAGAGTAACTTTAACTTGTAAAACATGTACTTTAACTTGTCAAACCGTAAGTTTAACATGTTGAGATGGAACTTTAACTTTTCGAAACGTAACTTTAACTTGTAAAAAATGTACTTTAACTTGTAAAAAATGTACTTTAACTTGTTAAAACATAACTTTAACTTGTAAAAAATGTACTTTAACTTGTCAAACCGTAACTTTAACTTGTTGAAACGTAACTTTAACTTCTCAAAACATTACATTAACTTGTAAAAAGCTTACATTAACTAGTCAAATAGTAACTTTAACTTGAAAAAATAATACTTTAACTTTTGAAAACGTAACTTTAACAAGTAAAAGAGGTACTTTAAGTTGTCAAACCGTAGCTTTAACTTATTGAAACGTAACTTTAACTTGTCAAAACGTAACTTTAACTTGTAAAAAGAATATTTTAACTTGTTAAAACATAACTTTAACTTGTAAAAAACATACTTTAACTTGTCATAATGGAACTTTAACTTGTAAAAAATGTACTTTAACTTGTCAAACCGTAATTTTAACTTGTTGAAACGTAACTTGAACTTGTCAAAACGTAACTTTAACTTGTAAAAAACATACTTTTACTTGTCAAAAACGTAACTTAAACTTATAAAAAATGTTTCATTAACTTTTCAAACAGTAACTTTAACTTGTTGAAACGTATTTTAACTTTTCAAACCGTAACTTTAACTTGTTGAAATGTATTTTAACTTGTCAAAACGTAACTTAAACTTGTTGAAACGTAACTTTAACTTGTAAAAAATGTACTTTAACTTGTCAAACCGTAATTTTAACTTGTTGAAACGTACTTTAACTTGTCAACACGTAACTTTATCTTGTTGAATCGTAACTTTAACTTCTCGAAACGTAACTTTAACCTCAAAACATAACTTTAACTTGTTAAAAATATACTTTAACTTGTCAAAACGTAACTTTAACTTGTAAAAAATGTACTTTAACTTGTCAAACCGTAACTTTAACTTGTTGTAACGTAACTTTAACTTCTCAAAACATAACTTTAACTTGTAAAAAACATACTTTAACTTGTCAAAACGTAACATTAACTTGTAAAAAGCTTACTTTAACTAGTCAAATAGTAACTTTAACTTGTAAAACATGTACTTTAACTTGTCAAACCGTAAGTTTAACATGTTGAAACGTAACTTGAACATGTTGAAACGTAACTTTAACTTGTAAAAAATGTACTTTAACTTGTAAAAAATGTACTTTAACTTGTCAAAACGTAACTTTAACTTGTAAAAAATGTACTTTAACTTGTCAAACCGTAACTTTAACTTGTTGTAACGTAACTTTAACTTCTCAAAACATAACTTTAGCTTTTAAAAAACATACTTTAACTTGTCAAAACGTAACATTAACTTGTAAAAAGCTTACTTTAACTAGTCAAATAGTAACTTTAACTTGTAAAACATGTACTTTAACTTGTCAAACCGTAAGTTTAACATGTTGAAACGTAAGTTGAACATGTTGAAACGTAACTTTAACTTGTAAAAAATGTACTTTAACTTGTTAAAACATAACTTTAACTTGTTAAAACATAACTTTAACTTGTAAAAAATGTACTTTAACTTGTCAAACCGTAACTTTAACTTGTTGAAACGTAACTTTAACTTCTCAATACATTACATTAACTTGTAAAAAGCTTACATTAACTAGTCAAATAGTAACTTTAACTTGTAAAAAATATACTTTAACTTGTTAAAACGTAAATTTATCTTGTTGAAACGTAACTTTAACTTTTTGAAACGTAACTTTAAATTGTAAAAAATGTACTTTAACTTGTCAAAACGTAACTTTAACTTGTAAAAAATGTACTTTAACTTGTCAAACCGTAACTTTAACTTATTGAAACGTAACTTTAACTTCTCAAAACATAACTTTAACTTGTAAAAAACATACTTTAACTTGTCAAAACGTAACTTTAACTTGTAAAAAGCTTACTTTAACTAGTCAAATAGTAACTTTAACTTGTCAAAAATATACTTTAACTTGTTAAATCGTAATTTTAACTTGTTGAAACGTACTTTAACCCTATCAAATAGTAACTTTAACTTGTAAAAAATATACTTTAACTTGTCAAAACGTAATTTTAATTTGAAAAAAACATACTTTAACTTGTGAAAACGTAATTTTAACTTGTAAAAGAGGTACTTTAACTTTTCAAACCGTAGCTTTAACTTGTTGAAACGTAACTTTAACTTGCCAAAACGTATCTTTAACTTGTAAAAAGAGTATTTTAACTTGTAAAAAATATACTTAAACTTGTCAAACCGTAATTTTAACTTGTTGAAACGTAACTTTAACTTGTCAAAAACGTAACTTTAACTTATAAAAAATGTACATTAAATTTTCAAATCGTAACTTTAACTTGTTAAAATGTATTTTAACTTGTCAAAACGTAACTTAAACTTGTAGAAACGTAACTTTAACTTGTAAAAAATGTACTTTAACTCTCAAACCGTAATTTTAACTTGTTGAAACGTACTTTAACTTTTCAAAACGTAACTTTAACTTGTTGAATCGTAAGTTTAACTTCTTGATACGTATCTTTAACTTGTAAAAAACATACTTTAACTTGTTATGAATATACTTTAACTTGTTAAAACGTAAATTTAACTTGTTGAAACGTACTTAACTTGTCAAATAGTAAATTTAACTTGCCTAAATGTAACTTTAACTTATAAAAGCATACTTTACCTTGTAAAAACGTAACTTTAACATGTAAAACATGTACTTTAACTTTTCAATCCGTAGCTTTAATTCGTAAAAACCGTAGCTTTAACTTGTTGAAACGTAACTTTAACTTGTCAAAACGTAACTTTAACTTGTAAAAAGAATATTTTAACTTGTTAAAACATAACTTTAACTTGTAAAAAACATACTTTAACTTGTAAAAAATGTACTTTAACTTGTCAAACCGTAATTTTAACTTGTTGAAACGTAACTTTAACTTGTCAAACCGTAATTTTAACTTGTTGAAACGTACTTTAACTTTTCAAAACGTAACTTTAACTTGTTGAATCGTAAGTTTAACTTCTCGAAACGTATCTTTAACTTGTAAAAAACATACATTAACTTGTTAGAAATATACTTTAATTTGTTAAAAGGTAAATTTAACTTGTCAAAACGTACTTTTACTTGTCAAATAGTAACTTTAACTTGCCAAAATGTAACTTTAAATTGTAAAAGCATACTTTACCTTGTAAAAACGTAACTTTAACATGTAAAAAATGTACTTTAACTTTTCAAACCGTAGCTTTAATTCGTCAAACCGTAGCTTTAACTTGTTGAAACGTAACTTTAACTTGTCAAAACGTAACTTTAACTTGTAAAAAGAATATTTTAACTTGTTAAAACATAACTTTAACTTGTAAAAAACACACTTTAACTTGTCAAAATGGAACTTGAACTTATAAAAAATGTACATTAACTTGTTAAATCGTAATTTTAACTTGTTGAAACGTACTTTAATTACTTGTAAGAAACATACTTTAACTTGTCAAAACGTAACTTTAACTTTAAAAAAACATAATTTAACTTGTGAAAACGTAATTTGAATCTGTAAAAGAGGTACTTTAACCTGTCAAACCCTAGCTTTAACTAGTTGAAACGTAACTTTAACTTGTCAAAACGTAACTTCAACTTATAAAAAATGTATATTAACTTTTCAAACCGTAACTTAAACTTGTTGAAACGTAACTTTAACTTGTAAAAAATGTACTTTAACTTGTCAAACCGTAATTTTAACTTGTTGAAACGTACTTTAACTTGTCAACACGTAACTTTAACTTGTTGAATCGTAACTTTAACTTCTCGAAACGTATCTTTAACTTGTAATAAACATAGTTTAACTTGTTGAAATGTAACTTTAACTTCTCAAAACGTAAGTTTAACTTGTTAAAAATATACTTTAACTTGTCAAAACGTAACTTTAACTTGTAAAAAATGTACTTTAAGTTGTCAAACCGTAATTTTAACTTGTTGAAACGTAACTTTAACTTGTCAAAACGTAATTTTAACTTGTAAAAACATACTTTAACTTGTCAAAAATGTAACTTCAACTTATAAAAAATGTACATTAACTTTTCAAACCATTACTTTAACTTGTTAAAACGTATTTTAACTTGTCAAAACGTAACTTAAACTTGTTGAAACGTAACTTTAACTTGTAAAAAATGTACTTTAACTTGTCAAACCGTAATTTTAACTTGTTGAAACGTAATTTAACTTGTCAAAACGGAACTTTATCTTGTTGAATCGTAACTTTAAATTCTCGAAACGTAACTTTAACTTCTCAAAACATAATTTTAACTTGTTAAAAATATACTTTAACTTGTCAAAACGTAACTTTAACTTGTAAAAAATGTACTTTAACTTGTCAAACCGTAACTTTAACTTGTTGTAACGTAACTTTAACTTCTCAAAACATAACTTTAACTTGTAAAAAACATACTTTAACTTGTCAAAACGTAACATTAACTTGTAAAAAGCTTACTTTAACTAGTCAAATAGTAACTTTAACTTGTAAAACATGTACTTTAACTTGTCAAACCGTAAGTTTAACATGTTGAAACGTAAGTTGAACATGTTGAAACGTAACTTTAACTTGTAAAAAATGTACTTTAACTTGTAAAAAATGTACTTTAACTTGTCAAAATGTAACTTTAACTTGTAAAAAATGTACTTTAACTTGTCAAACCGTAACTTTAACTTGTTGTAACGTAACTTTAACTTCTCAAAACATAACTTTAGCTTGTAAAAAACATACTTCAACTTGTCAAAACGTAACATTAACTTGTAAAAAGCTTACTTTAACTAGTCAAATAGTAACTTTAACTTGTAAAACATGTACTTTAACTTGTCAAACCGTAAGTTTAACATGTTGAAACGTAAGTTGAACATGTTGAAACGTAACTTTAACTTGTAAAAAATGTATTTTAACTTGTAAAAAATGTACTTTAACTTGTCAAAACGTAACTTTAACTTGTAAAAAATGTACTTTAACTTGTCAAACCGTAACTTTAACTTGTTGTAACGTAACTTTAACTTCTAAAAACATAACTTTAGCTTGTAAAAAACATACTTTAACTTGTCAAAACGTAACATTAACTTGTAAAAAGCTTACTTTAACTAGTCAAATAGTAACTTTAACTTGTAAAACATGTACTTTAACTTGTCAAACCGAAAGTTTAACATGTTGAAACGTAAGTTGAACATGTTGAAACGTAACTTTAACTTGTAAAAAATGTACTTTAACTTGTAAAAAATGTACTTTAACTTGTAAAAAATGTACTTTAACTTGTCAAAACGTAACTTTAACTTGTAAAAAAATGTACTTTAACTTGTCAAACCGTAACTTTAACTTGTTGAAACGTAACTTTAATTTCTCAAAACATAACTTTAACATGTAAAAAACATACTTTAACTTGTCAAAACGTAACTTTAATTTGTAAAAAGCTTACTTTAACTAGTCAAATAGTAACTTTAACTTGTAAAACATGTACTTTAACTTGTCAAACCGTAAGTTTAACATGTTGAGATGTAACTTTAACTTTTCGAAACGTAACTTTAACTTGTAAAAAATGTACTTTAACTTGTAAAAAATGTACTTTAACTTGTTAAAACATAACTTTAACTTGTAAAAAATGTACATTAACTTGTGGAATCGTAAGTTTAACTTCTCGAAACGTATCTGTAACATGTAAAAAACATAGTTTAACTTGTTGAAACGTAAGTTTAACTTGTTAAAAATATACTTTAACTTGTTAAAACGTACTTTAACTTGTCAAATAGTAACTTTAACTTGTAAAAATATACTTTAACTTGTCAAAACGTTACTTTAACTTGTAAAAGCATACTTTAACTTGTAAAAACGTAACTTTAACATGTAAAAAATGTACTTTAACTTTCCAAAACTCAATTTTGACTTGTAGAAACGTACTTTAACTTGTCAAATAGTAACTTTAACTTGTAAAAAACATTCTTTAACTTGTAAAAAACGTAACTTAAACTTATAAAAAATGTACATTAACTTTTCAAACCGTAAATTTAACTTCTTGAAACGTATCTTTAACTTGTAATAAAAATACTTTAACTTGTTGAAACATACTTTAACTTCTCAAAACGTAACTTTAACTTGTTAAAAATATACTTTATCTTGTTAAAACGTAACTTTAACTTGTAAAATATGTACTTTAACTTGTCAAACCATAACTTCAACTTGTTGAAACGTAACTTTAACTTCTCAAAACATAACTTTAACTTGTAAAAAACATACTTTAACTTGTCAAAACGTAACTTTAACTTGTAAAAAGCTTACTTTAACTAGTCAAATAGTAACTTTAACTTGTAAAACATGTATTTTAACTTGTCAAACCGTAACTATAACTTGTAAAAAATGTACTTTAACTTGTCAAAACGTAATTTTAACTTGTAAAAAATGTACTTTAACTTGTCAAAACGTAACTTTAACTTGTTGAAACGTAACTTTAATTTCTTAAAACATAACTTTAACTTGTTGAAACGTAACTTTAACTTCTCAAAACATAACTTTAACTTGTAAAAAACATACTTTAACTTGTCAAAATGTAACTTTAACTTGTAAAAAGCTTACTTTAACTAGTCAAATAGTAACTTTAACTTGTAAAACATGTATTTTAACTTGTCAAACCGTAACTATAACTTGTAAAAAATGTACTTTAACTTGTCAAAACGTAATTTTAACTTGTAAAAAATGTACTTTAACTTGTCAAACCGTAATTTTAACTTCTTGAAACGTATCTTTAACTTGTAATAAAAAATACTTTAACTTGTTGAAACATACTTTAACTTCTCAAAACGTAACTTTAACTTGTTAAAAATATACTTTATCTTGTTAAAACGTAACTTTAACTTGTAAAATATGTACTTTAACTTGTCAAACCATAACTTCAACTTGTTGAAACGTAACTTTAACTTCTCAAAACATAACTTCAACTTGTAAAAAACATACTTTAACTTGTCAAAACGTAACTTTAACTTGTAAAAATCTTACTTTAACTAGTCAAATAGTAACTTTAACTTGTAAAACATGTATTTTAACTTGTCAAACCGTAACTATAACTTGTAAAAAATGTACTTTAACTTGTCAAAACGTAATTTTAACTTGTAAAAAATGTACTTTAACTTGTCAAAACGTAACTTTAACTTGTTGAAACGTAACTTTAATTTCTTAAAACATAACTTTAACTTGTTGAAACGTAACTTTAACTTGTGAAAAATGTACTTTAACTTGTCAAACCGTAATTTTAACTTGTTGAAACGTACTTTAACTTGTCAACACGTAACTTTATCTTGTTGAATCGTAACTTTAACTTCTCGAAACGTATCTTTAACTTGTAATAAACATACTTTAACTTGTTGAAACGTAACTTTAACTTCTCAAAACATAACATTAACTTCTCAAACCATAACTTTAACTTGTTAAAAATATACTTTAACTTGTCAAAACGTAACTTTAACTTGTAAAAAATGTACTTTAACTTGTCAAACCGTAATTTTAACTTGTTGAAACGTAACTTTAACTTGTCAAACCGTAATTTTAACTTGTTGAAACGTACTTTAACTTTTCAAAACGTAACTTTAACTTGTTGAATCTTAAGTTTAACTTCTCGAAACGTATCTTTAACTTGTAAAAAACATACATTAACTTGTTAGAAATATACTTTAATTTGTTAAAAGGTAAATTTAACTTGTCAAAACGTACTTTTACTTGTCAAATAGTAACTTTAACTTGCCAAAATGTAACTTTAAATTGTAAAAGCATACTTTACCTTGTAAAAACGTAACTTTAACATGTAAAAAATGTACTTTAACTTTTCAAACCGTAGCTTTAATTCGTCAAACCGTAGCTTTAACTTGTTGAAACGTAACTTTAACTTGTCAAAACGTAACTTTAACTTGTAAAAAGAATATTTTAACTTGTTAAAACATAACTTTAACTTGTAAAAAACACACTTTAACTTGTCAAAATGGAACTTGAACTTATAAAAAATGTACATTAACTTGTTAACGTAATTTTAACTTGTTGAAACGTACTTTAATTACTTGTAAGAAACATACTTTAACTTGTCAAAACGTAACTTTAACTTTAAAAAAACATAATTTAACTTGTGAAAACGTAATTTGAATCTGTAAAAGAGGTACTTTAACCTGTCAAACCCTAGCTTTAACTAGTTGAAACGTAACTTTAACTTGTCAAAACGTAACTTCAACTTATAAAAAATGTATATTAACTTTTCAAACCGTAACTTAAACTTGTTGAAACGTAACTTTAACTTGTAAAAAATGTACTTTAACTTGTCAAACCGTAATTTTAACTTGTTGAAACGTACTTTAACTTGTCAAAACGTAACTTTAACTTGTGGAATCGTAAGTTTAACTTCTCGAAACGTATCTGTAACTTGTAAAAAACATAGTTTAACTTGTTGAAACGTAAGTTTAACTTGTTAAAAATATACTTTAACTTGTTAAAACGTACTTTAACTTGTCAAATAGTAACTTTAACTTGTAAAAATATACTTTAACTTGTCAAAACGTTACTTTAACTTGTAAAAGCATACTTTAACTTGTAAAAACGTAACTTTAACATGTAAAAAATGTACTTTAACTTTCCAAAACTCAATTTTGACTTGTAGAAACGTACTTTAACTTGTCAAATAGTAACTTTAAGTTGTAAAAAACATTCTTTAACTTGTAAAAAACGTAACTTAAACTTATAAAAAATGTACATTAACTTTTCAAACCGTAAATTTAACTTCTTGAAACGTATCTTTAACTTGTAATAAAAATACTTTAACTTGTTGAAACATACTTTAACTTCTCAAAACGTAACTTTAACTTGTTAAAAATATTCTTTATCTTGTTAAAACGTAACTTTAACTTGTAAAATATGTACTTTAACTTGTCAAACCATAACTTCAACTTGTTGAAACGTAACTTTAACTTCTCAAAACATAACTTTAACTTGTAAAAAACATACTTTAACATGTCAAAACGTAACTTTAACTTGTAAAAAGCTTACTTTAACTAGTCAAATAGTAACTTTAACTTTGTAAAACATGTATTTTAACTTGTCAAACCGTAACTATAACTTGTAAAAAATGTACTTTAACTTGTCAAAACGTAATTTTAACTTGTAAAAAATGTACTTTAACTTGTCAAAACGTAACTTTAACTTGTTGAAACGTAACTTTAATTTCTTAAAACATAACTTTAACTTGTAAAAGCTTACATTAACTAGTCAAATAGTAACTTTAACTTGTAAAAAATATACTTTAACTTGTTAAAACGTAAATTCAACTTGTTGAAACGTAACTTTAACTTGTAAAACCGTAGCTTTAACTTGTTGAAACGTAACTTTAACTTGTCAAAACGTAACTTTAACTTGTAAAAATAGTATTTTCACTTGTTAAAACATAACTTTAACTTCTAAAGAACATACTTTAACTTGTTAAAACGGAACTTTAACTTGTAAAAAATGTACTTTTACTTGTCAAACCGTAATTTTAAGTTGTTGAAACGTAACTTTAACTTGTCAAAACTTAACTCTAACTTGTAAAAAATGTACTTTAACTTGTCAAACCATAACTTTAACTTGTTGAAACGTAACTTTAACTTGTAAAAAAAATAGTTTAACTTGTCAAACCATAACTTTAACATGTTGAAACGTATTTTAACTTGTAAAAAATGTACTTTAACTTGTCAAAACGTACCTTACACATGTTGAAACCTAACTTTAACTTGTAAAAAACATACTTTAACTTGTCAAACCATAACTTTAACTTGTTGAAACGTAACTTTAACTTGTCAAAACGTAACTTTAACTTGTCAAAAATGTACTTTAACTTGTTAACATATAACTTTAACTTGTAAAAAACATACTTTACCTTGAAAATACGGAACTTTAACTTGTAAAAAATGTACTTTAACTTGTAAAAAATGTACTTTAACTTGTCAAACCGTAATTTTAACTTGTTGAAACATAAATTTAACTTCCCAAAACATAACTTAACTAGTAAAAAACATACTTTAACTTGTTGAAACATAACTTTAACTTGTAAAAAGCATATTTTAACTTGTCAAATAATAACTTTAACTTGTAAAAGATATACTTTATCTTGTCAAAACGTAACTTTAACTTGTGGAATCGTACTTTAATTTATCAAATAGTAACTTTAACTTGTAAAAAATATACTTTAACTTGTCAAAAAGTAACTTTATCTTGAAAAAATACATACTTTAACTTGTGAAAACGTAACTTTAACCTGTAAAAGAGGTACTTTAACTTGTTAGAACATAACTTGTTGAAACGTAACTTTAACTTGTCAAAACGGAACTTGAACTTGTAAAAAATGTACGTTAACTTGTCAAACCGTAATTTTAACTTGTTGAAACGTAACTTCAACTTGTCAAAATGTAACCTTAACTTGTAAAAAACATCTTTAACTTGTCAAAAACGTAACTTCAACTTTTAAAAAATATAGATTAACTTTTCAAACCGTAACTTTAACTTGGTGAAACGTATTTTAACTTGTCAGAACGTAACTTAAACTTGTTGAAACGTAACTTTACATTATAAAAAATGAACTTTAACTTGTGAAACCGTAATTTTAACTTGTCGAAACGTACTTTAACTTGTCAAAACGTAACTTTAACTTGTTGAATCGTAATTTTAACTTCTCGAAACGTATCTGTAACTTGTAAAAAACATAGTTTAACTTGTTGAAACGTAAGTTTAACTTGTTAAAAATATACTTTAACTTGTTAAAACGTACTTTAACTTGTCAAATAGTAACTTTAACTTGTAAAAATATACTTTAACTTGTCAAAACGTTACTTTAACTTGTAAAAGCATACTTTAACTTGTAAAAACGTAACTTTAACATGTAAAAAATGTACTTTAACTTTCCAAAACTCAATTTTGACTTGTAGAAACGTACTTTAACTTGTCAAATAGTAACTTTAAGTTGTAAAAAACATTCTTTAACTTGTAAAAAACGTAACTTAAACTTATAAAAAATGTACATTAACTTTTCAAACCGTAAATTTAACTTCTTGAAACGTATCTTTAACTTGTAATAAAAATACTTTAACTTGTTGAAACATACTTTAACTTCTCAAAACGTAACTTTAACTTGTTAAAAATATTCTTTATCTTGTTAAAACGTAACTTTAACTTGTAAAATATGTACTTTAACTTGTCAAACCATAACTTCAACTTGTTGAAACGTAACTTTAACTTCTCAAAACATAACTTCAACTTGTAAAAAACATACTTTAACTTGTCAAAACGTAACTTTAACTTGTAAAAATCTTACTTTAACTAGTCAAATAGTAACTTTAACTTGTAAAACATGTATTTTAACTTGTCAAACCGTAACTATAACTTGTAAAAAATGTACTTTAACTTGTCAAAACGTAATTTTAACTTGTAAAAAATGTACTTTAACTTGTCAAAACGTAACTTTAACTTGTTGAAACGTAACTTTAATTTCTTAAAACATAACTTTAACTTGTTGAAACGTAACTTTAACTTGTGAAAAATGTACTTTAACTTGTCAAACCGTAATTTTAACTTGTTGAAACGTACTTTAACTTGTCAACACGTAACTTTATCTTGTTGAATCGTAACTTTAACTTCTCGAAACGTATCTTTAACTTGTAATAAACATACTTTAACTTGTTGAAACGTAACTTTAACTTCTCAAAACATAACATTAACTTCTCAAACCATAACTTTAACTTGTTAAAAATATACTTTAACTTGTCAAAACGTAACTTTAACTTGTAAAAAATGTACTTTAACTTGTCAAACCGTAATTTTAACTTGTTGAAACGTAACTTTAACTTGTCAAACCGTAATTTTAACTTGTTGAAACGTACTTTAACTTTTCAAAACGTAACTTTAACTTGTTGAATCTTAAGTTTAACTTCTCGAAACGTATCTTTAACTTGTAAAAAACATACATTAACTTGTTAGAAATATACTTTAATTTGTTAAAAGGTAAATTTAACTTGTCAAAACGTACTTTTACTTGTCAAATAGTAACTTTAACTTGCCAAAATGTAACTTTAAATTGTAAAAGCATACTTTACCTTGTAAAAACGTAACTTTAACATGTAAAAAATGTACTTTAACTTTTCAAACCGTAGCTTTAATTCGTCAAACCGTAGCTTTAACTTGTTGAAACGTAACTTTAACTTGTCAAAACGTAACTTTAACTTGTAAAAAGAATATTTTAACTTGTTAAAACATAACTTTAACTTGTAAAAAACACACTTTAACTTGTCAAAATGGAACTTGAACTTATAAAAAATGTACATTAACTTGTTAACGTAATTTTAACTTGTTGAAACGTACTTTAATTACTTGTAAGAAACATACTTTAACTTGTCAAAACGTAACTTTAACTTTAAAAAAACATAATTTAACTTGTGAAAACGTAATTTGAATCTGTAAAAGAGGTACTTTAACCTGTCAAACCCTAGCTTTAACTAGTTGAAACGTAACTTTAACTTGTCAAAACGTAACTTCAACTTATAAAAAATGTATATTAACTTTTCAAACCGTAACTTAAACTTGTTGAAACGTAACTTTAACTTGTAAAAAATGTACTTTAACTTGTCAAACCGTAATTTTAACTTGTTGAAACGTACTTTAACTTGTCAAAACGTAACTTTAACTTGTGGAATCGTAAGTTTAACTTCTCGAAACGTATCTGTAACTTGTAAAAAACATAGTTTAACTTGTTGAAACGTAAGTTTAACTTGTTAAAAATATACTTTAACTTGTTAAAACGTACTTTAACTTGTCAAATAGTAACTTTAACTTGTAAAAATATACTTTAACTTGTCAAAACGTTACTTTAACTTGTAAAAGCATACTTTAACTTGTAAAAACGTAACTTTAACATGTAAAAAATGTACTTTAACTTTCCAAAACTCAATTTTGACTTGTAGAAACGTACTTTAACTTGTCAAATAGTAACTTTAAGTTGTAAAAAACATTCTTTAACTTGTAAAAAACGTAACTTAAACTTATAAAAAATGTACATTAACTTTTCAAACCGTAAATTTAACTTCTTGAAACGTATCTTTAACTTGTAATAAAAATACTTTAACTTGTTGAAACATACTTTAACTTCTCAAAACGTAACTTTAACTTGTTAAAAATATTCTTTATCTTGTTAAAACGTAACTTTAACTTGTAAAATATGTACTTTAACTTGTCAAACCATAACTTCAACTTGTTGAAACGTAACTTTAACTTCTCAAAACATAACTTTAACTTGTAAAAAACATACTTTAACATGTCAAAACGTAACTTTAACTTGTAAAAAGCTTACTTTAACTAGTCAAATAGTAACTTTAACTTTGTAAAACATGTATTTTAACTTGTCAAACCGTAACTATAACTTGTAAAAAATGTACTTTAACTTGTCAAAACGTAATTTTAACTTGTAAAAAATGTACTTTAACTTGTCAAAACGTAACTTTAACTTGTTGAAACGTAACTTTAATTTCTTAAAACATAACTTTAACTTGTAAAAGCTTACATTAACTAGTCAAATAGTAACTTTAACTTGTAAAAAATATACTTTAACTTGTTAAAACGTAAATTCAACTTGTTGAAACGTAACTTTAACTTGTAAAACCGTAGCTTTAACTTGTTGAAACGTAACTTTAACTTGTCAAAACGTAACTTTAACTTGTAAAAATAGTATTTTCACTTGTTAAAACATAACTTTAACTTCTAAAGAACATACTTTAACTTGTTAAAACGGAACTTTAACTTGTAAAAAATGTACTTTTACTTGTCAAACCGTAATTTTAAGTTGTTGAAACGTAACTTTAACTTGTCAAAACTTAACTCTAACTTGTAAAAAATGTACTTTAACTTGTCAAACCATAACTTTAACTTGTTGAAACGTAACTTTAACTTGTAAAAAAAATAGTTTAACTTGTCAAACCATAACTTTAACATGTTGAAACGTATTTTAACTTGTAAAAAATGTACTTTAACTTGTCAAAACGTACCTTACACATGTTGAAACCTAACTTTAACTTGTAAAAAACATACTTTAACTTGTCAAACCATAACTTTAACTTGTTGAAACGTAACTTTAACTTGTCAAAACGTAACTTTAACTTGTCAAAAATGTACTTTAACTTGTTAACATATAACTTTAACTTGTAAAAAACATACTTTACCTTGAAAATACGGAACTTTAACTTGTAAAAAATGTACTTTAACTTGTAAAAAATGTACTTTAACTTGTCAAACCGTAATTTTAACTTGTTGAAACATAAATTTAACTTCCCAAAACATAACTTAACTAGTAAAAAACATACTTTAACTTGTTGAAACATAACTTTAACTTGTAAAAAGCATATTTTAACTTGTCAAATAATAACTTTAACTTGTAAAAGATATACTTTATCTTGTCAAAACGTAACTTTAACTTGTGGAATCGTACTTTAATTTATCAAATAGTAACTTTAACTTGTAAAAAATATACTTTAACTTGTCAAAAAGTAACTTTATCTTGAAAAAATACATACTTTAACTTGTGAAAACGTAACTTTAACCTGTAAAAGAGGTACTTTAACTTGTTAGAACATAACTTGTTGAAACGTAACTTTAACTTGTCAAAACGGAACTTGAACTTGTAAAAAATGTACGTTAACTTGTCAAACCGTAATTTTAACTTGTTGAAACGTAACTTCAACTTGTCAAAATGTAACCTTAACTTGTAAAAAACATCTTTAACTTGTCAAAAACGTAACTTCAACTTTTAAAAAATATAGATTAACTTTTCAAACCGTAACTTTAACTTGGTGAAACGTATTTTAACTTGTCAGAACGTAACTTAAACTTGTTGAAACGTAACTTTACATTATAAAAAATGAACTTTAACTTGTGAAACCGTAATTTTAACTTGTCGAAACGTACTTTAACTTGTCAAAACGTAACTTTAACTTGTTGAATCGTAATTTTAACTTCTCGAAACGTATCTTTAACTTGTAAAAAACATACTTTAACTTGTTGGAACGTAACTTTAACCTGTTAAAAATATACTTTAACTTGTCAAAACGTAACTTTAACTTGAAAAAAATGTACTTTAACTTGTCAAACCGTAACTTTAAATTGATGAAAGGTAACTTTAACTTCTCAAAACTTAACTTTAACTTGTAAAAAATATACTTTAACTTGTCAAAACTTAACTTTAAATTGTAAAAAGCTTTCTTCAACTAGTCAAATATTAACTTTAATTTGTAAAACATGTACTTTAACTTGTCAAACCGTAACTTTAACATGTTGAAACGTAACTCTAACTTTTCGAAACGTAACTTTAACTTTTAAAAAAATGTACTTTAACTTGTCAAAATGTAACTTTAACTTGTAAAAAATGTACTTTAACTTGTCAAACCGTAACTTTAACTTGTTGAAACGTAACTCTAACTTCTCAAAATATAACTTTAACTTGTAAAAAACATATTTTAACTTGTCAAAAGTAACTTTAACTTGTAAAAAGCAATATTTAACTTGTCAAATAGTGTCTTTAACTTGTAAAAAATATACTTTAATTTGTTAAAACGTAAATTTAACTTGTTGAAACGTACTTTAACTTGTCAAATAGTAACTTTAACTTGTAAAAAATATACTTTAACTTGTCAAAACGTAACATTAACTTGAAATAAACATACTATTAAAGTTCAGTTTTGACAAGTTAAAGTATATTTTTTACAAGTTAAAGTTATGTTTTGAGAAGTTAAAGTTACATTTGATCAATTTAAAGTTACGGTTTAACAAGTTAAAGTACATTTTTTTCAAGTTAAAGTTACGTTTTGCCAAGTAATAGTACATTTTTTACAAGTTAAAGTTACGTTTTGACAAGTTAAACTATGTTTTTTACATGTTAAAGTTACGTTTTGACAAGTTAAAATACGTTTCAACAAGTTAAAATTACTTTTTGACAAGTTAAAGTACATTTTTTACACATTCAAGTTACGTTTTGACAAGTTAAAGTACGTTTCAACAAGTTCAAATTACGTTTTGACAAGTAAAAGTACCTTTCAACAAGATAAAATTACGTTTTGACTAGTAAAAGTACCTTTCAACAAGATAAAATTACGTTTTGACAAGTAAAAGTACATTTTTTACAAGTTAAATTTACGTTTTGACAGGTTAAACTATGTTTTATACAAGTTAAAGTTATGTTTTGACAAGTAAAAGTGCATTTCAACAAGTTCAAAGTACGTTTTGACAAGTAATAGTACATTTTTTACAAGTTAAAGTTACGTTTTGACAATTTAAACTATGTTTTTTACAAGTTAAAGTTACGTTTTGACAAGTTAAAGTATGTTTCAACAAGTTAAAATTACTTTTTAACAAGTTAAAGTACATTTTTTACAAATTAAAGTTACGTTTTGACAAGTTAAACTATGTTTTTTACAACTTAAAGTGACTTTTTGACAAGTTAAAGTACGTTTCAACAAGTTCAGATTACGATTTGCAAGTTAAAGTACGTTTCAACAAGTTCAAATTACGTTTTGACAAGTAAAAGTACCTTTCAACAAGATAAAATTACGTTAAATTTACGTTTTGACAGGTTAAACTATGTTTTTTACAAGTTAAAGTTACGTTTTGACAAGTTAAAGTGCATTTCAACAAGTTCAAAGTACGTTTTGACAAGTAATAGTACATTTTTTAGAAGTTAAAGTTACGTTTTGACAACTTAAACTAAGTTTTTTACAAGTTAAAGTTACGTTTTGACAAGTTAAAGTACCTTTCAACAAGTTAAAATTACGATTTGACAAGTTAAAGTACATTTTTTACAAGTTAAAGTTACGTTTTGACAAGTTAAAGTACGTTTCAACAAGTTCAAATTACGATTTGACAAGTTAAAGTTTGTTTCAACATGTTAAAATTACGTTTTGACAAGTAAAAGTACATTTCAACAAGTTCAAATTACGTTTTGAAAAGTTAAAGTACATTTTTTACAAGTTAAATTTACGTTTTGACATGTTAAACTATGTTTTTTACAAGTTAAAGTTACGTTTTGACAAGTTTAAGTGCGTTTCAACAAGTTAAAAGTACGTTTTGACAAGTAATAGTACATTTTTCACAAGTTAAAGTACATTTTTTACAAGTTAAAGTTACGTTTTTACAAGTTAAAGTATGTTTCAATAAGTTCAAACTACGTTTTGACACGTTAAAGTATATTTCAACAGGTTAAAATTACGTTTTGACAAGTAAAAGTACATTTTTTACAAGTTAAAGTTACGTTTTGACATGTTAAACTATGTTTTTTACAAGTTAAAGTTACGTTTTGACAAGTTCAAGTGCGTTTCAAGAAGTTCAAAGTATGTTTTGACAAGTAATATTACATTTTTTACAAGTTAAAGTTACGTTTTGACAAGTTAAACTATGTTTTTTACAAATTAAAGTTACGTTTTGACAAGTTAAAGTACGTTTCAACAAGTTAAAATTACTTTTTGACAAGTTAAAGTACATTTTTTACAAGTTAAAGTTACGTTTTGACAAGTTAAAGTACGTTTCAACGAGTTCAAATTACGTTTTTACAAGTAAAAGTATATTTTTTACAAGTTAAAATTAAGTTTTGACAAGTTAACCTATGTTTTTTACAAGTTAAAGTTACGTTTTGACAAGTTAAAGTACGTTTCAACATCTTAAAAATACTTTTTGACAAGTTAAAGTACATTTGTTACAAGTTAAAGTTACGTTTTGACAAGTTAAACTATGTTTTTTACAAGTTAAAGTTACGTTTTGAAAAGTTAAAGTACGTTTCAACAAGTTAAAATTACGATTTAACAAGTTCAAGTACATTTTTTACAAGTTAAAGTTACGTCTTGACAAGTTAAAGTACGTTTCAACAAATTCAAATTAAGTTTCGACAAGTTAAAGTATGTTTCAACAAGATAAAATTACGTTTTGACATGTAAAAGTATATTTCAACAACTTCAAATTACGTTTTCACAAGTTAAAGTATGTTTGAATAGGTAAAATTACGTTTTGACAAGTAAAAGTACATGTTTTACAAGTTAAAGTTACGTTTTGATATCTTAAACTATGTTTTTTACAAGTTAAAGTTACGTTTTGACAAGTTAAAGTGCGTTTCAACAAGTTCAAAGTACGTTTTGACAAGTAATAGTACATTTTTTAGAAGTTAGAGTTACGTTTTGACAAGTTAAACTATGATTTTTACAAGTTAAAGTTACGTTTTGAAAATTTAAAGTACGTTTCAACAAGTTAAAATTACGATTTGACACGTTCAAGTACATTTTTTACAAGTTAAAGTTACGTTTTGACTAGTTAAAGTACGTTTCAACAAGTTCAAATTACGTTTTGACAAGTTAAAGTATGTTTCAACAGGTTAAAATTACGTTTTGACAAGTAAAAGTACATTTTTTACAAGTTATAGTTACCTTTTGACAAGTTAAAGTACGTTTCAACAAGTTCAAATTGCGTTTTGACAAGTTAAAGTACCTTTCAACAAGATAAAATTACGTTTTGACAAGTAAAAGTACATTTTTTACAAGTTAAAGTTACGTTTTGACAAGTTAAAGTACATTTTTTACAAGTTAAAGTTACGTTTTGACAAGTTAAAGTACGTTTCAACGAGTTGAAATTACGTTTTTACAAGTAAAAGTACATTTTTTACAAGTTAAAATTTTGTTTTGACAAGTTAACCTATGTTTTTTACAAGTTAAAGTTACGTTTTGACAAGTTAAAGTCCGTTTCAACATCTTAAAAATAATTTTTGACAAGTTAAAGTACATTTGTTACAAGTTAAAGTTATGTTTTGACAAGTTAAACAATGTTTTTTACAAGTTAAAGTTACGTTTTGAAAAGTTAAAGTACGTTTCAACAAGTTAAAATTACGATTTGACAAGTTCAAGTACATTTTTTACAAGTTAAAGTTACGTTTTGACAAGTTAAAGTACGTTTCAACAAGTTCAAATTACATTTTAACAAGTAAAAGTGCATTTCAACAAGTTCAAAGTACGTTTTGACAAGTAATAGTACATTTTTTACAAGTTAAAGTTACGTTTTGACAAATTAAACTATGTTTTTTACAAGTTAAAGTTACGTTTTGAAAATTTAAAGTACGTTTCAACAAGTTAAAATTACGATTTAACACGTTCAGGTACATTTTTTACAAGTTAAAGTTACGTTTTGACTAGTTTAAGTACGTTTCAACAAGTTCAAATTACTTTTTGACAAGTTAAAGTATATTTCAACAAGTTAAAATTACGTTTTGACAAGTAAAAGTACATTTTTTACAAGTTATAGTTACCTTTTGACAAGTTAAAGTACGTTTCATCAAGTTCAAATTACGTTTTGACAAGTTAAAGTACTTTTCAACAAGATAAAATTACGTTTTGACAAGTAAAAGTACATTTTTTACAAGTTAAAGTTACGTTTTGACAAGTTAAAGTACATTTTTTACAAGTTAAAGTTACGTTTTGACAAGTTAAAGTACGTTTCAACAAGTTCAAATTACGTTTTTACAAGTAAAAGTACATATTTTACAAGTTAAAATTATGTTTTGACAAGTTAACCTATGTTTTTTACAAGTTAAAGTTACGTTTTGACAAGTTAAAGTACGTTTCAACATCTTAAAATTACTTTTTGACAAGTTAAAGTACATTTGTTACAAGTTAAAGTTACGTTTTGACAAGTTAAACTATGTTTTTTACATGTTAAAGTTACGTTTTGAAAAGTTAAAGTACGTTTCAACAAGTTAAAATTACGATTTGACAAGTTCAAGTACATTTTTTACAAGTTAAAGTTACGTTTTGACAAGTTAAAGTACGTTTCAACAAGTTCGAATTACATTTTGACAAGTAAAAGTACCTTTCAACAACATAAAATTACGTTTTGACAAGTAAAAGTACAATTTTTACAAGTTAAATTTACGTTTTGACATGTTAAACTATGTTTTATACAGGTTAAAGTTACGTTTTGACATGTTAAACTATGTTTTATACAGGTTAAAGTTACGTTTTGACAAATAAAAGTGCATTTCAACAAGTTCAAATACGTTTTGACAAGTAATAGTACATTTTTTACAAGTTAAAGTTACGTTTTGACAAGTTAGACTATGTTTTTTACAAGTTAAAGTTACGTTTTGAAAATTTAAAGTTCGTTTCAACAAGTTAAAATTACGATTTGACACGTTCAAGTACATTTTTTACAAGGTAAAGTTACGTTTTGACTAGTTTAAGTACGTTTCAACAAGTTCAAATTACTTTATGACTAGTTAAAGTATGTTTCAACAGGTTAAAATTACGTTTTGACAAGTAAAAGTACATTTTTTATAAGTTATAGTTACCTTTTGACAAGTTAAAGTACGTTTCAACAAGTTCAAATTACGTTTTGACAAGTTAAAGTTACGTTTTGACAAGTTAAAGTACATTTTTTACAAGTTAAAGTTACGTTTTGACAAGTTAAAGTACGTTTCAACGAGTTCAAATTACGTTTTTACAAGTAAAAATACATTTTTTACAAGTTAAAATTATGTTTTGACAAGTTAACCTACGTTTTTTACAAGTTAAAGTTACGTTTTGACAAGTTAAAGTACGTTTCAACATCTTAAAAATACTTTTTGACAAGTTAAAGTATATTTGTTACAAATTAAAGTTACGTTTTGACAAGTTAAACAATGTTTTTTACAAGTTAAAGTTACGTTTTGAAAAGTTAAAGTACGTTTCAACAAGTTAAAATTACGATTTGACAAGTTCAAGTACATTTTTTACAAGTTAAAGTTACGTTTTGACAAGTTAAAGTACGTTTCAACAAGTTCAAATTACATTTTAACAAGTAAAAGTGCATTTCAACAAGTTCAAAGTACGTTTTGACAAGTAATAGTACATTTTTTACAAGTTAAAGTTACGTTTTGACAAGTTAAACTATGTTTTTTACAAGTTAAAGTTACGTTTTGAAAATTTAAAGTACGTTTCAACAAGTTAAAATTACGATTTGACACGTTCAGGTACATTTTTTACAAGTTAAAGTTACGTTTTGACTAGTTTAAGTACGTTTCAACAAGTTCAAATTACTTTTTGACAAGTTAAAGTATGTTTCAACAAGTTAAAATTACGTTTTGACAAGTAAAAGTACATTTTTTACAAGTTATAGTTACCTTTTGACATGTTAAAGTACGTTTCATCAAGTTCAAATTACGTTTTGACAAGTTAAAGTACTTTTCAACAAGATAAAATTAAGTTTTGACAAGTAAAAGTACATTTTTTTACAAGTTAAAGTTACGTTTTGACAAGTTAAAGTACATTTTTTACAAGTTAAAGTTACTTTTTGACAAGTTAAAGTACGTTTCAACAAGTTCAAATTACGTTTTGACAAGTAAAAGTACATTTTTTACAAGTTAAAATTATGTTTTGACAAGTTAACCTATGTTTTTTACAAGTTAAAGTTACGTTTTGAGAAGTTAAAGTACGTTTCAACATCTTAAAAATACTTTTGGCAAGTTAAAGTACATTTGTTACAAGTTAAAGTTACGTTTTGACAAGTTAAACTATGTTTTTTACATGTTAAAGTTACGTTTTGAAAAGTTAAAGTACGTTTCAACAAGTTAAAATTACGATTTGACAAGTTCAAGTACATTTTTTACAAGTTAAAGTTACGTTTTGACAAGTTAAAGTACGTTTCAACAAGTTCAAATTACATTTTGACAAGTAAAAGTACCTTTAAACAAGATAAAATTACGTTTTGACAAGTAAAAGTACAATTTTTACAAGTTAAATTTACGTTTTGACATGTTAAACTATGTTTTATACAGGTTAAAGTTACGTTTTGACAAATAAAAGTACATTTCAACAAGTTCAAAGTACGTTTTGACAAGTAATAGTACATTTTTTACAAGTTAAAGTTACGTTTTGACAAGTTAAACTATGTTTTTTACAAGTTAAAGTTACGTTTTGAAAATTTAAAGTACGTTTCAACAAGTTAAAATTACGATTTGACACGTTCAAGTACATTTTTTACAAGTTAAAGTTACGTTTTGACTAGTTTAAGTACGTTTCAACAAGTTCAAATTACTTTTTGACAAGTTAAAGTATGTTTCAACAGGTTAAAATTACGTTTTGACAAGTAAAAGTACATTTTTTACAAGTTATAGTTACCTTTTGACAAGTTAAGGTACGTTTCAACAAGTTCAAATTACGTTTTGACAAGTTAAAGTACCTTTCAACAAGATAAAATTACGTTTTGACAAGTAAAAGTACATTTTTTACAAGTTAAAGTTACGTTTTGACAAGTTAAAGTACGTTTCAACAAGTTCAAATTACGATTTGACAAGTTAAAGTTTGTTTCAACATGTTAAAATTACGTTTTGACAAGTAAAAGTACATTTCAACAAGTTCAAATTACGTTTTGAAAAGTTAAAGTACATTTTTTACAAGTTAAATTTACGTTTTGACATGTTAAACTATGTTTTTTACAAGTTAAAGTTACGTTTTGACAAGTTTAAGTGCGTTTCAACAAGTTCAAAGTACGTTTTGACAAGTAATAGTACATTTTTCACAAGTTAAAGTACATTTTTTACAAGTTAAAGTTACGTTTTTACAAGTTAAAGTATGTTTCAATAAGTTCAAACTACGTTTTGACACGTTAAAGTATATTTCAACAGGTTAAAATTACGTTTTGACAAGTAAAAGTACATTTTTTACAAGTTAAAGTTACGTTTTGACAAGTTAAACTATGTTTTTTACAAGTTAAAGTTACGTTTTGAAAATTTAAAGTACGTTTCAACAAGTTAAAATTACGATTTGACACGTTCAAGTACATTTTTTACAAGTTAAAGTTACGTTTTGACTAGTTTAAGTACGTTTCAACAAGTTCAAATTACTTTTTGACAAGTTAAAGTATGTTTCAACAGGTTAAAATTACGTTTTGACAAGTAAAAGTACATTTTTTACAAGTTATAGTTACCTTTTGACAAGTTAAGGTACGTTTCAACAAGTTCAAATTACGTTTTGACAAGTTAAAGTACCTTTCAACAAGATAAAATTACGTTTTGACAAGTAAAAGTACATTTTTTACAAGTTAAAGTTACGTTTTGACAAGTTAAAGTACGTTTCAACAAGTTCAAATTACGATTTGACAAGTTAAAGTTTGTTTCAACATGTTAAAATTACGTTTTGACAAGTAAAAGTACATTTCAACAAGTTCAAATTACGTTTTGAAAAGTTAAAGTACATTTTTTACAAGTTAAATTTACGTTTTGACATGTTAAACTATGTTTTTTACAAGTTAAAGTTACGTTTTGACAAGTTTAAGTGCGTTTCAACAAGTTCAAAGTACGTTTTGACAAGTAATAGTACATTTTTCACAAGTTAAAGTACATTTTTTACAAGTTAAAGTTACGTTTTTACAAGTTAAAGTATGTTTCAATAAGTTCAAACTACGTTTTGACACGTTAAAGTATATTTCAACAGGTTAAAATTACGTTTTGACAAGTAAAAGTACATTTTTTACAAGTTAAAGTTACGTTTTGACATGTTAAACTATGTTTTTTACAAGTTAAAGTTACGTTTTGACAAGTTCAAGTGCGTTTCAAGAAGTTCAAAGTATGATTTGACAAGTAATATTACATTTTTTACAAGTTAAAGTTACGTTTTGACAAGTTAAACTATGTTTTTTACAAATTAAAGTTACGTTTTGACAAGTTAAAGTACGTTTCAACAAGTTAAAATTACTTTTTGACAAGTTAAAGTACATTTTTTACAAGTTAAAGTTACGTTTTGACAAGTTAAAGTACGTTTCAACGAGTTCAAATTACGTTTTTACAAGTAAAAGTATATTTTTTACAAGTTAAAATTAAGTTTTGACGAGTTAACCTATGTTTTTTACAAGTTAAAGTTACGTTTTGACAAGTTAAAGTACGTTTCAACATCTTAAAAATACTTTTTGACAAGTTAAAGTACATTTGTTACAAGTTAAAGTTACGTTTTGACAAGTTAAACTATGTTTTTTACAAGTTAAAGTTACGTTTTGAAAAGTTAAAGTACGTTTCAACAAGTTAAAATTACGATTTAACAAGTTCAAGTACATTTTTTACAAGTTAAAGTTACGTCTTGACAAGTTAAAGTACGTTTCAACAAATTCAAATTAAGTTTCGACAAGTTAAAGTATGTTTCAACAAGATAAAATTACGTTTTGACATGTAAAAGTATATTTCAACAACTTCAAATTACGTTTTCACAAGTTAAAGTATGTTTGAATAGGTAAAATTACGTTTTGACAAGTAAAAGTACATGTTTTACAAGTTAAAGTTACGTTTTGATATCTTAAACTATGTTTTTTACAAGTTAAAGTTACGTTTTGACAAGTTAAAGTGCGTTTCAACAAGTTCAAAGTACGTTTTGACAAGTAATAGTACATTTTTTAGAAGTTAGAGTTACGTTTTGACAAGTTAAACTATGATTTTTACAAGTTAAAGTTACGTTTTGAAAATTTAAAGTACGTTTCAACAAGTTAAAATTACGATTTGACACGTTCAAGTACATTTTTTACAAGTTAAAGTTACGTTTTGACTAGTTAAAGTACGTTTCAACAAGTTCAAATTACGTTTTGACAAGTTAAAGTATGTTTCAACAGGTTAAAATTACGTTTTGACAAGTAAAAGTACATTTTTTACAAGTTATAGTTACCTTTTGACAAGTTAAAGTACGTTTCAACAAGTTCAAATTGCGTTTTGACAAGTTAAAGTACCTTTCAACAAGATAAAATTACGTTTTGACAAGTAAAAGTACATTTTTTACAAGTTAAAGTTACGTTTTGACAAGTTAAAGTACATTTTTTACAAGTTAAAGTTACGTTTTGACAAGTTAAAGTACGTTTCAACGAGTTGAAATTACGTTTTTACAAGTAAAAGTACATTTTTTACAAGTTAAAATTTTGTTTTGACAAGTTAACCTATGTTTTTTACAAGTTAAAGTTACGTTTTGACAAGTTAAAGTCCGTTTCAACATCTTAAAAATAATTTTTGACAAGTTAAAGTACATTTGTTACAAGTTAAAGTTATGTTTTGACAAGTTAAACAATGTTTTTTACAAGTTAAAGTTACGTTTTGAAAAGTTAAAGTACGTTTCAACAAGTTAAAATTACGATTTGACAAGTTCAAGTACATTTTTTACAAGTTAAAGTTACGTTTTGACAAGTTAAAGTACGTTTCAACAAGTTCAAATTACATTTTAACAAGTAAAAGTGCATTTCAACAAGTTCAAAGTACGTTTTGACAAGTAATAGTACATTTTTTACAAGTTAAAGTTACGTTTTGACAAGTTAAACTATGTTTTTTACAAGTTAAAGTTACGTTTTGAAAATTTAAAGTACGTTTCAACAAGTTAAAATTACGATTTAACACGTTCAGGTACATTTTTTACAAGTTAAAGTTACGTTTTGACTAGTTTAAGTACGTTTCAACAAGTTCAAATTACTTTTTGACAAGTTAAAGTATATTTCAACAAGTTAAAATTACGTTTTGACAAGTAAAAGTACATTTTTTACAAGTTATAGTTACCTTTTGACAAGTTAAAGTACGTTTCATCAAGTTCAAATTACGTTTTGACAAGTTAAAGTACTTTTCAACAAGTTCAAATTACGTTTTGACAAGTAAAAGTACATTTTTTACAAGTTAAAGTTACGTTTTGACAAGTTAAAGTACATTTTTTACAAGTTAAAGTTACGTTTTGACAAGTTAAAGTACGTTTCAACGAGTTCAAATTACGTTTTTACAAGTAAAAGTACATATTTTACAAGTTAAAATTATGTTTTGACAAGTTAACCTATGTTTTTTACAAGTTAAAGTTACGTTTTGACAAGTTAAAGTACGTTTCAACATCTTAAAATTACTTTTTGACAAGTTAAAGTACATTTGTTACAAGTTAAAGTTACGTTTTGACAAGTTAAACTATGTTTTTTACATGTTAAAGTTACGTTTTGAAAAGTTAAAGTACGTTTCAACAAGTTAAAATTACGATTTGACAAGTTCAAGTACATTTTTTACAAGTTAAAGTTACGTTTTGACAAGTTAAAGTACGTTTCAACAAGTTCGAATTACATTTTGACAAGTAAAAGTACCTTTCAACAACATAAAATTACGTTTTGACAAGTAAAAGTACAATTTTTACAAGTTAAATTTACGTTTTGACATGTTAAACTATGTTTTATACAGGTTAAAGTTACGTTTTGACATGTTAAACTATGTTTTATACAGGTTAAAGTTACGTTTTGACAAATAAAAGTGCATTTCAACAAGTTCAAATACGTTTTGACAAGTAATAGTACATTTTTTACAAGTTAAAGTTACGTTTTGACAAGTTAGACTATGTTTTTTACAAGTTAAAGTTACGTTTTGAAAATTTAAAGTTCGTTTCAACAAGTTAAAATTACGATTTGACACGTTCAAGTACATTTTTTACAAGGTAAAGTTACGTTTTGACTAGTTTAAGTACGTTTCAACAAGTTCAAATTACTTTATGACAAGTTAAAGTATGTTTCAACAGGTTAAAATTACGTTTTGACAAGTAAAAGTACATTTTTTATAAGTTATAGTTACCTTTTGACAAGTTAAAGTACGTTTCAACAAGTTCAAATTACGTTTTGACAAGTTAAAGTACATTTTTTACAAGTTAAATTTACGTTTTGACATGTTAAACTATGTTTTTTACAAGTTAAAGTTACGTTTTGACAAGTTTAAGTGCGTTTCAACAAGTTCAAAGTACGTTTTGACAAGTAATAGTACATTTTTCACAAGTTAAAGTACATTTTTTACAAGTTAAAGTTACGTTTTTACAAGTTAAAGTATGTTTCAATAAGTTCAAACTACGTTTTGACACGTTAAAGTATATTTCAACAGGTTAAAATTACGTTTTGACAAGTAAAAGTACATTTTTTACAAGTTAAAGTTACGTTTTGACATGTTAAACTATGTTTTTTACAAGTTAAAGTTACGTTTTGACAAGTTCAAGTGCGTTTCAAGAAGTTCAAAGTATGATTTGACAAGTAATATTACATTTTTTACAAGTTAAAGTTACGTTTTGACAAGTTAAACTATGTTTTTTACAAATTAAAGTTACGTTTTGACAAGTTAAAGTACGTTTCAACAAGTTAAAATTACTTTTTGACAAGTTAAAGTACATTTTTTACAAGTTAAAGTTACGTTTTGACAAGTTAAAGTACGTTTCAACGAGTTCAAATTACGTTTTTACAAGTAAAAGTATATTTTTTACAAGTTAAAATTAAGTTTTGACGAGTTAACCTATGTTTTTTACAAGTTAAAGTTACGTTTTGACAAGTTAAAGTACGTTTCAACATCTTAAAAATACTTTTTGACAAGTTAAAGTACATTTGTTACAAGTTAAAGTTACGTTTTGACAAGTTAAACTATGTTTTTTACAAGTTAAAGTTACGTTTTGAAAAGTTAAAGTACGTTTCAACAAGTTAAAATTACGATTTAACAAGTTCAAGTACATTTTTTACAAGTTAAAGTTACGTCTTGACAAGTTAAAGTACGTTTCAACAAATTCAAATTAAGTTTCGACAAGTTAAAGTATGTTTCAACAAGATAAAATTACGTTTTGACATGTAAAAGTATATTTCAACAACTTCAAATTACGTTTTCACAAGTTAAAGTATGTTTGAATAGGTAAAATTACGTTTTGACAAGTAAAAGTACATGTTTTACAAGTTAAAGTTACGTTTTGATATCTTAAACTATGTTTTTTACAAGTTAAAGTTACGTTTTGACAAGTTAAAGTGCGTTTCAACAAGTTCAAAGTACGTTTTGACAAGTAATAGTACATTTTTTAGAAGTTAGAGTTACGTTTTGACAAGTTAAACTATGATTTTTACAAGTTAAAGTTACGTTTTGAAAATTTAAAGTACGTTTCAACAAGTTAAAATTACGATTTGACACGTTCAAGTACATTTTTTACAAGTTAAAGTTACGTTTTGACTAGTTAAAGTACGTTTCAACAAGTTCAAATTACGTTTTGACAAGTTAAAGTATGTTTCAACAGGTTAAAATTACGTTTTGACAAGTAAAAGTACATTTTTTACAAGTTATAGTTACCTTTTGACAAGTTAAAGTACGTTTCAACAAGTTCAAATTGCGTTTTGACAAGTTAAAGTACCTTTCAACAAGATAAAATTACGTTTTGACAAGTAAAAGTACATTTTTTACAAGTTAAAGTTACGTTTTGACAAGTTAAAGTACATTTTTTACAAGTTAAAGTTACGTTTTGACAAGTTAAAGTACGTTTCAACGAGTTGAAATTACGTTTTTACAAGTAAAAGTACATTTTTTACAAGTTAAAATTTTGTTTTGACAAGTTAACCTATGTTTTTTACAAGTTAAAGTTACGTTTTGACAAGTTAAAGTCCGTTTCAACATCTTAAAAATAATTTTTGACAAGTTAAAGTACATTTGTTACAAGTTAAAGTTATGTTTTGACAAGTTAAACAATGTTTTTTACAAGTTAAAGTTACGTTTTGAAAAGTTAAAGTACGTTTCAACAAGTTAAAATTACGATTTGACAAGTTCAAGTACATTTTTTACAAGTTAAAGTTACGTTTTGACAAGTTAAAGTACGTTTCAACAAGTTCAAATTACATTTTAACAAGTAAAAGTGCATTTCAACAAGTTCAAAGTACGTTTTGACAAGTAATAGTACATTTTTTACAAGTTAAAGTTACGTTTTGACAAGTTAAACTATGTTTTTTACAAGTTAAAGTTACGTTTTGAAAATTTAAAGTACGTTTCAACAAGTTAAAATTACGATTTAACACGTTCAGGTACATTTTTTACAAGTTAAAGTTACGTTTTGACTAGTTTAAGTACGTTTCAACAAGTTCAAATTACTTTTTGACAAGTTAAAGTATATTTCAACAAGTTAAAATTACGTTTTGACAAGTAAAAGTACATTTTTTACAAGTTATAGTTACCTTTTGACAAGTTAAAGTACGTTTCATCAAGTTCAAATTACGTTTTGACAAGTTAAAGTACTTTTCAACAAGATAAAATTACGTTTTGACAAGTAAAAGTACATTTTTTACAAGTTAAAGTTACGTTTTGACAAGTTAAAGTACATTTTTTACAAGTTAAAGTTACGTTTTGACAAGTTAAAGTACGTTTCAACGAGTTCAAATTACGTTTTTACAAGTAAAAGTACATATTTTACAAGTTAAAATTATGTTTTGACAAGTTAACCTATGTTTTTTACAAGTTAAAGTTACGTTTTGACAAGTTAAAGTACGTTTCAACATCTTAAAATTACTTTTTGACAAGTTAAAGTACATTTGTTACAAGTTAAAGTTACGTTTTGACAAGTTAAACTATGTTTTTTACATGTTAAAGTTACGTTTTGAAAAGTTAAAGTACGTTTCAACAAGTTAAAATTACGATTTGACAAGTTCAAGTACATTTTTTACAAGTTAAAGTTACGTTTTGACAAGTTAAAGTACGTTTCAACAAGTTCGAATTACATTTTGACAAGTAAAAGTACCTTTCAACAACATAAAATTACGTTTTGACAAGTAAAAGTACAATTTTTACAAGTTAAATTTACGTTTTGACATGTTAAACTATGTTTTATACAGGTTAAAGTTACGTTTTGACATGTTAAACTATGTTTTATACAGGTTAAAGTTACGTTTTGACAAATAAAAGTGCATTTCAACAAGTTCAAATACGTTTTGACAAGTAATAGTACATTTTTTACAAGTTAAAGTTACGTTTTGACAAGTTAGACTATGTTTTTTACAAGTTAAAGTTACGTTTTGAAAATTTAAAGTTCGTTTCAACAAGTTAAAATTACGATTTGACACGTTCAAGTACATTTTTTACAAGGTAAAGTTACGTTTTGACTAGTTTAAGTACGTTTCAACAAGTTCAAATTACTTTATGACAAGTTAAAGTATGTTTCAACAGGTTAAAATTACGTTTTGACAAGTAAAAGTACATTTTTTATAAGTTATAGTTACGTTTTGACAAGTTAAAGTACGTTTCAACAAGTTCAAATTACGTTTTGACAAGTTAAAGTTACGTTTTGACAAGTTAAAGTACATTTTTTACAAGTTAAAGTTACGTTTTGACAAGTTAAAGTACGTTTCAACGAGTTCAAATTACGTTTTTACAAGTAAAAATACATTTTTTACAAGTTAAAATTATGTTTTGACAAGTTAACCTACGTTTTTTACAAGTTAAAGTTACGTTTTGACAAGTTAAAGTACGTTTCAACATCTTAAAAATACTTTTTGACAAGTTAAAGTATATTTGTTACAAATTAAAGTTACGTTTTGACAAGTTAAACAATGTTTTTTACAAGTTAAAGTTACGTTTTGAAAAGTTAAAGTACGTTTCAACAAGTTAAAATTACGATTTGACAAGTTCAAGTACATTTTTTACAAGTTAAAGTTACGTTTTGACAAGTTAAAGTACGTTTCAACAAGTTCAAATTACATTTTAACAAGTAAAAGTGCATTTCAACAAGTTCAAAGTACGTTTTGACAAGTAATAGTACATTTTTTACAAGTTAAAGTTACGTTTTGACAAGTTAAACTATGTTTTTTACAAGTTAAAGTTACGTTTTGAAAATTTAAAGTACGTTTCAACAAGTTAAAATTACGATTTGACACGTTCAGGTACATTTTTTACAAGTTAAAGTTACGTTTTGACTAGTTTAAGTACGTTTCAACAAGTTCAAATTACTTTTTGACAAGTTAAAGTATGTTTCAACAAGTTAAAATTACGTTTTGACAAGTAAAAGTACATTTTTTACAAGTTATAGTTACCTTTTGACATGTTAAAGTACGTTTCATCAAGTTCAAATTACGTTTTGACAAGTTAAAGTACTTTTCAACAAGATAAAATTAAGTTTTGACAAGTAAAAGTACATTTTTTTACAAGTTAAAGTTACGTTTTGACAAGTTAAAGTACATTTTTTACAAGTTAAAGTTACGTTTTGACAAGTTAAAGTACGTTTCAACGAGTTCAAATTACGTTTTTACAAGTAAAAGTACATTTTTTACAAGTTAAAATTATGTTTTGACAAGTTAACCTATGTTTTTTACAAGTTAAAGTTACGTTTTGAGAAGTTAAAGTACGTTTCAACATCTTAAAAATACTTTTGGCAAGTTAAAGTACATTTGTTACAAGTTAAAGTTACGTTTTGACAAGTTAAACTATGTTTTTTACATGTTAAAGTTACGTTTTGAAAAGTTAAAGTACGTTTCAACAAGTTAAAATTACGATTTGACAAGTTCAAGTACATTTTTTACAAGTTAAAGTTACGTTTTGACAAGTTAAAGTACGTTTCAACAAGTTCAAATTACATTTTGACAAGTAAAAGTACCTTTAAACAAGATAAAATTACGTTTTGACAAGTAAAAGTACAATTTTTACAAGTTAAATTTACGTTTTGACATGTTAAACTATGTTTTATACAGGTTAAAGTTACGTTTTGACAAATAAAAGTACATTTCAACAAGTTCAAAGTACGTTTTGACAAGTAATAGTACATTTTTTACAAGTTAAAGTTACGTTTTGACAAGTTAAACTATGTTTTTTACAAGTTAAAGTTACGTTTTGAAAATTTAAAGTACGTTTCAACAAGTTAAAATTACGATTTGACACGTTCAAGTACATTTTTTACAAGTTAAAGTTACGTTTTGACTAGTTTAAGTACGTTTCAACAAGTTCAAATTACTTTTTGACAAGTTAAAGTATGTTTCAACAGGTTAAAATTACGTTTTGACAAGTAAAAGTACATTTTTTACAAGTTATAGTTACCTTTTGACAAGTTAAGGTACGTTTCAACAAGTTCAAATTACGTTTTGACAAGTTAAAGTACCTTTCAACAAGATAAAATTACGTTTTGACAAGTAAAAGTACATTTTTTACAAGTTAAAGTTACGTTTTGACAAGTTAAAGTACATTTTTTACAAGTTAAAGTTACGTTTTGACAAGTTAAAGTACGTTTCAACGAGTTCAAATTACGTTTTTACAAGTAAAAGTACATATTTTACAAGTTAAAATTATGTTTTGACAAGTTAACCTATGTTTTTTACAAGTTAAAGTTACGTTTTGACAAGTTAAAGTACGTTTCAACATCTTAAAATTACTTTTTGACAAGTTAAAGTACATTTGTTACAAGTTAAAGTTACGTTTTGACAAGTTAAACTATGTTTTTTACATGTTAAAGTTACGTTTTGAAAAGTTAAAGTACGTTTCAACAAGTTAAAATTACGATTTGACAAGTTCAAGTACATTTTTTACAAGTTAAAGTTACGTTTTGACAAGTTAAAGTACGTTTCAACAAGTTCAAATTACATTTTGACAAGTAAAAGTACCTTTCAACAACATAAAATTACGTTTTGACAAGTAAAAGTACAATTTTTACAAGTTAAATTTACGTTTTGACATGTTAAACTATGTTTTATACAGGTTAAAGTTACGTTTTGACATGTTAAACTATGTTTTATACAGGTTAAAGTTACGTTTTGACAAATAAAAGTGCATTTCAACAAGTTCAAATACGTTTTGACAAGTAATAGTACATTTTTTACAAGTTAAAGTTACGTTTTGACAAGTTAGACTATGTTTTTTACAAGTTAAAGTTACGTTTTGAAAATTTAAAGTACGTTTCAACAAGTTAAAATTACGATTTGACACGTTCAAGTACATTTTTTACAAGGTAAAGTTACGTTTTGACTAGTTTAAGTACGTTTCAACAAGTTCAAATTACTTTATGACAAGTTAAAGTATGTTTCAACAGGTTAAAATTACGTTTTGACAAGTAAAAGTACATTTTTTATAAGTTATAGTTACCTTTTGACAAGTTAAAGTACGTTTCAACAAGTTCAAATTACGTTTTGACAAGTTAAAGTTACGTTTTGACAAGTTAAAGTACATTTTTTACAAGTTAAAGTTACGTTTTGACAAGTTAAAGTACGTTTCAACGAGTTCAAATTACGTTTTTACAAGTAAAAATACATTTTTTACAAGTTAAAATTATGTTTTGACAAGTTAACCTACGTTTTTTACAAGTTAAAGTTACGTTTTGACAAGTTAAAGTACGTTTCAACATCTTAAAAATACTTTTTGACAAGTTAAAGTATATTTGTTACAAATTAAAGTTACGTTTTGACAAGTTAAACAATGTTTTTTACAAGTTAAAGTTACGTTTTGAAAAGTTAAAGTACGTTTCAACAAGTTAAAATTACGATTTGACAAGTTCAAGTACATTTTTTACAAGTTAAAGTTACGTTTTGACAAGTTAAAGTACGTTTCAACAAGTTCAAATTACATTTTAACAAGTAAAAGTGCATTTCAACAAGTTCAAAGTACGTTTTGACAAGTAATAGTACATTTTTTACAAGTTAAAGTTACGTTTTGACAAGTTAAACTATGTTTTTTACAAGTTAAAGTTACGTTTTGAAAATTTAAAGTACGTTTCAACAAGTTAAAATTACGATTTGACACGTTCAGGTACATTTTTTACAAGTTAAAGTTACGTTTTGACTAGTTTAAGTACGTTTCAACAAGTTCAAATTACTTTTTGACAAGTTAAAGTATGTTTCAACAAGTTAAAATTACGTTTTGACAAGTAAAAGTACATTTTTTACAAGTTATAGTTACCTTTTGACATGTTAAAGTACGTTTCATCAAGTTCAAATTACGTTTTGACAAGTTAAAGTACTTTTCAACAAGATAAAATTAAGTTTTGACAAGTAAAAGTACATTTTTTTACAAGTTAAAGTTACGTTTTGACAAGTTAAAGTACATTTTTTACAAGTTAAAGTTACGTTTTGACAAGTTAAAGTACGTTTCAACGAGTTCAAATTACGTTTTTACAAGTAAAAGTACATTTTTTACAAGTTAAAATTATGTTTTGACAAGTTAACCTATGTTTTTTACAAGTTAAAGTTACGTTTTGAGAAGTTAAAGTACGTTTCAACATCTTAAAAATACTTTTGGCAAGTTAAAGTACATTTGTTACAAGTTAAAGTTACGTTTTGACAAGTTAAACTATGTTTTTTACATGTTAAAGTTACGTTTTGAAAAGTTAAAGTACGTTTCAACAAGTTAAAATTACGATTTGACAAGTTCAAGTACATTTTTTACAAGTTAAAGTTACGTTTTGACAAGTTAAAGTACGTTTCAACAAGTTCAAATTACATTTTGACAAGTAAAAGTACCTTTAAACAAGATAAAATTACGTTTTGACAAGTAAAAGTACAATTTTTACAAGTTAAATTTACGTTTTGACATGTTAAACTATGTTTTATACAGGTTAAAGTTACGTTTTGACAAATAAAAGTACATTTCAACAAGTTCAAAGTACGTTTTGACAAGTAATAGTACATTTTTTACAAGTTAAAGTTACGTTTTGACAAGTTAAACTATGTTTTTTACAAGTTAAAGTTACGTTTTGAAAATTTAAAGTACGTTTCAACAAGTTAAAATTACGATTTGACACGTTCAAGTACATTTTTTACAAGTTAAAGTTACGTTTTGACTAGTTTAAGTACGTTTCAACAAGTTCAAATTACTTTTTGACAAGTTAAAGTATGTTTCAACAGGTTAAAATTACGTTTTGACAAGTAAAAGTACATTTTTTACAAGTTATAGTTACCTTTTGACAAGTTAAGGTACGTTTCAACAAGTTCAAATTACGTTTTGACAAGTTAAAGTACCTTTCAACAAGATAAAATTACGTTTTGACAAGTAAAAGTACATTTTTTACAAGTTAAAGTTACGTTTTGACAAGTTAAAGTACATTTTTTACAAGTTAAAGTTACGTTTTGACAAGTTAAAGTACGTTTCAACGAGTTCAAATTACGTTTTTACAAGTAAAAGTACATATTTTACAAGTTAAAATTATGTTTTGACAAGTTAACCTATGTTTTTTACAAGTTAAAGTTACGTTTTGACAAGTTAAAGTACGTTTCAACATCTTAAAATTACTTTTTGACAAGTTAAAGTACATTTGTTACAAGTTAAAGTTACGTTTTGACAAGTTAAACTATGTTTTTTACATGTTAAAGTTACGTTTTGAAAAGTTAAAGTACGTTTCAACAAGTTAAAATTACGATTTGACAAGTTCAAGTACATTTTTTACAAGTTAAAGTTACGTTTTGACAAGTTAAAGTACGTTTCAACAAGTTCAAATTACATTTTGACAAGTAAAAGTACCTTTCAACAACATAAAATTACGTTTTGACAAGTAAAAGTACAATTTTTACAAGTTAAATTTACGTTTTGACATGTTAAACTATGTTTTATACAGGTTAAAGTTACGTTTTGACATGTTAAACTATGTTTTATACAGGTTAAAGTTACGTTTTGACAAATAAAAGTGCATTTCAACAAGTTCAAATACGTTTTGACAAGTAATAGTACATTTTTTACAAGTTAAAGTTACGTTTTGACAAGTTAGACTATGTTTTTTACAAGTTAAAGTTACGTTTTGAAAATTTAAAGTACGTTTCAACAAGTTAAAATTACGATTTGACACGTTCAAGTACATTTTTTACAAGGTAAAGTTACGTTTTGACTAGTTTAAGTACGTTTCAACAAGTTCAAATTACTTTATGACAAGTTAAAGTATGTTTCAACAGGTTAAAATTACGTTTTGACAAGTAAAAGTACATTTTTTATAAGTTATAGTTACCTTTTGACAAGTTAAAGTACGTTTCAACAAGTTCAAATTACGTTTTGACAAGTTAAAGTTACGTTTTGACAAGTTAAAGTACATTTTTTACAAGTTAAAGTTACGTTTTGACAAGTTAAAGTACGTTTCAACGAGTTCAAATTACGTTTTTACAAGTAAAAATACATTTTTTACAAGTTAAAATTATGTTTTGACAAGTTAACCTACGTTTTTTACAAGTTAAAGTTACGTTTTGACAAGTTAAAGTACGTTTCAACATCTTAAAAATACTTTTTGACAAGTTAAAGTATATTTGTTACAAATTAAAGTTACGTTTTGACAAGTTAAACAATGTTTTTTACAAGTTAAAGTTACGTTTTGAAAAGTTAAAGTACGTTTCAACAAGTTAAAATTACGATTTGACAAGTTCAAGTACATTTTTTACAAGTTAAAGTTACGTTTTGACAAATTAAAGTACGTTTCAACAAGTTCAAATTACATTTTAACAAGTAAAAGTGCATTTCAACAAGTTTAAAGTACGTTTTGACAAGTAATAGTACATTTTTTACAAGTTAAAGTTACGTTTTGACAAGTTAAACTATGTTTTTTACAAGTTAAAGTTACGTTTTGAAAATTTAAAGTACGTTTCAACAAGTTAAAATTACGATTTGACACGTTCAGGTACATTTTTTACAAGTTAAAGTTACGTTTTGACTAGTTTAAGTACGTTTCAACAAGTTCAAATTACTTTTTGACAAGTTAAAGTATGTTTCAACAAGTTAAAATTACGTTTTGACAAGTAAAAGTACATTTTTTACAAGTTATAGTTACCTTTTGACATGTTAAAGTACGTTTCATCAAGTTCAAATTACGTTTTGACAAGTTAAAGTACTTTTCAACAAGATAAAATTAAGTTTTGACAAGTAAAAGTACATTTTTTTACAAGTTAAAGTTACGTTTTGACAAGTTAAAGTACATTTTTTACAAGTTAAAGTTACGTTTTGACAAGTTAAAGTACGTTTCAACGAGTTCAAATTACGTTTTTACAAGTAAAAGTACATTTGTTACAAGTTAAAATTATGTTTTGACAAGTTAACCTATGTTTTTTACAAGTTAAAGTTACGTTTTGAGAAGTTAAAGTACGTTTCAACATCTTAAAAATACTTTTGGCAAGTTAAAGTACATTTGTTACAAGTTAAAGTTACGTTTTGACAAGTTAAACTATGTTTTTTACAAGTTAAAGTTACGTTTTGAAAAGTTAAAGTACGTTTCAACAAGTTAAAATTACGATTTGACAAGTTCAAGTACATTTTTTACAAGTTAAAGTTACGTTTTGACAAGTTAAAGTACATTTCAACAAGTTCAAATTACATTTTGACAAGTAAAAGTACCTTTCAACAAGATAAAATTACGTTTTGACAAGTAAAAGTACAATTTTTACAAGTTAAATTTAAGTTTTGATATGTTAAACTATGTTTTATACAGGTTAAAGTTACGTTTTGACAAATAAAAGTGCATTTCAACAAGTTCAAAGTACGTTTTGACAAGTAATAGTACATTTTTTACAAGTTAAAGTTACGTTTTGACAAGTTAAACTATGTTTTTTACAAGTTAAAGTTACGTTTTGAAAATTTAAAGTACGTTTCAACAAGTTAAAATTACGATTTGACACGTTCAAGTACATTTTTTACAAGTTAAAGTTACGTTTTGACTAGTTAAGTACGTTTCAACAAGTTCAAATTACTTTTTGACAAGTTAAAGTATGTTTCAACAGGTTAAAATTACGTTTTGACGAGTAAAAGTACATTTTTTACAAGTTATAGATACCTTTTGACAAGTTAAAGTACGGTTCAACAAGTTCAAATTACGTTTTGACAAGTGAAAGTACCTTTCAACAAGATAAAATTACGTTTTGACAAGTAAAAGTACATTTTTTACAAGTTAAAGTTACGTTTTGACAAGTTAAAGTACATTTTTTTACAAGTTAAAGTTACGTTTTGACAAGTTAAAGTACGTTTCAACAAGTTCAAATTACGTTTTTACGAGTAAAAGTACATTTTTTACAAGTTAAAATTATGTTTTGACAAGTTAACCTACGTTTTTTACAAGTTAAAGTTACGTTTTGACAAGTTAAAGTACGTTTCAACATCTTAAAAATACTTTTTGACAAGTTAAAGTACATTTGTTACAAATTAAAGTTACGTTTTGACAAGTTAAACTATGTTTTTTACAAGTTAAAGTTACGTTTTGAAAAGTTAAAGTACGTTTCAACAAGTTAAAATTACTTTTTGACACGTTCAAGTACATTTTATACAAATTAAAGTTACGTTTTGACTAGTTTAAGTACGTTTCAACAAGTTCAAATTACTTTTTGACAAGTTAAAGTATGTTTCAACAGGTTAAAATTACGATTTGACAAGTTCAAGTACATTTTTTACAAGTTAAAGTTACGTTTTGACAAGTTAAAGTACGTTTCAACAAGTTCAAATTACATTTTAACAAGTAAAAGTGCATTTCAACAAGTTCAAAGTACGTTTTGACAAGTAATAGTACATTTTTTACAAGTTAAAGTTACGTTTTGACAAGCTAAACTATGTTTTTTACAAGTTAAAGTTACGTTTTGACAAGTTAAAGTACGTTTCAACAAGTTAAAATTACTTTTTGACAAGTTAAAGTAAATTTTTTACAAATTAAAGTTACGTTTTGACAAGTTAAACTATGTTTTTTACAACTTAAAGTTACTTTTTGACAACTTAAAGTACGTTTCAACAAGTTAAAATTACTTTTTGACAAGTTAAAGTACATTTTTTACAAGTTAAAGTTACGTTTTGACAAGTTAAAGTACGTTTCAACGAGTTCAAACTACGTTTTGACAAGTAAAAGTACATTTTTTACAAGGTAAAATTACGTTTTGACAGGTTAACCTATGTTTTTTACAAGTTAAAGTTACGTTTTGACAAGTTAAAGTACGTTTCAACATCTTAAAAATACTTTTTGACAAGTTAAAGTACATTTGTTACAAGTTAAAGTTACGTTTTGACAAGTTAAACTATGTTTTTTACAAGATAAAGTTACGTTTTGACAAGTTAAAGTGCGTTTCAATAAGTTCAAAGTACATTTTGACAAGTAATAATACATTTTTTACAAATTAAAGTACGTTTCAATAAGTTTAAAGTTACGGATTGAAAAGTTAAAGTACATTTAATACAAGTTAAAGTATGTTTCCTACAAGTTAAATATACATTTTGACAAGTTAAAGTGCGTTTCAACAAGTTCAAAGTACGTTTTGACAAGTAATAGTACATTTTTTACAAGTTAAAGTTACGTTTTGACAAGTTAAACTGCGTTTCAACAAGTTCAAAGTACGTTTTGACAAGTAATAGTACATTTTTTACAAGTTAAAGTTCCGTTTTGAAAAGTTAAACTAAGTTTTTTACAAGTTAAAGTTACATTTTGACCTGTTAAACTATGTTTTTTACAAGTTAAAGTTACGTTTTGACAAGTTAAAGTGCGTTTCAACAAGTTCAAAGTATGTTTTGACAAGTAATAGTACATTTTTTACAAGTTAAAGTTACGTTTTGACAAGTTAAACTATGTTTTTTACATGTTAAAGTTACGTTTTGACAAGTTCAAATACGTTTCAACAAGTTAAAATTACTTTTTGAGAAGTTAAAGTACATTTTTTATAAATTCAAGTTACGTTTTCACAAGTTAAAGTACGTTTCAACAAGTTCAAATTACATTTTGACAAGTAAAAGTACCTTTCAACAAGATAAAATTACGTTTTGACAAGTAAAAGTACATTTTTTACAAGTTAAATTTACGTTTTGACATGTTAAACTATGTTTTATACAAGTTAAAGATACGTTTTGACAAGTAAAAGTGCATTTCAACAAGTTCAAAGTACGTTTTGACAAGTAATAGTACATTTTTTACAAGTTAAAGTTACGTTTTCACAAGTTAAACTATGTTTTTCACAAGTTAAAGTTACGTTTTGACAAGTTAAAGTACGTTTCAACAAGTAAAAATGACTTTTTGACAAGTTAAAGTAAATTTTTTACAAATTAAAGTTATGTTTTGACAAGTTAAACTATGTTTTTTACAACTTAAAGTTACTTTTTGACAAGTTAAAGTACGTTTCAACAAGTTAAAATTTTGATTTGACAAGTTAAAGTACTTTTTTACAAGTTAAAGTTACGTTTTGACAAGTAAAAGTACCTTTCAACAAGATAAAATTACGTTTTGACAAGTAAAAGTACATTTTTTACAAGTTAAATTTACGTTTTGACATGTTAAACTATGTTTTTTACAAGTTAAAGTTACGTTTTGACAAGTTTAAGTGCGTTTCAACAAGGTCAAAGTACGTTTTGACAAGTAATAGTACATTTTTCACAAGTTAAAGTACATTTTTTACAAGTTAAAGTTACGTTTTGACAAGTTAAAGTACGTTTCAATAAGTTCAAATTACGTTTTGACAAGTTAAAGTATATTTCAACAGGTTAAAATTACGTTTTGACAAGTAAAAGTACATTTTTTACAAGTTAAAGTTACGTTTTGACATGTTAAACTATGTTTTTTACAAGTTAAAGTTACGTTTTGACAAGTTCAAGTGCGTTTCAAGATGTTCAAAGTATGTTTTAACAAGTAATAGTACATCTTTTACAAGTTAAAGTTACGTTTTGACAAGTTAAACTATGTTTTTTACAAGTTAAAGTTACGTTTTGACAAGTTAAAGTACGTTTCAACAAGTTAAAATTACTTTTTGACAAGTTAAAGTACATTTTTTATAAATTCATGTTACGTTTTCACAAGTTAAAGTACGTTTCAACAAGTTCAAATTACGTTTTGACAAGTAAAAGTACCTTTCAACAAGATAAAATTACGTTTTGACAAGTAAAAGTACATTTTTTGCAAGTTAAATTTACGATTTGACATGTTAAACTATGTTTTATACAAGTTAAAGATACGTTTTGACAAGTAAAGTGCATTTCAACAAGTTCAAAGTACGTTTTGACAAGTAATAGTACATTTTTTACAAGTTAAAGTTACGTTTTCACAAGTTAAACTATGTTTTTTACAAGTTAAAGTTACGTTTTGACAAGTTAAAGTACGTTTCAACAAGTTAAAATGACTTTTCGACAAGTTAAAGTAAATTTTTTACAAATTAAAGTTACGTTTTGACAAGTTAAACTATGATTTTTACAACTTAAAGTTACTTTTTGACAAGTTAAAGTACGTTTCAACAAGTTAAAATTTTGATTTGACAAGTTAAAGTTACGTTTTGACAAATTAAAGTACGTTTCAACAAGTTCAAATTACGTTTTGACAAGTAAAAGTACCTTTCAACAAGATAAAATTACGTTTTGACAAGTAAAAGTACATTTTTTACAAGTTAAATTTACGTTTTGACATGTTAAACTATGTTTTATACAAGTTAAAGATACGTTTTGACAAGTAAAAGTGCATTTCAACAAGTTCAAAGTACGTTTTGACAAGTAATAGTACATTTTTTACAAGTTAAAGTTACGTTTTCACAAGTTAAACTATGTTTTTCACAAGTTAAAGTTACGTTTTGACAAGTTAATGTACGTTTTAACAAGTTAAAATGACTTTTTGACAAGTTAAAGTAAATTTTTTACAAATTAAAGTTATGTTTTGACAAGTTAAACTATGTTTTTTACAACTTAAAGTTACTTTTTGACAAGTTAAAGTACGTTTCAACAAGTTAAAATTTTGATTTGACAAGTTAAAGTACTTTTTTACAAGTTAAAGTTACGTTTTTACAAGTTAAAGTACGTTTCAACAAGTTAAAATTACGTTTTGACAAGTAAAAGTACCTTTCAACAAGATAAAATTACGTTTTGACACGTAAAAGTACATTTTTTACAAGTTAAATTTACGTTTTGACATGTTAAACTATGTTTTTTACAAGTTAAAGTTACGTTTTGACAAGTTTAAGTGCGTTTCAACAAGTTCAAAGTACGTTTTGACAAGTAATAGTACATTTTTCACAAGTTAAAGTATATTTTTTACAAGTTAAAGTTACGTTTTGACAAGTTAAAGTACGTTTCAATAAGTTCAAATTACGTTTTGACAAATTAAAGTATATTTCAACAGGTTAAAATTACGTTTTTACAAGTAAAAGTACATTTTTTACAAGTTAAAGTTACGTTTTGACAAGTTCAAGTGCGTTTCAAGAAGTTCAAAGTATGTTTTGACAAGTAATAGTACATTTTTTACAAGTTAAAGTTACGTTTAGACAAGTTAAATTATGTTTTTTACAAATTAAAGTTACGTTTTGACAAGTTAAAGTACGTTTCAACAAGTTAAAATTACTTTTTGACAAGTTAAAGTACATTTTTTACAAGTTAAAGTTACGTTTTTACAAGTTAAAGTACGTTTCAACGAGTTCAAATTACGTTTTGACAAGTAAAAGTATATTTTTTACAAGTTAAAATTAAATTTTGACAAGTTAACCTATGTTTTTTACAAGTTAAAGTTACGTTTTGAGAAGTTAAAGTACGTTTCAACATCTTAAAAATACTTTTTGACAAGTTAAAGTACATTTGTTACAAGTTAAAGTTACGTTTTGACAAGTTAAACTATGTTTTTTACAAGTTAAAGTTACGTTTTGAAAATTTAAAGTACGTTTCAACAAGTTAAAATTACGATTTGACACGTTCAAGTACATTTTTTACAAGTTAAAGTTACGTTTTTTTTAGTTAAAGTACGTTTCAACAAGTTCAAATTACGTTTAGACAAGTTAAAGTATGTTTCAACAGGTTAAAATTACGTTTTGACAAGTAAAAGTACATTTTTTACAAGTTAAAGTTACCTTTTGACAAGTTAAAGTACGTTTCAACAAGTTCAAATTACGTTTTGACAAGTTAAAGTACCTTTCAACAAGATAAAATTACGTTTTGACAAGTTAAAGTACATTTTTTACAAGTTAAAGTTACGTTTTGATAAGTTAAAGTACATTTTTTACAAGTTATAGTTACTTTTTGACAAGTTAAAGTACGTTTCAACGAGTTCAAATTACGTTTTTACAAGTAAAAGTACATTTTTTACAAGTTAAAATTATGTTTTGACAAGTTTACCTATGTTTTTTTAAGTTAAAGTTACGTTTTGCCAAGTTAAAGTACGTTTCAACATCTTAAAAATACTTTTTGACAAGTTAAAGTACATTTATTACAAGTTAATGTTACGTTTTGACAAGTTAAACTATGTTTTTTACAAGTTAAAGTTACGTTTTGAAAAGTTAAAGTACGTTTCAACAAGTTAAAATTACGATTTGACAAGTTCAAGTACATTTTTTACAAGTTAAAGTTACGTTTTGACAAGTTAAAATACGTTTCAACAAGTTCAAATTACATTTTAACAAGTAAAAGTGCATTTCAACAAGTTCAAAGTACGTTTTGACAAGTAATAGTACATTTTTTACAAGTTAAAGTTACGTTTTGACAAGTTAAACTATGTTTTTTACAACTTAAAGTTACTTTTTGACAAGTTAAAGTACGTTTCAACAAGTTAAAATTACTTTTTGACAAGTTAAAGTACGTTTTTACAAGATAAAGTTACGTTTTGACAAGTTAGAGTGCGTTTCAATAAGTTCAAAGTACATTTTGACAAGTAATAATACATTTTTTACAAGTTAAAGTACATTTTTTACAAGTTAAAGTTACGTTTTGACAAGTTAATGTACATTTCAACAAGTTTAAATTACGTTTTGACAAGTTAAAGTATGTTTCAACAGGTTAAAATTACGTTTTGGCAAGTAAAAGTACATTTTTTACAAGTTAAAGTTACGTTTTGACAAGTTAAAAGTACGTTTCAACGAGTTCAAACTATGTTTTGACAAGTAAAAGTACATTTTACAAGGTAAAATTACGTTTTGACAGGTTAACCTATGTTTTTTACAACTTAAAGTTACGTTTTGACAAGTTAAAGTACGTTTTAACATCTTAAAAATACTTTTTGACAAGTTAAAGTACATTTGTTACAAGTTAAAGTTACGTTTTGACATCTTAAACTATGTTTTTTACAAGATAAAGTTACGTTTTGACAAGTTAAAGTGCGTTTCAATAAGGTCAAAGTACATTTTGACAAGTAATAATACATTTTTTACAAGTTAAAGTACATTTTTTACAAGTTAAACTTACGTTTTGACAAGTTAATGTACATTTCAACAAGTTTAAATTACGTTTTGACAAGTTAAAGTATGTTTCATCAGGTTAAAATTACGTTTTGACAAGTAAAAGTACATATTTTACAAGTTAAAATTACTTTTTGACAAGTTAAAGTAAATTTTTTACAAATTAAAGTTACGTTTTGACAAGTTAAAATACGTTTCAACGAGTTCAAATTACGTTTTGACAAGTAAAAGTACATTTTTTACAAGGTAAAATTACGTTTTGACAGGTTAACCTATGTTTTTTACAAGTTAAAGTTACGTTTTGACAAGTTAAAGTACGTTTCAACATCTTAAAAATACTTTTTGACAAGTTAAAGTACATTTGTTACAAGTTAAAGTTACGTTTTGACAAGTTAAACTATGTTTTTTACAAGATAAAGTTACGTTTTGACAAGTTAAAGTGCGTTTCAATAAGTTCAAAATACATTTTTTACAAGTTAAAGTACATTTTTTACAAGTTAAAGTTACGTTTTGACAAGTTAATGTACATTTCAACAAGTTTAAATTACGTTTTGACAAGTTAAAGTATGTTTCAACAGGTTAAAATTACGTTTTGACAAGTAAAAGTACATTTTTTACAAGGTAAAATTACGTTTTGACAGGTTAACCTATGTTTTTTACAAGTTAAAGTTACGTTTTGACAAGTTAAAGTACGTGTTTACATCTTAAAAATACTTTTTGACAAGTTAAAGTACATTTGTTACAAGTTAAATTTACGTTTTGACATCTTAAACTATGTTTTTTACAAGATAAAGTTACGTTTTGACAAGTTAAAGTGCGTTTCAATAAGTTCAAAGTACATTTTGACACGTAATAATACATTTTTTACAAGTTAAAGTACATTTTTTACAAGTTAAACTTACGTTTTGTCAAGTTAATGTACATTTCAACAAGTTTAAATTACGTTTTGACAAGTTAAAGTATGTTTCATCAGGTTAAAATTACGTTTTGACAAGTAAAAGTACATATTTTACAAGTTAAAGTTACGTTTTGACAAGTTAAAGTACATTTTTTACAAGTTAAAGTTACGTTTTGACAAGTTAAAGTACGTTTCAACGAGTTCAAATTACGTTTTTACAAGTAAAAGTACATTTTTTACAAGTTCAAATTACGTTTTGACAAGTTAAAGTAAGTTTCAACATCTTAAAAATACTTTTTGACAAGTTAAAGTACATTTGTTACAATTTAAAGTTACGTTTTGACAAGTTAAACTATGTTTTTTACAAGTTAAAATTACGGTTTGAAAAGTTAAAGTACGTTTCAACAAGTTAAAATTACGATTTGACAAGTTCAAGTACATTTTTTACAAGTTAAAGTTACGTTTTGACAAGTTAAAGTAAGTTTCAACAAGTTCAAATTACATTTTGACAAGTAAAAGTACCTTTCAACAAGATAAAATTACGTTTTGACAAGTAAAGTATAATTTATACAAGTTAAATTTACGTTTTGACATGTTAAACTATGTTTTATACAGGTTAAAGTTACGTTTTGACAAGTAAAAGTGCATTTCAACAAGTTCAAAGTACGTTTTGACAAGTAATAGTACATTTTTTACAAGTTAAAGTTACGTTTTGACAAGTTAAACTATATTTTTTACAAGTTAAAGTTACGGTTTGACAAGTTAAAGTACGTTTCAACAAGTTAAAATTACTTTTTGACAAGTTAAAGTAAATTTTATACAAATTAAAGTTACGTTTTGACAAGTTAAACTATGATTTTTACAAGTTAAAGTTACGTTTTGACAAGTTAAACTACGTTTCAACAAGTTAAAATTACTTTTTGACAAGTTAAAGTACATTTTTTACAAGTTAAAGTTACGTTTTGACAAGTTAAAGTACGTTTCAACGAGTTCAAATTACGTTTTGACAAGTAAAAGTACATTTTTTACAAGTTAAAATTATTTTTTGACAAGTTAACCTATATTTTTTACAAGTTAAAGTTACGTTTTGAAAAGTTAAAGTACGTTTCAACATCTTAAAAATACTTTTTGACAAGTTAAAGTACATTTGTTACAAGTTAAAGTTACGTTTTGACAAGTTAAACTATGTTTTTTACAAGATAAAGTTAAGTTTTGACAAGTTAAAGTGCGTTTCAATAAGTTCAAAATACATTTTGACAAGTAATAATACATTTTTTACAAGTTAAAGTACATTTTTTACAAGTTAAAGTTACGTTTTGACAAGTTAATGTACATTTCAACAAGTTCAAATTACGTTTTGACAAGTTAAAGTATGTTTCAACAGGTTAAAATTACGTTTTGACAAGTAAAAGTACATTTTTTACAAGTTAAAGTTACGTTTTGACAAGTTAAAATACGTTTCAACAAGTTCAAATTACATTTTAACAAGTAAAAGTGCATTTCAACAAGTTCAAACTACGTTTTGACAAGTAATAGTACATTTTTTACAAGTTAAAGTTACGTTTTGACATCTTAAACTATGTTTTTTACAAGATAAAGTTACGTTTTGACAAGTTAAAGCGCGTTTCAATAAGTTCAAAGTACATTTTGACAAGTAATAATACATTTTTTACAAGCTAAAGTACATTTTTTACAAGTAAAACTTACGTTTTGACAAGTTAATGTACATTTCAACAAGTTTAAATTACGTTTTGACAAGTTAAAGTATGTTTCATCAGGTTAAAATTACGTTTTGACAAGTAAATGTACATTTTTTACAAGTTAAAGTTACGTTTTGACAAGTTAAAGTACATTTTTTACAAGTTAAAGTTACGTTTTGACAAGTTAAAGTACGTTTCAACGAGTTCAAATTACGTTTTTACAAGTAAAAGTACATTTTTTACAAGTTCAAATTACGTTTTGACAAGTTAACCTATGTTTTTTACAAGTTAAAGTGACGTTTTGACAAGTTAAAGTACGTTTCAACATCTTAAAAATACTTTTTGACAAGTTAAAGTACATTTGTTACAAGTTAAACTATGTTTTTTACAAGTTAAAGTTACGGTTTGAAAAGTTAAAGTACGTTTCAACAAGTTAAAATTACGATTTGACAAGTTCAAGTACATTTTGTACAAGTTAAAGTTACGTTTTGACAAGTTTAAAGTACGTTTCAACCAGTTCAAATTACATTTTGACAAGTAAAAATACCTTTCAACAAGATAAAATTACGTTTTGACAAGTAAAAGTACAATTTATACAAGTTAAATTTACGTTTTGACATGTTAAACTATGTTTTATACAGGTTAAAGTTACGTTTTGACAAGTAAAAGTGCATTTCAACAAGTTCAAAGTACGTTTTGACAAGTAATAGTACATTTTTTACAAGTTAAAGTTACGTTTTGACAAGTTAAACTATATTTTTTACAAGTTAAAGTTACGGTTTGACAAGTTAAAGTACGTTTCAACAAGTTAAAATTACTTTTTGACAAGTTAAAGTAAATTTTTTACAAATTAAAGTTACGTTTTGACAAGTTAAACTATGATTTTTACAAGTTAAAGTTACGTTTTGACAAGTTAAACTACGTTTAAACAAGTTAAAATTACTTTTTGACAAGTTAAAGTACATTTTTTACAAGTTAAAGTTACGTTTTGACAAGTTAAAGTACGTTTCAACGAGTTCAAATTACGTTTTGACAAGTAAAAGTACATTTTTTACAAGTTAAAATTACTTTTTGACAAGTTAACCTATGTTTTTTACTAGTTAAAGTTACGTTTTGACAAGTTAAAGTACGTTTCAACATCTTAAAAATACTTTTTGACAAGTTAAAGTACATTTGTTACAAGTTAAAGTTACGTTTTGACAAGTTAAACTATGATTTTTACAAGTTAAAGTTATGTTTTGAAAAGTTAAAGTGCGTTTCAAGAAGTTAAAATTACGATTTGACAAGTTCAAGTACATTTTTTACAAGTTAAAGTTACGTTTTGACAAGTTAAAGTACGTTTCAACAAGTTCAAATTACATTTTGACAAGTAAAAGTACCTTTCAACAAGATAAAATTACGTTTTGACAAGTAAAAGTACAACTTTTACAAGTTAAATTTACGTTTTGACATGTTAAACTATGTTTTATACAGGTTAAACTTACGTTTTAACAAGTAAAAGTGCATTTCAACAAGTTCAAAGTATGTTTTGACAAGTAATAGTACATTTTTTACAAGTTAAAGTTACGTTTTGACAAGTTAAACTATGTTTTTTACAAGTTAAAGTTACGTTTTGACAAGTTAAAGTACGTTTCAACAAGTTAAAATTACTTTTTGACAAGTTAAAGTAAATTTTTTTCAAATTAAAGTTACGTTTTGACAAGTTAAATTATGTTTTTAACAACTTAAAGTTACTTTTTGACAAGTTAAAGTACGTTTCAACAAGTTAAAATTACTTTTTGACAAGTTAAAGTTACATTTTTACAAGTTAAAGTACGTTTCAACAGGTTAAAATTACGTTTTGACAAATAAAAGTACATTTTTTACAAATTAAAGTTACGTTTTGACAAGTTAAACTATGATTTTTACAAGTTAAAGTTACGTTTTGACAAGTTAAACTACGTTTCAACAAGTTAAAATTACTTTTTGACAAGTTAAAGTACATTTTTTACAAGTTAAAGTTACGTTTTGACAAGTTAAAGTGCGTTTCAACAAGTTCAAAGTACGTTTTAACAAGTAATAGTACATTTTTTACAAGTTAAAGTTACGTTTTGACAAGTTAAACTATGTTTTTTACAACTTAAAGTTACGTTTTGACAAGTTAAAGTACGTTTCAACAAGTTAAAATTACGTTTTGACAAGTTAACCTATGTTTTTTACAAGTTAAACTTACGTTTGAAAAGTTAAAGTACGTTTCAACGAGTTCAAATTACGTTTTGACAAGTAAAAGTACATTTTTTACATGTTAAAATTACGTTTTGACAAGTTAACCTATGTTTTTTACAAGTTAAACTTAAGTTTTGACATGTTAAAGTACGTTTCAACATCTTAAAAATAATTTTTGACAAGTTAAAGTACATTTTTTACAAGTTAAAGTTACGTTTTGACAAGTTAAACTATGTTTTTTACAAGTTAAAGTTACGTTTGAAAAGTTAAAGTACGTTTCAACAGCTTAAAACTACGATTTAACAAGTTCAAGTACATTTTTTACAAGGAAAAGTTACGCTTTGACAAGTTAAAGTGCGTTTCAACAAGTTCAAAGTACATTTTTTACAAGTTAAAGTACATTTTTTCAAGTTAAAGTTACGTTTTGACAAGTTAAAGTACGTTTCAACAAGTTCAAATTACGTTTTGACAAGTTAAAGTATGTTGCAACAGGTTAAAATTCCGGTTTGACATGTAAAAGTACATTTTTTACATGTTAAAGTTACGTTTTGACATGTTAAACTATGTTTTTTACAAGTTAAAGTTATGTTTTGACAAGTTAAATTGCGTTTCAACAAGTTCAAAGTACGTTTTGACAAGTTAAAGTATGTTTCAACAGGTTAAAATTACGTTTTGACAAGTAAAAGTACAATTTTTACAAGTTAAATTTACGTTTTGACATGTTAAACTATGTTTTATACAGGTTAAACTTACGTTTTAACAAGTAAAAGTGCATTTCAACAAGTTCAAAGTATGTTTTGACAAGTAATAGTACATTTTTTACAAGTTAAAGTTACGTTTTGACAAGTTAAACTATGTTTTTTACAAGTTAAAGTTACGTTTTGACAAGTTAAAGTACGTTTCAACAAGTTAAAATTACTTTTTGACAAGTTAAAGTAAATTTTTTACAAATTAAAGTTACGTTTTGACAAGTTAAACTATGTTTTTAACAACTTAAAGTTACTTTTTGACAAGTTAAAGTACGTTTCAACAAGTTAAAATTACTTTTTGACAAGTTAAAGTTACATTTTTACAAGTTAAAGTACGTTTCAACAGGTTAAAATTACGTTTTGACAAATAAAAGTACATTTTTTACAAATTAAAGTTACGTTTTGACAAGTTAAACTATGATTTTTACAAGTTAAAGTTACGTTTTGACAAGTTAAACTACGTTTCAACAAGTTAAAATTACTTTTTGAGAAGTTAAAGTACATTTTTTACAAGTTAAAGTTACGTTTTGACAAGTTAAAGTGCGTTTCAACAAGTTCAAAGTACGTTTTAACAAGTAATAGTACATTTTTTACAAGTTAAAGTTATGTTTTGACAAGTTAAACTATGTTTTTTACAACTTAAAGTTACGTTTTGACAAGTTAAAGTACGTTTCAACAAGTTAAAATTACGTTTTGACAAGTTAACCTATGTTTTTTACAAGTTAAACTTACGTTTGAAAAGTTAAAGTACGTTTCAACGAGTTCAAATTACGTTTTGACAAGTAAAAGTACATTTTTTACATGTTAAAATTACGTTTTGACAAGTTAACCTATGTTTTTTACAAGTTAAACTTAAGTTTTGACATGTTAAAGTAAGTTTCAACATCTTAAAAATAATTTTTGACAACTTAAAGTACATTTTTTACAAGTTAAAGTTACGTTTTGACAAGTTAAACTATGTTTTTTACAAGTTAAAGTTACGTTTGAAAAGTTAAAGTACGTTTCAACAGCTTAAAACTACGATTTGACAAGTTCAAGTACATTTTTTACAAGGAAAAGTTACGTTTCGACAAGTTAAAGTGCGTTTCAACAAGTTCAAAGTACATTTTTTACAAGTTAAAGTACATTTTTTCAAGTTAAAGTTACGTTTTGACAAGTTAAAGTACGTTTCAACAAGTTCAAATTATGTTTTGACAAGTTAAAGTATGTTGCAACAGGTTAAAATTCCGGTTTGACATGTAAAAGTAAATTTTTTACATGTTAAAGTTACGTTTTGACATGTTAAACTATGTTTTTTACAAGTCAAAGTTATGTTTTGACAAGTTAAATTGCGTTTCAACAAGTTCAAAGTACGTTTTGACAAGTTAAAGTATGTTTTAACAGGTTAAAATTACGTTTTGACAAGTAAAAGTACATTTCTTACAAGTTAAAGTTACGTTTTGACATGTTAAACTATGTTTTTTACAAGTTAAAGTTACGTTTTGACAAGTTAAAGTGCGTTTCAACAAGTTCAAAGTACGTTTTGACAAGTAATAGTACATTTTTTACAAGTTAAAGTTACGTTTTGACAAGTTAAACTATGTTTTTTTTACAAGTTAAAGTTACGTTTTGACAAGTTAAAGTACGTTTCAACAAGTTAAAATTACTTTTTGACAAGTTAAAGTACATTTTTTACAAGTTAAAGTTACGTTTTGACAAGTTAAACTATGTTTTTTACAAGTTAAAGTTACGTTTGAAAAGTTAAAGTACGTTTCAACGAGTTCAAATTACGTTTTGACAAGTAAAAGTACATTTTTTACATGTACGTTTTGACAAGTTAACCTATGTTTTTTACAAGTTAAAGTTACGTTTTGACAAGTTAAAGTACGTTTCAACATCTTAAAAATACTTTTTGACAAGTTAAAGTAAATTTGTTACAAGTTAAAATTACGTTTTGACAAGTTAAACTATGTTTTTTACAAGTTAAAGTTACGTTTGAAAAGTTAAAGTACGTTTCAACAAGTTAAAACTACGATTTGACAAGTTAACGTATGTTTCAACAGGTTAAAATTACGTTTTGACAAGTTAAAGTATGTTTCAACAGGTTAAAATTACATTTTGACAAGTAAAAGTATATTTTTTACAAGTTAAATTTACGTTTTGACATGTTAAACTATGTTTTTTACAAATTAAAGTTACGTTTTGACAAGTTAAAGTGCGTTTCAACAAGTTTAAAGTACGTTTTGACAAGTAATAGTATATTTTTTACAAGTAAAGTTACGATTTGACAAGTTAAAGTACATTTTTTACAAGTTAAAGTTACGTTTTGACAAGTTAAAGTACCTTTCAACGAGTTCAAATTACGTTTTGACAAGTAAAAGTACATTTTTTACAAGTTAAAATTACGTTTTGACAGGTTAACCTATGTTTTTTACAAGTTAAAGTTACGTTTTGACAAGTTCAAGTGCGTTTCAACAAGTTCAAAGTACGTTTTGACAAGTAATAGTACATTTTTTACAAGTTAAAGTTACGTTTTGAAAAGTTAAACTATGTTTTTTACAAGTTAAAGTTACGTTTTGACAAGTAAAGTACGTTTAAACAAGTTAAAATTACTTTTTGACAAGTTAAAGTATGTTTTTTATAAGTTAAAGTTACGTTTTGAAAAGTTAAAGTACGTTTTGAAAAGTTAAAGTACGTTTCAACAAGTTAAAATTACGATTTCACAAGTTGAAGTACATTTTTTACAAGTTAAAGTTACATTTTTACAAGTTAAAGTACGTTACAACAAGTTAAAATTACGTTTTGACAAATAAAAGTACATTTTTTACAAGTTAAAGTTACGTTTTGACATGTTAAACTATGTTTTTTACAAGTTAAAGTTACGTTTTCAAAAGTTAAAGTACGTTTTGAAAAGTTAAAGTACGTTTCAACAAGTTAAAATTACGATTTCACAAGTTGAAGTACATTTTTTACAAGTTAAAGTTACGTTTTTACAAGTTAAAGTACGTTTCAACAGGTTAAAATTACGTTTTGACAAATAAAAGTACATTTTTACAAGTTAAAGTTACGTTTTGACATGTTAATCTATGTTTTTTACAAGTTAAATTTACGGTGTGACAAGTTAAAGTGCGTTTCAACAAGTTCAAAGTACGTTTTGACAAGTAATTGTACATTTTTACAAGTCAAATTTACGTTTTGACAAGTTAAACTATGTTTTTTACAAGTTAAAGTACGTTTCAACGAGTTCAAATTACGTTTTGACAAGTAAAAGTACATTTTTTACATGTTCAAATTACGTTTTGACAAGTTAACCTATGTTTTTTACAAGTTAAAGTTACGTTTTGACAAGTTAAAGTACGTTTGAACATCTTAAAAATACTTTTTGATAAGTTAAAGTACATTTGTGACAAGTTAAAATTACGTTTTGACAAGTTAAACTATGTTTTTTACAAGTTAAAGTTACGTTTGAAAAGTTAAAGTACGTTTCAACAAGTTAAAACTACGATTTGACAAGTTAACGTATGTTTCAACAGGTTAAAATTACGTTTTGACAAGTTAAAGTATGTTTCAACAGGTTAAAATTAGGTTTTGACAAGTAAAAGTACATTTTTTACAAGTTAAAGTTACGCTTTGACACGTTAAACTATGTTTTTTTTACAAGTTAAAGTTATGTTTTGACAATTTAAAGTACATTTCAACAAGTTAAAATTACTTTTTGACAAGTTAAAGTACATTTTTTACAAGTTAAAGTTACGTTTTGACAAGTTAAACTATGTTTTTTACAAGTTAAAGTTACGTTTGAAAAGTTAAAGTACTTTTCAACGAGTTCAAATTACGTTTTGACAAGTAAAGTACATTTTTTACATGTTAAAATTACGTTTTGACAAGTTAACCTATGTTTTTTTTCAAGTTAAAGTTACGTTTTGACAAGTTAAAGTACGTTTCAACATCTTAAAAATACTTTTTGACAAGTTAAAGTACATTTGTTACAAGTTAAAATTACGTTTTGACAAGTTAAACTATGTTTTTTACAAGTTAAAGTTACGTTTGAAATGTTAAAGTGCTTTTCAACAAGTTAAAATTACGATTTGACAAGTTAATGTATGTTTCAACAGGTTAAAATTACGTTTTGACTAGTTAAAGTATGTTTCAACAGGTTAAAATTACGTTTTGACAAGTAAAAGTACATTTTTTACAAGTTAAATTTACGTTTTGACATGTTAAACTATGTTTTTTACAAATTAAAGTTACGTTTTGACAAGTTAAAGTGCGTTTCAACAAGTTTAAAGTACGTTTTGACAAGTAATAGTACATTTTTTACAAGTTAAAGTTACGATTTGACAAGTTAAAGTACATTTTTTACAAGTTAAAGTTACGTTTTGACAAGTTAAAGTACCTTTCAACGAGTTCAAATTACGTTTTGACAAGGAAAAGTACATTTTTTACAAGTTAAAATTACGTTTTGACAGGTTAACCTATGTTTTTTACAAGTTAAAGTTACGTTTTGACAAGTTCAAGTGCGTTTCAACAAGTTCAAAGTACGTTTTGACAAGTAATAGTACATGTTTTACAAGTTAAAGTTACGTTTTGACAAGTTAAACTATGTTTTTTACAAGTTAAAGTTACGTTTTGACAAGTTAAAGTACGTTTCAACAAGTTAAAATTACTTTTTGACAAGTTAAAGTATGTTTTTTATAAGTTAAAGTTACGTTTTGAAAAGTTAAAGTACGTTTTGAAAAGTTAAAGTACGTTTCAACAAGATAAAATTACGATTTCACAAGTTGAAGTACATTTTTTACAAGTTAAAGTTACGTTTTTACAAGTTAAAGTACGTTTCAACAGGTTAAAATTACGTTTTGACAAATAAAAGTACATTTCAATAAGTTCAAATTACGTTTTGACAAGTTAAAGTATGTTTCAAAAGGTTAAAATTACGTTTTGACAAGTAAAAGTACATTTTTTACATGTTAAAGTTACGTTTTGACATGTTAAACTATGTTTTTTACAAGTTAAATTTACGGTGTGACAAGTTAAAGTGCGTTTCAACAAGTTCAAAGTATGTTTTGACAAGTAATTATACATTTTTACAAGTCACATTTACGTTTTGACAAGTTAAACTATGTTTTTTACAAGTTAAAGTTACGTTTTAACAAGTTAAAGTACGTTTCAACAAGTTAAAATTACTTTTTGACAAGTTAAAGTACATTTTTTACAAATTAAAGTTACGTTTTGACAAGTTAAACTATGTTTTTTACAACTTAAAGTTACTTTTTGACAAGTTAAAGTACGTTTCAACAAGTTAAAATTACGATTTGACAAGTTGAAGTACATTTGTTACAAGTTAAAGTTACGTTTTGACAAGTTAAGGTACGTTTCAACAAGATCAAATTACGTTTTGACAAGTTTAAGTAACTTTCAACAAGATAAAATTACGTTTTGACAAGTAAAAGTACATTTTTTACAAGATAAATTTACGTTTTGACATGTTAAACTATGTTTTCTACAAGTTAAAGTTACGTTTTGACAAGTTAAAGTGCGTTTCAACAAGTTCAAAGTACGTTTCGACAAGTAATAGTATATATTTTACAAGTTAAAGTTACGTTTTGACAAGTTAAAGCACGTTTCACCAAGTTCAATTTACGTTTTGACAAGTTAAAGTACCTTTCAACAAGATAAAATTACATTTTGACAAGTAAAAGTACATTTTTTACAAGTTAAAGTTACGTTTTGACATGTTAAACTATGTTTTTTAGAAGTTAAAGTTACGTTTTGACAAGTTAAAGTGCGTTTCAACAAGTTCAAAGTACGTTTTGACAAGTAATAGTACATATTTTACAAGTTAAAGTACATTTTTTACAAGTTAAAGTTACGTTTTGACAAGTTAAAGTACATTTCAACAAGTTCAAATTACGTTTTGACAAGTTAAAGTATGTTTCAACAGGTTAAAATTACGTTTTGACAAGTAAAAGTACGTTTTTTACAAGTTAAAGTTACGTTTTGAAATGTTAAACTATGTTTTTTACAAGTTAAAATTACGTTTTGACAACTTAAAGTGCGTTTCAACAAGTTCAAAGTACGTTATGACAAGTAATAGTACATTTTTCACAAGTTAATGTTACGTTTTGACAAGTTAAACTATGTTTTTTACAAGTTAAAGTTACGTTTTGACAAGTTAAAGTACGTTTCAACACGTTAAAATTACTTTTTGACAAGTTAAAGTACGTTTTTTACAAATTAAAGTTACGTTTTGACAAGTTAAAGTACCTTTCAACGAGTTCAAATTACGTTTTGACAAGTAAAAGTACATTTTTTACAAGTTAAAGTTACGTTTTGACAAGTTAAAGTACGTTTCAACATCTTAAAAATACTTTTTGACAAGTTAAAGTACATTTGTTACAAGTTAAAATTACGTTTTGACAAGTTAAACTATGCTTTTTACAAGTTAAAGTTACGTTTTAAAAAGTTAGAGTATGTTTTGAAAAGTTAAAGTACGTTTCAACAAGTTAAAATTACGATTTCACAAGTTGAAGTACATTTTTTACAAGTTAAAGTTACGTTTTGACAAGTTAAAGTACGTTTCAACATCTTCAAAATACTTTTTGACAAGTTAAAGTACATTTTTTACAAGTTAAAATTAAGTTTTGACAAGTTAAACTATGTTTTTTACAAGTTAAAGTTACGTTTTGAAAAGTTAAAGTACGTTTTGAAAAGTTAAAGTACGTTTCAACAAGTTAAAATTACGATTTCACAAGTTGAAGTACATTTTTTACAAGTTAAAGTTACGTTTTTACAAGTTAAAGTACGTTTCAACAGGTTAAAATTACGTTTTGACAAATAAAAGTACATTTCAATAAGTTCAAATTACGTTTTGACAAGTTAAAGTATGTTTCAAAAGGTTAAAATTACGTTTTGACAAGTAAAATTACATTTTTACAAGTTAAAGTTACGTTAAGACATGTTAATCTATGTTTTTTACAAGTTAAATTTACGGTGTGACAAGTTAAAGTGCGTTTCAACAAGTTCAAAGTACGTTTTGACAAGTAATTGTACATTTTTACAAGTCAAATTTACGTTTTGACAAGTTAAACTATGTTTTTTACAAGTTAAAGTTACGTTTTAACAAGTTAAAGTACGTTTCAACGAGTTCAAATTACTTTTTGACAAGTAAAAGTACATTTCTTACATGTTAAAATTACGTTTTGACAAGTTAACCTATGTTTTTTACAAGTTAAAGTTACGTTTTGACAAGTTAAAGTACGTTTCAACATCTTAAAAATACTTTTTGATAAGTTAAAGTACATTTGTTACAAGTTAAAATTACGTTTTGACAAGTTAAACTATGTTTTTTACAAGTTAAACTTACGTTTGAAAAGTTAAAGTACGTTTGAAAAGTTAAAGTACGTTTCAACAAGTTAAAACTACGATTTGACAAGTTAACGTATGTTTCAACAGGTTAAAATTACGTTTTGACAAGTTAAAGTATGTTTCAACAGGTTAAAATTACGTTTTGACAAGTAAAAGTACATTTTTTACAAGTTAAAGTTACGCTTTGACACGTTAAACTATGTTTTTTTTACAAGTTAAAGTTACGTTTTGACAAGTTAAAGTACGTTTCAACAGGTTAAAATTACTTTTTGACAAGTTAAAGTACATTTTTTACAAGTTAAAGTTACGTTTTAACAAGTTAAACTATGTTTTTTACAAGTTAAAGTTACGTTTGAAAAGTTAAAGTACTTTTCAACGAGTTCAAATTACGTTTTGACAAGTAAAAGTACATTTTTTACATGTTAAAATTACGTTTTGACAAGTTAACCTATGTTTTTTACAAGTTAAAGTTACGTTTTGACAAGTTAAAGTAAGTTTCAACATCTTAAAAATACTTTTTGACATGTTAAAGTACATTTGTTACAAGTTAAAATTACGTTTTGACAAGTTAAACTATGTTTTTTACAAGTTAAAGTTACGTTTGAAAAGTTAAAGTACTTTTCAACAAGTTAAAATTACGATTTGACAAGTTAATGTATGTTTCAACAGGTTAAAATTACGTTTTGACAAGTTAAAGTATGTTTCAACAGGTTAAAATTACGTTTTGACAAGTAAAAGTACATTTTTTACAAGTTAAATTTACGTTTTGACATGTTAAACTATGTTTTTTACAAATTAAAGTTACGTTTTGACAAGTTAAAGTGCGTTTCAACAAGTTTAAAGTACGTTTTGACAAGTAATAGTACATTTTTTACAAGTTAAAGTTACGATTTGACAAGTTAAAGTACATTTTTTACAAGTTAAAGTTACGTTTTGACAAGTTAAAGTACCTTTCAACGAGTTCAAATTACGTTTTGACAAGTAAAAGTACATTTTTTACAAGTTAAAATTACGTTTTGACAGGTTAACCTATGTTTTTTACAAGTTAAAGTTACGTTTTGACAAGTTCAAGTGCGTTTCAACAAGTTCAAAGTACGTTTTGACAAGTAATAGTACATTTTTTACAAGTTAAAGTTACGTTTTGACAAGTTAAACTATGTTTTTTACAAGTTAAAGTTACGTTTTGACAAGTTAAAGTACGTTTCAACAAGTTAAAATTACTTTTTTACAAGTTAAAGTATGTTTTTTATAAGTTAAAGTTACGTTTTGAAAAGTTAAAGTACGTTTTGAAAAGTTAAAGTACGTTTTAACAAGTTAAAATTACGATTTCACAAGTTGAAGTACATTTTTTACAAGTTAAAGTTACGTTTTTACATGTTAAAGTACGTTTCAACAGGTTAAAATTACGTTTTGACAAATAAAAGTACATTTCAATAAGTTCAAATTACGTTTTGACAAGTTAAAGTATGTTTCAAAAGGTTAAAATTACGTTTTGACAAGTAAAAGTACATTTTTTACAAGTTAAAGTTACGTTTTGACATGTTAAACTATGTTTTTTACAAGTTAAATTTACGGTGTGACAAGTTAAAGTGCGTTTCAACAAGTTCAAAGTACGTTTTGACAAGTAATTGTACATTTTTACAAGTCACATTTACGTTTTGACAAGTTAAACTATGTTTTTTACAAGTTAAAGTTACGTTTTAACAAGTTAAAGTACGTTTCAACAAGTTAAAATTACTTTTTGACAAGTTAAAGTACATTTTTTACAAATTAAAGTTACGTTTTGACAAGTTAAACTATGTTTTTAACAACTTAAAGTTACTTTTTGACAAGTTAAAGTACGTTTCAACAAGTTAAAATTACGATTTGAAAAGTTGAAGTACATTTGTTACAAGTTAAAGTTACGTTTTGACAAGTTAAAGTACGTTTCAACAAGATCAAATTACGTTTTGACAAGTTTAAGTAACTTTCAACAAGATAAAATTACGTTTTGACAAGTAAAAGTACATTTTTTACAAGATAAATTTACGTTTTGACATGTTAAACTATGTTTTCTACAAGTTAAAGTTACGTTTTGACAAGTTAAAGTGTGTTTCAACAAGTTCAAAGTACGTTTTGACAAGTAATAGTATATATTTTACAAGTTAAAGTTACGTTTTGACATGTTAAAGCACGTTTCACCAAGTTCAATTTACGTTTTGACAAGTTAAAGTACCTTTCAACAAGATAAAATTACATTTTGACAAGTAAAAGTACATTTTTTACAAGTTAAAGTTACGTTTTGACATGTTAAACTATGTTTTTCAGAAGTTAAAGTTACGTTTTGACAAGTTAAAGTGCGTTTCAACAAGTTCAAAGTACGTTTTGACAAGTAATAGTACATATTTTACAAGTTAAAGTACATTTTTTACAAGTTAAAGTTACGTTTTGACAAGTTAAAGTACATTTCAACAAGTTCAAATTACGTTTTGACAAGTTAAAGTATGTTTCAACAGGTTAAAATTATGTTTTGACAAGTAAAAGTACGTTTTTTACAAGTTAAAGGTACGTTTTGAAATGTTAAACTATGTTTTTTACAAGTTAAAATTACGTTTTGACAACTTAAAGTGCGTTTCAACAAGTTCAAAGTACGTTATGACAAGTAATAGTACATTTTTCACAAGTTAAAGTTACGTTTTGACAAGTTAAACTATGTTTTTTACAAGTTAAAGTTACGTTTTGACAAGTTAAAGTACGTTTCAACACGTTAAAATTACTTTTTGACAAGTTAAAGTACGTTTTTTACAAATTAAAGTTACGTTTTAGCAAGTTAAACTATGTTTTTTACAACTTAAAGTTACTTTTTGACAAGTTAAAGTACGTTTCAACAAGTTAAAATAACGATTTGATAAGTTAAAGTACAGTTTTTTACGAGTTAAAGTCACGTTTTGACAAGTTAAAATACTTTTCAACAAGTTCAAATTACGTTTTGACAAGTTAAAGTACCTTTCAACAAAATAAAATTACGATTTCACAAGTAAAAGTACATTTTTTACAAGTTAAAGTTACGTTTTGACATGTTAAACTATGTTTTTTACAAGTTAAGGTTACTATTTGAAAAGTTAAAGTACGTTTCAACAAGTTAAAATTACGATTTGACAAGTTAAAGTACATTTCTTACAAGTTAAACTTACGTTTTGACAAGTTAAAGTACGTTTCAACAAGTTCAAATTACGTTTTGAGAAATTAAAGTACGTTTCAACAAGTTAAAATTATGTTTTGACAAGTAAAAGTACATTTTTTACAAGTTAAAGTTACGTTTTGACATGTTAAACTATGTTTTTTATAAGTTAAAGTTACGTTTTGACAAGTTAAAGTACGTTTCAACAAGTTAAATTTACTTTTGACAAATTAAAGTACATTTTTTACAAGTTAAAGTTACGTTTTGAGAAGTTAAAGTATGTTTCAACGAGTTCAATTTACGTTTTGACAAGTTAAAGTTCATTTTTTACAAGTTAAAGTTACGTTTTGACAAGTTAAACTATGTTTTTTACAAGTTAAAGTTACGTTTTGACAAGTAAAAGTACGTTTCAACAAGTTAAAATTACTTTTTGACAAGTTAAAGTGCGTTTCAACAAGTTCAAAGTACGTTTTGACAAGTAATAGTACTTTTTTACTAGTTAAAGTTACGTTTTGACAAGTTAAACTATCTTTTTTACAAGTTAAAGTTACGTTTTGACAAATTAAAGTACGTTTCAACAAGTTAAAATTACTTTTTAACAAGTTAAAGTACATTTTTTACAAATTAAAGTTACGTTTTGACAAGTTAAACTATGTTTTTTACAACTTAAAGTTACTTTTTAACAAGTTAAAGTACGTTTAAACAAGTTAAAATTACTATATGACAAGTTAAAGTACATTTTATACAAGTTAAAGTTACGTTTTGACAAGTTAAAGTACCTTTCAACAAGATAAATTCACGTTTTGACAAGTAAAAGTACATTTTTTACAAGTTAAAGTTACATTTTGACATGTTAAACTATGTGTTTTACAAGTTAAAGTTACGTTTTGACAAGTTAAAATTCGTTTCAACAAGTTCAAAGTACGTTTTGACAAGTAATAGTACATTTATTACAAGTTAAAGTACATTTTTTACAAGTTAAACTACGTTTCAACAAGTTAAAATTACTTTTTGACAAGTTCAAATTACGGTTTGACAAGTTAAAGTATGTTTCAACAGGTTAAAATTACGTTTTGACAAGTAAAAGTACAGATTTTACAAGTTAAAGTTACGTTTTGACATGTTAATCTATGTTTTTTACAAGTTAAAGTTACGTTTTGACAAGTTCAAGTGCGTTTCAACAAGTTCAAAGTACGTTTTGACAAGTAATAGTACATTTTTTACAAGTTAAAGTTACGTTTTGACAAGTTAAACTATGTTTTTTACAAGTTAAAGTTACGTTTTGACAAGTTAAAGTACGTTTCAACACGTTAAAATTACTTTTTGAGAAGTTAAAGTACGTTTTTTACAAATTAAAGTTACGTTTTAGCAAGTTAAACTATTTTTTTTACAACTTAAAGTTACTTTTTGACAAGTTAAAGTACGTTTCAACAAGTTAAAATAACGATTTGATAAGTTAAAGTACAGTTTTTTACGAGTTAAAGTCACGTTTTGACAAGTTAATATACGTTTCAACAAGTTCAAATTACGTTTTGACAAGTTAAAGTACCTTTCAACAAAATAAAATTACGATTTCACAAGTAAAAGTACATTTTTTACAAGTTAAAGTTACGTTTTGACATGTTAAACTATGTTTTTTACAAGTTAAGGTTACTATTTGAAAAGTTAAAGTACGTTTCAACAAGTTAAAATTACGATTTGACAAGTTAAAGTACATTTCTTACAAGTTAAACTTACGTTTTGACAAGTTAAAGTACGTTTCAACAAGTTCAAATTACGTTTTGAGAAATTAAAGTACGTTTCAACAAGTTAAAATTATGTTTTGACAAGTAAAAGTACATTATTTACAAGTTAAAGTTACGTTTTGACATGTTAAACTATGTTTTTTATAAGTTAAAGTTACGTTTTGACAAGTTAAAGTACGTTTCAACAAGTTAAATTTACTTTTTGACAAGTTAAAGTACATTTTTTACAAGTTAAAGTTACGTTTTGAGAAGTTAAAGTATGTTTCAACGAGTTAAATTTACGTTTTGACAAGTTCAAGTTCATTTTTTACAAGTTAAAGTTACGTTTTGACAAGTTAAACTATGTTTTTTACAAGTTATAGTTATGTTTTGAAAAGTTAAAGTACGTTTCAACAAGTTAAAAGTACGATTTGACAAGTTCAAGTACATTTTTTACAAGTTAAAGTTACGTTTTGAGAAGTTAAAGTAAGTTTCAACGAGTTCAATTTACGTTTTGACAAGTAAAAGTACATTTTTTACAAGTTAAAATTACGTTTTGACAAGTTAACCTATGTTTTTTACAAGTTAAAGTTACGTTTTGAAAAGTTAAAGAACGTTTTAACATCTTAAAATTACTTTTTGACAAGTTAAAGTACATTTTTTACAAGTTAAAGTTACGTTTTGAGAAGTTAAAGTATGTTTCAACTAGTTCAATTTACGTTTTGACAAGTAATAGTACTTTTTTACTAGTTAAAGTTACGTTTTGACAAGTTAAACTATGTTTTTTACAAGTTAAAGTTACGTTTTGACAAGTTAAAGTACGTTTCAACAAGTTAAAATTACTTTTTGACAAGTTAAAGTGCGTTTCAACAAGTTCAAAGTACGTTTTGACAAGTAATAGTACTTTTTTACTAGTTAAAGTTACGTTTTGACAAGTTAAACTATCTTTTTTACAAGTTAAAGTTACGTTTTGACAAATTAAAGTACGTTTCAACAAGTTAAAATTACTTTTTAACAAGTTAAAGTACATTTTTTACAAATTAAAGTTACGTTTTGACAAGTTAAACTATGTTTTTTACAACTTAAAGTTACTTTTTAACAAGTTAAAGTACGTTTAACCAAGTTAAAATTACTATTTGACAAGTTAAAGTACATTTTATACAAGTTAAAGTTACGTTTTGACAAGTTAAAGTACCTTTCAACAAGATAAAATCACGTTTTGACAAGTAAAAGTACATTTTTTACAAGTTAAAGTTACATTTTGACATGTTAAACTATGTGTTTTACAAGTTAAAGTTACGTTTTGACAAGTTAAAATTCGTTTCAACAAGTTCAAAGTACGTTTTGACAAGTTATAGTACATTTATTACAAGTTAAAGTACATTTTTTACAAGTTAAAATACGTTTCAACAAGGTAAAATTACTTTTTGACAAGTTCAAATTACGTTTTGACAAGTTAAAGTATGTTTCAACAGGTTAAAATTACGTTTTGACAAGTAAAAGTACAGATTTTACAAGTTAAAGTTACGTTTTGACATGTTAATCTATGTTTTTTACAAGTTAAAGTTACGTTTTGACAAGTTAAAGTGCGTTTCAACAAGTTCAAAGTATGTTATGACAAGTAATTGTACATTTTTTACAAGTTAAAGTTACGTTTTGAAAAGTTAAACTATGTTTTTTACAAGTTAAAGTTACGTTTTGACAAGTTAAAGTACGTTTCAACAAGTTAAAATTACTTTTTGACAAGTTAAAGTATGTTTTTTACAACTTAAAGATACTTTTTGACAAGTTAAAGTACGTTTCAACAAGTTAAAATTACGATTTGACAAGTTAAAGTACATTTTTTACAAGTTAAATTACGTTTTGACAAGTTAAAGTACATTTTTTACAAGTTAAAGTTACATTTTGACAAGTTAAACTATGTTTTTTACAAGTTAAAGTTATGTTTTGAAAAGTTAAAGTATGTTTCAACAAGTTAAAAGTACGATTTGACAAGTTCACGTACATTTTTTACAAGTTAAAGTTACGTTTTGAGAAGTTAAAGTAAGTTTCAACGAGTTCAATTTACGTTTTGACAAGTAAAAGTACATTTTTTACAAGTTAAAATTACGTTTTGACAAGTTAACCTATGTTTTTTACAAGTTAAAGTTACGTTTTGACAAGTTAAAGTACGTTTCAACATCTTAAAATTACTTTTTGAAAAGTTAAAGTACATTTTTTACAAGTTAAAGTTACGTTTTGAGAAGTTAAAGTAAGTTTCAACGAGTTCAATTTACGTTTTGAGAAGTAAAAGTACATTTTTTACAAGTTAAAATTACGATTTTACAAGTTAACCTATGTTTTTTACAAGTTAAAGTTACGTTTTGACAAGTTAAAGTAAGTTTAAACATCTTAAAATTACTTTTTGACAAGTTAAAGTACAATTGTTACAAGTTAAAGTTACGTTTGGCAAGTTAAACTATGTTTTGTACAAGTTAAAGTTATGTTTTGAAAAGTTAAAGTACGTTTCAACAAGTTAAAAGTACGATTTGACAAGTTCAAGTACATTTTTTACAAGTTAAAGTTACGTTTTAACAAGTTAAAGTACGTTTCAACAAGTTTAAATTACGTTTTGACAAGTTAAAGTATGTTTCAACAGGTTAAAATTACGTTTTGACAAGTTAAAGTACATTCCAACAAGTTCAAATTACGTTTTGACAAGTTAAAGTATGTTTCAACAGGTTAAAATTATGTTTTGACAAGTAAAAGTACATTTTTTACAAGTTAAAGTTACGTTTTGACATGTTAAACTATGTTTTTTACATGTTAAAGTTACGTTTTGACAAGTTAAAGTGCGTTTCAACAAGTTCAAAGTACGTTTTGACAAGTAATAGTACTTTTTTACCAATTAAAGTTACGTTTTTACAAGTTAAACTATGTTTTTTACAAGTTAAAGTTATGTTTTGACAAGTTAAAGTACGTTTCAACAAGTTAAAATTACTTTTTGACTAGTTAAAGTACATATTTTACAAATTAAAGTTACATTTTAACAAGTTAAACTATGTTTTTTACAACTTAAAGTTACTTTTTGACAAGTTAAAGTACGTTTCAACAAGTTAAAATTACGATTTGACAAGTTAAAGTCCATTTTTTACAAGTTAAATTACGTTTTGACAAGTTAAAGTACATTTTTTACAAGTGAAAGTTACGTTTTGACAAGTTAAACTATGTTTTTTACAAGATAAAGTTATGTTTTGAAAAGTTAAAGTACGTTTCAACAAGTTAAAAGTACGATTTGATTAGTTCAGGTACATTTTTTACAAGTTAAAGTTACGTTTTGAGAAGTTAAAGTAAGTATCAACGAGTTCAATTTACGTTTTGACAAGTAAAAGTACATTTTTTACAACTTAAAATTACGTTTTGACAAGTTAACCTATGTTTTTTACAAGTTAAAGTTACGTTTTGAGAAGTTAAAGTACGTTTCAACATCTTAAAATTACTTTTTGACAAGTTAAAGGACATTTTTTACAAGTTAAAGTTACGTTTTGAGAAGTTAAAGTATGTTTCAACGATTTCAATTTACGTTTTGACAAGTAAAAGTACATTTTTACATGTTAAATTACGTTTTTACAAGTTAACCTATGTTTCTTACAAGTTAAAGTTACGTTTTGACAAGTTAAAGTACTTTACAACATCTTAAAATTACTTTTTGACAAGTTAAAGTACATTTGTTACAAGTTAAAGTTACGTTTTTACAAGTTAAACTATGTTTTTTACAAGCAAAAGTTATGTTTTGAAAAGTTAAAGTACGTTTCAACAAGCTAAAAGTACGATTTGACAAGTTCATGTACATTTTTTACAAATTAAAGTTACATTTTAACAAGTTAAAGTATGTTTCAACAAGTTCAAATTACGTTTTGACAAGTTAAAGTATGTTTCAACAGGTTAAAATTACATTTTGGCAAGTAAAAGTACATTCCAACAAGTTCAAATTACGTTTTGACAAGTTAAAGTATGTTTCAACAGGTTAAAAATATGTTTTGACAAGTAAAAGTACATTTTTTACAATTTAAAGTTACGTTTTGACATGTTAAACTATGTTTTTTACATGTTAAAGTTACGTTTTGACAAGTTAAAGTGCGTTTCAACAAGTTCAAAGTACGCTTTGACAAGTAATAGTACTTTTTTACAAGTTAAAGTTACGTTTTGACAAGTTAAACGATGTTCTTTACAAGTTTAAGTTATGTTTTCACAAGTTAAAGTACGTTTCAACAAGTTAAAATTACTTTTTGACAAGTTAAAGTACATATTTTACAAATTAAAGTTACGTTTTGACAAGTTAAACTATGTTTTACACAACTTAAAGTTACTTTTTAACAAGTTAAAGTACGTTTCAACAATTTAAAATTACAATTTGACAAGTTAAAGTACATTTTATACAAGTTATAGTTACGTTTTGACAAGTTAAAGTACGTTTCAACAACTTCAATTACGTTTTGACAAGTTAAAGTACCTTTCAACAAGATAAAATTACGTTTTGACAAATAAAAGTACATTTTTTACAAGTTAAAGTTACGTTTTGACATGTTAAACTATGTTTTTTACAAGTTAAAGTTACGTTTTGACAAGTTAAAGTGCGTTTCAACAAGTTCAAAGTAAGTTTTGACAAGTAATAGTACATTTTTTACAAGTTAAAGTACGTTTCAACAAATTAAAATTACTTTTTGACAAGTTCAAATTACGTTTTGACAAGTTAAAGTATGTTTCAACAGGTTAAAATTACGTTTTGACCAGTAAAAGTACAGATTTTACAAGTTAAAGTTAAGTTTTGACATGTTAAACTATGTTTTTTATAAGTTAAAGTTACGTTTTGACAAATTAAAGTGCGTTTCAACAAGTTCAAAGTACGTTTTGACAAGTAATAGTACAATTGTTACAAGTTAAAGTTACGTTTTGACAAGTTAAACGATGTTTTTTACAACTTAAAGTTATGTTTTGAAAAGTTAAAGTACGTTTAAACAAGTTAAAATTACGATTTGACAAGTTCAAGTACATTTTTTACAAGTTAAAGTTACGTTTTGACAAGGTAAAGCACATTTCAACAAGTTCAAATTACGTTTTGACAAGTTAAAATATGTTTCAACATGTTAAAATTACGTTTTGACAAGTAAAAGTACATTTCAACAAGTTCAAATTACGTTTTGACAAGTTAAAGTATGTTCCAACAGCTTAAAATTATGTTTTGACAAGTAAAAGTACATTTTTTACAAGTTAAAGTTACGTTTGACAAGTTAACCTATTTTTTTACAAGTTAAAGTTATGTTTTGAAAAGTTAAAGTACGTTTCAACAAGTTAAAAGTACGATTTGACAAGTTCAAGTACATTTTTTACAAGTTAAAGTTACGTTTTGAGAAGTTAAAGTAAGTTTCAACGAGTTCAATTTACGTTTTGACAAGTAAAAGTACATATTTTACAAGTTAAAATTACATTTTGACAAGTTAACCTATGTTTTTTACAAGTTAAAGTTACGTTTTGACAAGTTAAAGTACGTTTCAACATCTTAAAATTACTTTTTGACAAGTTAAAGTACATTTTTTACAAGTTAAAGTTACGTTTTGAGAAGTTAAAGTAAGTTTCAACGAGTTGAATTTACGTTTTGACAAGTAAAAGTACATTTTTACAAGTTAAAATTACGTTTTTACAAGTTAACCTATGTTTTTTACAAGTTAAAGTTACGTTTTGACAAGTTAAAGTACGTTTCAACATCTTAAAATTACGTTTTGACAAGTAAAAGTACATTCCAACAAGTTCAAATTACGTTTTGACAAGTTAAAGTATGTTTCAACAGGTTAAAATTATGTTTTGACAAGTAAAAGTACATTTGTTACAAGTTAAAGTTACGTTTTGACAAGTTAAACTATGTTTTTTACAAGCTAAAGTTATGTTTTGAAAAGTTAAAGTACATTTCAACAAGCTAAAAGTACGATTTGACAAGTTTAAGTACATTTTTTACAAGTTAAAGTTACATTTTAACAAGTTAAAGTACGCTTCAACAAGTTCAAATTACGTTTTGACAAGTTAAAGTGTGTTTCAACAGGTTAAAATTACGTTTTGACAAGTAAAAGTACATTCCAACAAGTTCAAATTACGTTTTGACAAGTTAAAGTATGTTTCAACAGATTAAAATTATGTTTTCACAAGTAAAAGTACATTTTTTACAAGTTAAAGTTACGTTTTGACATGTTAAACTATGATTTTTACATGTTAAAGTTACGTTTTGACAAGTTAAAGTGCGTTTCAACAAGTTCAAAGTACGTTTTGACAAGAAATAGTAGTTTTTTACAAGTTAAAATTACGTTTTGACAAGTTAAACTATGTTTTTACAAGTTAAAGTTACGTTTTCACAAGTTAAAGTACGTTTCAACAAGTTAAAATTACGATTTGACAAGTTAAGTACATTTTTTACAAGTTAAATTACGTTTTGACAAGTTAAAGTACGTTTTAACAAGTTCAAATTACGTTTTGACAAGTTAAAGTACCTTTCAACAAGATAAAATTACGTTGTGATACGCAAAAGTACATTTTTTACAAGTTAAAGTTACGTCTTGACATGTTAAACTATGTTTTTTACAAGTTATAGTTACGTTTTGACAAGTTAAAGTGCGTTTCAACAAGCTCAAAGTATGTTTTGACGAGTAATAGAACATTTTTTACAAGTTAAAGTACATTTTTACAAGTAAGTTACGTTTTGACAAGTTAAAGTACGTTTCAACAAGTTCAAAGTACGTTTTTACAAGTTAAAGTTACGTTTTGAGAAGTTAAAGTAAGTTTCAACGAGTTCAATTTACGTTTTGACAAGTAAAAGTACATTTTTTACAAGTTAAAATTACGTTTTGACAAGTTAACCTATGTTTTTTACAAGTTAAAGTTACGTTTTGACAAGTTAAAGTACGTTTCAACATCTTAAAATTACTTTTTGACAAGTTAAAGTACATTTTTTACAAGTTAAAGTTACGTTTTGAGAAGTTAAAGTAAGTTTCAACGAGTTCAATTTACGTTTTGACATGTAAAATTACATTTTTTACAATTTAAAGTTACGTTTTTACAATTTAACCTATGTTTTTTACAAGTTAAAGTTACGTTTTGACAAGTTAAAGTACGTTTCAACATCTTAAAATAACTTTTTGACAAGTTAAAGTACAGTTGTTACAAGTTAAAGTTACGTTTGGCTAGTTAAACTATGTTTTTTACAAGTTAAAGTTATGTTTTGAAAAGTTAAAGAACGTTTCAACAACTTAAAAGTACGATTTGACAAGTTTAAGTACATTTTTTACAAGTTCAAGTTACGTTTTAACAAGTTAAAGTACGTTTCAACAAGTTCAAATTATATTTGACAAGTTAAAGTATGTTTCAATAGGTTAAAATTACGTTTTGACAAGTAAAAGTACATTCCAACAAGTTCAAATTACGTTTTGACAAGTTAAAGTATGTTTCAACAGGTTAAAATTATGTTTTGAGTAGTAAAACTACATTTTTTACAAGTTAAAGTTACGTTTTGACATGTTAAACTATGTTTTTTACATGTTAAAGTTACGTTTTGACAAGTTAAAGTGCGTTTCAACAAGTTCAAAGTACGTTTTGACAAGTAATAATACTTTTTTACAAGTTAAAGTTACGTTTTGACAAGTTAACCTATTGTTTTTAAAAGTTAAAGTTACGTTTTGACAAGTTAAAGTACGTTTCATCAAGTTAAAATTACTTTTTGTCAAGTTAAAGTACATATTTTACAAATTAAAGTTACGTTTTGACAAGTTAAACAATGTTTTTTACAACTTAAAGTTATTTTTTGACAAGTTAAAGTACGTTTCAACAAGTTAAAATTACGATTTGACAAGTAAAAGTACATTCCAACAAGTTCAAATTACGTTTTGACAAGTTAAAGTATGTTTCAACAGGTTAAAAATATGTTTTGACAAGTAAAAGTACATTTTTTACAATTTAAAGTTACGTTTTGACATGTTAAACTATGTTTTTTACATGTTAAAGTTACGTTTTGACAAGTTAAAGTGCGTTTCAACAAGTTCAAAGTACGTTTTGACAAGTAATAGTACTTTTTTACAAGTTAAAGTTACGTTTTGACAAGTTAAACTATGTTTTTTACAAGTTTAAGTTATGTTTTCACAAGTTAAAGTACGTTTCAACAAGTTAAAATTACTTTTTGACAAGTTAAAGTACATATTTTACAAATTAAAGTTACGTTTTGACAAGTTAAACTATGTTTTACACAACTTAAAGTTACTTTTTAACAAGTTAAAGTACGTTTCAACAATTTAAAATTACAATTTGACAAGTTAAAGTACATTTTATACAAGTTATAGTTACGTTTTGACAAGTTAAAGTACGTTTCAACAACTTCAATTACGTTTTGACAAGTTAAAGTATCTTTCAACAAGATAAAATTACGTTTTGACAAATAAAAGTACATTTTTTACAAGTTAAAGTTACGTTTTGACATGTTAAACTATTTTTTTTACAAGTTAAAGTTACGTTTTGACAAGTTAAAGTGCGTTTCAACAAGTTCAAAGTACGTTTTGACAAGTAATAGTACATTTTTTACAAGTTAAAGTACGTTTCAACAAATTAAAATTACTTTTTGACAAGTTCAAATTACGTTTTGACAAGTTAAAGTATGTTTCAACAGGTTAAAATTACGTTTTGACCAGTAAAAGTACAGATTTTACAAGTTAAAGTTAAGTTTTGACATGTTAAACTATGTTTTTTATAAGTTAAAGTTACGTTTTGACAAATTAAAGTGCGTTTCAACAAGTTCAAAGTACGTTTTGACAAGTAATAGTACATTTGTTACAAGTTAAAGTTACGTTTTGACAAGTTAAACGATGTTTTTTACAAGTTAAAGTTATGTTTTGAAAAGTTAAAGTACGTTTCAACAAGTTAAAATTACGATTTGACAAGTTCAAGTACATTTTTTACAAGTTAAAGTTACGTTTTGACAAGGTAAAGTACATTTCAACAAGTTCAAATTACGTTTTGACAAGTTAAAGTATGTTTCAACATGTTAAAATTACGTTTTGACAAGTAAAAGTACATTTCAACAAGTTCAAATTACGTTTTGACAAGTTAAAGTATGTTCCAACAGCTTAAAATTATGTTTTGACAAGTAAAAGTACATTTTTTACAAGTTAAAGTTACGTTTGACAAGTTAACCTATTTTTTTACAAGTTAAAGTTATGTTTTGAAAAGTTAAAGTACGTTTCAACAAGTTAAAAGTACGATTTGACAAGTTCAAGTACATTTTTTACAAGTTAAAGTTACGTTTTGAGAAGTTAAAGTAAGTTTCAACGAGTTCAATTTACGTTTTGACATGTAAAAGTACATTTTTTACAAGTTAAAATTACGTTTTGACAAGTTAACCTATGTTTTTTACAAGTTAAAGTTACGTTTTGACAAGTTAAAGTACGTTTCAACATCTTAAAATTACTTTTTGACAAGTTAAAGTACATTTTTTACCCGTTAAAGTTACGTTTTGAGAAGTTAAAGTAAGTTTCAACGAGTTCAATTTACGTTTTGACAAGTAAAATTACATTTTTTAGAATTTAAAGTTACGTTTTTACAATTTAACCTATGTTTTTTACAAGTTAAAGTTACGTTTTGACAAGTTAAAGTACGTTTCAACATCTTAAAATAACTTTTTGACAAGTTAAAGTACAGTTGTTACAAGTTAAAGTTACGTTTGGCTAGTTAAACTATGTTTTTTACAAGTTAAAGTTATGTTTTGAAAAGTTAAAGAACGTTTCAACAACTTAAAAGTACGATTTGACAAGTTCAAGTACATTTTTTACAAGTTCAAGTTACGTTTTAACAAGTTAAAGTACGTTTCAACAAGTTCAAATTATATTTGACAAGTTAAAGTATGTTTCAATAGGTTAAAATTACGTTTTGACAAGTAAAAGTACATTCCAACAAGTTCAAATTACGTTTTGACAAGTTAAAGTATGTTTCAACAGGTTAAAATTATGTTTTGAGTAGTAAAACTACATTTTTTACAAGTTAAAGTTACGTTTTGACATGTTAAACTATGTTTTTTACATGTTAAAGTTACGTTTTGACAAGTTAAAGTGCGTTTCAACAAGTTCAAAGTACGTTTTGACAAGTAATAATACTTTTTTACAAGTTAAAGTTACGTTTTGACAAGTTAACCTATTGTTTTTAAAAGTTAAAGTTACGTTTTGACAAGTAAAAGTACGTTTCATCAAGTTAAAATTACTTTTTGACAAGTTAAAGTACATATTTTACAAATTAAAGTTACGTTTTGACAAGTTGAACAATGTTTTTTACAACTTAAAGTTATTTTTTGACAAGTTAAAGTACGTTTCAACAAGTTAAAATTACGATTTGACAAGTAAAAGTACATTCCAACAAGTTCAAATTACGTTTTGACAAGTTAAAGTATGTTTCAACAGGTTAAAAATATGTTTTGACAAGTAAAAGTACATTTTTTACAATTTAAAGTTACGTTTTGACATGTTAAACTATGTTTTTTACATGTTAAAGTTACGTTTTGACAAGTTAAAGTGCGTTTCAACAAGTTCAAAGTACGTTTTGACAAGTAATAGTACTTTTTTACAAGTTAAAGTTACGTTTTGACAAGTTAAACTATGTTTTTTACAAGTTTAAGTTATGTTTTCACAAGTTAAAGTACGTTTCAACAAGTTAAAATTACTTTTTGACAAGTTAAAGTACATATTTTACAAATTAAAGTTACGTTTTGACAAGTTAAACTATGTTTTACACAACTTAAAGTTACTTTTTAACAAGTTAAAGTACGTTTCAACAATTTAAAATTACAATTTGACAAGTTAAAGTACATTTTATACAAGTTATAGTTACGTTTTGACAAGTTAAAGTACGTTTCAACAACTTCAATTACGTTTTGACAAGTTAAAGTACCTTTCAACAAGATAAAATTACGTTTTGACAAATAAAAGTACATTTTTTACAAGTTAAAGTTACGTTTTGACATGTTAAACTATTTTTTTTACAAGTTAAAGTTACGTTTTGACAAGTTAAAGTGCGTTTCAACAAGTTCAAAGTACGTTTTGACAAGTAATAGTACATTTTTTACAAGTTAAAGTACGTTTCAACAAATTAAAATTACTTTTTGACAAGTTCAAATTACGTTTTGACAAGTTAAAGTATGTTTCAACAGGTTAAAATTACGTTTTGACCAGTAAAAGTACAGATTTTACAAGTTAAAGTTAAGTTTTGACATGTTAAACTATGTTTTTTATAAGTTAAAGTTACGTTTTGACAAATTAAAGTGCGTTTCAACAAGTTCAAAGTACGTTTTGACAAGTAATAGTACATTTGTTACAAGTTAAAGATACGTTTTGACAAGTTAAACGATGTTTTTTACAAGTTAAAGTTATGTTTTGAAAAGTTCAAGTACGTTTCAACAAGTTAAAATTACGATTTGACAAGTTCAAGTACATTTTTTACAAGTTAAAGTTACGTTTTGACAAGGTAAAGTACATTTCAACAAGTTCAAATTACGATTTGACAAGTTCAAGTACATTTTTTACAAGTTAAAGTTACGTTTTGACAAGGTAAAGTACGTTTCAACAACTTAAAAGTACGATTTGACAAGTTCAAGTACATTTTTTACAAGTTCAAGTTACGTTTTAACAAGTTAAAGTACGTTTCAACAATTTCAAATTACGTTTTGACAAGTTAAAGTATGTTTCAACAGGTTAAAATTACGTTTTGACAAGTAAATGTACATTTTTTACAAGTTAAAGTTACGTTTTGACAAGTTAAAGTACATTTTTTACAAGTTAAAGTTACGTTTTGACAAGTTAAAGTACGTTCCAACGAGTTCAAATTACGTTTTGACAAGTTGAAGTATGTTTCAACAGGTTAAAATTATGTTTTGACAAGTAAAACTACTTTTTTTACAAGTTAAAGTTACGTTTTGACATGTTAAACTATGTTTTTTACATGTTAAAGTTACGTTTTGACAAGTTAAAGTGCGTTTCAACAAGTTCAAAGTACGTTTTGACAAGTAATAATACGTTTTTACAAGTTAAAGTTACATTTTGACAAGTTAAACTATGTTTTTTAAAAGTTAAAGTTACGTTTTGACAAGTTAAAGTACGTTTCCTCAAGTTAAAATTACTTTTTGACAAGTTAAAGTACATATTTTACAAATTAAAGTTACGTTTTGACAAGTTAAACAATGTTTTTTACAACTTAAAGTTATTTTTTGACAAGTTAAAGTACGTTTCAACAAGTTAAAATTACGATTTGACAAGTTAAAGTACATTTTATACAAGTTATAAATACGTTTTGACAAGTTAAAGTACGTTTCAACAAGTTCAAATTACGTTTTGACAAGTTAAACTATGTTTTTTACAAGATAAAGTTATGTTTTGAAAAGTTAAAGTACGTTTCAACAAGTTAAAAGTACGATTTGACAAGTAATAGTACATTTTTTACAAGTTAAAGTACATTTTAAACAAGTTAAAGTACGTTTCAACAAGTTGAAATTACGTTTTGACAAGTAAATGTACATTCCAACAAGTTCAAATTACGTTTTGACAAGTTAAAGTATGTTTCAACAGATTAAAATTATGTTTTCACAAGTAAAAGTACATTTTTAACAAGTTAAAGTTACGTTTTGACATGTTAAACTATGTTTTTTAAATTTTAAAGTTAAGTTTTGACAAGTTAAAGTGCGTTTCAACAAGTTCAAAGTACGTTTTGAAAAGTAATAGTAGTTTTTTACAAGTTAAAGTTACGTTTTGACAAGTTAAACTATGTTTTTTACAAGTTAAAATTACGTTTTCACAAGTTAAAGTACGTTTCAACAAGTTAAAATTATGATTTGACAAGTTAAAGTACATTTTTTACAAGTTAAATTACTTTTTGACAAGGTAAAGTACATTTTAACAAGTTCAAATTACGTTTTGACAAGTTAAAGTACCTTTCAACAAGTTAAAGTTACGTTTTGACATGTTAAACTATGTTTTTTACAAGTTAAAGTTACGTTTTGACAAGTTAAAGGGCGTTTCAACAAGCTCAAAGTACGTTTTTACAAGTTAAAGTTACGGTTTGACATGTTAAACTATGTTGTTTACAAGTTAAAATTACGTTTTGACAAGTTAAAGTACGTTTCAACAAGTTAAAATTACTTTTTGACAACTTAAAGTACAATTTTTAACAAGTTAAAGTTATGTTTTGACAAGTTAAAGTATGTTTTTTACAAGTTAAAGTTACTATTTGACAAGTTAAAGTACGTTTCAACAAGTTAAAATTACGATTTGACAAGTTAAAGTACATTTTTTACAAGTTAAAGTTACGTTTTGAAAAGTTAAACTATGTTTTTTACAAGTTAAAGTTATGTTTTGACAAGTTAAAGTACGTTTCAACAAGTTAAAATTACTTTTTGAAAAGTTGAAGTACATTTTTTACAAGTTAAAGTTACGTTTGACTTGTTAAACTATGTTTTTTACAATTTAAAGTTACGTTTTTACAAGTTAAAGTACGTGTTTTACAAGTTAAAGTTACGTTTTGACAAGTTAAAGTATGTTCAACAAGTCAAAATTACGTTTTGACAAGTTAGAGTATATTTTTTACAAGTTAAAGTAACGTTTTATAAAGATAAAGTACGATTTTTACATGTTAAAATTACGTTTTTCCAAGTTAAAGTACATTTCAACAAGTTAAAATTACGTTTTGACAAGTTAAAGTACAATTTTAACAAGTTAAAGTTAAGTTTTGTCAAGTTAAAGTACATTTTTGACAAGTTCAAGTAACGTTTTGACAAGTTAAAGTGTGTTTTTTATAAGTTAAAGTTACGTTTTGACAAGTTATAGTACGTTTCAACAAGTTAAAATTACGTTTTGACAAGTTAAAGTACAATTATAACAAGTTAAAGTACAATTTTAATAAGTTAAAGTTACGTTTTGTCAAGTTAGAGGACATTTTTTACAAGTTAAAGTTATGTTTTGACAAGTTAAAGTGTGTTTTATACAAGTTAAAGTTATGTTTTGACAAGTTAAAGTACGTTTCAACAAGTTTAAATTACGTTTTTACAAGTTAAAGTGCATGTTTTATAAGTTTAAGTTACGTTTTGACAAGTTACAGTTACGTTTCTACAAGTTAAAGTTACATTTTGACAAGTTATAGTACATGTTTTACAAGTTAAAGTTACGTTTTGACAAGTTAAAGAACATTTTTACAAGTTAAAGTTATGTTTTGACAAGTTAAAGTACGTTTCAACAAGTTAAAACTACGTTTTGACAAGTAAAAGTACATTTTTTACAAGTTAAAACTACGTTTTGACAAGTTAAACTACGATTATTACAAGTTCAAATTACGTTTTGACAAGTTAAAGTACGTTTCAACAAGTTAAAATTAATATTTGACAAATTAAAGTACATGTTTTTACAAGTTAAAGTTACGTTTTGACAAGTTAAAGTATGTTTTTTACATGTTAAAGTTACGTTTTGAATAGTTAAAGTATATTTTCTACAAGTTAAAGTTACGTTTTGACAAGTTAAAATATGTTTTTTACAAGTTAAAGTTACGTTTTGACAAGTTAATTTCTTACAAGTTAAAGTTACGTTTTGACAAGTTAAAGTAGGTTTCTTAATAGTTAAAGTTACGTTTTGACAAGTTAAAGTATGTTTTGTACAAGTTAAAGTTACGTTCTGACATGTTAAAGTACATTTTTTACAAGTTAAAGTTACATTTTGACAAGTTAAAGTGCATGTTTTACAAGTTTAAGTTACGTTTTGACAAGTTAAAGTTACGTTTCAACAAATTAAAGTTACGTTTTGATAAGTTAAAGTGTTTTATTTATAAGGTAAAGTTACGTTTTGACAATTTAAAGTACGTTTCAACAAGTTTAAAATTACGGATTGACAAGTTAAAGTACATTTTTTACAAGTTAAATTATGTTTCTTACAAGTTAATATTACGTTTTGACAAGTTAAAATACGTTTCAACATCTTAAAATTACGTTTTGACAAGTTAAAGTACATTTTTTACAAGTTAAAGTTACGTTTTGACAAGTTAAAGTATGTTTCTTACAAGTTAAAGTTACGTTATGACAAGTTAAAGTATATTGTTTACAAGTTAAAGTTACGTTTTGACAAGTTAAATTATATTTCTAACAAGTTAAAGTTACGTTTTAACAAGTTAAACTTTGTTTTTTACAAGTAAAAGTTACGTTTTGACAAGTTAAAGTACGTTTCATCAAGTTAAGATTACGATTTGAGAACTTAAAGTAAATTGTTTACAAGTTAAAGTTACGTTTTGACAAGTTAAAGTATGTTTCTTACAAGTTAAAGTTACGTTTTGGCAAGTTAAAGTATGGTTTTTACAAGTTAATGTTACATTTTGACAAGTTAAAATACGTTTTTTACAAGTAAAAGTTACGTTTTGACAGTTAAAGTACGTTTCATCAAGTTAAAATTACGATTTGACAACTTAAAGTAAATTTTTTACAAGTTAAAGGTACGTTTTGACAAGTTAAAGTATGTTTCTTACAAGCTAAAGTTACGTTTTGGCAAGTTAAAGTATGTTTTTTACAAGTTAAAGTTACGTTTTGACGAGTTAAAGTATGTTTTTTACAAATTAAAGTTACGTTCCGACAAGTTAAAGTACGTTTCAACAAGTTAAAATTACGATTTGACAACTTAAAATAAATTTTTTACAAGTTAAGGGTACGTTTTGACATGTTAAAGTATGTTTCTTACAAGTTAAAGTTACATTTTGACAAGTTAAAGTATGTTTCTTACAAATTAAAGTTACATTTTGACAAGTTAAACTATGTTTCTTACAAGTTAAAGTTACGTTTTGACAAGTTAAAGTATGTTTTCTACAAGTTAAAGTTACGTTTTGACAAGTTAAAGTACGTTTCAACAAGTTAAAATTACGATTTGACAAGTTAAAGTAATTTTTTTACAAGTTAAAGGTACGTTTTGACAAGTTAAAGTATGTTTCTTACAAGTTAAACCTACATTTTGACAAGTTAAAGTATGTTTCTTACAAATTAAACTTACATTTTGACAAGTTAAACTATGTTTCTTACAATATAAAGTTACGTTTTGACAAGTTATAGTATGTTTTCTACAAGTTAAAGTTACGTTTTGACAAGTCAAAGTACGTTTCAACAAGTTAAAATTACGATTAGACAACTTAAAGTAAATTTTTTACAAGTTAAAGGTACGTTTTGACAAGCTAAAGTATGTTTCTTACAAGTTAAAGTTACAGTTTGACTAGTTAAATTATGTTTTTTACAAGTTAAAGTTACATTCTGACAAGTTAAAGTACATTTTTTACAAGTTAAAGTTACGTTTTGACAAGTTAAAGTGCATGTTTTACAAGTTTAAGTTACGTTTTCACAAGTTAAAGTTACGTTTCAACAAGTTAAATTTACATTTTGACAAGTTAAAGTACACGTTTTACAAGTTAATGTATGTTTCTTACAAGTTAAAGTTACGTTTTGACAAGTTAAAATATGTTTTTTACAAGTTAAAGTTACGTTTTGACAAGTTAATTTCTTACAAGTTAAAGTTACGTTTTGACAAGTTAAAGTAGGTTTCTTAATAGTTAAAGTTACGTTTTGACAAGTTAAAGTATGTTTTGTACAAGTTAAAGTTACGTTCTGACATGTTAAAGTACATTTTTTACAAGTTAAAGTTACATTTTGACAAGTTAAAGTGCATGTTTTACAAGTTTAAGTTACGTTTTGACAAGTTAAAGTTACGTTTCAACAAATTAAAGTTACGTTTTGATAAGTTAAAGTGTTTTATTTATAAGGTAAAGTTACGTTTTGACAATTTAAAGTACGTTTCAACAAGTTTAAAATTACGGATTGACAAGTTAAAGTACATTTTTTACAAGTTAAATTATGTTTCTTACAAGTTAATATTACGTTTTGACAAGTTAAAATACGTTTCAACATCTTAAAATTACGTTTTGACAAGTTAAAGTACATTTTTTACAAGTTAAAGTTACGTTTTGACAAGTTAAAGTATGTTTCTTACAAGTTAAAGTTACGTTATGACAAGTTAAAGTATATTGTTTACAAGTTAAAGTTACGTTTTGACAAGTTAAATTATATTTCTAACAAGTTAAAGTTACGTTTTAACAAGTTAAACTTTGTTTTTTACAAGTAAAAGTTACGTTTTGACAAGTTAAAGTACGTTTCATCAAGTTAAGATTACGATTTGAGAACTTAAAGTAAATTGTTTACAAGTTAAAGTTACGTTTTGACAAGTTAAAGTATGTTTCTTACAAGTTAAAGTTACGTTTTGGCAAGTTAAAGTATGGTTTTTACAAGTTAATGTTACATTTTGACAAGTTAAAATACGTTTTTTACAAGTAAAAGTTACGTTTTGACAGTTAAAGTACGTTTCATCAAGTTAAAATTACGATTTGACAACTTAAAGTAAATTTTTTACAAGTTAAAGGTACGTTTTGACAAGTTAAAGTATGTTTCTTACAAGCTAAAGTTACGTTTTGGCAAGTTAAAGTATGTTTTTTACAAGTTAAAGTTACGTTTTGACGAGTTAAAGTATGTTTTTTACAAATTAAAGTTACGTTCCGACAAGTTAAAGTACGTTTCAACAAGTTAAAATTACGATTTGACAACTTAAAATAAATTTTTTACAAGTTAAGGGTACGTTTTGACATGTTAAAGTATGTTTCTTACAAGTTAAAGTTACATTTTGACAAGTTAAAGTATGTTTCTTACAAATTAAAGTTACATTTTGACAAGTTAAACTATGTTTCTTACAAGTTAAAGTTACGTTTTGACAAGTTAAAGTATGTTTTCTACAAGTTAAAGTTACGTTTTGACAAGTTAAAGTACGTTTCAACAAGTTAAAATTACGATTTGACAAGTTAAAGTAATTTTTTTACAAGTTAAAGGTACGTTTTGACAAGTTAAAGTATGTTTCTTACAAGTTAAACCTACATTTTGACAAGTTAAAGTATGTTTCTTACAAATTAAACTTACATTTTGACAAGTTAAACTATGTTTCTTACAATATAAAGTTACGTTTTGACAAGTTATAGTATGTTTTCTACAAGTTAAAGTTACGTTTTGACAAGTCAAAGTACGTTTCAACAAGTTAAAATTACGATTAGACAACTTAAAGTAAATTTTTTACAAGTTAAAGGTACGTTTTGACAAGCTAAAGTATGTTTCTTACAAGTTAAAGTTACAGTTTGACTAGTTAAATTATGTTTTTTACAAGTTAAAGTTACATTCTGACAAGTTAAAGTACATTTTTTACAAGTTAAAGTTACGTTTTGACAAGTTAAAGTGCATGTTTTACAAGTTTAAGTTACGTTTTCACAAGTTAAAGTTACGTTTCAACAAGTTAAATTTACATTTTGACAAGTTAAAGTACACGTTTTACAAGTTAATGTATGTTTCTTACAAGTTAAAGTTACATTTTGACAAGTTAAAGTTACATTTTGACAAGTTAAAGTACTTTTCAACAAGTTTAAAGTTACGAATTGACATGTTAAAGTACATTTTTTACAAGTTAAAGTATGTTTCTAACAAATTAAAGTTACATTTTGACAAGTTAAAGTACGTTTCAACAAGTTAAAATTACGATTTGACAAGGTAAAGTAAATTTTTTACAAGTTAAAGTTACATTTTGACAAGTTAAACTATGTTTCTTACAAGTTAAAGTTACGTTTTGACAAGTTAATGTATGTTTTTTACAAGTTAAAGTTACATTTTGACAAGTTAAACTATGTTTCTTACAAGTTAAAGTTACGTTTTGACAAGTTAATGTATGTTTTTTACAAGTTAAAGTTACATTTTGACAAATTAAAGTACGTTTCAACAAATTAAAATTACGATTTTACAAGTTAAAGTAAATTTTTTACAAGTTAAAGGTACGTTTTGACAAGTTAAAGTATGTTTCTTACAAGTTAAAGTTACGTTTTGACAAGTTAAAGTACGTTTCAACAAGTTAAAGTTACATTTCGACAAGTTAAAGTACGTTTCAACAGGTTAAAATTACGATTTGACAAGTTAAATTACATTTAATTTATAAGTTAAATTACGGTTTAACAAGTTAAAGTACGGTTCAACGAGTTCAAATTACGTTTTGACAAGTTAAAGTAGCTTTCAAAAAGATAAAATTACGTTTTGACAAGTAAAAGTACATTTTTTTACAAGTAAAAGTTACGTTTTGACATGTTAAACTATGTTTTTTACAAGTTAAAGTGCGTTTTGACAAGTTCAAAGTACGTTTTGACTAGTAATAGTTCATTTTTTACAAGTTAAAGTTATGTTTTGACAAGTTAAAGTACGTTTCAACAAGTTCAAATTACGTTTTGACAAGTTAAAGTATTTTTCAACAGGTTAAAATTACGTTTTGACAAGTAAAAGTACATTTTTTACAAGTTAAAGTTACGTTTTGACATGTTAAATTATGTTTTTTACAAGCTAAAGTTACGTTTTGACAAGTTAAAGTGCATTTCAACAAGTTAAAGGTACATTTTGACAAGTTAAAGTATGTTTCTTACAAGTTAAAGTTACATTTTGACAAGTTAAAGTTTGTTTTTTACAAGTTAAAATTACGTTTTGACAAGTTAAATTATGTTTCTTACAAGTTAAAGTTACGTTTTGACAAGTTAAAGTATGTTTTTTACAAGTTAAAGTTACTATTTGACAAGTTAAAGTACGCTTCAACAAGTTAAACTTACGAGTTGACAAGTGAAAGTACGTTTTTTACAAGTTTATATTACGTTTTGACATGTAAAAGTACATTTTTTAAAAGTTAAAGTTACGTACTGACAAGTTAAACTATATTTTTTACAAGTTAAAGTTACATTTTGACAAGTTAAAGTGCGTTTCCACAAGTTAAAATTACGATTTGACAAGTTAAAGTACATTTTTTGCAAGTTAAAGTTACGTTTTGACAAGTTAAACTATGTTTTTTACAAGTTAAAGTTCTTTTTAACTAGTTAAATTATGTTTTTTAAAAGTTAAAGTTACGTTCTGACAAGTTATAGTACATTTTTTACAAGTTAAAGTTACGTTTTGACTAGTTAAAGTGCATGTTTTATAAGTTTAAGTTACGTTTTCACAAGTTAAAGTTACGTTTTACAAGTTAATGTATGTTTCTTACAAGTTAAAGTTACATTTTGACAAGTTAAAGTACTTTTCAACAAGTTTAAAGTTACGAATTGACACGTTAAAGTACCTTTTTTACAAGTTAAAGTATGTTTCTTACAAATTAAAGTTACGTTTTAACAAGTTAAAGTACGTTTCAACAAGTTAAAATTACGATTTGACAAGGTAAAGTAAATTTTTTACAAGTTAAAGTTACAATTTCACAAGTTAAAGTATGTTTCTTACAAGTTAAAGTTAAGTTTTGACAAGTTAAAGTATGTTTTTTACAAGTTAAAGTTATATTTTTACAAGTTAAATTATGTTTCTTACAAGTTAAAGTTACGTTTTGACAAGGTAAAGTATGTTTTTTACAAGTAAAAGTTACGTTTTGACAAGTTAAAGTATGTTCAACAAGTTAAAATTACGATTTGACAACTTAAAGTAAATTTTTTACAAGTTAAAGGTACGTTTTGACAAGTTAAAGTATGTTTCTCACGAGTTAAAGTTACGTTTTGGCAAGTTAAAGTATGTTTTTTACAAGTTAAAGTTACGTTTTGACAAGTTAAAGTATGTTTTTTACGAGTTAAAGTTACGTTTTGACAAGTTAAAGTACGTTTCAACAAGTTAAAATTACGATTTCCCAACTAAAAGTAAATTTTTTACAAGTTAAAGGTACGTTTTGACAAGTTAAATTATGTTTCTTACAAGTTAAAGTTACGTTTTGGCAAGTTAAAGTATGTTTTTAACAAGTTAAAGTTACGTTTTGACAAGTTAAAGTATGTTTTTTACAAGTAAAAGTTACGTTTTAACTAGTTAAATTATGTTTTTTACAAGTTAAATTTAGGTTCTGACAAGTTAAAGTACATTTTTTACAAGTTAAAGTTACGTTTTGACAAGTTAAAGTGCATGTTTTACAAGTTTAAGTTACGTTTTCACAAGTTAAAGTTACTTTTCAACAAGTTAAATTTACATTTTGACAAGTTAAAGTACATTTTTTACAAGTTAATGTATGTTTCTTACAAGTTAAAGTTACATTTTGACAAGTTAAATTACTTATCAACAAGTTTAAAGTTACGAATTGACATGTTAAAGTACATTTTTTACAAATTAAAGTATGTTTCTTACAAATTAAAGTTACATTTTGACAAGTTAAAGTACGTTTCAACAAGGTAAAATTACGATTTGACAACTTACAGTAAATTTTTTACAAGTTAAAGGTTTGTTTTGCCAAGTTAAGGTATATTTCTTACAAGTTAAAGTTACGTTTTGGCAAGTTAAAGTATGTTTTTTACAAGTTAAAGGTACGTTTTGACAAGTTGAAGTATGTTTTTTACAAGTTAAAGTTACGTTTTGACAAGTTAAAGTATGTATCAACAAGTTAAAATTAAGATTTCACAACTTAAATTAAATTTTTTACAAGTTAAAGTTACGTTTTGACAAGTTAAATTGCATGTTTTAAAAGTTTAAGTTACGTTTTCACAAGTTAAATTAACGTTTCAACAAGTTAAATTTACATTTTGACAAGTTAAAGTACATTTTTTACAAGTTAATGTATGTTTCTTACAAGTTAAAGTTACATTTTGACAAGTTAAATTACTTTTCAACAAGTTTAAAGTTACGAATTGACATGTTAAAGTACATTTTTTACAAGTTAAAGTATTTTTCTTACAAATTAAATTTACATTTTGACAAGTTAAACTATATATCTTACAAGTTGAAGTTACGTTTTGACAAGTTAAAATATGTTTTTGACAAGTTAATTTACATTTTGACAAATTAAAGTACGTTTCAACAAGTTAAAATTACGACAAGTTAAAGTAAATTTTTTACAAGTTAAAGGTACGTTTTGACAAGTTAAAGTATGTTTCTTACAAGTTAAAGTTACATTTTGACAAGTTAAAGTATGTTTTTTATAAGTTAAAATTACGTTTTGACAAGTTAAATTATGTTTCTTACAAGTTATAGTTACGTTTTGACAAGTTAAAGTATGTTTTTTACAAGTTAAAGTTACTATTTGACAAGTTAAAGTATGTTGTTTACAAGTTAAAGTTACATTTTGACAAGTTGAAGTACGTTTCTACAAGTTAAAATTACGATTTGACAAGGTAAAGTATTTTTTTTACAAGTTAAAGTTACGTTTTGACAAGTTTTAGTAAATTTTTTACAAGTTAAAGTTACGTTTTGAAAAGTTAAGGTATGTTTTTTACAATTTAAAGTTAGGTTTGGACAAGTTAAAGTATGTTTCTTAAAGTTAAAGTTACGTTTCGACAAGTTAAAATATTTTTTCTACAAGTTAAAGTTACGTTTTGACAAGTTAAAGTACGTTTCAAGAAATTAAAATTACGATTTGACAACTTAAAGTAAATTTCTTACAAGTTAAAGTTACATTTTGACAAGTTAAAGTATGTTTTTTACAAGTTAAAATTACGTTTTGACAAGTTAAAGTACGTTTCAACAAGTTAAAGTTACGTTTTAACAAGTTAAAGTAAATTTTTTAGAAGTTAAAGGTACGTTTTGACAAGTTAAATTATGTTTTTTACAAGTAAATGTTACGTTTTCGCAAGTTAAAGTATGGTTTTTACAAGTTAAAGTTACGTTTTGACAAGTTAAAGTATGTTTTTTACAAGTTAAAGTTACGTTTTGACTATTTAAATTATGTTTTTTAGAAGTTAAAGTTACGTTTTGACAAGTTAAAGTATGTTTTTTACAAGTTAAAGGTACGTTTTGACAAGTTAAAGTATGTTTCTGTCAAGTTAAAGTTACATTTTGACAAGTTAAAGTATGTTTTTTACAAGTTAGAATTACGTTTTGACAAGTTAAAGTATGTTTTTTACAAGGTAAAGTTACGTTCTGACATGTTAAAGTACATTTTTTACAAGTTAAAGTTACATTTTGACAAGTTAAAGTGCATGTTTTACAAGTTTAAGTTACGTTTTGACAAGTTAAACTAACGTTTTTCCAAGTTAAAGTATGGTTTTTACAAGTTTAAGTTACGTTTTGACAAGTTAAAGTTACGTTTTGACAAGTTAAAGTATGTTTTTTACAAGTTAATGTTACGTTTTGACAAGTTAAAGTATGGTTTTTACAAGTTAAAGTTACGTTTTGACAAGTTAAAGTACATTTTTTACAAGTTAATGTTTGTTTCTTACAAGTTAAAGTTACATTTTAACAAGTTAAAGTACTTTTCAACAAGTTTAAATTTACGAATGGACATGTTAAAGTACATTTTTTACAAGTTAAAGTATGTTTCTTACAAATTAAAGTTACATTTTTACAAGTTAAACTATGTTTCTTACAAGTTAAAGTTACGTTTTGACAACTTAAAGTATGTTTTCTACAAGTTAAAGATACGTTTTGACAAGTTAAATTATGTTTTTTACAAGTTAAAGTTACGTTTTGGAAAGTTAAAGTATGTTTTTTACAAGTTAAAGTTACGTTTTGACAAGTTAAAGTATGTTTTTTACAAGTTAAAGTTACGTTTTGACTAGTTAAATTATGTTTTTTACAAGTTAAAGTTACGTTCTTACAAGTTAAAGTACATTTTTTACAAGTTTAAGTTACGTTTTCACAAGTTAAATTAACGTTTCAACAAGTTAAATTTACATTTTGACAAGTTAAAGTACATTTTTTACAAGTTAATGTATGTTTCTTACAAGTTAAAGTTACATTTTGACAAGTTAAAGTACTTTTCAACAAGTTTAAAGTTACGAATTGACATGTTAAAATACATTTTTTACAAGTTAAAGTATTTTTCTTACAAATTAAAGTTACATTTTGACAAGTTAAACTATATATCTTACAAGTTTAAGTTACGTTTTGACAAGTTAAAATATGTTTTTGACAAGTTAAAGTTACGTTTTGACAAATTAAAGTACATTTTTTACAAATTAAAGTATGTTTCTTACAAATTAAAGTTACATTTTGACAAGTTAAAGGTACGTTTTGACAAGTTAAAGTATGTTTCTTTTAAGTTAAAGTTACATTTTGACAAGTTAAAGTATGTTTTTTACAAGTTAAAGTTACTATTTGACAAACTAAAGTATGTTGTTTACAACTTAAAGTTACATTTTGACAAGTTGAAGTACGTTTCTACAAGTTAAAATTACGATTTGACAAGGTAAAGTATTTTTTTTAGAAGTTAAAGTTACGTTTTGACATGTTTTAGTAAATTTTTTACAAGTTAAAGTTACGTTTTGACAAGTTAAGGTATGTTTTTTACAATTTAAAGTTAGGTTTGGACAAGTTAAAGTATGTTTCTTAAAGTTAAAGTTACGTTTCGACAAGTTAAAGTACGTTTCAACAAGTTAAAATTACGATTTGACAAGTTAAAGTAAAATTTTTACAAGTTGAAGGTACGTTTTGACAAGTTAAAGTATTTTTCTTAGAAGTTAAAGTTACATTTTGACAAGTTAAAGTACATTTTTTACAAGTTAATGTTTGTTTCTTACAAGTTAAAGTTACATTTTGACAAGTTAAAGTACTTTTCAACAAGTTTAAAGTTACGGATTGACATGTTAAAGTACATTTTTTACAAGTTAAAGTATGTTTCTTACAAGTTAAAGTTACATTTTGACAAGTTAAACTATGTTTCTTAGAAGTCAAAGTTATGTTTTGACAAGTTAAAGTATGTTTTTTACAAGTTAAAGTTACGTTTTGACAAGTTAAATTACGTTTCAACAAGTTAAAATTACGATTTGAGAACTTAAAGTAAATTTTTTACAAGTTAAAGGTACGTTTTGACAATTTAAAGTATGGTTCTTACAAGTTAAAGTTACATTTTGACAAGTTAAAGTATGTATCTTACAAATTAAAGTTACATTTTAACAAGTTAAACTATGTTTCTTACAAGTTAAAGTTACGTTTTGACAAGTTAAAGTATGGTTTTTACAAGTTACAGTTACGTTTTGACAAGTTAAAGTATGTTTTTTACAAGTTAAAGTTACGTTCTGACATGTTAAAGTACATTTTTTACAAGTTAAAGGTACGTTTTGACAAGTTAAACTATGTTTTTTACAAGTAAAAGTTACGTTTTGACAAGTTAAAGTACGTTTCATCAAGTTAAAATTACGATTTGAGAACTTAAAGTAAATTGTTTACAAGTTAAAGTTACGTTTTGACAAGTTAAAGTATGTTTCTTACAAGTTAAAGTTACGTTTTGGCAAGTTAAAGTATGGTTTTTACAAGTTAATGTTACATTTTGACAAGTTAAAATACGTTTTTTACAAGTAAAAGTTACGTTTTGACAGTTAAAGTACGTTTCATCAAGTTAAAATTACGATTTGAGAACTTAAAGTAAATTGTTTACAAGTTAAAGTTACGTTTTGACAAGTTAAAGTATGTTTCTTACAAGTTAAAGTTACGTTTTGGCAAGTTAAAGTATGGTTTTTACAAGTTAATGTTACATTTTGACAAGTTAAAATACGTTTTTTACAAGTAAAAGTTACGTTTTGACAGTTAAAGTACGTTTCATCAAGTTAAAATTACGATTTGACAACTTAAAGTAAATTTTTTACAAGTTAAAGGTACGTTTTGACAAGTTAAAGTATGTTTCTTACAAGCTAAAGTTACGTTTTGGCAAGTTAAAGTATGTTTTTTACAAGTTAAAGTTACGTTTTGACGAGTTAAAGTATGTTTTTTACAAATTAAAGTTATATTTTGAGAAGTTAAAGTACGTTTCAACAAGTTAAAATTACGATTTCACAACTTAAAGTAACTTTTTTACAAATTAAAGGTACATTTTGACAAGTTAAATTATGTTTCTTACAAGTTAAAGTTACGTTTTGGCAAGTTAAAGTACGGTTTTTACAAGTTAAAGTTACGTTTTGACAAGTTAAAGTATGTTTTTTACATGTTAATGTTTGTTTCTTACAAGTAAAAGTTACATTTTAACAAGTTAAAGTACATTTTTTACAAGTTAAAGTATGTTTCTTACAAGTTAAAGTATGTTTCTTACAAGTTAAAGTATGTTTTTTACAAGTTAAAGTTACGTTTTGACAAGTTAAAGTACGTTTCAACAAGTTAAAATTATGATTTGACAACTTAAAGTAAATATTTTACAAGTTAAAGGTACGTTTTTACAAGTTAAAGTATGTTTCTTACAAGTTAAAGTTACATTTTGACAAGTTAAAGTATGTTTTTTACAAGTTAAAATTACGTTTTGACAAGTTAAATTATATTTCTTACAAGTTACAGTTACGTTTTGACAAGTTAAAGTATGTTTTTTACAAGTTAAAGTTACTATTTGACAAGTTAAAGTACGCTTCAACAAGTTAAAATTACGATTTGACAAGTGAAAGTACATTTTTTCAAGTTCAAATTACGTTTTGACATGTTAAAGTACATTTTTTTACAAGTTAAAGTTACGTACTCACAAGTTAAACTATGTTTTTTACAAGTTAAAGTAACATTTTGACAAGTTAAAGTGCGTTTCCACAAGTTAAAATTACGATTTGACAAGTTAAAGTCATTTTTTGCAAGTTAAAGTTACGTTTTGAAAAGTTAAAGTATAATTTTTACAAGTTAAAGTTACGTTTTGATAAGTTAAAGTATGTTTTTTACTAGTTAAAGTTACGTTTTGACAAGTTAAAGTTACCTTTTGACAAGTTAAAGTACATTTTTTGCAAGTTAAAGTTACGTTTTGAAAAGTTAAAGAATGTTTTTTACAAGTTAAAGATACGCTTTGACAAGTTAAAGTATGTTTTAAACTAGCTAAAGTTACGTTCTGACAAGTTAAAGTATGTCTTTTACAAGTTAAAGTTACGTTTTGACAAGTTAAAGTACGTTTCAACAAGTTTAAATTGCGTTTTTACAAGTAAAAGTACATTTTTTACAAGTTAAAATTACGTTTTGACAAGTTAAACTATGTTTTTAACAATATAATGTTACGTTTCGACATGTTAAAGTACGTTTCCACAAGTTAAAATTACGATTTGACATCTTAAAGTAAATTTTTTACAAGTTAAAGTTACGTTTTGACAAGTTAAAGTATATTTCTTACAAGTTAAAGTTACGTTTTGACAAGTTAAATTATGTTTTTACATGTTAAAGTTACGTTCTGACAAGTTAAAGTACATATTTTACAAGTTAAAGTTACGCTTTGACAAGTTAAATTGCATGTTTTACAAGTTTAAGTTACGTTTTCAGAAGTTAAAGTACATTTTTTACAAGTTAAAGTATGTTTCTTACAAATTAAAGTTACGTTTTAACAAGTTAAAGTACGTTTCAACAAGTTAAAATTACGATTTGACAAGGTAAAGTAAATTTTTTACAAGTTAAAGTTACATGTTGACAAGTTAAAGTATATTTCTTACAAGTTAAAGTTACGTTTTGACAAGTTAAAGTATCTTTTTTACAAGTTAAAGTTACATTTTGACGAGTTGAAGTACGTTTCCACAAGTTAAAATTACAATTTGACAAGGTAAAGTAAATTTTTTACAAGTCAAAGTTACGTTTTGAGAAGTTAAATTAAATTTTTTACAAGTTAAAGTTATGTTTTGACATGTTAAGGTATGCTTTTTACAAGTCAAAGTTAGGTTTGGACAAGTTAAAGTATGTTTCTTAAAGTTAAAGTTACGTTTCGACAAGCTAAAGTACGTTTCAACAAGTTAAAATTACAATTTGACAACTTAAAGTAAATTTTTTACAAGTTAAAGGTACATTTTGATAAGTTAAAGTACGTTTCTTACAAGTAAAAGTTACATTTTGACAAGTTAAAGTATGTTTTTTACAAGTTAAAGTTACATTTTGACAAGTTGAAGTACGTTTCCACAAGTTAAAATTACGATTTGACAAGGTAAAGTACATGTTTTACAAGTTAAAGTTACGTTTTGACAAGTTAAAGTAAATTTTTTACAAGTTAAAGTTATGTTTTGACAAGTTAAGGTATGTTTTTTACAAGTGAAATTTAGGTTTGGACAAGTTAAAGTATGTTTCTTAAAGTTAAAGTTACGTTTCGAAAAGTTAAAGTACGTTTTAACAAGTTAAAATTACAATTTGACAACTTAAAGTAAATTTTTTACAACTTAAAGGTACGTTTTGACAAAGTTAAAGTATGTTTCTTACAAGTTAAAGTTACATTTTGACAAGTTAAAGTATGTTTTTTACAAGTTAAAATTACGTTTTGACAAGTTAAAGTACGTTTCAACAAGTTAAAATTACGATTTCACAACTTAAAGTAAATTTTTTACAAATTAAAGGTACATTTTGACAAGTTAAAGTATGTTTCTGTCAAGTTAAAGTTACATTTTGACAAGTTAAAGTATGTTTTTTACAAGTTAGAATTACGTTTTGACAAGTTAAAGTATGTTTTTTACAAGGTAAAGTTACGTTCTGACATGTTAAAGTACATTTTTTACAAGTTAAAGTTACATTTTGACAAGTTAAAGTGCATGTTTTACAAGTTTAAGTTACGTTTTGACAAGTTAAACTAACGTTTTTCCAAGTTAAAGTATGGTTTTTACAAGTTTAAGTTACGTTTTGACAAGTTAAAGTTACGTTTTGACAAGTTAAAGTATGTTTTTTACAAGTTAATGTTACGTTTTGACAAGTTAAAGTATGGTTTTTACAAGTTAAAGTTACGTTTTGACAAGTTAAAGTACATTTTTTACAAGTTAATGTTTGTTTCTTACAAGTTAAAGTTACATTTTAACAAGTTAAAGTACTTTTCAACAAGTTTAAATTTACGAATGGACATGTTAAAGTACATTTTTTACAAGTTAAAGTATGTTTCTTACAAATTAAAGTTACATTTTTACAAGTTAAACTATGTTTCTTACAAGTTAAAGTTACGTTTTGACAACTTAAAGTATGTTTTCTACAAGTTAAAGATACGTTTTGACAAGTTAAATTATGTTTTTTACAAGTTAAAGTTACGTTTTGGAAAGTTAAAGTATGTTTTTTACAAGTTAAAGTTACGTTTTGACAAGTTAAAGTATGTTTTTTACAAGTTAAAGTTACGTTTTGACTAGTTAAATTATGTTTTTTACAAGTTAAAGTTACGTTCTTACAAGTTAAAGTACATTTTTTACAAGTTTAAGTTACGTTTTCACAAGTTAAATTAACGTTTCAACAAGTTAAATTTACATTTTGACAAGTTAAAGTACATTTTTTACAAGTTAATGTATGTTTCTTACAAGTTAAAGTTACATTTTGACAAGTTAAAGTACTTTTCAACAAGTTTAAAGTTACGAATTGACATGTTAAAATACATTTTTTACAAGTTAAAGTATTTTTCTTACAAATTAAAGTTACATTTTGACAAGTTAAACTATATATCTTACAAGTTTAAGTTACGTTTTGACAAGTTAAAATATGTTTTTGACAAGTTAAAGTTACGTTTTGACAAATTAAAGTACATTTTTTACAAATTAAAGTATGTTTCTTACAAATTAAAGTTACATTTTGACAAGTTAAAGGTACGTTTTGACAAGTTAAAGTATGTTTCTTTTAAGTTAAAGTTACATTTTGACAAGTTAAAGTATGTTTTTTACAAGTTAAAGTTACTATTTGACAAACTAAAGTATGTTGTTTACAACTTAAAGTTACATTTTGACAAGTTGAAGTACGTTTCTACAAGTTAAAATTACGATTTGACAAGGTAAAGTATTTTTTTTAGAAGTTAAAGTTACGTTTTGACATGTTTTAGTAAATTTTTTACAAGTTAAAGTTACGTTTTGACAAGTTAAGGTATGTTTTTTACAATTTAAAGTTAGGTTTGGACAAGTTAAAGTATGTTTCTTAAAGTTAAAGTTACGTTTCGACAAGTTAAAGTACGTTTCAACAAGTTAAAATTACGATTTGACAAGTTAAAGTAAAATTTTTACAAGTTGAAGGTACGTTTTGACAAGTTAAAGTATTTTTCTTAGAAGTTAAAGTTACATTTTGACAAGTTAAAGTACATTTTTTACAAGTTAATGTTTGTTTCTTACAAGTTAAAGTTACATTTTGACAAGTTAAAGTACTTTTCAACAAGTTTAAAGTTACGGATTGACATGTTAAAGTACATTTTTTACAAGTTAAAGTATGTTTCTTACAAGTTAAAGTTACATTTTGACAAGTTAAACTATGTTTCTTAGAAGTCAAAGTTATGTTTTGACAAGTTAAAGTATGTTTTTTACAAGTTAAAGTTACGTTTTGACAAGTTAAATTACGTTTCAACAAGTTAAAATTACGATTTGAGAACTTAAAGTAAATTTTTTACAAGTTAAAGGTACGTTTTGACAATTTAAAGTATGGTTCTTACAAGTTAAAGTTACATTTTGACAAGTTAAAGTATGTATCTTACAAATTAAAGTTACATTTTAACAAGTTAAACTATGTTTCTTACAAGTTAAAGTTACGTTTTGACAAGTTAAAGTATGGTTTTTACAAGTTACAGTTACGTTTTGACAAGTTAAAGTATGTTTTTTACAAGTTAAAGTTACGTTCTGACATGTTAAAGTACATTTTTTACAAGTTAAAGGTACGTTTTGACAAGTTAAACTATGTTTTTTACAAGTAAAAGTTACGTTTTGACAAGTTAAAGTACGTTTCATCAAGTTAAAATTACGATTTGAGAACTTAAAGTAAATTGTTTACAAGTTAAAGTTACGTTTTGACAAGTTAAAGTATGTTTCTTACAAGTTAAAGTTACGTTTTGGCAAGTTAAAGTATGGTTTTTACAAGTTAATGTTACATTTTGACAAGTTAAAATACGTTTTTTACAAGTAAAAGTTACGTTTTGACAGTTAAAGTACGTTTCATCAAGTTAAAATTACGATTTGAGAACTTAAAGTAAATTGTTTACAAGTTAAAGTTACGTTTTGACAAGTTAAAGTATGTTTCTTACAAGTTAAAGTTACGTTTTGGCAAGTTAAAGTATGGTTTTTACAAGTTAATGTTACATTTTGACAAGTTAAAATACGTTTTTTACAAGTAAAAGTTACGTTTTGACAGTTAAAGTACGTTTCATCAAGTTAAAATTACGATTTGACAACTTAAAGTAAATTTTTTACAAGTTAAAGGTACGTTTTGACAAGTTAAAGTATGTTTCTTACAAGCTAAAGTTACGTTTTGGCAAGTTAAAGTATGTTTTTTACAAGTTAAAGTTACGTTTTGACGAGTTAAAGTATGTTTTTTACAAATTAAAGTTATATTTTGAGAAGTTAAAGTACGTTTCAACAAGTTAAAATTACGATTTCACAACTTAAAGTAACTTTTTTACAAATTAAAGGTACATTTTGACAAGTTAAATTATGTTTCTTACAAGTTAAAGTTACGTTTTGGCAAGTTAAAGTACGGTTTTTACAAGTTAAAGTTACGTTTTGACAAGTTAAAGTATGTTTTTTACATGTTAATGTTTGTTTCTTACAAGTAAAAGTTACATTTTAACAAGTTAAAGTACATTTTTTACAAGTTAAAGTATGTTTCTTACAAGTTAAAGTATGTTTCTTACAAGTTAAAGTATGTTTTTTACAAGTTAAAGTTACGTTTTGACAAGTTAAAGTACGTTTCAACAAGTTAAAATTATGATTTGACAACTTAAAGTAAATATTTTACAAGTTAAAGGTACGTTTTTACAAGTTAAAGTATGTTTCTTACATGTTAAAGTTACATTTTGACAAGTTAAAGTATGTTTTTTACAAGTTAAAATTACGTTTTGACAAGTTAAATTATATTTCTTACAAGTTACAGTTACGTTTTGACAAGTTAAAGTATGTTTTTTACAAGTTAAAGTTACTATTTGACAAGTTAAAGTACGCTTCAACAAGTTAAAATTACGATTTGACAAGTGAAAGTACATTTTTTCAAGTTCAAATTACGTTTTGACATGTTAAAGTACATTTTTTTACAAGTTAAAGTTACGTACTCACAAGTTAAACTATGTTTTTTACAAGTTAAAGTAACATTTTGACAAGTTAAAGTGCGTTTCCACAAGTTAAAATTACGATTTGACAAGTTAAAGTCATTTTTTGCAAGTTAAAGTTACGTTTTGAAAAGTTAAAGTATAATTTTTACAAGTTAAAGTTACGTTTTGATAAGTTAAAGTATGTTTTTTACTAGTTAAAGTTACGTTTTGACAAGTTAAAGTTACCTTTTGACAAGTTAAAGTACATTTTTTGCAAGTTAAAGTTACGTTTTGAAAAGTTAAAGAATGTTTTTTACAAGTTAAAGATACTCTTTGACAAGTTAAAGTATGTTTTAAACTAGCTAAAGTTACGTTCTGACAAGTTAAAGTATGTCTTTTACAAGTTAAAGTTACGTTTTGACAAGTTAAAGTACGTTTCAACAAGTTTAAATTGCGTTTTTACAAGTAAAAGTACATTTTTTACAAGTTAAAATTACGTTTTGACAAGTTAAACTATGTTTTTAACAATATAATGTTACGTTTCGACATGTTAAAGTACGTTTCCACAAGTTAAAATTACGATTTGACATCTTAAAGTAAATTTTTTACAAGTTAAAGTTACGTTTTGACAAGTTAAAGTATATTTCTTACAAGTTAAAGTTACGTTTTGACAAGTTAAATTATGTTTTTACATGTTAAAGTTACGTTCTGACAAGTTAAAGTACATATTTTACAAGTTAAAGTTACGCTTTGACAAGTTAAATTGCATGTTTTACAAGTTTAAGTTACGTTTTCAGAAGTTAAAGTACATTTTTTACAAGTTAAAGTATGTTTCTTACAAATTAAAGTTACGTTTTAACAAGTTAAAGTACGTTTCAACAAGTTAAAATTACGATTTGACAAGGTAAAGTAAATTTTTTACAAGTTAAAGTTACATGTTGACAAGTTAAAGTATATTTCTTACAAGTTAAAGTTACGTTTTGACAAGTTAAAGTATCTTTTTTACAAGTTAAAGTTACATTTTGACGAGTTGAAGTACGTTTCCACAAGTTAAAATTACAATTTGACAAGGTAAAGTAAATTTTTTACAAGTCAAAGTTACGTTTTGAGAAGTTAAATTAAATTTTTTACAAGTTAAAGTTATGTTTTGACATGTTAAGGTATGCTTTTTACAAGTCAAAGTTAGGTTTGGACAAGTTAAAGTATGTTTCTTAAAGTTAAAGTTACGTTTCGACAAGCTAAAGTACGTTTCAACAAGTTAAAATTACAATTTGACAACTTAAAGTAAATTTTTTACAAGTTAAAGGTACATTTTGATAAGTTAAAGTACGTTTCTTACAAGTAAAAGTTACATTTTGACAAGTTAAAGTATGTTTTTTACAAGTTAAAGTTACATTTTGACAAGTTGAAGTACGTTTCCACAAGTTAAAATTACGATTTGACAAGGTAAAGTACATGTTTTACAAGTTAAAGTTACGTTTTGACAAGTTAAAGTAAATTTTTTACAAGTTAAAGTTATGTTTTGACAAGTTAAGGTATGTTTTTTACAAGTGAAATTTAGGTTTGGACAAGTTAAAGTATGTTTCTTAAAGTTAAAGTTACGTTTCGAAAAGTTAAAGTACGTTTTAACAAGTTAAAATTACAATTTGACAACTTAAAGTAAATTTTTTACAACTTAAAGGTACGTTTTGACAAAGCTAAAGTATGTTTCTTACAAGTTAAAGTTACATTTTGACAAGTTAAAGTATGTTTTTTACAAGTTAAAATTACGTTTTGACAAGTTAAAGTACGTTTCAACAAGTTAAAATTACGATTTCACAACTTAAAGTAAATTTTTTACAAATTAAAGGTACATTTTGACAAGTTAAATTATGTTTCTTACAAGTTAATGTTACGTTTTGGCAAGTTAAAGTATGGTTTTTACAAGTTAAAGTTACGTTTTGACAAGTTAAAGTATGTTTTTACAAGTTAAAGTTACGTTTTGCCTAGTTAAATTAATTTTTTTACAAGTTAAAGTTACGTTCTGACAAGTTAAAGTATATTTTTTACAAGTTAAAGTTACGTTTTGACAAGTTAAAGTATGTGTTTTACAAGTTAAAGTTACGTTTTGACAAGTTAAAGTACGTTTCAACATGTTAAAATTACGATTTGACAACTTATAGTAAATTTTTTACAAGTTAGTGGTACGTTTTGACAAGTTAAAGTATGTTTCTTACAAGTTAAAGTTACATTTTGACAAGTTAAAGTATGTTTTTTACAAGTTAAAATTACGTTTTGACAAGTTAAATTATGTTTCTTAAAAGTTAAAGTTACGTTTTGACAAGTTAAAGTATGTTTTTTACAAGTTAAAGTACGCTTCAATAAGTTAAAATTACGATTTGATAAGTGATAGTACTTTTTTTACAAGTTCAAATCAGGTTTTGACATGTAAAAGTACATTTTTTACAAGTTAAAGTTACGTACTGACAAGTTAAACTATGTTTTTTACAAGTTAATGTTACGTTTTGACAAGTTAAAGTGTGATTCCACAAGTTAAAATTACGATTTGACATGTTAAAGTACATTTATTGCAAGTTAAAGTTAGGTTTTGAAAACTTAAAGTATGTTTTTTACAAGTTAAAGTTACGTTTTCACAAGTTAAAGTATGTTTTTTACTAGTTAAAGTTACGTTTTGACAAGTTAAAGTTACGTTTTGACAAGTTAAAGTACATTTTTTGGAAGTTAAAGTTATGTTTTGAAAAGTTAGAGTATGTTTTTTACAAATTAAACTTACGTTTTGACAAGTTAAAGTACATTTTTTACAAGTTAAAGTGACGTTTTGACAAGTTTAAGTTACGTTTTCACAAGTTAAAGTACATTATTTACAAGTTAAAGTATGTTTCTTACAAATTAAAGTTACGTTTTAACAAGTTAAAGTACGTTTCAACAAGTTAAAATTACGATTTGACAAGGTAAAGTAAATTTTTTACAAGTAGTTACATGTTGACAAGTTAAAGTATATTTCTTACAAGTTAAAATTACGATTTGACAAGTTAAAGTACATTTATTGCAAGTTAAAGTTAGGTTTTGAAAACTTAAAGTATGTTTTTTACAAGTTAAAGTTACGTTTTGACAAGTTAAAGTATGTTTTTTACTGGTTAAAGTTACGTTTTGACAAGTTAAAGTTACGTTTTGACAAGTTAAAGTACATTTTTTGCAAGTTAAAGTTACGTTTTGACAAGTTAAATTATGTTTTTACAAGTTAAAGTTACGTTCTGACAAGTTAAAGTACATTTTTTACAAGTTAAAGTTACGTTTTGACAAGTTAAATTGCATGTTTTACAAGTTTAAGTTACGTTTTCACAAGTTAAAGTACATTTTTTACAAGTTAAAGTATGTTTCTTATAAATTAAAGTTACGTTTTAACAAGTTAAAGTACGTTTCAACAAGTCAAAATTACGATTTGACAAGGTAAAGTAAATTTTTTACAAGTTAAAGTTACATGTTGACAAGTTAAAGTATATTTCTTACAAGTTAAAGTTACGTTTTGACAAGTTAAAGTAAGTTTTTTACAAGTTAAAGTTACATTTTGACAAGTTGAAGTACGTTTCCATAAGTTAAAATTACGATTTGACAAGGTAAAGTACATTTTTTACAAGTTAAAGTTACGTTTTGACAAGTTAATGTAAATTTTTTACAAGTTAAAGTTATGTTTTGACAAGTTAAGGTATGTTTTTTACAAGTGAAAGTTAGGTTTGGACAAGTTAAAGTATGTTTCTTAAAGTTAAAGTTACGTTTCGAAAAGTTAAAGTACGTTTTAACAAGTTAAAATTACAATTTGACAACTTAAAGTAAATTTTTTACAACTTAAAGGTACGTTTTGACAAAGTTAAAGTATGTTTCTTACATGTTAAAGTTACATTTTGACAAGTTAAAGTATGTTTTTTACAAGTTAAAATTACGTTTTGACAAGTTAAAGTACGTTTCAACAGGTTAAAATTACGATTTCACAACTTAAAGTAAATTTTTTACAAATTAAAGGTACATTTTGACAAGTTAAATTATGTTTCTTACAAGTTAATGTTACGTTTTGGCAAGTTAAAGTATGGTTTTTACAAGTTAAAGTTACGTTTAGACAAGTTAAAGTATGTTTTTACAAGTTAAAGTTACGTTTTGCCTAGTTAAATTAATTTTTTTACAAGTTAAAGTTACGTTCTGACAAGTTAAAGTATATTTTTTACTAGTTGAAGTTACGTTTTGACAAGTTAAAGTATGTTTCTTACAAATTAAAGTTACGTTTTAACAAGTTAAAGTACGTTTCAACAAGTTAAAATTACGATTTGACAAGGTAAAGTAAATTTTTTACAAGTTAAAGTTACATGTTGATAAGTTAAAGTATATTTCTTACAAGTTAAAATTACGATTTGACAAGTTAAAAGTACATTTATTGCAAGTTAAAGTTAGGTTTTGAAAACTTAAAGTATGTTTTTTACAAGTTAAAGTTACGTTTTGACAAGTTAAAGTATGTTTTTTACTGGTTAAAGTTACGTTTTGACAAGTTAAAGTTACGTTTTGACAAGTTAAAGTACATTTTTTGCAAGTTAAAGTTACGTTTTGACAAGTTAAATTATGTTTTTACAAGTTAAAGTTACGTTCTGACAAGTTAAAGTACATTTTTTACAAGTTAAAGTTACGTTTTGACAAGTTAAATTGCATGTTTTACAAGTTTAAGTTACGTTTTCACAAGTTAAAGTACATTTTTTACAAGTTAAAGTATGTTTCTTACAAATTAAAGTTACGTTTTAACAAGTTAAAGTACGTTTCAACAAGTCAAAATTACGATTTGACAAGGTAAAGTAAATTTTTTACAAGTTAAAGTTACATGTTGACAAGTTAAAGTATATTTCTTACAAGTTAAAGTTACGTTTTGACAAGTTAAAGTAAGTTTTTTACAAGTTAAAGTTACATTTTGACAAGTTGAAGTACGTTTCCACAAGTTAAAATTACGATTTGACAAGGTAAAGTACATTTTTTACAAGTTAAAGTTACGTTTTGACAAGTTAATGTAAATTTTTTACAAGTTAAAGTTATGTTTTGACAAGTTAAGGTATGTTTTTTACAAGTGAAAGTTAGGTTTGGACAAGTTAAAGTATGTTTCTTAAAGTTAAAGTTACGTTTCGAAAAGTTAAAGTACGTTTTAACAAGTTAAAATTACAATTTGACAACTTAAAGTAAATTTTTTACAACTTAAAGGTACGTTTTGACAAAGTTAAAGTATGTTTCTTACATGTTAAAGTTACATTTTGACAAGTTAAAGTATGTTTCTTAAAAATTAAAGTTACATTTTGACAAGTTAAACTATGTTTTCTTACAAGTTAAAGTTACGTTTTCACTAGTTAAATTATGTTTTTTACAAGTTAAAGTTACTATTTGACAAGTTAAAGTACGCTTCAACAAGTTAAAATTACGATTTGACAAGTGAAAGTACATTTTTTCAAGTTCAAATTACGTTTTGAAAAGTTAACGTATGTTTTTACAAGTTAAAGTTACGTTTTGCCTAGTTAAATTAATTTTTTTACAAGTTAAAGTTACGTTCTGACAAGTAAAGTATATTTTTTACAAGTTAAAGTTACGTTTTGACAAGTTAAAGTATGTGTTTTACAAGTTAAAGTTACGTTTTGTCAAGTTAAAGTACGTTTCAACATGTTAAAATTACGATTTGACAACTTATAGTAAATTTTTTACAAGTTAGAGGTACGTTTTGACAAGTTAAAGTATGTTTCTTACAAGTTAAAGTTACATTTTGACAAGTTAAAGTATGTTTCTCACAAGTTAAAATTACGTTTTGACAAGTTAGAGTATGTTTTTTACAAGTTAAAGTATGCTTCAATAAGTTAAAATTACGATTTGATAAGTGATAGTACGTTTTTTACAAGTTCAAATCACGTTTTGACATGTAAAAGTACATTTTTTACAAATTAAAGTTACGTACTGATAAGTTAAACTATGTTTTTTACAAGTTAAAGTTACGTTTTGACAAGTTAAAGTGCATTTCACAAGTTAAAATTACGATTTGACAAGTTAAAGTACATTTTTTGCAAGTTAAAGTTACGTTTTGAAAAGTTAAAGTATGTTTTTTACAAGTTAAAGTTACGTTTTGACAAGTTAAAGTATGTTTTTTACTAGTTAAAGTTACGTTTTGACAAGTTCAAGTATGTTTCTTACAAGTTAAAGTTTCGTTTCGAAAAGTTAAAGTACGTTTCCACCAGTTAAAATTACGATTTGACAAGTTAAAGTATGTTTTTTACAAGTTCAAATTACGTTTTGACATGTAAAAGTACATTTTTTACAAGTTAAAGTTACGTACTGACAAGTTAAACTATGTTTTTTACAAGTTAAAGTAACGTTTTCACAAGTTAAAGTGCGTTTCCACAGTTAAATTAACGATTTGACAAGTTAAAGTACATTTTTTGCAAGTTAAAGTTACGTTTTGAAAAGTTAAAGTATGTTTTTTACAAGTTAAAGTTAAGTTTTGTCAAGTTAAAGTACATTTTTACAAGTTAAAGTTACGTTTGGACAAGTTAAAGTGCATCTTTTACAAGTTTAAGTTACGTTTTCACAAGTTAAAGTTACATTTCAACATGGTAAATTTACATTTTGACAAGTTAAAGTACATTTTTTACAAGTTAATGTTTGTTTTTTACAAGTTAAAGTTACATTTTGACAAGTTAAAGTACTTTTCAACAAGTTTAAAGTTACGAATTGACATGTTAAAGTACATTTTTTACAAGTTAAAGTATGTTTCTTACAAATTAAAGTTACATTTTGACAAGTTAAACTATGTTTCTTACAAGTTAAAGTTACGTTTGGACAAGTTAAAGTATGTGTTTTACAAGTTAAAGTTACGTTTTGACAAGTTAAAGTACGTTTCAACAAGTTAAAACTACGATTTAACAACTTATAGTAAATTTTTTACAAGTTAACGGTACGTTTTGACAAGTTAAAGTATGTTTCTTACAAGTTAAAGTTACATTTTAACAAGTTAAAGTATGTTTTTTACAAGTTAAAATTACGTTTTGACAAGTTAAATTATGTTTCTTACATGTTAAAGTTACGTTTTGACAAGTTAAAGTATGTTTTTTACAAGTTAAAGTTACTATTTGACAAGTTAAAGTACGCTTCAACAAGTTAAAATTAGGATTTGATAAGTGATAGTACGTTTTTTACAAGTTCAAATCACGTTTTGACATGTAAAAGTACATTTTTTACAAGTTAAACTTACGTACTGACAAGTTAAACTATGTTTTTTACAAGTTAAAGTTACGTTTTGACAAATTAAAGTGCGTTTCCACAAGTTAAAATTACGATTTGACAAGTTAAAGTACATTTTTTGCAAGTTTAAGTTACGTTTGAAAAGTTAAAGTATGTTTTTTTCAAGTTAAAATTACGTTTTGACAAGTTAAAGTATGTTTTTTACTAGTTAAAGTTACGTTTTGACAAGTTAAAGTATGTTTCTAACAAGTTAAAGTTACGTTTCGAAAAGTTAAAGTACGTTTCCACATGTTAAAATTACGATTAGACAAGTTAAAGTTTGTTTTTTACAAGTTCAAATTACGTTTTGACATGTAAAAGTACATTTTTTACAAGTTAAAGTTACGTACTCACAAATTAAACTATGTTTTTTACAGGTTAAAGTTACGTTTTGACAAGTTAAAGTGCATTTCAACAAGTTAAAATTACGATTTGACAAGTTAAAGTACATTTTTTGTAAGTTAAAGTTACGTTTTGAAAAGTTAAAGTATGTTTTTTACAAGTTAAAGTTACGTTTTGACAAGTTAAAGTTTTTTACTAGTTAAAGTTACGTTTTGACAAGTTAAAGTTACGTTTTGACAAGTTAAAATACATTTTTTGCAAGTTAAAGTTACGTTTTGAAAAGTAAAAGTATGTTTTTGACAAGTTAAATTTACGTTTTGACAAGTTAAAGTATATTTTTTACTAGTTAAAGTTACGTTTTGACAAGTTAAAGTATGTTTCTTACAAGTTAAAGTTACGTTTCGACAAGTTAAATTACTCTTCAACAAGTTAAAATTACTATTTGACAAGTGGAAGTACGTTTTTTACAAGTTCAAATTACGATTTGACAAGTTAAAGTACATTTTTTGCAAGTTAAAGTTACGTTTTGAAAAGTTAAAGTATGTTTTTTACAAGTTAAAGTTACGTTTTGACAAGTTAAAGTATGTTTTTTATTAGTTAAAGTTACGTTTTGACAAGTTAAAGTATGTTTCTTAAAGTTAAAGTTACGTTTCGACAAGTTAAAGTTTGTTTCCACAAGTAAAATTTACGATTTGACAAGTTAAAATACATTTTTTACAATTTAAAGTTACGTTTTGACAAGTTAAAGTATGTTTTTTACTAGTTAAAGTTACGTTTTGACAAGTTAAGGTATGTTTTTTACAAGTTAAAGTTAGGTTTGGACAAGTTAAAGTATGTTTCTTAAAGTTAAATTTACGTTTCGACAATTTAAATTACCTTTCCACAAGTTAAAATTACGATTTGACACGTTAAAGTAAATTTTATACAAGTTAAAGTTACGTGTTGACAAGTTAAAATATGTTTCTTACAAGTTAAAGTTACGTTTTGACAAGTTAAAGTATATTTTTTACAAGATAAAGTTACGTTTTGACTAGTTAAATTATGTTTCTTACAAGTTAAAGTTACGTTGTGACAAGTTAAATTATGTTTTTGACAAGTTAAAATACATTTTTTGCAAGTTAAAGTTACGTTTTGAAAAGTTAAAGTTACGTTTTGACAAGTTAAAGTATGTTTTTTACTAGTTAAAGTTACGTTTTTGAGAAGTTAAATTATGTTTCTTACAAGTTAAAGTTACGGTCTGACAAGTTAAAGTACATTTTTTGTTGGGATTGGTGCCCATAAAGGAGATATTAGACATTGAAATACTTTATGTTTTTAAATTTTGCTAAAACATTAATATTAATAAATGTTCATAGTTTTAAAGATTGTGTTTAGTTATGTTCAAAGCTATGCTCTGAAACTATCTTCAACTAAAAGGGTGTTAAGTAAAGACTTGACAAGATAACCCCTTGTAACAAGTTTGAAACATTTGTTCGCAGTCTAAAGATCGATAGAGCAATCGAATATTAGTTATGATTGTTTGCATGAATCATGATATCTCATCTTGTGATATAGAGAGTTGTGACTTTATGATTCAAACTTGGTATCTTATAGAAGATACTGAACAAGACCAGTGACACTTAGAAGCTCGAGACTAAACTGTTTACACACCCGAGGCTTCAAGTTTACAACTAAAGGAGTATTATGATACTTACCTTAATCCTGAAGTGAATATGTAATTGACATTACAATTTGTGACATTTGATTCGTCAATGGGCAATGACTAATTTTTTAGTTGCATTTGACCCGACTGTTGGTGTCACGAGGATGTAATGTTGGGTTACATGATTCACAGATATGGAATTCACGTAACAACAATGCAAATGCATTAGTATCACACTATGCTTCGTTATGAGAGTGTGAATGAATAAACCTGGCCAGGTATTCATTGAATGAGTTCATTCTTTGATTAAAACATGTGACATTTAAAGACATCTCACTTTATGTTTTTCTCATTTACAAATAACAAAGGAGTTAGTGAAATAATAACTCGAGGGGTAAAACAGTAATTTTACATTCCCCTCAGTTACTGATACACATGAAGGGTAATATCGTAATATACTCCGTGGATCGTGTGAGAAAGTGTTTTATCACATCAAACATAAAAGATACGCACATGAACAGAGATATTGTCAATGTTGGTTCTTTAGTGGAATCGACCAACATTAAGAATTAAAAGACGGAAAAAGTTTGTGAACTTTTGTGTCCGATCTTTATTCTAAAGCTTTGTTCGTGTGGTTCCATAAGGTCTCAATAATAGACACTTGGAAGAGATCAAAACAACAAAGGTTGTTAATTTACTCATTGAATATAAATCATGATTTATATTGAGAAAATTATTTCTTTAAAGTAACATATTAAATAATTAGTTATTTAATGTTACGTCCATTTAATTGAATTGTAGAGAATTATTATAATGATAATAATACTTTGGTGATATTCAAATAGATAAAGAAAGAAATACATATAATTTCTCATTTCATACTCATTTAGAAAGTATGTAATTATTTTAATGAAATGTCATTAAATAAAATGAGATTCTAAATAATTGTATTTTGAAATATATTAATTAATTGGGAATAAATAAATTGTATATGGCCGAGTATGAGGAGGGTGTTTTGGCCGAAAATTAGAGTGACAAGGCTAAGGGTTTGACCAAACTTAAGCCCGTTATAGAAGGTTTATAAAAAGGAAACTAAACAATAATCACTCTAACCCTAACCCTAAAATTTTCGGCAAGACTCTTCTCTCTCTCCCCTTTGTGAGTCTCGGCCAAATTCCCAAGAGAAAAAAAGAGAAAGAGTTGTTTTTCTAGTTTCCATATTCAATCCCTTGTGTTCTTGAAAGCCCACCCTTTCCATCTCATCAAAATTCCTTGTGAATTATTATTGATATAATCTTATGGTGTTTGATAACTTGTGTGATCTGGAAAATTGAATTTGAAAAACGTTTTATATTTTTTCTGGGATTCTTTCTCTCTCCCGGAGTGTTTTTAGTCGCCCAGGAACTCCAGTCCGGCGAAGGCATTCCGTCGGGCGAGTTCTTCCCTGTCAGGCAATTCTCTCCAGTCCGGCGAGGCGCTCCAGTCCGGCGAGCATCCCAGTCCGACGAGATCTTCCCAGTCCGGCGGGTTTTCACCAGTCCGGCGAGGTCTTCTCCAGTCCGGCGGTCCCAGGATCAGAGACCCAGTCCGGCGAGTCCAATCTGGCGACCCCTGTGCGGTGAATCCAATCCGGTGAGCTCCACCCGGCGAGTTCATTCCGGCGAGCTCCATTCCAGAGACCTAGTTCTTCCCAATCCGGCGAAGATTTTTTTTTGGGGTTCCGACGAGCTTGTTTTTCGACGTGGATTTGGGGATGCCTTCCGACGCTAGCGAGCAACGTCAGGATAATTTATTATCCTAATTGTAAGTAATTTTTCAACAAATTAATATGCTAATTTAAATATATATGAATTGTTCATATAGGTTGTTAGTGTGTTTAGATGTTGAATGTTTTATGATTTTGATAAATTGTTTATGAAATTAATTAATTGATTTTAATGCCATAGGTTGTTATTCATGTTAAAAATTGTTTTAACATGCATAGATCTATTATATAATTCCGCCATATATGATATGTTATACAATTGTTTTATTTATATTCTTGAATAAATTACAACATGTTTTACAAGTTAAAGTTACGTTTTGACAAGTTAAAGTGTTTTATGTACAAGTTAAAGTTACGTTTTGACAATTTAAAGTACGTTTCAACAAGTTTAAAGTTACGGATTGACAAGTTAAAGTACATTTTAACAAGTTAATGTATGTTTCTTACAAGTTAAAGTTACGTTTTGACAAGTTAAAATACGTTTCAACATGTTAAAATTACGTTTTGACAAGTTAGAGTATATTTTTTACAAGTAAAAAGTACGTTTTGAAAAGTTAAAGTATGATTTTTACATGTTAAAGTTATGTTTTGAAAAGTTAAAGTATGTTTTTTACAGGTTAAAGTTACATTTTGACAAGTTAAAGTACGTTTCAACAAGTTAAAATTACGATTTGACAAGTTAAAGTAAATCTTTTACAAGTTAAAGTTACGTTTTGACAAGTTAAAGGATGTTTCTTACAAGTTAAACTTACGTTTTGACAAGTTAAAGTAAATTAAAGTACATTTTTTACAAGTTAAAGTATGTTTCTTACAAGTTAAAGTTACATTTTTACAAGTTAAAGTCCGTTTCAACAAGTTAAAGTTACGTTTTGACAAGTTAAAGTGCATGTTTTACAAGTTTAAGTTACGTTTTGACAAGTTAAAGTATGTTTCGTACAAGTTAAAGTTACGTTTTGACAAGTTAAAGTATGTTTCCTACAAGTTAAAGTTACGTTTGTACAAGTTTAAGTACGTTTCAACAACTTAAAATTACGTTTCAACAAGTTAAAGTTCCGTTTTGACAAGTTAAAGTATGTTTCTTACAAGTTAAAGTATGTTTCTTACAAGTTAAAGTTCCGTTTTGACAAGTTAAAGTTCGTATCAACAAGTTAAAATTACGTTTTGACAAGTTAAATTACATGTTTTTTACAAGTTAAAGTTACGTTTTGAAAATTAAAGTATGTTTCTTACAAGTTAAAGTATGGTTCTTACAACTGAAAGTATGTTTCCTACAAGTTAAAGTTACGTTTTGACAAGTTGAACTACGTTTCAACAAGTTAAAATTACGTTTTGACAAGTTAAAGTAAGTTTCAACAAGTTAAAGTTCCGTTTTGACAAGTTAAAGTATGTTTATTTCAAGTTAAAGTATGTCTCGTACAAGTTAAAGTATGTTTCTTACAAGTTAAAGTAACATTTTGACAAGTTGAAGTACGTTTTAACAAGTTTAAAGTTACGAATTGAATAGTTGAAGTACGTTTCAACAAGTTTAAAGTTATGAATTGACAAATTAAAGTACATTTTTTACAAGTTAAAGTATGTTTCTTACAAGTTAAAGTTACATTTTTACAAGTTAAAGTCCGTTTCAACAAGTTAAAGTTACGTTTTGACAAGTTAAAGTGCATGTTTTACAAGTTTAAGTTACATTTTCACAAGTTAAAGTATGTTTCTTACAAGTTAAGGTTACGTTCTGACAAGTTAAAGTATGTTTTTTACAAGTTAAAGTTACGTTTTGACAAGTTGAAGTACGTTTAAACTAGTTAAAATTCCGATTTGACAAGTTAAAGTACATTTTTTACAAGTTAAAGTATGTTTTTTTACAAGTTAAAGTATGTTTCATACAAGTTAAATTATGGTTCTTACAAGTGAAAGTATGTTTCTTATAAGTTAAAGTATGTTTCTTACAAATTAAAGTACGTTTCAACAAGTTTAAAGTTACGAATTTAGAAATTAAAGTACATTTTTAACAAGCTAAAGTATGTTTCTTACAAGTTAAAGTTACATTTTGACAAGTTAAAGTCTTTTTCAATAAGTTAAAATTACGTTTTGACAAGTTAAAGTACATGTTTTACAAGTTTAAGTTACGTTTTGACAAGTTAAAGTATGTTTCGTACAAGTTAAAGTTACGTTTTGACAAGTTAAAGTATGTTTCCTACAAGTTAAAGTTACGTTTGTACAAGTTTAAGTACGTTTCAACAACTTAAAATTACGTTTCAACAAGTTAAAGTTCCGTTTTGACAAGTTAAAGTATGTTTCTTACAAGTTAAAGTATATTTCTTACAAGTTAAAGTAACATTTTGACAAGTTGAAGTACGTTTTAACAAGTTTAAAGTTACGAATTGACAAGTTAAAGTACATTTTTTACAAGTTAAAGTATGTTTCTTACCAGTTAAAATTTCATTTTGACAAGTTAAAGTTCGTATCAACAAGTTAAAATTACGTTTTGACAAGTTAAATTACATGTTTTTTACAAGTTAAAGTTACGTTTTGAAAATTAAAGTATGTTTCTTACAAGTTAAAGTATGGTTCTTACAACTGAAAGTATGTTTCCTACAAGTTAAAGTTACGTTTTGACAACTTGAACTACGTTTCAACAAGTTAAAATTACGTTTTGACAAGTTAAAGTACGTTTCAACAAGTTAAAGTTCCGTTTTGACAAGTTAAAGTATGTTTCTTACAAGTTAAAGTATGTTTCTTACAAGTTAAAGTAACATTTTGACAAGTTGAAGTACGTTTTAACAAGTTTAAAGTTAAGAATTGACAAATTAAAGTACGTTTCAACAAGTTTAAAGTTATGAATTGACAAATTAAAGTTCATTTTTTACAAGTTAAAGTATGTTTCTTACAAGTTAAGGTTACGTTTTGACAAGTTAAAGTATGTTTTTTACAAGTTAAAGTTACGTTTTGACAAGTTGAAGTACGTTTAAACTAGTTAAAATTCCGATTTGACAAGTTAAAGTACAGTTTTTACAAGTTAAAGTATGATTTTTTACAAGTTAAAGTATGTTTCATACAAGTTAAATTATGGTTCTTTCAAGTTAAAGTATGTCTCTTACAAGTTAAAGTATGTTTCTTACAAGTTAAAGTAACATTTTGACAAGTTGAAGTACGTTTTAACAAGTTTAAAGTTACGAATTGACAAGTTGAAGTACGTTTCAACAAGTTTAAAGTTATGAATTGACAAATTAAAGTACATTTTTTACAAGTTAAAGTATGTTTCTTACAAGTTAAAGTTACATTTTTACAAGTTAAAGTCCGTTTCAACAAGTTAAAGTTACGTTTTGACAAGTTAAAGTGCATGTTTTACAAGTTTAAGTTACGTTTTGACAAGTTAAAGTATGTTTCTTACAAGTTAAGGTTACGTTCTGACAAGTTAAAGTATGTTTTTTACAAGTTAAAGTTACGTTTTGACAAGTTGAAGTACGTTTAAGCTAGTTAAAATTCCGATTTGATCAGTTACAGTACATTTTTTACAAGTTAAAGTATGTTTTTTTACAAGTTAAAGTATGTTTCATACAAGTTAAATTATGGTTCTTACAAGTGAAAGTATGTTTCTTATAAGTTAAAGTATGTTTCTTACAAATTAAAGTACGTTTCAACAAGTTTAAAGTTACGGATTTAGAAATTTAAGTACATTTTTAACAAGCTAAAGTATGTTTCTTACAAGTTAAAGTTACATTTTGACAAGTTAAAGTCCGTTTCAATAAGTTAAAATTACGTTTTGACAAGTTAAAGTACATGTTTTACAAGTTTAAGTTACGTTTTGACAAGTTAAAGTATGTTTCGTACAAGTAAGTTACGTTTTGACAAGTTAAAGTATGTTTCCTACAAGTTAAAGTTACGTTTGTACAAGTTTAAGTACGTTTCAACAACTTAAAATTACGTTTCAACAAGTTAAAGTTCCGTTTTTACAAGTTAAAGTATGTTTCTTACAAGTTAAAGTATGTTTCTTACAAGTTAAAGTTACATTTTGACAAGTTGAAGTACGTTTTAACAAGTTTCAAGTTACGAATTGACAAGTTAAAGTACATTTTTTACAAGTTAAAGTATGTTTCTTACAAGTTAAAATTACATTTTGACAAGTTAAAGTTCGTATCAACAAGTTATAATTACGTTTTGACAAGTTAAATTACATGTTTTTTTACAAGTTAAAGTTACGTTTTGAAAATTAAAGTATGTTTCTTACAAGTTAAAGTATGGTTCTTAGAACTGAAAGTATGTTTCCTACAAGTTAAAGTTACGTTTTGACAAGTTGAACTACGTTTCAACAAGTTAAAATTACGTTTTGACAAGTTAAAGTACGTTTCAACAAGTTAAAGTTCCGTTTTGACAAGTTAAAGTATGTTTCTTACAAGTTAAAGTATGTTTCTTACAAGTTAAAGTAACATTTTGACAAGTTGAAGTACGTTTTAACAAGTTTAAAGTTACGAATTGACAAGTTAAAGTACATTTCTTACAAGTTAAAGTATGTTTCTTACAAATTAAAGTTACATGTTCACAAGTTAAAGTCCGTTTCAACAAGTTAAAATTACGTTTTGACAAGTTAAAGTTTGTTTTTTACAAGTTAAAGTTACGTTTAGACAAGTTAAAGTTCGTTTCATCTTGTTAAAATTACGTTTTGACAAGTAAAGGTACAATTTTCACAAGTTAAAGTTACGTTTTGAAAAGTTAAAATATGTTTTGTACAAGTTAAAGTTACGTTTTTCAAAGTTAAAGTACATTTCAACAAGTTAAAATTTATGTTTTGACAAGTAAAATTACAAATTTTACAAGTTAAAGTTACGTTTTGTGAAGTTAAATTATCTTTTTTACAAGTTAAAGTTACGTTTTGACAAATTAAAGTATGTTTCTTACAAGTTAAAGTTACGTTTGACAAGTTAAAGTATGTTTTTTACAAGTTAAAGTTACGTTTTGACAAGTTGAAATACGTTTAAACAAGTTAAAATTACGATTTGACAAGTTAAATTACATTTTTTACAAGTTAAACTTATGTTTTGACAAGTTACAGTATGTTTTTTACAAGTTAAAGTTACGTTTTGAAAATTAGAGTATGTTTTTTACAAGTTAAAGTTCCGTTTTGACAAGTTAAAGTATGTTTCTTAAAAGTTAAAGTATGTTTCTTACAAGTTAAAGTTACATTTTGACAAGTTAAATTACGTTTCAACAAGTTTAAAGTTACGAATTGACAAGTTAAAGTACATTTTATACAAGTTAAAGTATGTTTCTTACAAGTTAAAGTTACATTTTAACAAGTTAAAGTCCGTTTCAACAAATTAAAGTTACGTTTTGACAAGTTAAAGTGCATGTTTTACAAGTTTAAGTTACGTTTTGACAAGTTAAAGTATGTTTCTTACAAGTTAACGTTACGGTTTGACAAGTTAAAGTATGTTTATTGCAAGTTAATGTTCCGTTTTGACAAGTTGAACTATGTTACTTACAAGTTAAAGTATGTTTCTTACAAGTTAAAGTATATTTCTTACAAGTTAAAGTTACATTTTGACAAGTTAAATTACGTTTCAAGAAGTTAAAATTACGTTTTGACAAGTTAACATACATTTTTTACAAGTTAAAGTTATGTTTTGACTAGTTAAATTATGTTTCTTACAAGTTAATGTTACGTTTTGACAAGTTAAAGTACGTTTCAACAAGTTAAAATTACGATGTGACAAGTTAAATTACATGTTTTTTTACAAGTTAAAATTACGTTTTGAAAATTAAAGTATGTTTCTTACAAGTTAAAGTATGGTTCTTAGAACTGAAAGTATGTTTCCTACAAGTTAAAGTTACGTTTTGACAAGTTGAACTACGTTTCAACAAGTTAAAATTACGTTTTGACAAGTTAAAGTACGTTTCAACAAGTTAAAGTTCCGTTTTGACAAGTTAAAGTATGTTTCTTACAAGTTAAAGTATGTTTCTTACAAGTTAAAGTATGTTTCTTACAAGTTAAAGTAACATTTTGACAAGTTGAAGTACGTTTTAACAAGTTTAAAGTTACGAATTGACAAGTTAAAGTACATTTCTTACAAGTTAAAGTATGTTTCTTACAAATTAAAGTTACATGTTCACAAGTTAAAGTCCGTTTCAACAAGTTAAAATTACGTTTTGACAAGTTAAAGTTTATTTTTTACAAGTTAAAGTTACGTTTAGACAAGTTAAAGATCGTTTCATCTTGTTAAAATTACGTTTTGACAAGTAAAGGTACAATTTTCACAAGTTAAAGTTACGTTTTGAAAAGTTAAAATATGTTTTGTACAAGTTAAAGTTACGTTTTTCAAAGTTAAAGTACATTTCAACAAGTTAAAATTTATGTTTTGACAAGTAAAATTACAAATTTTACAAGTTAAAGTTACGTTTTGTGAAGTTAAATTATCTTTTTTACAAGTTAAAGTTACGTTTTGACAAATTAAAGTATGTTTCTTACAAGTTAAAGTTACGTTTGACAAGTTAAAGTATGTTTTTTACAAGTTAAAGTTACGTTTTGACAAGTTGAAATACGTTTAAACAAGTTAAAATTACGATTTGACAAGTTAAATTACATTTTTTACAAGTTAAACTTATGTTTTGACAAGTTACAGTATGTTTTTTTCAAGTTAAAGTTCCGTTTTGACAAGTTAAAGTATGTTTCTTACAAGTTAAAGTATGTTTCTTACAAGTTAAAGTTACATTTTGACAAGTTAAATTACGTTTCAACAAGTTTAAAGTTACGAATTGACAAGTTAAAGTACATTTTATACAAGTTAAAGTATGTTTCTTACAAGTTAAAGTTACATTTTGACAAGTTAAAGTCCGTTTCAACAAATTAAAGTTACGTTTTGACAAGTTAAAGTGCATGTTTTACAAGTTTAAGTTACGTTTTGACAAGTTAAAGTACGTTTCTTACAAGTTAATGTTACGGTTTGACAAGTTAAAGTATGTTTATTGCAAGTTAATGTTCCGTTTTGACAAGTTGAACTATGTTTCTTACAAGTTAAAGTATGTTTCTTACAAGTTAGAGTATATTTCTTACAAGTTAAAGTTACATTTTGACAAGTTAAATTACGTTTCAACAAGTTAAAATTACGTTTTGACAAGTTAACATACATTTTTTACAAGTCAAAGTTATGTTTTGACTAGTTAAATTATGTTTCTTATAAGTTAATGTTACGTTTTGACAAGTTAAAGTACGTTTCAACAAGTTAAAATTACGATGTGACAAGTTAAAATAAATTGTTTATATGTTAAAGTACATTTTTTACAAGTTAAAGTATGTTTCCTACAAGTTAAAGTTACATGTTGACAAGTTAAAGTCCGTTTCAACAAGTTAAAATTACGCTTTGACATGTTAAAGTGCATTTTTTACAAGTTAAAGTTACGTTTAGACAAGTTAAAGTTTTTTTCAACTTGTTAAAATTACAATTTGACAAGTAAAAGTACACTTTTTACAAGTTAAAGTTATGTTTTGAATAGTTAAAGTATGTTTTGTACAAGTTAAAGTTACGTTTTTCAAAGTTAAAGTACATTTCAACAAGTTAAAATAAAGTTTTGAAAAGTAAAATTACATATTTTACAAGTTAAAGTTACGTTTTGTGAAGTTAAATTATCTTTTTTACAAGTTAAAGTTACGTTTGGACAAGTTAAAGTATGTTTCCTACAAGTTAAAGTTACGTTTTGACAAATTAAAGTATGTTTTTTTACATGTTAAAGTTACCTTTTGACAAGTTGAAGTACGTTTAAACAAGTTAAAATTATGATTTGACAAGTTAAAGTACATTTTTTACAAGTTAAACATATGTTTTGACAAGTTAAAGTATGTTTTTTACAAGTTAAAGTTACGTTTTGAAAATTAAAGTATGTTTTTTTATAAGTTAAAGTAACGTTTTGACAAGTTAAAGTATGTTTCTTACAAATTAAAGTATGGCTCTTACAAGTGAAAGTATGTTTCTTACAAGTGAAAGTATGTTTCTTATAAGTTAAAGTATGTTTCTTACAAGTTAAAGTTACAATTTGACAAGTTAAAGTACGTTTCAACAAGTTTAAAGTAACGAATTTAGATATTAAAGTACATTTTTAACAAGTTAAAGTATGTTTCTTACAAGTTAAAGTTCCATTTTGACAAGTTAAAGTCCGTTTCAACATGTTAAAATTACGTTTTCACAAGTTAAAGTACATGTTTTACAAGTTGAAATTACGTTTTGACAAGTTAAAGTATGTTTCTTACAAGTTAAAGTTACGTTTTGACAAGTTGAAGTACATTTCAACAAGTTAAAGTTACGTTTTGATAAGTTAATGTATGTTTCCTGCAAGTTAAAGTTACGTTTTGACAAGTTGAAGTACGTTTCAACAAGTTAAAATTACGTTTTGACAAGTTAAAATACGTTTCAACAAGTTAAAGTTCCGTTTTGACAAGTTAAATTATGTTTCTTACAAGTTAAAGTATGATTCTTACAAGTTAAAGTATGTTTCTTACAAGTTAAAGTAACATTTTGACAAGTTGAAGTACGTTTTAACAAGTTTAAAGTTACGAATTGACAAGTTAAAGTACATTTTTTACAAGTTAAAGTCCATTTCAACAAGTTAAAATTACGTTTTGACAAGTTAAAGTACATGTTTTACAAGTTTAAGTTACGTTTTGACAAGTTAAAGTATGATTCTTACATGTTAAAGTATGTTTCTTACAAGTTAAAGTATGTTTCTTACAAGTTAAAGTATGTTTTTTACAAGTTAAAGTATGTTTCTTACAAGTTAAAGTATGTTTCTTACAAGTTAAAGTATGTTTCTTACAAGTTAATGTTACATTTTGACAAGTTAAATTACGTTTCAACATGTTTAAAGTTACGAATTGACAAGTTAAGGTACATTTTTTACAAGTCAAAGTTTGTTTCTTACAAGTTAGAGTTACATTTTGACAAGTTAAAGTGCGTTTCAACAAGTTAAAGTTACTTCTTGACAAGTTAAAGTGCATGTTTTACAAGTTTAAGTTACGTTTTGACAAGTTAAAGTATGTTTCTTACAAGTTAACGTTACGTTTTGACAAGTTAAAGTATGTTTCTTACAAGTTAAAATTACATTTTGACAAGTTAAAGTATGTGTCTTACAAGTTAAAATTATATTTTGACAAGTTAAAGTCTATTTCAACAAGTTCAAATTACGTTTTGACAAGTTAAAGTACATGTTTTACAAGTTTAAGTTACGTTTTGACAAGTTAAAGTATGATTCTTACAAGTTAAAGTTCCGTTTTGACAAGTCAAAGTATGTTTCTTACAAGTTAAAGTATGTTTTTTACAAGTTAAAGTATGTTTCTTACAAGTTAAAGTATGTTTCTTACAAGTTAAAGTTACATTTTGACAAGTTAAATTACGTTTCAACAAGTTTAAAGTTACGAATTGACAAGTTAAAGTGCATGTTTTACAAGGTTAAGTAACGTTTTGACAAGTTAAGTATGTTTCTTACAAGTTAAAGTTACGTTTTGACAAGTTAAAGTATGTTTTTTACAAGTTAAAGTTACGTTTTGACAAGTTGAAGTACGTTTAAACAAGTTAAAATTACGATTTGACAAGTTAAAGTACATTTTTTACAAGTAAACTTATGTTTTGACAAGTTAAAGTATGTTTCTTACAAGTTAACGTTACGTTTTGACAAGTTAAAGTATGTTTCTTACAAGTTAAAATTACATTTTGACAAGTTAAAGTATGTTTCTTACAAGTTAAAATTACATTTTGACAAGTTAAAGTCTATTTCAACAAGTTCAAATTACGTTTTGACAAGTTAAAGTACATGGTTTACAAGTTTAAGTTACGTTTTGACAAGTTAAAGTATGATTCTTACAAGTTAAAGTTCCGTTTTGACAAGTCAAAGTATGTTTCTTACAAGTTAAAGTATGTTTTTTACAAGTTAAAGTATGTTTCTTACAAGTTAAAGTATGTTTCTTACAAGTTAAAGTTACATTTTGACAAGTTAAATTACGTTTCAACAAGTTTAAAGTTACGAATTGACAAGTTAAAGTACATTTTTTCCAAGTCAAAGTATGTTTCTTACAAGTCAAAGTATGTTTCTTACAAGTTAAAGTTACATTTTGACAAGTTAAAGTGCGTTTCAACAAGTTAAAGTTACGTTTTGACAAGTTAAAGTGCATGTTTTACAAGTTTAAGTTATGTTTTGACAAGTTAAAGTTTGTTTCTTACAAGTTAACGTTACGTTTTGACAAGTTAAAGTATGTTTTTTACAAGTTAAAGTTACGTTTTGACAAGTTGAAGTACGTTTAAACAAGTTAAAATTACGATTTGACAAGTTAAAGTACATTTTTTACAAGTAAACTTATGTTTTGACAAGTTAAAGTATGTTTTTTACAAGTTAAAGTTACGTTTTGAGAATTAAAGTATGTTTTCTATAAGTTAAAGTTCCGTTTTGACAAGTTAAAGTATGTTTCTTACAAGTTAAAGTATGGTTCTTACAAGTGAATGTATGTTTCTTATAAGTTAAAGTATGTTTCTTACAGGTTAAAGTTACATTTTGACAAGTTAAAGTAAGTTTCAACAAGTTTAAAGTTACGAATTTAGAAATTAAAGTACATTTTGAACAAGTTAAAGTATGTTTCTTACAAGTTAAAGTTACATTTTTTACCAGTTACAGTTACGTTTTGAAAATTAATGTATGTTTTTTATAAGTTAAAGTTTCGTTTTGACAAGTTAAAGTATGTTTTTTAAAAGTTAAAGTATGTTTCTTACAAGTTAAAGTATGTTTCTTACAAGTTAAAGTACCATTTTGACAAGTTGAAGTACGTTTTAACAAGTTTAAAGTTACGAATTGACAGGTTAAAGTATATTTTTTACAGGTTAAACTATGTTTCTTACAAGTTAAAATTACATTTTGACAAGTTAAAGTCCGGTTCAACAAGTTTAAAGTTACGTTTTGACAAGTTAAAGTATGTTTCTTACATGTTAAAGTTACGTTTTAACAAGTTGAAGTACGTTTAAAGAAGTTAAAATTACGATTTGACAAGTTAATGTACATTTTTACAAGTTAAAATGATGTTTTGACAAGTTAAAGTATGTTTTTTACAAGTTAAAGTTACGTTTTGAAAATTAAAGTATGTTTCTTACAAGTTAAAGTATGGTTCTTACAAGTAAAAGTATGTTTCTTACAAGTTAAAGTATGTTTCTTACACGTTAAAGTATGTTTCCTACAAGTTAAAGTTACATTTTGACAAGTTAAAGTACGTTTCAACAAGATTAAAGTTACGAATTTAGAAATTAAAGTACATTTTTAACAAGCTAAAGTATATTTCGTACAAGTTTAAGTTACGTTTTGACAAGTTAAAGTATGTTTATTACAAGTTAAAGTTACGTTTTGACAAGTTGAAGTACGTTTCAACAAGTTAAAGTTACGTTTTGACAAGGTAAATTATGTTTCCTACAAGTTAAAGTCACGTTTTGACAAGTTGAAGTACGTTTCAACAAGTTAAAATTACGTTTTGACAAGTTAAAGAACGTTTCAACAAGTTAAAGTTCCGTTTTGACAAGTTTAAGTATGTTTCTTACAAGTTAAAGTAACATTTTGACAACTTAAAGTCCATTTTTTACAAGTTAAAGTATGTTTCTTACAAGTTAAAATTACATTTTGACAAGTTAAATTTCGTTTCAACAAGTTAAAATTACGTTTTGACAAGTTAAAGTACATGTATTACAAGTTTAAGTTACGTTTTGACAAGTTAAAGTATGTTTCTTACAAGTTAAAGTTTCGTTTTGACAAGTTAAAGTATGTTTCTTAGAAGTTAAAGTATGTTTCTTAGAAGTTAAAGTATGTTTGTTATAAGTTAAAGTTACATTTTGACAAGTTAAATTACGTTTCAACAAGTTTAAAGTTACGAATTGACAAGTTAAAGTATATTTTTTACAAGTTAAAGTATGTTTCTTACAAGTTAAAGTTACATTTTGACAAGTTAAAGTGCGTTTCAACAAATTAAAGTTACGTTTTGTCAAGTTAAAGTGCATGTTTTACAAGTTTAAGTTACGTTTTGAGAAGTTAAAGTATGTTTCTTACAAGTTAACGTTACGTTTTGACAAGTTAAAGTATGTTTTTTAAAAGTTAAAGTTCCGTTTTGACAAGTTGAAGTATGTTTCTTACAAGTTAAAGTATGTTTCTTACAAGTTAAAGTTACGTTTTTACAAGTTAAACTACGTTTCAACAAGTTAATATTTGTTGGAATTTATTTAACAATTAAACAATATTAATTACAATACACATCCTATGTGGCGGAAAATTATAATTAGATCTAATATATTAAAACTAATTTTAATATATTTAACAACCTAAGGCATTAAAATTTATTGAGTAATTATAAACAATTTATAATACACAAGCTCAATCAAATAAAATTAAAATAATAATTTATATAACAATTATATAATTTATATTTAATTATTTAATTGAAGAATTACTTACATAAAAGGTTGTAAACAACCACGACGTTGGTAGCTATCGCCGGAATGCCACGTCACGCTCAAATCCCAAGAAAAGCCTCGCCGGATTGCTCGGGAACGTCCTCGCCGGAATGGGAATGGCCACCGGGATGCACAGCAGCTGGGAGCCTCGCCGGACTGGGCACTCGCCGGATTGGGCTCTTTCGCCGCACAGGGACTCGCCTGACAGGGGACTCGCCAGACTGGGAGTCTCGCCGGACTGGGACACCTCGCCGGACTGGAGATCTCTGGGACGCCTCGCCTGATGACCTCGTCGGATTGCCCTCGCCGGATTGGACTCGCCGGACTGGATCGCCTCGCTGGGATCTCCTCGCCTGACAGACAACCTCGCCGGAATGGATCTGCCTCGCTGGATTGAGTCTGTCTCGCCGGATTGGACTCGCCTGACTGGTAACCTTCTCCGGATTGGATCTGGCTCGCCGGAATGGGGTCCTGGAGGCTAGGAGGTCGCCGGAATGCAAAGAAAACGACCTAGGGACGTTTTGAAGTGCTGAAACCTTTTTAAAATAGGTTTAATAAATTCTTAAACAATTTTCTAAATCATTCAAACACCACAAGTGATGAATCAACAATATTACACAAGGAAAATATTGAGATCAAGAGTGTGGGCTCTTAAGAACAATTAGGAAATCAAAGATTGGAAAAAGGAAAACAATTTTTCTCTTTTGTTTGGGGATTTTGGCCGAGAATTGCACAAGGGGGGAAGAGAGAGTCTTTGCCGAAAAATACTCTAGGGTTAGGGTTAGTGATTAAGGTTTCATAGCCTTGTTTATACAGGTTATAAATAGGCTTAAGCTGGGTCAAACCCATGACCCTATTCACTTAAGGAATCCGGCCAAGACACTCTCCCTTTAGTCGTCCATGTCTTTTATTTTTGTTCCCAATTTTATTTGATTTAATTTCTAAAATTAATTTAGAACTCTCATTATTATTTAATGACACATCATTAAATATATTTCATAGTTATCGAATAAGTACGTAATGAGAAATAATTTATTTTCTTCTTTTAACTTATTTAATCACTCGAGAATGTCATCATCAATATGATAGCATCTTGTGATTCAATAAACAAAATAAATAACTAGTTATTTATCGAGTTTCAAGAAAACAACTTTCTCAATATAAATCATTATTTATACTTAATGAGTAAATCAACTTTTCAAGTTCTTTTAATCTCTTCCAAGTGTCTATCATTGAGACCTCATGGACCCACATGAACGAATCTTTAGAATAAAGAACGGACACAAAAGTTCACAAACTTTTTCCGTCTTTTAACTCTTAATATTGGTCGATTCCACTAAAGGACCAATATTGATAATCTCTCTGTTCATGTGCGTATCTTTTATGTTTGATATGATGAAACAATTTCTCATATGATCCACGGAGTATATTATGATGTTGCCCTTCATGTGTATCAGTAACTGAGGGGAATGTAAGATTACTGTTTTACCCCTCGAGTTATTATTTCACTAACTCCGTTGTTATTTGTGAATGAGAAACACATAAAGTGAGATGTCTATATATGTCACATGTTTTAATCAAAGAATGAACTCATTCAATGAATACCTGGCCAGGTTTATTCATTTACACTCTCATAACAAAGCATAGTGTGATACTAATGCATTTGCATTGTTGTTACATGAATTCCATATCTGTGAATCATGTAATCCAACATTACATCGTTGTGACACCAACAGTCGGGTCAGATGCAACTAAAATTTAGTCATTGCCCATTGAAGAATCAAATGTCACAAAGTGCAATGACAATTACATATTCACTTCAGAATTAAGGTAAGTATCATGATACTCCTTTAGTTGTGAACTTGAAGCCTCGAGTGTGTAAACAGTTTTGTCTCGAGCTTCTAAGTGTCACTGGTCTTGTTAAGTATCTTCTATAAGATACCTAGTATGAATCATAGAGTCACAACTCTCTATATCACAAGATGAGATATCATGATTCATGCTAACAATCAATAATAAGATTCGATTGCTCTATCAATCTTTAGATTGCGTACAAATGTTTCAAACTTGTCACAAGGGGTTATCTTGTCAAGTCTGTACTTAACACCCTTTTCGTTGCTGACGGTTTCAGAGCATAGCTTAAACATAACTAAACACAGTCTTATAAAGAATGAACATTTATTAATATCAATGTTTCAACAAAATATAAATACATAAAGTATCTCAATGTCTAATATCTCCTCTGTGGGCACCAATCCCAACAAAATTAAGTTTTGACAAGTTAAAATACATTTTTTACAAGTTAAAGTTATGTTTTGACTTCTTAAATTATGTTTCTTACAAGTTAAAGTTACGTTTTGACAAGTTAAAGTACGTTTCAACAAGTTAAAATTACGATTTGACAAGTTAATATAAATTTTTTACAAGTTAAAGTACTTTTTTTACAAGTTAAAGTATGTTTCCTACGAGTTAAAGTTGCATGTTGACAAGTTAAAATCCGTTTCAACAAATTAAAAATACGTTTTGACAAGTTAAAGTACATGTTTTACAAGTTAAAGTTACGTTTAAACAAGTTAAAGTTCGTTTCAACTTGTTAAAATTACGTTTTGACAAGTAAAAGTACAATTTTTACAAGTTAAAGTTACGTTTTGAAAAGTTAAAGTATGTTTTGTAGAAGTTAAAGTTATGGTTTTCAAAGTTAAAGTACATTTCAACAAGTTAAAATTAAGTTTGGACAAGTAAAATTACAAATTTTACAAGTTAAAGGTACGTTTTGTCAAGTTAAATTATCTTTTTTACAAGTTAAAGTTACGTTTTGACAAGTTAAAGTATGTTTCTTACAAGTTAAAGTTTCGTATTGACAAGTTAAAGTATGTTTTTTTCAAGTTAAAGTTACGTTTTGATAAGATGAAGTACGTTTAAACAAGTTAAATTTACGATTTGACAAGTTGAAGTACGTTTTTTACAAGTTAAAGCATGTTTCTTACAAGTTAAAGTTACATTTTCACAAGTTAAAGTACGTTTCAACAAGTTTAAAATTCCGGATTGACAAGTTAAAGTACATTTTTTACAAGTTAAAATTATGTTTGACAAGTTAAAGTATGTTTTTTACAAGTTAAAGTTACTTTTTAAAAATTAAAGTATGTTTTTTACAAGTTATAGTTACGTTTTGACAAGTTGAAGAACGTTTAAACAAGTTAAAATTACGATTTGACAAGTTAAAGTAAATTTTTTACAAGTTAAAGTATGTTTCTTACAAGTTAAAGTATGGTTCTTACAAGTTAAAGTTACACTTTGATAAGTTAAACTACGTTTCAACAAGTTTAAAGTTACGAATTTAGAAATTAAAGTACATTTTAACAAGTTAAAATATATTTCTTACAAGTTAAAGTTGCATTTTGACAAGTTAAAGTCCGTTTCAACAAGTTAAAATTAGGTTTTGACATGTTAAAGTACATGTTTTACATGTTTAACTTACGTTTTGACAAGTTAAAGTATGTTTCTTACTAGTTAAAGTTACGTTTTGACAAGTTGAAGTACGTTTCAACAAGTTAAAGTTACGTTTTGTCAAGTTAAATTATGTTTCCTACAAGTTAAAGTTACGTTTTTACAAGTTAAACTTACGTTTTGACAAGTTAAAGTTTGTGTTTTACAAGTAAAATTTACGTTCTGACAAGTGAAAGAACATTTTTTACAAGTTAAAGTTACGTTTTGACAAGTTAAAGTATGTTTCTTACAAGTTAAAGTTACGGTTCGACAAGTTAAAGTACGTTTCCACAAGTTAAAATTACGTTTTGACAAGTTAAAGTATGTTTTTTACTAGTTAAAGTTATGTTTTGACAAGTTAAAGTATGTTTCAACAAGTTAAAATTACGATTCGACAACTTAAAGTAAATTTTTTACAAGTTAAAGGTACGTTTTGACAGGTTAAAGTATGTTTCTTACAAGTTCAAGTTACGTTTTGACAAGTGAAAATATGTTTTTTGCAAGTTAAAGTTAAGTTTTGACAAGTTAAAGTATCTTTTTTACAAGTTAAAGTTACGTTTTGACACGTTAAAGTACGTTTTAAAAAGTTTAAAGTTACGAATTTAGAAATTAAAGTACATTTTTAACAAGTTAAAGTATGTTTCTTACAAGTTAAAGTTACATTTTGACAAGTTAAAGTCCGTTTCAACAAATTAAAATTACGTGTTGACAAGTTAAAGTACATTTTTTACACGTTAAAGTTACGTTTAAAAAATTTAAAGTTCGTTTCAACTTGTTAAAATTACGTTTTGACAAGTAAAACTACATTTTTTACAAGTTATAGTTACGTTTTGACAAGTTGAAGTACGTTTAAACAAGTTAAAATTACGATTTGACAAGTTAAAGTATGTTTCTTACAAGTTAAAGTATGGTTCTTACAAGTTAAAGTTACATTTTGACAAGTTAAAGTACGTTTCAACAAGTTTAAAGTTTCGAATTTAGAAATTAAAGTACATTTTAACAAGTTAAAGTATGTTTCTTACAAGTTAAAGTTACATTTTGACAAGTTAAACTCCGTTTCAACAAGTTAAAATTACGTTTTGACAAGTTAAAGTACATATTGTACATGTTTAAGTTACGTTTTGACAAGTTAAAGTATGTTTCTTACAAGTTAAAGTTACGTTTTGACAAGTTAAAGTATGTTTTTTGCAAGTTAATGTTATGTTTTGACAAGTTAAAGTATGTTTTTTACATGTTAAAGTTACGTTTTAACAAGTTAAATTATGTGTCTTACAAGTTAAAGTTACGTTTTGACAAGTTAAAGTACGTTTTAACAAGTTTAAAGTTACGAATTTAGAAATTATAGTACATTTTTAACAAGTTAAAGTATGTTTCTTACAAGTTAAAGTTACATTTTGACAAGTTAAAGTCCGTTTCAACAAGTTAAAATTACGATTTGACAACTTAAAGTAAATTTTTTACAAGTTAAAGATACGTTTTGACAGGTTAAAGTATGTTTCTTACAGTTCAAGTTACGTTTTGACAAGTTAAAATATGTTTTTTGCAAGTTAAAGTTAAGTTTTGACAAGTTAAAGTATGTTTTTTACAAGTTAAAGTTACGTTTTGACATGTTAAAGTACGTTTTAACAAGTTTAAAGTTACGAATTTAGAAATTAAAGTACATTTTTAACAAGTTAAAGTATGTTTCTTACAAGTTGAAGTTACATTTTGACAAGTTAAAGTCCGTTTCAATAAATTAAAATTACGTTTTGACAAGTTAAAGTACATTTTTTACAAGTTAAAGTTACGTTTAAACAAGTTAAAGTTCGTTTCAACTTGTTAAAATTACGTTTTGACAAGTAAAACTACAATTTTTACAAGTTAAAGTTACGTTTTGAAAAGTTAAAGTATGTTTTATACAAGTTAAAGTTACGGTTTTCAAAGTTAAAGTACATTTCAACAAGTTAAAATTAAGTTTGGACAAGTAAAATTACAAATTTTACAAGTTAAAGTTACGTTTTGAAAAGTTAAAGTATGTTTTGTACAAGATAAAGTTACGGTTTTCAAAGTTAAAGTACATGTCAACAATTTAAAATTAAGTTTGGACAAGTAAAATTACAAATTTTACAAGTTAAAGTTACGTTTTGTCAAGTTAAATTATCTTTTTTACAAGTTAAAGTTACGTTTTGACAAGTTAAAGTATGTTTCGTACAAGTTAAAGTTTCGTATTGACAAGTTAAAGTATGTTTTTTTCAAGTTAAAGTTACGTTTTGATAAGTTGAAGTACGTTTAAACAAGTTAAAATTACGATTTGACAAGTTAAAGTACATTTTTTACAAGTTAAAATTATGTTTTGACAAGTTAAAGTATGTTTTTTACAAGTTAAAGTTACGTTTTGAAAATTAAAGTATGTTTTTTACAAGTTATAGTTACGTTTTGACAAGTTGAAGTACGTTTAAACAAGTTAAAATTACGATTTGACAAGTTAAAGTACATTTTTTACAAGTTAAAGTTCCGTTTTGACAAGTTAAAGTATGTTTCTTACAAGTTAAAGTATGGTTCTTACAAGTTAAAGTTACATTTTGACAAGTTAAAGTACGTTTCAACATGTTTAAAGTTTCGAATTTAGAAATTAAAGTACATTTTAACAAGTTAAAGTATGTTTCTTACAAGTTAAAGTTACATTTTGACAAGTTAAAGTCCGTTTCAACAAGTTAAAATTACGTTTTGACAAGTTAAAGTACATGTTGTACATGTTTAGGTTACGTTTTGACAAGTTAAAGTATGTTTCTTACAAGTTAAAGTTACGTGTTGACAAGTTAAAGTATGCTTTTTGCAAGTTAAAGTTAAGTTTTGACAAGTTAAAGTATGTTTTTTACAAGTTAAAGTTACGTTTTAACAAGTTAAATTATGTGTCTTACAAATTAAAGTTACGTTTTGACAAGTTAAAGTACGTTTTAACAAGTTTAAAGTTACGAATTTAGAAATTAAAGTACATTTTAACAAGTTAAATATGTTTCTTACAAGTTAAAGTTACATTTTGACAAGTAAAAGTCCGTTTCAACAAGTTAATATTACGTTTTGACAAGTTAAAGTATGTTTTTTACAAGTTAAACTTACGTTTTGAAAATTAAAGTATGTTTTTTACAAGTTATAGTTACGTTTTGACAAGTTGAAGTACGTTTAAACAAGTTAAAATTACGATTTGACAAGTTAAAATACATTTTTTACAAGTTAAAGTTCCGTTTTGACAAGTTAAAGTATGTTTCTTACAAGTTAAAGTATGGTTCTTACAAGTTAAAGTTACATTTTGACAAGTTAAAGTACGTTTCAACAAGTTTAAAGTTACGAATTTAGAAATTAAAGTACATTTTAACAAGTTAATATATGTTTCTTACAAGTTAAAGTTGCATTTTGACAAGTTAAAGTATGGTTCAACAAGTTAAAATTACGTTTTGACAAGTTAAAGTACATGTTTTACATGTTTAAGTTACGTTTTGACAAGTTAAAGTATGTTTCTTACCAGTTAAAGTTACGTTTTGACAAGTTGAAGTACGTTTCAACAAGTTAAAGTTAAGTTTTGACAAGTTAAATTATGTTTCCTACAAGTTAAAGTTACGTTTTTACAAGTTAAAGGTATGTTTCAACAAGTTAAAATTACGATTCGACAACTTAAAGTAAATTTTTTACAAGTTAAAGGTACGTTTTGACAAGTTAAAGTATGTTTCTTACAAGTTCAAGTTACGTTTTGACAAGTTAAAGTATGTTTTTTGCAAGTTAAAGTTAAGTTTTGACAAGTTAAAGTATGTTTTTTACAAGTTAAAGTTACGTTTTGACATGTTAAAGTACGTTTTAACAAGTTTAAAGTTACGAATTTAGAAATTAAAGTACATTTTTAACAAGTTAAAGTATGTTTCTTACAAGTTGAAGTTACATTTTGACAAGTTAAAGTCCGTTTCAATAAATTAAAATTACGTTTTGACAAGTTAAAGTACATTTTTTACAAGTTAAAGTTACGTTTAAACAAGTTAAAGTTCGTTTCAACTTGTTAAAATTACGTTTTGACAAGTAAAACTACAATTTTTACAAGTTAAAGTTACGTTTTGAAAAGTTAAAGTATGTTTTATACAAGTTAAAGTTACTGTTTTCAAAGTTAAAGTACATTTCAACAAGTTAAAATTAAGTTTGGACAAGTAAAATTACAAATTTTACAAGTTAAAGTTACGTTTTGAAAAGTTAAAGTATGTTTTGTACAAGATAAAGTTACGGTTTTCAAAGTTAAAGTACATGTCAACAATTTAAAATTAAGTTTGGACAAGTAAAATTACAAATTTTACAAGTTAAAGTTACGTTTTGTCAAGTTAAATTATCTTTTTTACAAGTTAAAGTTACGTTTTGACAAGTTAAAGTATGTTTCGTACAAGTTAAAGTTTCGTATTGACAAGTTAAAGTATGTTTTTTTCAAGTTAAAGTTACGTTTTGATAAGTTGAAGTACGTTTAAACAAGTTAAAATTACGATTTGACAAGTTAAAGTACATTTTTTACAAGTTAAAATTATGTTTTGACAAGTTAAAGTATGTTTTTTACAAGTTAAAGTTACGTTTTGAAAATTAAAGTATGTTTTTTACAAGTTATAGTTACGTTTTGACAAGTTGAAGTACGTTTAAACAAGTTAAAATTACGATTTGACAAGTTAAAGTACATTTTTTACAAGTTAAAGTTCCGTTTTGACAAGTTAAAGTATGTTTCTTACAAGTTAAAGTATGGTTCTTACAAGTTAAAGTTACATTTTGACAAGTTAAAGTACGTTTCAACAAGTTTAAAGTTTCGAATTTAGAAATTAAAGTACATTTTAACAAGTTAAAGTATGTTTCTTACAAGTTAAAGTTACATTTTGACAAGTTAAAGTCCGTTTCAACAAGTTAAAATTACGTTTTGACAAGTTAAAGTACATGTTGTACATGTTTAGGTTACGTTTTGACAAGTTAAAGTATGTTTCTTACAAGTTAAAGTTACGTGTTGACAAGTTAAAGTATGCTTTTTGCAAGTTAAAGTTAAGTTTTGACAAGTTAAAGTATGTTTTTTACAAGTTAAAGTTACGTTTTAACAAGTTAAATTATGTGTCTTACAAATTAAAGTTACGTTTTGACAAGTTAAAGTACGTTTTAACAAGTTTAAAGTTACGAATTTAGAAATTAAAGTACATTTTAACAAGTTAAATATGTTTCTTACAAGTTAAAGTTACATTTTGACAAGTAAAAGTCCGTTTCAACAAGTTAATATTACGTTTTGACAAGTTAAAGTATGTTTTTTACAAGTTAAAGTTACGTTTTGAAAATTAAAGTATGTTTTTTACAAGTTATAGTTACGTTTTGACAAGTTGAAGTACGTTTAAACAAGTTAAAATTACGATTTGACAAGTTAAAGTACATTTTTTACAAGTTAAAGTTCCGTTTTGACAAGTTAAAGTATGTTTCTTACAAGTTAAAGTATGGTTCTTACAAGTTAAAGTTACATTTTGACAAGTTAAAGTACGTTTCAACAAGTTTAAAGTTTCGAATTTAGAAATTAAAGTACATTTTAACAAGTTAAAGTATGTTTCTTACACGTTAAAGTTACATTTTGACAAGTTAAAGTCCGTTTCAACAAGTTAAAATTACGTTTTGACAAGTTAAAGTACATGTTGTACATGTTTAAGTTACGTTTTGACAGGTTAAAGTATGTTTCTTACAAGTTAAAGTTACGTGTTGACAAGTTAAAGTATGCTTTCTGCAAGTTAAAGTTAAGTTTTGACAAGTTAAAGTATGTTTTTTACAAGTTAAAGTTACGTTTTAACAAGTTAAATTATGTGTCTTACAAGTTAAAGTTACGTTTTGACAAGTTAAAGTACGTTTTAACAAGTTTAAAGTTACGAATTTAGAAATTAAAGTACATTTTTAACAAGTTAAAGTATGTTTCTTACAAGTTAAAGTTACATTTTGACAAGTTAAAGTCCGTTTCAACAAATTAAAATTACGTTTTGACAAGTTAAAGTACATTTTTTACATGTTTATGTTACGTTTTGACACGTTAAAGTATGTTTTTTACAAGTTAAAGTTACGTTTTGAAAAGTTAAAGTATGTTTTTTACAAGTTAAATTTAAGTTTTTCCAAGTTAAAGTACATTTCATCAAGTTAAAATTACGTTTTGACAAGTAAAAGTACAATTTTTACAAGTTAAAGTTACGTTTTGTCAAGTTAAATTATCTTTTATACAAGTTTAAATTACGTTTTGACAAGTTAAAGTTACGTTCAACAAGTTAAACTTACATTTTGACCAGTTAAAGTACATTTTTTACAAGTTAAAGTATGTTTCTTACAAGTTAAAGTTACATTTTTACAAGTTAAAGTACGTTTCAACAAGTTTAAAATTACGTATTGACAAGTTAAAGTACATTTTTTACAAGTTAAAATTATGTTTTGACAAGTTAAAGTATGTTTTTTACAAGTTAAAGTTACGTTTTAAAAATTAAAGTATGTTTTTTACAAGTTATAGTTACGTTTTGACAAGTTGAAGTACGTTTAAACAAGTTAAAATTACGGTTTGACAAGTTAAAGCACATTTTTTACAAGTTAAAGTTCCGTTTTGACAAGTTAAAGTATGTTTCTTACAAGTTAAAGTATGGTTCTTACAAGTTAAAGTTACATTTTGACAAGTTAAACTACGTTTCAACAAGTTTAAAGTTACGAATTTAGAAATTAAAGTACATTTTAACAAGTTAAAGTATGTTTCTTACAAGTTAAAGTTGCATTTTGACAAGTTAAAGTACGTTTCAACAAGTTAAAATTACGTTTTGACAAGTTAAAGTACATGTTTTACATGTTTAAGTTACGTTTTGACAAGTTAAAGTATGTTTCTTACCAGTTAAAGTTACGTTTTGACAAGTTGAAGTACGTTTCAACAAGTTAAAGTTAAGTTTTGACAAGTTAAATTATGTTTCCTACAAGTTAAAGTTACGTTTTTACAAGTTAAAGGTATGTTTCAACAAGTTAAAATTACGATTCGACAACTTAAAGTAAATTTTTTACAAGTTAAAGGTACGTTTTGACAAGTTAAAGTATGTTTCTTACAAGTTCAAGTTACGTTTTGACAAGTTAAAGTATGTTTTTTGCAAGTTAAAGTTAAGTTTTTACAAGTTAAAGTATGTTTTTTACAAGTTAAAGTTACGTTTTGACATGTTAAAGTACGTTTTAACAAGTTTAAAGTTACGAATTTAGAAATTAAAGTACATTTTTAACAAGTTAAAGTATGTTTCTTACAAGTTGAAGTTACATTTTGACAAGTTAAAGTCCGTTTCAATAAATTAAAATTACGTTTTGACAAGTTAAAGTACATTTTTTACAAGTTAAAGTTACGTTTAAACAAGTTAAAGTTTGTTTCAACTTGTTAAAATTACGTTTTGACAAGTAAAACTACAATTTTTACAAGTTAAACTTACGTTTTGAAAAGTTAAAGTATGTTTTATACAAGTTAAAGTTACGGTTTTCAAAGTTAAAGTACATTTCAACAAGTTAAAATTAAGTTTGGACAAGTAAAATTACAAATTTTACAAGTTAAAGTTACATTTTGAAAAGTTAAAGTATGTTTTTGTACAAGATAAAGTTACGGTTTTCAAAGTTAAAGTACATGTCAACAATTTAAAATTAAGTTTGGACAAGTAAAATTACAAATTTTACAAGTTAAAGTTACGTTTTGTCAAGTTAAATTATCTTTTTTACAAGTTAAAGTTACGTTTTGACAAGTTAAAGTATGTTTCGTACAAGTTAAAGTTACGTTTTGATAAGTTGAAGTACGTTTAAACAAGTTAAAATTACGATTTGACAAGTTAAAGTACATTTTTTACAAGTTAAAATTATGTTTTGACAAGTTAAAGTATGTTTTTTACAAGTTAAAGTTACGTTTTGAAAATTAAAGTATGTTTTTTACAAGTTATAGTTACGTTTTGACAAGTTGAAGTACGTTTAAACAAGTTAAAATTACGATTTGACAAGTTAAAGTACATTTTTTACAAGTTAAAGTTCCGTTTTGACAAGTTAAAGTACGTTTAAACAAGTTAAAATTACGATTTGACAAGTTAAAGTACATTTTTTACAAGTTAAAGTTCCGTTTTGACAAGTTAAAGTATGTTTCTTACAAGTTAAAGTATGGTTCTTACAAGTTAAAGTTACATTTTGACAAGTTAAAGTACGTTTCAACAAGTTTAAAGTTTCGAATTTAGAAATTAAAGTACATTTTAACAAGTTAAAGTATGTTTCTTACAAGTTAAAGTTACATTTTGACAAGTTAAAGTCCGTTTCAACAAGTTAAAATTACGTTTTGACAAGTTAAAGTACATGTTGTACATGTTTAGGTTACGTTTTGACAAGTTAAAGTATGTTTCTTACAAGTTAAAGTTACGTGTTGACAAGTTAAAGTATGCTTTTTGCAAGTTAAAGTTAAGTTTTGACAAGTTAAAGTATGTTTTTTACAAGTTAAAGTTACGTTTTAACAAGTTAAATTATGTGTCTTACAAATTAAAGTTACGTTTTGACAAGTTAAAGTACGTTTTAACAAGTTTAAAGTTACGAATTTAGAAATTAAAGTACATTTTAACAAGTTAAATATGTTTCTTACAAGTTAAAGATACATTTTGACAAGTAAAAGTCCGTTTCAACAAGTTAATATTACGTTTTGACAAGTTAAAGTATGTTTTTTACAAGTTAAAGTTACGTTTTGAAAATTAAAGTATGTTTTTTACAAGTTATAGTTACGTTTTGACAAGTTGAAGTACGTTTAAACAAGTTAAAATTACGATTTGACAAGTTAAAGTACATTTTTTACAAGTTAAAGTTCCGTTTTGACAAGTTAAAGTATGTTTCTTACAAGTTAAAGTATGGTTCTTACAAGTTAAAGTTACATTTTGACAAGTTAAAGTACGTTTCAACAAATTTAAAGTTTCAAATTTAGAAATTAAAAAACATTTTAACAAGTTAAAGTATGTTTCTTACACGTTAAAGTTACATTTTGACAAGTTAAAGTCCGTTTCAACAAGTTAAAATTACGTTTTGACAAGTTAAAGTACATGTTGTACATGTTTAAGTTACGTTTTGACAGGTTAAAGTATGTTTCTTACAAGTTAAAGTTACGTGTTGACAAGTTAAAGTATGCTTTCTGCAAGTTAAAGTTAAGTTTTGACAAGTTAAATTATGTTTCCTACAAGTTAAAGTTACGTTTTTACAAGTTAAAGGTATGTTTCAACAAGTTAAAATTACGATTCGACAACTTAAAGTAAATTTTTTACAAGTTAAAGGTACGTTTTGACAAGTTAAAGTATGTTTCTTACAAGTTCAAGTTACGTTTTGACAAGTTAAAGTATGTTTTTTGCAAGTTAAAGTTAAGTTTTGAGAAGTTAAATTATGTGTCTTACAAGTTAAATTACGTTTTGACAAGTTAAAGTACGTTTTAACAAGTTTAAAGTTACGAATTTAGAAATTAAAGTACATTTTTAACAAGTTAAAGTATGTTTCTTACAAGTTAAAGTTACATTTTGACAAGTTAAAGTCCGTTTCAATAAGTTAAAATTACGTTTTGACAAGTTAAAGTATGTTTTTTACAAGTTAAAGTTACGTTTTAAAAATTAAAGTACGTTTTTTACAAGTTATAGTTACGTTTTGACAAGTTGAAGTACGTTTAAACAAGTCAAAATTACGATTTGACAAGTTAAAGTACATTTTTTACTAGTTAAAGTTCAGTTTTGACAAATTAAAGTATGTTTCTTACAAGTTAAAGTATGGTTCTTACAAGTTAAACTTACATTTTGACCAGTTAAACTACGTTTCAACAAGTTTAAAGTTACGAATTTAGAAATTAAAGTACGTTTTGACAAGTTAAAGTATGTTTCTTACAAGTTAAAGTTACGTTTTCAAAAGTTAAAGTATGTTTTTTACAAGTTAAATTTACGTTTTTCCAAGTTAAACTACATTTCAACAAGTTTAAATTACGTTTTGACAAGTAAAAGTACAATTTTTACAAGTTAAAGTTACATTTTGTCACGTTAAATTATCTTTTATACAAGTTTAAATTACGTTTTGACAAGTTAAAGTTACGTTCAACAAGCTAAAGTTACATTTTGACAAGTTAAAGTACATTTTTTACAAGTTAAAGTATCTTTCTTACAAGTTAAAGTTACATTTTGACAAGTTAAAATACGTTTCAACAAGTTTAAAATTACGGATTGACAAGTTAAAGTACATTTTTTACAAGTTAAAATTACGGTTTGACAAGTTAAAGTAAATTTTTTACAAGTTAAAGTTCCGTTTTGACAAGTTAAAGTATGTTTCTTAAAAGTTAAAGTATGGTTCTTACAAGTTAAAGTTACATTTTGACAAGTTAAAGTACGTTTCAACAAGTTTAAAGTTACGAATTTAGAAATTAAAGTACATTTTAACAAGTTAAAGTATGTTTCTTACAAGTTAAAGTTACGTTTTGACAAGTCTAAGTACGTTTCAACAAGTTAAAATTACGATTTGACAAGTTAATGTACATTTTTTACAAGTTAAAGTTATGTTTTGACAAGTTAAAGTATGTATTTTAAAAGTTAAAGATACATTTTGACAATTTCGACAATTTAAAGTAACATTTAAAGTATGTTTCAACAAGTTTAAAGTTACGGATTGAAAGTTAAGTACATTTTTTACAAGTTAAAGTATGTTTCTTTCAAGTCAAAGTTACGTTTTGACAAGTTAAAATACGTTTCAACATGTTAAAATTACGTTTTGACAAGTTAAACTAATTTTTTTTACAAGTTAAAGTTACGTTTTGACAAGTTAAAGTATGTTTCTTACAAGTTAAAGTTACATTTTGACAACTTAAAGTAAGTTTAATACAATTTAAAGTTACGTTTTGACAAGTTAAATTATATTTCATACAAGTTAAAATACGTTATAATAAGTTTAAGTATGTTTTTTACAAGGTAAAGTTACGTTTTGACAAGTTAAATTTCGTTTCAATAAGTTATAATTACGATTTGAGAACTTAAAGAAAATTTTGTACAAGTTAAAGGTATGTTTTGAGAAGTTAAAGTATTCTTCTTACAAGTTAAAATTATGTTTTGACAAGTTAGAGTAAGTTTTTTACAAGTTAAAATTACGTTTTGACAAGTTAAAGTACGTCTCTTACAAGTTAAAGTTACGTTCTGACAAGTTAAAGTACGTGTCAACAACTTAAAATTACGATTTGACAAGTTAAAGTACATTTTTTACAAGTTAAAGTTACAGTTTGACAAGTTAAAGTGTTTTTTTACAAGTTAAAGTTACGTTTTAACAAGTTAAAGTACGTTTCAATAAGTTCAAATTACGTTTTTACAAGTTAAAGTGCATGCTTTACAAGGTAAAGTTACGTTTTGAGAAGTTAAATTATGTGTCTTACAAGTTAAAGTTACGTTTTGACAAGTTAAAGTACGTTTTAACAAGTTTAAAGTTACGAATTTAGAAATTAAAGTACATTTTTAACAAGTTAAAGTATGTTTCTTACAAGTTAAAGTTACATTTTGACAAGTTAAAGTCCGTTTCAACAAATTAAAATTACGTTTTGACAAGTTAAAGTACATTTTTTACATGTTTATGTTACGTTTTGACACGTTAAAGTATGTTTTTTACAAGTTAAAGTTACGTTTTGAAAAGTTAAAGTATGTTTTTTACAAGTTAAATTTAAGTTTTTCCAAGTTAAAGTACATTTCATCAAGTTAAAATTACGTTTTGACAAGTAAAAGTACAATTTTTACAAGTTAAAGTTACGTTTTGTCAAGTTAAATTATCTTTTATACAAGTTTAAATTACGTTTTGACAAGTTAAAGTTACGTTCAACAAGTTAAACTTACATTTTGACCAGTTAAAGTACATTTTTTACAAGTTAAAGTATGTTTCTTACAAGTTAAAGTTACATTTTTACAAGTTAAAGTACGTTTCAACAAGTTTAAAATTACGTATTGACAAGTTAAAGTACATTTTTTACAAGTTAAAATTATGTTTTGACAAGTTAAAGTATGTTTTTTACAAGTTAAAGTTACGTTTTAAAAATTAAAGTATGTTTTTTACAAGTTATAGTTACGTTTTGACAAGTTGAAGTACGTTTAAACAAGTTAAAATTACGGTTTGACAAGTTAAAGCACATTTTTTACAAGTTAAAGTTCCGTTTTGACAAGTTAAAGTATGTTTCTTACAAGTTAAAGTATGGTTCTTACAAGTTAAAGTTACATTTTGACAAGTTAAACTACGTTTCAACAAGTTTAAAGTTACGAATTTAGAAATTAAAGTACATTTTAACAAGTTAAAGTATGTTTCTTACAAGTTAAAGTTGCATTTTGACAAGTTAAAGTACGTTTCAACAAGTTAAAATTACGTTTTGACAAGTTAAAGTACATGTTTTACATGTTTAAGTTACGTTTTGACAAGTTAAAGTATGTTTCTTACCAGTTAAAGTTACGTTTTGACAAGTTGAAGTACGTTTCAACAAGTTAAAGTTAAGTTTTGACAAGTTAAATTATGTTTCCTACAAGTTAAAGTTACGTTTTTACAAGTTAAAGGTATGTTTCAACAAGTTAAAATTACGATTCGACAACTTAAAGTAAATTTTTTACAAGTTAAAGGTACGTTTTGACAAGTTAAAGTATGTTTCTTACAAGTTCAAGTTACGTTTTGACAAGTTAAAGTATGTTTTTTGCAAGTTAAAGTTAAGTTTTTACAAGTTAAAGTATGTTTTTTACAAGTTAAAGTTACGTTTTGACATGTTAAAGTACGTTTTAACAAGTTTAAAGTTACGAATTTAGAAATTAAAGTACATTTTTAACAAGTTAAAGTATGTTTCTTACAAGTTGAAGTTACATTTTGACAAGTTAAAGTCCGTTTCAATAAATTAAAATTACGTTTTGACAAGTTAAAGTACATTTTTTACAAGTTAAAGTTACGTTTAAACAAGTTAAAGTTTGTTTCAACTTGTTAAAATTGCGTTTTGACAAGTAAAACTACAATTTTTACAAGTTAAACTTACGTTTTGAAAAGTTAAAGTATGTTTTATACAAGTTAAAGTTACGGTTTTCAAAGTTAAAGTACATTTCAACAAGTTAAAATTAAGTTTGGACAAGTAAAATTACAAATTTTACAAGTTAAAGTTACATTTTGAAAAGTTAAAGTATGTTTTTGTACAAGATAAAGTTACGGTTTTCAAAGTTAAAGTACATGTCAACAATTTAAAATTAAGTTTGGACAAGTAAAATTACAAATTTTACAAGTTAAAGTTACGTTTTGTCAAGTTAAATTATCTTTTTTACAAGTTAAAGTTACGTTTTGACAAGTTAAAGTATGTTTCGTACAAGTTAAAGTTTCGTATTGACAAGTTAAAGTATGTTTTTTTCAAGTTAAAGTTACGTTTTGATAAGTTGAAGTACGTTTAAACAAGTTAAAATTACGATTTGACAAGTTAAAGTACATTTTTTACAAGTTAAAATTATGTTTTGACAAGTTAAAGTATGTTTTTTACAAGTTAAAGTTACGTTTTGAAAATTAAAGTATGTTTTTTACAAGTTATAGTTACGTTTTGACAAGTTGAAGTACGTTTAAACAAGTTAAAATTACGATTTGACAAGTTAAAGTACATTTTTTACAAGTTAAAGTTCCGTTTTGACAAGTTAAAGTACGTTTAAACAAGTTAAAATTACGATTTGACAAGTTAAAGTACATTTTTTACAAGTTAAAGTTCCGTTTTGACAAGTTAAAGTATGTTTCTTACAAGTTAAAGTATGGTTCTTACAAGTTAAAGTTACATTTTGACAAGTTAAAGTACGTTTCAACAAGTTTAAAGTTTCGAATTTAGAAATTAAAGTACATTTTAACAAGTTAAAGTATGTTTCTTACAAGTTAAAGTTACATTTTGACAAGTTAAAGTCCGTTTCAACAAGTTAAAATTACGTTTTGACAAGTTAAAGTACATGTTGTACATGTTTAGGTTACGTTTTGACAAGTTAAAGTATGTTTCTTACAAGTTAAAGTTACGTGTTGACAAGTTAAAGTATGCTTTTTGCAAGTTAAAGTTAAGTTTTGACAAGTTAAAGTATGTTTTTTACAAGTTAAAGTTACGTTTTAACAAGTTAAATTATGTGTCTTACAAATTAAAGTTACGTTTTGACAAGTTAAAGTACGTTTTAACAAGTTTAAAGTTACGAATTTAGAAATTAAAGTACATTTTAACAAGTTAAATATGTTTCTTACAAGTTAAAGATACATTTTGACAAGTAAAAGTCCGTTTCAACAAGTTAATATTACGTTTTGACAAGTTAAAGTATGTTTTTTACAAGTTAAAGTTACGTTTTGAAAATTAAAGTATGTTTTTTACAAGTTATAGTTACGTTTTGACAAGTTGAAGTACGTTTAAACAAGTTAAAATTACGATTTGACAAGTTAAAGTACATTTTTTACAAGTTAAAGTTCCGTTTTGACAAGTTAAAGTATGTTTCTTACAAGTTAAAGTATGGTTCTTACAAGTTAAAGTTACATTTTGACAAGTTAAAGTACGTTTCAACAAATTTAAAGTTTCAAATTTAGAAATTAAAAAACATTTTAACAAGTTAAAGTATGTTTCTTACACGTTAAAGTTACATTTTGACAAGTTAAAGTCCGTTTCAACAAGTTAAAATTACGTTTTGACAAGTTAAAGTACATGTTGTACATGTTTAAGTTACGTTTTGACAGGTTAAAGTATGTTTCTTACAAGTTAAAGTTACGTGTTGACAAGTTAAAGTATGCTTTCTGCAAGTTAAAGTTAAGTTTTGACAAGTTAAATTATGTTTCCTACAAGTTAAAGTTACGTTTTTACAAGTTAAAGGTATGTTTCAACAAGTTAAAATTACGATTCGACAACTTAAAGTAAATTTTTTACAAGTTAAAGGTACGTTTTGACAAGTTAAAGTATGTTTCTTACAAGTTCAAGTTACGTTTTGACAAGTTAAAGTATGTTTTTTGCAAGTTAAAGTTAAGTTTTGAGAAGTTAAATTATGTGTCTTACAAGTTAAATTACGTTTTGACAAGTTAAAGTACGTTTTAACAAGTTTAAAGTTACGAATTTAGAAATTAAAGTACATTTTTAACAAGTTAAAGTATGTTTCTTACAAGTTAAAGTTACATTTTGACAAGTTAAAGTCCGTTTCAATAAGTTAAAATTACGTTTTGACAAGTTAAAGTATGTTTTTTACAAGTTAAAGTTACGTTTTAAAAATTAAAGTACGTTTTTTACAAGTTATAGTTACGTTTTGACAAGTTGAAGTACGTTTAAACAAGTCAAAATTACGATTTGACAAGTTAAAGTACATTTTTTACTAGTTAAAGTTCAGTTTTGACAAATTAAAGTATGTTTCTTACAAGTTAAAGTATGGTTCTTACAAGTTAAACTTACATTTTGACCAGTTAAACTACGTTTCAACAAGTTTAAAGTTACGAATTTAGAAATTAAAGTACGTTTTGACAAGTTAAAGTATGTTTCTTACAAGTTAAAGTTACGTTTTCAAAAGTTAAAGTATGTTTTTTACAAGTTAAATTTACGTTTTTCCAAGTTAAACTACATTTCAACAAGTTTAAATTACGTTTTGACAAGTAAAAGTACAATTTTTACAAGTTAAAGTTACATTTTGTCACGTTAAATTATCTTTTATACAAGTTTAAATTACGTTTTGACAAGTTAAAGTTACGTTCAACAAGCTAAAGTTACATTTTGACAAGTTAAAGTACATTTTTTACAAGTTAAAGTATCTTTCTTACAAGTTAAAGTTACATTTTGACAAGTTAAAATACGTTTCAACAAGTTTAAAATTACGGATTGACAAGTTAAAGTACATTTTTTACAAGTTAAAATTACGGTTTGACAAGTTAAAGTAAATTTTTTACAAGTTAAAGTTCCGTTTTGACAAGTTAAAGTATGTTTCTTAAAAGTTAAAGTATGGTTCTTACAAGTTAAAGTTACATTTTGACAAGTTAAAGTACGTTTCAACAAGTTTAAAGTTACGAATTTAGAAATTAAAGTACATTTTAACAAGTTAAAGTATGTTTCTTACAAGTTAAAGTTACGTTTTGACAAGTCTAAGTACGTTTCAACAAGTTAAAATTACGATTTGACAAGTTAATGTACATTTTTTACAAGTTAAAGTTATGTTTTGACAAGTTAAAGTATGTATTTTAAAAGTTAAAGATACATTTTGACAATTTCGACAATTTAAAGTAACATTTAAAGTATGTTTCAACAAGTTTAAAGTTACGGATTGAAAGTTAAGTACATTTTTTACAAGTTAAAGTATGTTTCTTTCAAGTCAAAGTTACGTTTTGACAAGTTAAAATACGTTTCAACATGTTAAAATTACGTTTTGACAAGTTAAACTAATTTTTTTTACAAGTTAAAGTTACGTTTTGACAAGTTAAAGTATGTTTCTTACAAGTTAAAGTTACATTTTGACAACTTAAAGTAAGTTTAATACAATTTAAAGTTACGTTTTGACAAGTTAAATTATATTTCATACAAGTTAAAATACGTTATAATAAGTTTAAGTATGTTTTTTACAAGGTAAAGTTACGTTTTGACAAGTTAAATTTCGTTTCAATAAGTTATAATTACGATTTGAGAACTTAAAGAAAATTTTGTACAAGTTAAAGGTATGTTTTGAGAAGTTAAAGTATTCTTCTTACAAGTTAAAATTATGTTTTGACAAGTTAGAGTAAGTTTTTTACAAGTTAAAATTACGTTTTGACAAGTTAAAGTACGTCTCTTACAAGTTAAAGTTACGTTCTGACAAGTTAAAGTACGTGTCAACAACTTAAAATTACGATTTGACAAGTTAAAGTACATTTTTTACAAGTTAAAGTTACAGTTTGACAAGTTAAAGTGTTTTTTTACAAGTTAAAGTTACGTTTTAACAAGTTAAAGTACGTTTCAATAAGTTCAAATTACGTTTTTACAAGTTAAAGTGCATGCTTTACAAGGTAAAGTTACGTTTTGAGAAGATAAAGTATGTTTCTTACAAGTTAAAGTTACGTTTTGACAAGTTAAAGTATGTTTTTTACAAGTTAAAGTTACGTTTTGACAAGTTAAAAAATGTTTTTTACAAGTTAAAGTTACGTTTTGTCACGTTAAATTATCTTTTATACAAGTTTAAATTACGTTTTGACAAGTTAAAGTTACGTTCAACAAGCTAAAGTTACATTTTGACAAGTTAAAGTACATTTTTTACAAGTTAAAGTATCTTTCTTACAAGTTAAAGTTACATTTTGACAAGTTAAAGTACGTTTCAACAAGTTAAAGTATGTTTTTTGCAAGTTAAAGTTAAGTTTTTACAAGTTAAAGTATGTTTTTTACAAGTTAAAGTTACGTTTTGACATGTTAAAGTACGTTTTAACAAGTTTAAAGTTACGAATTTAGAAATTAAAGTACATTTTTAACAAGTTAAAGTATGTTTCTTACAAGTTGAAGTTACATTTTGACAAGTTAAAGTCCGTTTCAATAAATTAAAATTACGTTTTGACAAGTTAAAGTACATTTTTTACAAGTTAAAGTTACGTTTAAACAAGTTAAAGTTTGTTTCAACTTGTTAAAATTACGTTTTGACAAGTAAAACTACAATTTTTACAAGTTAAACTTACGTTTTGAAAAGTTAAAGTATGTTTTATACAAGTTAAAGTTACGGTTTTCAAAGTTAAAGTACATTTCAACAAGTTAAAATTAAGTTTGGACAAGTAAAATTACAAATTTTACAAGTTAAAGTTACGTTTTGAAAAGTTAAAGTATGTTTTGTACAAGATAAAGTTACGGTTTTCAAAGTTAAAGTACATGTCAACAATTTAAAATTAAGTTTGGACAAGTAAAATTACAAATTTTACAAGTTAAAGTTACGTTTTGTCAAGTTAAATTATCTTTTTTACAAGTTAAAGTTACGTTTTGACAAGTTAAAGTATGTTTCGTACAAGTTAAAGTTTCGTATTGACAAGTTAAAGTATGTTTTTTTCAAGTTAAAGTTACGTTTTGATAAGTTGAAGTACGTTTAAACAAGTTAAAATTACGATTTGACAAGTTAAAGTACATTTTTTACAAGTTAAAATTATGTTTTGACAAGTTAAAGTATGTTTTTTACAAGTTAAAGTTACGTTTTGAAAATTAAAGTATGTTTTTTACAAGTTATAGTTACGTTTTGACAAGTTGAAGTACGTTTAAACAAGTTAAAATTACGATTTGACAAGTTAAAGTACATTTTTTACAAGTTAAAGTTCCGTTTTGACAAGTTAAAGTATGTTTCTTACAAGTTAAAGTATGGTTCTTACAAGTTAAAGTTACATTTTGACAAGTTAAAGTACGTTTCAACAAGTTTAAAGTTTCGACTTTAGAAATTAAAGTACATTTTAACAAGTTAAAGTATGTTTCTTACAAGTTAAAGTTACATTTTGACAAGTTAAAGTCCGTTTCAACAAGTTAAAATTACGTTTTGACAAGTTAAAGTACATGTTGTACATGTTTAGGGTACGTTTTGACAAGTTAAAGTATGTTTCTTACAAGTTAAAGTTACGTGTTGACAAGTTAAAGTATGCTTTTTGCAAGTTAAAGTTAAGTTTTGACAAGTTAAAGTATGTTTTTTACAAGTTAAAGTTACGTTTTAACAAGTTAAATTATGTGTCTTACAAATTAAAGTTACGTTTTGACAAGTTAAAGTACGTTTTAACAAGTTTAAAGTTACGAATTTAGAAATTAAAGTACATTTTAACAAGTTAAATATGTTTCTTACAAGTTAAAGATACATTTTGACAAGTAAAAGTCCGTTTCAACAAGTTAATATTACGTTTTGACAAGTTAAAGTATGTTTTTTACAAGTTAAAGTTACGTTTTGAAAATTAAAGTATGTTTTTTACAAGTTATAGTTACGTTTTGACAAGTTGAAGTACGTTTAAACAAGTTAAAATTACGATTTGACAAGTTAAAGTACATTTTTTACAAGTTAAAGTTCCGTTTTGACAAGTTAAAGTATGTTTCTTACAAGTTAAAGTATGGTTCTTACAAGTTAAAGTTACATTTTGACAAGTTAAAGTACGTTTCAACAAGTTTAAAGTTTCAAATTTAGAAATTAAAAAACATTTTAACAAGTTAAAGTATGTTTCTTACACGTTAAAGTTACATTTTGACAAGTTAAAGTCCGTTTCAACAAGTTAAAATTACGTTTTGACAAGTTAAAGTACATGTTGTACATGTTTAAGTTACGTTTTGACAGGTTAAAGTATGTTTCTTACAAGTTAAAGTTACGTGTTGACAAGTTAAAGTATGCTTTCTGCAAGTTAAAGTTAAGTTTTGACAAGTTAAATTATGTTTCCTACAAGTTAAAGTTACGTTTTTACAAGTTAAAGGTATGTTTCAACAAGTTAAAATTACGATTCGACAACTTAAAGTAAATTTTTTACAAGTTAAAGGTACGTTTTGACAAGTTAAAGTATGTTTCTTACAAGTTCAAGTTACGTTTTGACAAGTTAAAGTATGTTTTTTGCAAGTTAAAGTTAAGTTTTGAGAAGTTAAATTATGTGTCTTACAAGTTAAATTACGTTTTGACAAGTTAAAGTACGTTTTAACAAGTTTAAAGTTACGAATTTAGAAATTAAAGTACATTTTTAACAAGTTAAAGTATGTTTCTTACAAGTTAAAGTTACATTTTGACAAGTTAAAGTCCGTTTCAATAAGTTAAAATTACGTTTTGACAAGTTAAAGTATGTTTTTTACAAGTTAAAGTTACGTTTTAAAAATTAAAGTACGTTTTTTACAAGTTATAGTTACGTTTTGACAAGTTGAAGTACGTTTAAACAAGTCAAAATTACGATTTGACAAGTTAAAGTACATTTTTTACTAGTTAAAGTTCAGTTTTGACAAATTAAAGTATGTTTCTTACAAGTTAAAGTATGGTTCTTACAAGTTAAACTTACATTTTGACCAGTTAAACTACGTTTCAACAAGTTTAAAGTTACGAATTAAGAAATTAAAGTACGTTTTGACAAGTTAAAGTATGTTTCTTACAAGTTAAAGTTACGTTTTCAAAAGTTAAAGTATGTTTTTTACAAGTTAAATTTACGTTTTTCCAAGTTAAACTACATTTCAACAAGTTTAAATTACGTTTTGACAAGTAAAAGTACAATTTTTACAAGTTAAAGTTACATTTTGTCACGTTAAATTATCTTTTATACAAGTTTAAATTACGTTTTGACAAGTTAAAGTTACGTTCAACAAGCTAAAGTTACATTTTGACAAGTTAAAGTACATTTTTTACAAGTTAAAGTATCTTTCTTACAAGTTAAAGTTACATTTTGACAAGTTAAAGTACGTTTCAACAAGTTTAAAATTACGGATTGACAAGTTAAAGTACATTTTTTACAAGTTAAAATTACGGTTTGACAAGTTAAAGTAAATTTTTTACAAGTTAAAGTTCCGTTTTGACAAGTTAAAGTATGTTTCTTAAAAGTTAAAGTATGGTTCTTACAAGTTAAAGTTACATTTTGACAAGTTAAAGTACGTTTCAACAAGTTTAAAGTTACGAATTTAGAAATTAAAGTACATTTTAACAAGTTAAAGTATGTTTCTTACAAGTTAAAGTTACGTTTTGACAAGTCTAAGTACGTTTCAACAAGTTAAAATTACGATTTGACAAGTTAATGTACATTTTTTACAAGTTAAAGTTATGTTTTGACAAGTTAAAGTATGTATTTTAAAAGTTAAAGATACATTTTGACAATTTCGACAATTTAAAGTAACATTTAAAGTATGTTTCAACAAGTTTAAAGTTACGGATTGAAAGTTAAGTACATTTTTTACAAGTTAAAGTATGTTTCTTTCAAGTCAAAGTTACGTTTTGACAAGTTAAAATACGTTTCAACATGTTAAAATTACGTTTTGACAAGTTAAAGTAAATTTTTTTACAAGTTAAAGTTACGTTTTGACAAGTTAAAGTATGTTTCTTACAAGTTAAAGTTACATTTTGACAACTTAAAGTAAGTTTAATACAATTTAAAGTTACGTTTTGACAAGTTAAATTATATTTCATACAAGTTAAAATACGTTTTAATAAGTTTAAGTATGTTTTTTACAAGGTAAAGTTACGTTTTGACAAGTTAAATTTCGTTTCAATAAGTTATAATTACGATTTGACAACTTAAAGAAAATTTTGTACAAGTTAAAGGTATGTTTTGAGAAGTTAAAGTATTCTTCTTACAAGTTAAAATTATGTTTTGACAAGTTAGAGTAAGTTTTTTACAAGTTAAAATTACGTTTTGACAAGTTAAAGTACGTCTCTTACAAGTTAAAGTTACGTTCTGACAAGTTAAAGTACGTGTCAACAACTTAAAATTACGATTTGACAAGTTAAAGTACATTTTTTACAAGTTAAAGTTACAGTTTGACAAGTTAAAGTGTTTTTTTACAAGTTAAAGTTACGTTTTAACAAGTTAAAGTACGTTTCAACAAGTTCAAATTACGTTTTTACAAGTTAAAGTGCATGCTTTACAAGGTAAAGTTACGTTTTGAGAAGATAAAGTATGTTTCTTACAAGTTAAAGTTACGTTTTGACAAGTTAAAGTATGTTTTTTACAAGTTAAAGTTACGTTTTGACAAGTTAAAAAATGTTTTTTACAAGTTAAAGTTACGTTTTGTCACGTTAAATTATCTTTTATACAAGTTTAAATTACGTTTTGACAAGTTAAAGTTACGTTCAACAAGCTAAAGTTACATTTTGACAAGTTAAAGTACATTTTTTACAAGTTAAAGTATCTTTCTTACAAGTTAAAGTTACATTTTGACAAGTTAAAGTACGTTTCAACAAGTTTAAAATTACGGATTGACAAGTTAAAGTACATTTTTTACAAGTTAAAATTACGGTTTGACAAGTTAAAGTAAATTTTTTACAAGTTAAAGTTCCGTTTTGACAAGTTAAAGTATGTTTCTTAAAAGTTAAAGTATGGTTCTTACAAGTTAAAGTTACATTTTGACAAGTTAAAGTACGTTTCAACAAGTTTAAAGTTACGAATTTAGAAATTAAAGTACATTTTAACAAGTTAAAGTATGTTTCTTACAAGTTAAAGTTACGTTTTGACAAGTCTAAGTACGTTTCAACAAGTTAAAATTACGATTTGACAAGTTAATGTACATTTTTTACAAGTTAAAGTTATGTTTTGACAAGTTAAAGTATGTATTTTAAAAGTTAAAGATACATTTTGACAATTTCGACAATTTAAAGTAACATTTAAAGTATGTTTCAACAAGTTTAAAGTTACGGATTGAAAGTTAAGTACATTTTTTACAAGTTAAAGTATGTTTCTTACAAGTTAAAGTTACGTTTTGACAAGTTAAAATACGTTTCAACATGTTAAAATTACGTTTTGACAAGTTAAAGTAAATTTTTTTACAAGTTAAAGTTACGTTTTGACAAGTTAAAGTATGTTTCTTACAAGTTAAAGTTACGTTTTGACAACTTAAAGTAAGTTTAATACAATTTAAAGTTACGTTTTGACAAGTTAAATTATATTTCATACAAGTTAAAGTTACGTTTTAACAAGTTTAAGTATGTTTTTTACAAGGTAAAGTTACGTTTTGACAAGTTAAATTTCGTTTCAATAAGTTATAATTACGATTTGACAACTTAAAGAAAATTTTGTACAAGTTAAAGGTATGTTTTGAGAAGTTAAAGTATTCTTCTTACAAGTTAAAATTATGTTTTGACAAGTTAGAGTAAGTTTTTTACAAGTTAAAATTACGTTTTGACAAGTTAAAGTACGTCTCTTACAAGTTAAAGTTACGTTCTGACAAGTTAAAGTACGTGTCAACAACTTAAAATTACGATTTGACAAGTTAAAGTACATTTTTTACAAGTTAAAGTTACAGTTTGACAAGTTAAAGTGTTTTTTTACAAGTTAAAGTTACGTTTTAACAAGTTAAAGTACGTTTCAACAAGTTTAAATTACGTTTTTACAAGTTAAAGTGCATGCTTTACAAGGTAAAGTTAAGTTTTGAGAAGATAAAGTATGTTTCTTACAAGTTAAAGTTACGTTTTGACAAGTTAAAGTATGTTTTTTACAAGTTAAAGTTACGTTTTGACAAGTTAAAAAATGTTTTTTACAAGTTAAAGTTACGTTTTGACAAGTTAAAGTATGTTTTTTACAAGTTAAAGTTACGTTTTGACAAGTTAAAGTACGTTTCAACAAGTTAAAAGTACGATATGACAAGTTAAAGTAAATTTTTTACAAGTTAAAGTTACGTTTTGACAAGTTAAAGTATCTTTCTTACAAGTTAAAGTTACATTTTGACAAGTTAAAGTAAGTTTTATACAATTTAAAGTTACGTTTTGACATGTTAAATTATGTTTCATACAAGTTAAAGTTACGTTTTAACAAGTTAACGTATGTTTTTTACAAGGTAAAGTTACGTTTTGACAAGTTAAATTACGTTTCAATAAGTTAAAATTACGATTTGACAACTTAAAGTAAATTTTGTACAAGTTAAAGGTACGTTTTCAGAAGTTAAAGTATGCTTCTTACAAGTTAAAATTATGTTTTGACAAGTTAGAGTATATTTTTTACAAGTTAAAGTACGTTTTGAAAAGTTAATGTATGATTTTTACAAGTTCAAGTTATGTTTTGAAATGTTAATGTATGTTTTTTACAAGTTAAACTCACGTTTTGACAAGTAAAAGTACGTTTCATCAAGTTAAAATTACGATTTGACAAGTTTAAATTAAATTTTTTACAACATAAAGTTAAGTTTTGACAAGTTAAAGTATGTTTCTTACAAGTATGTTTCTTACAAGTTTAAGTTCCTTTTGACAAGTTAAAGTATGTTTTATACAATTTAGACTTACGTTTTGACATGGTAAATTATGTTTCATACAAGTTAAAGTTACGTTTTGAGAAGTTAAAGTATATTTTTTACAAGGTAAAGTTACGTTTTGACAAGTTAAACAACAAGTTCAAATTACGATTTGACAACTTAAAGTAAATTTTGTACAAGTTAAAGGTACGTTTTGAGAAGTTAAAGTATGTTTCTTACAAGTTAAAGTTACGTTTTGACAAGTTAAAGTGTGTTTTTTACAAGTTAAAGTTACGTTTTGACAAGTTAAAGTATGTTTTTAACAAGATAAAGTTACGTTTTGACAAGTTAAATTATGTTTCTTACAAGTTAAAGTTACGTTTTGACAATTTAAGGTACGTTTCAACAACTTAAAATTACGATTTGACAACTTAAAGTAAATTTGTTCCAAGTTAAAGTTACGTTTTGACAAGTTAAAGTATGTTTTTTACAAGTTAAAGTTACGTTTTGACAATTTAAAGTATGTTTTTGACAAGTTAAAGTTTCGTTTTGACAAGTTGAAGTACGTTTCAACAAGTTAAAATTACGATTTGACAAGTTAAAGTACATTTTTTACAAGTTAAAGTTATGTTCTGACAAGTTAAAGTAAGTTTTTTACAAGTTAAAATTACGTTTTGACAAGTTAAAGAACGTCTCTTACAAGTTGAAGTTACGTTCTGACAAGTTAAAGTACGTTGCAACAAGTTAAAATCACGATTTGACAAGTTAAAGTTACGTTTTGATAATTTATAGTGTGTTTTTTACGAGTTAAAGTTACGTTTTGACAAGTTAAAGTACATTTCAACAAGATTAAATTACGTTTTTACAAGTTAAAGTGCATGTTTTACAAGTTAAAGTTACGTTTTGAGAAGTTAAAGTTACGTTTTTACAAGTTAAAGTTACATCTTGACAAGTTATAGTATATTTTTTACAAGTTAAAGTTACGTTTTATTAAGTTAAAGTGTTTTATGTACAAATTAAAGTTACGTTTTGGCAATTTAAAGTACGTTTCAACAAGTTTGAAATTACGGATGGACAAGTTAAAGTTACGTTTTATTAAGTTAAAGTGTTTTATGTACAAATTAAAGTTACGTTTTGGCAATTTAAAGTACGTTTCAACAAGTTTGAAGTTACGGATGGACAAGTTAAATTACATTTTTTACAAGTTAAAGGTTCGTTTTGAGATGTTAAAGTATGTTTCTTACAAGTTAAAATTACGTTTTGTCAAGTTAGTGTATATTTTTTACAAGTTAAAGTACGTTTTGAACAGTTAAAGTTTGATTTTTACAAGTTGAAGTTATGTTTTGAAAAGTTAAAGTATGTTTTTTACAAGTTAAGCTCACGTTTTGACAAGTAAAAAAACGTTTCAACAAGTTAAAATTACGATTTGACAAGTTAAATTAAATTATTTACAAGTTAAAGGTACGTTTTGAAAAGATAAAGTATGTTTCTTGCAAGTTAAAGTTACTTTTTGACAAGTTAAAGTATGTCTTTTACAAGTTAAAGTTACGTTTTGACAAGTTAAAAAAAAAAATTTACAAGTTAAACTTACGTTTTGACAAGTTTAAGTATGTTTCTTACAAGTTAAAGTATGTTTCTTACAAGTTAAAGTTACGTTTTGACAAGTTAAAGTATGTTTTTTACAAGTAAAATTTACGTTCTGACAAGTTAAAGTACATTTTTTACAAGTTAAAGATACGTTTTGACAGGTTAAAGTGTTTTATGTACAAGTTAAAGTTACGTTTTGACAGTTTAAACTACGTTTCAACAAGTTTAAAGTTACGGATTGACAAGTTCAAGTACATTTTTTACAAGTTAAAGTATGTTTCTTACAAGTTAAAGTTACGTTTTGACAAGTTCAAGTACGTTTTTACAAGTTAAAGTTACGCTTTGACAAGTTAAAGTATGTTTTTTACAAGTTAAAGTTACGTTTTGACAAGTTAAAGTTACGTTTTGACAAGTTTAAATATGTTTTTAACAAGTTAACGTTAAGTTTTGACAAGTTAAAATACGTTTCAACAAGTTAAAGTTACGTTCTGACAAGTTAAAGTACATTTTTTACAAGTTAAAGTTACGTTTTGACAGGTTAAAGTGTTTTATGTACAAGTTAAAGTTAAGTTTTGGCAATTTAAACTACGTTTCAACAAGTTTAAAGTTATGGATTGACAATTAAAGTACATTTTTTACAAGTTAAAGTATGTTTTTTACAAATTAAAGTTACGTTTTGACAAGTTGAAGTACATCTCAACAAGTTAAAATTACGATTTGACAAGTTAAACACATTTTTTATAAGTTAAAGTTACATTTTGATAAGTTAAAGTATGTTTCTTACAAGTTAAAGTTACACTTTGACAAGTTAAAGTATGTTTTTTACAAGTTAAAGTTACGTTTTGACAAGTTATAGTACGTTTTGACAAGTTAAAGTATGTTTCTTACAAGTTAAAGTTACGCTTTGACAAGTTAAAGTATGTTTTTTACAAGTTAAAGTTAAGTTTTGACAAGTTAAAATATGTTTTTAACAAGTTAAAGTAAAGTTTTGACAAGCTAAAATACATTTCAACAAGTTAAAGTTACGTTCTGACAAGTTAAAGTACATTTTTTAGAAGTTAAAGTTACGTTTTGACAGGTTAAAGTGTTTTACGTACAAGTTTAGGTTACGATTTGACAATTTAAACTACGTTTCATCAAGTTTAAAGTTACGGAATGACAAGTTAAAGTATGTTTTTTACAAGTTAAAGTTACGTTTTAACAAGTTAAATTATGTTTATTACAAGTTAAAGTTACGTTTTGACAAGTTAAATTATCTTTTTTAGAAGTAAAATTAAGTTTTGACAAGTTTAAGTCCGTTCCAACAAGTTAAAATTACGATATGACAAGTTAAAGTTAATTTTTTACAACTTAAAGTTACGTTTTAACAAGTTAAAGTATGTTTCTTAGAACTTAAAGTTACGTTTTGACTAGTTGAAGTACGTTTCAACACGTTAAAATTACGATTTGACAAGTTAAAGTACATGTTTTACAAGTTAAAGTTACGTTTTGACAAGTTAAAGTATGTTTTTTACAAGTAAAATTTACGTTCTGACAAGTTAAAGTACATTTTTTACAAGTTAAAATTACGTTTTGACAACTTAAAGTATGTTTCTTACAAGTTAAATTTACGTTCTGACAAGTTAAAGTACGTTTCCACAAGTTAATTTTACGTTTTGAGAAGTTAAAGTATGTTTTTTACTAGTTAAAGTTATGTTTTGACAAGTTAAAGTATGTTTCTTAAAGTTAAAGTTACGTTGCGACAAGTTAAAGTACGTTTCCACAAGTAAAAATTACGATTTGACAAGTTAAAGTACATTTTTTACAAGTTAAAGTTACGTTTTGACAAGTTAAAGTATGTTTTTTACAAGTTAAAGTTACGTTTTGACAAGTTAAAGTTACGTTTTGAAAAATTAAAGTATGTTTTTTACAAGTTAAAGTTACGTTTTTCCAAGTTAAAGTACATTTCAACAAGTTAAAATTACGTTTTGACAAGTAAAAGTACAATTTTTACACGTTAAAGTTACGTTTTGTCTAGTTAAATAATCTTATTTACAAGTTAAAATTACGTTTTGACAAGTAAAAGTACAATATTTAGAAGTTAAAGTTACGTTTTGTCAAGTTAAATTATCTTTTTTACAAGTTAAAATTACGTTTTGACAAGTTAAAGTATGTTTTTTACAAGTTAAAGTTACGTTTTGACAAGTTAAAGTATGTTTTTAAGAAGTTAAAATTACGTTTTGACAAGTTAAAGTATGTTTTTTACAAGTTAAAGTTACGTTTTGACAAGTTAAAGTACGTTTCAACTTGTTAAAATTACGTTTTGAAAAGTAAAAGTACAATTTTTTGAAGTTAAAGTTAAGTTTTGAAAAGTTAAAGTATGCTTTTTATAAGTTAAAGTTACGTTTTGACAAGTTAAAGTATGTTTCTTACAAGTTAAAATTACGTTTTGACAAGTTAAAGTATGTTTTTTACAAGTTAAAATAACGTTCTAACATGTTAAAGAACTTTTTTTACAAGTTAAAGTTACGTTTTAACAAGTTAAAGTGCATGTTTTACAAGTTTCAGTTAGGTTTTGACAAGTTAAATTTACGTTTCAACAAGTTAAAGTTACGTTTTAACAAGTTAAAGTTTTTATGTACAAGGTAAATTTACGTTTTGACAATTTAAAGTACGTTTCAACAAGTTTAAAGTTACGGATTGACAAGTTAAAATACGTTTCAACATGTTAAAATTACGTTTTTTACAAGTTAAAGTTACGTTTTGACAAGTTAAAGTATGTTTTTTACAAGTTAAAGTTACATTTTGACAAGTTAAAGTACAGTTTTTTACAAGTTAAAGTTACGTTTTGACAAGTTAAAGTTCGTTTCAACAAGTTAAAATTACTTTTTGACAAGTTAAAGTACATTTTTTACAAGTTAAAGTTACATTTTGACAAGTTAAAGTACGTTTCAATAAGTTTAAAGTTACGGATTGAAAAGTTAAAGTACATTTAATACAAGTTAAAGTATGTTTCCTACAAGTTAAATATACATTTTGACAAGTTAAAGTTCGTTTCAACAAGTGAAAATTACATTTTGACAAGTTAAATTATGTTTTTTACAAGTTAAAGTTACGTTTTGACAAGTTAAATTATGTTTTAACAAGTTAAAATTACGTTTTTAAAAGTTAAGGTGCATGTTTTACAAGTTTAAGTTACGTTTTGACAAATTAAAGTTATGTTTCAACAAGTTAAAGTTACATTTTGACAAGTTAAAGTATATATTTAAAAGTTAAAGTAACTTTTTGACAATTTAAAGTGTTTTTTGTACAAGTTAATGTTACGTTTTTACAACAAGGATAAAGTTACGGATTGACAAGTTAAAATACATATTTTACAAGTTAAAGTATGTTTCTTACAAGTTAAAGTTACATTTTGACATGTTAAAGTTCGTTTCAACAAGTTAAAATTACATTTTGACAAGTTAAAGTACATTTTTTACAAGTTAAAGTTACGTTTTGACAAGTTAAAGTATGTGCTTTACAAGTTAATGTTACGTTTTGACAAGTTAAAATATATTTTTTACAAGTTCAAGTTACGTTTTAACAAGTTAAAGTATGTTTCAACAAGTTAAAATTACGATTTGACAAGTTAAAGTACATTTTATACAAGTTTAAGTATGTTTCCTACAAGTTAAATTTACATTTTGACAAGTTAAAGTACATTTTTTACAACTTAAAATTACGTTTTGACAAGTTAAAGTAAGTTTCAACAAGTTAGAATTTCATTTTGACAAGTTAGAGTATATTTTTTACATATTAAAGTTATGTTTTATAAAGTTAAGAGCATGTTTTTTACATGTTAAAATTACGTTTTTCCAAGTTAAAGTACATTTCATAAAGTTAAAATTACGTTTTGACAAGTTAAAGTACAATTTTAACAAGTTAAAGTACGTTTTTTTACAAGTTAAAGTTACATTTTGAAAAGTTAAACTATGTTTTTTACAAGTTAAAGTTACGTTTTACCAAGTTTAAGTACATTTTAACAAGTTAAAATTACGTTTTGACAAGTAAAAGTACAATTTTACAAGTTAAAGTTACGTTTTGTCAAGTTTAATTATCTTTTTTACAAGTTAAAATTACGATTTGACAAGTTCAAGTACGTTTTTTACAATTTAAAGTTACGTTTTGACAAGATAAAGTATGTTTTTAACAAGTTAAATTTACATTTTGACAAGTTAAAGTACATTTTTTACAACTTAAAATTACGTTTTGACAAGTTAAAGTAAGTTTCAACAAGTTAGAATTTCATTTTGACAAGTTAGAGTATATTTTTTACAAGTTAAAGTTATGTTTTATAAAGTTAAAAGTATGTTTTTTACATGTTAAAATTACGTTTTTCCAAGTTAAAGTACATTACATAAAGTTAAAATTACGTTTTGACAAGTTAAAGTACAATTTTAACAAGTTAAAGTACCTTTTTTACAGGTTAAAGTTACATTTTGAAAAGTTAAACTATGTTTTTCACAAGTTAAAGTTACGTTTTACCAAGTTTAAGTACATTTTAACAAGTTAAAATTACGTTTTCACAAGTAAAAGTACAATTTTACAAGTTAAAGTTACGTTTTTACAAGTTAAACGTACATTTCAACATGGTTAAAGTTACGGATTAACAAGTTAAAGTACATTTTTTAGAAGTTAAAGTATGTTTCTTACAAGTTAAAGTTATATTTAGACAAGTTAAAGTACGTTTCGATAAGTTTAAAGTTACGGATTGAAAAGTTAAAGTACATTTAATACAAGTTAAAGTATGTATCCTACAAGTTAAATATACATTTTGACAAGTTAAAGTTCGTTTCAACAAGTTAAAATTACATTTTGACAAGTTAAAGTACAGTTTTTTACAAGTTAAAGTTACGTTTTGACAAGTTAAAGTTTGTTTCAACAAGTTAAAATTACATTTTGACAAGTTAAAGTACATTTTTTACAAGTTAAAGTTACATTTTGACAAGTTAAAGTACGTTTCAATAAGTTTAAAGTTACGGATTGAAAAGTTAAAGTACATTTTATACAAGTTAAAGTATGTTTCCTACAAGTTAAATATACATTTTGACAAGTTAAAGTTTGTTTCAACAACTGAAAATTACATTTTGACAAGTTAAAGTACATGTTTTACAAGTTAAAGTTACATTTTGACAAGCTAAAGTACGTTTCAACAAGTTAGAATTTCGTTTTAACAAGTTAGAGTATATTTTTTACAAGTTAAAGTTACGTTTTATAAAGTTAAAGTATGTTTTTTACATGTTAAAATTAGGTTTTTCAAAGTTAAAGTACATTTCAACAAGTTAAAAGTACGTTTTGACAATTTAAAGTACAATTTTAACAAGTTAAAATTCCGTTTTGTCAAGATAAAGTAGGTTTTTTACAAGTTAAAGTTATGTTTTGACAAGTTAAAGTATGTTTTTTACAAGTTAAAGTTACGTTTTGATAAGTTAAAGTGCATGTTTTACAAGTTTCAGTTAGGTTTTGACAAGTTAAATTTACGTTTCAACAAGTTAAAGTTACGTTTTAACAAGTTAAAGTTTTTATGTACAAGGTAAAGTTACGTTTTGACAATTTAAAGTACGTTTCAACAAGTTTAAAGTTACGGATTGACAAGTTAAAATACGTTTCAACATGTTAAAATTACGTTTTTTACAAGTTAAAGTTACGTTTTGACAAGTTAAAGTATGGTTTTTACAAGTTAAAGTTACATTTTGACAAGTTAAAGTACAGTTTTTTACAAGTTAAAGTTACGTTTTGACAAGTTAAAGTTCGTTTCAACAAGTTAAAATTACATTTTGACAAGTTAAAGTACATTTTTTACAAGTTAAAGTTACATTTTGACAAGTTAAAGTACGTTTCAATAAGTTTAAAGTTACGGATTGAAAAGTTAAAGTACATTTAATACAAGTTAAAGTATGTTTCCTACAAGTTAAATATACATTTTGACAAGTTAAAGTTCGTTTCAACAAGTGAAAATTACATTTTGAAAAGTTAAATTATGTTTTTTACAAGTTAAAGTTACGTTTTGACAAGTTAAATTATGTTTTAACAAGTTAAAATTACGTTTTTAAAAGTTAAGGTGCATGTTTTACAAGTTTATGTTACGTTTTGACAAATTAAACTTATGTTTCAACAAGTTAAAGTTACATTTTGACAAGTTAAAGTATATATTTAAAAGTTAAAGTAACGTTTTGACAATTTAAAGTGTTTTTTGTACAAGTTAATGTTACGTTTTTACAACAAGGATAAAGTTACGGATTGACAAGTTAAAATACATATTTTACAAGTTAAAGTATGTTTCTTACAAGTTAAAGTTACATTTTGACATGTTAAAGTTCGTTTCAACAAGTTAAAATTACATTTTGACAAGTTAAAGTACATTTTTTACAAGTTAAAGTTACGTTTTGACAAGTTAAAGTATGTGTTTTACAAGTTAATGTTACGTTTTAACAAGTTAAAGTATATTTTTTACAAGTTCAAGTTACGTTTTAACAAGTTGAAGTATGTTTCAACAAGTTAAAATTACGATTTGACAAGTTAAAGTACATTTTATACAAGTTTAAGTATGTTTCCTACAAGTTAAATTTACATTTTGACAAGTTAAAGTACATTTTTTACAACTTAAAATTACGTTTTGACAAGTTAAAGTAAGTTTCAACAAGTTAGAATTTCATTTTGACAAGTTAGAGTATATTTTTTACATATTAAAGTTATGTTTTATAAAGTTAAGAGCATGTTTTTTACATGTTAAAATTACGTTTTTCCAAGTTAAAGTACATTTCATAAAGTTAAAATTACGTTTTGACAAGTTAAAGTACAATTTTAACAAGTTAAAGTACCTTTTTTACAGGTTAAAGTTACATTTTGAAAGTTAAACTATGTTTTTCACAAGTTAAAGTTACGTTTTACCAAGTTTAAGTACATTTTAACAAGTTAAAATTACGTTTTCACAAGTAAAAGTACAATTTTACAAGTTAAAGTTACATTTTTACAAGTTAAACGTACATTTCAACATGGTTAAAGTTACGGATTAACAAGTTAAAGTACATTTTTTAGAAGTTAAAGTATGTTTCTTACAAGTTAAAGTTATATTTAGACAAGTTAAAGTACGTTTCGATAAGTTTAAAGTTACGGATTGAAAAGTTAAAGTACATTTTATACAAGTTAAAGTATGTATCCTACAAGTTAAATATACATTTTGACAAGTTAAAGTTCGTTTCAACAAGTTAAAATTACATTTTGACAAGTTAAAGTACAGTTTTTTACAAGTTAAAGTTACGTTTTGACAAGTTAAAGTTTGTTTCAACAAGTTAAAATTACATTTTGACAAGTTAAAGTACATTTTTTACAAGTTAAAGTTACATTTTGACAAGTTAAAGTACGTTTCAATAAGTTTAAAGTTACGGAATGAAAAGTTAAAGTACATTTTATATAAGTTAAAGTATGTTTCCTACAAGTTAAATATACATTTTGACAAGTTAAAGTTCGTTTCAACAACTGAAAATTACATTTTGACAAGTTAAAGTACATGTTTTACAAGTTAAAGTTACATTTTGACAAGCTAAAGTACGTTTCAACAAGTTAGAATTTCGTTTTAACAAGTTAGAGTATATTTTTTACAAGTTAAAGTTACGTTTTATAAAGTTAAAGTATGTTTTTTACATGTTAAAATTAGGTTTTTCAAAGTTAAAGTACATTTCAACAAGTTAAAAGTACGTTTTGACAATTTAAAGTACAATTTTAACAAGTTAAAATTCCGTTTTGTCAAGATAAAGTAGGTTTTTTATAAGTTAAAGTTATGTTTTGACAAGTTAAAATACATATTTTACAAGTTAAAGTATGTTTCTTACAAGTTAAAGTTACATTTTGACATGTTAAAGTTCGTTTCAACAAGTTAAAATTACATTTTGACAAGTTAAAGTACATTTTTTACAAGTTAAAGTTACGTTTTGACAAGTTAAAGTCCGTTTCTACTTGTTAAAATTAAGTTTTGACAAGTAAAAGTACAATTTTTACAAGTTAAAGTTACGTTTTGAAAAGTTAAAGTATGTTTTTTACAAGTTAAAGTTACGTAATAACAAGTTGAAGTATGTTTCAACAAGTTAAAATTACGATTTGACAAGTTAAAGTACATTTTATACAAGTTTAAGTATGTTTCCTACAAGTTAAATTTACATTTTGACAAGTTAAAGTACATTTTTTAGAAGTTAAAATTACGTTTTGACAAGTTAAAGTAAGTTTCAACAAGTTAGAATTTCATTTTGACAAGTTAGAGTATATTTTTTACAAGTTAAAGTTATGTTTTATAAAGTTAAGAGTATGTTTTTTACATGTTAAAATTACGTTTTTCCAAGTTAAAGTACATTTCATAAAGTTAAAATTACGTTTTGACAAGTTAAAGTACAATTTTAACAAGTTAAAGTACGTTTTTTACAAGTTAAAGTTACATTTTGAAAAGTTAAACTATGTTTTTCACAAGTTAAAGTTACGTTTTACCAAGTTTAAGTACATTTTAACAAGTTAAAATTACGTTTTGACAAGTAAAAGTACAATTTTACAAGTTAAAGTTACGTTTTGTCAAGTTTAATTATCTTTTTTACAAGTTAAAATTACGATTTGACAAGTTAAAGTACGTTTTTTACAATTTAAAGTTACGTTTTGACAAGATAAAGTATGTTTTTAACAAGTTAAAGTTACGTTTTAACAAGTTAAATTATGTTTTTTAAAAGTTAAAATTAGATTTTGACAAGTTAAAGTAAGTTTCAACAAGTTAGAATTTCATTTTGACAAGTTAGAGTATATTTTTTACAAGTTAAAGTTATGTTTTATAAAGTTAAAAGTATGTTTTTTACATGTTAAAATTACGTTTTTCCAAGTTAAAGTACATTACATAAAGTTAAAATTACGTTTTGACAAGTTAAAGTACAATTTTAACAAGTTAAAGTACGTTTTTTACAAGTTAAAGTTACATTTTGAAAAGTTAAACTATGTTTTTCACAAGTTAAAGTTACGTTTTACCAAGTTTAAGTACATTTTAACAAGTTAAAATTACGTTTTCACAAGTAAAAGTACGATTTTACAAGTTAAAGTTACGTTTTTACAAGTTAAACGTACATTTCAACAAGGTTAAAGTTACGGATTAACAAGTTAAAGTACATTTTTTAGAAGTTAAAGTATGTTTCTTACAAGTTAAAGTTATATTTAGACAAGTTAAAGTACGTTTCGATAAGTTTAAAGTTACGGATTGAAAAGTTAAAGTACATTTTATACAAGTTAAAGTATGTATCCTACGAGTTAAATATACATTTTGACAAGTTAAAATTACATTTTGACAAGTTAGAGTACAGTTTTTTACAAGTTAAAGTTACGTTTTGACAAGTTAAAGTTCGTTTCAACAAGTTAAAATTACATTTTGACAAGGTAAAGTACATTTTTTACAAGTTAAAGTTACATTTTGACAAGTTAAAGTACGTTTCAATAAGTTTAAAGTTACGGATTGAAAAGTTAAAGTACATTTAATACAAGTTAAAGTATGTTTCCTACAAATTAAATATACATTTTGACAAGTTAAAGTTTCAACAAGTGAAAATTACATTTTGACAAGTTAAAGTACATTTTTTACAAGTTAAAGTTACATTTTGACAAGTTAAAGTACGTTTCAACAAGTTAGAATTTCGTTTTAACAAGTTAGAGTATATTTTTTACAAGTTAAAGTTACGTTTTATAAAGTTAAAGTATGTTTTTTACATGTTAAAATTAGGTTTTTCAAAGTTAAAGTACATTTCAACAAGTTAAAAGTACGTTTTGACAATTTAAAGTACAATTTTAACAAGTGAAAGTACAATTTTAACAAGTTAAAGTTCCGTTTTGTCAAGTTAAAGTAGGTTTTTTACAAGTTAAAGTTATGTTTTGAAAAGTTAAAGTATGTTTTTTACAAGTTAAAGTTACGTTTTGACAAGTTAAATTATGTTTTAACAAGTTAAAATTAGGTTTTTAAAAGTTAAGGTGCATGTTTTACAAGTTTAAGTTACGTTTCAACAAGTTAAAGTTACATTTTGACAAGTTAAAGTATATATTTAAAAGTTAAAGTAATGTTTTGACAATTTAAAGTGTTTTTTGTACAAGTTAATGTTACGTTTTTACAAGTTAAAAGTATATTTCAACAAGGATAAAGTTACGGATTGACAAGTTAAAATACATATTTTACATGTTAAGTATGTTTCTTACAAGTTAAAGTTACATTTTGACATGTTAAAGTTCGTTTCAACAAGTTAAAATTACATTTTGACAAGTTAAAGTACATTTTTTACAAGTTAAAGTTACGTTTTGACAAGTTAAAGTATGTTTTTTACAAGTTAATGTTACGTTTTGACAAGTTAAAGCATGTGTTTTACAAGTTCAAGTTACGTTTTAACAAGTTGAAGTATGTTTCAACAAGTTAAAATTACGATTTGACAAGTTAAAGTACATTTTATACAAGTTTAAGTATGTTTCCTACAAGTTAAATTTACATTTTGACAAGTTAAAGTTCGTTTCAACAAGTTAAAATTACATTTTGACAAGTTAAAGTACATTTTTTACAAGTTAAAATTACGTTTTGACAAGTTAGAGTATATTTTTTACAAGTTAAAGTTATGTTTTATAAAGTTAAGAGTATGTCTTTTACATGTTAAAATTACGTTTTTCCAAGTTAAAGTACATTTCATAAAGTTAAAATTACGTTTTGACAAGTTAAAGTACAATTTTAACAAGTTAAGTACGTTTTTTACAAGTTAAAGTTACATTTTGAAAAGTTAAACTATGTTTTTCACAAGTTAAAGTTACGTTTTACCAAGTTTAAGTACATTTTAACAAGTTAAAATTACGTTTTGACAAGTAAAAGTACAATTTTACAAGTTAAAGTTACGTTTTGTCAAGTTTAATTATCTTTTTTACAAGTTAAAATTACGATTTGACAAGTTCAAGTACGTTTTTTACAATTTAAAGTTACGTTTTGACAAGATAAAGTATGTTTTTAACAAGTTAAAGTTACGTTTTAACAAGTTAAAGTACATTTTTTACAAGTTAAAATTACGTTTTGACAAGTTAAAGTAAGTTTCAACAAGTTAGAATTTCATTTTGACAAGTTAGAGTATATTTTTTACAAGTTAAAGTTATGTTTTATAAAGATAAAAGTTTTTTACATGTTAAAATTACGTTTTTCCAAGTTAAAGTACATTACATAAAGTTAAAATTACGTTTTGACAAGTTAAAGTACAATTTTAACAAGTTATAGTACATTTTTTACAAGTTAAAGTTACATTTTGAAAAGTTAAACTATGTTTTTCACAAGTTAAAGTTACGTTTTACCAAGTTTAAGTACATTTTAACAAGTTAAAATTACGTTTTCACAAGTAAAAGTACAATTTTACAAGTTAAAGTTACGTTTTTACAAGTTAAACGTACATTTCAACATGGTTAAAGTTACGGATTAACAAGTTAAAGTACATTTTTTAGAAGTTAAAGTATGTTTCTTACAAGTTAAAGTTATATTTAGACAAGTTAAAGTACGTTTCGATAAGTTTAAAGTTACGGATTGAAAAGTTAAAGTACATTTTATACAAGTTAAAGTATGTATCCTACAAGTTAAATATACATTTTGACAAGTTAAAGTTCGTTTCAACAAGTTAAAATTACATTTTGACAAGTTAAAGTACAGTTTTTTACAAGTTAAAGTTACGTTTTGACAAGTTAAAGTTTGTTTCAACAAGTTAAAATTACATTTTTACAAGTTAAAGTACATTTTTTACAAGTTAAAGTTACATTTTGACAAGTTAAAGTACATTTCAATAAGTTTAAAGTTACGGATTGAAAAGTTAAAGTACATTTTATACAAGTTAAAGTATGTTTCCTACAAGTTAAATATACATTTTGACAAGTTAAAGTTCGTTTCAACAAGTGAAAATTACATTTTGACAAGTTAAAGTACATTTTTTACAAGTTAAAGTTACATTTTGACAAGTTAAAGTACGTTTCAAAAAGTTAGAATTTCGTTTTAACAAGTTAGAGTATATTTTTTACAAGTTAAAGTTACGTTTTATAAAGTTAAAGTATGTTTTTTACATGTTAAAATTAGGTTTTTCAAAGTTAAAGTACATTTCAACAAGTTAAAAGTACGTTTTGACAATTTAAAGTACAATTTTAACAAGTTAAAATTCCGTTTTGTCAAGATAAAGTAGGTTTTTTACAAGTTAAAGTTATGTTTTGACAAGTTAAAGTATGTTTTTTACAAGTTAAAATTACGTTTTGACAAGTTAAATTATGTTTCAACAAGTTAAAATTACGTTTTTAAAAGTTAAGGTGCATGTTTTACAAGTTTAAGTTACGTTTTGACAAGTTAAAGTTATGTTTCAACAAGATAAAGTTACATTTTTACAAGTTAAAGTATATATTTACAAGTTAAAGTTATGTTTTTACAAGTTAAAGTGTTTTTTGTACAAGTTAAAGTTACGTTTTTACAAGTTAAACGTACATTTCAACAAGGTTAAAGTTACGGATTAACAAGTTAAAGTACATTTTTTAGAAGTTAAAGTATGTTTCTTACAAGTTAAAGTTACATTTTGACAAGTTAAAGTACTTTTCAATAAGTTTAAAGTTGCGGATTGAAAAGTTAAAGTACATTTTATACAAGTTAAAGTATGTTTCCTACAAGTTAAATATACATTTTGACAAGTTAAAGTTCGTTTCAACAAGTTAAAATTACCTTTTGACAAGTTAAAGTACAGTTTTTTACAAGTTAAAGTTACGTTTTGACAAGTTAAAGTTCGTTTCAACAAGATAAAATTACATTTTGACAAGTTAAAGTACATTTTTTACAAGTTAAAGTTACATTTTGACAAGTTAAAGTACGTTTCAATAAGTTTACAGTTACGGATTGAAAAGTTAAAGTACATTTAATACAAGTTAAAGTATGTTTCCCACAAGTTAAATATACATTTTGACAAGTTAAAGTTCGTTTCAACAAGTGAAAATTACATTTTGACAAGTTAAAGTACATTTTTTACAAGTTAAAGTTACATTTTGACAAGTTAAAGTACGTTTCAACAAGTTAGAATTTCGTTTTAACAAGTTAGAGTATATTTTTTACAAGTTAAAGTTACGTTTTATAAAGTTAAAGTATGTTTTTTACATGTTAAAATTAGGTTTTTCAAAGTTAAAGTACATTTCAACAAGTTAAAAGTACGTTTTGACAATTTCAAGTACAATTTTAACAAGTTAAAGTACAATTTTAACAAGTTAAAGTTCCGTTTTGTCAAGTTAAAGTAGGTTTTTTACAAGTTAAAGTTATGTTTTGAAAAGTTAAAGTATGTTTTTTACAAGTTAAAGTTACGTTTTGACAAGTTAAATTATGTTTTAACAAGTTAAAATTACGTTTTTAAAAGTTAAGGTGCATGTTTTACAAATTTAAGTTACGTTTTGACAAGTTAAAGTTATGTTTCAACAAGTTAAAGTTACATTTTGACAAGTTAAAGTATATATTTAAAAGTTAAAGTAACGTTTTGACAATTTAAATTGTTTTTTGTACAAGTTAATGTTACGTTTTTACAAGTTAAAAGTATATTTCAACAAGGATAAAGTTACGGATTGACAAGTTAAAATACATATTTTACAAGTTAAAGTATGTTTCTTACAAGTTAAAGTTACATTTTGACATGTTAAAGTTCGTTTCAACAAGTTAAAATTACATTTTGACAAGTTAAAGTACATTTTTTACAAGTTAAAGTTACGTTTTGACAAGTTAAAGTATGTTTTTTACAAGTTAATGTTACGTTTTGACAAGTTAAAGTATGTTTTTTACAAGTTCAAGTTACGTAATAACAAGTTGAAGTATGTTTCAACAAGTTAAAATTACGATTTGACAAGTTAAAGTACATTTTATACAAGTTTAAGTATGTTTCCTACAAGTTAAATTTACATTTTGACAAGTTAAAGTTCATTTCAACAAGTTAAAATTACATTTTGACAAGTTAAAGTACATTTTTTTAAAGTTAAAATTACGTTTTGACAAGTTAAAGTAAGTTTCAACAAGTTAGAATTTCATTTTGACAAGTTAGAGTATATTTTTTACAAGTTAAAGTTATGTTTTATAAAGTTAAGAGTATGTTTTTTACATGTTAAAATTACGTTTTTCCAAGTTAAAGTACATTTCATAAAGTTAAAATTACGTTTTGACAAGTTAAAGTACAATTTTAACAAGTTAAAGTACGTTTTTAACAAGTTAAAGTTACATTTTGAAAAGTTAAACTATGTTTTTCACAAGTTAAAGTTACGTTTTACCAAGTTTAAGTACATTTTAACAAGTTAAAATTACGTTTTCACAAGTAAAAGTACAATTTTACAAGTTAAAGTTACGTTTTTACAAGTTAAACGTACAATTCAACAAGGTTAAAGTTACGGATTAACAAGTTAAAGTACATTTTTTAGAAGTTAAAGTATGTTTCTTACAAGTTAAAGTTATATTTAGACAAGTTAAAGTACGTTTCGATAAGTTTAAAGTTACGGATTGAAAAGTTAAAGTACATTTTATACAAGTTAAAGTATGTATCCTACAAGTTAAATATACATTTTGACAAGTTAAAGTTCGTTTCAACAAGTTAAAATTACATTTTGACAAGTTAAAGTACAGTTTTTTACAAGTTAAAGTTACGTTTTGACAAGTTAAAGTTCGTTTCAACAAGTTAAAATTACATTTTGACAAGGTAAAGTACATTTTTTACAAGTTAAAGTTACATTTTGACAAGTTAAAGTACGTTTCAATAAGTTTAAAGTTACGGATTGAAAAGTTAAAGTAAATTTAATACAAGTTAAAGTATGTTTCCTACAAGTTAAATATACATTTTGACAAGTTAAAGTTTCAACAACTGAAAATTACATTTTGACAAGTTAAAGTACATTTTTTACAAGTTAAAGTTACATTTTGACAAGTTAAAGTACGTTTCAACAAGTTAGAATTTCGTTTTAACAAGTTAGAATTTCATTTTGACAAGTTAAAGTTACGTTTTATAAAGTTAAAGTATGTTTTTTACATGTTAAAATTAGGTGTTTCAAAGTTAAAGTACATTTCAACAAGTTAAAAGTACGTTTTGACAATTTCAAGTACAATTTTAACAAGTTAAAGTTCCGTTTTGTCAAGTTAAAGTAGGTTTTTAACAAGTTAAAGTTATGTTTTGAAAAGTTAAAGTATTTTTTTACAAGTTAAAGTTACGTTTTGACAAGTTAAATTATGTTTTAACAAGTTAAAATTACGTTTTTAAAAGTTAAGGTGCATGTTTTACAAGTTTAAGTTACGTTTCAACAAGTTAAAGTTACATTTTGACAAGTTAAAGTATATATTTAAAAGTTAAAGTAACGTTTTGACAATTTAAAGTGTTTTTTGTACAAGTTAATGTTACGTTTTTACAAGTTAAAAGTATATTTCAACAAGGATAAAGTTACGGATTGACAAGTTAAAATACATATTTTACAAGTTAAGTATGTTTCTTACAAGTTAAAGTTACATTTTGACATGTTAAAGTTCGTTTCAACAAGTTAAAATTACATTTTGACAAGTTAAAGTACATTTTTTACAAGTTAAAGTTACGTTTTGACAAGTTAAAGTATGTTTTTTACAAGTTAATGTTACGTTTTGACAAGTTAAAATATGTGTTTTACAAGTTCAAGTTACGTTTTAACAAGTTGAAGTATGTTTCAACAAGTTAAAATTACGATTTGACAAGTTAAAGTACATTTTATACAAGTTTAAGTATGTTTCCTACAAGTTAAATTTACATTTTTTTACAAGTTAAAGTTATGTTTTATAAAGTTAAGAGTATGTTTTGTACATGTTAAAATTACGTTTTTCCAAGTTAAAGTACATTTCATAAAGTTAAAATTACGTTTTGACAGGTTAAAGTACAATTTTAACAAGTTAAAGTACGTTTTTTACAAGTTAAAGTTACATTTTGAAAAGTTAAACTATGTTTTTCACAAGTTAAAGTTACGTTTTACCAAGTTTAAGGACATTTTAACAAGTTAAAATTACGTTTTGACAAGTAAAAGTACAATTTTACAAGTTAAAGTTACGTTTTACCAAGTTTAAGGACATTTTAACAAGTTAAAATTACGTTTTGACAAGTAAAAGTACAATTTTACAAGTTAAAGTTACGTTTTGTCAAGTTTAATTATCTTTTTTACAAATTAAAATTACGATTTGACAAGTTAAAGTACGATTTTTACAATTTAAAGTTACGTTTTGACAAGACAAAGTATGTTTTTAACAAGTTAAAGTTACGTTTTAAAAAGTTAAAGTATGTTTTTTACAAGTTAAAGTTACGTTTTTCAAAGTTAAAGTACATTTCAACAAGTTAGAATTTCGTTTTGACAAGTTAGAGTATATTTTTTACAAGTTAAAGTTACGTTTTATAAAGTTAAAGTACATTTCAACAAGTTAAAATTACATTTGGACAAGTTAAAGTACAATTTTAACAAGGTAAAGTTCCGTTTTGTCAAGTTAAAGAACGTTTTTTACAAGTTAAAGTTATGTTTTGACAAGCTAAAGTATTTTTTTTACAAGATAAAGTTACATTTTTACAAGTTAAAGTTACGTTTTGACAAGTTTAACTTACGTTTTGACAAGTTAAAGTTATGTTTCAAGAAGTTAAAGTTACATTTTGACAAGTTAAAGTATATATTTACAAGTTAAAGTTACGTTTTGACAAGTAAAAGTGTTTTTTGTACAAGTTAAAGTTACGTTTTTAAAAGTTAAACGTACATTTCAACAAGGTTAAAGTTACGGATTAACAAGTTAAAGTACATTTTTTAGAAGTTAAAGTTTGTTTCTTACAAGTTAAAGTTATATTTTGACAAGTTAAAGTACGTTTCAATAAGTTTAAAGTTACGGATTGAAAAGTTAAAGTACCTTTTATACCAGTTAAAATATGTATCCTACAAGTTAAATATACATTTTGACAAGTTAAAGTTCGTTTCAACAAGTTAAAATTATATTTTGACAAGTTAAAGTACATTTTTTACAAGTTAAAGTTACGTTTTGTCAAGTTAAAGTTCGTTTCAACAAGTTAGAATTTCGTTTTAACAAGTTAGAGTATAATTTTTACAAGTTCAAGTTACGTTTTATAAAGTTAAAGTATGTTTTTTACATGTTAAAATTAGGTTTTTCAAAGTTAAAGTACATTTCAACAAGTTAAAATTACGTTTTGACAAGTTAAAGTACAATTTTAACAAGTTAAAGTACCATTTTAACAATTTAAAGTTCCGTTTTGTCAAGTTAAAGTAGGTTTTTTACAAGTTAAAGTTATGTTTTGAAAAGTTAAAGTATGTTTTTTACAAGTTAAAGTTACGTTTTGACAAGTTAAATTATGTTTTAACAAGTTAAAATTACGTTTTTAAAAGTTAAGGTGCATGTTTTACAAGTTTAAGTTACGTTTTGACAAGTTAAAGTTATGTTTCAACAAGTTAAAGTTACATTTTGACAAGTTAAAGTAACGTTTTGACAATTTAAAGTGTTTTTTGTACAAGTTAATGTTACGTTTTTACAAGTTAAAAGTATATTTCAACAAGGATAAAGTTACGGATTGACAAGTTAAAATACATATTTCACAAGTTAAAGTATGTTTCTTACAAGTTAAAGTTACATTTTGACATGTTAAAGTTCGTTTCAACAAGTTAAAGTACATTTTTTACAAGTTCAAGTTACGTTTTAACAAGTTGAAGTATGTTTCAACAAGTTAAAATTACGATTTGACAAGTTAAAGTACATTTTATACAAGTTTAAGTATGTTTCCTACAAGTTAAATTTACATTTTGACAAGTTAAAGTTCGTTTCAACAAGTTAAAATTACATTTTGACAAGTTAAAGTACATTTTTTACAAGTTAAAATTACGTTTTGACAAGTTAAAGTAAGTTTCAACAAGTTAGAATTTCATTTTGACAAGTTAGAGTATATTTTTTACAAGTTAAAGTTATGTTTTATAAAGTTAAGAGTATGTTTTTTACATGTTAAAATTACGTTTTTCCAAGTTAAAGTACATTTCATAAAGTTAAAATTACGTTTTGACAAGTTAAAGTACGTTTTTTACAAGTTAAAGTTACATTTTGAAAAGTTAAACTATGTTTTTCACAAGTTAAAGTTACGTTTTACCAAGTTTAAGTACATTTTAACAAGTTAAAATTACGTTTTGACAAGTAAAAGTACAATTTTACAAGTTAAAGTTACGTTTTGTCAAATTTAATTATCTTTTATACAAATTAAAATTACGATTTGACAACTTAAAGTACGATTTTTACAATTTAAAGTTACGTTTTGACAAGATAAAGTATGTTTTTAACAAGTTAAAGTTACGTTTTAACAAGTTAAAGTATGTTTTTTACAAGTTAGAGTTACGTTTTGACAAGTTAAAGTATGTTTTTACAAGTTAAATTATGTTTCTTACAAGTTAAAGTTACGTTTTGAAAAGTTAAAGTATGTTTTTTACAAGTTAAAGTTACGTTTTTCAAAGTTAAAGTACATTTCAACAATTTAGAATTTCGTTTTGACAAGTTAGAGTATATTTTTTACAAGTTAAAGTTACGTTTTATAAAGTTAAAGTACATTTCAACAAGTTAAAATTACATTTGGACAAGTTAAAGTACAATTTTAACAAGGTAAAGTTCCGTTTTGTCAAGTTAAAGTACGTTTTTTACAAGTTAAAGTTATGTTTTGACAAGCTAAAGTATTTTTTTTACAAGATAAAGTTACGTTTTTACAAGTTAAAGTTACGTTTTGACAAGTTTAACTTACGTTTTGACAAGTTAAAATATGTTTTTTACAAGTTAAAGTTACGTTTTGACAAGTAAAAGTGTTTTTTGTACAAGTTAAAGTTACGTTTTTACAAGTTAAACGTACATTTCAACAAGGTTAAAGTTACAGATTAACAAGTTAAAGTACATTTTTTAGAAGTTAAAGTATGTTTCTTACAAGTTAAAGTTACATTTTGAAAAGTTAAAGTACGTTTCAATTAGTTTAAGTTACGGATTGAAAAGTTAAAGTACATTTTATACAAGTTAAAATATGTATCCTACAAGTTAAATATACATTTTGACAAGTTAAAGTTCGTTTCAACAAGTTAAAATTACATTTTGACAAGTTAAAGTACATTTTTTACAAGTTAAAGTTACGTTTTGACAAGTTAAAGTTCGTTTCAACAAGTTAAAATTACATTTTGACAAGTTAAAGTACATTTTTTTACAAGTTAAAGTTACATTTTGACAAGTTAAAGTACGTTTTAACAAGTTAGAATTTCGTTTTAACAAGTTAGAGTATTTTTTTACAAGTTAAAGTTATGTTTTATAAAGTTAAAGTAAGTTAAAGTACATTTCAACAAGTTAAAACTACATTTTGACAATTTAAAGTACAATTTTACCAAGTTAAAGTACAATTTTAACAAAGTAAAGTTCCATTTTGTCAAGTTAAAGTAGGTTTTTTACAAGTTAAAGTTATGTTTTGACAAGTTAAAGTATGTTTTTTACAAGTTAAAGTTTTGTTTTGACAAGTTCAATTGCGTTTCAACAAGTTAAAATTGCGTGTTTACAAGTTAAAGTGCATGTTTGACAAGTTTAAGTTACATTTTGACAAGTTAAAGTTATGTTTCAACAAGTTAAAGTTACATTTTGACAAGTTAAAGTATATATTTAAAAGTAAATGTAACGTTTTAACAAGTTAAAGTGTTTTTTGTACAAGTTAAAGTTACGTTTTTACAAGTTAAACGTATAATTCAACAACGTTAAAGTTACGGATTGACAAGTTAAAATACATATTTTACAAGTTAAAGTATGTTTCTTACAAGTTAAAGTTACATTTTGACAAGTTAAAGTTCGTTTCAACAAGTTAAAATTACATTTTGACAAGTTAAAGTACATGTTTTACAAGTTAAAGTTACGTTTTGACAAGTTAAAGTATGTTTTTTACAAGTTAATGTTACGTTTTGAAAAGTTAAAGTATGTTTTTTACAAGTTAAAGTTACGTTTTAACAAGTTGAAGTATGTTTCAACAAGTTAAAATTACAATTTGACAAGATAAAGTACATTTTATACAAGTTTAAGTATGTTTCCTACAAGTTAAATTTACATTTTGACAAGTTAAAGTTCGTTTCAACAAGTTAAAATTACATTTTGACAAGTTAAAGTACATTTTTTACAAGTTAAAATTACGTTTTGACAAGTTAAAGTACGTTTCAACAAGTTAGAATTTCGTTTTGACAAGTTAGAGTATATTTTTTACAATTTAAAATTACGTTTTTCCAAGTTAAAGTACATTTCAACAAGTTAAAATTACGTTTTGACAAGTTAATGTACAATTTTAAGAAGTTAAAGTACGTTTTTTACATGTTAAAGTTACGTTTTGAAAAGTTAAACTATGTTTTTTACAAGTTAAAGTTACGTTTTACCAAGTTTAAGTACATTTTAACAAGTTAAAATTACGTTTTGACAATAAAAGTACAATTTTTACAAGTTAAAGTTACATTTGGTCAAGTTTAATTATCTTTTTTACAAGTTAAAATTACGATTTGACAAGTTAAAGTACGTTTTTTACAAATTAATGTTACGTTTTAACAAGTTAAAGTATGTTTTTTACAAGTTAAAGTTATGTTTTGACAAGTTAAAGTATGTTTCTTCTAAGTTAAAGTTATGTTTTGAAAAGTTGAAATATGTTTTTTACAAGTTAAAGTTACGTTTTCAAAAGTTAAAGTACGTTTTTTAGAAGTTAATGTTACGTTTTAACAAGTTAAAGTACAATTTTAATAAGTTAAAGTTACGTTTTGTCAAGTTAAAGTGGGTTTTTTACAAGATAAAGTTATGTTTTGACAAGTTAAAGTATGTTTTTCACAAGTTTAAGTTATATTTTAACAAGTTAAAGTACATTTTTTTACAAGTTAAAGTTACGTTTTGTCAAATTAAATTATCTTTTTTACAAGTGAAAGTTACGTTCTTACAAGTTAAAGTATGTTTCAACAAGTTAAAATTACGTTTTGACAAGTTAAAGTACATTTTTTACAAGTTAAAATTACGTTTTGACAAGTTAAAGTACGTTTCAACAAGTTAGAATTTTGTTTTGACAAGTTAGAGTATATTTTTTACAACTTAAAGTTACGTTTTGACAAGTTAAAGTATGTTTCTTACACGTTATAGTTACGTTATGACAAGTTAAAGTACTTTTCAACATGTTAAAATTACGTTTTGACAAGTTAGAGTATATTTTTTACAAGTTAAAAGTTTGTTTTGAAGAGTTATAATATGATTTTTACAAGTTAAAGTTATGTTTGGAAAAGTTAAAATATGTTTTTTACAAGTTAAAGTTACGTTTTGACAAGTTAAAGTACGTTTCAACAAGTTGAAATTACGATATGACAAGTTAAAATAAATTTTTTACAAGTTAATGTTACGTTTTGACAAGTTAAATTATGTTTTTTACAAGTTCAAGTTACGTTTTCAAAAGTTAAAGTACGTTTTTTACAAGTTAATCTTACGTTTTAACAAGTTAAAGTACAATTTTAACAAGTTAAAGTTACGTTTTGTCAAGTTAAAGTGGGTTTTTTACAAGTTAAAGTTATGTTTTGACAAGTTAAAGTATGTTTTTCACAAGTTTAAGTATATTTTGACAAGTTAAAGTACATTTTTTTACAAGTTAAAGTTACGTTTTGTCAAGTTAATGTACAATTTTAAGAAGTTAAAGTACATTTTTTTACATGTTAAAGTTACGTTTTGAAAAGTTAAACTATGTTTTTTACAAGTTAAAGTTACGTTTTACCAAGTTTAAGTACATTTTAACAAGTTAAAATTACGTTTTGACAATAAAAGTACAATTTTTACAAGTTAAAGTTACATTTGGTCAAGTTTAATTATCTTTTTTACAAGTTAAAATTACGATTTGACAAGTTAAAGTACGTTTTTTACAAGTTAATGTTACGTTTTAACAAGTTAAAGTATGTTTTTTACAAGTTAAAGTTATGTTTTGAGACGTTAAAGTATCTTTCTTCCAAGTTAAAGTTATGTTTTGAAAAGTTGAAGTATGTTTTTTACAAGTTAAAGTTACGTTTTCAAAAGTTAAAGTACGTTTTTTATAAGTTAATGTTACGTTTTAACAAGTTAAAGTACAATTTTAACAAGTTAAAGTTACGTTTTGTCAAGTTAAAGTGGGTTTTTTACAAGTTAAAGTTATGTTTTGACAAGTTAAAGTATGTTTTTCACAAGTTTAAGTTATATTTTAACAAGTTAAAGTACATTTTGTTACAAGTTAAAGTTACGTTTTGTCAAATTAAATTATCTTTTTTACAAGTGAAAGTTACGTTCTTACAAGTTAAAGTACGTTTCAACAAGTTAAATTACGATTTGACAAGTTAGAGTAAAATTTTTACAAGTTAAAGTTATGTTTTGACAACTTAAAGTACGTTTCAACAAGTTAAAATTACGTTTTGACAAGTTAAAATACATTTTTTATAAGTTAAAGTTACGTTTTGACAAGTTAAAGTGTATTTTTTACAAGTTAAAGTAACGTTTTGACAAGTTAAAGTACGTTTCAACAAGTGCCAATTACGTTTTGAAAAGTTAAAGTACATTTTTAACAAGTTAAAGTTACGTTTTGACAAGTTAAATTACATTTCAACAAGTTAGAATTTCGTTTTGACAAGTTAGAGTATATTTTTTACAACTTAAAGTTACGTTTTGACAAGTTAAAGTATGTTTCTTACACGTTATAGTTACGTTATGACAAGTTAAAGTACTTTTCAACATGTTAAAATTACGTTTTGACAAGTTAGAGTATATTTTTTACAAGTTAAAAGTTTGTTTTGAAGAGTTATAATATGATTTTTACAAGTTAAAGTTATGTTTGGAAAAGTTAAAATATGTTTTTTACAAGTTAAAGTTACGTTTTGACAAGTTAAAGTACGTTTCAACAAGTTGAAATTACGATATGACAAGTTAAAATAATTTTTTTACAAGTTAATGTTACGTTTTGACAAGTTAAATTATGTTTTTTACAAGTTCAAGTTACGTTTTAACAAGTTGAAGTATGTTTCAACAAGTTAAAATTACAATTTGACAAGATAAAGTACATTTTATACAAGTTTAAGTATGTTTCCTACAAGTTAAATTTACATTTTGACAAGTTAAAGTTCGTTTCAACAAGTTAAAATTACATTTTGACAAGTTAAAGTACATTTTTTACAAGTTAAAATTACGTTTTGACAAGTTAAAGTACGTTTCAACGAGTTAGAATTTCATTTTGACAGGTTAGAGTATTTTTTTTACAAGTTAAAGTTATGTTTTATAAAGTTAAAGTATGTTTTTTACATGTTAAAATTACGTTTTTCCAAGTTATAGTACATTTCAACAAGTTAAAATTACGTTTTGACAAGTTAAAGTACATTTTTTACATGTTAAAGTTACGTTTTGAAAAGTTAAACTATGTTTTTTACAAGTTAAAGTTACGTTTTACCAAGTTTAAGTACATTTTAACAAGTTAAAATTACGTTTTGACAATAAAAGTACAATTTTTACAAGTTAAAGTTACATTTGGTCAAGTTTAATTATATTTTTTACAAGTTAAAATTACGATTTGACAAGTTAAAGTACGTTTTTTACAAGTTAATGTTACGTTTTAACAAGTTAAAGTATGTTTTTTACAAGTTAAAGTTATGTTTTGAGAAGTTAAAGTATGTTTCTTCCAAGTTAAAGTTATGTTTTGAAAAGTTGAAGTATATTTTTTACAAGTTAAAGTTACGTTTTCAAAAGTTAAAGTACGTTTTTTACAAGTTAATGTTACGTTTTAACAAGTTAAAGTACAATTTTAACAAGTTAAAGTTACGTTTTGTCAAGTTAAAGTGGGTTTTTTACAAGTTAAAGTTATGTTTTGACAAGTTAAAGTATGTTTTTCACAAGTTTAAGTTATATTTTAACAAGTTAAAGTACATTTTTTTACAAGTTAAAGTTACGTTTTGACAAATTAAATTATCTTTTTTACAAGTGAAAGTTACGTTCTTACAAGTTAAAGTATGTTTCAACAAGTTAAAATTACGTTTTGACAATAAAAGTACAATTTTTACAAGTTAAAGTTACATTTGGTCAAGTTTAATTATCTTTTTTACGAGTTAAAATTACGATATGACAAGTTAAACTACAATTTTTCCAGGTTAATGTTACGTTTTAACAAGTTAAAGTATGTTTTTTACAAGTTAAAGTTATGTTTTGACAAGTTAAAGTATGTTTCTTCCAAGTTAAAGTTATGTTTTGAAAAGTTAAAGTACGTTTTTTACAAGTTAATGTTAAATTTTAACAAGTTAAAGTACAATTTTAACAAGTTAAAGTTACGTTTTGTCAAGTTAAAGTGGGTTTTTTACAAGTTAAAGTTATGTTTTGACAAGTTAAAGAATGTTTTTCACAATTTTAAGTATATTTTGACAAGTTAAAGTACATTTTTTTACAAGTTAAAGTTACGTTTTGTCAAATTAAATTATCTTTTTTACAAGTGAAAGTTACGTTCTTACAAGTTAAAGTACTTTTCAACAAGTTAAAATTACGATTTGACAAGTTAGAGTAAAATTTTTACAAGTTAAAGTTATGTTTTGACAACTTAAAGTACGTTTCAACAAGTTAAAATTACATTTTGACAAGTTAAAATACATTTTTTATAAGTTAAAGTTACGTTTTGACAAGTTAAAGTGTATTTTTTACAAGTTAAAGTAACGTTTTGACAAGTTAAAGTACGTTTCAACAAGTGCCAGTTACGTTTTGACAATAAAAGTACAATTTTTACAAGTTAAAGTTATATTTGGTCAAGTTTAATTATCTTTTTTACGAGTTAAAATTACGATATGACAAGTTAAAGTACGTTTTTTACAAGTTAATGTTACGTTTTAACAAGTTAAAGTATGTTTTTTACAAGTTAAAGTTATGTTTTGACAAGTTAAAGTATGTTTCTTCCAAGTTAAAGTTATGTTTTGAAAAGGTGAAGTATGGTTTTTACAAGTTAAAGTTACGTTTTCAAAAGTTAAAGTACGTTTTTTACAAGTTAATGTTACGTTTTAACAAGTTAAAGTACAATTTTAACAAGTTAAAGTTACGTTTTGTCAAAATAAAGTGGGTTTTTTACAAGTTAAAGTTATGTTTTGACAAGTTAAAGTATGTTTTTCACAAGTTTAAGTATATTTTGACAAGTTAAAGTACATTTTTTTACAAGTTAAAGTTACGTTTTGTCAAATTAAATTATCTTTTTTACAAGTGAAAGTTACGTTCTTACAAGTTAAAGTACGTTTCAACAAGTTAAAATTACGATTTGACAAGTTAGAGTAAAATTTTTACAAGTTAAAGTTATGTTTTGACAACTTAAAGTACGTTTCAACAAGTTAAAATTACGTTTTGACAAGTTAAAATACATTTTTTTATAAGTTAAAGTTACGTTTTGACAAGTTAAAGTGTATTTTTTACAAGTTAAAGTAACGTTTTGACAAGTTAAAGTACGTTTCAACAAGTGCCAATTACGTTTTGAAAAGTTAAAGTACATTTTTAACAAGTTAAAGTTACGTTTTGACAAGTTAAATTACATTTCAACAAGTTAGAATTTCGTTTTGACAAGTTAGAGTATATTTTTTACAACTTAAAGTTGCGTTTTGACAAGTTAAAGTATGTTTCTTACAAGTTATAGTTACGTTATGACAAGTTAAAGTACGTTTCAACATGTTAAAATTACGTTTTGACAAGTTAGAGTATATTTTTTACAAGTTAAAAGTTTGTTTTGAAGAGTTATAATATGATTTTTACAAGTTAAAGTTATGTTTGGAAAAGTTAAAATATGTTTTTTACAAGTTAAAGTTACGTTTTGACAAGTAAAAGTGTTTTTTGTACAAGTTAAAGTTACGTTTTTACAAGTTAAACGTACATTTCAACAAGGTTAAAGTTACGGATTAACAAGTTAAAGTACATTTTTTAGAAGTTAAAGTATGTTTCTTACAAGTTAAAGTTACATTTTGAAAAGTTAAAGTACGTTTCAATTAGTTTAAGTTACGGATTGAAAAGTTAAAGTACATTTTATACAAGTTAAAATATGTATCCTACAAGTTAAATATACATTTTGACAAGTTAAAGTTCGTTTCAACAAGTTAAAATTACATTTTGACAAGTTAAAGTACATTTTTTACAAGTTAAAGTTACGTTTTGACAAGTTAAAGTTCGTTTCAACAAGTTAAAATTACATTTTGACAAGTTAAAGTACATTTTTTTACAAGTTAAAGTTACATTTTGACAAGTTAAAGTACGTTTTAACAAGTTAGAATTTCGTTTTAACAAGTTAGAGTATTTTTTTACAAGTTAAAGTTATGTTTTATAAAGTTAAAGTAAGTTAAAGTACATTTCAACAAGTTAAAACTACATTTTGACAATTTAAAGTACAATTTTACCAAGTTAAAGTACAATTTTAACAAAGTAAAGTTCCATTTTGTCAAGTTAAAGTAGGTTTTTTACAAGTTAAAGTTATGTTTTGACAAGTTAAAGTATGTTTTTTACAAGTTAAAGTTTTGTTTTGACAAGTTCAATTGCGTTTCAACAAGTTAAAATTGCGTGTTTACAAGTTAAAGTGCATGTTTGACAAGTTTAAGTTACATTTTGACAAGTTAAAGTTATGTTTCAACAAGTTAAAGTTACATTTTGACAAGTTAAAGTATATATTTAAAAGTAAATGTAACGTTTTAACAAGTTAAAGTGTTTTTTGTACAAGTTAAAGTTACGTTTTTACAAGTTAAACGTATAATTCAACAACGTTAAAGTTACGGATTGACAAGTTAAAATACATATTTTACAAGTTAAAGTATGTTTCTTACAAGTTAAAGTTACATTTTGACAAGTTAAAGTTCGTTTCAACAAGTTAAAATTACATTTTGACAAGTTAAAGTACATGTTTTACAAGTTAAAGTTACGTTTTGACAAGTTAAAGTATGTTTTTTACAAGTTAATGTTACGTTTTGAAAAGTTAAAGTATGTTTTTTACAAGTTAAAGTTACGTTTTAACAAGTTGAAGTATGTTTCAACAAGTTAAAATTACAATTTGACAAGATAAAGTACATTTTATACAAGTTTAAGTATGTTTCCTACAAGTTAAATTTACATTTTGACAAGTTAAAGTTCGTTTCAACAAGTTAAAATTACATTTTGACAAGTTAAAGTACATTTTTTACAAGTTAAAATTACGTTTTGACAAGTTAAAGTACGTTTCAACAAGTTAGAATTTCGTTTTGACAAGTTAGAGTATATTTTTTACAATTTAAAATTACGTTTTTCCAAGTTAAAGTACATTTCAACAAGTTAAAATTACGTTTTGACAAGTTAATGTACAATTTTAAGAAGTTAAAGTACGTTTTTTACATGTTAAAGTTACGTTTTGAAAAGTTAAACTATGTTTTTTACAAGTTAAAGTTACGTTTTACCAAGTTTAAGTACATTTTAACAAGTTAAAATTACGTTTTGACAATAAAAGTACAATTTTTACAAGTTAAAGTTACATTTGGTCAAGTTTAATTATCTTTTTTACAAGTTAAAATTACGATTTGACAAGTTAAAGTACGTTTTTTACAAATTAATGTTACGTTTTAACAAGTTAAAGTATGTTTTTTACAAGTTAAAGTTATGTTTTGACAAGTTAAAGTATGTTTCTTCTAAGTTAAAGTTATGTTTTGAAAAGTTGAAATATGTTTTTTACAAGTTAAAGTTACGTTTTCAAAAGTAAAAGTACGTTTTTTAGAAGTTAATGTTACGTTTTAACAAGTTAAAGTACAATTTTAATAAGTTAAAATTACGTTTTGTCAAGTTAAAGTGGGTTTTTTACAAGTTAAAGTTATGTTTTGACAAGTTAAAGTATGTTTTTCACAAGTTTAAGTTATATTTTAACAAGTTAAAGTACATTTTTTTACAAGTTAAAGTTACGTTTTGTCAAATTAAATTATCTTTTTTACAAGTGAAAGTTACGTTCTTACAAGTTAAAGTATGTTTCAACAAGTTAAAATTACGTTTTGACAAGTTAAAGTACATTTTTTACAAGTTAAAATTACGTTTTGACAAGTTAAAGTACGTTTCAACAAGTTAGAATTTTGTTTTGACAAGTTAGAGTATATTTTTTACAACTTAAAGTTACGTTTTGACAAGTTAAAGTATGTTTCTTACACGTTATAGTTACGTTATGACAAGTTAAAGTACTTTTCAACATGTTAAAATTACGTTTTGACAAGTTAGAGTATATTTTTTACAAGTTAAAAGTTTGTTTTGAAGAGTTATAATATGATTTTTACAAGTTAAAGTTATGTTTGGAAAAGTTAAAATATGTTTTTTACAAGTTAAAGTTACGTTTTGACAAGTTAAATTACGTTTCAACAAGTTGAAATTACGATATGACAAGTTAAAATAAATTTTTTACAAGTTAATGTTACGTTTTGACAAGTTAAATTATGTTTTTTACAAGTTCAAGTTACGTTTTCAAAAGTTAAAGTACGTTTTTTACAAGTTAATCTTACGTTTTAACAAGTTAAAGTACAATTTTAACAAGTTAAAGTTACGTTTTGTCAAGTTAAAGTGGGTTTTTTACAAGTTAAAGTTATGTTTTGACAAGTTAAAGTATGTTTTTCACAAGTTTAAGTATATTTTGACAAGTTAAAGTACATTTTTTTACAAGTTAAAGTTACGTTTTGTCAAGTTAATGTACAATTTTAAGAAGTTAAAGTACATTTTTTTACATGTTAAAGTTACGTTTTGAAAAGTTAAACTATGTTTTTTACAAGTTAAAGTTACGTTTTACCAAGTTTAAGTACATTTTAACAAGTTAAAATTACGTTTTGACAATAAAAGTACAATTTTTACAAGTTAAAGTTACATTTGGTCAAGTTTAATTATCTTTTTTACAAGTTAAAATTACGATTTGACAAGTTAAAGTACGTTTTTTACAAGTTAATGTTACGTTTTAACAAGTTAAAGTATGTTTTTTACAAGTTAAAGTTATGTTTTGAGACGTTAAAGTATCTTTCTTCCAAGTTAAAGTTATGTTTTGAAAAGTTGAAGTATGTTTTTTACAAGTTAAAGTTACGTTTTCAAAAGTTAAAGTACGTTTTTTATAAGTTAATGTTACGTTTTAACAAGTTAAAGTACAATTTTAACAAGTTAAAGTTACGTTTTGTCAAGTTAAAGTGGGTTTTTTACAAGTTAAAGTTATGTTTTGACAAGTTAAAGTATGTTTTTCACAAGTTTAAGTTATATTTTAACAAGTTAAAGTACATTTTGTTACAAGTTAAAGTTACGTTTTGTCAAATTAAATTATCTTTTTTACAAGTGAAAGTTACGTTCTTACAAGTTAAAGTACGTTTCAACAAGTTAAATTACGATTTGACAAGTTAGAGTAAAATTTTTACAAGTTAAAGTTATGTTTTGACAACTTAAAGTACGTTTCAACAAGTTAAAATTACGTTTTGACAAGTTAAAATACATTTTTTATAAGTTAAAGTTACGTTTTGACAAGTTAAAGTGTATTTTTTACAAGTTAAAGTAACGTTTTGACAAGTTAAAGTACGTTTCAACAAGTGCCAATTACGTTTTGAAAAGTTAAAGTACATTTTTAACAAGTTAAAGTTACGTTTTGACAAGTTAAATTACATTTCAACAAGTTAGAATTTCGTTTTGACAAGTTAGAGTATATTTTTTACAACTTAAAGTTACGTTTTGACAAGTTAAAGTATGTTTCTTACACGTTATAGTTACGTTATGACAAGTTAAAGTACTTTTCAACATGTTAAAATTACGTTTTGACAAGTTAGAGTATATTTTTTACAAGTTAAAAGTTTGTTTTGAAGAGTTATAATATGATTTTTACAAGTTAAAGTTATGTTTGGAAAAGTTAAAATATGTTTTTTACAAGTTAAAGTTACGTTTTGACAAGTTAAAGTACGTTTCAACAAGTTGAAATTACGATATGACAAGTTAAAATAATTTTTTTACAAGTTAATGTTACGTTTTGACAAGTTAAATTATGTTTTTTACAAGTTCAAGTTACGTTTTAACAAGTTGAAGTATGTTTCAACAAGTTAAAATTACAATTTGACAAGATAAAGTACATTTTATACAAGTTTAAGTATGTTTCCTACAAGTTAAATTTACATTTTGACAAGTTAAAGTTCGTTTCAACAAGTTAAAATTACATTTTGACAAGTTAAAGTACATTTTTTACAAGTTAAAATTACGTTTTGACAAGTTAAAGTACGTTTCAACGAGTTAGAATTTCATTTTGACAGGTTAGAGTATTTTTTTTACAAGTTAAAGTTATGTTTTATAAAGTTAAAGTATGTTTTTTACATGTTAAAATTACGTTTTTCCAAGTTATAGTACATTTCAACAAGTTAAAATTACGTTTTGACAAGTTAAAGTACATTTTTTACATGTTAAAGTTACGTTTTGAAATGTTAAACTATGTTTTTTACAAGTTAAAGTTACGTTTTACCAAGTTTAAGTACATTTTAACAAGTTAAAATTACGTTTTGACAATAAAAGTACAATTTTTACAAGTTAAAGTTACATTTGGTCAAGTTTAATTATATTTTTTACAAGTTAAAATTACGATTTGACAAGTTAAAGTACGTTTTTTACAAGTTAATGTTACGTTTTAACAAGTTAAAGTATGTTTTTTACAAGTTAAAGTTATGTTTTGAGAAGTTAAAGTATGTTTCTTCCAAGTTAAAGTTATGTTTTGAAAAGTTGAAGTATATTTTTTACAAGTTAAAGTTACGTTTTCAAAAGTTAAAGTACGTTTTTTACAAGTTACTGTTACGTTTTAACAAGTTAAAGTACAATTTTAACAAGTTAAAGTTACGTTTTGTCAAGTTAAAGTGGGTTTTTTACAAGTTAAAGTTATGTTTTGACAAGTTAAAGTATGTTTTTCACAAGTTTAAGTTATATTTTAACAAGTTAAAGTACATTTTTTTACAAGTTAAAGTTACGTTTTGACAAATTAAATTATCTTTTTTACAAGTGAAAGTTACGTTCTTACAAGTTAAAGTATGTTTCAACAAGTTAAAATTACGTTTTGACAATAAAAGTACAATTTTTACAAGTTAAAGTTACATTTGGTCAAGTTTAATTATCTTTTTTACGAGTTAAAATTACGATATGACAAGTTAAACTACAATTTTTCCAAGTTAATGTTACGTTTTAACAAGTTAAAGTATGTTTTTTACAAGTTAAAGTTATGTTTTGACAAGTTAAAGTATGTTTCTTCCAAGTTAAAGTTATGTTTTGAAAAGTTAAAGTACGTTTTTTACAAGTTAATGTTACATTTTAACAAGTTAAAGTACAATTTTAACAAGTTAAAGTTACGTTTTGTCAAGTTAAAGTGGGTTTTTTACAAGTTAAAGTTATGTTTTGACAAGTTAAAGTATGTTTTTCACAAGTTTAAGTATATTTTGACAAGTTAAAGTACATTTTTTTACAAGTTAAAGTTACGTTTTGTCAAATTAAATTATCTTTTTTACAAGTGAAAGTTACGTTCTTACAAGTTAAAGTACTTTTCAACAAGTTAAAATTACGATTTGACAAGTTAGAGTAAAATTTTTACAAGTTAAAGTTATGTTTTGACAACTTAAAGTACGTTTCAACAAGTTAAAATTACATTTTGACAAGTTAAAATACATTTTTTATAAGTTAAAGTTACGTTTTGACAAGTTAAAGTGTATTTTTTACAAGTTAAAGTAACGTTTTGACAAGTTAAAGTACGTTTCAACAAGTGCCAATTACGTTTTGACAATAAAAGTACAATTTTTACAAGTTAAAGTTACATTTGGTCAAGTTTAATTATCTTTTTTACGAGTTAAAATTACGATATGACAAGTTAAAGTACGTTTTTTAAAAGGTAATGTTACGTTTTAACAAGTTAAAGTATGTTTTTTACAAGTTAAAGTTATGTTTTGACAAGTTAAAGTATGTTTCTTCCAAGTTAAAGTTATGTTTTGAAAAGGTGAAGTATGTTTTTTACAAGTTAAAGTTACGTTTTCAAAAGTTAAAGTACGTTTTTTACAAGTTAATGTTACGTTTTAACAAGTTAAAGTACAATTTTAACAAGTTAAAGTTACGTTTTGTCAAGTTAAAGTGGGTTTTTTACAAGTTAAAGTTATGTTTTGACAAGTTAAAGAATGTTTTTCACAAGTTTAAGTATATTTTGACAAGTTAAAGTACATTTTTTTACAAGTTAAAGTTACGTTTTGTCAAATTAAATTATCTTTTTTACAAGTGAAAGTTACGTTCTTACAAGTTAAAGTACGTTTCAACAAGTTAAAATTACGATTTGACAAGTTAGAGTAAAATTTTTACAAGTTAAAGTTATGTTTTGACAACTTAAAGTACGTTTCAACAAGTTAAAATTACGTTTTGACAAGTTAAAATACATTTTTTTATAAGTTAAAGTTACGTTTTGACAAGTTAAAGTGTATTTTTTACAAGTTAAAGTAACGTTTTGACAAGTTAAAGTACGTTTCAACAAGTGCCAATTACGTTTTGAAAAGTTAAAGTACATTTTTAACAAGTTAAAGTTACGTTTTGACAAGTTAAATTACATTTCAACAAGTTAGAATTTCGTTTTGACAAGTTAGAGTATATTTTTTACAACTTAAAGTTGCGTTTTGACAAGTTAAAGTATGTTTCTTACAAGTTATAGTTACGTTATGACAAGTTAAAGTACGTTTCAACATGTTAAAATTACATTTTGACAAGTTAGAGTATATTTTTTACAAGTTAAAAGTTTGTTTTGAAGAGTTATAATATGATTTTTACAAGTTAAAGTTATGTTTGGAAAAGTTAAAATATGTTTTTTACAAGTTAAAGTTACGTTTTGACAAGTTAAAGTACGTTTCAACAAGTTGAAATTACGATATGACAAGTTAAAATAAATTTTTTACAAGTTAATTATACGTTTTGACAAGTTAAATTATGTTTTTTACAAGTTCAAGTTACGTTTTAACAAGTTGAAGTATGTTTCAACAAGTTAAAATTACAATTTGACAAGATAAAGTACATTTTATACAAGTTTAAGTATGTTTCCTACAAGTTAAATTTACATTTTGACAAGTTAAATTTCGTTTCAACAAGTTAAAATTACATTTTGACAAGTTAAAGTACATTTTTTACAAGTTAAAATTACGTTTTGACAAGTTAAAGTACGTTTCAACAAGTTAGAATTTTGTTTTGACAGGTTAGAGTATATTTTTTACAAGTTAAAGTTATGTTTTATAATGTTAAAGTATGTTTCTTACATGTTAAAATTACGTTTTTCCAAGTTATAGTACATTTCAACAAGTTAAAATTACGTTTTGACAAGTTAAAGTACAATTTTAACAAGTTAAAGTACATTTTTTACATGTTAAAGTTACGTTTTGAAAAGTTAAACTATGTTTTTTACAAGTTAAAGTTACGTTTTACCAAATTTAAGTACATTTTAACAAGTTAAAATTACGTTTTGACAATAAAAGTACAATTTTTACAAGTTAAAGTTACATTTGGTCAAGTTTAATTATCTTTTTTACTGAAATTACGATTTGACAAGTTAAAGTACGTTTTTTACAAGTTAATGTTACGTTTTAACAAGTTAAAGTATGTTTTTTACAAGTTAAAGTTATGTTTTGTGAAGTTAAAGTATGTTTCTTCCAAGTTAAAGTTATGTTTTGAAAAGTTGAAGTATGTTTTTTACAAGTTAAAGTTACGTTTTCAAAAGTTAAAGTACGTTTTTTACAAGTTAATGTTACGTTTTAACAAGTTGAAGTACAATTTTAACAAGTTAAAGTTACGTTTTGTCAAGTTAAAGTGGGTTTTTTACAAGTTAAAGTTATGTTTTGACAAGTTAAAGTATGTTTTTCAAAAGTTTAAATTATATTTTGACAAGTTAAAGTACATTTTTTTACAAGTTAAAGTTACGTTTTGTCAAATTAAATTATCTTTTTTACAAGTGAAAGTTACGTTCTTACAAGTTGAAGTACGTTTCAACAAGTTAAAATTACGATTTGACAAGTTAGAGTAAAAAATTTACAAGTTAAAGTTATGTTTTGAAAAGTTAAAATATGTTTTTTACAAGTTAAAGTTACGTTTTGACAAGTTAAAGTACGTTTCAACAAGTTGAAATTACGATATGACAAGTTAAAATAAATTTTTTACAAGTTAATGTTACGTTTTGACAAGTTAAAGTATGTTTTATACAATTTAAAGTTACGTTTGGACAAGTTAAATTATGTTTCATACAAGTTAAAGTTACGTTTTGACAAGTTAAAGTATGTATTTTACAAGGTAAAGTTACGTTTTGACAAGTTAAATTACGTTTCAACAAGTTAAAATTACGATTTGACAACTTAAAGTAAATTTTGTACAAGTTAAAGGTACGTTTTCAGAAGTTAAAGTATGTTTCTTAAAAGTTAAAATTATGTTTTGACAAGTTAGAGTATATTTTTTACAAGGTAAAGTACGTTGTGAAAAGTTAAAGTATGATTTTTACAAGTTAAAGTTATGTTTTGAAAAGTTAAAGTATGTTTTTTACAAGTTAAACTCACGTTTTTTCATGTAAAAGTACGTTTCAACAAGTTAAAATTACGATTTGACAAGATAAATTATATTTTTTACAACATAGAGTTATGTTTTGAAAAGTTAAAGTATGTTTCTTACAAGTTAAAGTTCCGTTTTGACAAGTTAAAGTATGTTTTATACAATTTAAACTTACATTTTGACAAGTTAAATTATGTTTCATACAAGTAAAAGTTACGTTTTGACAAGTGAAAGTATGTTTTTACAAGGTAAAGTTACGTTTTGACAAGTTAAATTACGTTTAAACAAGTTCAAATTACGATTTGACAACATAAAGTAAATTTTGTACAAGTTAAAGGTACGTTTTGAGAAGTTAAAGTATGTTTCTTCCAAGTTTAAGTTATGTTTTGACAAGTTAAAGTATGGTTTTTACAAGTTAAAGTTACGTTTTGACAAGTTAAAGTTACGTTTTGAAAAGTTAAAGTACGTTTCTTACAAGTTAAAGTTACGTTTTGACAAGTTAAAGTAAATTTTGTACAAGTTAAAGTTACGTTATGATAAGTTAAATTATGTTTCTTACAAATTAAAGTTATGTTTTGTACAAGTTAAAGTTACGTTATGATAAGTTAAATTATGTTTCTTACAAATTAAAGTTTCGTTTTGACAAGTTAAAGTACGTTTCAACAAGTTAAAATTACGATTTGACAACTTAAAATAAACTTTTTACAAGTTAAAGGTACATTTTGACAAGTTAAAGTATGTTTTTTACAAGTTAAAGTTACGTTTTGACAAGTTAAAGTATGTTTTTTACAAGTTAAAGTTACATTTTGACAAGTTAAAGTACGTTTCAACAAGTTAGAATTTCGTTTTGACAAGTTAGAGTATATTTTTTACAAGTTAAAGTTACGTTTTATAAAGTTAAAGTATGTTTTTAACATGTTAAAATTACGTTTTTCAAAGTTAAAGTACATTTCAACAAGTTAAAATTACGTTTTGAAAAGTTAAAATACAATTCTAACAAGTTAAAGTTCCGTTTTGTCAAGTTAAAGTAGGTTTTTTACTAGTTAAAGTTATGTTTTGACAAGTTAAAGTATGTTTTTTACAAGTTAAAGTTACATTTTGACAAGTGAAATTAGATTTTTACAAGTTAAAGTGCATGTTTAACAAGTTTAAGTTACGTTTTGACAAGTTAAAGTTACGTTTCAACAAGTTAAAGTTACATTTTGACAAGTTAAAGTATAATTTTACAAGTTAATGTTACGTTTTGCCAAGTTAAAGTGTTTTTTGTACAAGTTAAAGTTACGTTTTTAGAAGTTAAAGTTACGTTTCAACAAGTTTAAAGATACGGATTGACAAGTTAAAATACATTTTTTACAAGTTAAAGTATGTTTCTCACAAGTTAAAGTTACATTTTGACAAGTTAAAGTACGTTTCAACAAGTTTAAAGTTACGGATTGACAAGTTAATGTACATATTTTAAAAGTTAAAGTATGTTTCCTACAAGTTAAAGTCACATTTTGATAAGTTAAAGTCCATTTCAACAAGTTAAAATTACGTTTTGACAAGTTAAAGTACATTTTTTACAAGTTAAAGTTACGTTTTGACAAGTTAAAGTACGTTTCAACAAGTTAAAATTACGTTTTGACAAGTTAAAATACATTTTTTACAAGTTAAAGTTACATTTTGACAAGTTAAAATGCGTTTTTTACAAGTTAAAGTTACGTTTTGAAAAGTTAAAGTACGTTTCAACAAGTGTCAATTACGTTTTGAAAAGTTAAAGTACATTTTTTACAAGTTACACTTACGTTTTGACAAGTTAAAGTACGTTTCAACAAGTTAAAATTTTGTATTGACAAGTTAGAGTATATTTTTTACAAGTTAAAGTTAAGTTTTATAAAGTTAAAGTATGTTTTTTACATATTAAAATTACATTTTTCCAAGTTAAAGTACATTTCAACAAGTTAAAACTACGTTTTGACAAGTTAAAGTACAATTTTAACAAGTTAAAGTTCCGTTTTGTCAAGTTAAAGTAGGTTTTTTACAAGTCAAAGTTATGTTTTGACAAGTTAAATTACATTTCAACAAGTTAAAATTACGTTTTTAAAAGTTAAAGTGCATGTTTTACAAGTTTAAGTTACGTTTGACAAGTTAAAGTTATGTTTCAAAAAGTTAAAGTTACATTTTGACAAGTTAAAGTATAATTTTACAAGTTAATGTTACGTTTTGCCAAGTTAAAGTGTTTTTTGTACAAATTAAAGTTACGATTTTACAAGTTAAAGTACTTTTCAACAAGTTTAAAGATACGGATTGACAAGTTAAAGTACATTTTCTACAAGTTAAAGTATGTTTCTCACAAGTTAAAGTTACATTTTGACAAGTTAAAGTACGTTTCAACAAGTTTAAAGTTACGGATTGACAAGTTAAAGTACATTTTTTAAAAGTTAAAGTATGTTTACTACAAGTTAAAATTAAATTTTGACAAGTTAAAGTCCATTTCAACAAATTAAAATTACGTTTTGACAAGTTAAATTACATTTTTTACAAGTTAAAGTTACGTTTTGACAAGTTAAAGTCCGTTTCTACTTGTTAAAATTAAGTTTTGACAAGTAAAAGTACAATTTTTACAAGTTAAAGTTACGTTTTGAAAAGTTAAAGTATGTTTTTTACAAGTTAAAGTTACGTTTTGACAAGTTAAAGTATGTTTCTTACAAGTTAAATTTACGTTTTGACAAGTTAAAGTATGTTTTTTACAAGTTAAAGTTACGTTCTGACATGTTAAAGTACATTTTTTACAAGTTAAAGTTACGTTTTGACAAGTTAAAGTGCATGTTTTACAAGTTTAAGGTACGTTTTGACAAGTTAAAGTTACGGTTCAACAAGTTAAAGTATTTTATGTACAAGTTAAAGTTACGTTTTGACAATTTAAAGTACGTTTCAACAAGTTTAAAGTTAGGGATTGACAAGTTAAAGTACATCTTTTACAAGTTAAAGTATGTTTCTTACATGTTAAAGTTACGTTTTGACAAGTTATAATACGTTTCAACATGTTAAAATTATGTTTTGATAAGTTGAAGTACATTTTTTACAAGTTAAAGTTACGTTTTGACAAGTTAAAGTATGTTTCTTACAAGTCAAAGTTACGTTTTGACAAGTTAAAGTATGTTGTTTACAAGTTAAAGTTACGTTTTGACAAGTTAAATTATGTTTCTTACAAGTTAAAGTTATGTTTTGATAAGTTAAATTATGTTTTTTATATGTTAAAGTTACGTTTTGACAAGTTAAAGTACGTTTCAACAAGTTAAAATTACGATTTGACAACTTAAAGTAAATTTTTTGCAAGTTAAAGGTACGTTTTGACAAGTTAAAGTATGTTTTTTACAAGTTAAAGTTACGTTTTGACAAGTTATAGTATGTTTTTTACAAGTTAAAGTTACATTTTGACAAGTTAAAGTACCTTTCAACAAGTTAAAATTACGATTTGACAACTTAAAGTAAATTTTTTACAAGTTAAAGGTACGTTTTGACAAGTTAAAGTTTGTTTTTTAGAAGTTAAAGTTACGTTTTGACAAGTTATAATATGTTTTTTACAAGTTAAATTTACATTTTGACAAGTTAAAGTACGTTTCAACAAGTTAGAATTTCGTTTTGACAAGTTAAAGTATATTTTTTACAAGTTAAAATTACGTTTTATAAAGTTAAAGTATGTTTTTTACATGTTAAAATTACGTTTTAACAAGTTAAAGTACAATTTTAACAAGTTAAAGTTCCGTTTTGTCAAGTTAAAGTAGGTTTTATACAAGTTAAAGTTATGTTTTGACAAGCTAAAGTATGTTTTTTACAAGTTCAAGTTACGTTTTTACAAGTTAAAGTTACGTTTCGACAAGTTTAAGTTACGTTTTGACAAGTTAAAGTTATGTTTTAAGAAGTTAAAGTTACATTTTGACAAGTTTAAGTATATATTTACAAGTTAAAGTTACGTTTTGACAAGTAAAAGTGTTTTTTTGTACAAGTTAAAGTTACGTTTTTACAAGTTAAATGTACATTTAAACAAGGTTAAAGTTACGGATTAACAAGTTAAAGTACCTTTTTTAGAAGTTAAAGTATGTTTTTTACAAGTGTCAATTACGTTTTGAAAAGTTAAAGTACATTTTAAACAAGTTAAAGTTAGATTTTGACAAGTTAAAGTACGTTTCAACAAGTTAGAATTTCGTTTTGACAAGTTAGAGTATATTTTTTACAAGTTAAAGATACGTTTTATAAAGTTAAAGTATCTTTTTTACATGTTAAAATTACGTTTTTCCAAGTTAAAGTACATTTCAACAAGTTAAAATTACATTTGGACAAGTTAAAGTACAATTTTAACAAGTTAAAGTACAACTTTAACAAGTTAAAGTCCGTTTTGTCAAGTTAAAGTAGGTGTTTTACAACTTAAAGTTACGTTTTGACAAGTGAAAGTATGTTTTTTACAACTTAAACTTACGTTTTGACAAGTTAAAGTATGTTTTTTACAAGTTAAAGTTACGTTTTGACAAGTTCAATTGCGTTTCAACAAGTTAAAATTACGTTTTTACAAGTTAAAGTGCATGTTTGACAAGTTTAAGTTACGCTTTGACAAGTTAAAGTTATGTTTCAAGAAGTTAAAGTTACATTTTGACAAGTTAAAGTATATATTTACAAGTTAAAGTTATGTTTTGACAAGTTAAAGTGTTTTTTGTACAAGTTAAAGTTACGTTTTTACAAGTTAAACGTACATTTCAACAAGGTTAAAGTTACAGATTAACAAGTTAAAGTACATTTTTTAGAAGTTAAAGTATGTTTCTTACAAGTTAAAGTTACATTTTGACAAGTTAAAGTACGTTTCAATAAGTTTAAAGTTACGGATTGAAAAGTTAAAGTACATTTTATACAAGTTAAAGTATGTATCCTACAAGTTAAATATACATTTTGACAAGTTAAAGTTCGTTTCAACAAGTTAAAATTACATTTTGACAAGTTAAAGTACATTTTTTACAAGTTAAAGTTACGTTTTGACAAGTTAAAGTTCGTTTCAACAAGTTAAAATTACATTTTGACAAGTTAAAGTACATTTTTTACAAGTTAAAGTTACATTTTGACAAGTTAAAGTACGTTTCAATAAGTTTAAAGTTACGGATTGAAAAGTTAAAGTACATTTTATACAAGTTAAAGTATGTTTCCTACAAGTTAAATATACATTTTGACAAGTTAAAGTTCGTTTCAACAAGTGAAAATTACATTTTGACAAGTTAAAGTAAATTTGTTACAAGTTAAAGTTACATTTTGACAAGTTAAAGTACGTTTCAACAAGTTAGAATTTCGTTTTAATAAGTTAGAGTATATTTTTGACAAGTTAAAGTTACGTTTTATAAAAGTTAAAGTATGTTTTTTACATGTTAAAATTAGGTTTTTCAAAGTTAAAGTACATTTCAACAAGTTAAAAGTACGTTTTGACAATTTAAAGTACAATTTTTAACAAATTAAAGTACAATTTTAACAAGTTAAAGTTTCGTTTTGTCAAGTTAAAGTAGATTATTTACAAGTTAAAGCTATGTTTTGACAAGTTAAAGTATGTTTTTTACAAGTTAACGTTACGTTTTGACAAGTTAAATTATGTTTCAACAAGTTAAAATTACGTTTTTACAAGTTAAGGTGCATGTTTTACTAGTTTAAGTTACGTTTTGACAAGTTAAAGTTATGTTTCAACAAGTTAAAGTGACATTTTGACAAGTTAAAGTATATATTTACAAGTTAAAGTTATGTTTTGACAGGTTTAAGTATTTTTTGTACAAGTTAGAGTTACGTTTTTACAAGTTAAACGTACATTTCAACAAGGTTAAAGTTACGGATTAACAAGTTAAAGTACATTTTTTAAAAGTTAAAGTATGTTTCCTACAAGTTAAATATACATTTTGACAAGTTAAAGTTCGTTTCAACAAGTGAAAATTACATTTTGACAAGTTAAAGTACAGTTTTTTGAAAGTTAAAGTTACGTTTTGACAAGTTAAAGTTCGTTTCAACAAGTTAAAATTACATTTTGACAAGTTAAAGTACATTTTTTACAAGTTAAAGTTACATTTTGACAAGTTAAAGTACGTTTCAATAAGTTTAAAGTTACGGATTGAAAAGTTAAAGTACATTTAATACAAGTTAAAGTATGTTTCCTACAAGTTAAATATACATTTTGACAAGTTAAAGTTCGTTTCAACAAGTGAAAATTACATTTTGACAAGTTAAAGTACATTTTTTACAAGTTAAAGTTACATTTTGACAAGTTAAAGTACGTTTCAACAAGTTAGAATTTCGTTTTGACAAGTTAGAGTATATTTTTTACAAGTTAAAGTTACGTTTTATAAAGTTAAAGTATGTTTTTTACATGTTAAAATTAGGTTTTTCAAAGTTAAAGTACATTTGGACAAGTTAAAAGTACGTTTTGACAATTTAAAGTACAATTTTTAACAAATTAAAGTACAATTTTAACAAGTTAAAGTTCCGTTTTGTCAAGTTAAAGTAGGTTTTTTACAAGTTAAAGTTATGTTTTGACAAGTTAAAGTATGTTTTTTACAGATTAACGTTACGTTTTGACAAGTTAAATTATGTTTCAACAAGTTAAAATTACGTTTTTACAAGTTAAGGTGCATGTTTTACAAGTTTAAGTTACGTTTTGACAAGTTAAAGTTATGTTTCAACAAGTTAAAGTTACATTTTGACAAGTTAAAGTATATATTTAAAAGTTAAAGTAACGTTTTGACAAGTTAAAGTGTTTTTTTTACAAGTTAATGTTACGTTTTTACAAGTTAAACGTATATTTCAACAAGGATAAAGTTACGGATTGACAAGTTAAAATACATATTTTACAAGTTAAAGTATATTTCTTACAAGTTAAAGTTAGATTTTGACAAGTTAAAGTACATTTTTTACAAGTTAAAGTTACGTTTTGACAAGTTAAAGTATTTTTTTTACAAGTTAATGTTACGTATTGACAAGTTAAAGTACGTTTTTTACAAGTTCAAGTTATGTTTTAACAAGTTGAAGTATGTTTCAACAAGTTAAAATTACAATTTGACAAGTTAAAGTACATTTTATACAAGTTTAAGTATGTTTCCTACAAGTTAAATTTACATTTTGACAAGTTAAAGTTCGTTTCAACAAGTTAAAATTACATTTTGACAAGTTAAAGTACATTTTTTACAAGTTAAAATTACGTTTTGACAAGTTAAAGTACGTTTCAACAACTTAGAATTTCGTTTTGAAAAGTTAGAGTATATTTTTTACAAGTTAAAGTTATGTTTTATAAAGTTAAAGTATGTTTTTTACATGTTAAAATTACGTTTTTCCAAGTTAAAGTACATTTCATAAAGTTAAAATTACGTTTTGACAAGTTAAAGTACAATTTTAACAAGTTAAAGTACGTTTTTTACATGTTAAAGTTACGTTTTGAAAAGTTAAACTATGTTTTTTACAAGTTAAAGTTACGTTTTACCAAGATTAAGTACATTTTAACAAGTTAAAAATTACGTTTTGACAATAAAAGTACAATTTTTACAAGTTAAAGTTACATTTTGTCAAGTTTAATTATCTTTTTTACAAGTTAAAATTACGTTTTTTACAAGTTTATGTTACGTTTTAACAAGTTAAAGAATGTTTTTTACAAGTTAAAGTTATGTTTTGACAAGTTAAAGTATGTTTTTACAAGTTAAAGTATGTTTCTTACAAGTCAAAGTTATGTTTTGAAAAGTTAAAGTATTTTTTTACAAATTAAAGTTACGTTTTCAAAAGTTAAAGTACATGTTTTACATGTTAAAATTACATTTTTCCAAGTTAAAATTACGTTTTTACAAGTTAAAGTACAATTTTAACAAGTTAAAGTTACGTTTTGTCAAGTTAAAGTGGGTTTTTTACAAGTTAAAGTTATGTTTTGACAAGTTAAAGTATGTTTTTCACAAGTTTAAGTTATATTTTGAGAAGTTAAAATACATTTTTTTTACAAGTTAAAGTTACGTTTTGTCAAATTAAATTATCTTTTTTACAAGTGAAAGTTACGTTCTTACAAGTTAAAGTACGTTTCAACAAGTTAAAATTACGATTTTACAAGTTAGAGTAAATTTTTTAAAGTTAAAGTTATGTTTTGACAACTTAAAGTACGTTTCAACAAGTTAAAATTACATTTTGACAAGTTAAAATACATTTTTTATAAGTTAAAGTTACGTTTTAACAAGTTAAAGTGTATTTTTTACAAGTTAAAGTTATGTTTTGACAAGTTAAAGTACGTTTCAACAAGTGCCAATTACGTTTTGAAAAGTTAAAGTACATTTTTAACAAGTTAAAGTTACGTTTTGACAAGTTAAATTACATTTCAACAAGTTAGAATTTCGTTTTGACAAGTTAGAGTATATTTTTTACAAGTTAAAGTTACGTTTTGACAAGTTAAAGTATGTTTCTTACAAGTTAAAGTTACGTTATGACAAGTTAAAGTACGTTTCAACATATTAAAATTACGTTTTGACAAGTTAGAGTGTATTTTTTACAAGTTAAAAGTTTGTTTTGAAAAGTTATAATATGATTTTTACAAGTTAAAGTTATGTTTTGAAAAGTTAAAATATGTTTTTTACAAGTTAAAGTTACGTTTTGACAAGTTAAAGTACGTTTCAACAAGTTGAAATTACGATATGACAAGTTAAAATAAATTTTTTACAAGTTAATGTTACGTTTTGACAAGTTAAAGTATGTTTTATACAATTTAAGGTTACGTTTGGGCAAGTTCAATTATGTTTCATACAAGTTAAAGTTACATTTTGAGAATATAAAGTATGTTTTTTACAAGTTAAAGTTACATTTTGACAAGTTGAAGTACGTTTCAACAAGTTAAACTTACGATTTGACAAGTTAAAGTACTTTTTTTACAAGTTAAAATAACGTTTTGACAAGTTAAAGTATCTTTTTTACAATTAAATTAAGATTACCTTTTGACAAGGAAAAGTACAATTTTTACAAGTTAAAGTTACGTTTTGAAAAGTTAAATTACGTTTCAAGAAGTTAAAATTACGATTTGACAAGTTAAAGTTCATTTTTACAAGTTAAAGTTATGTTTTAACAAGTTAAAATACGTTTCAACGAGTTAAAATTACGTTTTGACAAGAAAAAACGCATTTTTTACAAGTTAAAGTTACGTTTTGACAAGTTAAAGTACATTTTTTACTAGTTAAAGTATGTTTCTTACAAGTTAAAGTTATATTTTGACAAGTTAAAGTACGTTTCAACAAGTTTAAAGTTACGAATTGACAAGTTAAAGTACAATTTTTACAAGTTAAAGTATGTTTCGTACAAGTTAAAGTTACATCTTGACAAGTTAAAGTCCGTTTCAACAAGTTAAAATTACGTTTTGACAAGTTAAAGTACATTTTTTACAAGTTAAAGTTACATTTTGACAAGTAAAATGTACGTTTCAACTTGTTAAGATTACGTTTTGACAAGGAAAAGTACAATTTTTACAAGTTAAAGTTACGTTTTGAAAAGTTAAAGTAAATTTTTTACAAGTTAAAGTTACGTTTTTCCAAGTTAAAGTACATTTCGCCAAGTTAAAATTACGTTTTGACAAGTAAAAGTACAATTTTTACAAGTTGAAGTTACGTTTTGTCAAGTGAAATTATCTTTTTTACAAGTTAAAGTTACGTTTTGACAAGTTAAAGTACAATTTTTACAAGTTAAAGTTACGTTTTGTCAAGTGCACTTATCTTTTTTACAAGTTAAAATTACATTTTGAAAAGTTAAAGTACGTTTTTTACATGTTAAAATTACATTTTTCCAAGTTAAAGTATATTTCATCAAGTTAAAATTACGTTTTGACAAGTTAAAGTACAATTTTAACAAGTTAAAGTACGATTTTAACAAGTTAAAGTTATTTATCAAGTTAAAGTAGATTTTTTACATTTTGAAGTTATGTTTTTAGAAGTTAAAGTACGTTTTTACAAGTTAAACTTACGTTTTGACAAGTTAAAGTACGTTTTTTTTACAAGTTAAAATTACGTTTTGACAAGTTAAAGTACATTTTTTACAAGTTAAAGTTACGTTTTGTCAAGTTTAATTATCTTTTTTAACAGTTAAAGTTATATTTTGACAAGTTAAAGTATGTTATGTAACAGTTAAAGTTACGTTCTGACAAGTTAAATTACGTTCCAAGAAGTTAAAATTACGATTTGACAAGTTAAAGTACATTTTTACAAGTTAAAGTTATGTTTTATAAAGATAAAGTACATTTTTACATGTTAAAATTACGTTTTTCCAAGTTAAAGTACATTTCAACAAGTTAAAATTAAATTTTGACAAGTTAAAGTTACATTTTTTTAAAATTAAAGTAGGGTTTTTACAAGTTAAGGTTATGTTTTGAGAAGTTAAAGTACAATTTTACAAGTTAAAGTTTCGTTTTGACAAGTTAAAGTGTTTTTTGTACAAGTTAAAGTTACGTTTTTCCAAGTTAAAGTACGTTTCAACAAGTTTAAAGTTACGGATTGACAAGTTAAAGTACATTTTTTACAAGTTAAAGTATGTTTCTTACAAGTTAAAGTTATATTTTGACAAGTTAAAGTACGTTTCAACAAGTTTAAAGTTACGAATTGACAAGTTAAAGTACAATTTTTACAAGTTAAAGTATGTTTCGTACAAGTTAAAGTTACATCTTGACAAGTTAAAGTCCGTTTCAACAAGTTAAAATTACGTTTTGACAAGTTAAAGTACATTTTTTACAAGTTAAAGTTACATTTTGACAAGTAAAATGTACGTTTCAACTTGTTAAGATTACGTTTTGACAAGGAAAAGTACAATTTTTACAAGTTAAAGTTACGTTTTGAAAAGTTAAAGTAAATTTTTTACAAGTTAAAGTTACGTTTTTCCAAGTTAAAGTACATTTCGCCAAGTTAAAATTACGTTTTGACAAGTAAAAGTACAATTTTTACAAGTTGAAGTTACGTTTTGTCAAGTGAAATTATCTTTTTTACAAGTTAAAGTTACGTTTTGACAAGTTAAAGTACAATTTTTACAAGTTAAAGTTACGTTTTGTCAAGTGCACTTATCTTTTTTACAAGTTAAAATTACATTTTGAAAAGTTAAAGTACGTTTTTTACATGTTAAAATTACATTTTTCCAAGTTAAAGTATATTTCATCAAGTTAAAATTACGTTTTGACAAGTTAAAGTACAATTTTAACAAGTTAAAGTACGATTTTAACAAGTTAAAGTTATTTATCAAGTTAAAGTAGATTTTTTACATTTTGAAGTTATGTTTTTAGAAGTTAAAGTATGTTTTTACAAGTTAAACTTACGTTTTGACAAGTTAAAGTACGTTTCAACAAGTTAAAATTACGATTTGACAAGTTAAAGTACATTTTTTACAAGTTAAAGTTACGTTTTGTCAAGTTTAATTATCTTTTTTAACAGTTAAAGTTATATTTTGACAAGTTAAAGTATGTTATGTAACAGTTAAAGTTACGTTCTGACAAGTTAAATTACGTTCCAAGAAGTTAAAATTACGATTTGACAAGTTAAAGTACATTTTTACAAGTTAAAGTTATGTTTTATAAAGATAAAGTACATTTTTACATGTTAAAATTACGTTTTTCCAAGTTAAAGTACATTTCAACAAGTTAAAATTAAATTTTGACAAGTTAAAGTTACATTTTTTTAAAATTAAAGTAGGGTTTTTACAAGTTAAGGTTATGTTTTGAGAAGTTAAAGTACAATTTTACAAGTTAAAGTTTCGTTTTGACAAGTTAAAGTGTTTTTTGTACAAGTTAAAGTTACGTTTTTCCAAGTTAAAGTACGTTTCAACAAGTTTAAAGTTACGGATTGACAAGTTAAAGTACATTTTTTACAAGTTAAAGTATGTTTCTTACAAGTTAAAGTTATATTTTGACAAGTTAAAGTACGTTTCAACAAGTTTAAAGTTACGAATTGACAAGTTAAAGTACAATTTTTACAAGTTAAAGTATGTTTCGTACAAGTTAAAGTTACATCTTGACAAGTTAAAGTCCGTTTCAACAAGTTAAAATTACGTTTTGACAAGTTAAAGTACATTTTTTACAAGTTAAAGTTACATTTTGACAAGTAAAATGTACGTTTCAACTTGTTAAGATTACGTTTTGACAAGGAAAAGTACAATTTTTACAAGTTAAAGTTACGTTTTGAAAAGTTAAAGTAAATTTTTTACAAGTTAAAGTTACGTTTTTCCAAGTTAAAGTACATTTCGCCAAGTTAAAATTACGTTTTGACAAGTAAAAGTACAATTTTTACAAGTTGAAGTTACGTTTTGTCAAGTGAAATTATCTTTTTTACAAGTTAAAGTTACGTTTTGACAAGTTAAAGTACAATTTTTACAAGTTAAAGTTACGTTTTGTCAAGTGCACTTATCTTTTTTACAAGTTAAAATTACATTTTGAAAAGTTAAAGTACGTTTTTTACATGTTAAAATTACATTTTTCCAAGTTAAAGTATATTTCATCAAGTTAAAATTACATTTTGACAAGTTAAAGTACAATTTTAACAAGTTAAAGTACGATTTTAACAAGTTAAAGTTATTTATCAAGTTAAAGTAGATTTTTTACATTTTGAAGTTATGTTTTTAGAAGTTAAAGTATGTTTTTACAAGTTAAACTTACGTTTTGACAAGTTAAAGTACGTTTCAACAAGTTAAAATTACGATTTGACAAGTTAAAGTACATTTTTTACAAGTTAAAGTTGCGTTTTGTCAAGTTTAATTATCTTTTTTAACAGTTAAAGTTATATTTTGACAAGTTAAAGTATGTTATCTAACAGTTAAAGTTACGTTCTGACAAGTTAAATTACGTTCCAAGAAGTTAAAATTACGATTTGACAAGTTAAAGTACATTTTTACAAGTTAAAGTTATGTTTTATAAAGATAAAGTACATTTTTACATGTTAAAATTACGTTTTTCCAAGTTAAAGTACATTTCAACAAGTTAAAATTAAATTTTGACAAGTTAAAGTTACATTTTTTTAAAATTAAAGTAGGGTTTTTACAAGTTAAGGTTATGTTTTGAGAAGTTAAAGTACAATTTTACAAGTTAAAGTTTCGTTTTGACAAGTTAAAGTGTTTTTTGTACAAGTTAAAGTTACGTTTTTCCAAGTTAAAGTACGTTTCAACAAGTTTAAAGTTACGGATTGACAAGTTAAAGTACATTTTTTACAAGTTAAAGTATGTTTCTTACAAGTTAAAGTTATATTTTGACAAGTTAAAGTACGTTTCAACAAGTTTAAAGTTACGAATTGACAAGTTAAAGTACATTTTTTACAAGTTAAAGTATGTTTCGTAAAAGTTAAAGTTACATTTTGACTAGTTAAAGACCGTTTCAACAAGTTAAAATTACGTTTTGACAAGTTAAAGTACATTTTTTACAAGTTAAAGTTACATTTTGACAAGTAAAAAGTACGTTTCAACTTGTTAAGATTACCTTTTGACAAGGAAAAGTACAATTTTTACAAGTTAAAGTTACGTTTTGAAAAGTTAAATTACGTTTCAAGAAGTTAAAATTACGATTTGATAAGTTAAAGTACATTTTTACAAGTTAAAGTTATGTTTTAACAAGTTAAAATACGTTTCAACAAGTTAAAATTACATTTTTACAAGCAAAAACATATTTTTTAGAAGTTAAAGTTACGTTTTGACAAGTTAAAGTAAATTTTTTTACAAGTTAAAGTATGTTTCTTACAAGTTAAAATTATATTTTGACAAGTTAAAGTACGTTTCAACAAGTTTAAAGTTACGAATTGACAAGTTAAAGTACATTTTTTACAAGTCAAAGTATGTTTCGTACAAGTTAAAGTTACATTTGGACAAGTTAAAGTCCGTTTCAACAAGTTAAAATTACGTTTTGACAAGTTAAAGTACATTTTTTACAAGTTAAAGTTACATTTTGACAAGTAAAATGTACGTTTCAACTTGTTAAGATTACGTTTTGAGAAGGAAAAGTACAATTTTTACAAGTTAAAGTTACGTTTTGAAAAGTTAAAGTAAGTTTTTTACAAGCTAAAGTTACGTTTTTCCAAGTTAAAGTACATTTCGCCAAGTTAAAATTACGTTTTGACAAGTAAAAGTACAATTTTTACAAGTTGAAGTTATGTTTTGTCAAGTGAAATTATCTTTTTTACAAGTTAAAGTTACGTTTTGACAAGTTAAAGTACAATTTTTACAAGTTAAAGTTACGTTTTGTCAAGTGCACTTATCTTTTTTACAAGTTAAAATTACGTTTTGAAAAGTTAAAGTACGTTTTTTACATGTTAAAATTACATTTTTCCAAGTTAAAGTATATTTCATCAAGTTAAAATTACGTTTTGACAAGTTAAAGTACAATTTTAACAAGTTAAAGTACGATTTTAACAAGTTAAAGTTATTTATCAAGTTAAAGTAGATTTTTTACATTTTGAAGTTATGTTTTTACAAGTTAAAGTATGTTTTTACAAGTTAAACTTACGTTTTGACAAGTTAAAGTACGTTTCAACAAGTTAAAATTACGATTTGACAAGTTAAAGTACATTTTTTACAAGTTAAAGTTACGTTTTGTCAAGTTTAATTATCTTTTTTAACAGTTAAAGTTATATTTTGACAAGTTAAAGTATGTTATTTAACAGTTAAAGTTACGTTCTGACAAGTTAAATTACGTTTCAAGGAGTTAAAATTACAATTTGACAAGTTAAAGTACATTTTTACAAGTTAAAGTTATGTTTTATAAAGATAAAGTACTTTTTTACATGTTAAAATTACGTTTTAGTTAAAGTACATTTCAACAAGTTGAAATTAAATTTTGACAAGTTAAAGTTACGTTTTTTTTTTTAAATTAAAGTAGGGTTTTTACAAGTTAAGGTTATGTTTTGAGAAGTTAAAGTACAATTTTACAAGTTAAAGTTTCGTTTTGACAAGTTAAAGTGTTTTTTGTACAAGTTAAAGTTACGTTTTTCCAAGTTAAAGTACGTTTCAACAAGTTTAAAGTTACGGATTGACAAGTTAAAGTACATTTTTTACAAGTTAAAGTATGTTTCTTACAAGTTAAAGTTATATTTTGACAAGTTAAAGTACGTTTCAACAAGTTTAAAGTTACGAATTGACAAGTTAAAGTACATTTTTTACAAGTTAAAGTATGTTTCGTAAAAGTTAAAGTTACATTTTGACAAGTTAAAGACCGTTTCAACAAGTTAAAATTACGTTTTGACAAGTTAAAGTACATTTTTTACAAGTTAAAGTTACATTTTGACAAGTAAAAAGTACGTTTCAACTTGTTAAGATTACCTTTTGACAAGGAAAAGTACAATTTTTACAAGTTAAAGTTACATTTGAAAAGTTAAATTACGTTTCAAGAAGTTAAAATTACGATTTGACAAGTTAAAGTACATTTTTACAAGTTAAAGTTATGTTTTAACAAGTTAAAATACGTTTCAACAAGTTAAAATTACATTTTGACAAGCAAAAACATATTTTTTACAAGTTAAAGTTACGTTTTGACAAGTTAAAGTAAATTTTTTACAAGTTAAAGTATGTTTCTTACAAGTTAAAGTAAATTTTTTTACAAGTTAAAGTATGTTTCTTACAAGTTAAAATTATATTTTGACAAGTTAAAGTACGTTTCAACAAGTTTAAAGTTACGAATTGACAAGTTAAAGTACATTTTTTACAAGTCAAAGTATGTTTCGTACAAGTTAAAGTTACATTTTGACAAGTTAAAGTCCGTTTCAACAAGTTAAAATTACGTTTTGACAAGTTAAAGTACATTTTTTACAAGTTAAAGTTACATTTTGACAAGTAAAATGTACGTTTCAACTTGTTAAGATTACGTTTTGACAAGGAAAAGTACAATTTTTAGAAGTTAAAGTTACGTTTTGAAAAGTTAAAGTAAGTTTTTTACAAGCTAAAGTTACGTTTTTCCAAGTTAAAGTACATTTCGCCAAGTTAAAATTACGTTTTGACAAGTAAAAGTACAATTTTTACAAGTTGAAGTTACGTTTTGTCAAGTGAAATTATCTTTTTTACAAGTTAAAGTTACGTTTTGAAAAGTTAAATTACGTTTGAAGAAGTTAAAATTACGATTTGATAAGTTAAAGTACATTTTTACAAGTTAAAGTTATGTTTTAACAAGTTAAAATACGTTTCAACAAATTAAAATTACATTTTGACAAGCAAAAACATATTTTTTACAAGTTAAAGTTACGTTTTGACAAGTTAAAGTAAATTTTTTACAAGTTAAAGTATGTTTCTTACAAGTTAAAGTTATATTTTGACAAGTTAAAGTACGTTTCAACAAGTTTAAAGTTACGAATTGACAAGTTAAAGTACATTTTTTACAAGTCAAAGTATGTTTCGTAAAAGTTAAAGTTACATTTTGACAAGTTAAAGACCGTTTCAACAAGTTAAAATTACGTTTTGACAAGTTAAAGTACATTTTTTACAAGTTAAAGTTACATTTTGACAAGTAAAAAGTACGTTTCAACTTGTTAAGATTACCTTTTGACAAGGAAAAGTACAATTTTTACAAGTTAAAGTTACGTTTTGAAAAGTTAAATTACGTTTCAAGAAGTTAAAATTACGATTTGACAAGTTAAAGTACATTTTTACAAGTTAAAGTAATGTTTTAACAAGTTAAAATACGTTTCAACGAGTTAAAATTACGTTTTGACAAGAAAAAACGCATTTTTTACAAGTTAAAGTTACGTTTTGACAAGTTAAAGTACATTTTTTACTAGTTAAAGTATGTTTCTTACAAGTTAAAGTTATATTTTGACAAGTTAAAGTACGTTTCAACAAGTTTAAAGTTACGAATTGACAAGTTAAAGTACAATTTTTACAAGTTAAAGTATGTTTCGTACAAGTTAAAGTTACATCTTGACAAGTTAAAGTACGTTTCAACTTGTTAAGATTACCTTTTGACAAGGAAAAGTACAATTTTTACAAGTTAAAGTTACATTTGAAAAGTTAAATTACGTTTCAAGAAGTTAAAATTACGATTTGACAAGTTAAAGTACATTTTTACAAGTTAAAGTTATGTTTTAACAAGTTAAAATACGTTTCAACAAGTTAAAATTACATTTTGACAAGCAAAAACATATTTTTTACAAGTTAAAGTTACGTTTTGACAAGTTAAAGTAAATTTTTTACAAGTTAAAGTATGTTTCTTACAAGTTAAAGTTATATTTTGACAAGTTAAAGTACGTTTCAACAAGTTTAAATTTACGAATTGACAAGTTAAAGTACATTTTTTACAAGTTAAAGTATGTTTCGTAAAAGTTAAAGTTACATTTTGACAAGTTAAAGACCGTTTCAACAAGTTAAAATTACGATTTGACAAGTTAAAGTACATTTTTTACAAGTTAAAGTTACATTTTGACAAGTAAAAAGTACGTTTCAACTTGTTAAGATTACCTTTTGACAAGGAAAAGTACAATTTTTACAAGTTAAAGTTACATTTGAAAAGTTAAATTACGTTTCAAGAAGTTAAAATTACGATTTGACAAGTTAAAGTACATTTTTACAAGTTAAAGTTATGTTTTAACAAGTTAAAATACGTTTCAACAAGTTAAAATTACATTTTGACAAGCAAAAACATATTTTTTACAAGTTAAAGTTACGTTTTGACAAGTTAAAGTAAATTTTTTACAAGTTAAAGTATGTTTCTTACAAGTTAAAGTTATATTTTGACAAGTTAAAGTACGTTTCAACAAGTTTAAAGTTACGAATTGACAAGTTAAAGTACATTTTTTACAAGTTAAAGTATGTTTCGTAAAAGTTAAAGTTACATTTTGACAAGTTAAAGACCGTTTCAACAAGTTAAAATTACGTTTTGACAAGTTAAATTACATTTTTTACAAGTTAAAGTTACATTTTGACAAGTAAAAAGTACGTTTCAACTTGTTAAGATTACCTTTTGACAAGGAAAAGTACAATTTTTACAAGTTAAAGTTACGTTTTGAAAAGTTAAATTACGTTTCAAGAAGTTAAAATTACGATTTGACAAGTTAAAGTACATTTTTACAAGTTAAAGTTATGTTTTAACAAGTTAAAATACGTTTCAACGAGTTAAAATTACGTTTTGACAAGAAAAAACGCATTTTTTACAAGTTAAAGTTACGTTTTGACAAGTTAAAGTACATTTTTTACTAGTTAAAGTATGTTTCTTACAAGTTAAAGTTATATTTTGACAAGTTAAAGTACGTTTCAACAAGTTTAAAGTTACGAATTGACAAGTTAAAGTACAATTTTTAAAAGTTAAAGTATGTTTCGTACAAGTTAAAGTTACATCTTGACAAGTTAAAGTCCGTTTCAACAAGTTAAAATTACGTTTTGACAAGTTAAAGTACATTTTTTACAAGTTAAAGTTACATTTTGACAAGTAAAATGTACGTTTCAACTTGTTAAGATTACGTTTTGACAAGGAAAAGTACAATTTTTACAAGTTAAAGTTACGTTTTGAAAAGTTAAAGTACATTTCGCCAAGTTAAAATTACGTTTTGACAAGTAAAAGTACAATTTTTACAAGTTGAAGTTACGTTTTTGTCAAGTGAAATTATCTTTTTTACAAGTTAAAGTTACGTTTTGACAAGTTAAAGTACAATTTTTACAAGTTAAAGTTACGTTTGGTCAAGTGCACTTATCTTTTTTACAAGTTAAAATTACATTTTGAAAAGTTAAAGTACGTTTTTTACATTTTAAAATTACATTTTTCCAAGTTAAAGTATATTTCATCAAGTTAAAATTACGTTTTGACAAGTTAAAGTACAATTTTAACAAGTTAAAGTACGATTTTAACAAGTTAAAGTTATTTATCAAGTTAAAGTAGATTTTTTACATTTTGAAGTTATGTTTTTAGAAGTTAAAGTATGTTTTTACAAGTTAAACTTACGTTTTGACAAGTTAAAGTACGTTTCAACAAGTTAAAATTACGATTTGACAAGTTAAAGTACATTTTTTACAAGTTAAAGTTACGTTTTTCCAAGTTAAAGTACATTTCGCCAAGTTAAAATTACGTTTTGACAAGTAAAAGTACAATTTTTACAAGTTGAAGTTACGTTTTGTCAAGTGAAATTATCTTTTTTACAAGTTAAAGTTACGTTTTGACAAGCTAAAGTACAATTTTTACAAGTTAAAGTTACGTTTTGACAAGTTAAAGTAAATTTTTTACAAGTTAAAGTTACGTTTTTCCAAGTTAAAGTACATTTCGCCAAGTTAAAATTACGTTTTGACAAGTAAAAGTACAATTTTTACAAGTTGAAGTTACGTTTTGTCAAGTGAAATTATCTTTTTTACAAGTTAAAGTTACATTTTGACAAGTTAAAGTACAATTTTTACAAGTTAAAGTTACGTTTTGACAAGTTAAAGTAAATTTTTTACAAGTTAAAGTATGTTTCTTACAAGTTAAAGTTATATTTTGACAAGTTAAAGTACGTTTCAACAAGTTTAAAGTTACGAATTGACAAGTTAAAGTACATTTTTTACAAGTTAAAGTATGTTTCGTAAAAGTTAAAGTTACATTTTGACAAGTTAAAGACCGTTTCAACAAGTTAAAATTACGTTTTGACAAGTTAAAGTACATTTTTTACAAGTTAAAGTTACATTTTGACAAGTAAAAAGTACGTTTCAACTTGTTAAGATTACCTTTTGACAAGGAAAAGTACAATTTTTACAAGTTAAAGTTACATTTGAAAAGTTAAATTACGTTTCAAGAAGTTAAAATTACGATTTGACAAGTTAAAGTACATTTTTACAAGTTAAAGTTATGTTTTAACAAGTTAAAATACGTTTCAACAAGTTAAAATTACATTTTGACAAGCAAAAACATATTTTTTACAAGTTAAAGTTACGTTTTGACAAGTTAAAGTAAATTTTTTACAAGTTAAAGTATGTTTCTTACAAGTTAAAGTTATATTTTGACAAGTTAAAGTACGTTTCAACAAGTTTAAAGTTACGAATTGACAAGTTAAAGTACATTTTTTACAAGTTAAAGTATGTTTCGTAAAAGTTAAAGTTACATTTTGACAAGTTAAAGACCGTTTCAACAAGTTAAAATTACGTTTTGACAAGTTAAATTACATTTTTTACAAGTTAAAGTTACATTTTGACAAGTAAAAAGTACGTTTCAACTTGTTAAGATTACCTTTTGACAAGGAAAAGTACAATTTTTACAAGTTAAAGTTACGTTTTGAAAAGTTAAATTACGTTTCAAGAAGTTAAAATTACGATTTGACAAGTTAAAGTACATTTTTACAAGTTAAAGTTATGTTTTAACAAGTTAAAATACGTTTCAACGAGTTAAAATTACGTTTTGACAAGAAAAAACGCATTTTTTACAAGTTAAAGTTACGTTTTGACAAGTTAAAGTACATTTTTTACTAGTTAAAGTATGTTTCTTACAAGTTAAAGTTATATTTTGACAAGTTAAAGTACGTTTCAACAAGTTTAAAGTTACGAATTGACAAGTTAAAGTACAATTTTTACAAGTTAAAGTATGTTTCGTACAAGTTAAAGTTACATCTTGACAAGTTAAAGTCCGTTTCAACAAGTTAAAATTACGTTTTGACAAGTTAAAGTACATTTTTTACAAGTTAAAGTTACATTTTGACAAGTAAAATGTACGTTTCAACTTGTTAAGATTACGTTTTGACAAGGAAAAGTACAATTTTTACAAGTTAAAGTTACGTTTTGAAAAGTTAAAGTACATTTCGCCAAGTTAAAATTACGTTTTGACAAGTAAAAGTACAATTTTTACAAGTTGAAGTTACGTTTTTGTCAAGTGAAATTATCTTTTTTACAAGTTAAAGTTACGTTTTGACAAGTTAAAGTACAATTTTTACAAGTTAAAGTTACGTTTTGTCAAGTGCACTTATCTTTTTTACAAGTTAAAATTACATTTTGAAAAGTTAAAGTACGTTTTTTACATGTTAAAATTACATTTTTCCAAGTTAAAGTATATTTCATCAAGTTAAAATTACGTTTTGACAAGTTAAAGTACAATTTTAACAAGTTAAAGTACGATTTTAACAAGTTAAAGTTATTTATCAAGTTAAAGTAGATTTTTTACATTTTGAAGTTATGTTTTTAGAAGTTAAAGTATGTTTTTACAAGTTAAACTTACGTTTTGACAAGTTAAAGTACGTTTCAACAAGTTAAAATTACGATTTGACAAGTTAAAGTACATTTTTTACAAGTTAAAGTTACTTTTGTCAAGTTTAATTATCTTTTTTAACAATTAAAGTTATATTTTGACAAGTTAAAGTATGTTATTTAACAGTTAAAGTTACGTTCTGACAAGTTAAATTACGTTCCAAGAAGTTAAAATTACGATTTGACAAGTAAAAGTACATTTTTACAAGTTAAAGTTATGTTTTATAAAGATAAAGTACATTTTTACATGTTAAAATTACGTTTTTCCAAGTTAAAGTACATTTCAACAAGTTAAAATTAAATTTTGACAAGTTAAAGTTACGTTTTTTTAAAATTAAAGTAGGGTTTTTACAAGTTAAGGTTATGTTTTGAGAAGTTAAAGTACAATTTTACAAGTTAAAGTTTCGTTTTGACAAGTTAAAGTGTTTTTTGTACAAGTTAAAGTTACGTTTTTCCAAGTTAAAGTACGTTTCAACAAGTTTAAAGTTACGGATTGACAAGTTAAAGTACATTTTTTACAAGTTAAATTATGTTTCTTACAAGTTAAAGTTATATTTTGACAAGTTAAAGTACGTTTCAACAAGTTTAAAGTTACAAATTGACAAGTTAAAGTACATTTTTTACAAGTTAAAGTATGTTTCGTAAAAGTTAAAGTTACATTTTGACAAGTTAAAGACCGTTTCAACAAGTTAAAATTACGTTTTGACAAGTTAAAGTACATTTTTTACAAGTTAAAGTTACATTTTGACAAGTAAAAAGTACGTTTCAACTTGTTAAGATTACCTTTTGACAAGGAAAAGTACAATTTTTACAAGTTAAAGTTACATTTGAAAAGTTAAATTACGTTTCAAGAAGTTAAAATTACGATTTGACAAGTTAAAGTACATTTTTACAAGTTAAAGTTATGTTTTAACAAGTTAAAATACGTTTCAACAAGTTAAAATTACATTTTGACAAGCAAAAACATATTTTTTACAAGTTAAAGTTACGTTTTGACAAGTTAAAGTAAATTTTTTACAAGTTAAAGTATGTTTCTTACAAGTTAAAGTTATATTTTGACAAGTTAAAGTACGTTTCAACAAGTTTAAAGTTACGAATTGACAAGTTAAAGTACATTTTTTACAAGTTAAAGTATGTTTCGTAAAAGTTAAAGTTACATTTTGACAAGTTAAAGACCGTTTCAACAAGTTAAAATTACGTTTTGACAAGTTAAATTACATTTTTTACAAGTTAAAGTTACATTTTGACAAGTAAAAAGTACGTTTCAACTTGTTAAGATTACCTTTTGACAAGGAAAAGTACAATTTTTACAAGTTAAAGTTACGTTTTGAAAAGTTAAATTACGTTTCAAGAAGTTAAAATTACGATTTGACAAGTTAAAGTACATTTTTACAAGTTAAAGTTATGTTTTAACAAGTTAAATTACGTTTCAACGAGATAAAATTACGTTTTGACAAGAAAAAACGCATTTTTTACAAGTTAAAGTTACGTTTTGACAAGTTAAAGTACATTTTTTACTAGTTAAAGTATGTTTCTTACAAGTTAAAGTTATATTTTGACAAGTTAAAGTACGTTTCAACAAGTTTAAAATTACGAATTGACAAGTTAAAGTACAATTTTTACAAGTTAAAGTATGTTTCGTACAAGTTAAAGTTACATCTTGACAAGTTAAAGTCCGTTTCAACAAGTTAAAATTACGTTTTGACAAGTTAAAGTACATTTTTTACAAGTTAAAGTTACATTTTGACAAGTAAAATGTACGTTTCAACTTGTTAAGATTACGTTTTGACAAGGAAAAGTACAATTTTTACAAGTTAAAGTTACGTTTTGAAAAGTTAAAGTACATTTCGCCAAGTTAAAATTACGTTTTGACAAGTAAAAGTACAATTTTTACAAGTTGAAGTTACGTTTTTGTCAAGTGAAATTATCTTTTTTACAAGTTAAAGTTACGTTTTGACAAGTTAAAGTACAATTTTTACAAGTTAAAGTTACGTTTTGTCAAGTGCACTTATCTTTTTTACAAGTTAAAATTACATTTTGAAAAGTTAAAGTACGTTTTTTACATGTTAAAATTACATTTTTCCAAGTTAAAGTATATTTCATCAAGTTAAAATTACGTTTTGACAAGTTAAAGTACAATTTTAACAAGTTAAAGTACGATTTTAACAAGTTAAAGTTATTTATCAAGTTAAAGTAGATTTTTTACATTTTGAAGTTATGTTTTTAGAAGTTAAAGTATGTTTTTACAAGTTAAACTTACGTTTTGACAAGTTAAAGTACGTTTCAACAAGTTAAAATTAAGATTTGACAAGTTAAAGTACATTTTTTACAAGTTAAAGTTACGTTTTGTCAAGTTTAATTATCTTTTTTAACAGTTAAAGTTATATTTTGACAAGTTAAAGTATGTTATTTAACAGTTAAAGTTACGTTCTGACAAGTTAAATTACGTTCCAAGAAGTTAAAATTACGATTTGACAAGTAAAAGTACATTTTTACAAGTTAAAGTTATGTTTTATAAAGATAAAGTACATTTTTACATGTTAAAATTACGTTTTTCCAAGTTAAAGTACATTTCAACAAGTTAAAATTAAATTTTGACAAGTTAAAGTTACGTTTTTTTAAAATTAAAGTAGGGTTTTTACAAGTTAAGGTTATGTTTTGAGAAGTTAAAGTACAATTTTACAAGTTAAAGTTTCGTTTTGACAAGTTAAAGTGTTTTTTGTACAAGTTAAAGTTACGTTTTTCCAAGTTAAAGTACGTTTCAACAAGTTTAAAGTTACGGATTGACAAGTTAAAGTACATTTTTTACAAGTTAAAGTATGTTTCTTACAAGTTAAAGTTATATTTTGACAAGTTAAAGTACGTTTCAACAAGTTTAAAGTTACGAATTGACAAGTTAAAGTACATTTTTTACAAGTTAAAGTATGTTTCGTAAAAGTTAAAGTTACATTTTGACTAGTTAAAGACCGTTTCAACAAGTTAAAATTACGTTTTGACAAGTTAAAGTACATTTTTTACAAGTTAAAGTTACATTTTGACAAGTAAAAAGTACGTTTCAACTTGTTAAGATTACCTTTTGACAAGGAAAAGTACAATTTTTACAAGTTAAAGTTACGTTTTGAAAAGTTAAATTACGTTTCAAGAAGTTAAAATTACGATTTGATAAGTTAAAGTACATTTTTACAAGTTAAAGTTATGTTTTAACAAGTTAAAATACGTTTCAACAAGTTAAAATTACATTTTTACAAGCAAAAACATATTTTTTACAAGTTAAAGTTACGTTTTGACAAGTTAAAGTAAATTTTTTTACAAGTTAAAGTATGTTTCTTACAAGTTAAAGTTATATTTTGACAAGTTAAAGTACGTTTCAACAAGTTTAAAGTTACGAATTGACAAGTTAAAGTACATTTTTTACAAGTCAAAGTATGTTTCGTACAAGTTAAAGTCCGTTTCAACAAGTTAAAATTACGTTTTGACAAGTTAAAGTACATTTTTTACAAGTTAAAGTTACATTTTGACAAGTAAAATGTACGTTTCAACTTGTTAAGATTACGTTTTGAGAAGGAAAAGTACAATTTTTACAAGTTAAAGTTACGTTTTGAAAAGTTAAAGTAAGTTTTTTACAAGCTAAAGTTACGTTTTTCCAAGTTAAAGTACATTTCGCCAAGTTAAAATTATGTTTTGACAAGTAAAAGTACAATTTTTACAAGTTGAAGTTACGTTTTGTCAAGTGAAATTATCTTTTTTACAAGTTAAAGTTACGTTTTGACAAGTTAAAGTACAATTTTTACAAGTTAAAGTTACGTTTTGTCAAGTGCACTTATCTTTTTTACAAGTTAAAATTACGTTTTGAAAAGTTAAAGTACGTTTTTTACATGTTAAAATTACATTTTTCCAAGTTAAAGTATATTTCATCAAGTTAAAATTACGTTTTGACAAGTTAAAGTACAATTTTAACAAGTTAAAGTACGATTTTAACAAGTTAAAGTTATTTATCAAGTTAAAGTAGATTTTTTACATTTTGAAGTTATGTTTTTACAAGTTAAAGTATGTTTTTACAAGTTAAACTTACGTTTTGACAAGTTAAAGTACGTTTCAACAAGTTAAAATTACGATTTGACAAGTTAAAGTACATTTTTTACAAGGTAAAGTTACGTTTTGTCAAGTTTAATTATCTTTTTTAACAGTTAAAGTTATATTTTGACAAGTTAAAGTATGTTATTTAACAGTTAAAGTTACGTTCTGACAAGTTAAATTACGTTTCAAGGAGTTAAAATTACAATTTGACAAGTTAAAGTACATTTTTACAAGTTAAAGTTATGTTTTATAAAGATAAAGTACTTTTTTACATGTTAAAATTACGTTTTAGTTAAAGTACATTTCAACAAGTTGAAATTAAATTTTGACAAGTTAAAGTTACGTTTTTTTTTTTAAATTAAATAGGGTTTTTACAAGTTAAGGTTATGTTTTGAGAAGTTAAAGTACAATTTTACAAGTTAAAGTTTCGTTTTGACAAGTTAAAGTGTTTTTTGTACAAGTTAAAGTTACGTTTTTCCAAGTTAAAGTACGTTTCAACAAGTTTAAAGTTACGGATTGACAAGTTAAAGTACATTTTTTACAAGTTAAAGTATGTTTCTTACAAGTTAAAGTTATATTTTGACAAGTTAAAGTACGTTTCAATAAGTTTAAAGTTACGAATTGACAAGTTAAAGTACATTTTTTACAAGTTAAAGTATGTTTCGTACAAGTTAAAGTTACATTTTGACAAGTTAAAGACCGTTTCAACCAGTTAAAATTACGTTTTGACAAGTTAAAGTACATTTTTTACAAGTTAAAGTTACATTTTGACAAGTAAAAAGTACGTTTCAACTTGTTAAGATTACCTTTTGACAAGGAAAAGTACAATTTTTACAAGTTAAAGTTACATTTGAAAAGTTAAATTACGTTTCAAGAAGTTAAAATTACGATTTGACAAGTTAAAGTACATTTTTACAGGTTAAAGTTATGTTTTAACAAGTTAAAATACGTTTCAACAAGTTAAAATTACATTTTGACAAGCAAAAACATATTTTTTACAAGTTAAAGTTACGTTTTGACAAGTTAAAGTAAATTTTTTACAAGTTAAAGTATGTTTCTTACAAGTTAAAGTTATATTTTGACAAGTTAAAGTACGTTTCAACAAGTTTAAAGTTACGAATTAACAAGTTAAAGTACATTTTTTTACAAGTCAAAGTATGTTTCGTACAAGTTAAAGTTACATTTTGACAAGTTAAAGTCCGTTTCAACAAGTTAAAATTACGTTTTGACAAGTTAAAGTACATTTTTTACAAGTTAAAGTTACATTTTGACAAGTAAAATGTACGTTTCAACTTGATAAGATTACGTTTTGACAAGGAAAAGTACAATTTTTACAAGTTAAAGTTACGTTTTGAAAAGTTAAAGTAAGTTTTTTACAAGCTAAAGTTACGTTTTTCCAAGTTAAAGTACATTTCGCCAAGTTAAAATTACGTTTTGACAAGTAAAAGTACAATTTTTACAAGTTGAAGTTACGTTTTGTCAAGTGAAATTATCTTTTTTACAAGTTAAAGTTACGTTTTGAAAAGTTAAAGTACAATTTTTACAAGTTAAAATTACGTTTTGAAAAGTTAAAGTACGTTTTTTACATGTTAAAATTACATTTTTCCAAGTTAAAGTATATTTCATCAAGTTAAAATTACGTTTTGACAAGTTAAAGTACAATTTTAACAAGTTAAAGTAAGTTTCAACAAGTTAAAATTACGATTTGACAAGTTAAAGTACATTTTTTACAAGTTAATGTTACGTTTTGTCAAGTTTAATTATCTTTTTTAACAGTTAAAGTTATATTTTGACAAGTTAAAGTATGTTATTTAACAGTTAAAGTTACGTTCTGACAAGTTAAATTACGTTTCAAGGAGTTAAAATTACGATTTGACAAGTTAAAGTACATTTTTACAAGTTAAAGTTACGTTTTGTCAAGTTAAATTATCTTTTTTTAAAGTTAAAGTTGCGTTTTGACAAGGTAAAGTATGTTTTTTACAAGTTAAAGTTAGGTTTTTCCAAGTTAAAGTACATTTCAACAAGTTAAAATTACGTTTTGATAAGTAAAAGTACAATTTTTACAAGTTAAAGTTACGTTTTGTCAAGTTAAATTATCTTTTTTATAAGTTTAAGTTACATTTTGACAAGTTAAAGTTACGTTTCAACAAGTTAAAGTTACCTTTTGACAAGTTAAAGTACATTTTTTACAAGTTAAAGTATGTTTCTTACAAGTTAAAGTTACATTTTAACAAATTAAAGTACGTTTCAACAAGTTTAAACTTACGGATTGACAAGTTAAAGTACATCTTTTACAAGTTAAAGTATGTTTCTTACAAGTTAAAGTTTCATTTTGACAAGTTGAAGTCCGTTTCAACAAGTTAAAATTAAGTTTTGAGAAGTAAAAGTATGTTTCTTACAAGTTAAAGTTACATTTTGACAAGTTAAAGTACGTCTTTTACAAGTTAAAGTATGTTTCTTACAAGTCAAATTACAATTTTCACAAATTAATGGTACGTTTTGAAAAGTTAAAGTACATTTCAACATCGAAAAATTACATTTTTCAAGTAAAAGTACAATTTTTACAAGTTAAAGTTACGTTTTGGCAAGTTAAATTATCTTTTTTACAAGTTAAAGTTGCGTTTTGACAAGGTAAAGTATGTTTTTTACAAGTTAAAGTTACGTTTTTCCAAGTTAAAGTACATTTCAACAAGTTAAAATTACGTTTTGATAAGTAAAAGTACAATTTTTACAAGTTAAAGTTACGTTTTGTCAAGTTAAATTATCTTTTTTACAAGTTTAAATTACATTTTGACAAGTTAAAGTTACGTTTCAACAAGTTAAAGTTACATTTTGACAAGTTAAAGTATGTTTCTTACTAGATAAAGTTACATTTTGACAAGTTAAAGCACGCTTCACCAAGTTTAAAATTACGTATTGACAAGTTAAAGTACATCTTTTACAAGTTAAAATATGTTTCTTACAAGTAAAATTACAATTTTTACAAATTAATGTTACGTTTTGAAAAGTTAAAGTACATTTCAACATCATAAAATTACGTTTGTCAAGTAAAAGAACAATTTTTACAAGTTAAAGTTACGTTTTGGCAAGTTAAATTATCTTTTTTACAAGTTAAAGTTGCGTTTTGACAAGGTAAAGTATGTTTTTTACAAGTTACAGTTACGTTTTTCCAAGTTAAAGTACATTTCAACAAGTTAAAATTAAGTTTTGATAAGTAAAAGTACAATTTTTACAAGTTAAAGTTACGTTTTGTCAAGTTAAATTATCTTTTTTAAAAGTTTAAGTTACATTTTGACAAGTTAAAGTTACGTTTCAACAAGTTAAAGGTACATTTTGACAAGGTAAAGTACATTTTTTACAAGTTAAAGTATGTTTCTTACAAGTTAAAGTTACATTTTGACAAGTTAAAGTACTCTTCAGCAAGTTTAAAATTACGTATTGACAAGTTAAAGTACATGTTTTACAAGTTAAAGTATGTTTCTTACAAGTTAAAGTACCATTTTGACAAGTTAAAGTCCGTTTCAACAAGTTAAAATTACGTTTTGACAAGTTAAAGTATGTTTCTTACAAGTTAAAATTACGATTTGACAAGTTAAAGTACATCTTTTACAAGTTAAAGTATGTTTCTTACAAGTAAAATTACAATTTTCACAAATTAATGGTACGTTTTGAAAAGTTAAAGTACATTTCAACATCAAAAAATTACGTTTTTCAAGTAAAAGTACAATTTTTACAAGTTAAAGTTACGTTTTGGCAAGTTAAATTATCTTTTTTACAAGTTAAAGTTGCGTTTTGACAAGGTAAAGTATGTTTTTTACAAGTTAAAGTTACGTTTTTCCAAGTTAAAGTACATTTCAACAAGTTAAAATTACGTTTTGATAAGTAAAAGTACAATTTTTACAAGTTAAAGTTACGTTTTGTCAAGTTAAATTATCTTTTTTACAAGTTTAAATTACATTTTGACAAGTTAAAGTTACGTTTCAACAAGTTAAAGTTACATTTTGACAAGTTAAAGTATGTTTCTTACCAGATAAAGTTACATTTTGACAAGTTAAAGCACGCTTCACCAAGTTTAAAATTACGTATTGACAAGTTAAAGTACATCTTTTACAAGTTAAAGTATGTTTCTTACAAGTTAAAGTACCATTTTGACAAGTTAAAGTCCGTTTCAACAAGTTAAAATTACGTTTTGACAAGTTAAAGTATGTTTCTTACAAGTTTAAAATTACGTATTGACAAGTTAAAGTACATCTTTTACAAGTTAAAGTATGTTTCTTACAAGTTAAATTACCATTTTGACAAGTTAAAGTCCGTTTCAACAAGTTAAAATTACATTTTGACAAGTTGAAGTACGTTTTAACAAGTTAAAATTACGATTTGACAAGTTAAAGTATATTTTTTACAAGTTAAAGTTACGTTTTGAGAATTTAAAGTACGTTTCAAGAAGTTAAAATTACGTTTTGATAAGTTAAAATACAATTTTTACAAGTTAAAGTTACGTTTTGTCAAGTTAAATTATCTTTTTTACAAGTTAAAGTTACGTTTTTCTAAGTTAAAGTACATTTCAACAAGTTAAAATTAGGTTTTGATAAGTAAAAGAATAATTTTTACAAGTTAAAGTTACGTTTTGTCAAGTTAAATTATCTTTTTTACAAGTTTAAGTTACATTTTGACAAGTTAATGTTACGTTTCAACAAGTTAAAGTTACATTTTGACAAGTTAAAGTATGTTTTTTACAAGTTAAAGTTACGTTTTGACAAGTTAAAGTATGTTTCTTACAAGTTAAAGTTACGTTTTGAAAGGTTAAAGTATGTTTTTTACAAGTTAAATTTACGTTTTTCCAAGTTAAAGTACATTTCAACAAGTTAAAATTACGTTTTGACAAGTAACAATACAATTTTTACAAGTTAAAGTTACGTTTTGTAAAGTTAAATTATCTTTTATACAAGTTTAAATTACGTTTTGACAAGTTAAAGTTACGTTCAACAAGTTAAAGTTACATTTTAACAAGTTAAAGTACATTTTTTACAAGTTAAAGTATGTTTCTTACAAGTTAAAGTTACATTTTGACAAGTTTAAGTACGTTTCAACAAGTTTAAACTTACGGATTGACAAGTTAAAGTACATCTTTTACAAGTTAAAGTATGTTTCTTACAAGTTAAAGTTACATTTTGACAAGTTAAAGTCCGTTTCAACAAGTTAAAATTAAGTTTTGAAAAGTAAAAGTATGTTTCTTACAAGTTAAAGTTATGTTTTGACAAGTTAAAGTACGTCTCAACTTGTTAAAATTATGTTTTGACAAGTAAAAGTACAATTTTTACAAATTAATGTTACGTTTTGAAAAGTTAAAGTACATTTCAACATCATAAAATTACGTTTGTCAAGTAAAAGTACAATTTTTACAAGTTAAAGTTACGTTTTTGTCAAGTTAAATTATCTTTTTTACAAGATAAAGTTGCGTTTTGACAAGATAAAGTATGTTTTTTACAAGTTAAAGTTAGGTTTTTCCAAGTTAAAGTACATTTCAACAAGTTAAAATTACGTTTTGATAAGTAAAAGTACAATTTTTACAAGTTAAAGTTACGTTTTGTCAAGTTAAATTATCTTTTATACAAGTTTAAATTACGTTTTGACAAGTTAAAGTTACGTTCAACAAGTTAAAGTTACATTTTAACAAGTTAAAGTACATTTATTACAAGTTAAAGTATGTTTCTTACAAGTTTAAGTTACATTTTGACAAGTTAAAGTACGTTTCAACAAGTTTAAACTTACGGATTGACAAGTTAAAGTATGTTTCTTACAAGTTAAAGTTACATTTTGACAAGTTAAAGTCCGTTTCAACAAGTTAAAATTACGTTTTGAGAAGTAAAAGTATGTTTCTTACAAGTTAAAGTTCTGTTTTGACAAGTGAAAGGACGTCTCAACTTGTTTAAATTATGTTTTGACAAGTAAAAGTACAATTTTTACAAATTAATGTTACGTTTTGAAAAGTTAAAGTACATTTCAACATCATAAAATTACGTTTGTCAAGTATAAGTACAATTTTTACAAGTTAAAGTTACGTTTTGTCAAGTTAAATTATCTTTTTTACAAGTTAAAGTTGCGTTTTGACAAGGTAAAGTATGTTTTTTATAAGTTAAAGTTACGTTTTTCCAATTTAAAGTACATATCAACAAGTTAAAATTACGTTTTGATAAGTAAAAGTATAATTTTTACAAGTTAAAGTTACGTTTTGTCAACTTAAATTATCTTTTTTACAAGTTTAAGTTACATTTTGACAAGTTAATGTTACGTTTCAACAAGTCAAAGTTACATTTTGACAAGTTAAAGTATGTTTCTTACAAGTTAAAGTTACATTTTGACAAGTTAAAGCATGCTTCACCAAGTTTAAAATTACGTATTGACAAGTTAAAGTACATCTTTTACAAGTTAAAGTATGTTTCTTACAAGTTAAACTACCATTTTGACAAGTTAAATTCCGTTTCAACAAGTTAAAATTACATTTTCACAAGTTAAAGTATGTTTCTTAAAAGTTTAAAATTACGTATTGACAAGTTAAAGTACATCTTTTACAAGTTAAAGTATGTTTCTTACAAGTTAAAGTACAATTTTGACAAGTGAAAGTCCGTTTCAACAAGTTAAAATTACATTTTGACAAGTTAAAATTACGATTTGACAAGTTAAAGTATATTTTTTACAAGTTAAAGTTACGTTTTGAGAATTTAAAGTACGTTTCAAGAAGTTAAAATTACGTTTTGACAAGTTAAAATACATTTTTTACAAGTTAAAATTACGTTTTGACAAGTTAAAGTGTGTTTTTTAAAAAATTGAAGTTACGTTTTGACAAGTTAAAGTATGTTTCTTACAAGTTAAAGTTATGTTTTGACAAGTTAAAGTATTTTTTTACTAGTTAAAGTTACGTTTTGACAAGTTAAAGTATGTTTCTTACAAGTTAAAGTTACGTTTTGAAAAGTTAAAGTATGTTTTTTACAAGTTAAATTTACGTTTTTCCAAGTTAAAGTACATTTCAACAAGTTAAATTACGTTTTGACAAGTAAAAGTACAATTTTTACAAGTTAAAGTTACGTTTTGTAAAGTTAAATTATCTTTTATACAAGTTTAAATTACGTTTTGACAAGTTAAAGTTACGTTCAACAAGTTAAAGTTACATTTTAACAAGTTAAAGTACATTTTTTACAAGATAAAGTATGTTTCTTACAAGTTAAAGTTACATTTTGACAAGTTAAAGTACGTTTCAACAAGTTTAAACTTACGGATTGACAAGTTAATGTTACGTTTCAATAAGTCAAAGTTACATTTTGACAAGTTAAAGTATGTTTCTTACTAGTTAAAGTTACATTTTGACAAGATAAAGCATGCTTCACCAAGTTTAAAATTACGTATTGACAAGTTAAAGTACATCTTTTACAAGTTAAAGTATGTTTCTTACAAGTTAAACTACCATTTTAACAAGTTAAAGTCCGTTTCAACAAGTTAAAATTACGTTTTGACAAGTTAAAGTATGTTTCTTACAAGTTAAAATTACGATTTGACAAGTTAAAGTACATCTTTTACAAGTTAAAATATGTTTCTTACAAGTAAAATTACAATTTTTACAAATTAATGTTACGTTTTGAAAAGTTAAAGTACATTTCAACATCATAAAATTACGTTTGTCAAGTAAAAGAACAATTTTTACAAGTTAAAGTTACGTTTTGGCAAGTTAAATTATCTTTTTTACAAGTTAAAGTTGCGTTTTGACAAGGTAAAGTATGTTTTTTACAAGTTACAGTTACGTTTTTCCAAGTTAAAGTACATTTCAACAAGTTAAAATTACGTTTTGATAAGTAAAAGTACAATTTTTACAAGTTAAAGTTACGTTTTGTCAAGTTAAATTATCTTTTTTATAAGTTTAAGTTACATTTTGACAAGTTAAAGTTACGTTTCAACAAGTTAAAGGTACATTTTGACAAGTTAAAGTACAGTTTTTACAAGTTAAAGTATGTTTCTTACAAGTTAAAGTTACATTTTGACAAGTTAAAGTACGCTTCAGCAAGTTTAAAATTACGTATTGACAAGTTAAAGTACATGTTTTACAAGTTAAAGTATGTTTCTTACAAGTTAAAGTACCATTTTGACAAGTTAAAGTCCGTTTCAACAAGTTAAAATTACGTTTTGACAAGTTAAAGTATGTTTCTTACAAGTTAAAATTACGATTTGACATGTTAAAGTACATCTTTTACAAGTTAAAGTATGTTTCTTACAAGTAAAATTACAATTTTCACAAATTAATGGTACGTTTTGAAAAGTTAAAGTACATTTCAACATCAAAAAATTACATTTTTCAAGTAAAAGTACAATTTTTACAAGTTAAAGTTACGTTTTGGCAAGTTCAATTATCTTTTTTACAAGTTAAAGTTGCGTTTTGACAAGGTAAAGTATGTTTTTTACAAGTTAAAGTTACGTTTTTCCAAGTTAAAGTACATTTCAACAAGTTAAAATTACGTTTTGATAAGTAAAAGTACAATTTTTACAAGTTAAAGTTACGTTTTGTCAAGTTAAATTATCTTTTTTACAAGTTTAAATTACATTTTGACAAGTTAAAGTTACGTTTCAACAAGTTAAAGTTACATTTTGACAAGTTAAAGTATGTTTCTTACTAGATAAAGTTACATTTTGAAAAGTTAAAGCACGCTTCACCAAGTTTAAAATTACGTATTGACAAGTTAAAGTACATCTTTTACAAGTTAAAGTATGTTTCTTACAAGTTAAAGTACCATTTTGACAAGTTAAAGTCCGTTTCAACAAGTTAAAATTACGTTTTGACAAGTTAAAGTACATGTTTTACAAGTTAAAGTATGTTTCTTACAAGTTAAAGTACCATTTTGACAAGTTAAAGTCCGTTTCAACAAGTTAAAATTACGTTTTGACAAGTTAAAGTATGTTTCTTACAAGTTTAAAATTACGATTTGACATGTTAAAGTACATCTTTTACAAGTTAAAGTATGTTTCTTACAAGTAAAATTACAATTTTCACAAATTAATAGTACGTTTTGAAAAGTTAAAGTACATTTCAAAATCAAAAAATTACGTTTTTCAAGTAAAAGTACAATTTTTACAAGTTAAAGTTACGTTTTGGCAAGTTAAATTATCTTTTTTACAAGTTAAAGTTGCGTTTTGACAAGGTAAAGTATGTTTTTTACAAGTTAAAGTTACGTTTTTCCAAGTTAAAGTACATTTCAACAAGTTAAAATTACGTTTTGATAAGTAAAAGTACAATTTTTACAAGTTAAAGTTACGTTTTGTCAAGTTAAATTATCTTTTTTACAAGTTTAAGTTACATTTTGACAAGTTAAAGTTACGTTTCAACAAGTTAAAGTTACATTTTGACAAGTTAAAGTATGTTTCTTACCAGATAAAGTTACATTTTGACAAGTTAAAGCACGCTTCACCAAGTTTAAAATTACGTATTGACAAGTTAAAGTACATCTTTTACAAGTTAAAGTATGTTTCTTACAAGTTAAAGTACCATTTTGACAAGTTAAAGTCCGTTTCAACAAGTTAAAATTACGTTTTGACAAGTTAAAGTATGTTTCTTACAAGTTTAAAATTACGTATTGACAAGTTAAAGTACATCTTTTACAAGTTAAAGTATGTTTCTTACAAGTTAAAGTACCATTTTGACAAGTTAAAGTCCGTTTCAACAAGTTAAAATTACGTTTTGACAAGTTGAAGTACGTTTTAACAAGTTAAAATTACGATTTGACAAGATAAAGTATATTTTTTACAAGTTAAAGTTACGTTTTGAGAATTTAAAGTACGTTTCAAGAAGTTAAAATTACTTTTTGATAAGTTAAAATACAATTTTTACAAGTTAAAGTTACGTTTTGTCAAGTTAAATTATCTTTTTTACAAGTTAAAGTTACGTTTTTCTAAGTTAAAGTACATTTCAACAAGTTAAAATTAGGTTTTGATAAGTAAAAGAATAATTTTTACAAGTTAAAGTTACGTTTTGTCAAGTTAAATTATCTTTTTTACAAGTTTAAGTTACATTTTGACAAGTTAATGTTACGTTTCAACAAGTTAAAGTTACATTTTGACAAGTTAAAGTATGTTTTTTACAAGTTAAAGTTACGTTTTGACAAGTTAAAGTATGTTTCTTACAAGTTAAAGTTACGTTTTGAAAAGTTAAAGTATGTTTTTTACAAGTTAAATTTACGTTTTTCCAAGTTAAAGTACATTTCAACAAGTTAAAATTACGTTTTGACAAGTAACAGTACAATTTTTACAAGTTAAAGTTACGTTTTGTAAAGTTAAATTATCTTTTATACAAGTTTAAATTACGTTTTGACAAGTTAAAGTTACGTTCAACAAGTTAAAGTTACATTTTAACAAGTTAAAGTACATTTTTTACAAGTTAAAGTATGTTTCTTACAAGTTAAAGTTACATTTTGACAAGCTAAAGTACGTTTCAACAAGTTTAAACTTACGGATTGAGAAGTTAAAGTACATCTTTTACAAGTTAAAGTATGTTTCTTACAAGTTAAAGTTACATTTTGACAAGTTAAAGTCCGTTTCAACAAGTTAAAATTAAGTTTTGAGAAGTTAAAGTTATGTTTTGACAAGTTAAAGTACGTCTCAACTTGTTAAAATTATGTTTTGACAAGTAAAAGTACAATTTTTACAAATTAATGTTACGTTTTGAAAAGTTAAAGTACATTTCAACATCATAAAATTACGTTTGTCAAGTAAAAGTACAATTTTTACAAGTTAAAGTTACGTTGTTGTCAAGTTAAATTATCTTTTTTACAAGATAAAGTTACGTTTTGAAAAGTTAAAGTATGTTTTTTACAAGTTAAATTTACGTTTTTCCAAGTTAAAGTACATTTCAACAAGTTAAAAATACGTTTTGACAAGTAACAGTACAATTTTTACAAGTTAAAGTTACGTTTTGTAAAGTTAAATTATCTTTTATACAAGTTTAAATTACGTTTTGACAAGTTAAAGTTACGTTCAACAAGTTAAAGTTACATTTTAACAAGTTAAAGTACATTTTTTACAAGTTAAAGTATGTTTCTTACAAGTTTAAGTTACATTTTGACAAGTTAAAGTACGTTTCAACAAGTTTAAACTTACGGATTGAAAAGTTAAAGTACATCTTTTACAAGTTAAAGTATGTTTCTTACAAGTTAAAGTTACATTTTGACAAGTTAAAGTCCGTTTCAACAAGTTAAAATTAAGTTTTGAGAAGTAAATGTATGTTTCTTACAAGTTAAAGTTATGTTTTGACAAGTTAAAGTACGTCTCAACTTGTTAAAATTATGTTTTGACAAGTAAAAGTACAATTTTTACAAATTAATGTTACGTTTTGAAAAGTTAAAGTACATTTCAACATCATAAAATTACGTTTGTCAAGTAAAAGTACAATTTTTACAAGTTAAAGTTACGTTTTTGTCAAGTTAAATTATCTTTTTTACAAGATAAAGTTGCGTTTTGACAAGATAAAGTATGTTTTTTACAAGTTAAAGTTAGGTTTTTCCAAGTTAAAGTACATTTCAACAAGTTAAAATTACGTTTTGATAAGTAAAAGTACAATTTTTACAAGTTAAAGTTACGTTTTGTCAAGTTAAATTATCTTTTATACAAGTTTAAATTACGTTTTGACAAGTTAAAGTTACGTTCAACAATTTAAAGTTACATTTTAACAAGTTAAAGTACATTTTTTACAAGTTAAAGTATGTTTCTTACAAGTTAAAGTTACATTTTGACAAGTTAAAGTACGTTTCAACAAGTTTAAACTTACGGATTGACAAGTTAAAGTACATCTTTTACAAGTTAAAGTATGTTTCTTACAAGTTAAAGTTACATTTTGACAAGTTAAAGTCCGTTTCAACAAGTTAAAATTACGTTTTGAGAAGTAAAAGTATGTTTCTTACAAGTTAAAGTTCTGTTTTGACAAGTGAAAGTACGTCTCAACTTGTTTAAATTATGTTTTGACAAGTAAAAGTACAATTTTTACAAATTAATGTTACGTTTTGAAAAGTTAAAGTACATTTCAACATCATAAAATTACGTTTGTCAAGTAAAAGTACAATTTTTACAAGTTAAAGTTACGTTTTGTCAAGTTAAATTATCTTTTTTACAAGTTAAAGTTACGTTTTTCCAAGTTAAAGTACATTTCAACAAGTTAAAATTATGTTTTGATAAGTAAAAGTATAATTTTTACAAATTAAAGTTACGTTTTGTCAAGTTAAATTATCTGTTTTACAAGTTTAAGTTACATTTTGACAAGTTAATGTTACGTTTCAACAAGTTAAAGTTACATTTTGACAAGTTAAAGTATGTTTTTTACAAGTTAAAGTTACGTTTTGACAAGTTAAAGTATGTTTCTTACAAGTTAAAGTTACGTTTTAAAAAGTTAAATTATGTTTTTTAGAAGTTAAATTTACGTTTTTCCAAGTTAAAGTACATTTCAACAAGTTAAAATTACGTTTTGACAAGTAACAGTACAATTTTTATAAGTTAAAGTTACGTTTTGTAAAGTTAAATTATCTTTTATACAAGTTTAAATTACGTTTTGACAAGTTAAAGTTACGTTCAACAAGTTAAAGTTACATATTAACAAGTTAAAGTACATTTTTTACAAGTTAAAGTATGTTTTTTACAAGTTAAAGTTACATTTTGACAAGTTTAAGTACGTTTCAACAAGTTTAAACTTACGGATTGACAAGTTAAAGTACATCTTTTACAAGTTAAAGTATGTTTCTTACAAGTTAAAGTTACATTTTGACAAGTTAAAGTCCGTTTCAACAAGTTAAAATTAAGTTTTGAGAAGTAAAAGTATGTTTATTACAAGTTAAAGTTATGTTTTGACAAGTTAAAGTACGTCTCAACTTGTTAAAATTATGTTTTGACAAGTAAAAGTACAATTTTTACAAATTAATGTTACGTTTTGAAAAGTTAAAGTACATTTCAACATCATAAAATTACGTTTGTCAAGTAAAAGTACAATTTTTACAAGTTAAAGTTACGTTTTTGTCAAGTTAAATTATCTTTTTTACAAGATAAAGTTGCGTTTTGACAAGATAAAGTATGTTTTTTACAAGTTAAAGTTAGGTTTTTCCAAGTTAAAGTACATTTTAACAAGTTAAAATTACGTTTTGATAAGTAAAAGTGCAATTTTTACAAGTTAAAGTTACGTTTTGTCAAGGTAAATTATCTTTTATACAAGTTTAAATTACGTTTTGACAAGTTAAAGTTACGTTCAACAAGTTAAAGTTACATTTTAACAAGTTAAAGTACATTTTTTACAAGTTAAAGTATGTTTCTTACAAGTTAAAGTTACATTTTGACAAGTTAAAGTACGTTTCAACAAGTTTAAACTTACGGATTGACAAGTTAAAGTACATCTTTGACAAGTTAAAGTATGTTTCTTACAAGTTAAAGTTACATTTTGACAAGTTAAAGTCCGTTTCAACAAGTTAAAATTACGTTTTGAGAAGTAAAAGTATGTTTCTTACAAGTTAAAGTTATGTTTTGACAAGTGAAAGTACGTCTCAACTTGTTTAAATTATGTTTTGACAAGTAAAAGTACAATTTTTACAAATTAATGTTACGTTTTGAAAAGTTAAAGTACATTTCAACATCATAAAATTACGTTTGTCAAGTAAAAGTACAATTTTTACAAGTTAAAGTTACGTTTTGTCAAGTTAAATTATCTTTTTTACAAGTTTAAGTTACATTTTGACAAGTTAATGTTACGTTTCAACAAGTTAAAGTTACATTTTGACAAGTTAAAGTATGTTTTTTACAAGTTAAAGTTACGTTTTGACAAGTTAAAGTATGTTTCTTACAAGTTAAAGTTACGTTTTGAAAAGTTAAAGTATGTTTTTTACAAGTTAAATTTACGTTTTTCCAAGTTAAAGTACATTTCAACAAGTTAAAATTTCGTTTTGACAAGTAACAGTACAATTTTTACAAGTTAAAGTTACGTTTTGACAAGTTAATGTTACGTTTCAACAAGTTAAAGTTACATTTTGACAAGTTAAAGTATGTTTTTTACAAGTTGAAGTTACGTTTTGTCAAGTTAAAGTATGTTTCTTACAAGTTAAAGTTATGTTTTGACAAGTTAAAGTATGTTTTTTACAAGTTAAAGTTACGTTTTGACAAGTTAAAGTATGTTTCTTACAAGTTAAAGTTACGTTTTGAAAAGTTAAAGTAAATTTCAACAAGTTAAAATTACGTTTTGACCAGTAAAAGTACAATTTTAACAAGTTAAAGTTACGTTTTGTAAAGTTAAATTATCTTTTATACAAGTTTAAATTACGTTTTGACAAGTTAAAGTTACGTTCAACAAGTTAAAGTTACATTTTAACAAGTTAAAGTACATTTTTTACAATTTAAAGTATGTTTCTTACAAGTTAAAGTTACATTTTGACAAGTTAAAGTACGTTTCAACAAGTTTAAACTTACGGATTGACAAGTTAAAGTACATCTTTTACAAGTTTAAGTATTTTTCTTACAAGTTAAAGTACATTTCAACAAGTTAAAATTACGTTTTGATAAGTAAAAGTACAATTTTTACAAGTTAAAGTTACGTTTTGTCAAGTTAAATTATCTTTTTTATAAGTTTAAGTTACATTTTGACAAGTTAAAGTTACGTTTCAACAAGTTAAAGTTACATTTTGACAAGTTAAAGTACATTTTTTACAAGTTAAAGTATGTTTCTTACAAGTTAAAGTTACATTTTGACAAGTTAAAGTACGCTTCAGCAAGTTTAAAATTACGTATTGACAAGTTAAAGTACATGTTTTACAAGTTAAAGTATGTTTCTTACAAGTTAAAGTACCATTTTGACAAGTTAAAGTCCGTTTCAACAAGTTAAAATTACGTTTTGACAAGTTAAAGTATGTTTCTTTCAAGTTAAAATTACGATTTCACAAGTTAAAGTACATCGTTTACAAGTTAAAGTATGTTTGTTACAAGTAAAATTACAATTTTCACAAATTAATGGTACGTTTTGAAAAGTTAAAGTACATTTCAACATCAAAAAATTACGTTTTTCAAGTAAAAGTACAATTTTTACAAGTTAAAGTTACGTTTTGGCAAGTTAAATTATCTTTTTTACAAGTTAAAGTTGCGTTTTGACAAGGTAAAGTATGTTTTTTACAAGTTAAAGTTACGTTTTTCCAAGTTAAAGTACATTTCAACAAGTTAAAATTACGTTTTGATAAGTAAAAGTACAATTTTTACAAGTTAAAGTTACGTTTTGTCAAGTTAAATTATCTTTTTTACAAGTTTAAATTACATTTTGACAAGTTAAAGTTACGTTTCAACAAGTTAAAGTTACATTTTGACAAGTTAAAGTATGTTTCTTACTAGATAAAGTTACATTTTGACAAGTTAAGGCACGCTTCACCAAGTTTTAAATTACGTATTGACAAGTTAAAGTACATCTTTTACAAGTTAAAGTATGTTTCTTACAAGTTAAACTACCATTTTGACAAGTTAAAGTCCGTTTCAACAAGTTAAAATTACGTTTTCACAAGTTAAAGTATGTTTCTTACAAGTTTAAAATTACGTATTGACAAGTTAAAGTACATCTTTTACAAGTTAAAGTATGTTTCTTACAAGTTAAAGTACCATTTTGACAAGTGAAAGTCCGTTTCAACAAGTTAAAATTACATTTTGACAAGTTAAAATTACGATTTGACAAGTTAAAGTTTATTTTTTACAAGTTAAAGTTACGTTTTGAGAATTTAAAGTACGTTTCAAGAAGTTAAAATTACGTTTTGACAAGTTAAAATACATTTTTTACAAGTTAAAATTACGTTTTGACAAGTTAAAGTGTGTTTTTTACAAATTGAAGTTACGTTTTGACAAGTTAAAGTACGTTTCTTACAAGTTAAAGTTATGTTTTGACAAGTTAAAGTATTTTTTTACAAGTAAAAGTTACGTTTTGACAAGTTAAAGTATGTTTCTTACAAGTTAAAGTTACGTTTTGAAAAGTTAAAGTATGTTTTTTACAAGTTAAATTTACGTTTTTCCAAGTTAAAGTACATTTCAACAAGTTAAATTACGTTTTGACAAGTAAAAGTACAATTTTTACAAGTTAAAGTTACGTTTTGTAAAGTTAAATTATCTTTTATACAAGTTTAAATTACGTTTTGACAAGTTAAAGTTACGTTCAACAAGTTAAAGTTACATTTTAACAAGTTAAAGTACATTTTTTACAATTTAAAGTATGTTTCTTACAAGTTAAAGTTACATTTTGACAAGTTAAAGTACGTTTCAACAAGTTTAAACTTACGGATTGACAAGTTAAAGTACATCTTTTACAAGTTTAAGTATTTTTCTTACAAGTTAAAGTACATTTCAACAAGTTAAAATTACGTTTTGATAAGTAAAAGTACAATTTTTACAAGTTAAAGTTACGTTTTGTCAAGTTAAATTATCTTTTTTACAAGTTTAAATTACATTTTGACAAGTTAAAGTTACGTTTCAACAAGTTAAAGTTACATTTTGACAAGTTAAAGTATGTTTCTTACTAGATAAAGTTACATTTTGACAAGTTAAGGCACGCTTCACCAAGTTTTAAATTACGTATTGACAAGTTAAAGTACATCTTTTACAAGTTAAAGTATGTTTCTTACAAGTTAAACTACCATTTTGACAAGTTAAAGTCCGTTTCAACAAGTTAAAATTACGTTTTCACAAGTTAAAGTATGTTTCTTACAAGTTTAAAATTACGTATTGACAAGTTAAAGTACATCTTTTACAAGTTAAAGTATGTTTCTTACAAGTTAAAGTACCATTTTGACAAGTGAAAGTCCGTTTCAACAAGTTAAAATTACATTTTGACAAGTTAAAATTACGATTTGACAAGTTAAAGTTTATTTTTTACAAGTTAAAGTTACGTTTTGAGAATTTAAAGTACGTTTCAAGAAGTTAAAATTACGTTTTGACAAGTTAAAATACATTTTTTACAAGTTAAAATTACGTTTTGACAAGTTAAAGTGTGTTTTTTACAAATTGAAGTTACGTTTTGACAAGTTAAAGTACGTTTCTTACAAGTTAAAGTTATGTTTTGACAAGTTAAAGTATTTTTTTACAAGTAAAAGTTACGTTTTGACAAGTTAAAGTATGTTTCTTACAAGTTAAAGTTACGTTTTGAAAAGTTAAAGTATGTTTTTTACAAGTTAAATTTACGTTTTTCCAAGTTAAAGTACATTTCAACAAGTTAAATTACGTTTTGACAAGTAAAAGTACAATTTTTACAAGTTAAAGTTACGTTTTGTAAAGTTAAATTATCTTTTATACAAGTTTAAATTACGTTTTGACAAGTTAAAGTTACGTTCAACAAGTTAAAGTTACATTTTAACAAGTTAAAGTACATTTTTTACAATTTAAAGTATGTTTCTTACAAGTTAAAGTTACATTTTGACAAGTTAAAGTACGTTTCAACAAGTTTAAACTTACGGATTGACAAGTTAAAGTACATCTTTTACAAGTTTAAGTATTTTTCTTACAAGTTAAAGTACATTTCAACAAGTTAAAATTACGTTTTGATAAGTAAAAGTACAATTTTTACAAGTTAAAGTTACGTTTTGTCAAGTTAAATTATCTTTTTTATAAGTTTAAGTTACATTTTGACAAGTTAAAGTTACGTTTCAACAAGTTAAAGTTACATTTTGACAAGTTAAAGTACATTTTTTACAAGTTAAAGTATGTTTCTTACAAGTTAAAGTTACATTTTGACAAGTTAAAGTACGCTTCAGCAAGTTTAAAATTACGTATTGACAAGTTAAAGTACATGTTTTACAAGTTAAAGTATGTTTCTTACAAGTTAAAGTACCATTTTGACAAGTTAAAGTCCGTTTCAACAAGTTAAAATTACGTTTTGACAAGTTAAAGTATGTTTCTTTCAAGTTAAAATTACGATTTCACAAGTTAAAGTACATCGTTTACAAGTTAAAGTATGTTTGTTACAAGTAAAATTACAATTTTCACAAATTAATGGTACGTTTTGAAAAGTTAAAGTACATTTCAACATCAAAAAATTACGTTTTTCAAGTAAAAGTACAATTTTTACAAGTTAAAGTTACGTTTTGGCAAGTTAAATTATCTTTTTTACAAGTTAAAGTTGCGTTTTGACAAGGTAAAGTATGTTTTTTACAAGTTAAAGTTACGTTTTTCCAAGTTAAAGTACATTTCAACAAGTTAAAATTACGTTTTGATAAGTAAAAGTACAATTTTTACAAGTTAAAGTTACGTTTTGTCAAGTTAAATTATCTTTTTTACAAGTTTAAATTACATTTTGACAAGTTAAAGTTACGTTTCAACAAGTTAAAGTTACATTTTGACAAGTTAAAGTATGTTTCTTACTAGATAAAGTTACATTTTGACAAGTTAAGGCACGCTTCACCAAGTTTTAAATTACGTATTGACAAGTTAAAGTACATCTTTTACAAGTTAAAGTATGTTTCTTACAAGTTAAACTACCATTTTGACAAGTTAAAGTCCGTTTCAACAAGTTAAAATTACGTTTTCACAAGTTAAAGTATGTTTCTTACAAGTTTAAAATTACGTATTGACAAGTTAAAGTACATCTTTTACAAGTTAAAGTATGTTTCTTACAAGTTAAAGTACCATTTTGACAAGTGAAAGTCCGTTTCAACAAGTTAAAATTACATTTTGACAAGTTAAAATTACGATTTGACAAGTTAAAGTTTATTTTTTACAAGTTAAAGTTACGTTTTGAGAATTTAAAGTACGTTTCAAGAAGTTAAAATTACGTTTTGACAAGTTAAAATACATTTTTTACAAGTTAAAATTACGTTTTGACAAGTTAAAGTGTGTTTTTTACAAATTGAAGTTACGTTTTGACAAGTTAAAGTACGTTTCTTACAAGTTAAAGTTATGTTTTGACAAGTTAAAGTATTTTTTTACAAGTAAAAGTTACGTTTTGACAAGTTAAAGTATGTTTCTTACAAGTTAAAGTTACGTTTTGAAAAGTTAAAGTATGTTTTTTACAAGTTAAATTTACGTTTTTCCAAGTTAAAGTACATTTCAACAAGTTAAATTACGTTTTGACAAGTAAAAGTACAATTTTTACAAGTTAAAGTTACGTTTTGTAAAGTTAAATTATCTTTTATACAAGTTTAAATTACGTTTTGACAAGTTAAAGTTACGTTCAACAAGTTAAAGTTACATTTTAACAAGTTAAAGTACATTTTTTACAAGTTAAAGTATGTTTCTTACAAGTTAAAGTTACCTTTTGACAAGTTAAAGTACGTTTCAACAAGTTTAAACTTACGGATTGACAAGTTAAAGTACATCTTTTACAAGTTAAAGTATGTTTCTTACAAGTTAAAGTTACATTTTGACAAGTTAAAGTCCGTTTCAACAAGTTAAAATTACGTTTTGAGAAGTAAAAGTATGTTTCTTACAAGTTAAAGTTATGTTTTGACAAGTTAAAGTACGTCTCAACTTGTTAAAATTATGTTTTGACAAGTAAAAGTACAATTTTTACAAATTAATGTTACGTTTTGAAAAGTTAAAGTACATTTCAACATCAAAAAATTACGTTTGTCAAGTAAAAGTATAATTTTTACAAGTTAAAGTTACGTTTTGTCAAGTTAAATTATCTTTTTTACAAGTTAAAGTTGCGTTTTGACAAGATAAAGTATGTTTTTTACAAGTTAAAGTTACGTTTTTCCAAGTTAAAGTACATTTCAACAAGTTAAAATTACGTTTTGATAAGTAAAAGTACAATTTTTACAAGTTAAAGTTACGTTTTGTCAAGTTAAATTTTCTTTTATACAAGTTTAAATTACGTTTTGACAAGTTAAAGTTACGTTCAACAAGTTAAACTTACATTTTGACAAGTTAAAGTACATTTTTTACAAGTTAAAGTATGTTTCTTACAAGTTAAAGTTACATTTTGACAAGTTAAAGTACGCTTCAGGAAGTTTAAAATTACGTATTGACAAGTTAAAGTACAACTTTTACAAGTTAAAGTATGTTTCTTACAAGTTAAAGTACCATTTTGACAAGTTAAAGTCCGTTTCAACAAGTTAAATTTACGTTTTGACAAGTTAAAGTATGTTTCTTACAAGTTAAAATTACGATTTGACCAGTTAAAGTACATCTTTTACAAGTTAAAGTATGTTTCTTACAAGTAAAATTACAATTTTTACAAATTAATGTTACGTTTTGAAAAGTTAAAGTACATTTCAACATCATAAAATTACGTTTGTCAAGTAAAAGTACAATTTTTACAAGTTAAAGTTACGTTTTGTCAAGTTAAATTATCTTTTTTACAAGTTAAAGTTGCTTTCTGACAAGGTAAAGTATGTTTTTTACAAGTTAAAGTTACGGTTTTCCAAGTTAAAGTACATTTCAACAAGTTAAAATTACGTTTTGATAAGTAAAAGTACAATTTTTACAAGTTAAAGTTACGTTTTGTCAAGTTAAATTATCTTTTTTACAAGTTTAAGTTACATTTTGACAAGTTAAAGTTACGTTTCAACAAGTTAAAGTTACATTTTGACAAGTTAAAGTACATTTTTTACAAGTTAAAGTATGTTTCTTACAAATTAAAGTTACATTTTGACAAGTTAAAGTCCGTTTAAAGAAGTTAAAGTTACATTTTGACAAGTAAAAGTACAATTTTTACAAGTTAAAGTTATATTTTGAAAAGTTAAAATACATTTCAACAAGATAAAATTACGTTTTGACAAATAAAAGTGCAATCTTTAGAGGTTAAAGTTACGTTTTGTCAAGTTAAATTATCTTTTTTACAAGTTAAAGTTACGTTTTGACAAGTTAAAGTATGTTTTTGACAAGTTAAAGTAACGTTTTGACAAGTTGAAGTACGTTTCAACAAGTTAAAATTACGATTCGACAAGTTAAAATACATTTTTTACAAGTTAAAGTTACGTTTTGAGAATTTAAAGTACGTTTCAACAAGTTAAAATTACGTTTTGACAAGTTAAAATACATTTTTTACAAGTTAAAATTACGTTTTAACAAGTTAAAGTGTGTTTTTTACAAATTGAAGTTACGTTTTGACAAGTTAAAGTATGTTTCTTACAAGTAAAGTTATGTTTTGACAAGTTAAAGTATGTTTTTTACAAGTTAAAGTTACGTTTTGACAAGTTAAATTACGTTTCAACAAGTGTCAATTACGTTTTGACAAGTTAAAATACATTTTTTACAAGTTAAAGTTACGTTTTGACAAGTTAAAGTGTGTTTTTTACAAATTGAAGTTACGTTTTGACAAGTTAAAGTATGTTTCTTACAAGTAAAGTTATGTTTTGACAAGTTAAAGTATGTTTTTTACAAGTTAAAGTTACGTTTTGACAAGTTAAATTACGTTTCAACAAGTGTCAATTACGTTTTGACAAGTTAAAATACATTTTTTACAAGTTAAAGTTACGTTTTGACAAGTTAAAGTGTGTTTTTTACAAATTGAAGTTACGTTTTGACAAGTTAAAGTATGTTTCTTACAAGTAAAGGTATGTTTTGACAAGTTAAAGTATGTTTTTTACAAGTTAAAGTTACGTTTTGACAAGTTAAATTACGTTTCAACAAGTGTCAATTACGTTTTGATAAGTTAAAGTACATTTTTTACAAGTTAAAGTTACGTTTTGACAAGTTAAAGTGTGTTTTTTACAAGTTAAAGTTACATTTTGACAAGGTAAAGTACGTTTCAACAAGTATAAATTATGTTTCAACAAGTTAAAGTTACGTTTTGTCAAGTTAAAGTATGTTTCTTACAAGTTAAAGTTACGTTTTGACAAGTTAAAGTATGTTTCTTACAAGTTAAATTTACTTTATGAAAAGTTAAAATATGTTTTTTACAAGTTAAATTTACGTTTTTCCAAGTTAAAGTACATTTCAACAAGTTAAAATTACGTTTTGATACGTAAAAGTACAATTTTTACAAGTTAAAGTTACGTTTTGTGAAGTTAAATTATCTTTTATACAAGTTTAAATTACGTTTTGACAAGTTAAAGTTACGTTCAACAAGTTAAAGTTACATTTTAACAAGTTAAAGTACATTTTTTACAAGTTAAAGTATGTTTCTTACAAGTTAAAGTTACATTTTGACAAGTTAAAGTACGCTTCAGGAAGTTTGAAATTACGTATTGACAAGTTAAAGTACATCTTTTACAAGTTAAAGTATGTTTCTTACAAGTTAAAGTACCATTTTGACAAGTTAAAGTCCGTTTCAACAAGTTAAATTTACGTTTTGACAAGTTAAAGTATGTTTCTTACAAGTTAAATTTACGATTTGACAAGTTAAAGTACATCTTTTACAAGTTAAAGTATGTTTCTTACAAGTAAAATTACAATTTTTACATATTAATGTTACGTTTTGAAAAGTAAAAGTACATTTCAACATCATAAAACTACGTTTGTCAAGTAAAAGTACAATTTTTACAAGTTGTTGCGTGCATAAAAGGTACGACGGCTCGACGAAGTTTCCGAGAGGGCTCAGCCCCGCCACTCGGCCCAGCGGCCTTCGGCCTCTTCTTGACCCGGCCAAAGGCCGGCCCAAGACTTCTCACCCGGCCAAAGGCCGGGTGAAGCTTCCCCTCGGCCGAAGGCCGGCCCTGGCCTTTCCTTGACCCGGCCAAGGGCCGGCCCAAACTACTCGCCCGGCCAAAGGCCGGGCGAGACTTCCCCTCGGCTGAAGGCCGGCCCTGGCCTTCCCTTGACCCGGCCAAGGGCCGGCCCAAACTGTTTGCTCGGCCAAAGGCCGGCCCTGGCCTTTCCTTGACCCGGCCAGGGGCCGGCCCAAACCATTCACCCGGCCAAAGGCCGGGTGAAACTTCCTCGACCCGGCCAAGGGCCGGCCCAAGGTCTTACCTTCGGTGGAAGACCGGACGAAGAGCTCCTCTCGGCCAAAGGCCGTTTCCAGGTCCCCTTGGCCGGTCAAAAGCCATTCTCGGCTCAAAAAACAAGACAAGTCATGCTCTATAAATAGGAGACCCGATTCCCAATAACAGGTAAGGAACACAGGAGTACTGAAACGCTGTTGAACTCGGACTTCGCTCGTTTCTCTCAAACCTCTAAACTCTAAACCCTTTTATCCACCTCAATCCAACTAATGTTGAGCGTCGGAGAGGTAAACAGAGGCATCCCCTCTGTTTCCCTTTGGTAGTTCATTTGATTCCTTTGTGTTTCAGATACTCGCGTAGCACAAACTCCATTGACAGCTAAGGCACAACTCGGGATAACGAGCTTGATACGCTAGAACCCGAACGCGATCACTTGGTCCGGCCTTGGGTCGAACCGTTCTGGGTTCCTAAATCGTTGTCCGTAAACGAGCGACAACATTTTGGCGCTAGAAGGAGGGGGAATTTGACAAAGCCAGTTTTTGTTTCCCCATCGAACAATCTCCGAGAGGATGAGTCAGATTCCTATTGCATCTACCGGCACTCGGGCGACGAACGCCAGATATGGCCTTCGAAGCCTTTCCCATCGACTCGGTGGTCAGCCTCGTGAGAACGAGAACGGGTCCCATTGCTCGAGGGCTGATCCTGACGTTGCTCTCCGAGAGGATACAGCTAGACGACTTGCCGAGATTCTGGATCGGCCGGGAGTGGACAATACACTCATAGCCGATCTCCTCGGATACGACATTGACAAGAGTTCGTTCCGAGATGGTTCCGATCCCGAGTATGTGGGGGAATCTCGGACTGGCGAGGTAACTCCTCTCCCTGATCGAGAAGCGGATATAAGACCACCCTCACATCAACCCCCGCCGATTCGACCATCAGGTCCGCAATTCAGAGGTACTCCATCTGCGAACTCTCGGGGCGGTCGGTCGCGATCGCGGCTCGAACATAGGAGTGCACGGCGGGACGAAGGGGCAGATAGTCGAGGGACTCGAAAGACATTTCGGCGCCGGCCGGATTCGTCTCGTCGAATTCCCGACGTGGATCTTAGAGAACATCTCACGGCTCAGAGGAACTCCCGGGGCGAAGACCTCCGACAAAGGTTGAATTCTCAGAGAGAGGTGTTACCAGCCGTTACGCTTGGCCGTCCAAGGACTAATGCGGCCGATCAGGCATCTAACGAGCGGCACCACGTGACTCCTTTGGCTCCAACGGCCAACCCCGCAGACGGGCTCGATATGGTAACAATGATACAAAGCCTCCAAAACCAGATAATCGAGATGAGAGAGTCGGGAAAGCCACGACCCTACGGAGGGTCCGAAGAATCATACTCCCCTTTCTCCGCTCAGATTTTGGCACAATCCCGTGGAGGAAATTTCAAGTTGCCCTCCATTCCTCCATACGATGGGCGCACGGACCCTCATTTTCATATCCAACATTATGAAACATGGATGTCAATGCAAGGGCAGTCAGATGCAACGTTGTGTCAGGCATTTAGTTTGACCCTTTCCGGAACAGGATTTGAGTGGTTCAGAAGCTTGAAGCCAAGGAGCATTCTTTCTTTCAAGATTTTGAAAGAAACTTTCCTCGCTCGCTTCGCCACTCTCGTGATGCAGAAGAAATCCAAAACTCATCTCTTGTCAATCAGGCAGGGCAGGGATGAAACCTTGAGGCAGTATCTTGCCCGCTTCACTGAAGAGTCACATAAGGTGGAAGGCTTCGATGATAGGGATGCGATCACGGCAATCACTGAAGGAATTCGCACGAGTGACTTCCTGAAGTCAATCTTCGGAAAAGTCCCAAGGGACATGGTGGAGCTAATGACGCGCGCTCGCACGTTCATGGGAGTGGAAGATTACCTGGAAGGCCGAGACGATCGGAAGACCAATGGGCAGCCTGGTCGCCGGCTAGGGGACCATGAGAAGGAATATTCCGATCCTCGAAAGAGGAGGAATAGGGGACAACAAGGTCTCGACGATCGACCCTTCTCAGGGGTCAGACCACCACGTCCGGATAGTTTTCGAAAGTTTTCGACCTTCACTCCGCTGAACACCCCCCAAGAGCGAATTTTGGCGTTACATCGCGACAAATTGGGTAGCCCAGCTCCGCTGACGAAAGATCCAGCAAAGCGAGATCGTAGCAAGTTCTGTGAATACCACCAGGATCACGGTCACCTAACTTTGGAATGCTATCAACTCAAAAGGCAAATTGAGGCTCTCATACAAGATGGGAAGTTGAAAGAGTACGTGCTCCGAACCTTGGGGGCGACGGCATCGGGGAGTGAGCGAGGACATCAAGAAAGGAAAGGTCCCGCCACGGTCACTGTAACCGATCAAGTGACAGCCCGAGAACCAGATAATTCGCAATTACATATTGTGGGCTCCATTTTGGGCGGTCCGGAATGTGGGGACTCGTGCGCCCAAAGGAAACGATACGCCCGCGAAACATCCCATTCAACAGCGGTGCATCACATAAACCACACTTATGTGACTCCGCCTCCGAACGAGTTCGAATCCATGTTTTTCACAGGTCAGGAAGCGACAAGGATCATGCACCCCCATAACGACGCAATAGTGGTTTCGGCCCCGATAGCAAACAATCTTGTCCGTCGAATTCTCATCGATAACGGAAGTTCCGCCGACATCATTTTCAAGTCAGCTTTGGACAGAATGAAGTTGACCGGATTAAAGCCAACTCCGGTGGCGACCCCGCTCTTTGGATTCTCTGGCGAGAGAGTGATGACTGAGGGTATCATCGACCTCCCCGTCACTTTTGGGACGCTGGGAGGGCTCGAGGCCACTCACATTGTGTCATTCCTTATGGTCGACCAGCCATCGGCTTACAACATCATAATTGGCCGTCCAACTCTCAACAGATTAAAGGCCATAACCTCAACCTATCATCTGATGTTAAAGTTCCCGACAGATAAGGGAATAGCCGTCATGGCCGGGGATCAATCCATGGCCAGAATGTGTTATATTCAGGGGGTAGACGGGAAAGGAAAAGGGAAAATGGTCAATACCATCTCCCAGGATTTGTCAAGCAATGGAGAAGCTGAAGGCACTTTCGGAGAGTTGGATCAGAGGGACGATGTCGAAAAACGAAAGATAGGAACAACGAGCGACCTCGTGACTGTTGTATTGGATCAATCCAAACCCGATCAAGTCGTCAAAATAGGTGCACAACTCTCATCTGAGAGGCAACTCCTACTAACGACATTCCTCCAAGAGTACAAGGACATTTTTGCACGGACCCATGCTGACATGCCCGGAATCGACCCCGAGATCATGGTTCACCGTTTGAATGACGATCAAAGGATAACCGGGCGAATACAGCCCAGGAGAGCGTTCAGTGGGGAGAAATACCAAGCCATAGGCGAGGAAGTTGATAAACTCCTCGCAGCAGGATTCATAAGGGAGGCAAAATATTCCAGATGGGTTTCTAATGTGGTTATGGTGAAAAAAGCGAACGGCAAATGGCGGATTTGCATCGATTACAAGGATTTCAACAAGGCTTGTCCGAAAGACAGTTTTCCATTGCCCAGAATCGAACAACTTGTTGACGCCACTGCTGGTCATGAATTGTTAAGCTTCATGGACGCCTATTCTGGTTACAATCAGATCCGCATGCATGGTCCAGATCAGATAAAAACTACTTTCGTCACCGACCGGGGGCTATATTGTTATAAGGTCATGCCTTTTGGCCTCAAGAATGCAGGGGCTACATACCAACGATTGGTGAACCGCATGTTTGCCAACCAAATTGGGAAAACAATGGAGGTCTATGTCGACGATATGTTGGTCAAAAGTTTAAAGGCCGACGATCATATCGGAGATCTCAGGAATATGTTTTCCATCCTGCGACGTTATAGAATGAAGCTTAACCCAAATAAGTGCGCCTTCGGGGTCGAATCCGGAAAATTTCTGGGTTATATGGTGAGCAGCAGGGGGATAGAGGCCAACCCCGAAAAGATCGAAACAATCCTGAATATGAAGTCCCCTACCAAAATCAAAGAGGTTCAAAGCTTAACAGGTAGGGTTGCGGCATTGTCACGATTCGTGTCAAAGGCAACGGATCGTTGCCAACCGTTCTTCAAGGCCTTGAAAAAGGTCGATGGATTTGTTTGGACAGAGGAATGCGAACTTGCCTTCCGCGAACTGAAAGCCTATTTCAGTTCTGCGCCGTTCTTGGCGAAGCCCAACGAAGGGGAAAAATTGTTCGTATACCTCGCAGTGACCGAAAGGGCAGTAAGCACGGTGTTGGTGCGTGAGGAAAATAAAGTTCAATGGCCAATTTACTATTCGAGCAAGGCGCTCCTCGACGCCGAAACCAGATATCCGGAGATCGAAAAGATGGCTTTGGCCTTAGTCACAGGCGCGAGGAAGCTTCGGCCCTACTTCCAATCTCACCCCATCATCGTACGTACAAAGTACCCCATAGAAAGGGCGTTACAAAAAGCCACATCCTCCCGGATGGCCATATGGTCTCAAGAGCTAGGGGAATACGGAATAGATTTCCAACCAAGAACCGCCATCAAGGGTCAAGCTTTGGCCGATTTTGTGGCTGAATTTACAAGGTCCTCCTCGATAGGGGATGATGTAGATGCTCTCGGGGAAAAGAGAAACGGCGCGACCGCGAAAAGGCCAATGATCCCGGAAGGCCTGTTATGGGAACTACACGTCGATGGTGCGTCGAACGCCCAGGGCGCTGGCGCTGGCATTATACTTACGAACCCCGATAGGGAAGAAATCAAGTATGCCATGCGATTCGAGTTCAATGCCTCGAACAACGAGGCCGAGTACGAGGCCCTGATCATAGGTTTGGAGTTAGCGAAAAAACTCGGCGCTGAAAAACTGCGTATCCATTGCGACTCGCAATTGGTGGTCAACCAAGTCAAAGGGGAATATGGTGCTAGGGAGCCAAGCATGATGGCATACCGCGCCAAGGTTATAAAACTATTAGAATCATTCCTATGGTTCGAAATAATTCAGATTCCCAGAGCAAAAAACGTCCACGCCGATGCTCTAGCCCGTTTGGCATCTGGGATTGATGAAGGGGGGATTGACGATGTTCCCATAGAAAAACTGACAAGGCCATGTATCTCGAGAAATGACGTGGGAACAATCGAACAGGCACCACGAACGACGTGGATGACGCCGCTTCTAAAGTACATACAAGAGGGGGAGACCCCCGAAGGGAGAGAAGAGACCCGAAGACTGAAGAATTTGGCATCCAAATACGTACTGAGGGAGCAGACTCTCTACAAACGAGGATATTCAACGCCGCTGCTCCGGTGCTTATCCGAAGATGAAGCGAAAAAAGCATTGCATGAAGTACACGAAGGGGTTTGCGGGAACCATTCGGCCGGACAGTCATTGGCCTTGAAATTACTCCGAGCGGGGTATTTTTGGCCAACCATGAAAAGGGACGCTCACTTGTGGGCCAAGAAATGCGACAAGTGCCAGAGATTTGCACACGTGCCAAGACAGCCTCCGGCACCTTTATGCCCGGTCATAGTACCCCGACCTTTCGCCAAATGGGGGGTCGACCTCATCGGGGAATTACCCGCAGCCCCAAGACAATACAAATTCGCAATCGTGGCAGTAGATTATTTTACAAAGTGGGTAGAAGCAGAACCACTCGCCAAGATCACAAAGGCGAACACAACAAGTTTCATGTGGAAAAATATAATATGTCGCCTTGGGGTTCCAGAGTCGATCGTCACCGACAATGGGAAACAATTTGACAACGTACGCCTTCGGGAGTTGTGTGAACAATTGGGGATTCGAAAGACTTATTCGTCACCTCGACACCCTCAGGCTAACGGTCAAGTCGAAGCAGTCAACAAGACGATCAAAGAAAACTTGAAGAAAAGGCTAGAAGCGAAAAAAGGGGCCTGGGCGGAAGAGTTACCAACAGTCCTATGGGCATATAGGACCACGGCGCGTAACGCTACCGGCGAAACTCCATTTGCGTTAGCATTTGGCGTTGAGGCCGTGATACCTATAGAGACAAGTATCCCCACTTGTCGGGTTATCGATTACGACGGTGATCGAAACGACGAGGCAATGAGGATGGAATTAGATCTCATCGACGAAAAGAGGATGGGCGCGTTGTCACGTCTAACTGAACAAAAAAGGTGTTGGCATTTATGCCCACAAAGGAGATTTTTGATATTAAATACTTTTGTATTTTTTTTGCTTTGAAATTAAATAAAGATTGAATATCCATTCTAATTTAAGATTGTGTTTACGCATTTATGTCTACGCTCTGAAACTGTCATCAACGAAAGAAGTGCTAAGTACAGACTTGACAAGATACCTTCTTATGACTAGTTTAAATAATAGTTCGCAATCTAAAGATCGATTGGGCAATCGATTCCTAGTAATGATTGTTAGAATGAATTAAACGATATCTTATCTTGTGATATGGAGAGTTGTGACTCTGTAATTCATTCTTGATATCTTAATGAAGATATTGAACAAGACCAGTGAAGTTTTGAAGTTCGAGATAAAACCGTTTAATCACTCGAAACATCAAACTCACATACGAGGGGTATTTTAGTAATTACCTAAATCCTGAAGTGAGTACATGTATTCTTGTAACACTTTATGACATTTGATTTGTCAATGGGCAATGGCTAAATGAAGTTTCATTGACCCGACGGTTGGTGTCATAATACTGTTTCGTTGAAACATGTGATTCACAGATATGGAATTTGTGTTGAAACAATGCTAAGGCATTAGTATCACACCATGCTCTGTTATGAGAGTGTGAGCGAATAAACCAGGCCTGGTATTCATCGAATAAAGAATTCTTTGAAATAAAACATGTGACATGTTGAGACATTTCATTTTATGTTTTTCTCGTTCACAAATAACAGAGGACTTGGTGAAATAATAACTCAGGGGTAAAACGGTAATTTTACATTCCTCTGAGTTAATGATACACACAAAGGGTAATATCATAAAATACACCGTGGACCGTGTGAAGAATAGTTTTGTCACATCAAACGGAAATATAAACGCATATGAACTTAGAGATGTTCAATATTGGTCCTTTAGTGGAATCGACTAATATTAAGAATTAAAAGCCGGAAAAAGTTTGTGAACTTTTGTGTCCGAGCCTTATTCTAAAGCTTCGTTCATGTGGGTCCATAAGGTCTCAATGATAGACTCTCGGACGAGATTTTGGTGAACAAGAAATGATTGATTTTCTCATTCAACGTAAATTGCGATTTACGCTAAGAAAATTATTTTCTGAGTAATTAAATAAATAACTGGTTATTTATTATTACATTTATTTCACGAATCATATTATGTTATTATATTGATAATAATATAATTTGATGATTCAAATAAATAAAAGATGAAAATAAATATTTTCTCGTTTCGTACTACATTGATTAGTATGAAAATAATTAATGACTTGTCATTAAATAAATGAGATGTTCTAAATTAATTAAATATTATTTTAGAAATAAATCAAATAAATTTGGGAGGTAATTAGGACAATATGGTCGGCCATAATAGGTGTTTTATGGGCTGGAAAAATTGTTTAAACTCATTAAAAGGAGTTTTGGGCTTAAGTTTGACTAATGAGTCTTAACTGGATTTTGACCTAACTTAAGCCCATTCTCTCTGATATAAAAGGAGGCTTTCTCTTTGGTAACCCTAGCCTAATTTCGACCAACACTCAGCCAAACCTCTCCCCCCTTGTGCTTGAGAGGTTTTGGCCGAAATTAAGAGAGAAAGAGAGAGAGGAAAACTGTTTCCCGGCAGCCCTTCCTTTTATTTGAGTTTCCCCTTCTTCCCTTGTTCCCACGAAAGAGCCCACCCTCTTTGTCTCCTAAAAATCCCTAGAGTATTATCATTGAGTCAACTTGTGGTTGTTTGAGTGATTTTTCTCTCCCAGGGCCGGCTAATTTTGGAGGATCGAAGGCACGACGGTTTTGAGGATTTCTTGGACGCGCGTGGCGTAGAGGATCGGCCGACCACCTTGACGTACACCGAGACTTGCTCTCGCAGATCCAAATCTTATGTAAGTGTCCCTCGAACGAATTGGATCTGAATAATATGATGTTTTAGAATAATTATATGTATTTGGATTATTCGTTTGCATGCTTAGATAAATTTATTGATGTGATTGTAAATTTATTTACATGTTAGGTTAGATTTAATGATATGGTTATCGAACATGTTTTAAAAACGTTTATAATATGTTATATTGAATTATGAAATTCCGCCACATATTGATGTGTTTCGTAATTAAATTAGGTTAATTGTTAACTAAATTCCAACAAAAGGAAGATGGAAAAGTATTACAACTCAAGAGTCAAGATAAGGAAATTCGCAAACGGAAGCCTTGTTCTCAGAAAGGTTTTCCAAAACACACAAATCCCGGGAGACGGAGTTCTGGGACCCACCTGGGAAGGTCCATATCGGATACGTCAAGCCACTCATAACGGCACTTACGAGTTGGAAAATCTCGAAGGTCTCGTTTTCACCCACCCGTGGAATGCCGAGCACTTGAGACAATATTATCAGTAGGCGTCAATTAGTGGACGACCCGTTTTATTATTTTTGCAGTTTAAATTCATTGTATGCATGGTCCATGACCCGTAAAGTGTAACATTTTTCTTGACAATGAATACAAAATACGCTTCACATCAATTTATTTATAACCTTCGCAAGTTTCTAAATAAACTCGGGGGGCTACGACATAGTCCAGGTCCTCACATAACCCGGTTCGCGTCAAGCGACCGCGTATTCGCAAAACCCGCTAAAAGGGTCAACATCCGCGCACTCGCACGCCGACAGGCAGCGAGTCTCGCAAAACCCGCTAAAGGGTCAACATCCGCGCACCGGATGGCATAAGACTGCGCACTCGCACGCCGACAGGCAGCAAGTCTCGCAAAACTCACTAAAAGGCCAACATCCGCGCACCGGATAACCAGGATGCCAAATGGCTGTATGTTGCCCACCAAAAGGCATGGGCCCAAAACACTATCATGTCATGACTAAACAAGCGTGAAAGGAAGGTTCTCGTTTCAAATAAAATCCAAAATCCAACAAAGATATCCGTGACGAAAACACGTAAAGGGAAACAAGCACTAAACACATGCGCGAAAGAAATAAAAAAGAATGAAACAATCATTCAGAGCCAAAATCTACTTGTTCCTCGTCGTTGAGAGCTCCGGATCCGTCGGTGGTCTCTCCGTCGGGAGGGCGGTTCGTGGACTGGGCAACTTCTGAAGGAGCCCCAAGTGGCACGCCATCTAACCGGGGAGCTTCATCCAGCGAGGGGAACATCGCCTCGAAGAAAGAAAACGTGACCCCCCGGGCCACATTCTCTTTCGCGACAGCGTCACGAACCCGCACCGCGGCCGCATGGCGTGCTTCCTCCAAAGCTAGGTCCCAATCATCCTCCAAGTCGGCTTTCGACTTCACGGCATCGTCTTTTTCCTCGATAAGGGCCTGCATCTCGAGGAGAAGTGAGTCCCTTTCCCTCTCGGCTTTGACGCGAGAAATCTCACTCGTCATAAGTTGAGCGTGCACGATCTTCAATTCCTCGTCCCGACCCGAGAGCGCCACTTGGAGTTTCTTCGTCTCGCCTAGGAAGGTGTCTGCCGCTTGTTCCGCTTTCTCTCGGGATTTGCGATCCTCCGCTCGCAGCAACCTTTCAGCCTCCAACTCCGCACGGACCTTCCGTAGCTCTCCCTCCAGGATGTGGAAGTCCCGAACGGGACGAACCTCAGCTAGAGCGGCAGCATGGTCGGCCGCCGTTTTCTCGGCGTCTTTCTTCATAACCTGCATCCTCCGCAGTAAATCCCGGAGGATCGCATCACCCCGTTCCTGTCGAGCAAGCATCTGACAGAACGAGCAGCGAAAGAGCGTACGCATGTGTAAATAAAAAGAAGCGGGTAACGAACGACGCAACGCCAAGAAAGAGTAGTTACTACCTTACGAGCGTCGCTAATCCCGTTCTGGAAGTAATCGAGATCCCCGGTCGTCAAGAGACTTTTGAATTCCCGCAAAGGGGAATCAAGGATGCCCCGTGAACATTGACCCCTCAACATCGCGGCTTCCTTCATGAGCGAAGAATCCATGCTGCCCGACGCACTCGAGGTGTGGGCACGTTTGTTGCCAGGCGACTCAAAGGAAGAGGTAGGCGGAGCCGGCCGTTTGTTTGAAGAGCCCACTTCGGCCCCAACCCGGACCGGCGACCTCCCACGTCGGGCCTCAACTCGCAGACGTGCGGCGGCCACGGCCTCAGCAGTAGGTTCACCCCTCGGAACGCATGCACGTGGACGATTGCGAACCATCGTATCTGAAACGAAAAGAAAGAAAAACAAGGGTCATAAAATAGGAACGATGTTAAAAGGATAGTACCTACATAATCAGGCGTGAGGTCAATACCCCCCGAGTCGGGAGGTGAAGGGAGATCCGCCGCCTCAAGTTCGATGCTTCCGGCAGGCTCCTCAGCCGAGACAGGATCGAAGATCGCCTCCGAATCAGGAACGAACCATCCAGTAGTCGCCATGAGATCAGCTGACTCAAAGAGAAGCCCTTGCCGTCTCGAGTCTGGGATGGCCCCAATTACGAGTGCGAGCTCGAAATCTTCAGTATCGCGGTCTGCTGGGAAGTCGGCAATGGGGCCAAAGGTCAACGGCACTTTTCCAAAGGCAGATTCGGATACCCATACCCAGGGATATCGATGTTTGGTGGTCAACTTGGTAAGGATGGGGAATCGCCGCCGATTTTGAACTTTATAAAAACCCGGCTTCCCAGACACACCATGGACGGAGACAAGGTTCCGAATCTCATCGGCTGTCACGTTGCGACTTCGTGCCCGATAAAGCATCATGTGGCACGCCGCCACAACTCGATAGAAGAGCGGGGACATTTGAGTCGCATGAACACCCAACCAAACCAACAGATCCTGAATTACGGGTTGAAAAGGCAATCGCAAACCTCCTCGGAGACTCGCCTCGTGAACGGCCGCAAATCCCAAGCGCGGGCGACTCGGGAGGTCGTCAGGCAATGGTCGTAACAACGAGACGGAGCCCGGGATGCTAAACCTCCGCCTCAAACTCGTGAAGTTGGCTAAAGAGAGAGAGCTCGGGAAGTCGACCCCGGAGCAATCAAAACCGACCCGAATCACCGACTCCTTAACCGGGAACGACATCGCGCGTCTCTCCTCCCTCGCGGTCAAAGTGGCAGGGATGACCGGACGAGGGCAATTATCGGGCGACTCATCGCAACCTTCGGCGTCGACATTGTTTTCGTTAGGTGAGCCGCCACCCGGGCCCGCATGAAGGTCGTCACCCAAACCCGAGTTGGGGTCGCTGCCCGGGACCGCTCGAAGGTCGCCGCTCGGATCCGCGCTGAGACCCGCGCGGAGATCGCCGCTCAGACCCGCGCGGGGGCTCTCACCCAGGCCAGCGAGGGATGCGCCGCCGCCCAGCCGCGCGTGGAGATCGCCGCTCAGACTCGCGCGGGGGCACTCGCCCAGGCCGGCGCGGGATGCGCCACCGCCAAGCCCCGCGCGGAGATCGCCGATCAGACCCGCGCGGGGGCTCTCGCCCATGCCGGCGCGGGGTGCGTCGCCGCCCAGCCTCGCACGGATGTCACCGCCCAGACCCGCGCAGGGGCTCTCGCCCAGCTCGGCGCGGGATGCATCGCCGTCCAACTCCGCGCGGAGGTCTCCGCCCAGACCCGCGCGGAGGTCTTCTTCCCGATCGACGCGACGCGCATCGACACCTAGCTCCGCGCGGAGGTTTCTGCCCAGACCCGCGCGGAGGCTCTCGCCTAGACCGGTGCGGGATGCGTCGCCGCCCAGCTCCGCGCGGGGATCTCCACCCAGGTCCGCGCGGAGGTCTTCTCCCCGGTCGGCGCGACGCGCGTCAACGACCAGCTCCGCGCGGAGGTCTCCGCCCAGACCCGCACGGAGGTCTTCTCCCCGATCAACGCGACGCGCGACGTCGCTTAGCCCCGTGCGGGGGTTGTCGCCCGGATCGGCACGGGACGCACCGCCGCTCAGGCCTGCGCAAGGCTCGTACCCCAGATCCGCCCGGAGGCTGTCGCCCAGATCCCGCCGAATCACGCTGCCCAGATCCGCGGGAGATGGATCGCCGGTCACCCCGACAATGGGCGTCCCTGGACGTGTTCGCTCGGTTCCCTCCCCGTCGATCAACCACGTGTCAACAGAGGAAAACTCTCCGTCCACCATTTCAAAAGCCCTCTCGCGCGGGGAAGAAGATGGGGGCACGGGAAAAGGTCTCGCGGGAGAAGAAAATTGGTCCCAAAACAGGTCCAAATCCACGTTTTGGTCTTCGAGAAGGGGAAAAAGGTCTTCCCCGATGGTCCCACTCCCTGACACGTTGTCGGCCGAATCCATACCCACGCGGCTAAGCGTGACGTCAGAAATAAAATAAAGTAAAAAGAAGGGGGCTTACCGAGGGAGAAGGTGACGACGGGTAACGATCGGGGGCGAGAGAATCTGAGTTCACCACACGAACCCCGGTCGAATGACGAACTCGGGGGGCTAGTGTTGCGTGCATAAAAGGCACGACGGCTCGACGAAGTCTCCGAGAGGGCTCAGCCCCGCCACTCGGCCCAGCGGCCTTCGGCCTCTTCTTGACCCGACCAAAGGCCGGCCCAAGACTTCTCACCCGGCCAAAGGCCGGGTGAAGCTTCCCCTCGGCCGAAGGCCGGCCCTGGCCTTTCCTTGACCCGGCCAAGGGCCGGCCCAAACTGTTTGCTCGGCCAAAGGCCGGCCCTGGCCTTTCCTTGACCCGGCCAGGGGCCGGCCCAAACCATTCACCCGGCCAAAGGCCGGGTGAAACTTCCTCGACCCGGCCAAGGGCCGGCCCAAGGTCTTACCTTCGGTGGAAGACCGGACGAAGAGCTCCTCTCGGCCAAAGGCCGTTTCCAGGTCCCCTTGGCCGGTCAAAAGCCATTCTCGGCTCAAAAAACAAGACAAGTCATGCTCTATAAATAGGAGACCCGATTCCCAATAACAGGTAAGGAACACAGGAGTACTGAAACGCTGTTGAACTCGGACTTCGCTCGTTTCTCTCAAACCTCTAAACTCTAAACCCTTTTATCCACCTCAATCCAACTAATGTTGAGCGTCGGAGAGGTAAACAGAGGCATCCCCTCTGTTTCCCTTTGGTAGTTCATTTGATTCCTTTTTGTTTCAGATACTCGCGTAGCACAAACTCCATTGACAGCTAAGGCACAACTCGGGATACCGAGCTTGATACGCTAGAACCCGAACGCGATCACTTGGTCCGGCCTTGGGTCGAACCGTTCTGGGTTCCTAAATCGTTGTCCGTAAACGAGCGACAACACAAGTTAAAGTTACGTTTTGTCAAGTTAAATTATCTTTTTTACAAGTTAAAGTTGCTTTTTGACAAGGTAAAGTATGTTTTTTACAAGTTAAAGTTACGTTTTTCCAAGTTAAAGTACATTTCAACAAGTTAAAATTACGTTTTGATAAGTAAAAGTACAATTTTTACAAGTTAAAGTTACGTTTTGTCAAGTTAAATTATCTTTTTTACAAGTTTAAGTTACATTTTGACAAGTTAAAGTTACGTTTCAACAAGTTAAAGTTACATTTTGACAAGTTAAAGTACATTTTTTACAAGTTAAAGTATGTTTCTTACAAATTAAAATTACATTTTGACAAGTTAAAGTCCGTTTAAAGAAGTTAAAGTTACATTTTGACAAGTAAAAAAACAATTTTTACAAGTTAAAGTTATCTTTTGAAAAGTTAAAATACATTTCAACAAGATAAAATTACGTTTTGACAAATAAAAGTGCAATCTTTACAAGTTAAAGTTACGTTTTGTCAAGTTAAATTATCTTTTTTACAAGTTAAAGTTACGTTTTGACAAGTTAAAGTATGTTTTTGACAAGTTAAAGTAACGTTTTGACAAGTTGAAGTACGTTTCAACAAGTTAAAATTACGATTCGACAAGTTAAAATACATTTTTTACAAGTTAAAGTTACGTTTTGAGAATTTAAAGTACGTTTCAACAAGTTAAAATTACGTTTTGACAAGTTAAAATACATTTTTTACAAGTTAAAATTACGTTTTGACAAGTTAAAGTGTGTTTTTTACAAATTGAAGTTACGTTTTGACAAGTTAAAGTATGTTTCTTACAAGTAAAGTTATGTTTTGACAAGTTAAAGTATGTTTTTTACAAGTTAAAGTTACGTTTTGACAAGTTAAAGTATGTTTCTTACAAGTTAAATTTACTTTATGAAAAGTTAAAGTATATTTTTTACAAGTTAAATTTACATTTTTCCAAGTTAAAGTACATTTCAACAAGTTAAAATTACGTTTTGATAAGTAAAAGTACAATTTTTACAAGTTAAAGTTACGTTTTGTCATGTTAAATTATCTTTTATACAAGTTTAAATTACGTTTTGACAAGTTAAAGTTACGTTCAACAAGTTAAAGTTACATTTTAACAAGTTAAAGTACATTTTTTACAAGTTAAAGTATGTTTCTTACAAGTTAAAGTTACATTTTGACAAGTTAAAGTACGCTTCAGGAGGTTTAAAATAATGTATTGACAAGTTAAAGTACATCTTTTACAAGTTAAAGTATGTTTCTTACAAGTTAAAGTACCATTTTGACAAGTTAAAGTACGTTTCAACAAGTTATATTTACGTTTTGACAAGTTAAAGTATGTTTCTTACAAGTTAAATTTACGATTTGACAAGTTAAAGTACATCTTTTACAAGTTAAAGTATGTTTCTTACAATTAAAATTACAATTTTTACAAATTAATGTTACGTTTTGAAAAGTTGAAGTACATTTCAACATCATAAAATTACGTTTGTCAAGTAAAAGTACAATTTTTACAAGTTAAAGTTACGTTTTGTCAAGTTAAATTATCTTTTTTACAAGTTAAAGTTGCTTTTTGACAAGGTAAAGTATGTTTTTTACAAGTTAAAGTTACGTTCTTCCAAGTTAAAGTACAGTTCAACAAGTTAAAATTACGTTTTGATAAGTAAAAGTACAATTTTTACAAGTTAAAGTTACGTTTTGTCAAGTTAATTAAATTATCTTTTTTCCAAGTTTAAGTCACATTTTGACAAGTTAATGTTACGTTTCAACAAGTTAAAGTTATATTTTGACAAGTTAAAGTACATTTTTTACAAGTTAAAGTATGTTTCTTACAAATTAAAATTACATTTTGACAAGTTAAAGTCCGTTTAAAGAAGTTAAAGTTACATTTTGACAAGTAAAAGTACAATTTTTACAAGTTAAAGTTATATTTTGAAAAGTTAAAATACATTTCAACAAGATAAAATTACGTTTTGACAAATAAAAGTGCAATCTTTACAAGTTAAAGTTAAGTTTTGTCAAGTTAAATTATCTTTTTTACAAGTTAAAGTTACGTTTTGACAAGTTAATGTATGTTTTTGACAAGTTAAAGTAACGTTTTAACAAGTTGAAGTACGTTTCAACAAGTTAAAATTACGATTCGACAAGTTAAAATACATTTTTTACAAGTTAAAGTTACGTTTTGAGAATTTAAAGTACGTTTCAACAAGTTAAAATTACGTTTTGACAAGTTAAAATACATTTTTTACAAGTTAAAATTACGTTTTGACAAGTTAAAGTGTGTTTTTTACAAATTGAAGTTACGTTTTGACAAGTTAAAGTATGTTTCTTACAAGTAAAGTTATGTTTTGACAAGTTAAAGTATGTTTTTTACAAGTTAAAGTTACGTTTTGACAAGTTAAAGTATGTTTCTTACAAGTTAAATTTACTTTATGAAAAGTTAAAGTATATTTTTTACAAGTTAAATTTACATTTTTCCAAGTTAAAGTACATTTCAACAAGTTAAAATTACGTTTTGATAAGTAAAAGTACAATTTTTACAAGTTAAAGTTACGTTTTGTCATGTTAAATTATCTTTTATACAAGTTTAAATTACGTTTTGACAAGTTAAAGTTACGTTCAACAAGTTAAAGTTACATTTTAACAAGTTAAAGTACATTTTTTACAAGTTAAAGTATGTTTCTTACAAGTTAAAGTTACATTTTGACAAGTTAAAGTACGCTTCAGGAGGTTTAAAATAATGTATTGACAAGTTAAAGTACATCTTTTACAAGTTAAAGTATGTTTCTTACAAGTTAAAGTACCATTTTGACAAGTTAAAGTACGTTTCAACAAGTTATATTTACGTTTTGACAAGTTAAAGTATGTTTCTTACAAGTTAAATTTACGATTTGACAAGTTAAAGTACATCTTTTACAAGTTAAAGTATGTTTCTTACAATTAAAATTACAATTTTTACAAATTAATGTTACGTTTTGAAAAGTTGAAGTACATTTCAACATCATAAAATTACGTTTGTCAAGTAAAAGTACAATTTTTACAAGTTAAAGTTAACGTTTTGTCAAGTTAAATTATCTTTTTTACAAGTTAAAGTTGCTTTTTGACAAGGTAAAGTATGTTTTTTACAAGTTAAAGTTACGTTCTTCCAAGTTAAAGTACAGTTCAACAAGTTAAAATTACGTTTTGATAAGTAAAAGTACAATTTTTACAAGTTAAAGTTACGTTTTGTCAAGTTAATTAAATTATCTTTTTTCCAAGTTTAAGTCACATTTTGACAAGTTAATGTTACGTTTCAACAAGTTAAAGTTATATTTTGACAAGTTAAAGTACATTTTTTACAAGTTAAAGTATGTTTCTTACAAATTAAAATTACATTTTGACAAGTTAAAGTCCGTTTAAAGAAGTTAAAGTTACATTTTGACAAGTAAAAGTACAATTTTTACAAGTTAAAGTTATATTTTGAAAAGTTAAAATACATTTCAACAAGATAAAATTACGTTTTGACAAATAAAAGTGCAATCTTTACAAGTTAAAGTTAAGTTTTGTCAAGTTAAATTATCTTTTTTACAAGTTAAAGTTACGTTTTGACAAGTTAATGTATGTTTTTGACAAGTTAAAGTAACGTTTTAACAAGTTGAAGTACGTTTCAACAAGTTAAAATTACGATTCGACAAGTTAAAATACATTTTTTACAAGTTAAAGTTACGTTTTGAGAATTTAAAGTACGTTTTAACAAGTTAAAATTACGTTTTGACAAGTTAAAATACATTTTTTACAAGTTAAAATTACGTTTTGACAAGTTAAAGTGTGTTTTTTACAAATTGAAGTTACGTTTTGACAAGTTAAAGTATGTTTCTTACAAGTAAAGTTATGTTTTCACAAGTTAAAGTATGTTTTTTACAAGTTAAAGTTACGTTTTGACAAGTTAAAGTATGTTTCTTACAAGTTAAATTTACTTTATGAAAAGTTAAAGTATATTTTTTACAAGTTAAATTTACATTTTTCCAAGTTAAAGTACATTTCAACAAGTTAAAATTACGTTTTGATAAGTAAAAGTACAATTTTTACAAGTTAAAGTTACGTTTTGTCATGTTAAATTATCTTTTATACAAGTTTAAATTACGTTTTGACAAGTTAAAGTTACGTTCAACAAGTTAAAGTTACATTTTAACAAGTTAAAGTACATTTTTTACAAGTTAAAGTATGTTTCTTACAAGTTAAAGTTACATTTTGACAAGTTAAAGTACGCTTCAGGAGGTTTAAAATAATGTATTGACAAGTTAAAGTACATCTTTTACAAGTTAAAGTATGTTTCTTACAAGTTAAAGTACCATTTTGACAAGTTAAAGTACGTTTCAACAAGTTATATTTACGTTTTGACAAGTTAAAGTATGTTTCTTACAAGTTAAATTTACGATTTGACAAGTTAAAGTACATCTTTTACAAGTTAAAGTATGTTTCTTACAAGTAAAATTACAATTTTTACAAATTAATGTTACGTTTTGAAAAGTTGAAGTACATTTCAACATCATAAAATTACGTTTGTCAAGTAAAAGTACAATTTTTACAAGTTAAAGTTACGTTTTGTCAAGTTAAATTATCTTTTTTACAAGTTAAAGTTGCTTTTTGACAAGGTAAAGTATGTTTTTTACAAGTTAAAGTTACGTTCTTCCAAGTTAAAGTACAGTTCAACAAGTTAAAATTACGTTTTGATAAGTAAAAGTACAATTTTTACAAGTTAAAGTTACGTTTTGTCAAGTTAATTAAATTATCTTTTTTCCAAGTTTAAGTCACATTTTGACAAGTTAATGTTACGTTTCAACAAGTTAAAGTTATATTTTGACAAGTTAAAGTACATTTTTTACAAGTTAAAGTATGTTTCTTACAAATTAAAATTACATTTTGACAAGTTAAAGTCCGTTTAAAGAAGTTAAAGTTACATTTTGACAAGTAAAAGTACAATTTTTACAAGTTAAAGTTATATTTTGAAAAGTTAAAATACATTTCAACAAGATAAAATTACGTTTTGACAAATAAAAGTGCAATCTTTACAAGTTAAATTTACGTTTTGTCAAGTTAAATTATCTTTTTTACAAGTTAAAGTTACGTTTTGACAAGTTAATGTATGTTTTTGACAAGTTAAAGTAACGTTTTAACAAGTTGAAGTACGTTTCAACAAGTTAAAATTACGATTCGACAAGTTAAAATACATTTTTTACAAGTTAAAGTTACGTTTTGAGAATTTAAAGTACGTTTTAACAAGTTAAAATTACGTTTTGACAAGTTAAAATACATTTTTTACAAGTTAAAATTACGTTTTGACAAGTTAAAGTGTGTTTTTTACAAATTGAAGTTACGTTTTGACAAGTTAAAGTATGTTTCTTACAAGTAAAGTTATGTTTTGACAAGTTAAAGTATGTTTTTTACAAGTTAAAGTTACGTTTTGACAAGTTAAAGTATGTTTCTTACAAGTTAAATTTACTTTATGAAAAGTTAAAGTATGTTTTTTACAAGTTAAATTTACGTTTTTCCAAGTTAAAGTACATTTCAACAAGTTAAAATTACGTTTTGACAAATAAAAGTGCAATCTTTACAAGTTAAAGTTACGTTTTGTCAAGTTAAATTATCTTTTTTACAAGTTAAAGTTACGTTTTGACAAGTTAAAGTATGTTTTTGACAAGTTAAAGTAACGTTTTGACAAGTTGAAGTACGTTTCAACAAGTTAAAATTACGATTCGACAAGTTAAAATACATTTTTTACAAGTTAAAGTTACGTTTTGAGAATTTAAAGTACGTTTTAACAAGTTAAAATTACGTTTTGACAAGTTAAAATACATTTTTTACAAGTTAAAATTACGTTTTGACAAGTTAAAGTGTGTTTTTTACAAATTGAAGTTACGTTTTGACAAGTTAAAGTATGTTTCTTACAAGTAAAGTTATGTTTTGACAAGTTAAAGTATGTTTTTTACAAGTTAAAGTTACGTTTTGACAAGTTAAAGTATGTTTCTTACAAGTTAAATTTACTTTATGAAAAGTTAAAGTATGTTTTTTACAAGTTAAATTTACGTTTTTCCAAGTTAAAGTACATTTCAACAAGTTAAAATTACGTTTTGATAAGTAAAAGTACAATTTTTACAAGTTAAAGTTACGTTTTGTCAAGTTAAATTATCTTTTAGACAAGTTTAAATTACGTTTTGACAAGTTAACGTTACGTTCAACAAGTTAAAGTTACATTTTAACAAGTTAAAGTACATTTTTTACAAGTTAAAGTATGTTTCTTACAAGTTAAAGTTACATTTTGACAAGTTAAAGTACGTTTCAACAAGTTTAAACTTACGGATTGACAAGTTAAAGTACATCTTTTACAAGTTAAAGTATGTTTCTTACAAGTTAAAGTTACATTTTGACAAGTTAAAGTCCGTTTCAACAAGTTAAAATTACGTTTTGAGAAGTAAAAGTATGTTTCTTACAAGTTAAACTTATGTTTTGACAAGTTAAAGTACGTCTCAACTTGTTAAAATTATGTTTTGACAAGTAAAAGTACAATTTTTACAAATTAATGTTACGTTTTGAAAAGTTAAAGTACATTTCAACATCATAAAATTACGTTTGTCAAGTAAAAGTACAATTTTTACAAGTTAAAGTTACGTTTTGTCAAGTTAAATTATCTTTTTTACAAGTTAAAGTTGCGTTTTGACAAGATAAAGTATGTTTTTTACAAGTTAAAGTTAGGTTTTTCCAAGTTGAAGTACATTTTAACAAGTTAAAATTACGTTTTGATACGTAAAAGTACAATTTTTACAAGTTAAATTTATGTTTTGTAACGTTAAATTATTTTTTATACAAGTTTATATTACGTTTTGACAAGTTAAAGGTACGTTCAACAAGTTAAAGTTACATTTTAACAAGTTAAAGTACATTTTTTACAAGTTAAAGTATGTTTCTTACAAGTTAAAGTTACATTTTGACAAGTTAAAGTACATTTCAACAAGTTTAAACTTACGGATTGACAAGTTAAAGTACATCTTTTACAAGTTAAAGTATGTTTCTTACAAGTTAAAGTTACATTTTGACAAGTTAAAGTCCGTTTCAACAAGTTAAAATTACGTTTTGAGAAGTAAAAGTACAATTTTTACAAGTTAAAGTTATATTTTGAAAAGTTAAAATACATTTCAACAAGATAAAATTACGTTTTGACAAATAAAAGTGCAATCTTTACAAGTTAAAGTTACGTTTTGTCAAGTTAAATTATCTTTTTTACAAGTTAAAGTTATGTTTTGACAAGTTAATGTATGTTTTTGACAAGTTAAAGTAACGTTTTAACAAGTTGAAGTACGTTTCAACAAGTTAAAATTACGATTCGACAAGTTAAAATACATTTTTTACATATTAAAGTTACGTTTTGAGAATTTAAAGTACATTTCAAGAAGTTAAAATTACGTTTTGACAAGTTAAAATACATTTTTTACAAGTTAAAATTACGTTTTGACAAGTTAAAGTGTGTTTTTTACAAATTGAAGTTACGTTTTGACAAGTTAAAGTATGTTTCTTACAAGTTAAAGTTATGTTATGACAAGTTAAAGTATCTTTTTTACAAGTTAAAGTTACGTTTTGACAAGTTAAAGTATGTTTCTTACAAATTAAAGTTACGTTTTGAAAAGATAAAGTATGTTTTTTACAAGTTAAATTTACGTTTTTCCAAGTTAAAGTATATTTCAACAAGTTAAAATAACATTTTGACAAGTAATAGTACAATTTTTACAAGTTAAAGTTACGTTTTGTCAAGTTAAATTATCTTTTATACAAGTTTAAATTACGTTTTGACAAGTTAAAGTTACGTTCAACAAGTTAAAGTTACATTTTGACAAGTTAAAGTACGTTTTTTACAAGTTAAAGTATGTTTCTTACAAGTTAAAGTTACATTTTGACAAGTTAAAGTACGTTTCAACAAGTTTAAACTTACGGATTGACAAGTTAAAGTACATCTTTTAGAAGTTAAAGTATTTTTCTTACACGTTAAAGTTACTTTTTGACAATTTAAAGTGTGTTTTTTACAAATAGAAGTTACGTTTTGACAAGTTAAAGTATGTTTCTTACAAGTTAAAGTTACATTTTGACAAGTTAAAGTCCGTTTCAACAAGTTAAAATTACGTTTTGAGAAGTTAAATTATGTTTCTTACAAGTTAAAGTTATGTTTTGAAAAGTTAAAGTACGTCTCAAATTGTTAAAATTATGTTTTGACAAGTAGAAGTACAATTTTTACAAATTAATGTTACGTTTTGACAAGTTAAAGTACATTTCAACATCATAAAATTACGTTTGTCAGGTAAAAGTACAATTTTTACAAGTTAAGGTTACGTTTTGTGAAGTGAAATTATCTTTTTTACAAGTTAAAGTTGCGTTTTGACAAGATAAAGTATGTTTTTTACAAGTTAAAGTTAGGTTTTTCCAAGTTAAAGTACATTTCAACAAGTTAAAATTACGTTTTGATAAGTAAAAGTACAATTTTTACAGGTTAAAGTTACATTTTGTCAACGTAAATTATCTTTTTTACAAGTTTAAGTTATATTTTGACAAGTTAAAGTTACGTTTCAACAACTTAAAGTTACATTTTGACAAGTTAAAGTACATTTTTTATAAGTTAAAGTTTGTTTCTTACAAGTTAAAGTTACATTTTGACAAGTTAAAGTACGCATCAACAAGTTTAAAATGACGTATTGACAAGTTAAAGATATTTCTTACAAGTTAAATTTACATTTTGACAAGTTAAAGTCCGTTTCAACAAGTAAAAGTCCGTTTCAACAAGTTAAAATTACGTTTTGTCAAGTTAAAGTACGTTTCTTACAAGTTAAAGTTATGTTTTGACAAGTTAAAGTACGTTTCAACTTGTTAAAATTATGTTTTGACAAGTAAAATTACAATTTTTAATAGTTAAAGTTACATTTTGAAAAGTTAAAATACATTTCAACAAGATTAAATTACATTTTGACAAGTAAAAGTATAATTTTTACAAGTTAAAGTTACATTTTATCAAGTTAAATTATCTTTTTTACAAGTTAAAGTTACGTTTTGACAAGCTAAAGTATGTTTTTGACAAGTTAAAGTTACGATTTGACAAGTTGAAGTACGTTTCAACAAGTTAAAATTACGATTTGACAAGTTAAAGTACATTTTTTACAAGTTAAAGTTACGTTTTGAAAATTTAAAGTACGTTTCAACAAGTTTAAAATTACGGATTGACAAGTTAAAGTACATCTTTTACAAGTTAAAGTATGTTTCTTACAAGTTAAAGTTACATTTTGACAAGTTAAAGTCTGTTTCAACAACTTAAAATTACGTTTTGAGAAGTTAAAGTATGTTTCTTACAAGTTAAAGTTACGTTTTGACAAGTTAAAGTATGTTTTTGACAAGTTAAAGTTACGTTTTGACAAATTGAAGTACGTTTCAACAAGTTAAAATTACGATATGACAAGTTATAGTACATTTTTTACAAGTTAAAGTTACATTTTGACATGTTGAAGTACGTTTCAACAAGTTAAAATTACGATATGACAAGTTAAAGTACATTTTTTACAAGTTAAATTTACGTTTTGATAAGTTAAAGTATGTTTTTTACAAGTTAGAGTTACGTTTTGACAAGTTAAAGTATGTTTTTTACAAGTTACCGTTACGTTTTGACAAGTTAAAGTATGTTTCTTACAAGTTAAAGTTACGTTTTGACAAGTTAAAGTATGTTTTTTACAATTTAAAGTTACGTTCTGAGAAGTTAAAGTACATTTTTTACAACTTAAAGTTACGTTTTGACAAGTTAAAGTGTTTTATTGACAAGTTACAGTTCCGTTTTGACAATTTAAATTACGTTTCAAAAAGTTTAAAGTTACGGATTGCCAAGTTAAAGTAAATTTTTTACTAGTTAAGGTATGTTTCTTACAAGTTAAAGTTACGTTTTGAAAATGTAAAATACGTTTCAACATGTTAAAATTACGTTTTGACAACTTAGAGTATTTTTTTTACAAGTTAAAGTTACGTTATTAAAAGTTAAAGTATGATTTTACTAGTTAAAATATGTTTTTTACAAGTTAAAGTAACGTTTTGACAAGTTAAACTACGTTTCAACAAGTTAAAATTACGATTTGACAAGTTAAAGTAAATTTTTTACAAGTTAAAGTTACGTTTTGACAAGTTAAAGTACGTTTCTTATAATTTAAAGTTACGTTTTGACAAGTTAAAGTATGTTTTTTACAAGTTAAAGTTACGTTTTGACAAGTTAAATTATGTTTTTTACAAGTTAAAGCTACGTTCTGACAAGTTAAAGTACATATTTTCCAAGTTAAAGTTACGTTTTGACAAGTTAAAAGTTTTATATAGTAGTTAAAGTTATCTTGCGACAAGTTAAAGTATGTTTTTTACAAGTTAGAGTTACGTTTTGACAAGTTGAAGAACGTTTCAACAAGTTATAATTACGATTTGACAAGTTAATGTACATATTTTACAAGTTAAAGTTACGTTTTGACAAATTAAAGTATTTTTTTTACAAGTTAAATTTACGTTTTGACAAGTTAAAGTATGTTTTTAACAAGTTAAAGTTACATTTTGACAAGTTAAAGTATGTTTCTTAAAAGTTAAAGATACGTTTTTGGAAGTTAAAGTATGTTTTTTACAAATTAAAGTTACGTTCTGTCAAGTTAAAGTTCATTTTTGACAAGTTAAAGTTACGTTTTGACATGTTAAAGTATGTTTCTTACAAGTTAAAGTTACGTTTTGACAAGTTAAAATACGTTTCAACATGTTAAAATTACGTTTTGAGAAGTTAGAGTATTTTTTTTACAAGTTAAAGTTACGTTTTTAAAAGTTAAAGTATGATTTTACTAGTTAAAATATGTTTTTTACAAGTTAAAGTTACGTTTTGACAAGTTAAAGTATGTTTTTTACAAGTTAAAGTTACGTTTTGATAAGTTAAAGTATGTTTTTTACAAGATAAAGTTACGTTTTGACAAGTTAAAGTCTGTTTCTTACAAGTTAAAGTTACGTTTTGACAAGTTAAAGTATGTTTTTTACAAGTTAAAGTTACGTTCTGAGAAGTTAAAGTACATTTTTTACAACTTAAAGTTACGTTTTGACAAGTTAAAGTGTTTTATGTACAAGTTAAAGTTCCGTTTTGACAATTTAAAGTACGTTTCAAAAAGTTAAAGTTTCGGATTGCCAAGTTAAATTAAATTATTTACAAGTTAAGGTATGTTTTTTACAAGTTAAAGTTATGTTTTGAAAATTTAAAATACGTTTCAACATGTTAAAGTTACGTTTTGACAAGTTAGAGTATTTTTTTTACAAGTTAAAGTTACGTTTTTAAAAGTTAAAGTATGATTTTACTAGTTAAAATATGTTTTTTACAAGTTAAAGTTACGTTTTGACAAGTTAAAGTACGTTTCAACAAGTTAAAATTACGATTTGACAAGTTAAAGTAAATTTTTTACAAGTTAAAGTTACGTTTTGACATGTTAAAGTACGTTTCTTACAAGTTAAAGTATGTTTTTTATAAGTTAAAGTTACGTTTTGACAAGTTAAATTATGTTTTTTACAAGTTAAAGCTTCGTTCTGACAAGTTAAAGTACATATTTTACAAGTTAAAGTTACGTTTTGACAAGTTAAAGTGTTTTATGTAGAAGTTAAAGTTATCTTGTGACAAGTTAAAGTATGTTTTTTACAAGTTAGATGTACGTTTTGACAAGTTGAAGTACGTTTCAACAAGTTATAATTACGATTCGACAAGTTAAAGTACATATTTTACAAGTTAAAGTTACGTTTTGACAAATTAAAGTATTTTTTTTACAAGTTAGAGTTACGTTTTGACAAGTTGAAGTACGTTTCAACATGTTATAATTACGATTCGACAAGTTGTAGTAAATATTTTACAATTTAAAGTTACGTTTTGACAAATTAAAGTATTTTTTTTACAACTTAAAGTTACGTTTTGACAAGTTAAAGTGTTTTATGTAGAAGTTAAAGTTATCTTGTGACGAGTTAAAGTATGTTTTTTACAAGTTAGATTTACGTTTTGACAAGTTGAAGTACGTTTCAACAAGTTATAATTACGATTCGACAAATTCAAGTAAATATTTTACAAGTTAAAGTTACATTTTGACAAGTTAAAGTATGTTTCTTACAAGTTAAAGATACGTTTTTGCAAGTTAAAGTATGTTTTTTACAAGTTAAAGTTATGTTCTGACAAGTTAAAGTACATTTTTGATAAGTTAAAGTTACGTTTTGACAAGTTAAAGTGTTTTATGTACATGTTAAAGTTACGTTTTGAGAAGTTAAAGTACGTTTCAAAAAGTTTATAGTTACGGATTGACAACTTAAAAGTACATTTATTACAAGTTAAAATATGTTTCTTACAAGTTAAAGTTACGTTTTGACAAGTTAAAATACGTTTCAACATGTTAAATTTACGTTTTCACAAGTTAGAATATATTTTTTACAAGTTAAAGTTACGTTTTGACAAGTTAAAGTATGTTTCTAACAAGTTAAAGTTACATTTTGACATGTTAAAGTATGTTTTTTACAAGTTAAAGTTACGTTATGACAAGTTAAAGTACGTTTTTACAAATTAAAGTATGTTTTGACAAGTTAAAGTACGTTTTGACAAGTTAAAGTATGTTTTTTACAAGTTATAGTTACGATTTAACAAGTTAAAGTACGTTTCAACTTGTTAAAATTACGTTTTGACAAGTAAAAGTACAATTTTTAAAAGTTAAAGTTACGTTTTGAAAAGTTAAAGTATGTTTTTTACAAGTTAAAGTTACGTTTTTCCAAGTTAAAGTACATTTCAACAAGTTAAAATTACCTTTTGACAAGTAAAAGTACAATTTTTACAAGTTAAAGTTACGTTTTGTCGAGTTAAATTATCTTTTTTACAAGTTTAAGTTACGTTTTGACAAGTTAAAATTACGTTCAACAAGTTAAAGTTACATTTTGACAAGTTAAAGTACATTTTTTACAAGTTAAAGTATGTTTCGTACAAGTTATAGTTACATTTTGTAATGTTAAAGTACGTTTCAACAAGTTTATAATTATGGATTGACAAGTTAAAATACATCTTTTACAAGTTAAAGTATGTTTCTTACAAGTTAAAGTTACATTTTGAGAAGTTAAAGTATGTATTTTACAAGATAAAGTTACGTTTTGAGAACTTAAAGTACGTTTCAAAAAGTTTAAAGTTACAAATTGACAACTTAAAAGTACATTTATTACAAGTTAAAATATGTTTCTTACAAGTTAAAGTTACGTTTTGACAAGTTAAAATACGTTTCAACATGTTAAAATTACGTTTTCACAAGTTAGAGTATATTTTTTACAAGTTAAAGTTACGTTTTGACAAGTTAGAGTATGTTTCTAACAAGTTAAAGTTACATTTTGACAAGTTAAAGTTTGTTTTTTACAAGTTAAAGTTACGTTATGACAAGTTAAAGTACGTTTTTACAAGTTAAAGTATGTTTTGACAAGTTAAAGTACGTTTTGACAAGTTAAAGTATGTTTTTTACAAGTTAAAGTTACGTTTTAACAAGTTAAAGTACGTTTCAACTTGTTAAAATTACGTTTTGACAAGTAAAAGTACAATTTTTAAAAGTTAAAGTTACGTTTTGAAAAGTTAAAGTTACGTTTTTCAAAGTTAAAGTACATTTCAACAAGTTAAAATTACCTTTTGACAAGTAAAAGTACAATTTTTACAAGTTAAAGATACGTTTTGTCAAGTTAAATTATCTTTTTTACAAGTTTAAGTTACGTTTTGACAAGTTAAAATTACGTTCAACAAGTTAAAGTTACATTTTGACAAGTTAAAGTACATTTTTTAAAAGTTAAAGTATGTTTCGTACAAGTTAAAGTTACATTTTGTAAAGTTAAAGTACGTTTCAACAAGTTTAAAACTATGGATTGACAAGTTAAAGTACATCTTTTACAAGTTAAAGTATGTTTCTTACAAGTTAAAGTTACATTTTGACAAGTTAAAGTATGTTTCAACAAGTTAAAATTACGTTTTGAGAAGTTAAAGTATGTTTCTTACAAGTTAAAGTTATGTTTTGACAAGTTAAAGTACGTTTCAACTTGTTAAAATTACGTTTTGACAAGTTAAAGTAAAAGTACAATTTTTACAAGTTAAAGTTACGTTTTGTCAAGTTAAATTATCTTTTTTACAAGTTAAATTTGCGTTTTGACAAGTTAAAGTTACGTTTCAACAAGTTAAAGTTACATTTTGACAAGTTAAAGTACATTTCAACAAGATAAAATTATGTTTTGGCAAGTTAAAGTACAATTTTTACAAGTTAAAGTTACGTTTTGTCAAGTTAAATTATCTTTTTAACAAGTTAAAGTTACGTTTTGACAAGTTAAAGTTACGTTTTGACAAGTTAAAGTATGTTTCTTACAAGTTAGAGTTACGTTTTGACAAGTTAAAGTATGTTTTTTACAAGTTAAAGTTACGTTCTGACAAGTTAAAGTACATTTTTTACAACTTAAAGTTACGTTTTGACATGTTAAAGTGTTTTATGTACAAGTTAAAGTTCCGTTTTGACAATTTAAAGTACGTTTCAAAAATTTAAAGTTACGGATTGCCAAGTTAAAGTAAATTTTTTACAAGTTAAGGTATGTTTCTTACAAGTTAAAGTTACGTTTTGAAAATTTAAAATACGTTTTAACATGTTAAAATTACGTTTTGACAAATTAGAGTATTTTTTTACAAGTTAAAGTTACTTTTTTAAAAGTTAAAGTATGATTTTACTAGTTAAAATTTGTTTTTTACAAGTTAAAGTTACGTTTTGACAAGTTAAAATACGTTTCAACATGTTAAAATTACGTTTTCAAAAGTTAGAGTATATATTTTACAAGTTAAAGTTACGTTTTGACAAGTTAAAGTATGTTTCTTACAAGTTAAAGTTACGTTTTGACAAGTTAAAGTATGTTTTTTACAAGTTAAGGTTACGTTATGACAAGTTAAAGTACGTTTTTACAAGTTAAAGTATGTTTTGACAAGTTAAAGTACATTTTGACAAGTTAAAGTATGTTTTTTACAAGTTAAAGTTACATTTTGACAAGTTAGAGTACGTTTCATCTTGTTAAAATTATGTTTTGAAAAGTTAAAGTACATTTTTTACAAGTTATAGTATGTTTCTTTCAAGTTAAAGTTACATTTTGTAAATTTAAAGTACGTTTCAACAAGTTTAAAATTACGGATTGACAAGTTAAAGTACATCTTTTACAAGTTAAAGTATGTTTCTTACAAGTTAAAGTTACATTTTGATAAGTTAAAGTCCGTTTCAACAAGTTAAAATTACGTTTTGAGAAGTTAAAGTATGTTTCTTACAAGTTAAAGTTATGCTTTGACAAGTTAAAGTACGTTTCAACTTGTTAAAATTAAGTTTTGACAAGTAAAAGTACAATTTTTACAAGTTAAAGTTACGTTTTGAAAAGTTAAAGTACATTTCAACATCATAAAATTACGTTTTGTCAAGTAAAAGTACAATTTTTACAAGTTAAAGTTACTCTTTGTCAAGTTAAATTATGTTTTTTACAAGTTAAAGTACATTTCAACATCATAAAATTATGATATGACAAGTTAAAGTACATATTTTAGAAGTTAAAGTTACGTTTTGACAAATTAAAGTATTTTTTTACAAGTTAAAGTTACGTTTTGACAAGTTAAAGTATGTTTTTTAAAAGTTAAAGTTACGTTTTTCCAAGTTAAAGTACATTTCAACAAGTTAAAATTATGTTTTGATAAGTAAAATTACAATTTTTACAAGTTAAAGTACATTTCAACAAGTTAAAATTACGTTTTGACAAGTTAAAGTACATTTTTACAAGTTAAAGTTACGTTTTGTCAAGTTAAATTATCTTTTTTACAAGTTTAAGTTACGTTTCAACAAGTTAAAGTTACATTTTGACAAGTTAAAGTACATTTTTTACAAGTTAAAGTATGTTTCTTACAAGTTAAAGTTACATTTTGAGAAGTGAAAGTACGTTTCAACAAGTTTAAAAATACGGATTGACAAGTTAAAGTAAGTGTTTTACAAGTTAAAATATGTTTCTTACAAGTTAAAGTTACATTTTGACAAGTTAAAGTCCATTTCATCAAGTTAAAATTACGTTTTGACAAGTTAAAGTATGTTTCTTACAAGTTAAAGTTATGTTTTGACAAGTTAAAGTACGTTTCAACGTGTTAAAATTATGTTTTGACAAGAAAATGTACAATTTTTACAAGTTAAAGTTACGTTTTGAAAAGTTAAAGTACATTTCAACAAGATAAAATTACGTTTTGACAAGTTAAAGTACAATTTATACAAGTTAAAGTTACGTTTTGTCAAGTTAAATTATCTTTTTAAAAAGTTAAAGGTACGTGTTGACAAGTTGAAGTACGTTTCAACAAGTTAAAATTACGATTTCACACTTTAAAGTACATATTTTACAAGTTAAAATTACGTTTTGACAAGTTAAAGTATGTTTTTTACAAGTTAAAGTTACGTTTTGACAAGTTAAAGTATGTTTTTTACAAGTTAAAGTTACGTTTTGACAAGTTAAAGTATGTTTCTAACAAATTAAAGTTACGTTTTGACACGTTAAAGTATGTCTGTTACAAGTTAAAGTTACGTTCTGAGAAGTTAAAGTACATTTTTTACAACTTCAAGTTACGTTTCAAAAAGTTTAAAGTTACGGATTGCCAAGTTAAAGTAAATTTTTTACAAGTTAAGCTATGTTTCTTACAAGTTAAAGTTACGTTTTGAAAATTTAAAATACGTTTCAACATGTTAAAATTACGTTTTGACAAGTTAGAGTAATTTTTTTACAAGTTAAAGTTACGTTTTTAAAAGTTAAAGTATGATTTTACTAGTTAAAATATGTTTTTTACAAGTTAAAGTTACGTTTTGACAAGTTAAAGTACGTTTCAACAAGTTAAAATTACGATTTAACAAGTTAAAGTAAATTTTTTACAAGTTAAAGTTAAGTTTTGACAAGTTAAAGTACGTTTCTTACAAGTTAAAGTTACGTTTTGACAAGTTAAAGTATGTTTTTTACAAGTTAAAGTTACGTTTTGACAAGTTAAATTATGTTTTTTACAAGTTAAAGCTACGTTCTGACAAGTTAAATTACATAGTTTACAAGTTAAAGTTACGTTTTGACAAGTTAAAGTGTTTTATGTAGAAGTTAAAGTTATCTTGTGACAAGTTAAAGTATGTTTTTTACAAGTTAGAGTTACGTTTTGACAAGTTGAAGTACGTTTCAACAAGTTATAATTACGATTTGACAAGTTAAAGTACATATTTTACAAGTTAAAGTTACGTTTTGACAAATTAAAGTATTTTTTTTACAAGTTAAAGTTACGTTTTGACAAGTTAAAGTATGTTTTTATAAAGTTAAAGTTACATTTTGACAAGTTAAAGTATGTTTCTTACAAGTTAAAGATACGTTTTGACAAGTTAAAGTACTTTTCTTACAAGTTAAAGTTACGTTTAGACAAGTTAAAGTATGTTTTTTACAAGTTAAAGTTATGTTTTGACAAGTTAAATTATGTTTTTTACGAGTTAAAGCTACGTTCTGACAAGTTAAAGTACATATTTTACAAGTTAAAGTTACGTTTTGACAAGTTAAAGTGTTTTATGTAGAAGTTAAAGTTATCTTGTGACAAGTTAAAGTATGTTTTTTACAAGTTAGAGTTACGTTTTGACAAGTTGAAGTACGTGTCAACAAGTTATCATTACGATTTGACAAGTTAAAGTACATATTTTACAAGTTAAAGTTACGTTTTGACAAATTAAAGTATTTTTTTTTACAAGCTAAAGTTACGTTTTGACAAGTTAAAGTATGTTTTTAACAAGTTAAAGTTACATTTTGACAAGTTAAAGTATGTTTCTTACAAGTTAAAGATACGTTTTTGCAAGTTACAGTATGTTTTTTACAAGTTAAAGTTACGTTTTGACGAGTTAATGTATGTTTTTTAGAAGTTAAAGTTACGTTTTTCCAAGTTAAAGTACATTTCAACAAGTTAAAATTACGTTTTGATAAGTAAAAGTACAATTTTTACAAGTTAAAGTTACGTTTTGTCAAGTTAAATTATCTTTTTTACAAGTTTAAGTTACGTTTCAAAAAGTTAAAGTTACATTTTGACAAGTTAAAATTCATTTTTTACAAGTTAAAGTATGTTTCTTACAAGTTAAAATTACATTTTGAGAAGTGAAAGTACGTTTCAACAAGTTTAAAATTACGGATTGACAAGTTAAAGTACATCTTTTACAAGTTAAAATATGTTTCTTACAAGTTAAAGTTACATTTTGACAAGTTAAAGTCCATTTCAACAAGTTAAAATTATATTTTGACAAGTTAAACTATGTTTCTTACAAGTTAAAGTTATGTTTTGACAAGTTAAAGTACGTTTCAACTTGTTAAAATTATGTTTTGACAAGTAAAAGTACAATTTTTACAAGTTAAAGTTACGTTTTGAAAAGTTAAAGTACATTTCAACAAGATAAAATTACGTTTTGACAAATTAAAGTACAATTTTTACAAGTTAAAGTTACGTTTTGTTAAGTTAAATTATCTTTTTAACAAGTTAAAGGTACGTTTTGACAAGTTAAAGTATGTTTTTGACAAGTTAAAGTTACGTTTTGACAAGTTGAAGTATGTTTCAACAAGTTAAAATTACGATTTGACAAGTTAAAGTACATTTTTTACAAGTTAAAGTTACGTTTTGACAAGTTAAAGTATGTTTTTTACAAGTTAAAGTTACGTTTTGAAAAGTTAAAGTATGTTTTTTACAAGTTAAAGTTACGTTTTGACAAGTTAAAGTATGTTTCTTACAAGTTAAAAATACGTTGTGACAAGTTAAAGTATGTTTTTTACAAGTTAAAGTTACGTTCTGAGAAGTTAAAGTACATTTTTTCAACTTCAAGTTACGTTTTGACAAGTGAAAGTGTTTTATGTACAAGCTAAAGTTCCGTTTTGACAATTTAAATTACGTTTCAAAAAGTTTAAAGTTACAGATTGCCAAGTTAAAGTAAATTTTTTACAAGTTAAGGTATGTTTCTTACAAGTTAAAGTTACGTTTTGAAAATTTAAAATACGTTTCATCATCTTAAAATTACGTTTTGACAAGTTAAAGTAGTTTTTTTAACAAGTTAAAGTTACGTTTTTAAAAGTTAAAGTATGATTTTACTAGTTAAAATATGTTTTGTACAAGTTTAAGTCATGTTTTGACAAGTTAAAGTACGTTTCAACAAGTTAAAATTACGATTTGACAAGTTAAAGTAAATTTTTTACAAGTTAAAGTTACGTTTTGACAAGTTAAAGTACGTTTCTTACAAGTTAAAGTTACGTTTTGACAACTTAAAGTATGTTTTTTACAAGTTAAAGTTACGTTTTGACAGGTTAAATTATGTTTTTACAAGTTAAAATATGTTTCTTACAAGTTAAAGTTACATTTTGACGAGTTAAAGTGCATTTCAACAAGTTAAAATTACGGTTTGACAAGTTAAAGTACGTTTCTTACAAGTTAAAGTTACGTTTTGACAAGTTAAAGTATGTTTTTTACAAGTTAAAGTTACGTTTTGACAAGTTAAAGTATGTTTTTTACAAGTTAAAGTTACGTTTTGACAAGTTAAATTATGTTTTTTACAAGTTAAAGCTACGTTCTGACAAGTTAAAGTACATATTTTACAAGTTAAAGTTACGTTTTGACAAGTTAAAGTGTTTAATGTAGAAGTTAAAGTTATCTTGTGACAAGTTAAAGTATGTTTTTTACAAGTTAGAGTTACGTTTTGACAAGTTGAAGTACGTTTCAACAAGTTATAATTACGTTTTGTCAAATTAAATTATATTTTTTACAAGTTTATGTTACGTTTCAACAAGTTAGAGTTACATTTTGACAAGTTAAAGTACATTTTTTACAAGTTAAAGTATGTTTCTTACAAGTTAAAGGTACATTTTGACAAGTGAAAGTATGTTTCAACAAGTTTAAAATTACGTTTTGACAAGTAAAAGTACAATTTTTACAGGTTAAAGTTACGTTTTGAAAAGTTAAAGTATGTTTTTTTCAAATTAAAGTTACATTTTTCCAAGTTAAAGTACATTTCAACAAGTTAAAATTACGTTTTAATAAGTAAAAGTACAATTTTTACAAGTTAAAGTTACGTTTTGTTAAGTTAAATTATCTTTTTTACAAGTTTAAGTTACGTTTCAACAAGTTAAAGTTACATTTTGACAAGTTAAAGTATGTTTCTTACAAGTTAAAGTTACATTTTGACAAGTGAAAGTACGTTTCAATAAGTTTAAAATTACGGATTGACAAGTTAAAGTACATCTTTTACAAGTTAAAATATGTTTCTTACAAGTTAGAGTTACATTTTGACAAGTTAAAGTCCATTTCAACAAGTTAAAATTACGTTTTGACAAGTTAAAGTATGTTTCTTAGAAGTTAAAGTTATGTTTGGACAAGTTAAAGTATATTTCAACTTGTTAAAATTATGTTTTGACAAGCAAAAACTACAAATTTTACAAGTTAGAGTCACGTTTTGAAAAGTTAAAGTACATTTCAACAAGATAAAATTACGTTTGGACAAGTTAAAGTACAATTTTTACAAGTTAAAGTTACGTTTTGTCAAGTTAAATTATCTTTTTAAAAAGTTAAAGTTACGTTTTGACAAGTTAAAGTATGTTTTTGACAAGTTAAAGTTACGTTTTGACAAGTTAAATTAAATTTCAACAAGTTAAAATTACGATTTGACAAGTTAAAGTACGTTGCAACAAGTTAAAATTACGTTTTGACAAGTTAAAGTTATGTTTTGACAAGTTAAAGTGTGTTTTTTACATGTTAAAGTTACGTTTTGACAAGTAAAAGTACAATTTTTACAAGTTAAAGTTATTTTTTGACAAGTTAAAGTATGTTTTTTACGAGTTAAAGTTACGTTTTTACAAGTTAAAGTTCGTTTCAACGAGTTAAAATTACGTTTCGATGAGTATAAGTACATATTTTACAAGTTAAAGTTACGTTTAAGCAGTTTAAATTTACATTTTGACAAGTTAAAGTACATTTTTATTAAATTAAAGTATGTTTCAACAAGTTAAATTTACGATTTGAACAAGTTAAAGTACATTTTTCCAAGTTAAAGTTATGTTTTGACATGTTAAAGTACGTTTCAACAACTTAAAATTACATTTTGACAAGTTAAAATATATTTTTTACAAGTTTGAGTTACGTTTCGACAAGTTAAAGTGTGGTTTTTTACAAGTTATAGTTACGTTTTGACAAGTTAAAGTACGTTTCAACAAGTGCCAATTACATTTTGACAAGTTAAATTACATTTTTAACAAGTTAAAGTTACGTTCTGACAAGTTAAAGTACGTTTCAACAAGTGCCAATTACGTTTTGACAAGTCAAAGTTCATTTTTTACAAGTTAAAGTTATGTTTTGACAAGTTAAAGTACGTTTCAACAAGTTAAATTTACGTTCTGACAAGTTAAAGTACAATTTTATCAAGTTAAAGTACGTTTCAACAAGTTAAAATTACGATTTGACAAGTTAAAGTACATTTTTTACAATTAAAGTTACGTTTTGACAAGTTAAATTATGTTTATTAAAAGTTAAAGTTATGTTTTGACAAGTTAAAGTATATTTTTTAGAAGATAAAGTTACGTTTTGACAAGTTAAAGTATGTTTCTTACAAGTTAAAGTTACGTTTTTACAAGTTAAAGTATGCGTTGACAAGTTAAAGTATGTTTTTTTTAAGTCAAAGTTACGTTTTGACAAGTTAAAGTGTGTTTCTTACAAGTTAAATTTACGTTTTGACAAGTTAAATTATTTTTTGTACAAGTTAATGTTACGATTTGACAATTTAAAGTACATTTCAACAAGTTTAAAGTTACGGATTGACAAGTTAAAGTACATTTTTTAGAAGTTAAAGTATGTTTCTTACAAGTTAAAATTACGTTTTGACAAGTAAAAGTACGTTTCAACAAGTTAAAATTACGTTTTCACAACTTAAAGTACATTTTTTACAAGTTAAAGTTACGTTTTGATAAGTTAAAGTACGTTTCAACATGTTAAAATTAAGTTTTGACGAGTTAGAGTATATTTTTTACCAGTTAAAGTTACGTTTTGACAAGTTAAAGTAAATTTTTAACAAGATAAAGTTATGTTTTGACAAGTTAAAGTACACTTCAACAAGTACCAATTACGTTTTGAAAAGTTAAAGTACAATTTTTAAAAGTTAAAGTTACATTTTGTCAAGTTAAATTATGTTTTTACGAGTTAAAGTTACGTTTTGGCAAGTTAAAGTTCGTTTCAACGAGTTAAAATTACGTTTTGATGAGTTAAAGTATATTTTTTACAAGTTAAAGTTACGTTTAAGCAATTTAAATTTACGTTTTGACAAGTTAAAGTACTTTTTTATCAAGGAAATGTATGTTTCAACAAGTTAAATTTACGATTTGAACAAGTTAAAGTACATTTTTACAAGTTAAAGTTATGTTTTGAAATGTTAAAGTACGTTTCAACAAGTTAAAATGACGTTTGACAAGTTAAAATATATTTTTTACCAGGTTGAGTTACTTTTTGGCAAGTTAAAGTGTGTTTTTTACAAGTTATAGTTACGTTTTGACAAGTTATAGTACGTTTCAACAAGTGCCAATTAAGTTTTGACAGGTTAAAGTACATTTTTTACAAGTTAAAGTTACATTTTGACAATCTAAAGTACGTTTCAACAAGTTAAATTTACGTTATGACAAGCTAAAGTACAATTTTAACAAGTTAAAGTACAATTTTAACATGTTAAAGTTATGTTTTGTCAAGTTAAAGTAGATTTTTTACAAGTTAAAGTTATTTTTGACAAGTGAAAGTATGTCTTTTACAAGTTTAAGTTACATTTTGACAAATTAAAGTACGTTTCAAAAATTTAAAGTTACAAAATTGACAAGTTAAAGTACATTTTTTACAAGTTAATATTACGTTTTGACATGTTAAAATACGTTTCAACATGTTAAAATTACGTTTTGACAAGTTAGAGTATATTTTTTACAAGTTAAAGTTACGTTATGAAAAGTGTATGTATATTTTTTACAAGTTAAAGTTACGTTTTGAAAAGTGAAAGTACGTTTTTTACATGTTAAAATTACGTTTTTCCAAGTTAAAGTACATTTCAACAAGTTAAAATTACGTTTTGACAAGTTAAAGTACAATTTTAACAATTTAAAGTTACGTTTTGACGACTTAAAGTAGGTTATTTACAAGATAAAGTTATGTTTTGACAAGTTAAAGTATGCTTTTTACGAGTTAAAGTGACGTTTTGAAAAGTTAAAGTAAGTTTCAAGAAGTTAAAATTACGATTTGACAAGTTAAAGTACATTTTTTACAAGTTAAATTTATGTTTTTTACAAATTAAAGTTACGTTTTGACAAGTTAAAGTATGTTTCATACAGGTTAAAGTTACGTTTTGACAAGTTAAACTACGTTTCAACAAGTTTAAATTACGTTTTTAAAAGTTAAAGTGCATGTTTTACAAGTTTAAGTTACGTTTTGACAAGTTAAAGTTACGTTTCAACAAGTTAATGTTACATTTGGAAAAGTTAAAGTACATTTTTTACAAGTTAAATTTACGTTTTGACAAGTTAAAGTGTTTTTTGTACAAGTTAAAGTTACATTTTGACAATTTAAAGTACGTTTCAACAAGTTTAAATTTACGGATTGACTAGTTAAAGTTACAAGTTAAATTATGTTTCTTACAAGTTAAAGTTACGTTTTGACAAGTAAAAGTACGTTTCAACAAGTTAAAATTACGTTTTCACAAGTTAAAGTACTTCTTTTAAAAGTTAAAGTTACGTTTTGAAAAGTTAAAATACGTTTCAACATGTTAAAATTAAGTTTTGACAAGTAAGAGTATATTTTTTACCTGTTAAAGTTACGTTTGAAAACTTAAAGTACATTTTTTACAAGTTAAAGTTACGTTTTTTCCAAGTTAAAGTACATTTTAACAAGTTAAAATTACGTTTTGACAAGTTAAAGTACAATTTTTACAAGTTAAAGTTACATTTTGTCAACTTAAATTATGTTTTTTACAAGTTAAAGTTACGTTTTGACAAGTTAAAGTATGTTTTTTACGAGTTAAAGTTACGTTTTGACAAGTTAAAGTTCGTTTCAACAAGTTAAAATTACGTTTTGATGACTTAAAGTACATTTTTTACAAGTTAAAGTTACGTTTAAGAAATTTAAATTTACGTTTTGACAAGTTAAAGTACATTTTTATCAAGTTAAATTATGTTTCAACAAGTTAAATTTACGATTTGAACAAGTTAAATTACATTTTTACAAGTTAAAGTTATATTTTTACATGTTAAAGTACGTTTCAACAAGTTAAAATTACGTTTTGACAAGTTAAAATATATTTTTTTACAAGTTTGAGTTACGTTTTAACAAGTTAAAGTGTGTTTTTTACAAGTTATAGTTACGTTTTGACAAGTAAAAGTACGTTTCAACAAGTGCCAATTACGTTTTGACTGGTTAAAGTACATTTTTAACAAGTTAAAGTTACGTTTTGACAAGTTAAAGTACACTTCAACAAGTGCCAATTACGTTTTGACAAGTTAAAGTACATTTTTTACAAGTTAAAGTTACGTTTTGACAAGTTAAAGTACGTTTGAACATGTTAAATTTACGTTCTGACAAGTTAAAGTACAATCTTAACAAGTTAAAGTACAATTTTAACAAGTTAAAGTTACGTTTTGTCAAGTTCAAGTAGGTTTTTTACAAGTTAAAGTTATGTTTTAACAAGTTAAAATATGTTTTTTACAAGTTTAAGTTACGTTTTGACAAGTTAAAGTATGTTTCAACAAGTTAAAATTAAGATTTGACAAGTTAAATTACATTTTTTACAATTAAAGTTACGTTTTGACAAGTTAAATTATGTTTATTAAAAGTTAAAGTTATGTTTTGACAAGTTAAAGTATATTTTTTACAAGATATAGTTACGTTTGACTAGTTAAAGTATATTTCTTACAAATTTAAAGTAACGTTTTTACAAGTTAGAGTTATGTTTTGACAAGTTAAAGTATGTTTTTTACAAGTTAAAGTTACATTTTGACAAGTTAAAGTGTGTTTCTTACAAGTTAAAGTTACGTTTTGACAAGTTAAAGTGTTTTTTGTACAAGTTAATGTTACGTTTTGACAATTTAATGTACGTTTCAACAAGTTTAAAGTTACGGATTGACAAGTTAAAGTATGTTTCTTTTAAGTTAAAGTTACGTTTTGACAAGTAAAAGTACGTTTTGAAAAGTTAAAGTACGTGATGTGGACATAGAGACAGATCCACACGAAAAACACGTCAAGAAGGATTCAACTCTTGAACAAGTAAAGAATTTCCCGTTCCGAGATCAACCAGGTCCAATGACAAGATTACGAGTTAAGCAACTCAAGTCTGAGATGGAGAGTTTTGTCCATGACGCACAACAACAAGGAGCCAAAATACACTCTTTTCAGTCAAATAAGGAGCTGTACTTACTTCTCCAAGCAATATCTGATTAGAGAAGGCTTATGGCATCAAATGAAGAACTTAATGGCCATCTATGACACCATTTAAAGCAGCATCAAAGGAGATTCCGAATTTCACAAAGCATGTGATCAGTTTCATGTTTTATTTCATTTAAAGTCAAGTTTAAATTCTCATTAAGTGTGTATTTACTTCATTTAAGTTTCTTTTTCTTTACTTTAGCAAAGAAAACGTTTTATAAGGTTTGTAATGGTCTGATTGAACACAATCCTTATTTTTGAATGAATTTGTGAGAGATTTTTTTTTTTTTTTTTTGAAGAAACTATTCTGAACTTATCTAGGAAATTCTTAGTGGCGTTCAAATCCGACTTATCAAACGATCTTCCGTCCTCGTTTGTGGCGTCTTCATCATTCTAAGGTTCGAGCTTCCACATAAGCTACGGGTCGCGGATTCACCGAATCTGATCTCGAAGGATCCTAGGGTCTGCATCCAATCCAACAAATTGAGAAGGGTCAGAGTCACATTGTTGGCTTGGTTCGCATCAGTACGTTTCAACATCCTAAAATTAAGTTTTGACAAGTTAGAGTATATTTTTTACCAGTTAAAGTTACGTTTTGAAAACTTAAAGTATGTTTTTTACAAGTTAAAGTTACATTTTTCCAAGTTAAAATACATTTCAACAAGTTAAAATTACGTTTTGACTAGTTAAATTACAATTTTTACAAGTTAAAGTTATTTTTGTCAAGTTAAATTATGTTTTTTACATGTTGAAGTTACGTTTTGACAAGTTAAAATATGTTTTTTAGGAGTTAAAGTTTTGACAAGTTAAGGTTCGTTTCAACGACTTAAAATTACGTATTGATGAGTTAAAGTACAATTTTTACAAGTTAAAGTTACGTTTAAGAAATTTAAATTCACGTTTTGACAAGTTAAAGTACATATTTATCAAGTTAATGTATGTTTCAACAAGTTAAATTTATGATTTGAACAAGTTAGAGTACATTTTTACAAGTTAAAGTTATGTTTTGACATGTTAAAAAACGTTTCAACAAGTTAAAATTACGTTTTGACAAGTTAAAATATATTTTTTACAAGTTTGAGTTATGTTTTGGCAAGTTAAAGTGTGTTTTTTACAAGTTATAGTTACGTTTTGACAAGTTAAAGTGCGTTTCAACAAGTGCCAATTACGTTTTAACAAGTTAAAGTACATTTTTTACAAGTTAAAGTTACGTTTTTTCCAAGTTAAAGTACATTTTAACAAGTTAAAATTACGTTTTGACAAGTTAAAGTACAATTTTTACAAGTTAAAGTTACATTTTGTCAACTTAAATTATGTTTTTTACAAGTTAAAGTTACGTTTTGACAAGTTAAAGTATGTTTTTTACGAGTTAAAGTTACGTTTTGACAAGTTAAAGTTCGTTTCAACAAGTTAAAATTACGTTTTGATGACTTAAAGTACATTTTTTACAAGTTAAAGTTACGTTTAAGAAATTTAAATTTACGTTTTGACAAGTTAAAGTACATTTTTATCAAGTTAAATTATGTTTCAACAAGTTAAATTTACGATTTGAACAAGTTAAATTACATTTTTACAAGTTAAAGTTATATTTTTACATGTTAAAGTACGTTTCAACAAGTTAAAATTACGTTTTGACAAGTTAAAATATATTTTTTTACAAGTTTGAGTTACGTTTTAACAAGTTAAAGTGTGTTTTTTACAAGTTATAGTTACGTTTTGACAAGTAAAAGTACGTTTCAACAAGTGCCAATTACGTTTTGACTGGTTAAAGTACATTTTTAACAAGTTAAAGTTACGTTTTGACAAGTTAAAGTACACTTCAACAAGTGCCAATTACGTTTTGACAAGTTAAAGTACATTTTTTACAAGTTAAAGTTACGTTTTGACAAGTTAAAGTACGTTTGAACATGTTAAATTTACGTTCTGACAAGTTAAAGTACAATCTTAACAAGTTAAAGTACAATTTTAACAAGTTAAAGTTACGTTTTGTCAAGTTCAAGTAGGTTTTTTACAAGTTAAAGTTATGTTTTAACAAGTTAAAATATGTTTTTTACAAGTTTAAGTTACGTTTTGACAAGTTAAAGTATGTTTCAACAAGTTAAAATTAAGATTTGACAAGTTAAATTACATTTTTTACAATTAAAGTTACGTTTTGACAAGTTAAATTATGTTTATTAAAAGTTAAAGTTATGTTTTGACAAGTTAAAGTATATTTTTTACAAGATATAGTTACGTTTGACTAGTTAAAGTATATTTCTTACAAATTTAAAGTAACGTTTTTACAAGTTAGAGTTATGTTTTGACAAGTTAAAGTATGTTTTTTACAAGTTAAAGTTACATTTTGACAAGTTAAAGTGTGTTTCTTACAAGTTAAAGTTACGTTTTGACAAGTTAAAGTGTTTTTTGTACAAGTTAATGTTACGTTTTGACAATTTAATGTACGTTTCAACAAGTTTAAAGTTACGGATTGACAAGTTAAAGTATGTTTCTTTTAAGTTAAAGTTACGTTTTGACAAGTAAAAGTACGTTTTGAAAAGTTAAAGTACGTGATGTGGACATAGAGACAGATCCACACGAAAAACACGTCAAGAAGGATTCAACTCTTGAACAAGTAAAGAATTTCCCGTTCCGAGATCAACCAGGTCCAATGACAAGATTACGAGTTAAGCAACTCAAGTCTGAGATGGAGAGTTTTGTCCATGACGCACAACAACAAGGAGCCAAAATACACTCTTTTCAGTCAAATAAGGAGCTGTACTTACTTCTCCAAGCAATATCTGATTAGAGAAGGCTTATGGCATCAAATGAAGAACTTAATGGCCATCTATGACACCATTTAAAGCAGCATCAAAGGAGATTCCGAATTTCACAAAGCATGTGATCAGTTTCATGTTTTATTTCATTTAAAGTCAAGTTTAAATTCTCATTAAGTGTGTATTTACTTCATTTAAGTTTCTTTTTCTTTACTTTAGCAAAGAAAACGTTTTATAAGGTTTGTAATGGTCTGATTGAACACAATCCTTATTTTTGAATGAATTTGTGAGAGATTTTTTTTTTTTTTTTTGAAGAAACTATTATGAACTTATCTAGGAAATTCTTAGTGGCGTTCAAATCCGACTTATCAAACGATCTTCCGTCCTCGTTTGTGGCGTCTTCATCATTCTAAGGTTCGAGCTTCCACATAAGCTACGGGTCGCGGATTCACCGAATCTGATCTCGAAGGATCCTAGGGTCTGCATCCAATCCAACAAATTGAGAAGGGTCAGAGTCACATTGTTGGCTTGGTTCGCATCAGTACGTTTCAACATCCTAAAATTAAGTTTTGACAAGTTAGAGTATATTTTTTACCAGTTAAAGTTACGTTTTGAAAACTTAAAGTATGTTTTTTACAAGTTAAAGTTACATTTTTCCAAGTTAAAATACATTTCAACAAGTTAAAATTACGTTTTGACTAGTTAAATTACAATTTTTACAAGTTAAAGTTATTTTTGTCAAGTTAAATTATGTTTTTTACATGTTGAAGTTACGTTTTGACAAGTTAAAATATGTTTTTTAGGAGTTAAAGTTTTGACAAGTTAAGGTTCGTTTCAACGACTTAAAATTACGTATTGATGAGTTAAAGTACAATTTTTACAAGTTAAAGTTACGTTTAAGAAATTTAAATTCACGTTTTGACAAGTTAAAGTACATATTTATCAAGTTAATGTATGTTTCAACAAGTTAAATTTATGATTTGAACAAGTTAGAGTACATTTTTACAAGTTAAAGTTATGTTTTGACATGTTAAAAAACGTTTCAACAAGTTAAAATTACGTTTTGACAAGTTAAAATATATTTTTTACAAGTTTGAGTTATGTTTTGGCAAGTTAAAGTGTGTTTTTTACAAGTTATAGTTACGTTTTGACAAGTTAAAGTGCGTTTCAACAAGTGCCAATTACGTTTTAACAAGTTAAAGTACATTTTTAACAAGTTAAAGTTACGTTTTGACAAGTTAAAGGACGTTTCAACAAGTGCCAATTACGTTTTGACAAGTTAAAGTACATTTTTTACAAGTTAAAGTTACGTTTTGACAAGTGAAAGTACGTTTCAACAAGTTAAATTTACGTTCTGACAAGTTAAAGTACAATTTTTACAAGTTAAAGTTACGTTTTTTCAAGATAAAGTAGGTATTTTACAAGTTAAGGTTATGTTTTGACAAATTAAAGTATGTTTTACAAAAGTTTAAGTTACGTTTTGGCAAGTTAAAGTACGTTTCAACAAGTTAAAATTACGATTTGACAAGTTAAAGTACAATTTTTACAATTAAAGTTCCGTTTTAACAAGTTAAATTATGATTATTAAAAGTTGAAGTTATGTTTTGACAAGTTAAAGTTTGTTTTTTACAAGATAAAATTACGTTTTGACAAGTTAAAGTATATTTCTTACAAATTTAAAGTAACGTCTTTACAAGTTAGAGTTTTGTTTTGACAAGTTAAAGTATGTTTTTTACAAGTTAAAGTTACGTTTTGACAAGTTAAAGTGTTTTTCTTACAAGTTAAAGTTACGTTTTGACAAGTTAAAGTGTTTTTTGTACAAGTTAATGTTACGTTTTGACAATTTAAAGTACGTTTCAACAAGTTTAAAGTTACGGATTGACAAGTTCAAGTACATTTTTTACAAGGTAAAGTATATTTCTTTAAAGTTAAAGTTACGTTTTGACAAGTAAAAGTACGTTTCAACAAGTTAAAATTACGTTTTCACAAGTTAAAGTACATTTTTTACAAGTTAAAGTTAAGTTTTGAAAAGTTAAAGTACGTTTCAACATCCTAAAATTAAGTTTTGACAAGTTAGAGTATATTTTTTAACAGTTAAAGTTACGTTTTGAAAACTTAAAGTATGTTTTTTACAAGTTAAAGTTACATTTTTCAAAGTTAAAATACATTTCAACAAGTTAAAATTACGTTTTGACAAGTTGAATTACAATTTTTACAAGTTAAAGTTATTTTTGTCAAGATAAATTATGTTTTTTACATGTTGAAATTACGTTTTGACAAGTTAAATTGTGTTTTTTAGGAGTTAAAGTTACGTTTTGACAAGTTAAGGTTCGTTTCAACGACTTAAAATTACGTTTTGATGAGTTAAAGTACAATTTTTACAAGTTAAAGTTACGTTTAAGCAATTAAAATTTACGTTTTGACAAGTTAAAGTACATTTTTATCAAGGTAATGTATGTTTCAACAAGTTAAATTTACGATTTGAACAAGTTAAAGTACATTTGAACAAGTTAAAGTTATGTTTTGACATGTTAAAGAACGTTTCAACAAGTTAAAATAACGTTTTGACAAGGTAAAATATATTTTTTACAAGTTTAAGTTATGTTTTGGCAAGTTAAAGTGTGTTTTTTGCAAGTTATAGTTACGTTTTGACAAGTTAAAGTACGTTTCAACAAGTGCCAATTACGTTTTAACAAGTTAAAGTACATTTTTAACAAGTTAAAGTTACGTTTTGACAAGTTAAAGTACGTTTCAGCAAATGCCAATAACGTTTTGACAAGTTAAAGTACATTTTTTTCAAGTTAAAGTTACGTTTTGACAAGTGAAAGTACGTTTCAACAAGTTAAATTTACGTTCTGACAAGTTAAAGTACAATTTTTACAAGTTAAAGTTACGTTTTGTAAAGTTAAAGTAGGTTTTTTACAAGTTCAAGTTATGTTTTGACAAGTTAAAGTATGTTTTACACAAGTTTAAGTTACGTTTTGGCAAGTTAAAGTACGTTTCAACAAGTTAAAATTACGATTTGACAAGTTAAAGTACATTTTTTACTATTAAAGTTCCGTTTTGAGAAGTTAAATTATGTTTATTAAAAGTTGAAGTTATGTTTTGACAAGTTAAAGTATGTTTTTTACAAGATAAAGTTACGTTTTGACAAGTTAAAGTATGTTTCTTACAAGTTAAAGTTACATTTTTACAAGTTAAAGTTATGTTTGGACAAGTTAAAGTATTTTTTTTACAATTTAAAGTTACATTTTGACAAGTTAAAGTGTGTTTCTTACAAGTTAAGGTTACGTTTTGACAAGTTAAAGTATTTTTTGTACAAGTTAATGTTACGTTTTGACAATTTAAAGTACGTTTCAACAAGTTTAAAGTTACGGATTGACAAGTTAATGTACATTTCTTACATGTTAAAGTTACATTTTGACAAGTTAAAGTACGTTACAACAAGTTTAAATCACGTTTTTACAAGTTAAAGTGCATTTTTTACAAGTTTAAATTACGTTTTGACAAGTTAAAGTTATGTTCCAACAAGTGAAAGTTACATTTTGACAAGTTAAAGTACATTTTTCACAAGTTAAAGTTACGTTTTGACAAGTTAGATTGTTTTTTGTAGAAGTTAAAGTTTCGTTTTGAAAAGTTAAATTATGTTTTTTACAAATTAAATTTACGATTTCACAAGTTAAAGTACTTTGTTTACAAGTTAAAGTTACGTTTTGAAAAGTTAAAGTACATTTCAACATCTTAAAATTAAGTTTAGACAAGGTAGAGTATATTTTTTACAAGTTAAAGTTATGTTTTTCCAAGTTAAAGTACATTTCAACAAGTTAAAATTACGTTTTGACAAGTTAAAGTACGTTTTTTACAAATTCAAGTTACCTTTTGACAAGTTAAAGTGTTTTTTCTACACGTTAAAGTTAAGTTTTGACAATTTAAAGTACGTTTCAACAAGTTTAAAATTACGGATTGACAAGTTAAAGTACAATTTTTTACAAGTTAAAGTATATTTCAACAAGTTAAATTTACGATTTCACAAGTTAAAGTACATTTTTACAAGTTAAAGTTATGTTTCACCAAATTTGAGTTACGTTTTGACAAGTTAAATTGTGTTTTTTTACAGGTTATAGTTATGTTTTGACAAGTTTAATGTACGATTCCACAAGTTCCAATTACGTTTTGATGAGTTAAAGTACATTTTTTACAAGTTAAAGTTACGTTTAGGAAATTTAAATTTACGTTTTGACAAGTTAAAGTACATTTTTATCAAGTTAAAGTATGTTTCAAAAAGTTAAAGTACATTTTTACAAGTTAAAGTTATGTTTTGACCTGTTTAAGTACGTTTCAACAAGTTAAAATTACGTTTTGACAAGTTAAAATATTTTTTTTACAAGTTTGAGTTACGTTTTGACAAGTTAAAGTGTTTTTTTACTAGGTATAGTTACGTTTTGAAAAGTTAAAGTACGTTTCAACAAGAGCCAATTACGTTTTGACAAGTTAAATTATATTTTTAACAAGTTAAAGTTACGTTTTGTCAAGTTAAAGTACGTTTCAACAAGTGCCAATTACGTTTTGACAAGTTAAAGTACATTTTTAACAAGTTAAAGTTACGTTTTGATAAGTTAAAGTATGTTTCAACAAGTTAAATTTACGTTCTGACAAGTTAAAGTACAACTTTAACAAGTTAAAGTACAATTTTAACAAGTCAAAGTTACGTTTTGTCAAGTTAAAGTAGGTTTTTTACAAGTTAAAGTTATGTTTTGACAAGTTAAAGTACATTTTTTACAAGTTAAAGTATGTTTCTTACAAGTTAAAGTTACATTTTGCCAAGTTAAAGTACGTTTCAAGAAGTTAAAATTACGTTTTGACAAGTTAAAGTATGTTTATTAAAAGTTAAAAGTTATGTTTTGACAACTTAAAGTATGTTTTTTACAAGATAAAGTTATGTTTTGACAACTTAAAGTATGTTCTTTACAAGATAAAGTTACGTTTTGACAAGTTAAAGTATGTTTCTTACAAGTTAAAGTTACATTTTTACAAGTTAAAGTTACGTTTTGACAAGTTAAAGTGTGTTTCTTACAAGTTAAAGTTACATTTTGACAAGTTAAAAGTGTTTTTTGTACAAGTTAATGTTACGTTTTGACAATTTAAATTACGTTTCAACAAGTTTAAAGTTACGAATTGACAAGTTAAAGTACATTTCTTAGAAGTTAAAGTTACATTTTGACAAGTTAAAGTACGTTACAACAACTTTAAATTACGTTTTTACAAGTTAAAGTGTATGTTTTACAAGTTTAATTTACGTTTTGACAAGTTAAAGTTATATTTCAACAAGTGAAAGTTATATTTTGACAAGTTAAAGTATATTTTCACAAGTTGAAGTTACATTTCAACAAGTTTTATGTTTTGACAAGTTAAATTACAATTTTTACAAGTTAATGTTACTTTTTGTCAAGTTAAATTATGTTTTTTACAAATTAAAGTTACGTTTTGACAAGTTAAAGTGTTTTTTGTACAAGTTAAAGTTACGTTTTGATAATTTTAAGTACGTTTCAAGAAGTTTAAAGTTATGGATTGACAAGTTAAAGTACATTTTTTACAAGTTAAAGTATGTTTTTTACAAGTTAAAGTTACGTTCTGACAAGTCAAAATACGTTTCAACAAGTTAAAGTTACGTTTTATAAAGTTAAAGTACGTTTTTTACATGTTAAAATTATGTTTTCCAAGTTAAAATACATTTCAACAAGTTAGAATTACGTTTTGTCATGTTAAATTATGTTTTTTACAAGTTAAATTTACGTTATGACAAGTTAAAGTACGTTTCAACAAGTTAAATTTACGATTTCAAAAGTTAAAGTACATTTTTACAAGTTAAAGTTATGTTTTGACAAGTTAAAGTACGTTTCAACAAGATAAAATTAAGTTTTGACAAGTTAAAATACATTTTTTACATATTAAAGTTACGTTTTGACTAGTTAAAGTGTGTTTTTTACAAGTTATAGATGCGTTTTGACAAGTTAAAGAATATTTCAACAAGTGCCAATTACGTTTTGACAAGTTAAAGTACATTTTTTAAAAGTTAAAGTTACGTTTTGACAACTAAAGTACGTGTCAACAAGTTAATATTACGTTTTGACACGTTAGAGTATATTTTTTACAAGTTAAAGTTACGTTTTATAAAGTTAAAGTACGTTTTTTACATGTTAAAATTACGTTTTTCCAAGTTAAAATACATTTTAACAAGTTAAAGTTACGTTTTAACAAGTTAAAGTACAATGTTAACAAGTTAAAGTTACGTTTTGTCAAGTTAAAGTAGGTTTTTTACAAGTTAAAGTTATGTTTTGACAAGTTAAAGTATGTTTTTTACAAGTTTAAGTTACGTTTTGACAAGTTAAAGTACGTTTCAACAAGTTAAAATTATTATTTGACAAGTTAATGTACATTTTTTACAATTAAACTTACGTTTTGCCAAGTTAAAGTATGTTTTTTACAAGTTAAAGTTACGTTTTGACAAGTTAAAGAACATTTCAACAAGTTAAATTTACGATTTCACAAGTTAAGTACATTTTTACAAGTTAAAGTTATGTTTTGACAATTTAAAGTACGTTTCAACAAGTTAAAATTACGTTTTGACAAGTTAAAATATATTTTTTACAAGTTAAAATTACGTTTTGACAAGTTAAAGTGTGTATTTTACAAGTTAAAGTTACGTTTTGATAAGATAAAGTATGTTTCAACAAGTGTAAATTACGTTTTGACAAGTTCAAGTACGTTTCAAGAAGTTAATATTACGATTTGACAAGTTAAAGTACATTTTTTCCAGGTTAAAGTTACGTTTTAACAAGTTAAAGTATGTTTTTTACAAGTTAAAGTTACGTTTTGACAAGTTAAACTATGTTTTTTACTAGTTAAAGTTACGCTTTGACAAGTTAAAGTATGTTTCTTACAAGTAAAAGTTACGTTTTGACAAGTTAAAGTACGTTTCAGCATGTTAAAATTACGTTTTGACAAGTTAAAGTACATTTTTTACAAGTTAAAATTACGTTTTGACAAGTTAAAGTATGTTTTAAAAAGTTAATGTTACGTTTTGACAAGTTAGAGTATGTTTTTTACAAGTTAAAGTTACGCTTTGACAAGTTCAAGTATGTTTCTTACAAGTTCAAATTATAAATTGACAAGTTAAAGTAGGTTTCAACAAGTTTAAATTACGTTTTTACAAGTTAAAGTGCATGTTTTACAAGTTTAAGTTACGTTTTAACAAGATAACGTTACGTTTAAACAACTTATATTTACATTTTGACAAGTTAAAGTACATTTTTTACAAATTAAAATTACGTTTTGACATGTTAAAGAGTTTTTTGTATAAGTGAAACTTACGTTTTAACAATTTAAAGTACGTTTCAACAAGTTTAAAGTTACGAATTGACAAGTTAAAGTAAAATTTTTACAAGTTAAAGTATGTTTCTTACAAGTTAAAGTTATGTGTTCACAAGTTAAAGTACGTTTCAACAAGTTAAAATTAAGTTTGACAAGTTAGAGTATATTTTTTACAAGTTAAAATTACGTTTTGAAAACTTAAAGTATGTTTTTTACAAGTTAAAGTTACGTTTTTCCAAGTTAAACTACATTTCAACAAGTTAAAATTACGTTTTGAAAAGTTAAAGTACAATTTTTACAACTTAAAGTTACGTTTTGTCAAGTTAAATTATGTTTTTTACAAGTTATAGTTACATTTTGACAAGTTAAAGAACATTTTTTACAAATTAAAAGTTACGTTTTGACAATTAGAAGTACGTTTCAACAAGTTTAAAGTTACGGATTGACAAGTTAAAGTACATTTTTTACTAGTTAAAGTATGTTTCTTACAAGTTATAGTTATATTTTGACAAGTTAAAGTAAGTTTCAACAAATTAAAATTACATTTTCACAAGTTAAAGTACATTTTTTACAAGTTAACGTTACGTTTTGACAAGTTAAAGTACGTTTCAACATGTTAAAATTACTTTTGACAAGTTAAAGTAAATTTTTTACAAATTAAAATTACATTTTGACTAGTTAAAGTGTTTTTTGTATAAGTTAAAATTACTTTTTGACAATTTTAAGTACGTTTCAACCAGTTTAAAGTTACGGATTGACAAGTTAAAGTACATTTTTTACAAGTTAAAATTATGTTTTGACAAGTTAAAGTACGTTTCAACAAGTTAAAATTACGATTTGACAAGTTAAAGTACATTTCTTACAAATTAAAGTTACGTTTTGACAAGTTAAATTATGTTTTTTACAAGCTAAAGTTACGTTTTGACAAGTTAAAGTATGTTTTTTACAAGTTAAAGTTACGTTCTGACAAGTTAAAGTACGTTTCAACAAGTTAAATTTACGATTTCTAAAGTTAAGTACATTTTTACAAGTTGAAGTTATGTTTTGACAAGTTGAAGTACGTTTCAACAAGTTAAAATTACGTTTTGACAAGTTAAAATATATTTTTTACAAGTTAAAGTTACGTTTTGACAAGTTAAAGTGTGTTTTTTACAAGTTAAAGTTACCTTTTGACAGGTTAAAGTACGTTTCAACAAGTCTCAATTACGTTTTGACAACTTAAAGTACATTTTTTACAAGCTAAAGTTATGTTTTGACAGTTAAAGTACGTTTCAAGAAGTTAAAATTACGATTTGACAAGTTAAAGTACATTTTTACAAGTAAAATTAAGTTTTGGCAAGTTAAATTATGTTTTTTACAAGTTAAAGTTATGTTTTGACAAGTTAAAGTATGTTTTTTACTAGTTAAAGTTACATTTGTACAAGTTAAAGTACTTCAAGAAGTTAATTTTACGATTTCACAAGATAATTACATTTTTACAAGTTAAACTTATGTTTTGACAAGTTGACGTTTCAACAAGTTAAAATTACGTTTTGACAAGTTAAAATATATTTTTTACAAGTTAAAGTTACGTTTTGACAAGTTAAAGTATGTTTTTTACAAGTTAAAGTTACGTTTTGACAGGTTAAAGTACGTTTCAACAAGTCTCAATTACGTTTTGACAACTTAAAGTACATTTTTTACAAGTTAAAGTTATGCTTTGACAAGTTTAAGTACGTTTCAATAAATTAAAATTACGATTTGACAAGTTAAAGTAAATTTTTTACAAGTTAAAGTTAAGTTTTGACAAGTTAAAGTATGTTTTTTACAAGTTAAAGTTACGTTTTGACAGGTTAAAGTACGTTTCAACAAGTCTCAATTACGTTTTGACAACTTAAAGTACATTTTTTACAAGTTAAAGTTATGCTTTGACAAGTTTAAGTACGTTTCAATAAATTAAAATTACGATTTGACAAGTTAAAGTAAATTTTTTACAAGTTAAAGTTAAGTTTTGACAAGTTAAAGTATGTTTTTTACAAGTTAAAGTTACGTTTTGACAGGTTAAAGTACGTTTCAACAAGTCTGAATTACGTTTTGACAACTTAAAGTACATTTTTTACAAGTTAAAGTTATGTTTTGACAAGTTAAAGTACATTTCTTACAAGTTAAAGTTACGTTTTGACACGTTAAATTATGTTTTTTACAAGCTAAAGTTACGTTTTGACAAGTTAAAGTATGTTTTTTACAAGTTAAAGTTACGTTTTGACAAGTTAAAGTGTGTTTTTTACAAGTTAAAGTTACCTTTTGACAGGTTAAAGTACGTTTCAACAAGTCTCAATTACGTTTTGACAACTTAAAGTACATTTTTTACAAGTTAAAGTTATGTTTTGACAAGTTAAAGTACGTTTCAATAAGATAAAATTACGATTTTACAAGTTAAAGTATATTTTTTACAAGTTAAAGTTATGTTTTGACAAGTTAAAGTATGTTTTTTACAAGTTAAAGTTACGGATTGACAAGTTAAAGTACATTTTTTACAAGTTAAAATTACGATTTGACAAGTTAAAGTACATTTCTTACAAGTTAAAGTTACGTTTTGACACGTTAAGTTATGTTTTTTACAAGCTAAAGTTACGTTTTGACGAGTTAAAGTATGTTTTTTACAAGTTAAAGTTACGTTCTGACAAGTTAAAGTAAGTTTCAACAAGTTAAATTTACGATTTCTAAAGTTAAGATATTTTTACAAGTTAAAGTTATGTTTTGACAAGTTGAAGTACGTTTCAACAAGTTAAAAATACGTTTTGACAAGTTAAAATATATTTTTTACAAGTTAAAGTTACGTTTTGACAAGTTAAAGTGTGTTTTTTACAAGTTAAAGTTACCTTTTGACAGGTTAAAGTACGTTTCAACAAGTCTCAATTACGTTTTGACAACTTAAAGTACATTTTTTACAAGTTAAAGTTATGTTTTGACAAGTTAAAGTACGTTTTAATAAGTTAAAATTACGATTTGACAAGTTAGAGTAAATTTTAACAAGTTAAAGTTAAGTTTTGACAAGTTAAAGTATGTTTTTTACAAGTTAAAGTTACGTTTTGACAGGTTAAATTACGTTTCAACAAGTCTCAATTACGTTTTGACAACTTAAAGTACATTTTTTACAAGTTAAAGTTATGCTTTGACAAGTTTAAGTACGTTTCAATAAATTAAAATTACGATTTGACAAGTTAAAGTAAATTTTTTACAAGTTAAAGTTAAGTTTTGACAAGTTAAAGTATGTTTTTTACAAGTTAAAGTTACGTTTTGACAGGTTAAAGTACGTTTCAACAAGTCTGAATTACGTTTTGACAACTTAAAGTACATTTTTTACAAGTTAAAGTTATGTTTTGACAAGTTAAAGTACATTTCTTACAAGTTAAAGTTACGTTTTGACACGTTAAATTATGTTTTTTACAAGCTAAAGTTACGTTTTGACAAGTTAAAGTATGTTTTTTACAAGTTAAAGTTACGTTTTGACAAGTTAAAGTGTGTTTTTTACAAGTTAAAGTTACCTTTTGACAGGTTAAAGTACGTTTCAACAAGTCTCAATTACGTTTTGACAACTTAAAGTACATTTTTTACAAGTTAAAGTTATGTTTTGACAAGTTAAAGTACGTTTCAATAAGATAAAATTACGATTTTACAAGTTAAAGTATATTTTTTACAAGTTAAAGTTATGTTTTGACAAGTTAAAGTATGTTTTTTACAAGTTAAAGTTACGGATTGACAAGTTAAAGTACATTTTTTACAAGTTAAAATTACGATTTGACAAGTTAAAGTACATTTCTTACAAGTTAAAGTTACGTTTTGACACGTTAAGTTATGTTTTTTACAAGCTAAAGTTACGTTTTGACGAGTTAAAGTATGTTTTTTACAAGTTAAAGTTACGTTCTGACAAGTTAAAGTAAGTTTCAACAAGTTAAATTTACGATTTCTAAAGTTAAGATATTTTTACAAGTTAAAGTTATGTTTTGACAAGTTGAAGTACGTTTCAACAAGTTAAAAATACGTTTTGACAAGTTAAAATATATTTTTTACAAGTTAAAGTTACGTTTTGACAAGTTAAAGTGTGTTTTTTACAAGTTAAAGTTACCTTTTGACAGGTTAAAGTACGTTTCAACAAGTCTCAATTACGTTTTGACAACTTAAAGTACATTTTTTACAAGTTAAAGTTATGTTTTGACAAGTTAAAGTACGTTTTAATAAGTTAAAATTACGATTTGACAAGTTAGAGTAAATTTTAACAAGTTAAAGTTAAGTTTTGACAAGTTAAAGTATGTTTTTTACAAGTTAAAGTTACGTTTTGACAGGTTAAAGTACGTTTCAACAAGTCTCAATTACGTTTTGACAACTTAAAGTACATTTTTTACAAGTTAAAGTTATGCTTTGACAAGTTTAAGTACGTTTCAATAAATTAAAATTACGATTTGACAAGTTAAAGTAAATTTTTTACAAGTTAAAGTTAAGTTTTGACAAGTTAAAGTATGTTTTTTACAAGTTAAAGTTACGTTTTGACAGGTTAAAGTACGTTTCAACAAGTCTGAATTACGTTTTGACAACTTAAAGTACATTTTTTACAAGTTAAAGTTATGTTTTGACAAGTTAAAGTACATTTCTTACAAGTTAAAGTTACGTTTTGACACGTTAAATTATGTTTTTTACAAGCTAAAGTTACGTTTTGACAAGTTAAAGTATGTTTTTTACAAGTTAAAGTTACGTTTTGACAAGTTAAAGTGTGTTTTTTACAAGTTAAAGTTACCTTTTGACAGGTTAAAGTACGTTTCAACAAGTCTCAATTACGTTTTGACAACTTAAAGTACATTTTTTACAAGTTAAAGTTATGTTTTGACAAGTTAAAGTACGTTTCAATAAGATAAAATTACGATTTTACAAGTTAAAGTATATTTTTTACAAGTTAAAGTTATGTTTTGACAAGTTAAAGTATGTTTTTTACAAGTTAAAGTTACGGATTGACAAGTTAAAGTACATTTTTTACAAGTTAAAATTACGATTTGACAAGTTAAAGTACATTTCTTACAAGTTAAAGTTACGTTTTGACACGTTAAGTTATGTTTTTTACAAGCTAAAGTTACGTTTTGACGAGTTAAAGTATGTTTTTTACAAGTTAAAGTTACGTTCTGACAAGTTAAAGTAAGTTTCAACAAGTTAAATTTACGATTTCTAAAGTTAAGATATTTTTACAAGTTAAAGTTATGTTTTGACAAGTTGAAGTACGTTTCAACAAGTTAAAAATACGTTTTGACAAGTTAAAATATATTTTTTACAAGTTAAAGTTACGTTTTGACAAGTTAAAGTGTGTTTTTTACAAGTTAAAGTTACCTTTTGACAGGTTAAAGTACGTTTCAACAAGTCTCAATTACGTTTTGACAACTTAAAGTACATTTTTTACAAGTTAAAGTTATGTTTTGACAAGTTAAAGTACGTTTTAATAAGTTAAAATTACGATTTGACAAGTTAGAGTAAATTTTAACAAGTTAAAGTTAAGTTTTGACAAGTTAAAGTATGTTTTTTACAAGTTAAAGTTACGTTTTGACAGGTTAAAGTACGTTTCAACAAGTCTCAATTACGTTTTGACAACTTAAAGTACATTTTTTACAAGTTAAAGTTATGCTTTGACAAGTTTAAGTACGTTTCAATAAATTAAAATTACGATTTGACAAGTTAAAGTAAATTTTTTACAAGTTAAAGTTAAGTTTTGACAAGTTAAAGTATGTTTTTTACAAGTTAAAGTTACGTTTTGACAGGTTAAAGTACGTTTCAACAAGTCTGAATTACGTTTTGACAACTTAAAGTACATTTTTTACAAGTTAAAGTTATGTTTTGACAAGTTAAAGTACATTTCTTACAAGTTAAAGTTACGTTTTGACACGTTAAATTATGTTTTTTACAAGCTAAAGTTACGTTTTGACAAGTTAAAGTATGTTTTTTACAAGTTAAAGTTACGTTTTGACAAGTTAAAGTGTGTTTTTTACAAGTTAAAGTTACCTTTTGACAGGTTAAAGTACGTTTCAACAAGTCTCAATTACGTTTTGACAACTTAAAGTACATTTTTTACAAGTTAAAGTTATGTTTTGACAAGTTAAACTACGTTTCAATAAGTTAAAATTACGATTTTACAAGTTAAAGTATATTTTTTACAAGTTAAAGTTAAGTTTTGACAAGTTAAAGTATGTTTTTTACAAGTTAAAGTTACGTTTTGACAGGTTAAAGTACGTTTCAACAAGTCTCAATTACGTTTTGACAACTTAAAGTACATTTTTTACAAGTTAAAGTTATGCTTTGACAAGTTAAAGTACGTTCCAATAAGTTAAAATTACGATTTGACAAGTTAAAGTACATTTTTTACAATTTAAAGTTAAGTTTTGACAAGTTAAAGTATGTTTTTTACAAGTTAAAGTTACGTTTTCACAAGTTATAGTATGGTTTTTACAAGTTAAAGTTACGCTTTGACAAGTTAAAGTATATTTCTTACAAGTTAAAGTTACGCTTTGTCAAGTTAAATTATGTTTTTTACAAATTAAAGTTACGTTTTGACAAGTTAAAGTATATTTTTTACAAGTTAAAGTTACGTTTTGACAAGTTAAAGTATGTTTTTTACAAGTTAAAGTTACGTTTTAACAAGTTAAAATATGTTTCTTACAAGTTAAAGGTACGTTTTGACAAGTTAAAGTACGTTTCAACAAGTTTAAATTACGTTTTTATAAGTTAAAGTGCATGTTTTACAAGCTTAAGTTACGTTCTGACAAGTTAAAATTATGTTTCAACGAGTTAAAGTTACATTTTGACAAGTTAAAGTAAATTTTTTACAAATTAAAGTTACATTTTGACAAGTTAAAGTGTTTTTTGTATAACTTAAAGTTACTGTTTTGACAATTTTAAGTACGTTTCAACAAGTTTAAAGGTACGGATTGACAAGTTAAAGTACATTTTTTACAAGTTAAAGTATGTTTCTTAGAAGTTAAAGTTATGTTTTGACAAATTAAAGTACGTTTTCACAAGTTAAAGTACATTTTTTAGAAGTTAAAGTTACGTTTTGACAAGTTAAAGTACGTTTCAGCATGTTAAAATTACGTTTTGACAAGTTAAAGTACATTTTTTACAAGTTAAATTTATGTTTTGACAAGTTAAAATACGTTTCAACAAGTTAAAATTACGATTTGACAAGTTAAAGTACATTTCTTACAAGTTAAAGTTACGTTTTGACAAGTTAAAGTATGTTTTTTACAAGTAAAACTTACATTTGTACAAGTTAAAGTACTTTTCAACAAGTTGATTTTACGTTTTCACAAGATAATTACATTTTTACAAGTTAAACTTATGTTTTGACAAGTTAAAGTATGTTTCAACAAGTTAAAATTACATTTTGACAATTTAAAATAATTTTTTTTCAAGTTAAAGTTTTGTTTTGACAAGTTAAAGTATGTTTTTTACAAGTTAAAGTTACAATTTGACAAGTTAAAGTATGTTCCTTAAAAGTTAAAGTTACCTTTTGACAAGTTAAAGTCCGTTTCAACAAGTTTAAATTTCGTTTTTATAAGTTAAAGTGCATGTTTTACAAGTTTAAGTTACCTTGTGACAACTTAAAATTATATTTTGACAAGTTAAAGTTTATTTTTTACAAGTTAAAGTTACATTTTCACAAATTAAAGTGTTTTTTGTTTAAGTTAAAGTTACGTTTTGAAAATTTAAAGTACGTTTCAACAAGTTTAGAGTTACGGATTGACTAGTTAAAGTACATTTTTTACAAGTTAAAGTATATTTCTAACAAGTTAAAGTTACGTTTTGACAGGTGAAAGTACGTTTCAACAAGTTAAAATTACATTTTCACATATTAATGTACGTTTTGACAAGTTAAAGTATGTTTTTTACAAGTTAAAGTTACGTTTTGACAAGTTAAAATATGTTTCTTACAAGTTAAAGGTACGTTTGGACAAGTTAATGTACGTTTAAACAAGTTTAAATTACGTTTTTATAAGTTAAAGTGCATGTTTTACAAGTTTAAGTTACGTTTTGACAAGTTAAAATTATGTTTCAACAAGTTAAAGTTACATTTTGACAAGTTAAAGTAAATTTTTTACAAGTTAAAGTTACGTTTTATACAAGTTAAAGTGTTTTTTGTATAAGTTAAAGTTACGTTTTGACAATTTAAAGTACATTTCAACAAGTTTAAAGTTACGGATTGACAAGTTAAAGTACATTTTTTACAAGTTAAAGTATGTTTCTTAGAAGTTAAAGTAATGTTTTGACAAATTAAAGTACGTTTTCACAAGTTAAAGTACATTTTGTAGAAATTAAAGTTACGTTTTGACAAGTTAAAGTACGTTTCAGCATGTTAAAATTACGTTTTGACAAGTTAAAGTACATTTCTTACAAGTTAAAGTTACGTTTTGACAAGTTAAAGTATGTTTTTTACAAGTAAAACTTACATTTGTACAAGTTAAAGTACTTTTCAACAAGTTGATTTTACGTTTTCACAAGATAATTACATTTTTACAAGTTAAACTTATGTTTTGACAAGTTAAAGTATGTTTCAACAAGTTAAAATTACATTTTGACAATTTAAAATAATTTTTTTTCAAGTTAAAGTTTTGTTTTGACAAGTTAAAGTATGTTTTTTACAAGTTAAAGTTACAATTTGACAAGTTAAAGTATGTTCCTTAAAAGTTAAAGTTACCTTTTGACAAGTTAAAGTCCGTTTCAACAAGTTTAAATTTCGTTTTTATAAGTTAAAGTGCATGTTTTACAAGTTTAAGTTACCTTGTGACAACTTAAAATTATATTTTGACAAGTTAAAGTTTATTTTTTACAAGTTAAAGTTACATTTTCACAAATTAAAGTGTTTTTTGTTTAAGTTAAAGTTACGTTTTGAAAATTTAAAGTACGTTTCAACAAGTTTAGAGTTACGGATTGACTAGTTAAAGTACATTTTTTACAAGTTAAAGTATGTTTCTAACAAGTTAAAGTTACGTTTTGACAGGTGAAAGTACGTTTCAACAAGTTAAAATTACATTTTCACATATTAATGTACGTTTTGACAAGTTAAAGTATGTTTTTTACAAGTTAAAGTTACGTTTTGACAAGTTAAAATATGTTTCTTACAAGTTAAAGGTACGTTTGGACAAGTTAATGTACGTTTAAACAAGTTTAAATTACGTTTTTATAAGTTAAAGTGCATGTTTTACAAGTTTAAGTTACGTTTTGACAAGTTAAAATTATGTTTCAACAAGTTAAAGTTACATTTTGACAAGTTAAAGTAAATTTTTTACAAGTTAAAGTTACGTTTTATACAAGTTAAAGTGTTTTTTGTATAAGTTAAAGTTACGTTTTGACAATTTAAAGTACATTTCAACAAGTTTAAAGTTACGGATTGACAAGTTAAAGTACATTTTTTACAAGTTAAAGTATGTTTCTTAGAAGTTAAAGTAATGTTTTGACAAATTAAAGTACGTTTTCACAAGTTAAAGTACATTTTTTAGAAATTAAAGTTACGTTTTGACAAGTTAAAGTACGTTTCAGCATGTTAAAATTACGTTTTGACAAGTTAAATTACATTTTTTACAAGTTAAAGTTACGTTTTGACAAGTTAAAGTATGTTTTTTACAAGTAAAAGTTACGTTTTGACAAGTTAGAGTATGTATTTTACAAGTTAAAGTTACGCTATGACATGTTCAAGTATGTTTCTTACAAGTTAAAGTTATGAATTGATAACTTAAAATAGGTTTCAACAAATTTAAATTACGTTTTTACAAGTTAAAGTGCATGTTTTACAAGTTTAAGTTACGTTTTGACAAGATAAATTTACGTTTAAACAACTTATATTTACATTTTGACAAGTTAAAGTACATTTTTTACAAATTAAAGTTACGTTTTGACATGTTAAAGAGTTTTTTGTATAAGTGAAACTTACGTTTTAACAATTTAAAGTACGTTTCAACAAGTTTAAAGTTACAAATTGACAAGTTAAAGTATAATTTTTACAAGTTAAAGTATGTTTGTTACAAGTTAAATTTATGTTTGGACAAGTTAAAGTACGTTTCAACAAGTTAAAATTACGTTTTCACAAGTTAAAGTATATTTCTTACAAGTTAAAGTTATGTTTTGACAAGCTAAAGTACGTTTCAACATGTTAAAATTAAGTTTTGACAAGTTAGAGTATATTTTTTACAAGTTAAAATTACGTTTTGAAAACTTAAAGTATGTTTTTTACAAGTTAAAGTTACGTTTTTCCAAGTTAAAGTACATTTCAACAAGTTAAAATTACGTTTTGACAAGTTAAAGTACAATTTTTACAAGTTACAGTTACGTTTTGATAAGTTAAATTATATTTTTTACAAGTGAAAGTTACGTTTTGACAAGTTAAAGTATGTTTTTTAATAGTTAAAGTTACGTTCTGACAAGTTAAAGTACGTTTCAACAAGTTAAATTTACGATTTCTAAAGTTAAGTACATTTTTACAAGTTAAAGATATGTTTTGACAAATTAAAGTACGTTTCAATACGTTAAAATTACGTTTTGACAAGTTAAAATATATTTTTTACAAGTTAAAGTTACGTTCTGACAAGTTAAAGTGTGTTTTTTACAAGTTAAAGTTACGTTTTGACAAATTAAAGTACGTCTAAACAAGTCTCAATTACGTTTTGACAAGTTAAAGTACATTTGTTACAAGTTAAAGTTATGTTTTGACAAGTTAAATTACGTTTCAAGAAGTTAAAATTACGATTTGACAAGTTAAAGTATATTTCTACAAGTTAAAGTTATGTTTTGTCAAGTTAAATTATGTTTTTACAAGTTAAAGTTACGTTTTGACAAGTTAAATTATGTTTTTTACAAGTTAAAGTTACGTTTGGACAAGTTAAAGTATATTTTTTACAAGTTAAAGTTACGTTTTGACAAGTTAAAGTACGATTTGACAAGTTAAAGTATGTTTTTTACAAGTTAAAGTTACGTTTTGACAAGTTAAAATATGTTTCTTACAAGTTACAGGTACGTTTTGACAAGTTAAAGTACGTTTCAACAAGTTTAAATTACGTTTTTATAAGTTAAAGTGCATGTTTTACAAGTTTAAGTTACGTTTTGACAAGTTTAAATTATGTTTCAACAAGTTAAAGTTACATTTTGACAAGTTAACGTAAATTTTTTACAAATTAAAGTTACATTTTGACAAGTTAAAGTGTTTTTTGTATAAGTTAAAGTTACGTTTTGACAGTTTTAAGTACGTTTCAACAAGTTTAAAGTTACGGATTGACAAGTTAAAGTACATTTTTTACAAGTTAAAGGTATGTTTTGACAAGTTAAAGTACGTTTCAACAAGTTTAAATTACGATTTGACAAGTTAAAGTACATTTCTTACAAGTTAAAGTTACATTTTGACAAGTTAAATTATGTTTTTTACAAGTTAAAGTTACGTTTTGACAAGTTAAAGTATGTTTTTTAACAGTTAAAGTTACGTTCTGACAAGTTAAAGTACGTTTCAACAAGTTAAATTTACGATTTCTAAAGTTAAGTACATTTTTACCAGTTCAAGATATGTTTTGACAAATTAAAGTACGTTTCAACAAGTTAAAATTACGTTTTGACAAGTTAAAATATATTTTTTACAATTTAACGTTACGTTTTGACAAGTTAAAGTACGTTTCAACATGTTAAAATTACTTTTGACAAGTTAAAGTAAATTTTTTACAAATTAAAATTACATTTTGACAAGTTAAAGTGTTTTTTGTATAAGTTAAAATTACTTTTTGACAATTTTAAGTACGTTTCAACAAGTTTAGAGTTACGGATTGACAAGTTAAAGTACATTTTTTACAAGTTAAAGTATGTTTCTAACAAGTTAAAGTTACGTTTTGACAGGTTAAAGTACGTTTCAACAAGTTAAAATTACATTTTCACATATTAATGTACGTTTTGACAAGTTAAAGTATGTTTTTTACAAGTTAAAGTTACGTTTTGACAAGTTAAAATATGTTTCTTACAAGTTAAAGGTACGTTTGGACAAGTTAATGTACGTTTAAACAAGTTTAAATTACGTTTTTATAAGTTAAAGTGCATGTTTTACAAGTTTAAGTTACGTTTTGACAAGTTAAAATTATGTTTCAACAAGTTAAAGTTACATTTTGACAAGTTAAAGTAAATTTTTTACAAGTTAAAGTTACGTTTTATACAAGTTAAAGTGTTTTTTGTATAAGTTAAAGTTACGTTTTGACAATTTAAAGTACATTTCAACAAGTTTAAAGTTACGGATTGACAAGTTAAAGTACATTTTTTACAAGTTAAAGTATGTTTCTTAGAAGTTAAAGTTATGTTTTGACAAATTAAAGTACGTTTTCACAAGTTAAAGTACATTTTTTAGAAATTAAAGTTACGTTTTGACAAGTTAAAGTACGTTTCAGCATGTTAAAATTACGTTTTGACAAGTTAAAGTACATTTTTTACAAGTTAAAGTTACGTTTTGACAAGTTAAAGTATGTTTTTTACAAGTAAAAGTTACGTTTTGACAAGTTAGAGTATGTATTTTAGAAGTTAAAGTTACGCTATGACATGTTCAAGTATGTTTCTTACAAGTTAAAGTTATGAATTGATAAGTTAAAATAGGTTTCAACAAATTTAAATTACGTTTTTACAAGTTAAAGTGCATGTTTTACAAGTTTAAGGTACGTTTTGACAAGATAAATTTACGTTTAAACAACTTATATTTACATTTTGACAAGTTAAAGTACATTTTTTACAAATTAAAGTTACGTTTTGACATGTTAAACAGTTTTTTGTATAAGTGAAACTTACGTTTTAACAATTTAAAGTACGTTTCAACAAGTTTAAAGTTACAAATTGACAAGTTAAAGTATAATTTTTACAAGTTAAAGTATGTTTGTTACAAGTTAAAGTTATGTTTTGACAAGTTAAAGTACGTTTCAACAAGTTAAAATTACGTTTTCACAAGTTAAAGTATATTTCTTACAAGTTAAAGTTATGTTTTGACAAGCTAAAGTACGTTTCAACATGTTAAAATTAAGTTTTGACAAGTTAGAGTATATTTTTTACAAGTTAAAATTACGTTTTGAAAACTTAAAGTATGTTTTTTACAACTTAAAGTTACGTTTTTCTAAGTTAAAGTACATTTCAACAAGTTAAAATTACGTTTTGACAAGTTAAAGTACAATTTTTACAAGTTACAGTTACGTTTTGATAAGTTAAATTATATTTTTTACAAGTTAAAGTTACGTTTTGACAAGTTAAAGTATGTTTTTTAATAGTTAAAGTTACGTTCTGACAAGTTAAAGTACGTTTCAACAAGTTAAATTTACGATTTCTAAAGTTAAGTACATTTTTACAAGTTAAAGATATGTTTTGACAAATTAAAGTACGTTTCAATAAGTTAAAATTACGTTTTGACAAGTTATAATATATTTTTTACAAGTTAAAGTTACGTTTTGACAAGTTAAAGTGTGTTTTTTACAAGTTAAAGTTACGTTTTGACAAATTAAAGTACGTCTAAACAAGTCTCAATTACGTTTTGACAAGTTAAAGTACATTTGTTACAAGTTAAAGTTATGTTTTGACAAGTTAAATTACGTTTCAAGAAGTTAAAATTACGATTTGACAAGTTAAAGTATATTTCTACAAGTTAAAGTTACGTTTTGTCAAGTTAAATTATGTTTTTACAAGTTAAAGTTACGTTTTGACAAGTTAAATTATGTTTTTTACAAGTTAAAGTTACGTTTGGACAAGTTAAAGTATATTTTTTACAAGTTAAAGTTACGTTTTGACAAGTTAAGTATGTTTTTTACAAGTTAAAGTTACGTTTTAACAAGTTAAAATATGTTTCTTACAAGTTACAGGTACGTTTTGACAAGTTAAAGTACGTTTCAACAAGTTTAAATTACGTTTTTATAAGTTAAAGTGCATGTTTTACAAGTTTAAGTTACGTTTTGACAAGTTTAAATTATGTTTCAACAAGTTAAAGTTACATTTTGACAAGTTAACGTAAATTTTTTACAAATTAAAGTTACATTTTGACAAGTTAAAGTGTTTTTTGTATAAGTTAAAGTTACGTTTTGACAGTTTTAAGTACGTTTCAACAAGTTTAAAGTTACGGATTGACAAGTTAAAGTACATTTTTTACAAGTTAAAGGTATGTTTTGACAAGTTAAAGTACGTTTCAACAAGTTTAAATTACGATTTGACAAGTTAGAGTACATTTCTTACAAGTTAAAGTTACATTTTGACAAGTTAAATTATGTTTTTTACAAGTTAAAGTTACGTTTTGACAAGTTAAAGTATGTTTTTTAACAGTTAAAGTTACGTTCTGACAAGTTAAAGTACGTTTCAACAAGTTAAATTTACGATTTCTAAAGTTAAGTACATTTTTACCAGTTCAAGATATGTTTTGACAAATTAAAGTACGTTTCAACAAGTTAAAATTACGTTTTGACAAGTTAAAATATATTTTTTACAAGTTAACTTTACGTTTTGACAAGTTAAAGTACGTTTCAACATGTTAAAATTACTTTTGACAAGTTAAAGTAAATTTTTTACAAATTAAAATTACATTTTGACAAGTTAAAGTGTTTTTTGTATAAGTTAAAATTACTTTTTGACAATTTTAAGTACGTTTCAACCAGTTTAAAGTTACGGATTGACAAGTTAAAGTACATTTTTTACAAGTTAAAATTATGTTTTGACAAGTTAAAGTACGTTTCAACAAGTTAAAATTACGATTTGATAAGTTAAAGTACATTTCTTACAAATTAAAGTTACGTTTTGACAAGTTAAATTATGTTTTTTACAAGCTAAAGTTACGTTTTGACAAGTTAAAGTATGTTTTTTACAAGTTAAAGTTACGTTCTGACAAGTTAAAGTACGTTTCAACAAGTTAAATTTACGATTTCTAAAGTTAAGTACATTTTTACAAGTTAAAGTTATGATTTGACAAGTTGAAGTACGTTTCAACAAGTTAAAATATATTTTTTCCAAGTTAAAGTTACGTTTTGACAAGTTAAAGTGTGTTTTTTACAAGTTAAAGTTACGTTTTGACAAATTAAAGTACGTTTCAACAAGTCTCAATTACGTTTTGACAAGTTAAAGTACATTTTTTACAAGCTAAAGTTATGTTTTGACAGTTAAAGTACGTTTCAAGAAGTTAAAATTACGATTTGACAAGTTAAAGTACATTTTTACAAGTAAAATTAAGTTTTGTCAAGTTAAATTTTGTTTTTTACAAGTTAAAGTTATGTTTTGACAAGTTAAAGTATGTTTTTTACTAGTTAAAGTTACATTTGTACAAGTTAAAGTACTTCAAGAAGTTAATTTTACGATTTCACAAGATAATTACATTTTTACAAGTTAAACTTATGTTTTGACAAGTTAAAGTACGTTTCAACAAGTTAAAATTACATTTTGACAATTTAAAATACATTTTTTACAAGTTAAAGTTTTGTTTTGACAAGTTAAAGTACATTTCTTACAAGTTAAAGTTACGTTTTGACACGTTAAATTATGTTTTTTACAAGCTAAAGTTACGTTTTGACGAGTTAAAGTATGTTTTTTACAAGTTAAAGTTACGTTCTGACAAGTTAAAGTAAGTTTCAACAAGTTAAATTTACGATTTCTAAAGTTAAGATATTTTTACAAGTTAAAGTTATGTTTTGACAAGTTGAAGTACGTTTCAACAAGTTGAAATTACGTTTTGACAAGTTAAAATATATTTTTTACAAGTTAAAGTTACGTTTTGACAAGTTAAAGTGTGTTTTTTACAAGTTAAAGTTACCTTTTGACAGGTTAAAGTACGTTTGAACAAGTCTCAATTACGTTTTGACAACTTAAAGTACATTTTTTACAAGTTAAAGTTATGTTTTGACAAGTTAAAGTACGTTTTAATAAGTTAAAATTACGATTTGACAAGTTAAAGTAAATTTTTTACAAGTTAAAGTTAAGTTTTGACAAGTTAAAGTATGTTTTTTACAAGTTAAAGTTACGTTTTGACAGGTTAAAGTACGTTTCAACAAGTCTCAATTACGTTTTGACAACTTAAAGTACATTTTTTACAAGTTAAAGTTATGCTTTGACAAGTTTAAGTACGTTTCAATAAATTAAAATTACGATTTGACAAGTTGAAGTAAATTTTTTACAACTTAAAGTTAAGTTTTGACAAGTTAAAGTATGTTTTTTACAAGTTAAAGTTACGTTTTGACAGGTTAAAGTACGTTTCAACAAGTCTCAATTACGTTTTGACAACTTAAAGTACATTTTTTACAAGTTAAAGTTATGTTTTGACAAGTTAAAGTACATTTCTTACAAGTTAAAGTTACGTTTTGACACGTTAAATTATGTTTTTTACAAGCTAAAGTTACGTTTTGACAAGTTAAAGTATGTTTTTTACAAGTTAAAGTTACGTTTTGACAAGTTAAAGTGTGTTTTTTACAAGTTAAAGTTACCTTTTGACAGGTTAAATTACGTTTCAACAAGTCTCAATTACGTTTTGAAAACTTAAAGTACATTTTTTACAAGTTAAAGTTATGTTTTGACAAGTTAAAGTGCGTTTCAATAAGTTAAAATTACGATTTTACAAGTTAAAGTATATTTTTTACAAGTTAAAGTTATGTTTTGACAAGTTAAAGTATGTTTTTTACAAGTTAAAGTTACGTTTTGACAGGTTAAAGTACGTTTCAACAAGTCTCAATTACGTTTTGACAAGTTAAAGTACATTTTTTACAAGTTAAAATTACGATTTGACAAGTTAAAGTACTTTTTTACAACTGAAAGTTAAGTTTTGACAAGTTAAAGTATGTTTTTTACAAGTTAAAGTTACGTTTTGACAAGTTATAGTATGGTTTTTACAAGTTAAAGTTACGCTTTGACAAGTTAAAGTATATTTCTTACAAGTTAAAGTTACGCTTTGTCAAGTTATATTATGTTTTTTACAAATTAAAGTTACGTTTTGACAAGTTAAAGTATATTTTTTACAAGTTAAAGTTACGTTTTGACAAGTTAAAGTGTGTTTTTTACAAGTTAAAGTTACCTTTTGACAGGTTAAAGTACGTTTGGACAAGTCTCAATTAAGTTTTGACAACTTAAAGTACATTTTTTACAAGTTAAAGTTATGTTTTGACAAGTTAAAGTACGTTTCAATAAGTTAAAATTACGATTTTACAAGTTAAAGTATATTTTTTACAAGTTAAAGTTAAGTTTTGACAAGTTAAAGTATGTTTTTTACAAGTTAAAGTTACGTTTTCACAAGTTATAGTATGGTTTTTACAAGTTAAAGTTACGCTTTGACAAGTTAAAGTATATTTCTTACAAGTTAAAGTTACGCTTTGTCAAGTTAAATTATGTTTTTTACAAATTAAAGTTACGTTTTGACAAGTTAAAGTATATTTTTTACAAGTTAAAGTTACGTTTTGACAAGTTAAAGTATGTTTTTTACAAGTTAAAGTTACGTTTTAACAAGTTAAAATATGTTTCTTACAAGTTAAAGGTACGTTTTGACAAGTTAAAGTACGTTCTTACAAGTTAAAATGCATGTTTTACAAGCTTAAGTTACGTTCTGACAAGTTAAAATTATGTTTCAACGAGTTAAAGTTACATTTTGACAAGTTAAAGTAAATTTTTTACAAATTAAAGTTACATTTTGACAAGTTAAAGTGTTTTTTGTATAACTTAAAGTTACTGTTTTGACAATTTTAAGTACGTTTCAACAAGTTTAAAGGTACGGATTGACAAGTTAAAGTACATTTTTTACAAGTTAAAGTATGTTTCTTAGAAGTTAAAGTTATAATTTGACAAATTAAAGTACGTTTTCACAAGTTAAAGTTTAGAAGTTAAAGTTACGTTTTGACAAGTTAAAGTACGTTTCAGCATGTTAAAATTACGTTTTGACAAGTTAAATTACATTTTTTACAAGTTAAATTTATGTTTTGACAAGTTAAAATACGTTTCAACAAGTTAAAATTACGATTTGACAAGTTAAAGTACATTTCTTACAAGTTAAAGTTACGTTTTGACAAGTTAAAGTATGTTTTTTACAAGTAAAACTTACATTTGTACAAGTTAAAGTACTTTTCAACAAGTTGATTTTACGTTTTCACAAGATAATTACATTTTTACAAGTTAAACTTATGTTTTGACAAGTTAAAGTATGTTTCAACAAGTTAAAATTACATTTTGACAATTTAAAATAATTTTTTTTCAAGTTAAAGTTTTGTTTTGACAAGTTAAAGTATGTTTTTTACAAGTTAAAGTTACAATTTGACAAGTTAAAGTATGTTCCTTAAAAGTTAAAGTTACCTTTTGACAAGTTAGAGTCTGTTTCAACAAGTTTAAATTTCGTTTTTATAAGTTAAAGTGCATGTTTTACAAGTTTAAGTTACCTTGTGACAACTTAAAATTATATTTTGACAAGTTAAAGTTTATTTTTTACAAGTTAAAGTTACGTTTTGAAAAATTAAAGTGTTTTTTGTTTAAGTTAAAGTTACGTTTTGAATATTTAAAGTACGTTTCAACAAGTTTAGAGTTACGGATTGACAAGTTAAAGTACATTTTTTACAAGTTAAAGTATGTTTCTAACAAGTTAAAGTTACGTTTTGACAGGTTAAAGTACGTTTCAACAAGTTAAAATTACATTTTCACATATTAATGTACGTTTTGACAAGTTAAAGTATGTTTTTTACAAGTTAAAGTTACGTTTTGACAAGTTAAAATATGTTTCTTACAAGTTAAAGGTACGTTTGGACAAGTTAATGTACGTTTAAACAAGTTTAAATTACGTTTTTATAAGTTAAAGTGCATGTTTTACAAGTTTAAGTTACGTTTTGACAAGTTAAAATTATGTTTCAACAAGTTAAAGTTACATTTTGACAAGTTAAAGTAAATTTTTTACAAGTTAAAGTTACGTTTTATACAATTTAAAGTGTTTTTTGTATAAGTTAAAGTTACGTTTTGACAATTTAAAGTACATTTCAACAAGTTTAAAGTTACGGATTGACAAGTTAAAGTACATTTTTTACAAGTTAAAGTATGTTTCTTAGAAGTTAAAGTTATGTTTTGACAAATTAAAGTACGTTTTCACAAGTTAAAGTACATTTTTTAGAAATTAAAGTTACGTTTTGACAAGTTAAAGTACGTTTCAGCATGTTAAAATTACGTTTTGACAAGTTAAAGTACATTTTTTACAAGTTAAAGTTACGTTTTGACAAGTTAAAGTATGTTTTTTACAAGTAAAAGTTACGTTTTGACAAGTTAGAGTATGTATTTTACAAGTTAAAGTTACGCTATGACATGTTCAAGTATGTTTCTTACAAGTTAAAGTTATGAATTGACAAGTTAAAATAGGTTTCAACAAATTTAAATTACGTTTTTACAAGTTAAAGTGCATGTTTTACAAGTTTAAGTTACGTTTTGACAAGATAAATTTACGTTTAAACAACTTATATTTACATTTTGACAAGTTAAAGTACATTTTTTACAAATTAAAGTTACGTTTTGACATGTTAAAGAGTTTTTTGTATAAGTGAAACTTACGTTTTAACAATTTAAAGTACGTTTCAACAAGTTTAAAGTTACAAATTGACAAGTTAAAGTATAATTTTTACAAGTTAAAGTATGTTTGTTACAAGTTAAAGTTATGTTTTGACAAGTTAAAGTACGTTTCAACAAGTTAAAATTACGTTTTCACAAGTTAAAGTATATTTCTTACAAGTTAAAGTTATGTTTTGACAAGCTAAAGTACGTTTCAACATGTTAAAATTAAGTTTTGACAAGTTAGAGTATATTTTTTACAAGTTAAAATTACGTTTTGAAAACTTAAAGTATGTTTTTTACAAGTTAAAGTTACGTTTTTCCAAGTTAAAGTACATTTCAACAAGTTAAAATTACGTTTTGACAAGTTAACGTAAAATTTTTACAAGTTACAGTTACGTTTTGATAAGTTAAATTATATTTTTTACAAGTTAAAGTTACGTTTTGACAAGTTAAAGTATGTTTTTTAATAGTTAAAGTTACGTTCTGACAAGTTAAAATACGTTTCAACAAGTTAAATTTACGATTTCTAAAGTTAAGTACATTTTTACAAGTTAAAGATATGTTTTGACAAATTAAAGTACGTTTCAACAAGTTAAAATTATGTTTTGACTAGTTAAAATATATTTTTTACAAGTTAAAGTTACGTTTTGACAAGTTAAAGTGTGTTTTTTACAAGTTAAAGTTACGTTTTGACAAATTAAAGTACGTCTAAACAAGTCTCAATTACGTTTTGACAAGTTAAAGTACATTTGATACAAGTTAAAGTTATGTTTTGACACGTTAAATTACGTTTCAAGAAGTTAAAATTACGATTTGACAAGTTAAAGTATATTTCTACAAGTTAAAGTTACGTTTTGTCAAGTTAAATTATGTTTTTACAAGTTAAAGTTACGTTTTGACAAGTTAAATTATGTTTTTTACAAGTTAAAGTTACGTTTGGACAAGTTAAAGTACATTTTTTAGAAGTTAAAGTTACGTTTTGACAAGTTAAAGTACGATTTGACAAGTTAAAGTATGTTTTTTACAAGTTAAAGTTACGTTTTGACAAGTTAAAATATGTTTCTTACAAGTTACAGGTACGTTTTGACAAGTTAAAGTACGTTTCAACAAGTTTAAATTACGTTTTTATAAGTTAAAGTGCATGTTTTACAAGTTTAAGTTACGTTTTGACAAGTTAAAATTATGTTTCAACAAGTTAAAGTTACATTTTGACAAGTTAAAGTAAATTTTTTACAAGTTAAAGTTACGTTTTATACAAGTTAAAGTGTTTTTTGTATAAGTTAAAGTTACGTTTTGACAATTTAAAGTACATTTCAACAAGTTTAAAGTTACGGATTGACAAGTTAAAGTACATGTTTTACAAGTTAAAGTATGTTTCTTAGAAGTTAAAGTTATGTTTTGACAAATTAAAGTACGTTTTCACAAGTTAAAGTACATTTTTTAGAAATTAAAGTTACGTTTTGACAAGTTAAAGTACGTTTCAGCATGTTAAAATTACGTTTTGACAAGTTAAAGTACATTTTTTACAAGTTAAAGTTACGTTTTGACAAGTTAAAGTATGTTTTTGACAAGTAAAAGTTACGTTTTGACAAGTTAGAGTATGTATTTTACAAGTTAAAGTTACGCTATGACATGTTCAAGTATGTTTCTTACAAGTTAAAGTTATGAATTGACAAGTTAAAATAGGTTTCAACAAATTTAAATTACGTTTTTACAAGTTAAAGTGCATGTTTTACAAGTTTAAGTTACGTTTTGACAAGATAAATTTACGTTTAAACAACTTATATTTACATTTTGACAAGTTAAAGTACATTTTTTACAAATTAAAGTTACGTTTTGACATGTTAAAGAGTTTTTTGTATAAGTGAAACTTACGTTTTAACAATTTAAAGTACGTTTCAACAAGTTTAAAGTTACAAATTGACAAGTTAAAGTATAATTTTTACAAGTTAAAGTATGTTTGTTACAAGTTAAAGTTATGTTTTGACAAGTTAAAGTACGTTTCAACAAGTTAAAATTACGTTTTCACAAGTTAAAGTATATTTCTTACAAGTTAAAGTTATGTTTTGACAAGCTAAAGTACGTTTCAACATGTTAAAATTAAGTTTTGACAAGTTAGAGTATATTTTTTACAAGTTAAAATTACGTTTTGAAAACTTAAAGTATGTTTTTTACAAGTTAAAGTTACGTTTTTCCAAGTTAAAGTACATTTCAACAAGTTAAAATTACGTTTTGACAAGTTAACGTAAAATTTTTACAAGTTACAGTTACGTTTTGATAAGTTAAATTATATTTTTTACAAGTTAAAGTTACGTTTTGACAAGTTAAAGTATGTTTTTTAATAGTTAAAGTTACGTTCTGACAAGTTAAAATACGTTTCAACAAGTTAAATTTACGATTTCTAAAGTTAAGTACATTTTTACAAGTTAAAGATATGTTTTGACAAATTAAAGTACGTTTCAACAAGTTAAAATTACGTTTTGACTAGTTAAAATATATTTTTTACAAGTTAAAGTTACGTTTTGACAAGTTAAAGTGTGTTTTTTACAAGTTAAAGTTACGTTTTGACAAATTAAAGTACGTCTAAACAAGTCTCAATTACGTTTTGACAAGTTAAAGTACATTTGATACAAGTTAAAGTTATGTTTTGACACGTTAAATTACGTTTCAAGAAGTTAAAATTACGATTTGACAAGTTAAAGTATATTTCTACAAGTTAAAGTTACGTTTTGTCAAGTTAAATTATGTTTTTACAAGTTAAAGTTACGTTTTGACAAGTTAAATTATGTTTTTTACAAGTTAAAGTTACGTTTGGACAAGTTAAAGTACATTTTTTAGAAGTTAAAGTTACGTTTTGACAAGTTAAAGTACGATTTGACAAGTTAAAGTATGTTTTTTACAAGTTAAAGATACGTTTTGACAAGTTAAAATATGTTTCTTACAAGTTACAGGTACGTTTTGACAAGTTAAAGTACGTTTCAACAAGTTTAAATTACGTTTTTATAAGTTAAAGTGCATGTTTTACAAGTTTAAGTTACGTTTTGACAAGTTAAAATTATGTTTCAACAAGTTAAAGTTACATTTTGACAAGTTAAAGTAAATTTTTTACAAGTTAAAGTTACGTTTTATACAAGTTAAAGTGTTTTTTGTATAAGTTAAAGTTACGTTTTGACAATTTAAAGTACATTTCAACAAGTTTAAAGTTACGGATTGACAAGTTAAAGTACATTTTTTACAAGTTAAAGTATGTTTCTTAGAAGTTAAAGTTATGTTTTGACAAATTAAAGTACGTTTTCACAAGTTAAAGTACATTTTTTAGAAATTAAAGTTACGTTTTGACAAGTTAAAGTACGTTTCAGCATGTTAAAATTACGTTTTGACAAGTTAAAGTACATTTTTTACAAGTTAAAGTTACGTTTTGACAAGTTAAAGTATGTTTTTTACAAGTAAAAGTTACGTTTTGACAAGTTAGAGTATGTATTTTACAAGTTAAAGTTACGCTATGACATGTTCAAGTATGTTTCTTACAAGTTAAAGTTATGAATTGACAAGTTAAAATAGGTTTCAACAAATTTAAATTACGTTTTTACAAGTTAAAGTGCATGTTTTACAAGTTTAAGTTACGTTTTGACAAGATAAATTTACGTTTAAACAACTTATATTTACATTTTGACAAGTTAAAGTACATTTTTTACAAATTAAAGTTACGTTTTGACATGTTAAAGAGTTTTTTGTATAAGTGAAACTTACGTTTTAACAATTTAAAGTACGTTTCAACAAGTTTAAAGTTGCAAATTGACAAGTTAAAGTATAATTTTTACAAGTTAAAGTATGTTTGTTACAAGTTAAAGTTATGTTTTGACAAGTTAAAGTACGTTTCAACAAGTTAAAATTACGTTTTCACAAGTTAAAGTATATTTCTTACAAGTTAAAGTTATGTTTTGACAAGCTAAAGTACGTTTCAACATGTTAAAATTAAGTTTTGACAAGTTAGCGTATATTTTTTACAAGTTAAAATTACGTTTTGAAAACTTAAAGTATGTTTTTTACAAGTTAAAGTTACGTTTTTCCAAGTTAAAGTACATTTCAACAAGTTAAAATTACGTTTTGACAAGTTAAAGTACAATTTTTACAAGTTACAGTTACGTTTTGATAAGTTAAATTATATTTTTTACAAGTTAAAGTTACGTTTTGACAAGTTAAAGTATGTTTTTTAATAGTTAAAGTTACGTTCTGACAAGTTAAAATACGTTTCAACAAGTTAAATTTACGATTTCTAAAGTTAAGTACATTTTTACAAGTTAAAGATATGTTTTGACAAATTAAAGTACGTTTCAACAAGTTAAAATTACGTTTTGACTAGTTAAAATATATTTTTTACAAGTTAAAGTTACGTTTTGACAAGTTAAAGTGTGTTTTTTACAAGTTAAAGTTACGTTTTGACAAATTAAAGTATGTCTAAACAAGTCTCAATTACGTTTTGACAAGTTAAAGTAAATTTGATACAAGTTAAAGTTATGTTTTGACAAGTTAAATTACGTTTCAAGAAGTTAAAATTACGATTTGACAAGTTAAAGTATATTTCTACAAGTTAAAGTTACGTTTTGTCAAGTTAAATTATGTTTTTACAAGTTAAAGTTACGTTTTGACAAGTTAAATTATGTTTTTTACAAGTTAAAGTTACGTTTGGACAAGTTAAAGTACATTTTTTAGAAGTTAAAGTTACGTTTTGACAAGTTAAAGTACGATTTGACAAGTTAAAGTATGTTTTTTACAAGTTAAAGTTACGTTTTGACAAGTTAAAATATGTTTCTTACAAGTTACAGGTACGTTTTGACAAGTTAAAGTACGTTTCAACAAGTTTAAATTACGTTTTTATAAGTTAAAGTGCATGTTTTACAAGTTTAAGTTACGTTTTGACAAGTTTAAATTATGTTTCAACAAGTTAAAGTTACATTTTGACAAGTTAACGTAAATTTTTTACAAATTAAAGTTACATTTTGACAAGTTAAAGTGTTTTTTGTATAAGTTAAAGTTACGTTTTGACAGTTTTAAGTATGTTTCAACAAGTTTAAAGTTACGGATTGACAAGTTAAAGTACATTTTTTACAAGTTAAAGGTATGTTTTGACAAGTTAAAGTACGTTTCAACAAGTTTAAATTACGATTTGACAAGTTAAAGTACATTTCTTACAAGTTAAAGTTACATTTTGACAAGTTAAATTATGTTTTTTACAAGTTAAAGTTACGTTTTGACAAGTTAAAGTATGTTTTTTAACAGTTAAAGTTACGTTCTGACAAGTTAAAGTACGTTTCAACAAGTTAAATTTACGATTTCTAAAGTTAAGTACATTTTTACCAGTTCAAGATATGTTTTGACAAATTAAAGTACGTTTCAACAAGTTAAAATTACGTTTTGACAAGTTAAAATATATTTTTTACAAGTTAAAGTTACGTTTGACAAGTTAAAGTGTGTTTTTTACAAGTTAAAGTTACGTTTGACAAATTAAAGTACGTCTCAACAAGTCTCAATTACGTTTTGACAAGTTAAAGTACATTTTTTACAAGTTAAAGTTATGTTTTGACAAGTTAAATTACGTTTCAAGAAGTTAAAATTACGATTTGACAAGTTAAAGTACATTTCTACAAGTTAAAGTTACGTTTTGTCAAGTTACATTATGTTTTTTACAAGTTAAAGTTACGTTTTGACAAGTTAAATTATGTTTTTTACAAGTTAAAGTTACGTTTTGACAAGTTAAAGTACATTTTTTACAAGTTAAAGTTACGTTTTGACAAGTTAAAGTACGTTTTGACAAGTTAAAGTACGTTTTTGACAAGTTAAAGTACGTTTTGACAAGTTAAAGTTACGTTTTGACAAGTTAAAATATGTTTCTTACAAGTTAAAGGTACGTTTTGACAAGTTAAAGTACGTTTCAACAAGTTTAAATTACGTTTTTATAAGTTAAAGTGCATGTTTTACAAGTTTAAGTTACGTTTTGACAAGTTTAAATTATGTTTCAACAAGTTAATGTTACATTTTGACAAGTTAAAGTAACTTTTTTACAAATTAAAGTTACATTTTGACAAGTTAAAGTGTTTTTTGTATAAGTTAAAGTTACGTTTTGACAGTTTATGTATGTTTTAACAAGTTTAAAGTTACAGATTGACAAGTTAAAGTACATTTTTTATAAGATAAAGGTATGTTTTGACAAGTTAAAGCACATTTCAACAAGTTAAAATTACGATTTGACAAGTTAAAGTTACGTTTTGACAAGTTAAATTATGTTTTTTACAAGATAAAGTTACGTTTTGACATGTTAAAGTATGTTTTTCACAAGTTAAAGTTACGTTCTGACAAGTTAAAGTACGTTTCAACAAGTTAAATTTACGATTTCTAAAGTTAAGTACATTTTTACAAGTTAAAGTTATGTTTTGACAAGTTGAAGTACGTTTTAACAAGTTAAAGTGTGTTTTTTACAAGTTGAAGTTACGTTTTGACAAATTAAAGTACGTTTCAACAAGTCTCAATTACGTTTTGACAAGTTAAAGTACATTTTTTACAAGTTAAAGTTATGTTTTGACAAGTTAAAGTACATTTCAAGAAGTTAAAATTACGATTTGACAAGTTAAAGTACAGTTTTACAAGTTAAAGTTACGTTTTGTCAAGTTAAATTATGTTTTTTATAAGTTAAAGTTACATTTTGACAAGTTAAATTATGTTTTTTACAAATTAAAGTTACGTTTTGACAAGTTAAAGTACATTTTTTACAAGTTAAAGTTATTCTTTGACAAGTTAAAGTACGTTTCAATAAATTAAAATTACGATTTGACAAGTTAAAGTACATTTTTTACAAGTTAAAGTTAAGTTTTGACAAGTTAAAGTATGTTTTTTACAAGTTAAAGTTACGTTTTGACAAGTTATAGTATGGTTATTACAAATTAAAGTTACGCTTTGACAAGTTAAAGTATATTTCTTACAAGTTAAAGTTACGCTTTGTCAAGTTAAATTATGTTTTTTAAAAATTAAAGTTACATTTTGACAAGTTAAAGTATTTTTTTTACAAGTTAAAGTTACGTTCTGACAAGTTAAAGTACGTTTCAACAAGTTAAATTTACGATTTCTAAAGTTAAGTACATTTTTACAAGTTAAAGTTATGTTTTGACAAGTTGAAGTACGTTTCAACAAGTTAAATTACGTTTTGACAAGTTAAAGTGTATTTTTTACAAGTTGAAGTTACGTTTTGACAAATTAATGTACGTTTCAACAAGTCTCAATTACGTTTTGACAAGTTAAAGTACATTTTTTACAAGTTAAAGTTATGTTTTGACAAGTTAAAGTACATTTCAAGAAGTTAAAATTACGATTTGACAAGTTAAAGTACAGTTTTACAAGTTAAAGTTACGTTTTGTCAAGTTAAATTATGTTTTTTATAAGTTAAAGTTACATTTTGACAAGTTAAATTATGTTTTTTACAAATTAAAGTTACGTTTTGACAAGTTAAAGTACATTTTTTACAAGTTAAAGTTATTCTTTGACAAGTTAAAGTACGTTTCAATAAATTAAAATTACGATTTGACAAGTTAAAGTACATTTTTTACAAGTTAAAGTTAAGTTTTGACAAGTTAAAGTATGTTTTTTACAAGTTAAAGTTACGTTTTGACAAGTTATAGTATGGTTATTACAAATTAAAGTTACGCTTTGACAAGTTAAAGTATATTTCTTACAAGTTAAAGTTACGCTTTGTCAAGTTAAATTATGTTTTTTAAAAATTAAAGTTACATTTTGACAAGTTAAAGTATTTTTTTTACAAGTTAAAGTTACGTTCTGACAAGTTAAAGTACGTTTCAACAAGTTAAATTTACGATTTCTAAAGTTAAGTACATTTTTACAAGTTAAAGTTATGTTTTGACAAGTTGAAGTACGTTTCAACAAGTTAAATTACGTTTTGACAAGTTAAAGTGTGTTTTTTACAAGTTGAAGTTACGTTTTGACAAATTAATGTACGTTTCAACAAGTCTCAATTACGTTTTGACAAGTTAAAGTACATTTTTTACAAGTTAAAGTTATGTTTTGACAAGTTAAAGTACATTTCAAGAAGTTAAAATTACGATTTGACAAGTTAAAGTACAGTTTTACAAGTTAAAGTTACGTTTTGTCAAGTTAAATTATGTTTTTTATAAGTTAAAGTTACATTTTGACAAGTTAAATTATGTTTTTTACAAATTAAAGTTACGTTTTGACAAGTTAAAGTACATTTTTTACAAGTTAAAGTTATTCTTTGACAAGTTAAAGTACGTTTCAATAAATTAAAATTACGATTTGACAAGTTAAAGTACATTTTTTACAAGTTAAAGTTAAGTTTTGACAAGTTAAAGTATGTTTTTTACAAGTTAAAGTTACGTTTTGACAAGTTATAGTATGGTTATTACAAATTAAAGTTACGCTTTAACAAGTTAAAGTATATTTCTTACAAGTTAAAGTTACGCTTTGTCAAGTTAAATTATGTTTTTTAAAAATTAAAGTTACATTTTGACAAGTTAAAGTCTTTTTTTTACAAGTTAAAGTTACGTTCTGACAAGTTAAAGTACGTTTCAACAAGTTAAATTTACGATTTCTAAAGTTAAGTACATTTTTACAAGTTAAAGTTATGTTTTGACAAGTTGAAGTACGTTTCAACAAGTTAAATTACGTTTTGACAAGTTAAAGTGTGTTTTTTACAAGTTGAAGTTACGTTTTGACAAATTAATGTACGTTTCAACAAGTCTCAATTACGTTTTGACAAGTTAAAGTACATTTTTTACCAGTTAAAGTTATGTTTTGACAAGTTAAAGTACGTTCCAAGAAGTTAAAGTTACGATTTGACAAGTTAAAGTAAATTTTTACAAGTTAAAGTTACGTTTTGTCAAGTTAAATTATGTTTTTTACAAGTTAAATTTACATTTTGACAAGTTAAATTATGTTTTTTACAAGTTAAAGTTACGTTTTGACAAGTTAAATTACTTTTTTTACAAGTTAAAGTTATGCTTTGACAAGTTAAAGTACGTTTCAATAAATTAAAATTACGATTTGACAAGTTAAAGTACATTTTTTACAAGTTAAAGTTAAGTTTTGACAAGTTAAAGTATGTTTTTTACAAGTTAAAGTTACGTTTTGACAAGTTATAGTATGATTTTTACAAATTAAAGTTAAGCTTTGACAAGTTAAAGTATATTTCTTACAAGTTAAAGTTACGCTTTGTCAAGTTAAATTATGTTTTTTAAAAATTAAAGTTACGTTTTGACAAGTTAAAGTATTTTTTTTACAAGTTAAAGTTACGTTTTGACAAGTTAAAGTGTGTTTTTTACAAGTTAAAGTTACCTTTTGACAGGTTAAAGTACGTTTCAACAAGTCTCAATTACGTTTTGACAACTTAAAGTACATTTTTTACAAGCTAAAGTTATGTTTTGACAAGTTAAAGTACGTTTCAATAAGTTAAAATTACGATTTTACAAGTTAAAGTATATTTTCTACAAGTTAAAGTTAAGTTTTGACAAGTTAAAGTATGTTTTTTACAAGTTAAAGTTACGTTTTGACAGGTTAAAGTACGTTTCAACAAGTCTCAATTACGTTTTGACAACTTAAAGTACATTTTTTACAAGTTAAAGTTATGCTTTGACAAGTTAAAGTACGTTTCAATAAGTAAAAATTACGATTTAACAAGTTAAAGTACATTTTTTACAAAAGAAAGTTAAGTTTTGACAAGTTAAAGTATGTTTTTTACAAGTTAAAGTTACGTTTTGACAAGTTATAGTATGGTTTTTACAAGTTAAAGTTACGCTTTGACAAGTTAGAGTATATTTCTTACAAGTTCAAGTTACGCTTTGTCAAGTTAAATTATGTTTTTTACAAATTAAAGTTACGTATTGACAAGTTAAAGTATATTTTTTACAAGTTAAAGTTACGTTTTGACAAGTTAAAGTGTGTTTTTTACAAGTTAAAGTTACCTTTTGACAGGTTAAAGTACGTTTCAACAAGTCTCAATTACGTTCTGACAACTTAAAGTACATTTTTTACAAGCTAAAGTTATGTTTTGACAAGTTAAAGTACGTTTCAATAAGTTAAAATTACGATTTTACAAGTTAAAGTATATTTTTTACAAGTTAAAGTTAAGTTTTGACAAGTTAAAGTATGTTTTTTACAAGTTAAAGTTACGTTTTGACAAGTTAAAGTACGTTTCAACAAGTCTCAATTACGTTTTGACAACTTAAAGTACATTTTTTACAAGTTAAAGTTATGCTTTGACAAGTTAAAGTACGTTTCAATAAGTTAAAATTACGATTTGACAAGTTAAAGTACCTTTTTTACAAGTGAAAGTTAAGTTTTGACAAGTTAAAGTATGCTTTTTACAAGTTAAAGTTACATTTTGAAAAGTTATAGTATGGTTTTTACAAGTTAAAGTTACGCTTTGACAAGTTAAAGTATATTTCTTACAAGTTAAAGTTACGCTTTGTCAAGTGAAATTATGTTTTTTACAAATTAAAGTTACGTTTTGACAAGTTAAAGTATATTTTTTACAAGTTAAAGTTACGTTTTGACAAGTTAAAGTGTGTTTTTTACAAGTTAAAGTTACCTTTTGACAGGTTAAAGTACGTTTCAACAAGTCTCAATTACGTTTTGACAACTTAAAGTACATTTTTTACAAGTTAAAGTTATGTTTTGACAAGTTAAAGTACGTTTCAATAAGTTAAAATTACGATTTTACAAGTTAAAGTATATTTTTTACAAGTTAAAGTTAAGTTTTGACAAGTTAAAGTATGTTTTTTACAAGTTAAAGTTACGTTTTGACAGGTTAAAGTACGTTTCAATAAGTCTCAATTACGTTTTGACAACTTAAAGTACATTTTTTACAAGTTAAAGTTATGCTTTGACAAGTTAAAGTACGTTTCAATAAGTTAAAATTACGATTTGAAAAGTTAAAGTACATTTTTTACAAGTTAAAGTTAAGTTTTGACAAGTTAAAGTATGTTTTTTACAAGTTAAAGTTACGTTTTCACAAGTTATAGTATGGTTTTTACAAGTTGAAGTTACGCTTTGACAAGTTAAAGTATATTTCTTACAAGTTAAAGTTACGCTTTGTCAAGTTAAATTATGTTTTTTACAAATTAAAGTTACGTTTTGACAAGTTAAAGTATATTTTTTACAAGTTAAAGTTACGTTTTGACAAGTTAAAGTATGTTTTTTACAAGTTAAAGTTACGTTTTAACAAGTTAAAATATGTTTCTTACAAGTTAAAGGTACGTTTTGACAAGTTAAAGTACGTTTCAACAAGTTTAAATTACGTTTTTATAAGTTAAAGTGCATGTTTTACAAGCTTAAGTTACGTTCTGACAAGTTAAAATTATGTTTCAACGAGTTAAAGTTACATTTTGACAAGTTAAAGTAAATTTTTTACAAATTAAAGTTACATTTTGACAAGTTAAAGTGTTTTTTGTATAACTTAAAGTTACTGTTTTGACAATTTTAAGTACGTTTCAACAAGTTTAAAGTTACGGATTGACAAGTTAAAGTACATTTTTTACAAGTTAAAGTATGTTTCTTAGAAGTTAAAGTTATGTTTTGACAAATTAAAGTACGTTTTCACAAGTTAAAGTACATTTTTTAGAAGTTAAAGTTACGTTTTGACAAGTTAAAGTACATTTCAGCATGTTAAAATTACGTTTTGACAAGTTAAAGTACATTTTTTACAAGTTAAATTTATGTTTTGACAAGTTAAAATACGTTTCAACAAGTTAAAATTACGATTTGACAAGTTAAAGTACATTTCTTACAAGTTAAAGTTACGTTTTGACAAGTTAAAGTATGTTTTTACAAGTAAAAGTTACATTTGTACAAGTTAAAGTACTTTTCAACAAGTTGATTTTACATTTTCACAAGATAATTACATTTTTACAAGTTAAACTTATGTTTTGACAAGTTAACGTACGTTTCAACAAGTTAAAATTACATTTTGACAATTTAAAATAATTTTTTTTCAAGTTAAAGTTTTGTTTTGACAAGTTAAAGTATGTTTTTTACAAGTTAAAGTTACAATTTGACAAGTTAAAGTATGTTCCTTAAAAGTTAAAGTTACCTTTTGACAAGTTAAAGTCCGTTTCGACAAGTTTAAATTTCGTTTTTATAAGTTAAAGTGCATGTTTTACAAGTTTAAGTTACTTTGTGACAACTTAAAATTATATTTTGACAAGTTAAAGTTTATTTTTTACAAGTTAAAGTTACGTTTTGACAAATTAAAGTGTTTTTTGTTTAAGTTAAAGTTACGTTTTGAAAATTTAAAGTACGTTTCAACAAGTTTAGAGTTACGGATTGACAAGTTAAAGTAAATTTTTTACAAGTTAAAGTATGTTTCTAACAAGTTAAAGTTACGTTTTGACAGGTTAAAGTACGTTTCAACAAGTTAAAATTACATTTTCACATATTAATGTACGTTTTGACAAGTTAAAGTATGTTTTTTACAAGTTAAAGTTACGTTTTGACAAGTTAAAATATGTTTCTTACAAGTTAAAGGTACGTTTTGACAAGTTAATGTACGTTTCAACAAGCTTAAATTACGTTTTTAAAAGTTAAAGTGCATGTTTTACAAGTTTAAGTTACGTTTTGACAAGTTAAAATTATGTTTCAACAAGTTAAAGTTACATTTTAACAAGTTAAAGTAAATTTTTTACAAGTTAAAGTTACGTTTTATACAAGTTAAAGTGTTTTTTGTATAAGTTAAAGTTACGTTTTGACAATTTAAAGTACATTTCAACAAGTTTAAAGTTACGGATTGACAAGTTAAAGTACATTTTTTACAAGTTAAAGTATGTTTCTTAGAAGTTAAAATTATGTTTTGACAAATTAAAGTACGTTTTCACAAGTTAAAGTACTATTTTTAGAAGTTAAAGTTACGTTTTGACAAGTTAAAGTACGTTTCAGCATGTTAAAATTACGTTTTGACAAGTTAAAGTACATTTTTTACAAGTTAAAGTTACGTTTTGACAAGTTAAAGTATGTTTTTTACTAGTAAAAGTTACGTTTTTACAAGTTAGAGTATGTATTTTACAAGTTAAAGTTATGCTATGACATGTTCAAGTATGTTTCTTACAAGTTAAAGTTATGAATTGACAAGTTAAAATAGGTTTCAACAAGTTTAAATTACGTTTTTACAAGTTAAAGTGCATGTTTTACAAGTTTAAGTTACGTTTTGACAAGATAAATTTACGTTTAAACAACTTATATTTACATTTTGACAAGTTAAAGTACATTTTTTACAAATTAAAGTTATGTTTTGACATGTTAAAGAGTTTTTTGTATAAGTGAAACTTACGTTATAACAATTTAAAGTACGTTTCAACAAGTTTAAAGTTACAAATTGACAAGTTAAAGTACAATTTTTACAAGTTAAAGTATGTTTGTTACAAGTTAAAGTTATGTGTTGACAAGTTAAAGTACGTTTCAACTAGTTAAAATTACGTTTTCACAAGTTAAAGTATATTTTTTACAAGTTAAAGTTATGTTTTGACAAATTAAAGTACGTTTCAACAAGTTAAAATTACGTTTTGACAAGTTAGAGTATATTTTTTACAAGTTAAAATTACGTTTTGAAAACTTAAAGTATGTTTTTTACAAGTTAAAGTTACGTTTTTCCAAGGTAAAGTACATTTCAACAAGTTAAATTACGTTTTGACAAGTTAAAGTACAATTTTTACAAGTTACAGTTACGTTTTGACAAGTTAAATTATATTTTTTACAAGTCAAAGTTACGTTTTAACAAGTTAAAGTATGTTTTTTAATAGTTAAAGTTACGTTCTGACAAGTTAAAGTACGTTTCAACAAGTTAAATTTACGATTTCTAAAGTTAAGTACATTTTTACAAGTTAAAGATATGTTTTGACAAATTAAAATACGTTTCAACAAGTTAAAACTACGTATTGACAAGTTAAAATATATTTTTCAAGTTAAAGTTACGTTTTGACAAGTTAAAGTGTGTTTTTTACAAGTTAAAGTTACGTTTTGAAAATTAAAGTACGTCTCAACAAGTCTCAATTACGTTTTGACAAGTTAAAGTACATTTGTTACAAATTAAAGTTATGTTTTGACAAGTTAAATTACGTTTCAAGAAGTTAAAATTACGATTTTACAAGTTAAAGTATATTTCTACAAGTTAAAGTTACGTTTTGTCAAGTTAAATTATGTTTTTACAAGTTAAAGTTACGTTTTGACAAGTTAAATTATGTTTTGTACAAGTTAAAGTTACGTTTGGACAAGTTAAAGTACATATTTTACAAGTTAAAGTTACGTTTTGACAAGTTAAAGTACCATTTGACAAGTTAAAGTATGTTTTTTACAAGTTAAAGTTACGTTTTGACAAGTTAAAATATGTTTCTTACAAGTTAAAGGTACGTTTTGACAAGTTAAAGTACATTTCAACAAGTTTAAATTACGTTTTTTTAAGTTAAAGTGCATGTTTTACAAGTTTAAGTTACGTTTTGACAAGTTAAAATTATGTTTCAACAAGTTAAAGTTACATTTTGACAAGTTAAAGTAAATTTTTTACAAATTAAAGTTACATTTTGACAAGTTAAAGTGTTTTTTGTATAAGTTAAAGTTACGTTTTGACAGTTTTAAGTACGTTTCAACAAGTTTAAAGTTACGGATTCACAAGTTAAAGTACATTTTTTACAAGTTAAAGGAATGTTTTGACAAGTTCAAGTACGTTTCAACAAGTTTAAATTACGATTTGACAAGTTAAAGTACATTTCTTACAAGTTAAAGTTACGTTTTGACAAGTTAAATTATGTTTTTTACAAGTTAAAGTTACGTTTTGACAAGTTAAAATATGTTTTTTAACAGTTAAAGTTACGTTCTGACAAGTTAAAGTACGTTTCAACAAGTTAAATTTACGATTTCTAAAGTTAAGTACATTTTTACCAGTTCAAGATATGTTTTGCCAAATTAAAGTACGTTTCAACAAGTTAAAATTACGTTTTGACAAGTTAAAATATATTTTTTACAAGTTAAAGTTACGTTTTGACAAGTTAAAGTGTGTTTTTTACAAGTTAAAGTTACGTTTTGACAAATTAAAGTACGTCTCAACAAGTCTCAATTACGTCTTGACAAGTTAAAGTACATTTGTTATAAGTTAAAGTTATGTTTTGACAAGTTAAATTACGTTTCAAGAAGTTAAAATTACGATTTGACAAGTTAAAGTACATTTCTACAAGTTAAAGTTACGTTTTGTCAAGTTAAATTATGTTTTTTACAAGTTAAAGTTAGGTTTTGACAAGTTAAATTATGTTTTTTACAAGTTAAAGTTACGTTTTGACAAGTAAGAGTACATTTTTTACAAGTTAAAGTTACGTTTTGACAAGTTAAAGAACGTTTTGACAAGTTAAAGTACGTTTTTGACAAGTTAAAGTACGTTTTAACAAGGTTAAATTACGTTTTTATAAGTTAAAGTGCATGTTTTACAAATTTAAGTTACGTTTTGACAAGTTAAAATTATGTTTCAACAAGTTAAAGTTACATTTTGACAAGTTAAAGTAAATTTTTTACAAATTAAAGTTACATTTTGACAAGTTAAAGTGTTTTTTGTATAAGTTAAAGTTACGTTTTGACAGTTTTAAGTACGTTTCAACAAGTTTAAAGTTACGGATTGACAAGTTAAAGTACATTTTTTACAAGTTCAAGGTATGTTTTGACAAGTTAAAGTACATTTCAACAAGTTAAAATTACGATTTGACAAGTTAAAGTTACGTTTTGACAAGTTAAATTATGTTTTTTACAAGATAAAGTTACGTTTTGACATGTTAAAGTATGTTTTTTACAAGTTAAAGTTACATTCTGACAAGTTAAAGTACGTTTCAACAAGTTAAATTTACGATTTTTGAAGTTAAGTACATATTTACAAATTAAAGTTATGTTTTGACAAATTAAAGTACGTTTCAACAAGTTAAAATTACGTTTTGACAAGTTAAAATATATTTTTTACAAGTTAAAGTTACGTTTTGACAAGTTAAAGTGTGTTTTTTACAAGTTAAAGTTACGTTTTGAAAAATTAAAGTACGTTTCAATAAGTCTCAATTTCGTTTTGACAAGTTAAAGTACATTTTTTACAAGTTAAAGTTATGTTTTGACAAGTTAAAGTACGTTTCACGAAGTTAAAATTACGATTTGACAAGTTAAAGTACATTTTTACAAGTTAAAGTTACGTTTTGTCAAGTTAAATTATGTTGTTTACAAGTTAAAGTTACGTTTTGACAAGTTAAAGTATATTTTTTACAAGTTAAAGTTACATTTGTACAAGTTAAAGTACTTTTCAACAAGTTAATTTTACGATTTCACAAGATAATTACATTTTTACAAGTTAAACTTATGTTTTGACAAGTTAAAGTACGTTTTGACAATTTAAAATACAGTTTTTACAAGTTAAAGTTATGTTTTGACAAGTTAAAATTACGTTTTGACAATTTAAAATACAGTTTTTACAAGTTAAAGTTATGTTTTGACAAGTTAAAGTATTTTTTTACAAGTTAAAGTTACAATTTGACAAGTTTAAGTATGTTTCGTAAAAGTTAAAGTTACCTTTTGACAAGTTAAAGTACGTTTCAACAAGTTTAAATTACGTTTTTATAAGTTAAAGTGCATGTTTTACAAGTTTAAGTTACGTTTTGACAAGTTAAAGTTATATTTTAACAAGTTAAAGTACATTTTTTACAAGTTAAAGTTACGTTTTAACAAATTAAAGTGTTTTTTGTTTAAGTTAGAGTTACGTTTTAAAGTTTAAAGGTACTGATTGACAAGTTAAAGTTCATTTTATACAAGTTAAAGTATGTTTCTAACAAGTTAAAGTTACGTTTTGACAAGTTAAAGTACGTTTCAACATGTTAAAATTACTTTTGACAAGTTAATGTAAATTTTTTTACAAATTGAAGTTACGTTTTGACAAGTTAAACAGTTTTTTGTATAAGTTAAAGTTACGTTTTGAAAATTTTAAGTACGTTTCAACAAGTTTACAGATACGGATTGACAAGTTAAAGTACGTTTCAACAAGTTAAAATTACGATTTGACAAGTTAAAGTACATTTCTTACAAGTTAAAGTTACGTTTTGACAAGTTAAATTATGTTTTTTACAATTTAAAGTTACGTTTTGACAAGTTAAATTATGTTTTTTACAAGTTAAAGTTACGTTCTGACAAGTTAAAGTACGTTTCAACAAGTTAAATTTACGATTTCACAAGTTAAGTACATTTTTACAAGTTAAAGTTATGTTTTGACAAGTTAAAGTACATTTCAAAAAGTTAAAATTACGTTTTGAGAAGTTAAAATATATTTTTTACAAGTTAAAGTTAAGTTTCGACAAGTTAAAGTATAGTTTTTACAAGTTAAAGTTACGTTTTGACAAGTTATAGTATGGTTTTTACAAGTTAAAGTTACGCTTTGACAAGTTAAAGTATATTCCTTGCAAGTTAAAGTTACGCTTTGTCAAGTTAAATTATTTTTTTTACAGGTTAAAGTATGTTTTTTACAAGTTAAAGTTACGTTTTGACAATTTAAAGTACGTTTTGACAAGTTAAAGTACGTTTTGATAAGTTAAAATATGTTTTGTACTAGTTAAAATTACGTTTTGACAAGTTAAAGTACGTTTCAAAAAGTTAAAATTACATTTTCACATGTTAAAGTACATTTTTTACAAGTTAAAGTTACGTTTTGACAAGTTAAATTACATTTTTACAAGTTAAACTACAATTTTGACAAGTTAAAGTACGTTTCAACAAGTTAAAATTACATTTTGACAATTTAAAATACATTTTTTACAAGTTAAAGTTACGTTTTGAAAAGTTAACTTACGTTTTTTTTACAAGTTAAATTACGTTTTGACAAGTTAAAGTATGTTTCTTACAAGTTAAAGTTACCTTTTGACAAGTTAAAGTACGTTTCAACAAGTTTCAATTACGTTTTTATAAGATTAAGTGCATGTTTTACAACTTTTAGTTACGTTTTGACAAGTTAAAGTTACGTTTCAACAAGTTAAAGTTACATTTTGACAAGTTAAAGTACATTTTTTACAAATTAAAGTTACGTTTTGACAAGTTAAAGTGTGTTTTTTATAAGTTAAAGTTACGTTTTGACAAGTTAAAGTGCGTTTCAACAAGTGTTAATTACGTTTTTCCAAGTTAAAGTACATTTTTTACAAGTTAAAGTTATGTTTTGACAAGTTAAAGTACGTTTCAACAAGTTAAAATTACGTTTTCACAAGTTAAAATACATTTTTTACAAATTAAAGTTACGTTTTGACAATTTAAATTACTTTTCATAATGTTAAAATTATGTTTTGACAAGTTAGAGTATATTTTTTACCAGTAAAAGTTACGTTTTGAAAACTTAAAGTATGTTTTTTACAAGTTAAAGTTACGTTTTTTTAAGTTTAAGTACATCTCAACAAGTTAAAATTACGTTTTGACAAGTTAAAATACAATTTTTACAAGTTAAAGTTACGTTTTGTCAAGTTAAATGATGTTTTTTACAAGTTAAAGTTACGTTTTTACAAGTTAAAGTATGTTTTTTACAAGTTCAAGTTACATTTTGACAACTTAATGTACGTTTCAACAAGTTAAATTCACGATTTCAAAAGTCAATTACAATTCTACAAGTTAAACTACAGTTTTGATAATTTAAAGTACGTTTCAACAAGTTAAAATTACGTTTTGACAATTTAAAATACATTTTTTACAAGTTAAAGTCACGTTTTGACAAGTTAAAGTTACATTTTGACAAGTTAAAGTACATTTTTTACAAGTTAAAGTTACGTTTTGACAAGTTAAAGTGTGTTTTTAAAAGTTAAAGTTACGTTATGAAAAGTTAAGGTACGTTTCAACAAGTGTCAATTACGTTTTTACAAGTTAAAGTTATGTTTTGACAAGTTAAAGTACGTTTCAACAAGTTAAAGTTACGTTCTGACAAGTTAAAGTATGTTTTTTACAAGTTAAAGTTACGTCTTGACAAGTTAAAGTATGTTTTTTACAAGTTAAAGTTACGTTTTAACAAGTTAAAGTTACGTTTTGACAGGTTAAAGTACGTTTCAACAAGTTAAAATTACATTTTCACATATTAATGTACGTTTTGACAAGTTAAAGTATGTTTTTTACAAGTTAAAGTTACGTTTTGACAAGTTAAAATATGTTTCTTACAAGTTAAAGGTACGTTTTGACAAGTTAATGTACGTTTCAACAAGCTTAAATTACGTTTTTAAAAGTTAAAGTGCATGTTTTACAAGTTTAAGTTACGTTTTGACAAGTTAAAATTATGTTTCAACAAGTTAAAGTTACATTTTGACAAGTTAAAGTAAATTTTTTACAAGTTAAAGTTACGTTTTATACAAGTTAAAGTGTTTTTTGTATAAGTTAAAGTTACGTTTTGACAATTTAAAGTACATTTCAACAAGTTTAATGTTACGGATTGACAAGTTAAAGTACATTTTTTACAAGTTAAAGTATGTTTCTTAGAAGTTAAAATTATGTTTTGACAAATTAAAGTACGTTTTCACAAGTTAAAGTACTATTTTTAGAAGTTAAAGTTATGTTTTGACAAGTTATAGTACGTTTCAGCATGTTAAAATTACGTTTTGACAAGTTAAAGTACATTTTTTACAAGTTAAAGTTACGTTTTGACAAGTTAAAGTATGTTTTTTACTAGTAAAAGTTACGTTTTTACAAGTTAGAGTATGTATTTTACAAGTTAAAGTTATGCTATGACATGTTCAAGTATGTTTCTTACAAGTTAAAGTTATGAATTGACAAGTTAAAATAGGTTTGAACAAGTTTAAATTACGTTTTTTCAAGTTAAAGTGCATGTTTTACAAGTTTAAGTTACGTTTTGGCAAGATAAATTTACGTTTAAACAACGTATATTTACATTTTGACAAGTTAAAGTACATTTTTTACAAATTAAAGTTACGTTTTGACATGTTAAAGAGTTTTTTGTATAAGTGAAACTTACGTTTTAACAATTTAAAGTACGTTTCAACAAGTTTAAAGTTACAAATTGACAAGTTAAAGTACAATTTTTACAAGTTAAAGTATGTTTGTTACAAGTTAAAGTTATGTGTTGACAAGTTAAAGTACGTTTCAACTAGTTAAAATTACGTTTTCACAAGTTAAAGTATATTTTTTACAAGTTAAAGTTATGTTTTGACAAATTAAAGTACGTTTCAACAAGTTAAAATTACGTTTTGACAAGTTAGAGTATATTTTTTACAAGTTAAAATTACGTTTTGAAAACTTAAAGTATGTTTTTTACAAGTTAAAGTTACGTTTTTCCAAGGTAAAGTACATTTCAACAAGTTAAATTACGTTTTGACAAGTTAAAGTACAATTTTTACAAGTTACAGTTACGTTTTGACAAGTTAAATTATATTTTTTACAAGTCAAAGTTACGTTTTAACAAGTTAAAGTATGTTTTTTAATAGTTAAAGTTACGTTCTGACAAGTTAAAGTACGTTTCAACAAGTTAAATTTACGATTTCTAAAGTTAAGTACATTTTTACAAGTTAAAGATATGTTTTGACAAATTAAAATACGTTTCAACAAGTTAAAATTACGTTTTGACAAGTTAAAATATATTTTTTACAAGTTAAAGTTACGTTTTGACAAGTTAAAGTGTGTTTTTTACAAGTTAAAGTTACGTTTTGAAAATTAAAGTACGTCTCAACAAGTCTCAATTACGTTTTGACAAGTTAAAGTACATTTGTTACAAGTTAAAGTTATGTTTTGACAAGTTAAATTACGTTTCAAGAAGTTAAAATTACGATTTTACAAGTTAAAGTATATTTCTACAAGTTAAAGTTACGTTTTGTCAAGTTAAATTATGTTTTTACAAGTTAAAGTTACGTTTTGACAAGTTAAATTATGTTTTGTACAAGTTAAAGTTTCGTTTGGACAAGTTAAAGTACATATTTTACAAGTTAAAGTTACGTTTTGACAAGTTAAAGTACCATTTGACAAGTTAAAGTATGTTTTTTACAAGTTAAAGTTACGTTTTGACAAGTTAAAATATGTTTCTTACAAGTTAAAGGTACGTTTTGACAAGTTAAAGTACGTTTCAACAAGTTTAAATTACGTTTTTTTAAGTTAAAGTGCATGTTTTACAAGTTTAAGTTACGTTTTGACAAGTTAAAATTATGTTTCAACAAGTTAAAGTTACATTTTGACAAGTTAAAGTAAATTTTTTACAAATTAAAGTTACATTTTGACAAGTTAAAGTGTTTTTTGTATAAGTTAAAGTTACGTTTTGACAGTTTTAAGTACGTTTCAACAAGTTTAAAGTTACGGATTCACAAGTTAGAGTACATTTTTTACAAGTTAAAGGAATGTTTTGACAAGTTCAAGTACGTTTCAACAAGTTTAAATTACGATTTGACAAGTTAAAGTACATTTCTTACAAGTTAAAGTTACGTTTTGACAAGTTAAATTATGTTTTTTACAAGTTAAAGTTACGTTTTGACAAGTTAAAATATGTTTTTTAACAGTTAAAGTTACGTTCTGACAAGTTAAAGTACGTTTCAACAAGTTAAATTTACGATTTCTAAAGTTAAGTACATTTTTACCAGTTCAAGATATGTTTTGCCAAATTAAAGTACGTTTCAACAAGTTAAAATTACGTTTTGACAAGTTAAAATATATTTTTTACAAGTTAAAGTTACGTTTTGACAAGTTATAGTCTGGTTTTTACAAGTTAAAGTTACGCTTTGACAAGTTAAAGTATATTCCTTGCAAGTTAAAGTTACGCTTTGTCAAGTTAAATTATGTTTTTTACAGGTTAAAGTATGTTTTTTACAAGTTAAAGTTACGTTTTGACAATTTAAAGTACGTTTTGACAAGTTAAAGTACGTTTTGATAAGTTAAAATATGTTTTGTACTAGTTAAAATTACGTTTTGACAAGTTAAAGTACGTTTCAACAAGTTAAAATTACATTTTCACATGTTAAAGTACATTTTTTACAAGTTAAAGTTACGTTTTGACAAGTTAAATTACATTTTTACAAGTTAAACTACAATTTTGACAAGTTAAAGTACGTTTCAACAAGTTAAAATTACATTTTGACAATTTAAAATACATTTTTTACAAGTTAAAGTTACGTTTTGAAAAGTTAACTTACGTTTTTTTTACAAGTTAAATTACGTTTTGACAAGTTAAAGTATGTTTCTTACAAGTTAAAGTTACCTTTTGACAAGTTAAAGTACGTTTCAACAAGTTTCAATTACGTTTTTATAAGATTAAGTGCATGTTTTACAACTTTTAGTTACGTTTTGACAAGTTAAAGTTACGTTTCAACAAGTTAAAGTTACATTTTGACAAGTTAAAGTACATTTTTTACAAATTAAAGTTACGTTTTGACAAGTTAAAGTGTGTTTTTTATACGTTAAAGTTACGTTTTGACAAGTTAAAGTGCGTTTCAACAAGTGTTAATTACGTTTTTCCAAGTTAAAGTACATTTTTTACAAGTTAAAGTTATGTTTTGACAAGTTAAAGTACGTTTCAACAAGTTAAAATTACATTTTCACAAGTTAAAATACATTTTTTACAAATTAAAGTTACGTTTTGACAATTTAAATTACTTTTCATAATGTTAAAATTATGTTTTGACAAGTTAGAGTATATTTTTTACCAGTAAAAGTTACGTTTTGAAAACTTAAAGTATGTTTTTTACAAGTTAAAGTTACGTTTTTTTAAGTTTAAGTACATCTCAACAAGTTAAAATTACGTTTTGACAAGTTAAAATACAATTTTTACAAGTTAAAGTTACGTTTTGTCAAGTTAAATGATGTTTTTTACAAGGTTAAAGTTACGTTTTTACAAGTTAAAGTATGTTTTTTACAAGTTCAAGTTACATTTTGACAACTTAATGTACGTTTCAACAAGTTAAATTCACGATTTCAAAAGTCAATTACAATTCTACAAGTTAAACTACAGTTTTGATAATTTAAAGTACGTTTCAACAAGTTAAAATTACGTTTTGACAATTTAAAATACATTTTTTACAAGTTAAAGTCACGTTTTGACAAGTTAAAGTTACATTTTGACAAGTTAAAGTACATTTTTTACAAGTTAAAGTTACGTTTTGACAAGTTAAAGTGTGTTTTTAAAAGTTAAAGTTACGTTATGAAAAGTTAAGGTACGTTTCAACAAGTGTCAATTACGTTTTTACAAGTTAAAGTTATGTTTTGACAAGTTAAAGTACGTTTCAACAAGTTAAAGTTACGTTCTGACAAGTTAAAGTATGTTTTTTACAAGTTAAAGTTACGTCTTGACAAGTTAAAGTATGTTTTTTACAAGTTAAAGTTACGTTTTAACAAGTTAAAGTTACGTTTTGACAGGTTAAAGTACGTTTCAACAAGTTAAAATTACATTTTCACATATTAATGTACGTTTTGACAAGTTAAAGTATGTTTTTTACAAGTTAAAGTTACGTTTTGACAAGTTAAAATATGTTTCTTACAAGTTAAAGTTATGTTTTGACAAGTTAAAGTACGTTTCAACAAGTTAAAATTACGATTTGATAAGTTAAAGTAAATTTTTTACAAGTTAAATTACGTTTTGACAAGTTAAAGTATGTTTGTTACAAGTTCAAGTTACCTTTTGACAAGTTAAAGTACGTTTCAACAAGTTTAAATTACGTTTTTATAAGATAAAATGCATGTTTTACAAGTTTAAGTTTCGTTTTGACAAGTTTAAGTTACATTTTGACAAGTTAAAGTACATTTTTTACAAGTTAAAGTTACGTTTTGAAAATTTAAAGTACGTTTCAACAAGTTAAACTTACGTTATGAAAAGTTAAAGTACGTTTCAACAAGTGTCAATTACGTTTTGACAAGTTAAAATACATTTTTTACAATTTAAAGTTATGTTTTGAAAAGTTAAAGTACGTTTCAACAAGTTAAAATTACGATTTGATAAGTTAAAGTACATTTTTGACAAGTTAAAGTTACGTTTAAAAAGGTTAAAGTATTTTTTTACAAGTTAAAGTTACGTTCTGACAAGTTAAAGTATGTTTTTTACAAGTTAAAGTTACGTTTTGACAAGTTAAAGTATGTTTTTTACAAGTTAAAGTTACGTTTTGACAAGTTAAAATATGTTTCTTACAAGTTAAAGGTACGTTTTGACAAGTTAATGTACGTTTCAACAAGCTTAAATTACGTTTTTAAAAGTTAAAGTGCATGTTTTACAAGTTTAAGTTACGTTTTGACAAGTTAAAATTATGTTTCAACAAGTTAAAGTTACATTTTGACAAGTTAAAGTAAATTTTTTACAAGTTAAAGTTACGTTTTATACAAGTTAAAGTGTTTTTTGTATAAGTTAAAGTTACGTTTTGACAATTTAAAGTACATTTCAACAAGTTTAAAGTTACGGATTGACAAGTTAAAGTACATTTTTTACAAGTTAAAGTATGTTTCTTAGAAGTTAAAATTATGTTTTGACAAATTAAAGTACGTTTTCACAAGTTAAAGTACTATTTTTAGAAGTTAAAGTTACGTTTTGACAAGTTAAAGTACGTTTCAGCATGTTAAAATTACGTTTTGACAAGTTAAAGTACATTTTTTACAATATAAAGTTACGTTTTGACAAGTTAAAGTATGTTTTTTACTAGTAGAAGTTACGTTTTTACAAGTTAGAGTATGTATTTTACAAGTTAAAGTTATGCTATGACATGTTCAAGTATGTTTCTTACAAGTTAAAGTTATGAATTGACAAGTTAAAATAGGTGTCAACAAGTTTAAATTACGTTTTTACAAGTTAAAGTGCATGTTTTACAAGTTTAAGTTACGTTTTGACAAGATAAATTTACGTTTAAACAATTTATATTTACATTTTGACAAGTTAAAGTACATTTTTTACAAATTAAAGTTACGTTTTGACATGTTAAAGAGTTTTTTGTATAAGTGAAACTTACGTTATAACAATTTAAAGTACGTTTCAACAAGTTTAAAGTTACAAATTGACAAGTTAAAGTACAATTTTTATAAGTTAAAGTATGTTTGTTACAAGTTAAAGTTATGTGTTGACAAGTTAAAGTACGTTTCAGCTAGTTAAAATTACGTTTTCACAAGTTAAAGTATATTTTTTACAAGTTAAAGTTATGTTTTGACAAATTAAAGTACGTTTCAACAAGTTAAAATTACGTTTTGACAAGTTAGAGTATATTTTTTACAAGTTAAAATTACGTTTTGAAAACTTAAAGTATGTTTTTTACAAGTTAAAGTTACGTTTTTCCAAGGTAAAGTATATTTCAACAAGTTAAATTACGTTTTGACAAGTTAAAGTACAATTTTTACAAGTTACAGTTACGTTTTGACAAGTTAAATTATATTTTTTACAAGTCAAAGTTACGTTTTAACAAGTTAAAGTATGTTTTTTAATAGTTAAAGTTACGTTCTGACAAGTTAAAGTACGTTTCAACAAGTTAAATTTACGATTTCTAAAGTTAAGTACATTTTTACAAGTTAAAGATATGTTTTGACAAATTAAAATACGTTTCAACAAGTTAAAACTACGTTTTGACAAGTTAAAATATATTTTTCAAGTTAAAGTTACGTTTTGACAAGTTAAAGTGTGTTTTTTACAAGTTAAAGTTACGTTTTGAAAATTAAAGTACGTCTCAACAAGTCTCAATTACGTTTTGACAAGTTAAAGTACATTTGTTACAAGTTAAAGTTATGTTTTGACAAGTTAAATTACGTTTCAAGAAGTTAAAATTACGATTTTACAAGTTAAAGTATATTTCTACAAGTTAAAGTTACGTTTTGTCAAGTTAAATTATGTTTTTACAAGTTAAAGTTACGTTTTGACAAGTTAAATTATGTTTTTTACAAGTTAAAGTTACGTTTGGACAAGTTAAAGTACATATTTTACAAGTTAAAGTTACGTTTTGACAAGTTAAAGTACGATTTGACAAGTTAAAGTATGTTTTTTACAAGTTAAAGTTACGTTTTGTCAAGTTAAAATATGTTTCTTACAAGTTAAAGGTACGTTTTGACAAGTTAAAGTACGTTTCAACAAGTTTAAATTACGTTTTTTTAAGTTAAAGTGCATGTTTTACAAGTTTAAGTTACGTTTTGACAAGTTAAAATTATGTTTCAACAAGTTAAAGTTACATTTTGACAAGTTAAAGTAAATTTTTTACAAATTAAAGTTACATTTTGACAAGTTAAAGTGTTTTTTGTATAAGTTAAAGTTACGTTTTGACAGTTTTAAGTACGTTTCAACAAGTTTAAAGTTACGGATTCAGAAGTTAGAGTACATTTTTTACAAGTTAAAGGAATGTTTTGACAAGTTCAAGTACGTTTCAACAAGTTTAAATTACGATTTGACAAGTTAAAGTACATTTCTTACAAGTTAAAGTTACGTTTTGACAAGTTAAATTATGTTTTTTACAAGTTAAAGTTACGTTTTGACAAGTTAAAATATGTTTTTTAACAGTTAAAGTTACGTTCTGACAAGTTAAAGTACGTTTCAACAAGTTAAATTTACGATTTCTAAAGTTAAGTACATTTTTACCAGTTCAAGATATGTTTTGCCAAATTAAAGTACGTTTCAACAAGTTAAAATTACGTTTTGACAAGTTAAAATATATTTTTTACAAGTTAAAGTTACGTTTTGACAAGTTAAAGTGTGTTTTTTACAAGTTAAAGTTACGTTTTGACAAATTAAAGTACGTCTCAACAAGTCTCAATTACGTCTTGACAAGTTAAAGTACATTTGTTACAAGTTAAAGTTATGTTTTGACAAGTTAAATTACGTTTCAAGAAGTTAAAATTACGATTTGACAAGTTAAAGTACATTTCTACAAGTTAAAGTTACGTTTTGTCAAGTTAAATTATGTTTTTTACAAGTTAAAGTTACGTTTTGACAAATTAAAGTACGTCTAAACAAGTCTCAATTACGTTTTGACAAGTTAAAGTACATTTGATACAAGTTAAAGTTATGTTTTGACAAGTTAAATTACGTTTCAAGAAGTTAAAATTACGATTTGACAAGTTAAAGTACATTTCTACAAGTTAAAGTTACGTTTTGTCAAGTTAAATTATGTTTTTTACAAGTTAAAGTTACGTTTTGACAAATTAAAGTACGTCTAAACAAGTCTCAATTACGTTTTGACAAGTTAAAGTACATTTGATACAAGTTAAAGTTATGTTTTGACAAGTTAAATTACGTTTCAAGAAGTTAAAATTACGATTTGACAAGTTAAAGTATATTTCTACAAGTTAAAGTTACGTTTTGTCAAGTTAAATTATGTTTTTACAAGTTAAAGTTACGTTTTGACAAGTTAAATTATGTTTTTTACAAGTTAAAGTTACGTTTGGACAAGTTAAAGTACATTTTTTAGAAGTTAAAGTTACGTTTTGACAAGTTAAAGTACGATTTGACAAGTTAAAGTATGTTTTTTACAAGTTAAAGTTACGTTTTGACAAGTTAAAATATGTTTCTTACAAGTTACAGGTACGTTTTGACAAGTTAAAGTATGTTTCAACAAGTTTAAATTACGTTTTTATAAGTTAAAGTGCATGTTTTACAAGTTTAAGTTACGTTTTGACAAGTTAAAATTATGTTTCAACAAGTTAAAGTTACATTTTGACAAGTTAAAGTAAATTTTTTACAAATTAAAGTTACATTTTGACAAGTTAAAGTGTTTTTTGTATAAGTTAAAGTTACGTTTTGACAGTTTTAAGTACGTTTCAACAAGTTTAAAGTTACGGATTGACAAGTTAAAGTACATTTTTTACAAGTTCAAGGTATGTTTTGACAAGTTAAAGTACATTTCAACAAGTTAAAATTACGATTTGACAAGTTAAAGTTACGTTTTGACAAGTTAAATTATGTTTTTTACAAGATAAAGTTACGTTTTGACATGTTAAAGTATGTTTTTTACAAGTTAAAGTTACATTCTGACAAGTTAAAGTACGTTTCAACAAGTTAAATTTACGATTTTTGAAGTTAAGTACATTTTTACAAATTAAAGTTATGTTTTGACAAATTAAAGTACGTTTCAACAAGTTAAAATTACGTTTTGACAAGTTAAAATATATTTTTTACAAGTTAAAGTTACGTTTTGACAAGTTAAAGTGTGTTTTTTACAAGTTAAAGTTACGTTTTGAAAAATTAAAGTACGTTTCAACAAGTCTCAATTTCGTTTTGACAAGTTAAAGTACATTTTTTACAAGTTAAAGTTATGTTTTGACAAGTTAAAGTACGTTTCACGAAGTTAAAATTACGATTTGACAAGTTAAAGTACATTTTTACAAGTTAAAGTTACGTTTTGTCAAGTTAAATTATGTTGTTTACAAGTTAAAGTTACGTTTTGACAAGTTAAAGTATATTTTTTACAAGTTAAAGTTACATTTGTACAAGTTAAAGTACTTTTCAACAAGTTAATTTTACGATTTCACAAGATAATTACATTTTTACAAGTTAAACTTATGTTTTGACAAGTTAAAGTACGTTTTGACAATTTAAAATACAGTTTTTACAAGTTAAAGTTATGTTTTGACAAGTTAAAATTACGTTTTGACAATTTAAAATACAGTTTTTACAAGTTAAAGTTATGTTTTGACAAGTTAAAGTATTTTTTTTACAAGTTAAAGTTACAATTTGACAAGTTTAAGTATGTTTCGTAAAAGTTAAAGTTACCTTTTGACAAGTTAAAGTACGTTTCAACAAGTTTAAATTACGTTTTTATAAGTTAAAGTGCATGTTTTACAAGTTTAAGTTACGTTTTGACAAGTTAAAGTTTTATTTTAACAAGTTAAAGTACATTTTTTACAAGTTAAAGTTACGTTTTAACAAATTAAAGTGTTTTTTGTTTAAGTTAGAGTTACGTTTTAAAGTTTAAAGGTACTGATTGACAAGTTAAAGTTCATTTTATACAAGTTAAAGTATGTTTCTAACAAGTTAAAGTTACATTCTGACAAGTTAAAGTACGTTTCAACAAGTTAAATTTACGATTTTTGAAGTTAAGTACATTTATACAAATTAAAGTTATGTTTTGACAAATTAAGGTACGTTTCAACAAGTTAAAATTACGTTTTGACAAGTTAAAATATATTTTTTACAAGTTAAAGTTACGTTTTGACAAGTTAAAGTGTGTTTTTTACAAATTAAAGTTACGTTTTGAAAAATTAAAGTACGTTTCAACAAGTCTCAATTTCGTTTTGACAAGTTAAAGTACATTTTTTACAAGTTAAAGTTATGTTTTGACAAGTTAAAGTACGTTTCACGAAGTTAAAATTACGATTTGACAAGTTAAAGTACATTTTTACAAGTTAAAGTTACGTTTTGTCAAGTTAAATTATGTTGTTTACAAGTTAAAGTTACGTTTTGACAAGTTAAAGTATATTTTTTACAAGTTAAAGTTACATTTGTACAAGTTAAAGTACTTTTCAACAAGTTAATTTTACGATTTCACAAGATAATTACATTTTTACAAGTTAAACTTATGTTTTGACAAGTTAAAGTACGTTTTGACAATTTAAAATACAGTTTTTACAAGTTAAAGTTATGTTTTGACAAGTTAAAATTACGTTTTGACAATTTAAAATACAGTTTTTACAAGTTAAAGTTATGTTTTGACAAGTTAAAGTATTTTTTTACAAGTTAAAGTTACAATTTGACAAGTTTAAGTATGTTTCGTAAAAGTTAAAGTTACCTTTTGACAAGTTAAAGTACGTTTCAACAAGTTTAAATTACGTTTTTATAAGTTAAAGTGCATGTTTTACAAGTTTAAGTTACGTTTTGACAAGTTAAAGTTTTATTTTAACAAGTTAAAGTACATTTTTTACAAGTTAAAGTTACGTTTTAACAAATTAAAGTGTTTTTTGTTTAAGTTAGAGTTACGTTTTAAAGTTTAAAGGTACTGATTGACAAGTTAAAGTTCATTTTATACAAGTTAAAGTATGTTTCTAACAAGTTAAAGTTACATTCTGACAAGTTAAAGTACGTTTCAACAAGTTAAATTTACGATTTTTGAAGTTAAGTACATTTTTACAAATTAAAGTTATGTTTTGACAAATTAAAGTACGTTTCAACAAGTTAAAATTACGTTTTGACAAGTTAAAATATAATTTTTACAAGTTAAAGTTACGTTTTGACAAGTTAAAGTGTGTTTTTTACAAGTTAAAGTTACGTTTTGAAAAATTAAAGTACGTTTCAACAAGTCTCAATTTCGTTTTGACAAGTTAAAGTACATTTTTTACAAGTTAAAGTTATGTTTTGACAAGTTAAAGTACGTTTCACGAAGTTAAAATTACGATTTGACAAGTTAAAGTACATTTTTACAAGTTAAAGTTACGTTTTGTCAAGTTAAATTATGTTGTTTACAAGTTAAAGTTACGTTTTGACAAGTTAAAGTATATTTTTTACAAGTTAAAGTTACATTTGTACAAGTTAAAGTACTTTTCAACAAGTTAATTTTACGATTTCACAAGATAATTACATTTTTACAAGTTAAACTTATGTTTTGACAAGTTAAAGTACGTTTTGACAATTTAAAATACAGTTTTTACAAGTTAAAGTTATGTTTTGACAAGTTAAAATTACGTTTTGACAATTTAAAATACAGTTTTTACAAGTTAAAGTTATGTTTTGACAAGTTAAAGTATTTTTTTACAAGTTAAAGTTACAATTTGACAAGTTTAAGTATGTTTCGTAAAAGTTAAAGTTACCTTTTGACAAGTTAAAGTACGTTTCAACAAGTTTAAATTACGTTTTTATAAGTTAAAGTGCATGTTTTACAAGTTTAAGTTACGTTTTGACAAGTTAAAGTTTTATTTTAACAAGTTAAAGTACATTTTTTACAAGTTAAAGTTACGTTTTAACAAATTAAAGTGTTTTTTGTTTAAGTTAGAGTTACGTTTTAAAGTTTAAAGGTACTGATTGACAAGTTAAAGTTCATTTTATACAAGTTAAAGTATGTTTCTAACAAGTTAAAGTTACATTCTGACAAGTTAAAGTACGTTTCAACAAGTTAAATTTACGATTTTTGAAGTTAAGTACATTTTTACAAATTAAAGTTATGTTTTGACAAATTAAAGTACGTTTCAACAAGTTAAAATTACGTTTTGACAAGTTAAAATATATTTTTTACAAGTTAAAGTTACGTTTTGACAAGTTAAAGTGTGTTTTTTAAAAGTTAAAGTTACGTTTTGAAAAATTAAAGTACGTTTCAACAAGTCTCAATTTCGTTTTGACAAGTTAAAGTACATTTTTTACAAGTTAAAGTTATGTTTTAACAAGTTAAAGTACGTTTCACGAAGTTAAAATTACGATTTGACAAGTTAAAGTACATTTTTACAAGTTAAAGTTACGTTTTGTCAAGTTAAATTATGTTGTTTACAAGTTAAAGTTACGTTTTGACAAGTTAAAGTATATTTTTTACAAGTTAAAGTTACATTTGTACAAGTTAAAGTACTTTTCAACAAGTTAATTTTACGATTTCACAAGATAATTACATTTTTACAAGTTAAACTTATGTTTTGACAAGTTAAAGTACGTTTTGACAATTTAAAATACAGTTTTTACAAGTTAAAGTTATGTTTTGACAAGTTAAAATTACGTTTTGACAATTTAAAATACAGTTTTTACAAGTTAAAGTTATGTTTTGACAAGTTAAAGTATTTTTTTACAAGTTAAAGTTACAATTTGACAAGTTTAAGTATGTTTCGTAAAAGTTAAAGTTACCTTTTGACAAGTTAAAGTACGTTTCAACAAGTTTAAATTACGTTTTTATAAGTTAAAGTGCATGTTTTACAAGTTTAAGTTACGTTTTGACAAGTTAAAGTTTTATTTTAACAAGTTAAAGTACATTTTTTACAAGTTAAAGTTACGTTTTAACAAATTAAAGTGTTTTTTGTTTAAGTTAGAGTTACGTTTTAAAGTTTAAAGGTACTGATTGACAAGTTAAAGTTCATTTTATACAAGTTAAAGTATGTTTCTAACAAGTTAAAGTTACATTCTGACAAGTTAAAGTACGTTTCAACAAGTTAAATTTACGATTTTTGAAGTTAAGTACATTTTTACAAATTAAAGTTATGTTTTGACAAATTAAAGTACGTTTCAACAAGTTAAAATTACGTTTTGACAAGTTAAAATATATTTTTTACAAGTTAAAGTTACGTTTTGACAAGTTAAAGTGTGTTTTTTACAAATTAAAGTTACGTTTTGAAAAATTAAAGTACGTTTCAACAAGTCTCAATTTCGTTTTGACAAGTTAAAGTACATTTTTTACAAGTTAAAGTTATGTTTTGACAAGTTAAAGTACGTTTCACGAAGTTAAAATTACGATTTGACAAGTTAAAGTACATTTTTACAAGTTAAAGTTACGTTTTGTCAAGTTAAATTATGTTGTTTACAAGTTAAAGTTACGTTTTGACAAGTTAAAGTATATTTTTTACAAGTTAAAGTTACATTTGTACAAGTTAAAGTACTTTTCAACAAGTTAATTTTACGATTTCACAAGATAATTACATTTTTACAAGTTAAACTTATGTTTTGACAAGTTAAAGTACGTTTTGACAATTTAAAATACAGTTTTTACAAGTTAAAGTTATGTTTTGACAAGTTAAAATTACGTTTTGACAATTTAAAATACAGTTTTTACAAGTTAAAGTTATGTTTTGACAAGTTAAAGTATTTTTTTACAAGTTAAAGTTACAATTTGACAAGTTTAAGTATGTTTCGTAAAAGTTAAAGTTACCTTTTGACAAGTTAAAGTACGTTTCAACAAGTTTAAATTACGTTTTTATAAGTTAAAGTGCATGTTTTACAAGTTTAAGTTACGTTTTGACAAGTTAAAGTTTTATTTTAACAAGTTAAAGTACATTTTTTACAAGTTAAAGTTACGTTTTAACAAATTAAAGTGTTTTTTGTTTAAGTTAGAGTTACGTTTTAAAGTTTAAAGGTACTGATTGACAAGTTAAAGTTCATTTTATACAAGTTAAAGTATGTTTCTAACAAGTTAAAGTTACATTCTGACAAGTTAAAGTACGTTTCAACAAGTTAAATTTACGATTTTTGAAGTTAAGTACATTTTTACAAATTAAAGTTATGTTTTGACAAATTAAAGTACGTTTCAACAAGTTAAAATTACGTTTTGACAAGTTAAAATATATTTTTTACAAGTTAAAGTTACGTTTTGACAAGTTAAAGTGTGTTTTTTACAAGTTAAAGTTACGTTTTGAAAAATTAAAGTACGTTTCAACAAGTCTCAATTTCGTTTTGACAAGTTAAAGTACATTTTTTACAAGTTAAAGTTATGTTTTGACAAGTTAAAGTACGTTTCAACAAGTTAAAATTACGTTTTCACAAGTTAAAATACATTTTTTACAAATTAAAGTTACGTTTTGACAATTTAAATTACTTTTCATAATGTTAAAATTATGTTTTGACAAGTTAGAGTATATTTTTTACCAGTAAAAGTTACGTTTTGAAAACTTAAAGTATGTTTTTTACAAGTTAAAGTTACGTTTTTTTAAGTTTAAGTACATCTCAACAAGTTAAAATTACGTTTTGACAAGTTAAAGTACAATTTTTACAAGTTAAAGTTACGTTTTGTCAAGTTAAATGATGTTTTTTACAAGTTAAAGTTACGTTTTTACAAGTTAAAGTATGTTTTTTACAAGTTCAAGTTACATTTTGACAACTTAATGTACGTTTCAACAAGTTAAATTCACGATTTCAAAAGTCAATTACAATTCTACAAGTTAAACTACAGTTTTGATAATTTAAAGTACGTTTCAACAAGTTAAAATTACGTTTTGACAATTTAAAATACATTTTTTACAAGTTAAAGTCACGTTTTGACAAGTTAAAGTTACATTTTGACAAGTTAAAGTACATTTTTTACAAGTTAAAGTTACGTTTTGACAAGTTAAAGTGTGTTTTTAAAAGTTAAAGTTATGTTATGAAAAGTTAAGGTACGTTTCAACAAGTGTCAATTACGTTTTTACAAGTTAAAGTTATGTTTTGACAAGTTAAAGTACGTTTCAACAAGTTAAAATTACGATTTGATAAGTTAAAGTAAATTTTTTACAAGTTAAATTACGTTTTGACAAGTTAAAGTATGTTTGTTACAAGTTCAAGTTACCTTTTGACAAGTTAAAGTACGTTTCAACAAGTTTAAATTACGTTTTTATAAGATAAAATGCATGTTTTACAAGTTTAAGTTTCGTTTTGACAAGTTTAAGTTACATTTTGACAAGTTAAAGTACATTTTTTACAAGTTAAAGTTACGTTTTGAAAATTTAAAGTACGTTTCAACAAGTTAAACTTACGTTATGAAAAGTTAAAGTACGTTTCAACAAGTGTCAATTACGTTTTGACAAGTTAAAATACATTTTTTACAATTTAAAGTTATGTTTTGAAAAGTTAAAGTACGTTTCAACAAGTTAAAATTACGATTTGATAAGTTAAAGTACATTTTTGACAAGTTAAAGTTACGTTTAAAAAGGTTAAAGTATTTTTTTACAAGTTAAACTTACGTTCTGACAAGTTAAAGTATGTTTCTTACAAGTTAAAGTTACGTCTTGACAAGTTAAAGTATGTTTTTTACAAGTTAAAGTTACGTTTTAACAAGTTAAAGTATGTTTCTTACAAGTTAAAGTTACGTTTTGACAAGTTAAAGTATGTTTTTTACAAGTTCAAGTTATATTTTGACAAGTTCATGTTACGTTTTGACAAGTTAAAGTTACGTTTTGACAAGTTAAATTACATTTTTACAAGTTACACTACAGTTTTGACAAGTTAAAGTACGTTTCAACAAGTTAAAATTACATTTTGACAATTTAAAATACATTTTTTACAAGTTAAAGTTACGTTTTGAAAAGTTAACGTACGTTTTTTTACAAGTTAAATTACGTTTTGACAAGTTAAAGTATGTTTCTTACAAGTTAAAGTTACCTTTTGACAAGTTAAAGTACGTTTCAACAAGTTTCAGTTACGTTTTTATAAGATAAAGTGCATGTTTTACAACTTTAAGTTACGTTTTGACAAGTTAAAGTTACGTTTCAACAAGTTAAAGTTACATTTTGACAAGTTAAAGTACATTTTTTACAAATTAAAGTTACGTTTTGACAAGTTAAAGTGTGTTTTTTATAAGTTAAAGATACGTTTTGACAAGTTAAAGTGCGTTTCAACAAGTATTAATTACGTTTTTCCAAGTTAAAGTACATTTTTTACAAGTTAAAGTTATGTTTTGACAAGTTAAAGTACGTTTCAACAAGTTAAAATTACGTTTTCACAAGTTAAAATAATTTTTTTACAAATTAAAGTTACGTTTTGACAATTTAAATTACTTTTAAACATGTTAAAATTACGTTTTGACAAGTTAGAGTATATTTTTTACCAGTAAAAGTGACGTTTTGAAAACTTAAAGTATGTTTTTTACAAGTTAAAGTTAAGTTTTTTTAAGTTTAAGTACATCTCAACAAGTTAAAATTACGATTTGACAAGTTAAAGTACATTTTTACAAGTTAAAGTTACGTTTTGTCAAGTTAAATTATGTTGTTTACAAGTTAAAGTTACGTTTTGACAAGTTAAAGTATATTTTTTACAAGTTAAAGTTACATTTGTACAAGTTAAAGTACTTTTCAACAAGTTAATTTTACGATTTCACAAGATAATTACATTTTTACAAGTTAAACTTATGTTTTGACAAGTTAAAGTACGTTTTGACAATTTAAAATACAGTTTTTACAAGTTAAAGTTATGTTTTGACAAGTTAAAATTACGTTTTGACAATTTAAAATACAGTTTTTACAAGTTAAAGTTATGTTTTGACAAGTTAAAGTATTTTTTTACAAGTTAAAGTTACAATTTGACAAGTTTAAGTATGTTTCGTAAAAGTTAAAGTTACCTTTTGACAAGTTAAAGTACGTTTCAACAAGTTTAAATTACGTTTTTATAAGTTAAAGTGCATGTTTTACAAGTTTAAGTTACGTTTTGACAAGTTAAAGTTTTATTTTAACAAGTTAAAGTACATTTTTTACAAGTTAAAGTTACGTTTTAACAAATTAAAGTGTTTTTTGTTTAAGTTAGAGTTACGTTTTAAAGTTTAAAGGTACTGATTGACAAGTTAAAGTTCATTTTATACAAGTTAAAGTATGTTTCTAACAAGTTAAAGTTACGTTTTAACAAGTTAAAGTACGTTTCAACATGTTAAAATTACTTTTGACAAGTTAATGTAAATGTTTTTACAAATTGAAGTTACGTTTTGACAAGTTAAACAGTTTTTTGTATAAGTTAAAGTTACGTTTTGAAAATTTTAAGTACGTTTAAACAAGTTTACAGATACGGATTGACAAGTTAAAGTACGTTTCAACAAGTTAAAATTACGATTTGACAAGTTAAAGTACATTTCTTACAAGTTAAAGTTACGTTTTGACAAGTTAAATTATGTTTTTTACAATTTAAAGTTACGTTTTGACAAGTTAAAGTATGTTTTTTACAAGTTAAAGTTACGTTCTGACAAGTTAAAGTACGTTTCAACAAGTTAAATTTACGATTTCACAAGTTAAGTACATTTTTACAAGTTAAAGTTATGTTTTGACAAGTTAAAGTACATTTCAAAAAGTTAAAATTACGTTTTGAGAAGTTATAATATATTTTTTACAAGTTAAAGTTAAGTTTCGACAAGTTAAAGTATAGTTTTTACAAGTTAAAGTTACGTTTTGACAAGTTAATGTACGTTTCAACAAGTTAAAATTACATTTTCACATGTTAAAGTACATTTTTTACAAGTTAAAGTTACGTTTTGACAAGTTAAATTACATTTTTACAAGTTAAACTACAATTTTGACAAGTTAAAGTACGTTTCAACAAGTTAAAATTACATTTTGACAATTTAAAATACATTTTTTACAAGTTAAAGTTACGTTTTGAAAAGTTAACTTACGTTTTTTTTACAAGTTAAATTAAGTTTTGACAAGTTAAAGTATGTTTCTTACAAGTTAAAGTTACCTTTTGACAAGTTAAAGTACGTTTCATAAGTTTCAATTACGTTTTTATAAGATTAAGTGCATGTTTTACAACTTTTAGTTACGTTTTGACAAGTTAAAGTTACGTTTCAACAAGTTAAAGTTACATTTTGACAAGTTAAAGTACATTTTTTACAAATTAAAGTTACGTTTTGACAAGTTAAAGTGTGTTTTTTATAAGTTAAAGTTACGTTTTGACAAGTTAAAGTGCGTTTCAACAAGTGTTAATTACGTTTTTCCAAGTTAAAGTACATTTTTTACAAGTTAAAGTTATGTTTTGACAAGTTAAAGTACGTTTCAACAAGTTAAAATTACGTTTTCACAAGTTAAAATACATTTTTTACAAATTAAAGTTACGTTTTGACAATTTAAATTACTTTTCATAATGTTAAAATTATGTTTTGACAAGTTAGAGTATATTTTTTACCAGTAAAAGTTACGTTTTGAAAACTTAAAGTATGTTTTTTACAAGTTAAAGTTACGTTTTTTTAAGTTTAAGTACATCTCAACAAGTTAAAATTACGTTTTGACAAGTTAAAGTACAATTTTTACAAGTTAAAGTTACGTTTTGTCAAGTTAAATGATGTTTTTTACAAGTTAAAGTTACGTTTTTACAAGTTAAAGTATGTTTTTTACAAGTTCAAGTTACATTTTGACAACTTAATGTACGTTTCAACAAGTTAAATTCACGATTTCAAAAGTCAATTACAATTCTACAAGTTAAACTACAGTTTTGATAATTTAAAGTACGTTTCAACAAGTTAAAATTACGTTTTGACAATTTAAAATACATTTTTTACAAGTTAAAGTCACGTTTTGACAAGTTAAAGTTACATTTTGACAAGTTAAAGTACATTTTTTACAAGTTAAAGTTACGTTTTGACAAGTTAAAGTGTGTTTTTAAAAGTTAAAGTTATGTTATGAAAAGTTAAGGTACGTTTCAACAAGTGTCAATTACGTTTTTACAAGTTAAAGTTATGTTTTGACAAGTTAAAGTACGTTTCAACAAGTTAAAATTACGATTTGATAAGTTAAAGTAAATTTTTTACAAGTTAAATTACGTTTTGACAAGTTAAAGTATGTTTGTTACAAGTTCAAGTTACCTTTTGACAAGTTAAAGTACGTTTCAACAAGTTTAAATTACGTTTTTATAAGATAAAATGCATGTTTTACAAGTTTAAGTTTCGTTTTGACAAGTTTAAGTTACATTTTGACAAGTTAAAGTACATTTTTTACAAGTTAAAGTTACGTTTTGAAAATTTAAAGTACGTTTCAACAAGTTAAACTTACGTTATGAAAAGTTAAAGTACGTTTCAACAAGTGTCAATTACGTTTTGACAAGTTAAAATACATTTTTTACAATTTAAAGTTATGTTTTGAAAAGTTAAAGTACGTTTCAACAAGTTAAAATTACGATTTGATAAGTTAAAGTACATTTTTGACAAGTTAAAGTTACGTTTAAAAAGGTTAAAGTATTTTTTTACAAGTTAAACTTACGTTCTGACAAGTTAAAGTATGTTTCTTACAAGTTAAAGTTACGTCTTGACAAGTTAAAGTATGTTTTTTACAAGTTAAAGTTACGTTTTAACAAGTTAAAGTATGTTTCTTACAAGTTAAAGTTACGTTTTGACAAGTTAAAGTATGTTTTTTACAAGTTCAAGTTATATTTTGACAAGTTCATGTTACGTTTTGACAAGTTAAAGTTACGTTTTGACAAGTTAAATTACATTTTTACAAGTTACACTACAGTTTTGACAAGTTAAAGTACGTTTCAACAAGTTAAAATTACATTTTGACAATTTAAAATACATTTTTTACAAGTTAAAGTTACGTTTTGAAAAGTTAACGTACGTTTTTTTACAAGTTAAATTACGTTTTGACAAGTTAAAGTATGTTTCTTACAAGTTAAAGTTACCTTTTGACAAGTTAAAGTACGTTTCAACAAGTTTCAGTTACGTTTTTATAAGATAAAGTGCATGTTTTACAACTTTAAGTTACGTTTTGACAAGTTAAAGTTACGTTTCAACAAGTTAAAGTTACATTTTGACAAGTTAAAGTACATTTTTTACAAATTAAAGTTACGTTTTGACAAGTTAAAGTGTGTTTTTTATAAGTTAAAGTTACGTTTTGACAAGTTAAAGTGCGTTTCAACAAGTATTAATTACGTTTTTCCAAGTTAAAGTACATTTTTTACAAGTTAAAGTTATGTTTTGACAAGTTAAAGTACGTTTCAACAAGTTAAAATTACGTTTTCACAAGTTAAAATAATTTTTTTACAAATTAAAGTTACGTTTTGACAATTTAAATTACTTTTAAACATGTTAAAATTACGTTTTGACAAGTTAGAGTATATTTTTTACCAGTAAAAGTGACGTTTTGAAAACTTAAAGTATGTTTTTTACAAGTTAAAGTTAAGTTTTTTTAAGTTTAAGTACATCTCAACAAGTTAAAATTACGATTTGACAAGTTAAAGTACATTTTTACAAGTTAAAGTTACGTTTTGTCAAGTTAAATTATGTTGTTTACAAGTTAAAGTTACGTTTTGACAAGTTAAAGTATATTTTTTACAAGTTAAAGTTACATTTGTACAAGTTAAAGTACTTTTCAACAAGTTAATTTTACGATTTCACAAGATAATTACATTTTTACAAGTTAAACTTATGTTTTGACAAGTTAAAGTACGTTTTGACAATTTAAAATACAGTTTTTACAAGTTAAAGTTATGTTTTGACAAGTTAAAATTACGTTTTGACAATTTAAAATACAGTTTTTACAAGTTAAAGTTATGTTTTGACAAGTTAAAGTATTTTTTTACAAGTTAAAGTTACAATTTGACAAGTTTAAGTATGTTTCGTAAAAGTTAAAGTTACCTTTTGACAAGTTAAAGTACGTTTCAACAAGTTTAAATTACGTTTTTATAAGTTAAAGTGCATGTTTTACAAGTTTAAGTTACGTTTTGACAAGTTAAAGTTTTATTTTAACAAGTTAAAGTACATTTTTTACAAGTTAAAGTTACGTTTTAACAAATTAAAGTGTTTTTTGTTTAAGTTAGAGTTACGTTTTAAAGTTTAAAGGTACTGATTGACAAGTTAAAGTTCATTTTATACAAGTTAAAGTATGTTTCTAACAAGTTAAAGTTACGTTTTAACAAGTTAATGTACGTTTCAACATGTTAAAATTACTTTTGACAAGTTAATGTAAATTTTTTTACAAATTGAAGTTACGTTTTGACAAGTTAAACAGTTTTTTGTATAAGTTAAAGTTACGTTTTGAAAATTTTAAGTACGTTTCAACAAGTTTACAGATACGGATTGACAAGTTAAAGTACGTTTCAACAAGTTAAAATTACGATTTGACAAGTTAAAGTACATTTCTTACAAGTTAAAGTTACGTTTTGACAAGTTAAATTATGTTTTTTACAATTTAAAGTTACGTTTTGACAAGTTAAAGTATGTTTTTTACAAGTTAAAGTTACGTTCTGACAAGTTAAAGTACGTTTCAACAAGTTAAATTTACGATTTCACAAGTTAAGTACATTTTTACAAGTTAAAGTTATGTTTTGACAAGTTAAAGTACATTTCAAAAAGTTAAAATTACGTTTTGAGAAGTTAAAATATATTTTTTACAAGTTAAAGTTAAGTTTCGACAAGTTAAAGTATAGTTTTTACAAGTTAAAGTTACGTTTTGACAAGTTAATGTACGTTTCAACAAGTTAAAATTACATTTTCACATGTTAAAGTACATTTTTTACAAGTTAAAGTTACGTTTTGACAAGTTAAATTACATTTTTACAAGTTAAACTACAATTTTGACAAGTTAAAGTACGTTTCAACAAGTTAAAATTACATTTTGACAATTTAAAATACATTTTTTACAAGTTAAAGTTACGTTTTGAAAAGTTAACTTACGTTTTTTTTACAAGTTAAATTACGTTTTGACAAGTTAAAGTATGTTTCTTACAAGTTAAAGTTACCTTTTGACAAGTTAAAGTACGTTACATAAGTTTCAATTACGTTTTTATAAGATTAAGTGCATGTTTTACAACTTTTAGTTACGTTTTGACAAGTTAAAGTTACATTTTGACAAGTTAAAGTACATTTTTTACAAATTAAAGTTACGTTTTGACAAGTTAAAGTGTGTTTTTTATAAGTTAAAGTTACGTTTTGACAAGTTAAAGTGCGTTTCAACAAGTGTTAATTACGTTTTTCCAAGTTAAAGTACATTTTTTACAAGTTAAAGTTATGTTTTGACAAGTTAAAGTACGTTTCAACAAGTTAAAATTACGTTTTCACAAGTTAAAATACATTTTTTACAAATTAAAGTTACGTTTTGACAATTTAAATTACTTTTCATAATGTTAAAATTATGTTTTGACAAGTTAGAGTATATTTTTTACCAGTAAAAGTTACGTTTTGAAAACTTAAAGTATGTTTTTTACAAGTTAAAGTTACGTTTTTTTAAGTTTAACTACATCTCAACAAGTTAAAATTACGTTTTGACAAGTTAAAGTACAATTTTTACAAGTTAAAGTTACGTTTTGTCAAGTTAAATGATGTTTTTTACAAGTTAAAGTTACGTTTTTACAAGTTAAAGTATGTTTTTTACAAGTTCAAGTTACATTTTGACAACTTAATGTACGTTTCAACAAGTTAAATTCACGATTTCAAAAGTCAATTACAATTCTACAAGTTAAACTACAGTTTTGATAATTTAAAGTACGTTTCAACAAGTTAAAATTACGTTTTGACAATTTAAAATACATTTTTTACAAGTTAAAGTCACGTTTTGACAAGTTAAAGTTACATTTTGACAAGTTAAAGTACATTTTTTACAAGTTAAAGTTACGTTTTGACAAGTTAAAGTGTGTTTTTAAAAGTTAAAGTTACGTTATGAAAAGTTAAGGTACGTTTCAACAAGTGTCAATTACGTTTTTACAAGTTAAAGTTATGTTTTGACAAGTTAAAGTACGTTTCAACAAGTTAAAATTACGATTTGATAAGTTAAAGTAAATTTTTTACAAGTTAAATTACGTTTTGACAAGTTAAAGTATGTTTGTTACAAGTTCAAGTTACCTTTTGACAAGTTAAAGTATGTTTCAACAAGTTTAAATTACGTTTTTATAAGATAAAATGCATGTTTTACAAGTTTAAGTTTCGTTTTGACAAGTTTAAGTTACATTTTGACAAGTTAAAGTACATTTTTTACAAGTTAAAGTTACGTTTTGAAAATTTAAAGTACGTTTCAACAAGTTAAACTTACGTTATGAAAAGTTAAAGTACGTTTCAACAAGTGTCAATTACGTTTTGACAAGTTAAAATACATTTTTTACAATTTAAAGTTATGTTTTGAAAAGTTAAAGTACGTTTCAACAAGTTAAAATTACGATTTGATAAGTTAAAGTACATTTTTGACAAGTTAAAGTTACGTTTAAAAAGGTTAAAGTATTTTTTTACAAGTTAAAGTTACGTTCTGACAAGTTAAAGTATGTTTCTTACAAGTTAAAGTTACGTCTTGACAAGTTAAAGTATGTTTTTTACAAGTTAAAGTTACGTTTTAACAAGTTAAAGTATGTTTCTTACAAGTTAAAGTTACGTTTTGACAAGTTAAAGTATGTTTTTTACAAGTTCAAGTTATATTTTGACAAGTTCATGTTACGTTTTGACAAGTTAAAGTTACGTTTTGACAAGTTAAATTACATTTTTACAAGTTACACTACAGTTTTGACAAGTTAAAGTACGTTTCAACAAGTTAAAATTACATTTTGACAATTTAAAATACATTTTTTACAAGTTAAAGTTACGTTTTGAAAAGTTAACGTACGTTTTTTTACAAGTTAAATTACGTTTTGACAAGTTAAAGTATGTTTCTTACAAGTTAAAGTTACCTTTTGACAAGTTAAAGTACGTTTCAACAAGTTTCAGTTACGTTTTTATAAGATAAAGTGCATGTTTTACAACTTTAAGTTACGTTTTGACAAGTTAAAGTTACGTTTCAACAAGTTAAAGTTACATTTTGACAAGTTAAAGTACATTTTTTACAAATTAAAGTTACGTTTTGACAAGTTAAAGTGTGTTTTTTACAAGTTAAAGTTACGTTTTGACAAGTTAAAGTGCGTTTCAACAAGTATTAATTACGTTTTTCCAAGTTAAAGTACATTTTTTACAAGTTAAAGTTATGTTTTGACAAGTTAAAGTACGTTTCAACAAGTTAAAATTACGTTTTCACAAGTTAAAATAATTTTTTTACAAATTAAAGTTACGCTTTGACAATTTAAATTACTTTTAAACATGTTAAAATTACGTTTTGACAAGTTAGAGTATATTTTTTACCAGTAAAAGTGACGTTTTGAAAACTTAAAGTATGTTTTTTACAAGTTAAAGTTAAGTTTTTTTAAGTTTAAGTACATCTCAACAAGTTAAAATTACGTTTTGACAAGTTAAAGTACAATTTTTACAAGTTAAAGTTACGTTTTGTCAAGTTAAATGATGTTTTTTACAAGTTAAAGTTACGTTTTTACAAGTTAAAGTATGTTTTTTACAAGTTCAAGTTACATTTTGACAACTTAAAGTACGTTTCAACAAGTTAAATTCACGATTTCAAAAGTTAATTACAATTCTACAAGTTAAACTACAGTTTTGATAAGTTAAAGTACGTTTCAACAAGTTAAAATTACGTTTTGACAATTTAAAATATATTTTTACAAGTTAAAGTCACGTTTTGACAAGTTAAAGTTACATTTTGACAAGTTAAAGTACATTTTTTACAAGTTAAAGTTACGTTTTGACAAGTTAAAGTGTGTTTTTTAATAGTTAAAGTTACGTTATGAAAAGTTAAAGTACGTTTCAACAAGTGTCAATTACGTTTTTACAAGTTAAAGTTATGTTTTGACAAGTTAAAGTACGTTTCAACAAGTTAAAATTACGATTTGATCAGTTAAAGTAAATTTTTTACAAGTTAAATTACGTTTTGACAAGTTAAAGTATGTTTGTTACAAGTTCAAGGTACCTTTTGACAAGTTAAAGTACGTTTCAACAAGTTTAAATTACGTTTTTATAAGATAAAGGTTACGTTTTGACAAGTTAAAGTTTCGTTTTGACAAGTTTATGTTACATTTTGACAAATTAAAGTACATTTTTTACAAGTTAAAGTTACGTTTTGAAAATTTAAAGTACGTTTCAACAAGTTAAAGTTACGTTTTGAAAAGTTAAAGTACGTTTCAACAAGTGTCAATTACGTTTTGACAAGTTAAAATACATTTTTTACAATTTAAAGTTATGTTTTGAAAAGTTAAAGTACGTTTCAACAAGTTAAAATTACGATTTGATAAGTTAAAGTACATGTTTGACAACTTAAAGTTATGTTTAAAAAAGTTAAAGTATTTTTTTTACAAGTTAAAGTTACGTTCTGACAAGTTAAAGTATGTTTCTTAAAAGTTAAAGTTACGTCTTGACAAGTTAAAGTATGTTTTTTACAGGTTAAAGTTACGTTTTAACAAGTTAAAGTATGTTTCTTACAAGTTAAAGTTACGTTTTGACAAGTTAAAGTATGTTTTTTACAAGTTCAAGTTACGTTTTGACAAGTTCAAGTTACGTTTTGACAAGTTAAAGTTACGTTTTGACAAGTTAAATTACATTTTTACAAGTTACACTACAGTTTTGACAAGTTAAAGTACGTTTCAACAAGTTAATATTACATTTTGACAATTTAAAATACATTTTTTACAAGTTAAAGTTACGTTTTGAAAAGTTAACGTACGCTTTTTTACAAGTTAAATTACGTTTTGACAAGTTAAAGTATGTTTCTTACAAGTTAAAGTTACCTTTTGACAAGTTAAAGTACGTTTCAACAAGTTTCAGTTACGTTTTTATAAGATAAAGTGCATGTTTTACAACTTTAAGTTACGTTTTGACAAGTTAAAGTTACGTTTCAACAAGTTAAAGTTACATTTTGACAAGTTAAAGTACATTTTTTACAAATTAAAGTTACGTTTTGCCAAGTTAAAGTGTGTTTTTTATAAGTTAAAGTTACGTTTTGACAAGTTAAAGTGCGTTTCAACAAGTGTTAATTACGTTTTTCCAAGTTAAAGTACATTTTTTACAAGTTAAAGTTATGTTTTGACAAGTTAAAGTTATGTTTTGACAAGTTAAAGTACGTTTCAACAAGTTAAAATTACGTTTTCACAAGTTAAAATACATTTTTTACAAATTAAAGTTACGTTTTGACAATTTAAATTACTTTTAAACATGTTAAAATTACGTTTTGACAAGTTAGAGTATATTTTTTTACCAGTAAAAGTTACGTTTTGAAAACTTAAAGTATGTTTTTTACAAGTTAAAGTTACGTTTTTTTAAGTTTAAGTACATCTCAACAAGTTAAAATTACGTTTTGACAAGTTAAAGTACAATTTTTACAAGTTAAAGTTACGTTTTGTCAAGTTAAATGATGTTTTTAACAAGTTAAAGTTACGTTTTTACAAGTTAAAGTATGTTTTTTACAAGTTCAAGTTACATTTTGACAACTTAAAGTACGTTTCAACAAGTTAAATTCACGATTTCAAAAGTTAATTACAATTCTACAAGTTAAACTACAGTTTTGATAAGTTAAAGTACGTTTCAACAAGTTAAAATTACGTTTTGACAATTTAAAATATATTTTTACAAGTTAAAGTCACGTTTTGACAAGTTAAAGTTACATTTTGACAAGTTAAAGTACATTTTTTACAAGTTAAAGTTACGTTTTGACAAGTTAAAGTGTGTTTTTTAATAGTTAAAGTTACGTTATGAAAAGTTAAAGTACGTTTCAACAAGTGTCAATTACGTTTTTACAAGTTAAAGTTATGTTTTGACAAGTTAAAGTACGTTTCAACAAGTTAAAATTACGATTTGATCAGTTAAAGTAAATTTTTTACAAGTTAAATTACGTTTTGACAAGTTAAAGTATGTTTGTTACAAGTTCAAGGTACCTTTTGACAAGTTAAAGTACGTTTCAACAAGTTTAAATTACGTTTTTATAAGATAAAGGTTACGTTTTGACAAGTTAAAGTTTCGTTTTGACAAGTTTATGTTACATTTTGACAAATTAAAGTACATTTTTTACAAGTTAAAGTTACGTTTTGAAAATTTAAATTACGTTTCAACAAGTTAAAGTTACGTTTTGAAAAGTTAAAGTACGTTTCAACAAGTGTCAATTACGTTTTGACAAGTTAAAATACATTTTTTACAATTTAAAGTTATGTTTTGAAAAGTTAAAGTACGTTTCAACAAGTTAAAATTACGATTTGATAAGTTAAAGTACATTTTTGACAAGTTAAAGTTACGTTTAAAAAAGTTAAAGTATTTTTTTTACAAGTTAAAGTTACGTTCTGACAAGTTAAAGTATGTTTCTTAAAAGTTAAAGTTACGTCTTGACAAGTTAAAGTATGTTTTTTACAGGTTAAAGTTACGTTTTAACAAGTTAAAGTATGTTTCTTACAAGTTAAAGTTACGTTTTGACAAGTTAAAGTATGTTTTTTACAAGTTCAAGTTACGTGTTGACAAGTTCAAGTTACGTTTTGACAAGTTAAAGTTACGTTTTGACAAGTTAAATTACATTTTTACAAGTTACACTACAGTTTTGACAAGTTAAAGTACGTTTCAACAAGTTAAAATTACATTTTGACAATTTAAAATACATTTTTTACAAGTTAAAGTTACGTTTTGAAAAGTTAACGTACGCTTTTTTACAAGTTAAATTACGTTTTGACAAGTTAAAGTATGTTTCTTACAAGTTAAAGTTACCTTTTGACAAGTTAAAGTACGTTTCAACAAGTTTCAGTTACGTTTTTATAAGATAAAGTGCATGTTTTACAACTTTAAGTTACGTTTTGACAAGTTAAAGTTACGTTTCAACAAGTTAAAGTTACATTTTGACAAGTTAAAGTACATTTTTTACAAATTAAAGTTACGTTTTGACAAGTTAAAGTGTGTTTTTTATATGTTAAAGTTACGTTTTGACAAGTTAAAGTGTTTTTTGTACAAGTTAAAGTTACGTTTTGATAATTTTAAGTACGTTTCAAGAAGTTTAAAGTTATGGATTGACAAGTTAAAGTACATTTTTTACAAGTTAAAGTTATGTTTTGACAAGTTAAAGTTATGTTTTGACAAGTTAAAGTACGTTTCAACAAGTTAAAATTACGTTTTCACAAGTTAAAATACATTTTTTACAAATTAAAGTTACGTTTTGACAATTTAAATTACTTTTAAACATGTTAAAATTACGTTTTGACAAGTTAGAGTATATTTTTTACCAGTAAAAGTTACGTTTTGAAAACTTAAAGTATGTTTTTTACAAGTTAAAGTTACGTTTTTTTAAGTTTAAGTACATCTCAACAAGTTAAAATTACGTTTTGACAAGTTAAAGTACAATTTTTACAAGTTAAAGTTACGTTTTGTCAAGTTAAATGATGTTTTTAACAAGTTAAAGTTACGTTTTTACAAGTTAAAGTATGTTTTTTACAAGTTCAAGTTACATTTTGACAACTTAAAGTACGTTTCAACAAGTTAAATTCACGATTTCAAAAGTTAATTACAATTCTACAAGTTAAACTACAGTTTTGATAAGTTAAAGTACGTTTCAACAAGTTAAAATTACGTTTTGACAATTTAAAATATATTTTTACAAGTTAAAGTCACGTTTTGACAAGTTAAAGTTACATTTTGACAAGTTAAAGTACATTTTTTACAAGTTAAAGTTACGTTTTGACAAGTTAAAGTGTGTTTTTTAATAGTTAAAGTTACGTTATGAAAAGTTAAAGTACGTTTCAACAAGTGTCAATTACGTTTTTACAAGTTAAAGTTATGTTTTGACAAGTTAAAGTACGTTTCAACAAGTTAAAATTACGATTTGATCAGTTAAAGTAAATTTTTTACAAGTTAAATTACGTTTTGACAAGTTAAAGTATGTTTGTTACAAGTTCAAGGTACCTTTTGACAAGTTAAAGTACGTTTCAACAAGTTTAAATTACGTTTTTATAAGATAAAGGTTACGTTTTGACAAGTTAAAGTTTCGTTTTGACAAGTTTATGTTACATTTTGACAAATTAAAGTACATTTTTTACAAGTTAAAGTTACGTTTTGAAAATTTAAAGTACGTTTCAACAAGTTAAAGTTACGTTTTGAAAAGTTAAAGTACGTTTCAACAAGTGTCAATTACGTTTTGACAAGTTAAAATACATTTTTTACAATTTAAAGTTATGTTTTGAAAAGTTAAAGTACGTTTCAACAAGTTAAAATTACGATTTGATAAGTTAAAGTACATTTTTGACAAGTTAAAGTTACGTTTAAAAAAGTTAAAGTATTTTTTTTACAAGTTAAAGTTACGTTCTGACAAGTTAAAGTATGTTTCTTAAAAGTTAAAGTTACGTCTTGACAAGTTAAAGTATGTTTTTTACAGGTTAAAGTTACGTTTTAACAAGTTAAAGTATGTTTCTTACAAGTTAAAGTTACGTTTTGACAAGTTAAAGTATGTTTTTTACAAGTTCAAGTTACGTTTTGACAAGTTCAAGTTACGTTTTGACAAGTTAAAGTTACGTTTTGACAAGTTAAATTACATTTTTACAAGTTACACTACAGTTTTGACAAGTTAAAGTACGTTTCAACAAGTTAAAATTACATTTTGACAATTTAAAATACATTTTTTACAAGTTAAAGTTACGTTTTGAAAAGTTAACGTACGCTTTTTTACAAGTTAAATTACGTTTTGACAAGTTAAAGTATGTTTCTTACAAGTTAAAGTTACCTTTTGACAAGTTAAAGTACGTTTCAACAAGTTTCAGTTACGTTTTTATAAGATAAAGTGCATGTTTTACAACTTTAAGTTACGTTTTGACAAGTTAAAGTTACGTTTCAACAAGTTAAAGTTACATTTTGACAAGTTAAAGTACATTTTTTACAAATTAAAGTTACGTTTTGCCAAGTTAAAGTGTGTTTTTTATAAGTTAAAGTTACGTTTTGACAAGTTAAAGTGCGTTTCAACAAGTGTTAATTACGTTTTTCCAAGTTAAAGTACATTTTTTACAAGTTAAAGTTATGTTTTGACAAGTTAAAGTTATGTTTTGACAAGTTAAAGTACGTTTCAACAAGTTAAAATTACGTTTTCACAAGTTAAAATACATTTTTTACAAATTAAAGTTACGTTTTGACAATTTAAATTACTTTTAAACATGTTAAAATTACGTTTTGACAAGTTAGAGTATATTTTTTACCAGTAAAAGTTACGTTTTGAAAACTTAAAGTATGTTTTTTACAAGTTAAAGTTACGTTTTTTTAAGTTTAAGTACATCTCAACAAGTTAAAATTACGTTTTGACAAGTTAAAGTACAATTTTTACAAGTTAAAGTTACGTTTTGTCAAGTTAAATGATGTTTTTTACAAGTTAAAGTTACGTTTTTACAAGTTAAAGTATGTTTTTTACAAGTTCAAGTTACATTTTGACAACTTAAAGTACGTTTCAACAAGTTAAATTCACGATTTCAAAAGTTAATTACAATTCTACAAGTTAAACTACAGTTTTGATAAGTTAAAGTACGTTTCAACAAGTTAAAATTACGTTTTGACAATTTAAAATATATTTTTACAAGTTAAAGTCACGTTTTGACAAGTTAAAGTTACATTTTGACAAGTTAAAGTACATTTTTTACAAGTTAAAGTTACGTTTTGACAAGTTAAAGTGTGTTTTTTAAAAGTTAAAGTTACGTTATGAAAAGTTAAAGTACGTTTCAACAAGTGTCAATTACGTTTTTACAAGTTAAAGTTATGTTTTGACAAGTTAAAGTACGTTTCAACAAGTTAAAATTACGATTTGATCAGTTAAAGTAAATTTTTTACAAGTTAAATTACGTTTTGACAAGTTAAAGTATGTTTGTTACAAGTTCAAGGTACCTTTTGACAAGTTAAAGTACGTTTCAACAAGTTTAAATTACGTTTTTATAAGATAAAGGTTACGTTTTGACAAGTTAAAGTTTCGTTTTGACAAGTTTATGTTACATTTTGACAAATTAAAGTACATTTTTTACAAGTTAAAGTTACGTTTTGAAAATTTAAAGTACGTTTCAACAAGTTAAAGTTACGTTTTGAAAAGTTAAAGTACGTTTCAACAAGTGTCAATTACGTTTTGACAAGTTAAAATACATTTTTTACAATTTAAAGTTATGTTTTGAAAAGTTAAAGTACGTTTCAACAAGTTAAAATTACGATTTGATAAGTTAAAGTACATTTTTGACAAGTTAAAGTTACGTTTAAAAAAGTTAAAGTATTTTTTTTACAAGTTAAAGTTACGTTCTGACAAGTTAAAGTATGTTTCTTAAAAGTTAAAGTTACGTCTTGACAAGTTAAAGTATGTTTTTTACAGGTTAAAGTTACGTTTTAACAAGTTAAAGTATGTTTCTTACAAGTTAAAGTTACGTTTTGACAAGTTAAAGTATGTTTTTTACAAGTTCAAGTTACGTTTTGACAAGTTCAAGTTACGTTTTGACAAGTTAAAGTTACGTTTTGACAAGTTAAATTACATTTTTACAAGTTACACTACAGTTTTGACAAGTTAAAGTACGTTTCAACAAGTTAAAATTACATTTTGACAATTTAAAATACATTTTTTACAAGTTAAAGTTACGTTTTGAAAAGTTAACGTACGCTTTTTTACAAGTTAAATTACGTTTTGACAAGTTAAAGTATGTTTCTTACAAGTTAAAGTTACCTTTTGACAAGTTAAAGTACGTTTCAACAAGTTTCAGTTACGTTTTTATAAGATAAAGTGCATGTTTTACAACTTTAAGTTACGTTTTGACAAGTTAAAGTTACGTTTCAACAAGTTAAAGTTACATTTTGACAAGTTAAAGTACATTTTTTACAAATTAAAGTTACGTTTTGACAAGTTAAAGTGTGTTTTTTATATGTTAAAGTTACGTTTTGACAAGTTAAAGTGCGTTTCAACAAGTGTTAAATACGTTTTTCCAAGTTAAAGTACATTTTTTACAAGTTAAAGTTATGTTTTGACAAGTTAAAGTTATGTTTTGACAAGTTAAAGTACGTTTCAACAAGTTAAAATTACGTTTTCACAAGTTAAAATACATTTTTTACAAATTAAAGTTACGTTTTGACAATTTAAATTACTTTTAAACATGTTAAAATTACGTTTTGACAAGTTAGAGTATATTTTTTACCAGTAAAAGTTACGTTTTGAAAACTTAAAGTATGTTTTTTACAAGTTAAAGTTACGTTTTTTTAAGTTTAAGTACATCTCAACAAGTTAAAATTACGTTTTGACAAGTTAAAGTACAATTTTTACAAGTTAAAGTTACGTTTTGTCAAGTTAAATGATGTTTTTTACAAGTTAAAGTTACGTTTTTACAAGTTAAAGTATGTTTTTTACAAGTTCAAGTTACATTTTGACAACTTAAAGTACGTTTCAACAAGTTAAATTCACGATTTCAAAAGTTAATTACAATTCTACAAGTTAAACTACAGTTTTGATAAGTTAAAGTACGTTTCAACAAGTTAAAATTACGTTTTGACAATTTAAAATATATTTTTACAAGTTAAAGTCACGTTTTGACAAGTTAAAGTTACATTTTGACAAGTTAAAGTACATTTTTTACAAGTTAAAGTTACGTTTTGACAAGTGAAAGTGTGTTTTTTAAAAGTTAAAGTTACGTTATGAAAAGTTAAAGTACGTTTCAACAAGTGTCAATTACGTTTTTACAAGTTAAAGTTATGTTTTGACAAGTTAAAGTACGTTTCAACAAGTTAAAATTACGATTTGATAAGTTAAAGTAAATTTTTTACAAGTTAAATTACGTTTTGACAAGTTAAAGTATGTTTGTTACAAGTTCAAGGTACCTTTTGACAAGTTAAAGTATGTTTCAACAAGTTTCAATTACGTTTTTATAAGATAAAGGTTACGTTTTGACAAGTTAAAGTTTCGTTTTGACAAGTTTATGTTACATTTTGACAAGTTAAAGTACATTTTTTACAAGTTAAAGTTACGTTTTGAAAATTTAAAGTACGTTTCAACAAGTTAAAGTTACGTTTTGAAAAGTTAAAGTACGTTTCAACAAGTGTCAATTACGTTTTGACAAGTTAAAATACATTTTTTACAATTTAAAGTTATGTTTTGAAAAGTTAAAGTACGTTTCAACAAGTTAAAATTACAATTTGATAAGTAAAAGTACATTTTTGACAAGTTAAAGTTACGTTTAAAAAAGTTAAAGTATTTTTGTTACAAGTTAAAGTTACGTTCTGACAAGTTAAAGTATGTTTCTTAAAAGTTAAAGTTACGTCTTGACAAGTTAAAGTATGTTTTTTACAGGTTAAAGTTACGTTTTAACAAGTTAAAGTATGTTTCTTACAAGTTAAAGTTACGTTTTGACAAGTTAAAGTATGTTTTTTACAAGTTCAAGTTACGTTTTGACAAGTTCAAGTTACGTTTTGACAAGTTAAAGTTACGTTTTGACAAGTTAAATTACATTTTTACAAGTTACACTACAGTTTTGACAAGTTAAAGTACGTTTCAACAAGTTAAAATTACATTTTGACAATTTAAAATACATTTTTTACAAGTTAAAGTTACGTTTTGAAAAGTTAACGTACGCTTTTTTACAAGTTAAATTACGTTTTGACAAGTTAAAGTATGTTTCTTACAAGTTAAAGTTACCTTTTGACAAGTTAAAGTACGTTTCAACAAGTTTCAGTTACGTTTTTATAAGATAAAGTGCATGTTTTACAACTTTAAGTTACGTTTTGACAAGTTAAAGTTACGTTTCAACAAGTTAAAGTTACATTTTGACAAGTTAAAGTACATTTTTTACAAATTAAAGTTACGTTTTGACAAGTTAAAGTGTGTTTTTTATATGTTAAAGTTACGTTTTGACAAGTTAAAGTGCGTTTCAACAAGTGTTAATTACGTTTTTCCAAGTTAAAGTACATTTTTTACAAGTTAAAGTTATGTTTTGACAAGTTAAAGTTATGTTTTGACAAGTTAAAGTACGTTTCAACAAGTTAAAATTACGTTTTCACAAGTTAAAATACATTTTTTACAAATTAAAGTTACGTTTTGACAATTTAAATTACTTTTAAACATGTTAAAATTACGTTTTGACAAGTTAGAGTATATTTTTTACAAGTTAAAGTTACGTTTTTACAAGTTAAAGTATGTTTTTTACAAGTTCAAGTTACATTTTGACAACTTAAAGTACGTTTCAACAAGTTAAATTCACGATTTCAAAAGTTAATTACAATTCTACAAGTTAAACTACAGTTTTGATAAGTTAAAGTACGTTTCAACAAGTTAAAATTACGTTTTGACAATTTAAAATATATTTTTACAAGTTAAAGTCACGTTTTGACAAGTTAAAGTTACATTTTGACAAGTTAAAGTACATTTTTTACAAGTTAAAGTTACGTTTTGACAAGTGAAAGTGTGTTTTTTAAAAGTTAAAGTTACGTTATGAAAAGTTAAAGTACGTTTCAACAAGTGTCAATTACGTTTTTACAAGTTAAAGTTATGTTTTGACAAGTTAAAGTACGTTTCAACAAGTTAAAATTACGATTTGATAAGTTAAAGTAAATTTTTTACAAGTTAAATTACGTTTTGACAAGTTAAAGTATGTTTGTTACAAGTTCAAGGTACCTTTTGACAAGTTAAAGTATGTTTCAACAAGTTTCAATTACGTTTTTATAAGATAAAGGTTACGTTTTGACAAGTTAAAGTTTCGTTTTGACAAGTTTATGTTACATTTTGACAAGTTAAAGTACATTTTTTACAAGTTAAAGTTACGTTTTGAAAATTTAAAGTACGTTTCAACAAGTTAAAGTTACGTTTTGAAAAGTTAAAGTACGTTTCAACAAGTGTCAATTACGTTTTGACAAGTTAAAATACATTTTTTACAATTTAAAGTTATGTTTTGAAAAGTTAAAGTACGTTTCAACAAGTTAAAATTACGATTTGATAAGTAAAAGTACATTTTTGACAAGTTAAAGTTACGTTTAAAAAAGTTAAAGTATTTTTGTTACAAGTTAAAGTTACGTTCTGACAAGTTAAAGTATGTTTCTTAAAAGTTAAAGTTACGTCTTGACAAGTTAAAGTATGTTTTTTACAGGTTAAAGTTACGTTTTAACAAGTTAAAGTATGTTTCTTACAAGTTAAAGTTACGTTTTGACAAGTTAAAGTATGTTTTTTACAAGTTCAAGTTACGTTTTGACAAGTTCAAGTTACGTTTTGACAAGTTAAAGTTACGTTTTGACAAGTTAAATTACATTTTTACAAGTTACACTACAGTTTTGACAAGTTAAAGTACGTTTCAACAAGTTAAAATTACATTTTGACAATTTAAAATACATTTTTTACAAGTTAAAGTTACGTTTTGAAAAGTTAACGTACGCTTTTTTACAAGTTAAATTACGTTTTGACAAGTTAAAGTATGTTTCTTACAAGTTAAAGTTACCTTTTGACAAGTTAAAGTACGTTTCAACAAGTTTCAGTTACGTTTTTATAAGATAAAGTGCATGTTTTACAACTTTAAGTTACGTTTTGACAAGTTAAAGTTACGTTTCAACAAGTTAAAGTTACATTTTGACAAGTTAAAGTACATTTTTTACAAATTAAAGTTACGTTTTGACAAGTTAAAGTGTGTTTTTTATATGTTAAAGTTACGTTTTGAAAAGTTAAAGTGCGTTTCAACAAGTGTTAATTACGTTTTTCCAAGTTAAAGTACATTTTTTACAAGTTAAAGTTATGTTTTGACAAGTTAAAGTTATGTTTTGACAAGTTAAAGTACGTTTCAACAAGTTAAAATTACGTTTTCACAAGTTAAAATACATTTTTTACAAATTAAAGTTACGTTTTGACAATTTAAATTACTTTTAAACATGTTAAAATTACGTTTTGACAAGTTAGAGTATATTTTTTACCAGTAAAAGTTACGTTTTGAAAACTTAAAGTATGTTTTTTACAAGTTAAAGTTACGTTTTTTTAAGTTTAAGTACATCTCAACAAGTTAAAATTACGTTTTGACAAGTTCAAGTACAATTTTTACAAGTTAAAGTTACGTTTTGTCAAGTTAAATGATGTTTTTTACAAGTTAAAGTTACGTTTTTACAAGTTAAAGTATGTTTTTTACAAGTTCAAGTTACATTTTGACAACTTAAAGTACGTTTCAACAAGTTAAATTCACGATTTCAAAAGTTAATTACAATTCTACAAGTTAAACTACAGTTTTGATAAGTTAAAGTACGTTTCAACAAGTTAAAATTACGTTTTGACAATTTAAAATATATTTTTACAAGTTAAAGTCACGTTTTGACAAGTTAAAGTTACATTTTGACAAGTTAAAGTACATTTTTTACAAGTTAAAGTTACGTTTTGACAAGTGAAAGTGTGTTTTTTAAAAGTTAAAGTTACGTTATGAAAAGTTAAAGTACGTTTCAACAAGTGTCAATTACGTTTTTACAAGTTAAAGTTATGTTTTGACAAGTTAAAGTACGTTTCAACAAGTTAAAATTACGATTTGATAAGTTAAAGTAAATTTTTTACAAGTTAAATTACGTTTTGACAAGTTAAAGTATGTTTGTTACAAGTTCAAGGTACCTTTTGACAAGTTAAAGTATGTTTCAACAAGTTTCAATTACGTTTTTATAAGATAAAGGTTACGTTTTGACAAGTTAAAGTTTCGTTTTGACAAGTTTATGTTACATTTTGACAAGTTAAAGTACATTTTTTACAAGTTAAAGTTACGTTTTGAAAATTTAAAGTACGTTTCAACAAGTTAAAGTTACGTTTTGAAAAGTTAAAGTACGTTTCAACAAGTGTTAATTACGTTTTGACAAGTTAAAATACATTTTTTACAATTTAAAGTTATGTTTTGAAAAGTTAAAGTACGTTTCAACAAGTTAAAATTACGATTTGATAAGTAAAAGTACATTTTTGACAAGTTAAAGTTACGTTTAAAAAAGTTAAAGTATTTTTGTTACAAGTTAAAGTTACGTTCTGACAAGTTAAAGTATGTTTCTTACAAGTTAAAGTTACGTCTTGACAAGTTAAAGTATGTTTTTTACAGGTTAAAGTTACGTTTTAACAAGTTAAAGTATGTTTCTTACAAGTTAAAGTTACGTTTTGACAAGTTAAAGTATGTTTTTTACAAGTTCAAGTTACGTTTTGACAAGTTCAAGTTACGTTTTGACAAGTTAAAGTTACGTTTTGACAAGTTAAATTACATTTTTACAAGTTACACTACAGTTTTGACAAGTTAAAGTACGTTTCAACAAGTTAAAATTACATTTTGACAATTTAAAATACATTTTTTACAAGTTAAAGTTACGTTTTGAAAAGTTAACGTACGCTGTTTTACAAGTTATATTACGTTTTGAAAAGTTAAAGTATGTTTCTTACAAGTTAAAGTTACCTTTTGACAAGTTAAAGTACGTTTCAACAAGTTTCAGTTACGTTTTTATAAGATAAAGTGCATGTTTTACAACTTTAAGTTACGTTTTGACAAGTTAAAGTTACGTTTCGACAAGTTAATGTTACATTTTGACAAGTTAAAGTACATTTTTTACAGATTAAAGTTACGTTTTGACAAGTTAAAGTGTGTTTTTTATAAGTTAAAGTTACGTTTTGACAAGTTAAAGTGCGTTTCAACAAGTGTTAATTACGTTTTTCCAAGTTAAAGTACATTTTTTACAAGTTAAATTTATGTTTTGACAAGTTAAAGTACGTTTCAACAAGTTAAAATTACGTTTTCACAAGTTAAAATACATTTTTTACAAATTAAAGTTACGTTTTGACAATTTAAATTACTTTTCAACATGTTAAAATTACGTTTTGACAAGTTAGAGTATATTTTTTAGCAGTAAAAGTTACGTTTTGAAAACTTAAAGTATGTTTTTTACAAGTTAAAGTTACGTTTTTTTAAGTTTAAGTACATCTCAACAAGTTAAAATTACGTTTTGACAAGTTAAAGTACAATTTTTACAAGTTAAAGTTACGTTTTGTCAAGTTAAATGATGTTTTTTACAAGTTAAAGTTACGTTTTTACAAGTTAAAGTATGTTTTTTACAAGTTCAAGTTACATTTTGACAACTTAAAGTACGTTTCAACAAGTTAAATTCACGATTTCAAAAGTTAATTACAATTCTACAAGTTAAACTACAGTTTTGATAAGTTAAAGTACGTTTCAACAAGTTAAAATTACGTTTTGACAATTTAAAATATATTTTTACAAGTTAAAGTCACGTTTTGACAGGTTAAAGTTACATTTTGACAAGTTAAAGTACATTTTTTACAAGTTAAAGTTACGTTTTGAAAAGTTAAAGTGTGTTTTTTAAAAGTTAAAGTTACGTTATGAAAAGTTAAAGTACGTTTCAACAAGAGTCAATTACGTTTTTACAAGTTAAAGTTATGTTTTGACAAGTTAAAGTACGTTTCAACAAGTTAAAATTACGATTTGATAAGTTAAAGTAAATTTTTTACAAGTTAAATTACGTTTTGACAAGTTAAAGTATGTTTGTTACAAGTTCAAGGTACCTTTTGACAAGTTAAAGTACGTTTCAACAAGTTTAAATTACGTTGTTATAAGATAAAGGTTACGTTTTGACAAGTTAAAGTTTCGTTTTGACAAGTTTATGTTTCATTTTGACAAGTTAAAGTTACGTTTTGAAAATTTAAAGTACGTTTGAACAAGTTAAAGTTACGTTTTGAAAAGTTAAAGTACGTTTCAACAAGTGTCAATTACGTTTTGACAAATTAAAATACATTTTTTACAATTTAAAGTTATGTTTTGAAAAGTTAAAGTACGTTTCAACAAGTTAAAATTACGATTTGATAAGTTAAAGTACATTTTTGACAAGTTAAAGTTACGTTTAGAATGGTTAAAGTATTTTTTTTACAAGTTAAAGTTACGTTTTGACAAGTTAAAGTATATTTTTTACAAGTTAAAGTTACGTTCTGACAAGTTAAAGTATGTTTCTTACAAGTTAAAGTTACATTTTGACAAGTTAAAGTATGTTTTTTACAGGTTAAAGTTACGTTGTAACAAGTTAAAGTATGTTTCTTACAAGTTAAAGTTACGTTTTGACAAGTTAAAGTACATTTTTTACAAATTAAAGTTACGTTTTGACAAGTTAAAGTGTTTTTTATATATGTTAAAGTTACGTTTTGACAATTTAAATGTCGTTTCAACAAGTTTAAAGTTATGGATTGACAAGTTAAAGTACATTTTTAACAAGTTAAAGTATGTTTCTTACAAGTTAAAGTTACGTTTTGACAAGTTAAAGTACGTTTGAACAATTTAAAATTACGTTTTCACAAGTTAAAGTACATTTTCTAAAAGTTAAAGTTAAGTGTTGAAAAGTTAGAGTACGTTTTAACATGTTAAAATTACGTTATGACAAGTTAGAGTATATTTTTTACCAGTTAAAGTTACGTTTTGAAAACTTAAACTATGTTTTTCACAAGTTAAAGTTACGTTTTTCCAAGTTAAAGTATAATTTTTACAAGTTAAGTTGACGTTTTGACAAGTTAAAGTACAATTTTTACAAGTTAAAGTGACGTTTTGTCAAATTAATTATGGTTTTTACAAGTTAAACGTACGTTTTGACAAGTTAAAGTATAGTTTTTACAAGTTAAAGTTACACGCTGACAAGTTAAATTTACGATTTCACAAGTTAATTACATTTTTAGAAGTTAAAGTTACGTTTTGTCAACTTAAATTATGGTTTTTAAAACTTATAGTTACATTTTGACAAGTTAAAGTACATTTTTTACAAGTTAAAGTTACATTTTGACAAGTTAAAGTGCGTTTCAACAAGTTCAAAGTAAGTTTTGACAAGTAATAGTACAATTTTTACAATTTAAAGTACATTTTTTACAAGTTAAAGTTACGTTTTGACAAGTTAAAGTACGTTTCAAGAAGTTCAAATTACGTTTTGACAAGTTAAAGTATGTTTCAACAGGTTAAAATTACGTTTTGACAAGTAAAAGTACATTATTTACAAGTTAAAGTTACGTTTTTATATGTTAAACTATGTTTTTTACAAGTTAAAGTTACGTCTTGACAAGTTAAAGTGCGTTTCAACAAGTTCAAAGTACGTTTTGACAAGTACTAGTACATTTTTTGCAAGTTAAAGTTACGTTTTGACAAGTTAAAGTACATTTCAACAAGTTAAAACTACTTTTTGACAAGTTAAAGTACATTTTTCACAAATTAAAGTTACGTTTTGACAAGTTAAACTATGTTTTATACAACTTAAAGTTACTTTTTGACAAGTTAAAGTACGTTTCAACAAGTTAACATTACGATTTGACAAGTTAAAGTACATTTTTTACAAGTTAAAGTTATGTTTTGACAAGTTAAAGTACGTTTCAACAAGTTAAAATTACGTTTTGACAAGTTAAAGTACCTTTCAACAAGATAAAATTACGTTTTGACAGGTAAACGTACATTTTTTACAAGTTAAAGTTAAGTTTTGACATGTTAACCTAGGCTTTTTACAAGTTAAAGTTACGTTTTGACAAGTTAAAGTGCGTTTCAACAAGTTCAAAGTACGTTTTGACAAGTAATAGTACATTTTTTACAAGTTAAAGCTACGTTTTGACAAGTTAAACTCTGTATTATACAAGTTAAAGTTACGTTTTGACAAGTTAAAGTACGTTTCAACAAGTTAAAATTAATTTATGACAAGTTCAAATAAATTTTTTACAAATTAAATTTACGTTTTGACAAGTTAAACTATGTTTTTACAAGTTAAAGTTACGTTTTGACAAGTTAAAGTACGTTTCAAGAAGTTCAAATTACGTTTTGACAAGTTAAAGTATGTTTCAACAGGTTAAAATTACGTTTTGACAAGTAAAAGTACATTATTTACAAGTTAAAGTTACGTTTTTATATGTTAAACTATGTTTTTTACAAGTTAAAGTTACGTCTTGACAAGTTAAAGTGCGTTTCAACAAGTTCAAAGTACGTTTTGACAAGTACTAGTACATTTTTTGCAAGTTAAAGTTACGTTTTGACAAGTTAAAGTACATTTCAACAAGTTAAAACTACTTTTTGACAAGTTAAAGTACATTTTTCACAAATTAAAGTTACGTTTTGACAAGTTAAACTATGTTTTATACAACTTAAAGTTACTTTTTGACAAGTTAAAGTACGTTTCAACAAGTTAACATTACGATTTGACAAGTTAAAGTACATTTTTTACAAGTTAAAGTTATGTTTTGACAAGTTAAAGTACGTTTCAACAAGTTCAAATTACGTTTTGACAAGTTAAAGTACCTTTCAACAAGATAAAATTACGTTTTGACAGGTAAACGTACATTTTTTACAAGTTAAAGTTAAGTTTTGACATGTTAACCTAGGCTTTTTACAAGTTAAAGTTACGTTTTGACAAGTTAAAGTGCGTTTCAACAAGTTCAAAGTACGTTTTGACAAGTAATAGTACATTTTTTACAAGTTAAAGCTACGTTTTGACAAGTTAAACTCTGTATTATACAAGTTAAAGTTACGTTTTGACAAGTTAAAGTACGTTTCAACAAGTTAAAATTAATTTATGACAAGTTCAAATAAATTTTTTACAAATTAAATTTACGTTTTGACAAGTTAAACTATGTTTTTACAACTTAAAGTTACTTTTTGACAAGTTAAAGTACGTTTCAACAAGTTAACATTACGATTTGACAAGTTAAATTACATTTTTTACAAGTTAAAGTTACATTTTGACAAGTTAAAGTACGTTTCAACAAGTTCAAATTACGTTTTGACAAGTAATAGTACATTTTTTACAAGTTAAAATACATTTTTTACATGTTAAAGTTACATTTTGACAAGTTAAAGTACGTTTCAACAAGTTCAAATTACGTTTTGACAAGTGAAAATACCTTTCAACAAGATAAAATTATGTTTTGACAATTAAAAGTACATTTTTTACAAGTTAAAGTTACGTTTTGACATGTTAAACTATGTTTTTTACAAGTTAAAGTTACGTTTTGAGAAGTTAAAATGCGTTTCAACAAGTTCAAAGTACGTTTTGACAAGTAATACTACATTTTTTACAAGTTAAAGTACATTTTTTACTAGTTAAAGTTACGTTTTGACAAGTTAAAGTACGTTTCAACAAGTTCAAACTACGTTTTGACAAGTTAAAGTACCTTTCAACAAGATAGAATTACATTTTGACAAGTAAAAGTACATTTTTTACAAGTTAAAGTTACGTTTTGACATGTTAAACTATGTTTTTTACAAGTTAAAGTTACGTTTTGACAAGTTAAAGTGCGTTTCAACAAGTTCAAAGTAAGTTTTGACAAGTAATAGTACAATTTTTACAATTTAAAGTACATTTTTTACAAGTTAAAGTTACGTTTTGACAAGTTAAAGTACGTTTCAACAAGTTCAAATTAGGTTTTGACAAGTTAAAGTATGTTTCAACAGGTTAAAATTACGTTTTGACAAGTAAAAGTACATTTTTTACAAGTTAAAGTTACGTTTTTATATGTTAAACTATGTTTTTTACAAGTTAAAGTTACGTCTTGACAAGTTAAAGTGCGTTTCAACAAGTTTAAAGTTACGGATTGACAAGTTAAAGTACATTTTTTACAAGTTAAAGTAAGTTTCCTACAAGTTAAAGTGACAAGTTAAAGTACGTTTCAACAAGTTAAAACTACGTTTTCACAAGTTAAAGTACATTTTTTACAAGTTAAAGTTACTTTTTGACAAGTTAAAGTAGTTTTCAACATGTTAAAATTACGTTTTGACAAGTTAGAGTATATTTTTTACCAGTTAAAGTTACGTTTTGAAAACTTAAAGTATGTTTTTTACAAGTCAAAGTTACGTTTTTCCAAGTTAAATTACATCTCAACAAGTTAAAATTACGTTTTAACAAGTTAAAGTACAATTTTTACAAGTTAAAGTTACGTTTTGTCAAGTTAAATGATGTTTTTTACAAGTTAAAGTTACGTTTTGACAAGTTAAATTATGTTTTATACAAGTTCAAGTTACATTTTGACAAGTCAAAGTACGTTTCAACAAGTTAAATTTACGATTCCACAAGTTAATTACATTTTTACAAGTTAAAATTACGTTTTGACAATTTAAAATACAGTTTTTACAAGTTAAAGTTACGTTTTGACAAGTTAAAGTATATTTTTACAAGTTAAATTACGTTTTGACAAGTTAAAGTATGTTTCTTACAAGTTAAAGTTACCTTTTGACAAGTTAAAGTAAGTTTCAACAAGTTTAAATTACGTTTTTATAAGATAAAGTGCATATTTTACAAGTTTAATTTACGTTACAAGTTAAAGTTATGTTTTGACAAGTTAAAGTACGTTTCAACAAGTTAAAATCACGATTTGATAAGTTAAAGTACATTTTTCACATGTTAAAGTTACGTTTTGACAAGTTAAAGTATGGTTTTTACAAGTTAAATTAACGTTTTGACAAGTTAAAGTATGTTTTTTACAAGTAAAAGTTATGTTTTGACAAGTTAAAGTGTGTTTTTTACAAGTTAAAGTTACGTTTTGAAAAGTTAAAGTACGTTTCAACAAGTGTCAATTACGTTTTGACAAGTTAAAGTACATTTTTTACAAGTTAAAGTTATGTTTTAACAAGTTAAAGTACGTTTCAACAAGTTAAAATCACGATTTGATAAGTTAAAGTACATTTTTCACATGTTAAAGTTACGTTTTGACAAGTTAAAGTATGGTTTTTACAAGTTAAATTAACGTTTTGACAAGTTAAAGTATGTTTTTTTCAAGTAAAAGTTATGTTTTGACAAGTTAAAGTATGTTTCTTACAAGTTAAAGTTACGTTTTGACAAGTTAAAGTACGTTTCAACAAGTTTAAATTACGTTTCAACAAGTTAAAGTGCATGTTTTACAAGTTTAAGTTACGTTTTGACAAGTTAAGGTTACGTTTCAACAAGTTAAAGTTACATTTTGACAAGTTAAAGTACATTTTTCACAAATTAAAGTTACGTTTTGACAAGTTAAAGTGTTTTTTATATAAGTTAAAGTTAATTTTTGACGAGTTAAAATATGTTTTTTACAAGTTAAATTACGTTTTGACAAGTTCAAGTATGTTTCTTACAAGTTAAAGTTACCTTTTGACAAGTTAAAGTACGTTTCAACAAGTTTAAATTACGTTTTTATAAGATAAAGTGCATGTTTTACGAGTTTAATTTACGTTATGAGAAGTTAAAGTTACGTTTCAACAAGTCAAAGTTACATTTTGACAAGTTAAAGTACATTTTTTACAAGTTATAGTTACGTTTTGACAAGTTAAAGTGTGTTTTTTACAAGTTAAAGTTACGTTTTGAAAAGTTAAAATACGTTTCAACAAGTGTCAATTACGTTTTGACAAGTTAAAGTACATTTTTTACAAGTTAAAGTTATGTTTTGACAAGTTAAAGTACGTTTCAACAAGTTAAAATCACGTTTCAACAAGTTAAAGTTACGTGTTGTCAAGTTAAAGTTATGTTTTGACAAGTTAAAGTACGTTTCAACAAGTAAAAATTACGTTTTGACAAGTTAAAGTACATTTTTTACAAGTTAAAGTTACGTTTTGACAAGATAAAGTATGGTTTTTACAAGTTAAAGTTACGTTTTGACAAGTTAAAGTATGTTTTTTACAAGTAAAAGTTACGTTTTGACAAGTTAAAGTATGTTTCTTACAAGTTAAAGTTACGTTTTGACAAGTTAAACTACGTTTCAACAAGTTTAAATTACGTTTCAACAAGTTAAAGTGCATGTTTTACAAGTTTAAGTTACGTTTTGACAAGTTAAAGTTACGTTTCAACAAGTTAAAGTTACATTTTTTACAAGTTAAAGTTACGTTTTTACAAGTTCAAATGTTTTTTATATAAGTTAAACTTACGTTTTGACAAGTTAAAGTATGTTTTTTACAAGTTAAATTACGTATTGACAAGTTAAAGTATGTTTCTTACAAGTTAAAGTTACGTTTTGAAAAGTTAAAGTACGTTTCAATAAGTTTAATTTACGTTTTTATAAGATAAAGTGCAGGTTTTACAAGTTTAATTTACGTTATGAGAAGTTAAACTTACGTTTCAACAAGTCAAAGTTACATTTTGACAAGTTAAAGTACATTTTTTACAAGTTATAGTTACGTTTTGACAAGTGAAAGTGTGTTTTTTACAAGTTAAAGTTACGTTTAGAAAAGTTAAAGTACGTTTCAACAAGTGTCAATCACGTTTTGACAAGTTCAAGTACATTTTTTACAAGTTAAAGTTATGTTTTGACAAGTTAAAGTACGTTTCAACAAGTGTGAATTATGTTTTGACAAGTTAAAGTACGTTTCAACAACTTAAAATCACGATTAGATAAGTTAAAGTACATTTTTCACAAGTTAAAGTTACGTTTTGACAAGTTGAAGTATGATTTTTACAAGTTAAAGTTACGTTTTGACACGTTAAAGTATGTTTTTTACAAGTAAAAGTTACGTTTTGACAAGGTAAAGTATGTTTTGACAAGTTAAAGTATGTTTCTTACAAGTTAAAGTTACGTTTTGACAAGTTAAACTACGTTTCAACAAGTTTAAATTACGTTTCAACAAGTTAAAGTGCATGTTTTACAAGTTTAAGTTACGTTTTGACAAGTTAAAGTTACGTTTCAACAAGTTAAAGTTACATTTTCACAAGTTAAAGTACATTTTTTACAAATTAAAGTTACGTTTTTCCAAGTTAAAGTACATTTCAACAAGTTAAAATTACGTTTTGACAAGTTAAAGTACAATTTTTACAAGTTAAAGTTACGTTTTATCAAGTTAAATGATGTTTTTTACAAGTTCAAGTTACATTTTGACAAGTTAAAGTACGTTTCAACAAGTTAAATTTACGATTTCACAAGGTAATTACATTTTTACAAGTTAAAATTACGTTTTGACAATTTAAAATACATTTTTTACAAGTTAAAGTTACGTTTTGACAAGTTAAAGTATCTTTCTTACAAGTTAAAGTTACGTTTTGACAAGTTAAAGTACGTTTCAACAAGTTTAAATTACGTATGACAAGTAAAGTACATTTTTTACAAATTTAAGTTACGTTTTGACAAGTTAAAGAGTTTTTTATATAAGTTAAAGTTATGTTTTGACAATTTAAAGTACTATTTTTACAAGTAAAAGTGTTTTTTATATAAGTTAAAGTTACGTTTTTCCAAGTTAAAGTACAATTTTTACAAGTTAAAGTTATGTTTTGTCAAGTTAATTATAGTTTTATAAGATAAAGATACGTTTTGACAAGTTAAAGTATTTTTTTACAAGTTAAAGTTACATTCTGACAAGTTAGAGTACGTTTCAACAAGTTAAATTTACGATTTCACAAGTTGATTACATTTTTACAAGTTAAAGTTACGTTTTGTCAAGTTAAATTATTGTTTTTACAAGTTATAGTTACATTTTAACAACTTAAAGTACATTTTTTACAAATTAAAGTTACGTTTTGAGATGTTAAAGTGTTTTTTGTATAAGTTAAAGTTACGTTTTGGCAATTTAAAGTACGTTTCAACAAGTTTAAAGTTACGGATTGACAAGTTAAAGTACATTTTTTACAAGTTAAAGTATGTTCCTTACAAGTTAAGTTACGCTTTGACAAGTTAAAGTACGTTTCAACAAGTTTAAATTACGTTTCAACCAGTTAAAGTGCATGTTTTACAAGTTAAAGTACGTTTCAACAAGTTTAAATTACGTTTCAACAAGTTAAAGTACATTTTTTACAAATTAAAGTTACGTTTTGACAAGTTAAAGTGTTTTTTATATAAGTTAAAGTTACGTTTTGACAATTTAAAGTTCGTTTCAAGAAGTTTAAATTTACGGATTGACAAGTTAAAGTACATTTTTTACAAGTTAAAGTATGTTTCTTACAAGTTAAAGTTACGTTTTGACAAGTTAAAGTACGTTTCTTACAAGTTAAAGTTACTTTTTCTAAAAGTTAAAGTTACGTTTTGAAAACTTAAAGTATGTTTTTCACAAGTTAAAGTTACGTTTTTCCAAGTTAAAATACATTTCAAGAAGTTAAAATTACGTTTTGACAAGTTAAAGTACAATTTTTACAAGTTAAAGTTACGTTTTGTCAAATTTATTATGGTTTTTACAAGTTAAAGGTACGTTTTGACAAGTTAAAGTATATTTTCTACAAGTTAAAGTTAAACTCTGACAAGTTAAAGTACGTTTCAACAAGTTAAATTTACGATTTCACAAGTTAATTACATTTTTACAAGTTAAACTTACGTTTTGTCAACTTAAAGTATGGTTTTAACAAGTTTTAGTTACATTTTGACAAGTTAAAGTAAATTTTTTACAAATTAAAGTTACGTTTTGAGAAGTTAAAGTGTTTTTTGTATAAGTTAAATTTACGTTTTGACAAATTAAAGTACTTTTCAACAAGTTTAAAGTTACGGATTGACAAGTTAAAGTACATTTTTTACAAGTTAAAGTATGTTTCTTACAAGTTAAAGTTACTTTTTGACAAAGTTAAAGTACGTTTCAACAAGTTAAAATTACGTTTCCACAAGTTAAAGTATATTTTTTACAAGTTAAAGTTACGTTTTAACAAGTTCAAGTACGTTTCAACATGTTAAAATTACGTTTTGACAAGTTAGAGTATATTTTTTAACAGTTAAAGTTAAGTTTTGAAAACTTAAAGTATGTTTTTTACAAGTTAAAGTTACGTTTTTCCAAGTTAAAGTACATTTCAACAAGTTAAAATTACGTTTTGACAAGTTAAAGTACAATTTTTACAAGTTAAAGTTACGTTTTATCAAGTTAAATGATGTTTTTTACAAGTTCAAGTTACATTTTGACAAGTTAAAGTACGTTTCAACAAGTTAAATTTACGATTTCACAAGGTAATTACATTTTTACAAGTTAAAATTACGTTTTGACAATTTAAAATACATTTTTTACAAGTTAAAGTTACGTTTTGACAAGTTAAAGTATGTTTCTTACAAGTTAAAGTTACGTTTTGACAAGTTAAAGTACGTTTCAACAAGTTTAAATTACGTATGACAAGTAAAGTACATTTTTTACAAATTTAAGTTACGTTTTGACAAGTTAAAGAGTTTTTTATATAAGTTAAAGTTACGTTTTGACAATTTAAAGTACTATTTTTACAAGTAAAAGTGTTTTTTATATAAGTTAAAGTTACGTTTTTTCAAGTTAAAGTACAATTTTTACAAGTTAAAGTTATGTTTTGTCAAGTTAATTATGGTTTTACAAGATAAAGATATGTTTTGACAAGTTAAAGTATTTTTTTTACAAGTTAAAGTTACATTCTGACAAGTTAAAGTACGTTTCAACAAGTTAAATTTACGATTTCACAAGTTGATTACATCTTTACAAGTTAAAGTTACGTTTTGTCAAGTTAAATTATTGATTTTACAAGTTATAGTTACATTTTAACAACTTAAAGTACATTTTTACAAATTAAAGTTACGTTTTGAGATGTTAAAGTGTTTTTTGTATAAGTTAAAGTTACGTTTTGGCAATTTAAAGTACGTTTCAACAAGTTTAAAGTTACGGATTGACAAGTTAAAGTATGTTCCTTACAAGTTAAAGTTACGCTTTGACAAGTTAAAGTACGTTTCAACAAGTTAAAATTACGTTTTCACAAGTTAAAGTACATATTTTACAAGTCAAAGTTACGTTTTGACAAGTTAAAGTACTTTTCAACATGTTAAAATTACGTTTTGACAAGTTAGAGTATATTTTTTACCAGTTAAAGTTACGATTTGAAAACTTTAAGTATGTTTTTTACAAGTTAAAGTTACGTTGTTCCAAGTTAAAATACATCTCAACTAGTTAAAATTACGTTTTAACAATTTAAAGTACAATTTTTACAAGTTAAAGTAACGTTTAGTCAAGTTAAATGATGTTTTTACAAGTTAAAGTTACGTTCTGACAAGTTAAAGTATCTTTTTTCAAAGTTCAAGTTACATTTTGACAAGTTAAAGTACGTTTCAACAAGTTAAATTTACGATTTCACAAGTTTATTACATTTTTACAAGTTAAAATTACGTTTTGACAATTTAAAATACATTTTTTACAAGTTAAAGTTACGTTTTGACAAGTTAAAGTATGTTTTTTACAAGTTAAATTACGTTTTGAAAAATTAAAGTATGTTTCTTACAAGTTAAAGTTACCTTTTGACAAGTTAAAGTACATTTCAACAAGTTTAAATTACGTTTTTATAAGATAAAGTGCATGTTTTAGAAGTTTAAGTTACGTTTTGACAAGTTAAAGTTACGTTTCAACAAGTTCAAGTTACGTTTTGATAAGTTAAAGTACAATTTCTACAAGTTAAAGTTATGTTTTCTCAAGTTAAATGATGTTTTTTACAAGTTAAAGTTACGTTTTGACAAGTTAAGGTATGTTTTTTACAACTTCAAGTTACATTTTGACAAGTTAAAGTGCGTTTCAAGAAGTTAAATTTACGATTTCACAAGTTAATTACATTTTTACAAGTTAAAATTACGTTTTGACAATTTAAAATACATTTTTCACAAGTTAAAGTTACGTTTTGACAAGTTAAAGTATGTTTCTTACAAGTTAAAGTTACGTTTTGACAAGTTAAAGTACGTTTCAACTAGTTTAAATTACGTTTTTACAAATTAAAGTGCATGTTTTACAAGTTGAAATTACGTTTTGACAAGTTAAAGTTACGTTTCAACAAGTTAAAGTTACATATGACAAGTTAAAGTACATTTTTTACAAATTAAAGTTACGTTTTGACAAGTTAAAGTATGTTTTTTACAAGTTAAATTACGTTTTGACAAATTAAAGTATGTTTCTTACAAGTTAAAGTTACCTTTTGACAAGTTAAAGTACATTTCAACAAGTTTAAATTACGTTTTTATAAGATAAAGTGCATGTTTTAGAAGTTTAAGTTACGTTTTGACAAAGTTAAAGTTACGTTTCAACAAGTTCAAGTTACATTTTGACAAGTTAAAGTACATTTTTTACAAGTTAAAGTTACGTTTTGACAAGTTAAAGTGTGTTTTTTACAAGTTAAAGTTACGTTATGAAAAGTTAAAGTACGTTTCAACAAGTGTCAATTACGTTATGACAATTTAAAGTATTTTTTTTACAAGTTAAAGTTATATTTTGACAAGTTAAAGTACGTTTCAACAAGTTAAAATTACGATTTGATAAGCTAAAGTAAATATTTTACAAGTTAAAGTTACGTTTGAACAAGTTCAAGTTACGTTTTGACAAGTTCAAGTACGTTTCAACTTGTTAAAATTACGTTTTGACAAGTTAGAGTATATTTTTTAACAGTTTAAGTTAAGTTTTGAAAACTTAAAGTATGTTTTTTACAAGTTAAAGTTACGTTTTTCTAAGTTAAAGTACATTTCAATAAGTTAAAATTACGTTTTGACAAGTTAAAGTAAAATTTTTACAAGTTAAAGTTATGTTTTCTCAAGTTAAATGATGTTTTTTACAAGTTAAAGTTACGTTTTGACAAGTTAAGGTATGTTTTTTACAACTTCAAGTTACATTTTGACAAGTTAAAGTACGTTTCAAGAAGTTAAATTTACGATTTCACAAGTTAATTACATTTTTACAAGTTAAAATTACGTTTTGACAATTTAAAATACATTTTTCACAAGTTAAAGTTACGTTTTGACAAGTTAAAGTATGTTTCTTACAAGTTAAAGTTACGTTTTGACAAGTTAAAGTACGTTTTTTACAAGTTAATCTTACGGTTTGACTAGATAAAGTATGTTTCTTAAAAGTTAAAGTTACCTTTGACAAGTTAAAGTACGTTTCAACAAGTTTAAAGTACTTTTTTATAAGTTAAAGTGCATGTTTTACAAGTTTAAGTTACGTTTTGACAAGTTAAAGTTACATTTCATCAAGTTAAAGTTACATTTTGACAAGTTAAAGTACATTTTTTACAAGTGAAAGTTACGTTTTGAAAACTTAAACTGTTTTTTGTTTAAGTTAAAGTTACTTTTTGAAATTATAAAGTACGTTTCAACAAGTTTAAATTACGTTTTAACAAGTTAAAGTGCATGTTTTACAAGTTTAAGTTACGTTTTGACAAGTTAAAGTTATATTTCAACAAGTTAAAGTTACATTTTGACAAGTTAAACTACATTTTTTACAAATTATAGTTACGTTTTGACAAGTTAAAGTGTTTTTTGTACAATTTAAAGTTACGATTTGAAAATTTAATGTACGTTTCAACAAGTTTAAAGTTACGGATTGACAACTTAAAGTACATTTTTACAAGTTAAAGTATGTTTCTTACGAGTTAAAGTTACGTTTTTACAAGTTAAAGTATGTTTCAACAAGTTAAAATTACGTTTTTACAAGTTAAAGTGCATGTTTTACAAGTTTAACTTACGTTTTGACAAGTTAAAGTTATGTTTCATCAAGTTAAAAATACGTTTTTACAAGTTAAAGTGCATGTTTTACAAGTTTAACTTACGTTTTGACAAGTTAAAGTTATGTTTCAACAAGTTAAAGTACATTTAATACAAATTAAAGTTACGTTCTGACAAGTTAAAGTGTTTTTTGTACAAGTTAAAGTTACGTTTTGACAATTTAAAGTACGTTTCAACAAGTTTAAAGTTACGGATTGACAAGTTAAAGTACATTTTTTACAAGCAAAAGTGTATTTCTCACAAGTTAAAGTTATGTTTTGACAAGTTAAATTACGTTTCAACAAGTTAAAATTACGTTTTGACAAATTAAAATATGTTTTCTACAAGTTAAAGTTACGTTTTGACAAGTTAATGTATGATTTTTACAAATTAAAGTTACGTTTTGACAAGTTAAAGTATGTCTGTTACAAGTTAAAGTTACAAGTTAAAGTTACGTTTTGACAAGTTACGTAACTTTAACTTGTTGAAACGTAACTTTAACTTGTCAAAACGTAACTTAAACTTGTAAAACATGCACTTTAACTTTTAAAAACGTAATTTAAACTTGTTGAAACGTACTTTAACTTGTCAAAACGTAACTTTAACTTGTAAAAACCATAATAAATTTGACAAAACGTAACTTTAACTTGTAAAAATTGTACTTTAACTTGTCAAAACGTAATTTTAACTTCTTGAAATGTATTTTAACTTGGAAAAACGTAACTTTAACTTGTGAAAAACATACTTTAAGTTTTCAAAACGTAACTTTAACTGGTAAAAAATATACTCTAACTTGTCATAACGTAATTTTAACATGTTGAAACGTACTTTAACTTTTAGAAAATGTACTTTAACTTGTGAAAATGTAATTTTAAATTGTAGAAACGTACTTTAACTTGTCAAAACGTAACTTTAACTTGTAAGAAACATACTTTAACTTGTAAAAAATGTACTTTAACTTGTCAATCCGTAAATTTAAACTTGTTGAAACGAACTTTAAATTGTCAAAACGTAACTTTAACTTATATAAAAAACACTTTAACTTGTCAAAACGTAACTTTAATTTGTAAAAAATGTACTTTAACTTGTCAAAATGTAACTTTAACTTGTTGAAACGTAACTTTAACTTGTCAAAACGTAACTTAAACTTGTAAAACATGCACTTTAACTTGTTGAAACGTAATTTAAACTTGTTGAAACGTACTTTAACTTGTCAAAACGTAACTTTAACTTGTAAGAAACATACTTTAAGTTGTCAAAACGTAACTTTTACTTGTAAAAAACATACTTTAACTTGTCAAACGTAACTTTAACTTTTAAAAACCATACTTTATCTTGTCAAAACGTAATTTTAACTTGTGAAAAATGTACTTTAACTTATCAAATCAAGATTCTAACTTGTTGAAACGTACTTTAACTTGTGAAAACATAACTTTAACTTGTAAAAAATGTACTTTAATTGTCAAAACGTAATTGACACTTGTTGAAACGTACTTTAACTTTTCAAAACGTAACTTTAACTTGTAAAAAACACACTTTAACTTGTTAAAACGTAACTATTACTTGTAAAAAATGTACTTTAACTTGTCAAAATGTAACTTTGACTTGTTGAAACGTAAGTTTAACTTCTCATAACGTAAATTAAACTTGTAAAACATGCACTTTATCTTATAAAAACGTAATTTAAACTTGTTGAAACGTACTTTAACTGGTCAAAAGGTAACTTTAACTTGTAAGAAACATACTTTAACTTGTCAAAACGTAATTTAACTTGTAAAAAACATACTTTAACTTGTCAAAACGTAACTTTAACTTATATAAAAAACACTTTAACTTGTCAAAACGTAACTTTAATTTGTAAAAAATGTACTTTAACTTGTCAAAATGTAACTTTAACTTGTTGAAACGTAACTTTAACTTGTCAAAACGTAACTTAAACTTGTAAAACATGCACTTTAACTTGTTGAAACGTAATTTAAACTTGTTGAAACGTACTTTAACTTGTCAAAACGTAACTTTCACTTGTAAGAAACATACTTTAACTTGTACATAAATTTTACTTGTAAAAAACATACTTTAACTTGTCAAAACGTTAATTTAACTTGTAAAAACCATACTTTAACTTGTCAAAACGTAACTTTAACATGTGAAAAATGTACTTTAACTTATCAAATCGTGATTTTAACTTGTTGAAACGTATTTTAACTTGTCAAAACATAACTTTAACTTGTAAAAAATGTACTTTAACTTGTCAAAAGGTAATTGACACTTGTTGAAACGTACTTTAACTTTTCAAAACGTAACTTTAACTTGTAAAAAACACACTTTAACTTGTCAATACGTAACTTTAACTTGTAAATAATGTACTTTAACTTGTCAAAATGTAACTTTGACTTGTTGAAACGTAACTTTAACTTCTCATAACGTAAATTAAACTTGTAAAACATGCACTTTATCTTATAAAAACGTAATTTAAACTTGTTGAAACGTACTTTAACTTGTCAAAAGGTAACTTTAACTTGTAAGAAACATACTTTAACTTGTCAAAACGTGATTTAACTTGTAAAAAACATACTTTAACTTGTCAAAACGTAACTTTAACTTGTAAAAACTGTATTTTAAATTGTCAAAACGTAATTTTAACTTGTAAAAATGTAATTAACTTGTGAAATCGTAAATTTAACTTGTTGAAACGTACTTTCACTTGTCAAAATGTAACTTGAACTTGTATAAAACATACTTTAATTTGTCAAAACGTAACTTTAACTTGTAAAAAACATCATTTAACTTGACAAAACGTAACTTTAACTTGTAAAAATTGTACTTTAACTTGTTAAAACGTAATTTTAGCTTGTTGAGATGTAATTGAACTTGGAAAAACGTAACTTTAACTTGTAAAAAACATACTTTAAGTTTTCAAAACGTAACTTTAACTGGTAAAAAATATACTCTAACTTGTCAAAACGTAATTTTAACATGTTCAAAACTACTTTAATTTGTCAAAACGTAACTTTAACTTGTAAAAAATGTACTTTAACTTGTGAAAACGTAATTTTAACTTGTTGAAACGTACTTTAACATGTCACTTTAACTTGTAGGAAACATACTTTAACTTGTAAAAAATGTACTTTAACTTGTCAATCCGTAACTTTAAACTTGTTGACAATTTAAAGTTAAAGTTACGCTTTGACAATTTAAATTACTTTTAAACATGTTAAAATTACGTTTTGACAAGTTAGAGTATATTTTTTACCAGTAAAAGTGACGTTTTGAAAACTTAAAGTATGTTTTTTACAAGTTAAAGTTAAGTTTTTTTAAGTTTAAGTACATCTCAACAAGTTAAAATTACGTTTTGACAAGTTAAAGTACAATTTTTACAAGTTAAAGTTACGTTTTGTCAAGTTAAATGATGTTTTTTACAAGTTAAAGTTACGTTTTTACAAGTTAAAGTATGTTTTTTACAAGTTCAAGTTACATTTTGACAACTTAAAGTACGTTTCAACAAGTTAAATTCACGATTTCAAAAGTTAATTACAATTCTACAAGTTAAACTACAGTTTTGATAAGTTAAAGTACGTTTCAACAAGTTAAAATTACGTTTTGACAATTTAAAATATATTTTTACAAGTTAAAGTCACGTTTTGACAAGTTAAAGTTACATTTTGACAAGTTAAAGTACATTTTTTACAAGTTAAAGTTACGTTTTGACAAGTTAAAGTGTGTTTTTTAATAGTTAAAGTTACGTTATGAAAAGTTAAAGTACGTTTCAACAAGTGTCAATTACGTTTTTACAAGTTAAAGTTATGTTTTGACAAGTTAAAGTACGTTTCAACAAGTTAAAATTACGATTTGATCAGTTAAAGTAAATTTTTTACAAGTTAAATTACGTTTTGACAAGTTAAAGTATGTTTGTTACAAGTTCAAGGTACCTTTTGACAAGTTAAAGTACGTTTCAACAAGTTTAAATTACGTTTTTATAAGATAAAGGTTACGTTTTGACAAGTTAAAGTTTCGTTTTGACAAGTTTATGTTACATTTTGACAAATTAAAGTACATTTTTTACAAGTTAAAGTTACGTTTTGAAAATTTAAAGTACGTTTCAACAAGTTAAAGTTACGTTTTGAAAAGTTAAAGTACGTTTCAACAAGTGTCAATTACGTTTTGACAAGTTAAAATACATTTTTTACAATTTAAAGTTATGTTTTGAAAAGTTAAAGTACGTTTCAACAAGTTAAAATTACGATTTGATAAGTTAAAGTACATGTTTGACAAGTTAAAGTTATGTTTAAAAAAGTTAAAGTATTTTTTTTACAAGTTAAAGTTACGTTCTGACAAGTTAAAGTATGTTTCTTAAAAGTTAAAGTTACGTCTTGACAAGTTAAAGTATGTTTTTTACAGGTTAAAGTTACGTTTTAACAAGTTAAAGTATGTTTCTTACAAGTTAAAGTTACGTTTTGACAAGTTAAAGTATGTTTTTTACAAGTTCAAGTTACGTTTTGACAAGTTCAAGTTACGTTTTGACAAGTTAAAGTTACGTTTTGACAAGTTAAATTACATTTTTACAAGTTACACTACAGTTTTGACAAGTTAAAGTACGTTTCAACAAGTTAATATTACATTTTGACAATTTAAAATACATTTTTTACAAGTTAAAGTTACGTTTTGAAAAGTTAACGTACGCTTTTTTACAAGTTAAATTACGTTTTGACAAGTTAAAGTATGTTTCTTACAAGTTAAAGTTACCTTTTGACAAGTTAAAGTACGTTTCAACAAGTTTCAGTTACGTTTTTATAAGATAAAGTGCATGTTTTACAACTTTAAGTTACGTTTTGACAAGTTAAAGTTACGTTTCAACAAGTTAAAGTTACATTTTGACAAGTTAAAGTACATTTTTTACAAATTAAAGTTACGTTTTGCCAAGTTAAAGTGTGTTTTTTATAAGTTAAAGTTACGTTTTGACAAGTTAAAGTGCGTTTCAACAAGTGTTAATTACGTTTTTCCAAGTTAAAGTACATTTTTTACAAGTTAAAGTTATGTTTTGACAAGTTAAAGTTATGTTTTGACAAGTTAAAGTACGTTTCAACAAGTTAAAATTACGTTTTCACAAGTTAAAATACATTTTTTACAAATTAAAGTTACGTTTTGACAATTTAAATTACTTTTAAACATGTTAAAATTACGTTTTGACAAGTTAGAGTATATTTTTTTACCAGTAAAAGTTACGTTTTGAAAACTTAAAGTATGTTTTTTACAAGTTAAAGTTACGTTTTTTTAAGTTTAAGTACATCTCAACAAGTTAAAATTACGTTTTGACAAGTTAAAGTACAATTTTTACAAGTTAAAGTTACGTTTTGTCAAGTTAAATGATGTTTTTAACAAGTTAAAGTTACGTTTTTACAAGTTAAAGTATGTTTTTTACAAGTTCAAGTTACATTTTGACAACTTAAAGTACGTTTCAACAAGTTAAATTCACGATTTCAAAAGTTAATTACAATTCTACAAGTTAAACTACAGTTTTGATAAGTTAAAGTACGTTTCAACAAGTTAAAATTACGTTTTGACAATTTAAAATATATTTTTACAAGTTAAAGTCACGTTTTGACAAGTTAAAGTTACATTTTGACAAGTTAAAGTACATTTTTTACAAGTTAAAGTTACGTTTTGACAAGTTAAAGTGTGTTTTTTAATAGTTAAAGTTACGTTATGAAAAGTTAAAGTACGTTTCAACAAGTGTCAATTACGTTTTTACAAGTTAAAGTTATGTTTTGACAAGTTAAAGTACGTTTCAACAAGTTAAAATTACGATTTGATCAGTTAAAGTAAATTTTTTACAAGTTAAATTACGTTTTGACAAGTTAAAGTATGTTTGTTACAAGTTCAAGGTACCTTTTGACAAGTTAAAGTACGTTTCAACAAGTTTAAATTACGTTTTTATAAGATAAAGGTTACGTTTTGACAAGTTAAAGTTTCGTTTTGACAAGTTTATGTTACATTTTGACAAATTAAAGTACATTTTTTACAAGTTAAAGTTACGTTTTGAAAATTTAAATTACGTTTCAACAAGTTAAAGTTACGTTTTGAAAAGTTAAAGTACGTTTCAACAAGTGTCAATTACGTTTTGACAAGTTAAAATACATTTTTTACAATTTAAAGTTATGTTTTGAAAAGTTAAAGTACGTTTCAACAAGTTAAAATTACGATTTGATAAGTTAAAGTACATTTTTGACAAGTTAAAGTTACGTTTAAAAAAGTTAAAGTATTTTTTTTACAAGTTAAAGTTACGTTCTGACAAGTTAAAGTATGTTTCTTAAAAGTTAAAGTTACGTCTTGACAAGTTAAAGTATGTTTTTTACAGGTTAAAGTTACGTTTTAACAAGTTAAAGTATGTTTCTTACAAGTTAAAGTTACGTTTTGACAAGTTAAAGTATGTTTTTTACAAGTTCAAGTTACGTGTTGACAAGTTCAAGTTACGTTTTGACAAGTTAAAGTTACGTTTTGACAAGTTAAATTACATTTTTACAAGTTACACTACAGTTTTGACAAGTTAAAGTACGTTTCAACAAGTTAAAATTACATTTTGACAATTTAAAATACATTTTTTACAAGTTAAAGTTACGTTTTGAAAAGTTAACGTACGCTTTTTTACAAGTTAAATTACGTTTTGACAAGTTAAAGTATGTTTCTTACAAGTTAAAGTTACCTTTTGACAAGTTAAAGTACGTTTCAACAAGTTTCAGTTACGTTTTTATAAGATAAAGTGCATGTTTTACAACTTTAAGTTACGTTTTGACAAGTTAAAGTTACGTTTCAACAAGTTAAAGTTACATTTTGACAAGTTAAAGTACATTTTTTACAAATTAAAGTTACGTTTTGACAAGTTAAAGTGTGTTTTTTATATGTTAAAGTTACGTTTTGACAAGTTAAAGTGTTTTTTGTACAAGTTAAAGTTACGTTTTGATAATTTTAAGTACGTTTCAAGAAGTTTAAAGTTATGGATTGACAAGTTAAAGTACATTTTTTACAAGTTAAAGTTATGTTTTGACAAGTTAAAGTTATGTTTTGACAAGTTAAAGTACGTTTCAACAAGTTAAAATTACGTTTTCACAAGTTAAAATACATTTTTTACAAATTAAAGTTACGTTTTGACAATTTAAATTACTTTTAAACATGTTAAAATTACGTTTTGACAAGTTAGAGTATATTTTTTACCAGTAAAAGTTACGTTTTGAAAACTTAAAGTATGTTTTTTACAAGTTAAAGTTACGTTTTTTTAAGTTTAAGTACATCTCAACAAGTTAAAATTACGTTTTGACAAGTTAAAGTACAATTTTTACAAGTTAAAGTTACGTTTTGTCAAGTTAAATGATGTTTTTAACAAGTTAAAGTTACGTTTTTACAAGTTAAAGTATGTTTTTTACAAGTTCAAGTTACATTTTGACAACTTAAAGTACGTTTCAACAAGTTAAATTCACGATTTCAAAAGTTAATTACAATTCTACAAGTTAAACTACAGTTTTGATAAGTTAAAGTACGTTTCAACAAGTTAAAATTACGTTTTGACAATTTAAAATATATTTTTACAAGTTAAAGTCACGTTTTGACAAGTTAAAGTTACATTTTGACAAGTTAAAGTACATTTTTTACAAGTTAAAGTTACGTTTTGACAAGTTAAAGTGTGTTTTTTAATAGTTAAAGTTACGTTATGAAAAGTTAAAGTACGTTTCAACAAGTGTCAATTACGTTTTTACAAGTTAAAGTTATGTTTTGACAAGTTAAAGTACGTTTCAACAAGTTAAAATTACGATTTGATCAGTTAAAGTAAATTTTTTACAAGTTAAATTACGTTTTGACAAGTTAAAGTATGTTTGTTACAAGTTCAAGGTACCTTTTGACAAGTTAAAGTACGTTTCAACAAGTTTAAATTACGTTTTTATAAGATAAAGGTTACGTTTTGACAAGTTAAAGTTTCGTTTTGACAAGTTTATGTTACATTTTGACAAATTAAAGTACATTTTTTACAAGTTAAAGTTACGTTTTGAAAATTTAAAGTACGTTTCAACAAGTTAAAGTTACGTTTTGAAAAGTTAAAGTACGTTTCAACAAGTGTCAATTACGTTTTGACAAGTTAAAATACATTTTTTACAATTTAAAGTTATGTTTTGAAAAGTTAAAGTACGTTTCAACAAGTTAAAATTACGATTTGATAAGTTAAAGTACATTTTTGACAAGTTAAAGTTACGTTTAAAAAAGTTAAAGTATTTTTTTTACAAGTTAAAGTTACGTTCTGACAAGTTAAAGTATGTTTCTTAAAAGTTAAAGTTACGTCTTGACAAGTTAAAGTATGTTTTTTACAGGTTAAAGTTACGTTTTAACAAGTTAAAGTATGTTTCTTACAAGTTAAAGTTACGTTTTGACAAGTTAAAGTATGTTTTTTACAAGTTCAAGTTACGTTTTGACAAGTTCAAGTTACGTTTTGACAAGTTAAAGTTACGTTTTGACAAGTTAAATTACATTTTTACAAGTTACACTACAGTTTTGACAAGTTAAAGTACGTTTCAACAAGTTAAAATTACATTTTGACAATTTAAAATACATTTTTTACAAGTTAAAGTTACGTTTTGAAAAGTTAACGTACGCTTTTTTACAAGTTAAATTACGTTTTGACAAGTTAAAGTATGTTTCTTACAAGTTAAAGTTACCTTTTGACAAGTTAAAGTACGTTTCAACAAGTTTCAGTTACGTTTTTATAAGATAAAGTGCATGTTTTACAACTTTAAGTTACGTTTTGACAAGTTAAAGTTACGTTTCAACAAGTTAAAGTTACATTTTGACAAGTTAAAGTACATTTTTTACAAATTAAAGTTACGTTTTGCCAAGTTAAAGTGTGTTTTTTATAAGTTAAAGTTACGTTTTGACAAGTTAAAGTGCGTTTCAACAAGTGTTAATTACGTTTTTCCAAGTTAAAGTACATTTTTTACAAGTTAAAGTTATGTTTTGACAAGTTAAAGTTATGTTTTGACAAGTTAAAGTACGTTTCAACAAGTTAAAATTACGTTTTCACAAGTTAAAATACATTTTTTACAAATTAAAGTTACGTTTTGACAATTTAAATTACTTTTAAACATGTTAAAATTACGTTTTGACAAGTTAGAGTATATTTTTTACCAGTAAAAGTTACGTTTTGAAAACTTAAAGTATGTTTTTTACAAGTTAAAGTTACGTTTTTTTAAGTTTAAGTACATCTCAACAAGTTAAAATTACGTTTTGACAAGTTAAAGTACAATTTTTACAAGTTAAAGTTACGTTTTGTCAAGTTAAATGATGTTTTTTACAAGTTAAAGTTACGTTTTTACAAGTTAAAGTATGTTTTTTACAAGTTCAAGTTACATTTTGACAACTTAAAGTACGTTTCAACAAGTTAAATTCACGATTTCAAAAGTTAATTACAATTCTACAAGTTAAACTACAGTTTTGATAAGTTAAAGTACGTTTCAACAAGTTAAAATTACGTTTTGACAATTTAAAATATATTTTTACAAGTTAAAGTCACGTTTTGACAAGTTAAAGTTACATTTTGACAAGTTAAAGTACATTTTTTACAAGTTAAAGTTACGTTTTGACAAGTTAAAGTGTGTTTTTTAAAAGTTAAAGTTACGTTATGAAAAGTTAAACTACGTTTCAACAAGTGTCAATTACGTTTTTACAAGTTAAAGTTATGTTTTGACAAGTTAAAGTACGTTTCAACAAGTTAAAATTACGATTTAATCAGTTAAAGTAAATTTTTTACAAGTTAAATTACGTTTTGACAAGTTAAAGTATGTTTGTTACAAGTTCAAGGTACCTTTTGACAAGTTAAAGTACGTTTCAACAAGTTTAAATTACGTTTTTATAAGATAAAGGTTACGTTTTGACAAGTTAAAGTTTCGTTTTGACAAGTTTATGTTACATTTTGACAAATTAAAGTACATTTTTTACAAGTTAAAGTTACGTTTTGAAAATTTAAAGTACGTTTCAACAAGTTAAAGTTACGTTTTGAAAAGTTAAAGTACGTTTCAACAAGTGTCAATTACGTTTTGACAAGTTAAAATACATTTTTTACAATTTAAAGTTATGTTTTGAAAAGTTAAAGTACGTTTCAACAAGTTAAAATTACGATTTGATAAGTTAAAGTACATTTTTGACAAGTTAAAGTTACGTTTAAAAAAGTTAAAGTATTTTTTTTACAAGTTAAAGTTACGTTCTGACAAGTTAAAGTATGTTTCTTAAAAGTTAAAGTTACGTCTTGACAAGTTAAAGTATGTTTTTTACAGGTTAAAGTTACGTTTTAACAAGTTAAAGTATGTTTCTTACAAGTTAAAGTTACGTTTTGACAAGTTAAAGTATGTTTTTTACAAGTTCAAGTTACGTTTTGACAAGTTCAAGTTACGTTTTGACAAGTTAAAGTTACGTTTTGACAAGTTAAATTACATTTTTACAAGTTACACTACAGTTTTGACAAGTTAAAGTACGTTTCAACAAGTTAAAATTACATTTTGACAATTTAAAATACATTTTTTACAAGTTAAAGTTACGTTTTGAAAAGTTAACGTACGCTTTTTTACAAGTTAAATTACGTTTTGACAAGTTAAAGTATGTTTCTTACAAGTTAAAGTTACCTTTTGACAAGTTAAAGTACGTTTCAACAAGTTTCAGTTACGTTTTTATAAGATAAAGTGCATGTTTTACAACTTTAAGTTACGTTTTGACAAGTTAAAGTTACGTTTCAACAAGTTAAAGTTACATTTTGACAAGTTAAAGTACATTTTTTACAAATTAAAGTTACGTTTTGACAAGTTAAAGTGTGTTTTTTATATGTTAAAGTTACGTTTTGACAAGTTAAAGTGCGTTTCAACAAGTGTTAAATACGTTTTTCCAAGTTAAAGTACATTTTTTACAAGTTAAAGTTATGTTTTGACAAGTTAAAGTTATGTTTTGACAAGTTAAAGTACGTTTCAACAAGTTAAAATTACGTTTTCACAAGTTAAAATACATTTTTTACAAATTAAAGTTACGTTTTGACAATTTAAATTACTTTTAAACATGTTAAAATTACGTTTTGACAAGTTAGAGTATATTTTTTACCAGTAAAAGTTACGTTTTGAAAACTTAAAGTATGTTTTTTACAAGTTAAAGTTACGTTTTTTTAAGTTTAAGTACATCTCAACAAGTTAAAATTACGTTTTGACAAGTTAAAGTACAATTTTTACAAGTTAAAGTTACGTTTTGTCAAGTTAAATGATGTTTTTTACAAGTTAAAGTTACGTTTTTACAAGTTAAAGTATGTTTTTTACAAGTTCAAGTTACATTTTGACAACTTAAAGTACGTTTCAACAAGTTAAATTCACGATTTCAAAAGTTAATTACAATTCTACAAGTTAAACTACAGTTTTGATAAGTTAAAGTACGTTTCAACAAGTTAAAATTACGTTTTGACAATTTAAAATATATTTTTACAAGTTAAAGTCACGTTTTGACAAGTTAAAGTTACATTTTGACAAGTTAAAGTACATTTTTTACAAGTTAAAGTTACGTTTTGACAAGTGAAAGTGTGTTTTTTAAAAGTTAAAGTTACGTTATGAAAAGTTAAAGTACGTTTCAACAAGTGTCAATTACGTTTTTACAAGTTAAAGTTATGTTTTGACAAGTTAAAGTACGTTTCAACAAGTTAAAATTACGATTTGATAAGTTAAAGTAAATTTTTTACAAGTTAAATTACGTTTTGACAAGTTAAAGTATGTTTGTTACAAGTTCAAGGTACCTTTTGACAAGTTAAAGTATGTTTCAACAAGTTTCAATTACGTTTTTATAAGATAAAGGTTACGTTTTGACAAGTTAAAGTTTCGTTTTGACAAGTTTATGTTACATTTTGACAAGTTAAAGTACATTTTTTACAAGTTAAAGTTACGTTTTGAAAATTTAAAGTACGTTTCAACAAGTTAAAGTTACGTTTTGAAAAGTTAAAGTACGTTTCAACAAGTGTCAATTACGTTTTGACAAGTTAAAATACATTTTTTACAATTTAAAGTTATGTTTTGAAAAGTTAAAGTACGTTTCAACAAGTTAAAATTACAATTTGATAAGTAAAAGTACATTTTTGACAAGTTAAAGTTACGTTTAAAAAAGTTAAAGTATTTTTGTTACAAGTTAAAGTTACGTTCTGACAAGTTAAAGTATGTTTCTTAAAAGTTAAAGTTACGTCTTGACAAGTTAAAGTATGTTTTTTACAGGTTAAAGTTACGTTTTAACAAGTTAAAGTATGTTTCTTACAAGTTAAAGTTACGTTTTGACAAGTTAAAGTATGTTTTTTACAAGTTCAAGTTACGTTTTGACAAGTTCAAGTTACGTTTTGACAAGTTAAAGTTACGTTTTGACAAGTTAAATTACATTTTTACAAGTTACACTACAGTTTTGACAAGTTAAAGTACGTTTCAACAAGTTAAAATTACATTTTGACAATTTAAAATACATTTTTTACAAGTTAAAGTTACGTTTTGAAAAGTTAACGTACGCTTTTTTACAAGTTAAATTACGTTTTGACAAGTTAAAGTATGTTTCTTACAAGTTAAAGTTACCTTTTGACAAGTTAAAGTACGTTTCAACAAGTTTCAGTTACGTTTTTATAAGATAAAGTGCATGTTTTACAACTTTAAGTTACGTTTTGACAAGTTAAAGTTACGTTTCAACAAGTTAAAGTTACATTTTGACAAGTTAAAGTACATTTTTTACAAATTAAAGTTACGTTTTGACAAGTTAAAGTGTGTTTTTTATATGTTAAAGTTACGTTTTGACAAGTTAAAGTGCGTTTCAACAAGTGTTAATTACGTTTTTCCAAGTTAAAGTACATTTTTTACAAGTTAAAGTTATGTTTTGACAAGTTAAAGTTATGTTTTGACAAGTTAAAGTACGTTTCAACAAGTTAAAATTACGTTTTCACAAGTTAAAATACATTTTTTACAAATTAAAGTTACGTTTTGACAATTTAAATTACTTTTAAACATGTTAAAATTACGTTTTGACAAGTTAGAGTATATTTTTTACAAGTTAAAGTTACGTTTTTACAAGTTAAAGTATGTTTTTTACAAGTTCAAGTTACATTTTGACAACTTAAAGTACGTTTCAACAAGTTAAATTCACGATTTCAAAAGTTAATTACAATTCTACAAGTTAAACTACAGTTTTGATAAGTTAAAGTACGTTTCAACAAGTTAAAATTACGTTTTGACAATTTAAAATATATTTTTACAAGTTAAAGTCACGTTTTGACAAGTTAAAGTTACATTTTGACAAGTTAAAGTACATTTTTTACAAGTTAAAGTTACGTTTTGACAAGTGAAAGTGTGTTTTTTAAAAGTTAAAGTTACGTTATGAAAAGTTAAAGTACGTTTCAACAAGTGTCAATTACGTTTTTACAAGTTAAAGTTATGTTTTGACAAGTTAAAGTACGTTTCAACAAGTTAAAATTACGATTTGATAAGTTAAAGTAAATTTTTTACAAGTTAAATTACGTTTTGACAAGTTAAAGTATGTTTGTTACAAGTTCAAGGTACCTTTTGACAAGTTAAAGTATGTTTCAACAAGTTTCAATTACGTTTTTATAAGATAAAGGTTACGTTTTGACAAGTTAAAGTTTCGTTTTGACAAGTTTATGTTACATTTTGACAAGTTAAAGTACATTTTTTACAAGTTAAAGTTACGTTTTGAAAATTTAAAGTACGTTTCAACAAGTTAAAGTTACGTTTTGAAAAGTTAAAGTACGTTTCAACAAGTGTCAATTACGTTTTGACAAGTTAAAATACATTTTTTACAATTTAAAGTTATGTTTTGAAAAGTTAAAGTACGTTTCAACAAGTTAAAATTACGATTTGATAAGTAAAAGTACATTTTTGACAAGTTAAAGTTACGTTTAAAAAAGTTAAAGTATTTTTGTTACAAGTTAAAGTTACGTTCTGACAAGTTAAAGTATGTTTCTTAAAAGTTAAAGTTACGTCTTGACAAGTTAAAGTATGTTTTTTACAGGTTAAAGTTACGTTTTAACAAGTTAAAGTATGTTTCTTACAAGTTAAAGTTACGTTTTGACAAGTTAAAGTATGTTTTTTACAAGTTCAAGTTACGTTTTGACAAGTTCAAGTTACGTTTTGACAAGTTAAAGTTACGTTTTGACAAGTTAAATTACATTTTTACAAGTTACACTACAGTTTTGACAAGTTAAAGTACGTTTCAACAAGTTAAAATTACATTTTGACAATTTAAAATACATTTTTTACAAGTTAAAGTTACGTTTTGAAAAGTTAACGTACGCTTTTTTACAAGTTAAATTACGTTTTGACAAGTTAAAGTATGTTTCTTACAAGTTAAAGTTACCTTTTGACAAGTTAAAGTACGTTTCAACAAGTTTCAGTTACGTTTTTATAAGATAAAGTGCATGTTTTACAACTTTAAGTTACGTTTTGACAAGTTAAAGTTACGTTTCAACAAGTTAAAGTTACATTTTGACAAGTTAAAGTACATTTTTTACAAATTAAAGTTACGTTTTGACAAGTTAAAGTGTGTTTTTTATATGTTAAAGTTACGTTTTGAAAAGTTAAAGTGCGTTTCAACAAGTGTTAATTACGTTTTTCCAAGTTAAAGTA